>OZ007593.1:167978867-169294367 GCA_963931845.1 Maratus michaelseni | reverse complement strand
AAAATAATTGAATTTTCGAATGATTATGCTTTAAAATACATATTTATAACTGCAACTAAGATTTGAGTGTTACCCCCTCAACATGCATATCGCTGAATCATAATGAGTCATATTATCAGATAAGCGAAGATCTTGCTTTGATTTCACCCCGTATGCGATAATGAGTCACTCCGCGATAAGAAATACCTGAGACTCGTAATTTCTGACATATTTTTTTTTGTAGGTAAATGAGCTATTTAAAACCGTCAATGTATACGAATTATTTCGTGTAGTTCTATATAGGTGCTACTCTTCATATATACATATGGTGATATATATGTATATATATATACTAAAATCTGTTAAGTTTTAAAATGCTTCAATGAAAAATAAGAACTAGTCTTAAGTCACCCTTAAGAATTTTGAGGCAAACAGATGTTTAAATGAATTTGAACCTGTTTAAATGTACCTGTGTTTAAATGAATTTGATACAGCTTAGGGTAAAAAATATACAGGAGTCCCTATAAAATATAGGAATTAAATTTTAAATAATATAAAACTAAATTACATTAGTCTATGCTTTTTTTGTATAGAAAAATTATACTAAATTGAGTTTTTAGTATTTTAACTTAAAAACTTCTTTTGAGGAATGAATAACTAACCTTTTGACTTTGTTTTTATAAAATATATATATTGTACTATTTAGTTAGGGCATTATTTAAAAAATTTTTGTTTTTAATATTGAAAAAAAAAATGTATCTTACCTAAATATTTAAACCATAATGTACTGGAATTCATCCAAATTTGATCGACTGCATGCATGTCTTAAAAGAACTAAACGTGTTCGCTTATCTCTTAAAACCACGGGATATTATGACGTCATGATAAGGCATAGGGTAGAATACAGAATGAATAGGTATTATAAAGCAGAATCATAAATTTTGCATACTTTACACTTGTAGTATGTGAAATGATTGCTACTATTGCCTATATGAGAAAATGAATCATCAACGAATCTTATTAGTGTATGTTATATTTAACCAACAGGCTTGAAATGCGTGAATTTTGACTAGAATTAATCATTGAATGTAAAAATGATTTATTTTTAGATCTAATATGTATATCGTTTAACATTTTAAAATATATACATAAATTAATCTTACCTTATTCACAAACTTGCAATCCCGTCTTCAATATATGACTACAGCATGAAAAAACATGTGTGCTACTTGTATAGCAACTAGACCAGAAATGATTTCAGTACAAGTCCATTATCTTATCGTTAATCTATAGATTAGTAACATCACGTGACTGATTGCGATAACATTTTATATAAGATTTACTGATAAGAATACATTTCAATTCATTTCTCCCAAAAGCAAGTGTATGAGTTGGTTGTAAGATCTAGGTAAGTATCCTTACTTTATATGTTTAAAGTTATAATATATGAATAGATATAATATTAATGTATTTTTTCAATATGTATGGTAGGCAAAAAGGAATAGGTAAGCAAAAAAGAATAGGTATTATTGCATGTTTCCTCTAATTTATTTTAAAAATAATTATTTTAAAAATACATACTAACAATTTATGTGATGAGTCACACAGCATGATGGGACGATATATGAAATTTATTTTTATATTATACAAGCTCCTATATACAATTCATATGCGTGAGCAAGATTATTTTTAGAATTTTTCACACTTACCCTCTATAGGCTATACTTTTAAAATAGTAGTATTCGAATACTCGTAAAATGTAATTATAGCTTAGTAATTTTCTACTCTTTTAACTATGCCGTTGAAGGAATATTGTCATATTTAACTAACAGGCTCGAACATGCGTGAATTTTGACTAGAATTATTCACTGAATGTAAAAAAAAAAAGATTTATATTTAGATCTAATATTTATATCGATTAACATTTTAAAATCCTATTAAAAGTATATACATTAGTATGCTTGTGAAAGGCCTATTGTTAATACGAAACGTTGTGTGAAGTGTCCTGTTTTAGGGTTAAAAGTTTCGTGAAGGGGTCTGTTTGAAGGAGCCTGTTTCGAAATGACTTAAGAACGCACAATTTATTCCTAAACATTCAACTCGATTCGTTATATATGCTTTATTAAGTATTCAATAAAAAAAATAATAACTAAGAAATAAAATTAAAAATAGTAATTAAGAGATACCCTTAAGAATTCTTGCGATAGGAGATTGGTTTTAATTAAATAGGTTAATGAATCTAATTCGATACAAGTCTTGTTAAAACAGAGATTATAGTTAAAATACACATTAATTATACAGTATTACACTGTATTACACAATGCGCTACCTCACCAATATTATCACAGAATTACCTTCGATAAAATTTAGACTAACAATACACACCTAAAAAAATATATACAGAGTACCCAGAAAATGATAGGAATGAATGAAAAATTTTAACGTAAATTATAAAATAGGATCTACAATAAGTGACAATAAATAAATATGAAGGAAAAATCATGAGTCATGGTAAACTTTATGAAACACTTTCCAATGCTATGTGACTATCGTTAAGAATTTGAAATAAGTGAATTAGATTTAATAATTCATACTGGAAATGTATTTAAAAAAAAAATTAGTAGCTTAGCCTACTTTTAAATCATTCAAGACATATGATGAAGGCTTGGCTGCTGTAGAAAAGCTTAATACTTGTATCTTAATGAATCGACCTATTTATGTCGGATTCACAATTTTAGAATTATCTAAATTAGTTATGTATGATTTTCATTACAATTTTATAAAGAAAACATACAAAGATCGTGCAGTTATACTCTTTACGGATATAGATTCCTTAACTTATCATATTCAAACACATAATATTTATAAGGATATGGAGCACCATCATGATTTTTTCGACTTTTCTGAATACTCGAAATCCCATCGTCTAAACCGCACAAGTTTCGAACCCACAAACATATAATCAGACTTGTCATTTTATAACCAGGACGCTAACCACAGGGCTAAGTGAGCCCCCGCTTATTTTATAGTCACCACGCTGACTATTGGGCTTAGTAAGCCCCAGGCTAATTTATATCCACCACGCTAACTATTGGGCTTAGTGAGCCCCAGGCTAACTTATATCCACCACGCTAACTTTTGGGCCTAGTGAACCCTCGATTATTTTATAGCCACCATACTAACCACAGGGCTAAGTGAGCCCCCGCTTATTTTATAGTCACCATGCTAAGTATTAGGCTGAGTGAGCCCCAGGCTATTTTATAGCTACTACGATAACCCCAGGGCTAGGTGAACCTCCCGCTTATTTTATAGTCACCACGTTTACTACTGGGCTGAGTGAGCCCCAGGCTATTTTATACCCACTATGCAAACTAATGGGCTGAGTGAGCCCCAGGCTATTTTCTAACCACCACGTTTACTGGGCTTAGTGTGCCCCCGCTTATTTTATAGCTACCACGATAACCACAGGGCTAAGTGAGCCCCCACTTATTATATAGTCAACACGCTAACTACTGGGCTGATTAAGCCCCAGGTATTTTATAACCATCACGCTAACTACTGGGCTGAGTGAGCCCCAGGTTATTTAGTCGCATGAATATGATTTCCAAGGTATATGTCCTAACTTGATTTAGACCATTGCCTATGGTAAGATAAAGCTAGGAAGTAAATTGGTAAACTATGTACCTTGAAAATTCACTTGTATTTTATTAAATATCTGCAGAAATTAGCATAGTTTATTAAAATTATATGCATTCTCATTAGTTTATGAATCTACTAACTTATAATATCTATATGGTAACTTGGATTATTAGTATTCCCACTTAAAAATTTCTTTTGTAGATTTAATATGATAAACACTAACATGAGACTGACTAAACCTTTACCATTTTCATTTCAACTTAGTTTTAGGAAATTTATCTACACAGCTTTAAATTTTACTGTTTAGTAAGTCTATTATTTCAAAGTATTATTTTTTAGTTCTAATATTCAAAACATATTCATATCGTTTTACATAGTAGGTATCAAATTAATTTAAAGTCATATTAAAAATATATATATACAAATACTATTCTTACCTAACACGCCAGCTAGCTAAGCACACAACCGTCTCACACCAAGGCTCTGAGAAAAGTGAATGCTTGTTCAGGGCCTTATCTGCTAATATAATCACTGATAAGACTTGATCACGTGACATGTGACGTCACTGTTTAAGTGATATCACGTGACCATGTGGTATCATTCAATACGTCACCAATGACGTCAGAGATCACGTGATCAAGTCTTATCAGTGATTATATTAGCAGATAAGGCCCTGAACAAGCATTCACTTTTCTCAGAGCCTTGGTGTGAGACGGTTGTGTGCTTAGCTAGCTGGCGTGTTAGGTAAGAATAGTATTTGTATATATATATTTTTTTAATATGACTTTAAATTAATTTGATACCTACTATGTAAAACGATATGAATATGTTTTGAATATTAGAACTAAAAAATAATACTTTGAAATAATAGACTTACTAAACAGTAAAATTTAAAGCTGTGTAGATAAATTTCCTAAAACTAAGTTGAAATGAAAATGGTAAAGGTTTAGTCAGTCTCATGTTAGTGTTTATCATATTAAATCTACAAAAGAAATTTTTAAGTGGGAATACTAATAATCCAAGTTACCATATAGATATTATAAGTTAGTAGATTCATAAACTAATGAGAATGCATATAATTTTAATAAACTATGCTAATTTCTGCAGATATTTAATAAAATACAAGTGAATTTTCAAGGTACATAGTTTACCAATTTACTTCCTAGCTTTATCTTACCATAGGCAATGGTCTAAATCAAGTTAGGACATATACCTTGGAAATCATATTCATGCGACTAAATAACCTGGGGCTCACTCAGCCCAGTAGTTAGCGTGATGGTTATAAAATACCTGGGGCTTAATCAGCCCAGTAGTTAGCGTGTTGACTATATAATAAGTGGGGGCTCACTTAGCCCTGTGGTTATCGTGGTAGCTATAAAATAAGCGGGGGCACACTAAGCCCAGTAAACGTGGTGGTTAGAAAATAGCCTGGGGCTCACTCAGCCCATTAGTTTGCATAGTGGGTATAAAATAGCCTGGGGCTCACTCAGCCCAGTAGTAAACGTGGTGACTATAAAATAAGCGGGAGGTTCACCTAGCCCTGGGGTTATCGTAGTAGCTATAAAATAGCCTGGGGCTCACTCAGCCTAATACTTAGCATGGTGACTATAAAATAAGCGGGGGCTCACTTAGCCCTGTGGTTAGTATGGTGGCTATAAAATAATCGAGGGTTCACTAGGCCCAAAAGTTAGCGTGGTGGATATAAGTTAGCCTGGGGCTCACTAAGCCCAATAGTTAGCGTGGTGGATATAAATTAGCCTGGGGCTTACTAAGCCCAATAGTCAGCGTGGTGACTATAAAATAAGCGGGGGCTCACTTAGCCCTGTGGTTAGCGTCCTGGTTATAAAATGACAAGTCTGATTATATGTTTGTGGGTTCGAAACTTGTGCGGTTTAGACGATGGGATTTCGAGTATTCAGAAAAGTCGAAAAAATCATGATGGTGCTCCATATCCTTATAAATATTATGTGTTTGAATATGATAAGTTAAGGAATCTATATCCGTAAAGAGTATAACTGCACGATCTTTGTATGTTTTCTTTATAAAATTGTAATGAAAATCATACATAACTAATTTAGATAATTCTAAAATTGTGAATCCGACATAAATAGGTCGATTCATTAAGATACAAGTATTAAGCTTTTCTACAGCAGCCAAGCCTTCATCATATGTCTTGAATGATTTAAAAGTAGGCTAAGCTACTAATTTTTTTTTTAAATACATTTCCAGTATGAATTATTAAATCTAATTCACTTATTTCAAATTCTTAACGATAGTCACATAGCATTGGAAAGTGTTTCATAAAGTTTACCATGACTCATGATTTTTCCTTCATATTTATTTATTGTCACTTATTGTAGATCCTATTTTATAATTTACGTTAAAATTTTTCATTCATTCCTATCATTTTCTGGGTACTCTGTATATATTTTTTTAGGTGTGTATTGTTAGTCTAAATTTTATCGAAGGTAATTCTGTGATAATATTGGTGAGGTAGCGCATTGTGTAATACAGTGTAATACTGTATAATTAATGTGTATTTTAACTATAATCTCTGTTTTAACAAGACTTGTATCGAATTAGATTCATTAACCTATTTAATTAAAACCAATCTCCTATCGCAAGAATTCTTAAGGGTATCTCTTAATTACTATTTTTAATTTTATTTCTTAGTTATTATTTTTTTTATTGAATACTTAATAAAGCATATATAACGAATCGAGTTGAATGTTTAGGAATAAATTGTGCGTTCTTAAGTCATTTCGAAACAGGCTCCTTCAAACAGACCCCTTCACGAAACTTTTAACCCTAAAACAGGACACTTCACACAACGTTTCGTATTAACAATAGGCCTTTCACAAGCATACTAATGTATATACTTTTAATAGGATTTTAAAATGTTAATCGATATAAATATTAGATCTAAATATAAATCTTTTTTTTTTACATTCAGTGAATAATTCTAGTCAAAATTCACGCATGTTCGAGCCTGTTAGTTAAATATGACAATACTCCTTCAACGGCATAGTTAAAAGAGTAGAAAATTACTAAGCTATAATTACATTTTACGAGTATTCGAATACTACTATTTTAAAAGTATAGCCTATAGAGGGTAAGAGTGAAAAATTCTAAAAATAATCTTGCTCACGCATATGAATTGTATATAGGAGCTTGTATAATATAAAAATAAATGTCATATATTGTCCCATCATGCTGTGTGACTCATCACATAAATTGTTAGTATGTATTTTTAAAATAATTATTTTTAAAATAAATTAGAGGAAACATGCAATAATACCTATTCTTTTTTGCTTACCTATTCCTTTTTGCCTACCATACATATTGAAAAAATACATTAATATTATATCTATTCATATATTATAACTTTAAACATATAAAGTAAGGATACTTACCTAGATCTTACAACCAACTCATACACTTGCTTTTGGGAGAAATGAATTGAAATGTATTCTTATCAGTAAATCTTATATAAAATGTTATCGCAATCAGTCACGTGATGTTACTAATCTATAGATTAACGATAAGATAATGGACTTGTACTGAAATCATTTCTGGTCTAGTTGCTATACAAGTAGCACACATGTTTTTTCATGCTGTAGTCATATATTGAAGACGGGATTGCAAGTTTGTGAATAAGGTAAGATTAATTTATGTATATATTTTAAAATGTTAAACGATATACATATTAGATCTAAAAATAAATCATTTTTACATTCAATGATTAATTCTAGTCAAAATTCACGCATTTCAAGCCTGTTGGTTAAATATAACATACACTAATAAGATTCGTTGATGATTCATTTTCTCATATAGGCAATAGTAGCAATCATTTCACATACTACAAGTGTAAAGTATGCAAAATTTATGATTCTGCTTTATAATACCTATTCATTCTGTATTCTACCCTATGCCTTATCATGACGTCATAATATCCCGTGGTTTTAAGAGATAAGCGAACACGTTTAGTTCTTTTAAGACATGCATGCAGTCGATCAAATTTGGATGAATTCCAGTACATTATGGTTTAAATATTTAGGTAAGATACATTTTTTTTTTCAATATTAAAAACAAAAATTTTTTAAATAATGCCCTAACTAAATAGTACAATATATATATTTTATAAAAACAAAGTCAAAAGGTTAGTTATTCATTCCTCAAAAGAAGTTTTTAAGTTAAAATACTAAAAACTCAATTTAGTATAATTTTTCTATACAAAAAAAGCATAGACTAATGTAATTTAGTTTTATATTATTTAAAATTTAATTCCTATATTTTATAGGGACTCCTGTATATTTTTTACCCTAAGCTGTATCAAATCCATTTAAACACAGGTACATTTAAACAGGTTCAAATTCATTTAAACATCTGTTTGCCTCAAAATTCTTAAGGGTGACTTAAGACTAGTTCTTATTTTTCATTGAAGCATTTTAAAACTTAACAGATTTTAGTATATATATATACATATATATCACCATATGTATATATGAAGAGTAGCACCTATATAGAACTACACGAAATAATTCGTATACATTGACGGTTTTAAATAGCTCATTTACCTACAAAAAAAAATATGTTAGAAATTACGAGTCTCAGGTATTTCTTATCGCGGAGTGACTCATTATCGCATACGGGGTGAAATCAAAGCAAGATCTTCGCTTATCTGATAATATGACTCATTATGATTCAGCGATATGCATGTTGAGGGGGTAACACTCAAATCTTAGTTGCAGTTATAAATATGTATTTTAAAGCATAATCATTCGAAAATTCAATTATTTTTCATGAAACGATCTACCCTATTTTACAGACTTGTATGATAAATTTGGTGAAATATGTACTTTTTCTTTTCTAAAATCTATATTTTGAACGTTATACTAAAAATGTATTCGTGTAAAACCTATTTTTATATTGCATGAATTCGTATTCATTTGAGAATAGCAGTCTATTTCTTAAAATATTTTTACAGGGTGCATTCCGAAGGGAGCCTTTTCATTTAAACAGTGATCTTGGATTTTCATGGAAGGTCAGTATCCCTTGTATTTCTGTCGTTGTAATATAATATGAATCTATTGAATTTATTTTGTGAAGGTAGCTTAATATCTATAACTATGTGTTTTGAACATATCGACGCGCAAGCTGTACTTTTAGCCTAACTTGAAATGAAAAAAAAAGGCGAAAGTGTAAATTACCTGATTTTAGAAAGGGTTCTTATGCATAATTGGATTTTTGTGAAGGGACCTTTTTATTCCAAAAGGGTATCCCTACAGTTTTTGTGAAGGGATTTTTTTTTTATTCGAATAGGGCATGTATCTCATTTATTTTATGAAGGGCCCTATAGTCTAATGCGAGTTCACACTTCGAAGGGTCCCTGTATTTTGAACCTATCGATGCGTAAGCTGTACTTTTAGCCTAACTTGAATTGAAAAAAAAAAGGGTAAGGTGTAAATTATCTGATTTTAGGAAGGGATCTTATGCATAGTTGGTTTTTTGTGAAGGGGCCCTTTTTATTAAATAGGGGATTTGTCCAATTTTTTGTGAAGGGTTCAATATCTATAACTGTTTCCAGTTTCTTTTGAAGGGTCCCCAAAACGTATAATCACTCCATTCGAAGGCTTCCCTATAACTTTTAACTATTTTTGCATGCTAACCTAAATAAATGTATTCCTGTATAAACTATTTGTATACTTCAATCCATTTAAGAATCCTATATGTTTTGGCTATCAGTAGTGTAAAGCTTTTTCTTGAATCCTTTGGATTTTTTGTGAAGGGCCTTAGGCCTTTTTATTAAAAATGGGATCTGTAACTGTTCACTATTTTAATTAACTAATGCACTAGATGGTAAAATTATATTTTGTTCACATAACATTTCGATAATGTTGGAAAGTGATTCATGAATTATGCTGCTATGCCTGATTTTACATACTTGTTTATTTACATATACGCTAAAATTCTTTTTATAGTACACTATACTTTTGAAGTGCGTATTGTTAGTATATCGAAGGGGCCCTCTGGGTAAAAAAAAAGTGGAGAGGGGAAGGGGGAGGGGGGAGCTATTAAATTGAATACAGTATAATTCATACGGGACCCTGTATTTTTTACTATAACCACCGTGGTGATTCCTGGGACCAGGAAGTTTTGACTCTAGGTCACTTCTAGCCAAAAGCTCACACCTTAAGGCAAAATTCATTTCAGTTGAGAGTTTATATCTTAGATTACTTTCAGTTGAAAATCCTACTTTTGGCAATTTTTTAAACTAAAAATTCTATTTTAACTCTAAATTCTATTTTTGGTTTAAAAGAAAAAAAAATCTTAATACCTTTTTTAATGCATGAATCATTATTTCTAACATATATATTGAATAGCATACTCTCGTTGAAAAAAAAAATCGCAAAAAAATTTCTAAGTCCCCCAATTAAAATTAATCACCATTTTTAATTAAACCATTATTGACTTTTAAAATTCTCCACTAACGTGTATATCGAATACCCTACTCTCGTTGAAAAAAAAAAAAAATCTCGCGAAAATTTTTAAGTTCTGCAATTCAAATTAATTAATTACTATTTTTAATTGTTGTGGAGTTTTGGGGTTCTTTCTAAAACACAACTTACTTAAACTTAAAAAGCTCATTTATTACTCAATCTTCACTTGACAATTAAATATTTAGAAAAAAATAAGTATACCCTGATTAGCTCCACTGAAATCTGTTGCCATGGAAAAGGTAGCAAATTATATTAAACTAATCAAAATATCAAAACTTAAGAATCCGAGTAGGTTAATACAACAATGATAATTTTGAACTCATCATTTTAAGACAATATTAAATGTAGTAAGGGGCAACAGATTTCTAAATCAAGTAGCATACTGGATTGCATAAAGAACACCCAACTCCACTCCAACCCGATCAAGCTCAAATCTCCATACACATTAAATTAACAAAAGTGTAATCATCATATAATTTGGAAAAATGCAGGCAACCTGAAATTCCTCCAATATGAGGACCAAAAGGGGAAAGAGTTAAATCCGTTAATAGAATAGGGATATGATGATGTACTAAAATTTTAGAACAACCATAGAGATTCTGAACAAGATCCGATCGGTTAACCAAGAATCGTATAGTGGTGTATAATGACTGGATATTTTTTTTTTTTTTTTTTTTACTTTTTAAAATAAAACAATTTTGGTGTATATTTTAGAAAAACAATGTTTCTGAAAGAGGAGAGTTAAAGCTTAATTTAACATTTTATGAAATTAAATTTAATATTACTGTTTCACTTATTAATCTATCCATCCTTAAATCAAGATCAAAAATACGATTGTATAACATTGAGTGAACTTCAATTTATGTTCATTAAAACAGTCAGTTATGAATTTAAACTTAAGAAATTTTAAAGTCCTAATTTAATAAAGTTGAATTTTCTCTCCCTTTTTTTTTTTTTTTTTTTTTTTTTAATTAATCACAGAAAGGTTAGGCCATTCTTATAGGTCTACTGTGAATATAAAAAATTAATTATTTAGAGATTTATACAAAGAAAAACATACTAACTTTGATAATAAACAAAAAAAAAACACAATTTATTTGAACATTTAAAATAATGAAGCAACTAAGTTATCAAAAATAATCTTAATAAAACAATATGACAGCTGATCTTTTAAGTTGAAACCACTCACTGGTTACTTTTAAATTACACATCATATTTTTAAAATTACCATTATATTACCATTTAATGGTCGTTCAAACATACAAACATTATATATTAACCTACAGACTATTTCTGTTCATAATGTTTATTCTTATTGAAATTATCCAAAGATATTCATTTCACTTTTAAACTCTGGTATAGCAAACATATTTTTTTTTTTTTTTTTTTTTTTTTTTTTTTTAAAGAGGTACAAATAAATAAAAAGAAAAACTATGCAAATAGTACTTACAACAGGTAGAGAGTTCTACAATTTTAGTCAATGGGCACTTAGGAGCATTTCCTCCTTTTTCAAAATCTGATGAAGCACTTAAGCTGGAGTATTCAGGCTGGGGAAAAATTCAGACGTGGTTTCAAGCTAACATTCATCAATCCTCTCATCTCACTGCATCACTTGCCATCAACTACTAGGTCCATCATCTAGTCCGGAGGGGAAAATCGTTCTACGGTCCAGAACTTCACCGTCGGAGTCAGTAATTTCACCTTCCTGAAGCATGTGTTTTATTCGAAGATAACCATCACCGTAACTCAGAACACTACGACTTCTAACGACCGGTTTAGTTCAATATCTATGATCACTTCTGATGGTTAAGAAGTCATAATCTTGGAGCGCCACTACGCCAAAAAAAAAAAAAATAGGCTACACATATCTTCTTCTTAATTTCTCGTTAACAGTTATAGATCCGCAATTCGAAAATGCCCTTATAGCCTCTTTTCATCATAACATCATGATTTAGGATGGTTAATGTAGGGCCATCAATGCCCCACTCTCAAAAAAAAAAAATCTTCCAGAAACCTGTCCGCCTTCAACAACTTCGCGATCCAGCCCACAGGCCAATCTTCGAGCCCCGTAATAAGTCGAATTTTTTTTACGAGTCAAACGACAGGTCTCTTGGCCAAGCAACAAGTGTCGTAAACATTCATTCTCCCGCGCTGCTTGAAAAACGGGACCGATCCACTCTGCCAGGGGTACGGGAATGGAAACAAAAGGAAAAAAGGACTCAACGTGAAGACTACAGCTTGCCGCTCCACTCTGCCGGCCGCTTCATGGGGGAAGGAAACCATGCATCACCCCCATGGCGTGTGCTGAAGGGGGTCCTGTTAGCCTCTTTTTACATGGGCACCAGCTATCCGCCTGATAGCAGAGCCAATTGAAGCCTGACGTAAACTTACAAAGCCTAATTGCGTGTATAGTACACTCATAAGATAACGTAATTCTTATACAGGGCGGTCGGTCATTCTTATATCAAAGTCAGACTAGATGACTCCAAATTTTCCACCTGTGCAGTCTACTGACAAAACATCCCTCCCTTGCTGTCTGCTTTTCGTATTTGAAAAACAGGAAGCTACGTTAGACTATAAACGTTGAAATTACTTTGCAAAAAGAAAAAGAAAGAAGAAAAAATAAAAACTGATTTTATTATAATTATTACAATTACTTTTATTTATTTAAATTTTTATTAGAAACAGAAAAAAAGATTGCTTTTAAATAAATGTTGAGAAAGTGATTTAAATAATTAATGTAGATTAAAAAAAAAATTTGTTGAAACCAACCGTAACATAATTAATATTTTTAATTAATTAATCATTCACTTCTACTGCATATACTCATAATCAAACTGCATACTCTCGTTGAAAAAAAAAAATTTGCTACGAAAAATTTCTAAGTTCCCCAATTAAAATTAATTAAAATTAAAATTAATTAAATTTCTAACTCGCTAAAATAAATCCCTTGAAACACACCTCGTACTCTAGTAGGAAATTCTCCGCGAAAAAAAAAATTTTGCTTCAAAAAATTTCTAAGTTCCCTAATTAAAATTAATTAACACTAATCCTTAATTAATCCCCTTATCTTAAGTGGTGGACACTTCGGGAGGAGGAGGAGGAGGGCACTTCGGTAGGAGGAGGAGGAGGGCACTTCGGGAGGTGGAGGGCACTTTGGGAGGAGGAGGAGGAGGAGGGCACTTCGGGAGGAGGAGCCCTCCTCCCTCCTCCTCCACACTCCACCTCCTGAGGCCGGACGCTCATTTTCTCTCTACTAACAAATTATCGAAAAATAATCTAAAATTATATCTATATTATTTATTTTATCTTCAAAGGTCAAGCTGAGCCGGCAAAATAAAAACCTAACCTGAAACCGACCCAAACCAAAACAAAGTGAACCCGACTTACAAGGAAAAAAAATAGTGTCGACCCGACACTCGGGTCATGTTGAAAAATATTCCCTTTATCAACAGGCAGCCATAGAAGCGCGGAGATCGGAAAAATTATTATTATTATTGGAGGGAATGAAGCATTTTGTGAAATAGAAGATATTTTGGGAAATTTAATATATTTTTGTGAAAGAATTCTAACGAAAGATCAAATCCAGTTATTCAAATACAAACTAAACATAATCGTAATTAATTTAAGTCCTTCTGCTTTTTACCTTTCTGGTGAACTTGCTTTTTTTGAAAATTACATTACACATTTGCGATTCTAATACACAAACATTAAAAACAGAAGAAGGTAAGGTAAATTTTGTGGAAGAGAAGATCCAATCATTTCCTGTATCGACCTCCATATGATGTTATGACAGTCTGTTTATCCCAATCTGTAGCTTATGCTTTTGACAAATTTGGTAAAATTTTTAAATTGGCAAATTAGGCTGCGCAATAAATAGGAAGGACCGAGAAGTCGCGGCTCTGTTGGAACGTAGGCTTACGATTATATTTATCATATTTAAGCATATTTTCTTCACTAACAGTTTCTTTTGTGAAAAATTATAAAGACTTTAGCTTACTGAAGGTCTATCCATCATGCCTGGTTAAGAAAGAACGAATAAATGGCATTTGAGAAACTAAATAAGAAGTTAGCTGGTAGAAGAACAATTGAGTATAACTGCCATTCTTTTTCTTGATGAAAATTTATTGAGCGGTTAATGGTCTGTCAAAATGGATGCCTTCAACTGGATTAATTTTGGTATAAGATTAATTATTTTGAAAAGCTGTGCGTCTTTTTAAATTCCCAAGCTTTATATTAATGGAGTGACATTAATCCAGGAAATAAATTAGAATTTTCGAGAAAAAGATTTTTAAAAGATGAAAGAAGATTTCATCCGCGTTAATAAAAGAATTAATACTCCTATTATTGCACAGATGAAAAAAAGAGTAAACACTCAGGGATTTGAAAAGGTTCTTAGGTTTAGGAGGAAGAACGATTTTTGATAACTTTATGGAAGATACGTATTAATACACTGCAAAAATAAATTGTTGATTTTACAGTATAATACTGGCACCCCAGCTACCAGTATTATACCGTAAAATTAACAGTAATAAACAGTAAAATAAGCATTAATACACTTCCGCGCATGCGCGGCAGTATATTACTGTTATTTTACTGTCTTATTTTACTGCTTATTTTACTGATTATTTTACTGTCACTGTAAAATCAACAATTTATTTTTGCAGTGTAGTATTGCTTTATAATTGTTTCAGGTATGTTATTTTCGGAAACGAGTCCAAAATACGTTCTGAAACATGAAATATGTTATGCAGGCTTTATCAAACAAGAGTGTTGACCGTAGGAATGTTGAATATATCTACATTCGCAATCGATGAATAGTTACACGATAGCAATAATAATAAAAAGTGTTTCGGAGACCATAATTTGAAAAAAAAAAAAAATGAGACCCTGTCATAGCCAAATTTGACTGATTTTAGATAGATCAGGGGAAGAAAGAAAAAAGTTGCAAAATTATCCCTGGGTGGGTCTCCAGCAATCGGGAGTAAATTTGTTTAGGAAAATATTCACTGCATTATAAGTAGCAAGAGCAAAATTATATAATAAGGCAGTTTTACAAAGGAGGCAGATTATTCCATGACTGTGTGCATTTTTTACAGATTTTGACCAATTTTTAACATTTAACTGCTGTTAGCGGTCTCACAGACAGCTACTTTTTTCATTTTTCCCAGTTTAACTTGCTATTTTTAGTTTAACTAAAGACACTAGCGAAATTTTGAATCGTTTGGAGCCCTAGTACTATGATCAGATACTTTTGAATAGGTGAATTTTAATTATAATAGTCCTGTATATAAAGTTTAGTGCTGAAACAGTATCCTATGAGCAGGGCTTAATTTCCAACAAAAAAAAAAGTACCGCAGCCCTAATAACCGTAGCGTGCCCCCCCCCTCTCCATCCCCCACTTCACCGCCACTCCAATCTGCATATTTATATTTCATACATTATATGTATTTGCAAAATTTAAAGCAATTTTTTTCTTTAGCAAAGTAAAAATTTTAAATACATCTAACTGCATTTACTTAGCTGTCAATTATTCCACTTTTTAGTTATCACTCCGGAAGAATAGAAATCTTTGCATAATTTTAATGTTAATTAATCGCAGATTGTGATTCGGAAATAGTATTAACACAAAAAAAGATTAGTTCGCAGATTTTTATGAAAAAATGAATTAAATTTTGAATGAAAGCCCATTTCATCTCCATTTCCTATGCGTGCAATACATTATGTCACATATAAAGTTATAATAGAAAATAATACATATGGGAGGAAAAGGAAAGGGTAATTTAGGCTTTGGTTTTTCGGAAGCGCTTGCACTGGGCTCCGGGGCCCAGTATTTAGGGCTCCGGTGAATTCCGACCAATATTTAAGTACTTACTAAAAACATAGAAGTACCGGAGCCGGGCTCCGGCGCAATTTAAGCCCTGCCTATGAGTTAATCGTGCCTTTTATTCATCCTTTCATCAAGCGGTCTCAGAGACCACTCACAGTATCTATGCAGCAATTGTTGTCATAGCAGTTAACGGTTAACCTTCAACATTAAAAATGGGTAACTTACCCCCAACATTAACCTTTTTTGTGTCATGCATTTTTATCCTATTTAATCATTTTTTTTCCGCTTCTTTTTCTGGAAAATTATAAAGGCATTATTTTACTGGAAGTCTATCTATCACGCCTGGTTAAGAAAGAAAGAACAAATGGCGTTTCAGAAACAAATAAGAAGTTAGCTGGTAAAAGAACACTTGAGTAACTTACATCCTTTTTTTTTTTTCTTGAAGGAAATTTATTGAGCGGTTAATGGTCTGCCGAAATGGATGCCTTCAACTGGATTAATTTCGGCATAAGATTAATGCTTTTAAGAAGCTCTGTGTTTTTTAAGAATCCATGTTTGATATTAATGAACTGACATTAATCTAGAAGAAAGAAATTTGAATTTTTAAGGAAAAGCTTTTAAAAAGATGAATGGGGAATTTATCTGCTTTAATATAGGAATTAATACATTTTTGTTGCATAAAGAAAAAAAAAATCGCCCAGGATAAGGGTCCTCTCCCCTCACACGAAAACACCAGCTCGCTAATGTTAATCGTGGGGCATTATTTTTCTAATATTTCGTAGATACTTTCACTTTCAAAACCGGTTTCGAAAGTGAAAGTATCTTCGTAAAAAAAATCCGCAAAGAAAACAGAAAAATAATCAACGGCGGAAAAAAAAAATCGCTTAAAAATATTGAAATGCAAATGAGATATTAGAAATATAATGCCCCAAAAGATTAACATTAGCTAGCGAGTGTTTTCGAGTGAGGGGAGAAGACCCTTAAGAGGATACTTCACTCAGAAGGAAACATATGCTCGCTAATGTTAATCCTATGGAAGAAATATTGTAACATATCTCGTTCGCATTTCAATATTTTTAAATGATTTTTTTTTTTTTTTTTGCATTCGATAGTTGAGGTCAATCTTTATGCACGCTCCTTTGTACTTTTTCGATTTTTGTTGCAGTTTTTTTTATTGAGGATATTTTCACTTTCAAAACCGGTTCCTAAAGTGAAAGTATATTAATAAAAAACTCGTAATCGAAAAAGTACAAAGGGGCGTGCATAGAGATTGACCTCAGCTATCCAATGCCAAAAAAAAAATCATTTAAAAATATTGAAATGCGAACGAGATATCTTAAAATATTTCCTCCATAGGATTAACATTAGCGAGCGGGTGTTTTCGTCTGAGTGAAGTAGCCTCTTAAAAAGTGTTTTAGACAGTTACTACCTTTTTTTTAAATTTCTCAATTGAAATATTCCCTTTGAATGTGTATAAAGTTTATAGTTGAATTAGAAGTATGAAAGTTTCTTCTCTTGGGATATTACTTGATTTAAATGTATATTTTTGAAATTGTACTTGAAGAAGGATTATTTAAGTTTCCTCATTGGTGGCACAGAGTGCGAGAGAAACAAACATGCTCTTAGTGGATATTAATACAATTGGAACCAACATGAAAACAAGCTCTTTTCTACAAAAAATATGGTACTTTTATGTTAGCCGGGCGCACGCGATAAATCACCAAATAATGTTCCCATCGTCAATATTCGTATTGCTTTCATTTCATTTAAAATGTAAACTTTTCACCCATTGCTTTTAAAATGCATAACTTAATTCAAAATATATAATATTAATTTAAGGTGTATGTATTACATACATTTAAAATACATGCATTTGACTCATTTCATTTAAAATACAAAAATAAATAAATAAATAAATAGTACTATAAACAAAAACATTTTATTTCAACATGAAAGCATTGTTTCCAATTTACACACGCGAAAAATAAAAGCTGCTCTTAGAGAGGAAAAGTATGTGTTTTGGCTACATTTACGCCCAGCTAACATAAAAGTACCAAAAAATATTAAAATCAGAGAATTTCGAAAGAAATTATGTGTGAACGCATATAAAATGAAATCACATGTGTGAAAATCAAAGGAAGATACACTACAAAATTAAACCCAATAAAATGAAAATGCAAATATGAAAGACTATGAATAACTTATGGATTCGTCAGAGGAGCATCATAAGTATAATTCATAGTAAAAATATGTTATATCGTCAAATATTGTTAGCAATAAGCCTAAAAATGGCAATATTATGCTCCTTATAACATATTTAAAAAAATCCAAGGAACATGAAAACAATAAGAAATCTAAAAAATAAGTAATTATCCATCTGCTATAGCTAAAAAACCAAAAAAAAATAGTACACACAACTCACAAGCAAAAAAAGGTGTATTAAAGATTAAACCAGATGCTAAAAAGAACCCACCTTGCAAATCCCCACTCTCTGCTAAAAGATATGCTGAGTCATCTAAAAAATATATACAACAAAAAGAGAGAGGAGCAGTACTGCCGTCTATCCCCAAAAAGAGGAGCTATCTTAAGATTAAGTTATTACCATGAAACTAGAAATGAAGATTAAAGGAGGAATAATAATGTAGTAAGCAATATAATTAGTAATGTTAACTAATATTGAAAGATAAATGTAATTACTTAACAATTGAATAGATAAAGAAGATAAAATTAAATAATATAGACAGAAAAAAAATAAAAATATATGATTATGTAAATAAAAATTTATAGTTAAAAAAGTAATAATTTAAGGGATGAAAATATATAGCCATGTATGAGGAGACACTATGTAAAATATAGAATGATAAAGCTAAATGCATAAGAACCTTCTTTTATATAAATAAAATTTTAAACCTATTTTAGCAGTCCCACCCCAACCCGACGTAATAGCATGTTTGGTTTTATAATTTTTTGGGAAATTTTATTATTTTTTACTTTATATGTATATGTGCGTACGTTTATATGTGCATATGTGTATGTATATGTGTTTGTATATATATATATATATATGTGTGTGTGTGTATCTATATATATATATATATATATATAACCATTAATGAAACATTACCGTAACACCAACATAAACTATGAAATTATGATTTAGTATGTAATAATTAATGGATATATATATATATAATGGAAAAATCTGGGGGACTTGCATCGAGCAGTGGATTAAAAACGACTGATGATATATACATACACTGAAGAATTTTACAATTCCTTTTCTTTGAAGTCTATTAAATTTCGGATATTACTAAGATATATATATCTTCCAGTATCAAATAAAACTCTTCATTAGACCCAGGATTTCTAGTAATATTTACGACATATTACGTTGATTGCATTTTATACGCTTCTATATAATGTCTGCATGTAATTCCGTAATAATTTTGCCGCAAAACACCGTATCTGAGCTGCAGCTACTAAGAGAATTCCTGAAACAAATCTATTGTTGCATGCCGAAACAATTGTATAAGAGATGGTGCTTAGACGCTATATTTGATAAGCAAGGATTTAAATAATATAATTGTTGACGACATTTGAGTGAACTTTATGCAGCCTAAAAGGGAAATGCCATTTACAAAAGGTGTCTCATTTGTACAATATGGGATTTAAAACAGAATGCTTAAACATAGTTAAAGCTGTATGGATACGATATGCAGTGTTCATTCATTAATTTTAATTTTACATAGATGAATACTTTCTGAACACTTTTATATATTAAAATAAATGTATAAAAGTGATGAGTTTGGGTTTATGCATAGGACCCCACCCACCAAAAAATGTGAAATTGTATTTTTTTTTTTTCCTCGAGTCTGCGGTATCCAAAATAATGATGAAATAGTGAGATTTCCGTTATCTTTCGCCTTTCGATTTTCGGGCCTTGCAGACCCGAAATTATAAAATTAATGCCGAAAATATAAAATTTTCACCTTTTCTTTCGAATTCACAGAGCCAAATTATTTCCGAAATAGTAAAATTTTCATCTTTATTTCTCTTCCCTTACATTGAAATTTTTCGGGTCTGGAAGACACAAAGTAACTCCAAAATTTCAAGTTTTTACATTTTCTTTTCCAAGTCAGCGGGATCTGAAATAGTAAAATTTCAATTTTATTTACTTCTTTAGATTTCAATATTTGGATTTTTTGGGTCTGCAGGACCCAAAATTGTACAATTAATAATGCTGAAAATATAAAATTTTTGCCCTTTTTTTACGAAGCCGTGAGAACAGAATTAATGTCAAAATAGTAAAATTTTTGCTTTTATTTTTCTTGCGTTCCCTCGTAATGTTTTGGGATCTGGAGACCCCAAATGATGCTTAAATTGTAACATTTTCGCCGTCTATTTTTTGGGTCTGCGGAAATGGATGTAAAACAAAATTAAACATCCTTTCACCTATATTTTGGTATAATATATATTTGATATCCACCCCCCCACCCCCCACCCCCCCCCCTATTTGGAATAAAATATTTTGGTTATTGTCTTAAAATGACATACCAACATATAATACATGTTGTTTGAATTCAACTGATAGATCTTTATGTGTGTTGTTCAGAGTAAACTTTGGAGATTTATTAGATTTCAACTGTTATTTCTATCTAATAGCCTCAAATTTAACTTTTCGATTGTAATTTATATGCATATAAATATTTTACATACAGTTTTTGCACAGTTCTGACATAATTAAATTTTACCACATTTAATTCACATTGTGTTTTTGTGTGATTGTGCATAGTATTGGAAAGGATAGTGCGGTATGTTCAAAATATTTTCAGTTTTGACTAGAGCCGATTAATGAAGGGGCAAAGTTCCAAAGACATTTTTGCCTTATTTAGAAAAAAAAATGTGTTTAAAACAGGTGAAACTTTTTATACTAAAATACTGTTAGAAGTTTGGCGCTGGAGTAACTGGGTCCCGGTCTTGACTACCTATCACAGTTTAGTTTACAACCCATGATTCATTCAAAGAAAAAAAAACAGTAGATATTCACATCATATGCTTCAAGCTTTAAGGTCAAACATGAATGTGCCAGTAGGTTGTAGTGTTGCCAGTTTTCTTTTTATTATTATTCCGATTGCTTGATTGCTGCCACTTTTTTTTAAATAGTAATATTTCCTTTATTTAATGACAAATTTAATAAAGCGACTGTTACTATTTCAAAACAAATGACAGCAATGAAGAAATCCGAATAATAGGAACCAACAGGCAATACTAGTACTTTAGCCATTACGGAGTCGGAGTCGGTTCCTTTAAAATTTCAGGAGTCTGAGTCCGTCATTTTTTCCCAACGACTCCGCATCTCTATGTTATATTTCTGTATTGGTGTTGTCAAGCTAGCATCAGCTCGTGCAGCACATTTATACCTGTTCTCGTAGCAGTCACATCCATTGAAAATTGTTCATATGTTATCAGCTTAGTTTGATCCTTTTAAATTTGTCGGCCCGCTTAAATTTTTTTTTTCTCGGCGTGGCTTGCCCGTTTCATTTTTTTATAGGCTTGCACCGACCTGTTTATTATTTTTTATCGGCCCGGCCCGTTAAAAAAAAATTGTCTTTATTCTGCCCACTCGGTCTGTTTGAAAATTTGCGTTCATTGTGACGGTTCGGCCCACGTATGGGCCCTGGTACTGGCCCGGGCAGATCTCTACTAAGAATGTATAGTAAATGAAAAATAAACTTATGCTTTTCTTTATATTTTTCGTTTCCATTAGAATCAGCATAGACGAATCCCCTCACCTTCCTTTTTATTTCGAATATTCCATAATTCTAATTCCCAGTACAATAATCGCTGCAACAATGTTATGTTTTTCCCATGGCCGGAATGCTTTAAACATACATGATATATCGCTGGAAAAAAAATGCGTGTAAATTTTTAGTAAAGAATTTCCTGTACAGTGAAAATAACCTATTGTATCACAGAATTTAGTATCGGCAACATATCTGTTATCAAATCAACTACCAGTATACATCAAATTTCTATTATAATAAGCCTTAAGCCAAGGAATTCTAACATTATTTACAAGGCACGTTTTCTATAAAATTACATACTTCTATTATTCTACATAACTACTTCTGATTAATTTTAGAATAGGTTATAAGTTCTGCAGGCAATAAGTTGTTTGAAATTCCTGAAGTGAATGAAATGCTGAAAATGTCTGAGCGCAGAATAGAATGATACTTAATATTAAATATATCTAAGAATGCATAGTAGAATCTACAGTATATAAGTTAAATGCAGTCGGTTCATTGTGGATTAATTTGGTGCGTTAATAATGTTCCAGTTCAGTTATTCCTAACAATGAAAGTAAGAAAAAGATAGTATTAAGCAGACAAGTAATGAAATAAAAATGTGCTATTGCCAGGTTTTATTTGTGAATCTGCAAGTGACTAAAGATTAATATGAGGGTGGATCAATAAGTAATGTGTCCAGTGTCTTAGAAACTTTATTAATGAACATATAACAGCAAAAGTTATTATCGATCATCAGAACCTGAACTGTCCTCACACAAAACTACTACTCAACATAGTCACCATGCATTTGCACACATTTGCGCCTTCGATTAACTCAGGCATCAAAACCATTTTGGAAAAATTCAGGTTTTGCTTCTTGACCAGGATTTGAAAGCTGTTTTAATGTCATCGCATTTAATCTGAAACCACGCGGGCTGTCTTTCATTGGTCCAAACAGGTAAAAGTCATAGAATGGGCCAAATCAGGGCTGTAGGATGCTTCAAATACATCCAGGAGCTCTTGACAAAGTTCCACTCTCCTACTCTGATTATCAACAGTCAATTGCTTGAGAACCCACTTAGTACAAACTTTGGATAGCCTGAGTCAGCAATCATTCCTTGGGCAGAGCCATACGAGACGTTCAGTGCATCAGCAACATCCGAAATTGTAACGCGTCTGTCTCCTCGAATCAGTTTATCAACACGTTCTCGGTTTGCGTCTGTGACTGATGTTGTCGGTCGGCTGCTTCTAGTTTTATCTGCAATTTCTGTTTCTCCGTTAACAAACTTCTTCGACAGCCAACGCCGCCCATTGCTAATGTCCATTACAGCGTCTTTATAAATATTCTTCAAACGTCTATGAATTTCTTTAGGTGCACAATCTTCTTTTGCCAAAAATTCGATGACGACTTTTTCTTTTAGCTTCAGATCCATGGTTTTGATCTGCCCATCTGAAAAGGAAAATACTATATAAGTATAGTAAGGTTACCTCTATAATATCAAGCATAGATATTTCAGTAGCTGTGAAATAAATAAAATTTAGAGCAATGGAGGCATTACTTATTGATTCAACCTCGTATATATATTTTGTAAAGTCTTTTGTCCCATTGCACCAGTCAATATCTCTGTATGATTAAGATTTGAATAGAAGGCAGATTTTTAATATTTTCAGCTGACATTTAAAATAAAACCTTGATTCAAAACTTTCATAAGCGAGAATAGTCTTGCTTTAAATTTCCATGGAACGGATCCTTTATATGATTTTGCCATTTCATGCTTCACGCGATTCAAAAAACCATATAAAAATGCCTATTTGATCATTGGTAGAGGTCGTCAGAATAATTTTACTTTCTGCTATCTATCTATAATAGAAGAAACTATTGTAATCGATTTTTTTTTCTATTACCGGTTTTCGACGGTTTTACACGTTTTAGGGGTCAGAGATCCCGAAAAGCATGTTTTTACAAAATGTGTGTCTGTGTGTGTCCTCTTTTGTATTATCGAAAAGTGTATGAAGTTATGCATAGAATTGAACAAATTTCATATATATGTTTTTGACTATGGCCAGCAGGTCCCAGTAGAATTTGGAGGTATTTCGCCGGAAGGAGCTGCTGTTATAGTGATTTTTGTGGAATTTTTATTATTGTATCATCGAAAAGTGTATGAAGTTATGCATAGAATTGAACAGAATTTCATATATTTTTTTGGCTATAGCCAGCAGATCCTATTTGAATTTGGGGCAATTCCGCAGGAAGGAGAGCTGTGATAGCGATTTTTGTACGATATTCTCAATTTTTCGTAGCTGTATTGCACATCGAATACTAGTTCAGCGAAGGGTGCTTCGCATCCAGGTAAAACGGCTATTCACAAGCAGCTGACGTACAACAGAATGACAAAACATATTGATTCTATTGGAGGGTGATAGCGAATTTTGAAGTATTAACATGTATGAGATAGAAGAAAGTTTTCAGATTGGCAAAACTTCTAAACTTCTTATTCGTAAAGTCAAAAGGCTTCGCAACAATGAGGGTCTATAATTTTAAGTAACAACACTTTTTGATCAACTAAAAAAAAATGGCGGTCATTCTGTGGCTAAGGAAAAAAAAAACCTCTCGATTTTTCGGTAAAGATTTTCAGATATAATGCAATATAATCTATAAGAAATGAACCAAATTATTAGCGTTTAGTTACTCACAGCCAGTGTTGTCAGATAGTCAAAAGTCAATTTCACCCAAAATTCACCCAAAATTTCACCAAAAATATTTCTCCCCCCCCCCCCCCTCTGAAGGTTTAAAATTCCCCAAATAGGGGACTAAATCCCCAATCTGGCAACAGTGCTCACAGCATATGAATTATCAAATCAACTGGCCAGGATATAGCAATTTGCACGCAAGAAATAAACCTTTGTGTACAAATTCTAAAATTATTTACAGAGTACATTTACTATAAATTTACATACTTCTGTGAATACATGCAGCTACTCCTGATTAATTTTAAAATCCTATGGAGGGGGTAACGAGTTGAGGGAAATTCCTGAAATGAATGAAATGTTGAAAATGTCGGAACAGCTACAAAGGAGACTACGACTGAATGAAGAAGGATAATACCCGTGCTATATGCAGCAATTTAAAAGAATTACCACAATTTTAGGAGGCAATCGTGTTAAGTTTTAAAAGCAGAGAGAATGATATACTAATTAAATATGTCAAAGAATGTATTGCAGAGTCTGTACTCTGCAGTATATAGGTTAAATTCAATTGGATAATCATGGATTAATGTACTAAATTAATTTTCCAGTTTAGTTATTTCTGACAATGAAATTAAGAAATGAAATGTATCATATATTCTAATTACGAGCAAATCTTGTGTGTGTGTGTGGTTATATATACATATATATATATATATATATATATATATATATATATATATATATATGCGAATTTTATCTTTAAAACAGCTCTAACGATTTTGGCAAGATTTTGTATCCTTCGGTTTTTGGGCGCGATAAAATCATTAGAATAGGTCACATGCTCGAGAAAATCAGATTAGTGGGTCATTTTTGGGTCACTGTGAGTCAAGTTAATTTTATCTAAAAAACAGCTTCGACTATTTTGACTAAATTTTATATCCTACGGGTTTCTGGCACGAGAAAACAATTGGGCTTGGTCACATGTTCGAGAAAATTTGATTCGTGGATAATTTTGTTGTGAGTCCTTACGGTGAAGCTATTTTTATAAAATAAAAGGCATTATAGTCATAATACAAAGAGACAAATATATCTAGTTGAATTCAAAGCTAATTTTGACGGAGTATGGCTCGGTCTTTCCTGCTCGTTAACACTTAACTGCTGTTAGCCGTCTCACAGACCACTGTTTTTTTCAATCTTCAAAGTTTAACATGCAACTTTCAATTCTGCATAGACATTTACTGCAATTTTGTTTCGTTTTCAAATCTAGCACTATCACTAGAAACTTCTGAATAAGTGAATTTTAATTATAAGTCCTGTACATAAAGTTTAGTACAGAAACAGTATCCTATGAGTCAATCTAGTATTTTTATTCATCTTTCGATCAAGCGGTCTCAATCAGAGACCGCTCACAGAATTTATGCGACGATTTCTGCCACAGTATAAGTGTTAAGCAGACATAAATAGCCACTCGGCACATAAATAATCAATTACATTTATTTTGATTTTTTAAGCCAAATTATAAATGCAATATCATAATCATACATTATTTATAATCAATTCTAACCATGGCGTTGTAAAATTTTTGTGCACAATTGCCGCCCTGATCTCATTTCGTCCCCAACTAATATTATGAGTTTATATATATATACACTGCCGGAAAAAGAAAATCCCAACACCAAGAAAGACTTGTGTTAGATAAACGAAATTTGGTAGGCGTGTTTATACATCTGAAAGATGACATCGATTCAAATTTCGCGACTCGCGCATAAGTGTGGTGCTAGTGGCGCCACTCAGAACTTGCAAATCCGGTTTGCTTTAAATGCGTGCTGTAAAGTTCGTGAGCGTTATTTATCTTCGAAATTTGACGTATTGAGTTGATGTTAGCCAAAACTGCCTTTAAGAAGACGTAGAAACCATTATCAACAACTCACCGAAGTCGAACGAGGTCGTATAATAGGGCTACGAGAAGCTGGATTTTCTTTCCGCGATATTGCAGAAAGACTTGGCCGGAATGTATCCACTGTGTATGATTGTTGGGAGTAGTGGTCAAGGGATGGTACAGGCTCAAGAAGACCGGGTTTCCGGGCGGCCACGTGGCACTACTGAGAGGGAAGACTGCCGTATTTGGCGTACGGCTGTGGCGCATCTTACTGCGTTTGCGGAAGAAATTCGAGCTGCAGTTGGTACCACAGTGACACAACGAACTGTTAGAAACCGGTTACTTCAAGGGAAGCTCCGAGCCAGGCGTTCTGTAGCGTGCATTCCACTAACACCAAGTCATTGTCGTTTGCGTTGCCAGTGGTGTCATGCCAGAGCTCATTGGAGGACGGAGTGGAGATCTGTTGTGTTTTCTGATGAAAGTAGGTTCTGCCTTGGTGCCATTGATGGCCGTGTGTTGGTCAGAAGGAAGTCAGGGCAACGCCTACAACCAAACTGTCTGCGGCCTAGACAAAATGGACCTACACCTGGAGTCATATTCTGGGGAGCAATTTCCTATGCCAGCGGGAGTACTCTAGTGGTTATTCCAAACACACTGAATGCAAATTTGTACGTCAGTCTGGTAATTCAAGCTGTAGTGCTGCCATTCATGAACAGCATTCAAGGGGGAGTTTTCTAACATGATAATACTCTCCCTCATACCGCTGTTGTAACGCAACGGGCTCTACAGAGAGAGTCTACATGTTACCTTGGCCTGCGAGATCACCAGATCTGTCTCAAATTGAGCACGTATGGGATAACATTGGACGACAACTCCAGCATCATCCACAGCCAGCACTGACAGTCCCAGTATTGACACAACAAGTACAACAAGCATGGAACTCTATACCACAAAGTGACATTCGGCACCTCTGTGACACAATGCATGCACGTTTGCAGGTTTGCATTCAAAATTCTGGAGGTTACACCGGCTATTAATGTAACAGCATTTCACATTTGAAATGCATTTTCTTGAGCTTAAATTAACCTGTGATCTTGAAAATCTAATCAATTAAACATGTTAACTAGACAAATGCATTGTCCAAATTTCATTGCTCTACAATAATTTTTTCTTGGTGTTGGGATTTTTTTTTTCGTCAGTGTATATAAGGAACCTAATTAAAAGTGATTTTGCCGAATAGTCGAATAAGGAATATTCGGCAAAATTTTAGACCGAATACTAACTTAAAAAAAGCATATATTGATTATATATTTTTTAAATGTGTGAAATAAATTGAAAATAAAGTACAACAAAAATTGATCTTGTATTATTTGTAAGTTTAAAATTCTTAACAGCTTGATGCATTTTTGTAATGTTTGAAACACCTCGATGCTAATTAAATATTAAGGCTTTTACTAAATGTAAATTCAAATAGCATAATTTTATCGGTAGACACATGTAACACATTATAGCTAAAATAGGAACTCGTTATTATCACTGTTAAATGTACATTAAGAGATTTTTAAATGTACTGAATTATTATTCTAAAATATTTTGACTTAAAAAATATATTTAAGCCTGTTCTTGAAAAAGTACTGCTGAGCAGTGCGAATCTTCTTGGCACATAAATAGTCATTTTTATCGATATATTAAATTTGCATACATTAATATTCAAGTAGTTTAGAATTGAGTAGTATTTTTCATTTTACTAATAAATATATTAACATCTATTATCAATTATTTCCCAATAGTTGCGTTTTAAAAATCTGCCTAAATCTCCAGATTTTGCACCATTTTCTGAAATATTCGTAGCATTTAAAGAAAAGAGAAATGCTACGACTTTGTAGTATAGGAATGAGAATACCTGCATTTTTTTTTAACCCTCTGACTGCTCAATTTTTTTTTTCAAAATCCTTTCGACCAATATCTAATCGACCTTTACCTCCTATATTATTACATATTTCAAATCATACTGTATATGAAATATGTAGTAAATTTATCATTTTCATTTTCAACTGTGAAATTTTTAATTCAAAATTGCTTCAAAAATTGTAAATTATATAAATTTTTCTACAAATATCTTGCCCGTGGAAATCGCGGGATAAGCAGTCAGAGGGTTAATTTAAGCATGAAAATGACTGCATGATTTTTTTAGAAAGTGTCAAGTTTAGATTTGAGGAAAGCATAGCAAATGAAGGACAAAAAATCCTGAATCTGTTCGGTTAAATACCTAATGTATTCAGCTAAGTATTCCAAGTATTCGGCTAAGTATCCCAACTATTCGGCTAAGTATCCCAACTATTCGGCTAAGTATCCCAACTATTCGGCTAAGTATCCCAAGTATTCGGCTAAGTATCCCAAGTATTCGGCTAAGTATCCCAAGTATTCGGCTAAGTATCCACAATATTTAGTCACAGATATTCATTCGATCGAAGTAATATCCGGCCGACTCATATTCAGTATTTGACCAACCGAATATTCGGCAAAGGTTCGAATAGGGCGAATACCGAATAGTGTACAAATATTCATTACATCCCATATATATATAATTATTTTTTATAAAAATAATGGTATTTTTACATGACTGTATTTGTCAGCTGAATAAATCGGTAATGAATCGGTAGCATATCACTTATATATGTTATTATTTTTATCTGAATCTTACTGATTGATGGAGAAATCATAAGAGTAGAAAACTACACGGGCTAAATAACACCACAACACCAGTTAACTGATAAAACCATTCATTTTCAACAAATTAATGCTTGCAATCTTTTTAACATGCTTGTAAATATATACATTCATCGGAAAACACTTTCGCTTTAATTTTCTCTTACACCGATTTGTGTGCTTGTACAAAAAAGTCGCGACTTTCTAATCTAAAAGTTCAAAAAGTCGTTCATCTTTTGACCCGACTCTTCTAAATAAGCGTATCTTTAAGAACTTCCTATTAACCAAATCTTCATTCATAAAAGCTAACATTTCCTATCTCACAAATGTTACTTTCCGCTGTCTTAGTCTCAAATCACCAGTTTTTGCAGCTGAAGGATTTCTATGATCTCAGATTCGGAAACGGGTAACTTTCACATAAAAGGGTTAATACTCTCCCAGTGTTGCTTACAAATTGCAGTATTTCGTACACTTAAAGAAAACATGGGTACTTTCACCGTTCGAAATAGGATTAAATCAATAGCGAGTAGTGAATAAACCCTTCGTAATGATGATGCTGTATTCCAGAAAAGCGTTATTGCTTTTTATAATGTATTTTTTCACGGAAGATGCAGTTATGCGTTTAATGGCATGTGATTTTTGTCAATTCAAACTCTTTATGGCTGTTCTCAAATCCAAACTGGCTACTTTATGACATATTTTTTAAATTCATTTTTGTTCGCAAACGCATGAAATTGGCAGGTATTCTCATTCAAAAACTTTGTAATTGCAAGACGTTTTCCATTTTCTGTTAAAGGCAAAATATCTTTCAGAAAATACTGTCAAAGTCTGCGTTTTGAACACCGAATTTCTGACGGTTTTATTCGGAATTAGCTGAAGAGACCCCTGGTTCGAATCCTGGCCCGGACTTTTTCACTCAGTTGGGACAATTACATCTCATATAAAAATAACTTTTTTAAATGAATTTAAACGTTTTAGGTTGACTTGAATACGATTTGATAATTTTTTAAATATATCTCTCTGTATATGATGCACATTTTGTAGCTATTCTATATAAAAAACTGAAGCATAGAATTTAATCAAATGCCCTATTTAATTAGACATAGAGGTGCTGATTATATTTTTTGGCATACAGGTGGTACTGTTACGCTGCATTTTTTACATTTTACATGAGGTATTTTAATAAGGCAATCTGGGTGAAATTTCATCAAACTTAAGTTAAACATTAACGTAAATTGATGCTGATTTGATTTTGGTGTATTTCACCCAACAAGTAGCGCTACTGCGTCGCATTTTTAAAGAGTTCCATAATAGCCAGATCTCGGCATGTTTGGGACAGAATTTCACCAAATTTAATATGTAAGATGATTACGAATATTGATTCAATATTGGTTTTGACCACTCACCAGGGTGAGTTGCCATACTAATGCTTTTTCGGATGAACACTATAGCATCTCGGCTTCTATTGTATAGAAAGGAACCGAATTTTATGTTTCAGTTAATAATTAACAATATATATGTTAATCTAATTTTAAATTTTATTACTTAACAGAAGGCGCTGTTATGCTGTTCTTTTTTTATTCACTAATTACTGTTACTATACGTTAAATTCCAAGAAATGCACTATACTTTCATAATTGTTAATGTGTAACTCCGCTAACAATTGATCTAATATTTTTACTTTCTTCTATCTATAATGGAAGAAAGTATTGTAATCGAAAAATTTTTCGACGGATTTACATGTTTTAGGGGTCTGAGATTCCGAAAAACATGTTTTTACAAAATGTCTGTCTGTCCTCATTTTATCATCAAAAAGTGTATAAAGTTATGCTTCAAATTGAACCAAATATTTCTTTGTTTTTGGCTATAGCCAGCAGGTCCCACTTGAATTTGAGGATATTTCGACGAAAGGGGGCGCTGTGATCGCGATTTTTGTTCCATTTTCACTATTGTATCATCGAAAAGTGTATGAAGTTATGCAGATAATTGAACCAAATTTTTTGTATATTTTTGACTATGGCCTGCAGGTCTTAGTTGAATTTGAAGATATTGCGCCTGTAGGGGGCGCTGTGATAGACATTTTAAAGATTTCAAATTCAAAAAAATATACAAAAAAAATTAGAAATCCTAAAAAATTTTTGCGTGAAATGTTCGGCCTTGAACCAAGGATTTCAAAAGCATTTTTTGTTTTGCCTTTATTTTAAAAAATGGCTGAAATATAGTAGTTCGAAATTTTAAAGTGGCGGACGTTTTCAAGCAATATAGCAGGATTCCTCCATAAACGGGTAATTTTCGTTCATTGTTGTAACCAGGGCTTTACAAATTTGAAAAAATCTGGTAGCCAGGTATAAATTGTAGTCGCCAGTAAAAAATTTTTAGACCCCCCCCCATTATTGAACGTCTTTGAATTAAGTGAGAAAAAATAATAACAAACATAGTTTAGAATTATTAGTTACATAGTTTAGAATAGTGTATAATTTCAAAAGATAAAAATAAGTTTTCTAAGGAAACTTATCAAAGTTAAATATTTGGGGGAAAAAAATAATAAAGGAAAAATTGTAAACTCTGAATTAACCGACATCTTCGGGAAATTCTGATTGCGTTTGCTTCAAATGTCTAAATGGTTGCGTGCTACAAAATCTATATCTGATGAGAGGGCTTCTATAAAATAGTGAAGCCGGAAAACGATTTTTTCCCTATTTAGTCTATCGAATAAAAAAATTCAAATAATTATGATTTAATTATTTCAAAATTTGCATTTAATGACCTCCTTTTAGTTTTGCCAAATTAAAAATAAAAGGTTTCTTTATGTAATTTTCAGTTTATTTCTTAATATTTTGTAACTTTGCAGCATCTATAATGAGACATCTTACAAGAAATTTAATTCAACATTGTGATGTTCGCAAAATAACTCGAGAGTTATTACGTAATATTCTTTGCTAAAAAGAAAAGAAAACAAAAACATTTTCCCGCGCTGGATTAAATCAAAATCAGCAGCCGGCTGAGGTTTATTTTGATCCAACGATCTACAGCAAGAATTTAAGAATAAATAAATAATTAAACTTAAAAAAAAAAAAAAAAACTTACCCTTCTGAAGTGCAATTAATGATTTTATATTTCCATTTACTGCATATAATAATCCAAACAATGTAAATTATAAAATATTATTGAGGAACACAACTCAAAACCAGACACTTGTCGCCAAGACAGAGTGACGTCAAACTAATGTCCAACGTGTGTGGTGCACACAGACGCGAGGCGCTAAGCATTTTAAGCGGGAAAGAAATATTTAAAAAATACATATTTTTATTAAAATGAATTATTCTTGAAATTTTAATTAAATTTTATAGATTTACTTCGAATGAATTACTTATAATCACTTATGTGCTATTATTCTTTAAAATGAATGTGATGTATTAATCAGTTTTAATTCTGAATACAAGAAATCGGATTTGAAACATACAAAAAAAGCGTAAGCCTTTTTTATCATTGCATCCAATTTTTAGATGGTACATAAGTTGGATTGACAGTATTTCTTATTAAACCTTCTTCCCCTCTCCCCACATTCTAATCACGTGACATGCTAGCCGACTAGAGCGGAAAAGAACGGCGTTTATGTGCATGAAATGGAAATTGCCTTTTAAACTTGGCTTTAGACAAAACGTCGTTTGTTCTCATTTTTTAGTTCAATTTTTGTAAAAAAAACATAAATTAATGAATAAAACAAAAAAGTCAGATTACAAAACTTAATCGCCAGATAAAAAAAGTAGCCAGATAAAATCAGCGACCTGGCGACCGCATTTGTCAAGCCCTGGTTGTAACCATCGTTTCAACACTTACACGCTTAAGGTTAAGACTATATATTTATATATTTGCCAACGTCAAATTATCGCCTAGCTTGGCGACAATTGGTGAAATATTGCCAAATTTGGCGAAAAAAATACGTTGTCGTATATGAAGCTAACTTGGCCATGTCTGTCTAATTTGGCGATATTCTCATTCAAATTCAATATTGACGAGAACTTGGAATGACTCTTCTGTAATAGGGATCCGCGCATTTTAGCTTCGTGTATTTTCAGTAGATTTAGATGAAATCTCATTTTTTTTCCCCTGCCGGTACAGGCCAGAAGGACTTTTCGTAGTTTAGTATAACACATCGGATGCTCGCATCCAGGTAACCGACGATTCGCAAGCAGCTGACATGCAACAGAATGACGAAAAAGCGGCGGTGTTTTTTGGCGGTGTAACGGTGAATTTTGAAACATTAACATGTATGAGATAGAAGAAAGTTTTGGGATTGGCATATCCAACTAGTCTTAGAAGCATTAATTTTTATTGTTTATATTTTATACCAAATCATTTTTTGCTATTCTAAATATAACCCACACTCTAAATAAGAAAGAGTGACTATTCACTCCGGAGGAGTGGATATTCACTCTATCGCAGAGTCAAAATTTGCCCAACCTCTTTAGAGTGACTATTCACTCTAGGCAAAAGTGAAATTGTTCACTCTCTGAAAGAGTGAATACTCACTCCCAAAAAGTGAATATTCACTCTAAACAGGGGTGGATACTCACTCTTTCAGAGGAGTGACTATCCACTCTTGCAAAAAGAGTGGGTTTTTTCACCCTGATAGGAGTGAATAGTCACTCTTTCACAGGAGTGGCTATCCACTCTTTCATAGGAGTGACTATTCACTCTTGCAAAAGGAGTGGATTTCTCACTCCTGACAGGAGTGAATAGCCACTCTTTCATAGGAGTGAATGTTCACTTTTTATGGAGTGTATTATTATTTTTTGTTTCTTTTATGGGCATTTTAAAAGAATCATATATCTTAGAGCATGCAATGAAAATAGACGTGGTAAAGATTGGAATAAAATACTTTATTGGCAATATTTATTTAATTCATAGTTTGTAACAGTAATTGAACTCTTAAGGAAAAATTCAATTAGAGTTACATAATGAATTAAATTAGATTACTGACAGAAATAAACTAAATTATTTTATTCCAAGCTTATCACTATTGTGTTTGCTTTCATTGCATGCCTTATAAAGATATGATAGTTTTAAAATGCCCATAAGGGCAAGTAATTAACCAAAATCTTAATCAGTTAATATTATTTTTTTCCTTTTCAAATACCCATTAAGTTGTATTTAGTATTGTAATAATTCCTGTGATATACGTTATGGTTTTTTTTTCATATGTAATTCAAATTTTAAATCTTTAGATCTCTGTATTAATTGCTAATGAATTTAAATCTAATCAAACATTATTGTTTACTGCATTTTAGTTTTTTTTTAAAGTTTTATTTATAACTATTTAATAGATGGATATTCTATGACTAACAATGTGTGATTTCACTTTAATTTTTGTTTTAAATATAAACTCTTATCTTTTGACCGTACTTTTCAGTAAATTAGCACTATTTTGCAAAGTCCTATTATTCTAAAATCATACATATTATTTCTGTTGTCAACATCCCTTTTTCTATGAATTTACAAAACACACAACAACAAATGTATTAAAATGTAATAAAAATAAGAAATATTTCTAAATATCTCATTACAAAAAAATTGAATGATATATTTTTTAAATAAAAAATATGTTTAGCAGGCATTTTCTTTTAACAAAATATTTCCGTATGCAAATATTATAGTACATTAAAGAAAGAGAAAGTATTAAGGTGGAATTTGGAACAGTGATGTAGCCCAACCATAAATCTTGCATTATAAAAATTCTTACTCATATTTGTACACATTTGTGATACTTACCACACAATTTTTAATGTATTAAATGAGCACACATGAAAGATATTTGCCAAAAAAGAGGGCAATTGCTCTCTAAATATAAGGCGAATTTATAATTATTTTTTAATATTATTAATTTTGCAACGTTTTGTACTGAAAGTTATTCTTGGCATTTTTAAAACCTAAATCATGTTATAACAAAATTGCATAAAGTGAGATAGAGGGAGATACGTGTATTCAACAATGCTTGGTTTTCACTTGAAAGTTCAGCTACAATTTCTAAAATAAAAGTGAATTTTTCCAATTTTCTAAGAATATAAAAATATAGAATTAAAAATATCCAATTATAGACTTTATAAATACATTTTCAAAGACAACTTTACAAACAAACATATGTACAGTACACCCTATTCATATTTCAAGGACATGTTTCTTTCTTTCATTTTTCTTGGCGAAGACAAGGATTAAAAAAAAAAAGAAAAAAAAAAGATTAATTAATAATATTGATCTCAATATTTGACAAACAAGTTACTTTTGTCTAAAATATTTTGCATATAGGAAAAATAACAGTTGAAAGGTGATATAACCATTATGAATAAATATGGGAGGTAACTTAAAATGATTTAACAAACACTAGGTTTTCTAAAGAGAAAATTTTCACTATGAAATAGGTTGACTACAAATTGTAATCAACAATGTGAAAACTTGCCGATTTTACTCGTACATGGAAGCCAATATATATATATATATATATATATATATATATTTTTTTTTTTTTTTCATGTTCTTTACCGATCTCCTTTTCATGTAATTTATACTATTTGTTTTTAACATTCTATTTTATTTTATTTTTTTTCATTTAGAAAATAGTTTTTTTTTTTTTTGAGGATTTCAATCCTTTTTCCAAAAAATAAAATAAGAAGTAGCATATTTTAAAGTTTTTCTTTTCTTTTTCTCTGTGAACTTATAAATCAAAACAGGATTTACAATCTTAATTTAAAATAGAAACTCCTTTTAAGAAGGGGAAAAAAAAATCAGAAAAATTATTAACCACTGATTATGAGGGGTTTTAGAAAATGGATTTTTTAAAGGTAAATTGATAATGGATTCTAAATTAAGATATAAATTAAATACTATGAGAATTATTTCAGCGAAGTGAAAAAAAAAAAAAAAAAAAAAAAAAATTTAACATATTGCATATTAAACCAAATTTAAAAATAGAATTTTTTTCTCTTGCATTTAAAGATTTAAATTCCTTTTAAGGATCACCTGAAAATAAAATTCAAACACAAGTGAAATGACACAAATAACATGTAAATAAAGTTTATTTTACAATCATTTTTTAATATTATATAACAAAAATTACAGAAGTCTTTTTCTTGCAAGTCAATACTATACTTTTCTTTGTTGCAGCCCCTAGAAAAAATAAAATTAAATAATTAAACAAAATTAAATTGCAATTAAACAAAACTGAAATGCAATTAAACAAAACTCTTGTTTTCAAACATATCCCCCCCCCTCCCCCTTGAAAGAGAACATGAGTCCTGAACTCAGGTTGAGCAGCTCTGGGACAATTTTTCTTGGCGTCAATTCATCATAGCTAAAATGTTTTTGAAGGCGATGATGATAAAAGTAAAGTTAATTTAGTTAAATTATTTAAGGATTTTTTTTTCTCTCAAATATAGAATTTTAAATAACATTTTAGATATATTTGTCCTTTTGCAGCTTTATACTAAAATACCAATCATTAAAATAGAGAGGATTTTTTTTAATATGCGGTTTTGGGGGCCTAGAAATATCTATCCACGACAAATTGATGCAACACGGGGTTGAGGCCTGCCTCATCTCTGTCTTTTAAAACAGGCATGAGAATAGGTAAAATGCTTAAAAGAAGAAAATATTTCTTTTGCTTTTCCTATCCTTCCCTTCCCTAATGAATATCCTTTTGCTGCTGGGAAAGGAGATGCAGAAATCTCATGAATGAAATTTATACAATTATTTATTGTTACTACAAAGCAAAAAATGAGGCAGAATTTTTCTTTACTACAAAAATATAAAGTGAAGATTAAATTTTGAGTGTTACAGATGTCAAACTTTGTGGGCTCATGGAAGGGGGTCGAAATTGTAAAGATATTTACATACTATTACAAAAAAGAAACCCCAGAAATCTGTTTTTGTAGCAGGATAAATTGCAGTTCTGTAGCTCAGTTTAGCAGTTTTGTAGCAGGACAAACTTATCAAATAGAGTTTTCCATTTTTCCATAAAAACAAAGGATATTTTAGAAAATATTACCAGAGATGATATTTTTAACTTAATTTTGGAATGCTACAGACCTGGAAAGGTTTTTATGATTCAAAAATCACTTATAACTCAAGGTGAGATAAATCTATCAAAAAAGGAAAAATACTGTTCATTTCCAAATTACTTCAGTAGTTATGCCTTACCAAATACTTTTACGTCTAAAAAAGTCTGCAAATATGTCAGAATGCTTCGAATTGTTGAGCGGATAAAAATATTTTCTTTGAGAACAGCCATAAATGCAGAAAATCTTTTGCAATAATGCTATTTTTCATAGATTGTACAATAGCTGTGTTTTGGAATAATCATCCTCTTTGAATTAAGATATGTAATAAATATTTAAAACTGAAATTTAAGATACTGAACCTGTATCAGAACCCATTATTCTGATAAATTTTAGACTTTCATGATGTTCCCATCTTAGCTACCTAGTCTGTTGCCAAGCTTATTAAACAAGCTTTCTCCAGCTACCGTTAGTTGATGCACACCATGTCCTTTTTTTTTCATCTGTTTAACCATCCTTCACTTGCAGTAAAATTGGGATCGCCTTTAGGTAACTGTTTGTTTAAATATAGGGCTTTTCATTGAATGATTGGTCCTGAAAATGGTAGGCCATATTCTCTTTCAACGCAAAACCAAAGAAATAAAGCTTTGTACAGCATTTCAAGTTTACCCATTTTAGCTTTTTTTGCTCATCCAAACTGTCACTCAAATTCAACTTAAAGCAAAAATCCTCACTATTTTTTCTATTTTTTTCCAGTCAGACACTGTTCATGTTCCTATTACAAGATCAAAAGCAATTTTTTTTAATGGTTCACCTTTATCAATTCTATCAAACGCTTCCAATTTCTTTTGCATAGTCACAACAATATTTTTTAATTTAGTCACCATTACTAACTCAGTTCACTGATATTTTGCAATAAGAGAGCTCTTTCTACCAAAGTCTCAACACATGCATGCGCATTAGAGATTGGCAACGTCTTTCCTTTTAGGGAATCGTTCCAGCCGGAATCGTTCACCGAAAGGAACGAGTTCTTTGGAGTAATTCCTTTTGGAATCGTTTTGAAAAAAAGGAACGATTCCGAAAAGAAGGAATGATTCCGAAATAAAAGGAACGATTCCGAGAAAAAGGAACAATTCCAAAAAAAAAAAAAAAGGTTTTTGAGAAAAAGAAACACTTTTGAGATAAAAATAACAATTTCAAGATAAAAGGGATAATTTTGAGAAAAAAGGAACAAATCCGGAAGTATTAGAACGAACATGAAATCTATAATATTAATAATACTAATTTATTTTCATACGTATTCATTCATTTTCTTACGCATCCATCTGCCTTATTTTTAAATTTTTTGGACAGATGATTTCGTTTTCAAGAGTTCATTTCATTGATGAGTGTGTGCAATTAATTAGCAATTTTTTCTAATTACCATAATACAAGTATACTCCCTGACTTTATGGTTTATGGCATTAAACTCAATTCCTCTTGAAAATTTACCCCTGGATAACCTTTCATTTACCGCTATAGTTTATCAAAGAAATTTTATTGTAGCTGTTTGTTTTGCCCACCAGGCTGGCGATCCATTCGATTTTTAGTGTAATCGGGTTTCCTCTTGAAAATATATCGTTGAATGACCCTCTATTTATACTATTAATTATTTTATGCAGGAATCTTTATTCTATGAAGTTCTGATGTTTGGCACCATGGTCTACGCAATTTTAAGCCTTATAATTAAGATCCCTCTTCAAAATCCACCCCAAGATAACCAACCATTCATTTACATGTCGGTCCTCGGAACCGGCCGTTTTCAGAGTCCCTCCATTTCGATACGATTATTTGGAAATCTGTCATTCTCTCAGTCTGCCCATTTCTAAACAATTCCCAGGACTATCACCTTTTAGTATTAAGTTCATGCGTAAATAGAATCTTTTATAAAATCAAATTCGGATACCTGTCGATTTGGGAAAACATAATTTATTAAACGAAGTATATTTGAGAGTCTTAATATATAACTATGTCCTTTCTCACTGCATTATCAATGCACAGCCGAAACCGAAATGCCTGCACCTGAAATCGTAAAATTTTAGTTGTTACTTCCTGTTATGACATAAAAATCCATTAAAAAGATGTTTTCTGAAATTCAACTGTTAGGTGATTGAAAGTTTTTGAAAAGGTATATACCAGTATATTTAAATTTAGAAATTGCACATGTAATTAGAACTGTAGATATTGCGATAAGAAACAAAATCATAACTATATAGTTCAATACGTTTCAATAACTTAACTAACTTTCGTCAACTTTATAGTTTAATACAAATACAATTTCAAATACACAAAATAAATAAGAAAATACAAAATACAATACTCTTAAAAAAGATTTTATTTCAAAAATAGGAATATATAAAATTTGGTGAAATCGTAAAATAATCCGCAACAAAAAAGCAGGCTAAAATGTTAGTACAACAAACAATTCAACAACAGTTTCATGATAGTAAAAAAAATTAACATCAATAATATAAAACAACCAGGAATGGTAATTTGTTTCTAAAATTTTTCATTCATTGGTGTAAACAATTTTTTTTAAATTGATTTTATTTTCTAATAATTTTTGTTTAATAAGAATTACTTATATAATTCCAAAACTCTGTTAAACTTTCAATATATGGAAAAAACTCACGATAAAGTCTGAAATACTGAATCAATTCGAACCTATTTGGGACAGTAAATTGATCTGCCAGTATCTTAGATGAGTTTGTTAATCAAGTATGTAGCTGTTATAGTTCGTTTACAGGAGCACACAAAAGCAAAAAACATTCAAAGCTTGTCATCGCGATAACATCCGAAATATACTGAGCATATTTAAAAAGAATTAGGACAGTATATTGTTCTTGCAAGTATCTTGGAAGAATTCGTTAATCAAGTACTGTTTTGTTGCCCCTATGTAATCACCTAATGATAAAAACCAGCCCTGTTGAAAGCAAAGATAATAAAATGAAAGAATACGCTTTTTTTTTTAGGTTCCTGATTACAAGTCTTTTTTGTTCAAATTTCGTTATTTGTTTTTTGTACCGAAAGAAGAATCAAATCCTATTTTGGCGCCCGGGGCATATGCCCCCTTTGCTCCTCTGTAGTTTCGGCACTGCAAATATCTGTTATCCACCACCACAGTAACGGCCATTAATCCGGGAACTGATTTCGCGAGTTGCGAGTATCAATCCCGATCGTGGAATCGCGATTGTCACAAGAAATTATTATGGAAAATGATTTTTGTCTTGCTTTTATTTTACGTTGTATTAAAATAGGGGTGCACAACCTGTGGCCCGCGATCGGATTACTGGTGGCCCGTGGATCAATTTCGCCGATCGGAAGCGAAAAAATCACTAATTTCGCCGATCAGGTGCGTAGAAATCGCGAATCTTGCCAAATTTCGCCCATCGGGTGCGTAAAAATCGCAAATTTTGCTGAGCGAGTGCATATAAATCGCGAATTTTACCGATCGGGTGCGTATAAATTGTAAATTTCGCCAATCGCCTGCATAAAAATCGTGAATTTTACCAATCGCCTGCGTAAAAATCGTGAATTTTGCTGATCGCCTGCGTAAAAAATCGGGAATTTTGTCGATCGGGCCCGTAAAAATCGCGAATTCTGCCGATAGGGTGCGTATAAATCGCGAATTTTGTCGATCGAGCTCGTAAAAATCGCGAATTTTGCCGATCAGACGCTTAAAAATCGCAAATTTTGCTGATCGAGTCCGTAAAAATCTCGAATTTTGTCGATCGGGTGTGTATAAATCGCAAATTTCGCCGAACGTGTGCGTAATAATCGTGAATTTCGTCAATCACTAGGAAAAAAACTATGAATATTGTCAATCGTGCATGAAAAAAAATGCAAGTTTTTTCCCATCCTTTCCAATTGAATTGGGTTATGCTGACTAAGGAGGTGGTTGAGTATAGGGAGCTAACCCTCCTTTTAAAATTAGCATTTTTATGAACTTTTAGGCCGGACCCCCCCCCCCCCCACTTGCCCGAAACAAAATTTTGTTCATCCTATGGATGTTGGCTCTCGACAATCCAGTCATTTTAGTGACTGCCCCTCCTCTTATAAAGGTTGTGCACCCCTTTGATATCCACATTTTATGACTGAATATGTTAAGAAGTGCAATTTAGAATAATATATGTTTCTCCTCCTCTCCACCTTCATTCATGAAAGCAGAATTTTTTTTCCGGCACTGGCAATCTTTAAAAAGCTAAATTTATTCCTTCAAATAAAGTCAAGGAGTATTTTCACTCTTTGAAAATAATCTTAGCTATATTTCTTGTATAAATACAAACGTAAACTGTTGATATATCATTGCCAACAGAACTGAATACGTTGACTGGAAGAAAGGAACCTGGGGGGAGAGGGGGGCTAAATCTACCCTTTCGAAATTTGTTTTTTAATGGATCCCCCCCTCCCCGGTCACATCTCCTCAAAACAAAAAATTTCTGATGGTGGCCCTCGACAACCGGTCATTTTTGTAAGTGGCCCTTCGCTTAAAAAGGTTGTGCACCCCTATATTAAAACAAAGTCAAAGATATTTAACTTCTTATTATTTAGCAAAAAATAGAAATAAAATGACAAAAAAAAAAAAAAAAAACTATACAAAATCACAATTTGCATTCTTTAGCAATCAATAATTAAAAAAGAAATTAGCGTAATAGTGCTGCTCCATTTTTTTTTTTTTTTTTTTTTTTTTTTTTGACAAAATATAAAAATGTCGATTAATCTGTATACACGTACACAATAATTATACAATTATATTAGCACTAGAATCAGTTTTTTTTAAAAAAAGAAAAGAAAAGAATAAAAAACAAACGTCTTTACTGTAAATTATGTTTTTTTTTTTTTACTATATACTATATACTTTTTTACTATATACATATATTATAAAACTAGTTTAATGTAATCTTAACATAAATCTATTAAACAGAAAAAGCATAAAATACGCAGCTTTACATATGTCACAATGTTGGAAAATGTCTGATAATCTATATGTAGCACGAAATTTTTCTTTCCCGTTTTCATACTCAAGACGGCCATACGAGTAGCGAACAGCGGTTAAATTATTTGAATCCCACCCAATACTGCTACTGTTATATTATTATTAGACTTTTTTTTTTTTTTTTTTTTAATATCTTTATTATAGGAATTTTAAGAAAGAATTGAAAACGTTTTGCGAAAATTCCTTGTTCAAATAGGTTTTCCTTTATGTCTCCACTGTAAGTTGATTAAAACTATCTACGAGAGTTCAGAGATCTTTTAAATCATCTTTATCAGAAGAGAAAAATAAGACCCCAAACTGAGGAAACAAAGTGGTACTCGAGCGCTCATAAATGCTCTTATTCTTAAGAAATACTACCTATTACACTCTCCCCTAAGTTGGAATTTTTGAAAAATTTTTGTAGATCTACGCCGATCATGACTCCCAGAACCCAAAACTACCCCTAGTTCAAAACTTTATCTATCTATGTCACTTTTTTATTCTTCATTATATTATATAACTTAAATTCACTTATATTATATAACTTCAATAATTCTGCACAAATCTCTTCCAAACTGATACATAAAATCAAGGGGCATAAAATCTCGGTCAAGTTCGTTAATGGGCAAAATCGAACCAGGGAGAAGGGGGGGGGGAATGGGAAGGCTTTTTGTGAAAACAGAAAAAACCCCATAACTTCTTAATTATGATACGTATCTAATCCATTTAAAGTTATTATTAAGTCTAGGTAAAGGGCCAAAAATTTATGTATGACAGATTTTTGATATCATTAAAAATGGCCCCAAAGGGGGAAAAGAAAGGGAGGTTTCAGAAGAAAAAAAATTAACTTCGTCAATTCACAAGATATCAAATCTGCTTAAATTTATTATAAATCCTCTTAATATTAACTAAAACTTTTATATTGACAAGTTTTTTAAAGGACCAACACTTATAGCAAAAAACAAATAATAATTAAAGAAAATCTCTGCCGGCTCCGCCTGCAAACAAGTTAGGTTTCGAAGTGGGCGCTTCCAACAGCCACATCATGGCAAAAAGGTCATTTCTTCCGCAATTCCCAGCAAACGCAGGTGATAAGTACATAGCTAATAACACAATAATAATAGACAATATTTTAACTGAAGTACAATAATATACTTCTATTTATCTTAAGATAAATTTAAGAGAAAGTAATACACAGTTGTAGTTTATTAATCAACCCCCCCCCCCCCCCCCCTGCACTTCTCTCTCTCTTTTATTATTTTTTTATCACGTACACATTAGAAGGATTTTTTGGCCAGAAACTCAGCTTTAATAGAATCAAAATCTGCTATTTTAAAATAAAATAGCGTATTTTAATTTATTAAAACTGGCCAGTCTACAAGAACAAGGACAGATTCCGAGGACTATCTTTTCGGAGTCTACATTCAGGACCAATTCCGAGGAATCGATCCTTTTTGGAATCAGAAAATTTCGATTGATTCCTAGGAATCGTTCCTTTTGGGAATCGCTACAAATTTGGACTAATTCCGAGGAATCGGTCCTTTTCGGAGTCTATTCCGAGGACTCTGTCCTTTTCAGAGTCGGTATATTTTGGACCAATTCCTAGGAATCGTTCCTTTTTGGAATTGCTACATTTTGGACTAATTCCAAGGAATCAGTCGTTTTCGGAGTCGATTCCGAGGACTTGGTCCTTTTTGGAGTCGGTACATTCTGGACCAATTCCGAAGAATCAGTCCTTTTTGGATTCGATATGTTTTGGACCGAATCTGAGGAATCGTTCCAAAAAGGACCGAATCTGAGGAATCGTTCCAAAAAGGACCGATTCCTTTTTAAAGACTGGAATCGTTCCTTCAATTTCACTGCCGGAGTCGTTCCTTGACAAATGACACATCTCTAATGCGCATGCAGAACTCTACCGAAATCTTGGCACATGCATGCACATACAGAATTCGGCTCTTTCACAAATTGAGATGGATAAGGAGAGAAAAAGAATTATGATGTTGCTTGACCTTGTCTAGAGAGAAAAGTGATTGTGTGTGGTATTTTTCACAAAATTCAGAGAAAGAATAGAGAAGCAGTGAATCGTAAAATTGACTTGCAATATGAAGTCGGTTATCGCTCAAATCCGCCTTCAAATCGCTCCGACCGCCGCAGAATTCACGGAGCACAATGTTTAGCATGTTGGTCCTTTGCTACGTCCCTTTTATACCGGGACTCTTGCGGAAGCCAGGTAGAATGGGAAAAAAATGTGAAAATTGAAACCGGGCAAATTTAAAAGGGAAATTTATTAAATTAAAGACACCGAATTGCGGGAAGGGTTAAGCTCGGGGCTCTGAAGCTATCAAAAGATTCTTGCGGCTTCGAGCTCTATGTTCCATGTGGCCCAAGGGCTGACTTCGTTGATCGGAGAGAGGCTGCACGTGAAACAAGGACTGGATTCATTGGATGGAGAGACGTTTTCAAAGAAAGCCACCAGCTGTTTGGGCCGACTGTAGGGTTGCATTTTCAGCGTCACACCAAACATAAACATATCAACTATATTTATTCTCTGAACACTGTGGGTATTTCTGCTGATCAGGGCAGCTTCGTTAATCAGCATTTCCTGTTAAGATGCTTTGAATACCAATTGTCACTGGTGATAAGAAACGTAACAATAGTCTGTGGCTGTTTCGAGGAATAGTACTTGGAAAGCCCTAAGGTTGTGTTTAGTGTGCAAACTTGCAAGCTGTCCTCAGTTGGCATAAATCCTTTCCCTTCCCATTCTTCTCAAATCAATTTATGGTCAGGTACAAAAGAAATGGGTGGTGTAAACAGCTGTCTCCTCCTATTAACTGCTATTGCTTTGACCTCTGAATTTTAGACATTCTGTGAAAGTCATAAAACATCAAAGATTCTGAAAATTGCAAACGAAAACATGCGAGTTAAGTTTACAGGGGTTGATCCAGGAAAAATTTGGGACCCCTTCACAAAAATCCATTTAATAAAACAAGTCCCTTCACAAAATCCCATGCCATAAACACATTCATTAATTATTTTAATTTTGTTAAGTTTTAAAATGTGTAATTTGTAAATAAAACAAGTTCACCAGAAAGAAAAACTTTAGCAGGACTTAAAGCAGTTATTATTAAATGCTCTGTTTAAGTTTCAGTAGTTGGATTTCATTTTTCGTTGCAAAATGTTATTTTTCATAAAAAATAAATTTCACAAAAATATGATAAATTTCACAAAATAACTTACTTTTTACAAAATGGGCCCCAAGGAAAAAAACCTGCATCGACCCCTGATCTATGCACTGTTCCAGCCTTTAGGCAAAGCCCCACTACCTGAAACGCCTTCTTTTTACTCGCAATCATAGCCATTAGAAAGTTTTAGGATAGAAAATATATTTTCAAAATGTAATGTGAATGAGCGAAAAAATACTGTTTTGGAAATTCAAAACTCAAGCAGTCCGGGTTATCCAGAGATTAGAGTTAAAAGGGTCCCAGTTAGCAAGGTTCCACTGTACAATTAATGATGTTATATAAATAAAAGTATTGTTAATGTTGAATGTTTAACCCTTTCAGGAGCAAACCACTTCTACTGCTAAAATGTGAAATGAGTGACTGAAACTGGAATTACAAGCAAATTAATTTTGAAATAAGAAAAAGCACATATATAATGAATGTAAAATTTTATACCAAAATTTTGGTGCTATTGTGGCATTTAGGAATATATATTTATATATATATATTAGGAATGCACCGGATATCAAGCTCCTGTCGGATATCCTGCTTACTCAGCACTCAAAACAGATATTCTGTCCAGACGAATGCTTCAATATCTGGTTGCCGAATAGCAAAAATTTTTTAATTATATTTTTAACATTGTCAGAAAAAGCTAGTGCGAAATTAATGTGCTATCCTATTAAAACAATGTTAACAGAAAGAAATTCTCATTGTCACAAAAATGAAATTATAGGATTTATATATGAAGTTATAATATTTTGAACATGAAAATATAATATTTATAAATAAACAATGACAAATATATATATATATATATATATATTATGTAGGAACATTAGGTGCTTAGCATTTTCAGCCTGTAATCTGTTATATTTTTTTATCACAAATATTTCCTGTATCTGAGAATAAGTGTTCAATCTCAGATGGTTTCCTTTTCTTGTCTTTTCAACAAGTCTAAAATAAAAATGATTTTTTTTTTTTTTTTTTTGTCTATGGATGAAAAACTAGCTGTGGTAAAATAATACTGACATGAAAAGAATTGTGTCATTTTCTTCAATAGTTAACTGTCTCTTTTGTACTACAAAACAAGATACAATGAGGAGTTTCTCTATTTAAATTCTGTTAGAAAACATTTGTCATGAGTAAGGTAAGTAATAATATGTACGAGTATGTTGGAAAAGAAAAAGCCACTTCAATAGGATGTTTAGTATTTATAAATAACAAAGATTTATAAGTATGAAAAACAGAGAAATTACTTAATTGTTTATCTTTTTATGTTCAATGACCCTGAATAAATGAAAAAACTACTAATATGTGTATTAGAATAGGCAAAGGCAAAACATGATTAAATATCAATATTTAATTACTACAAGGCATTTGTTTTTAAGTAACTTAACTTAAAAAATGAATTTAAATCTATTATTTAACATTTGAATGACATAAATAAAATTATAATAAATTAAAGTTTTTCTTCTTTAAGCAAGCATAAAATAGAAATATTACTATTGAAATTAAAAACAAGAAAGTATTCGGCCGGATACCAAATATTGGGTAAAATTTTGTGCCAGATATTTGATACCTGGTATCCGGCAAAAATTCTATCCGTTGCATCCATATATATAGTGATCTCTCACTTATATGTGGTACACAAAAATTACTTTTCAGTATGTTTTTTTTTTTTTTTTTAAATATAATTTTAGCCTTATTGCAGAAATTATAAATCGAATTTTACTATTTTAAAATAGTGCTACAAGAAAGTAATTAATGAACATCGCGTATAAGTGAGAGGTCACTGTATATATGTGTATGTGTAATTTTTAGAATTTCTATAAAATTGATATATATATATATATATATATATATATATATATATATATATATATATATATATATATATATAACTCTTTCTATCAGTATAATGAAAATGAGATAAGGGAAGAAGGGGGAAAATTGCAACTTACAAGTAAGGAATGAAACTTTTTCTTTATTTTTTTTTCTTTCAGTTGGGCTTTATACTGGAGAATGTTGTTCTAGCAAGTCTTTTTTTAATCCACGTTCCTAGTAATGTAAAATGAAAGAATATTTTCAGTTTATATACTCTAAAAACTTTCAACTAATTTATGTAATAAATAAATGTTATATAATATATATACAAAACTACAAAACATAATGAGAGTGTGATATTCCACACTGAAGTTCCTAAATTTATTTTCATGACTAAATTTGTTAATCAATCGCGTGAAAAAAATCTGGAAATTCTTTGGTCGGTCGCATGAAAAACCCCCGCGAATTTCGCTAGTAAGCTGCAGGGGAAAAAAAACGTAAATTTGCCGATTGGTCGCAAGAAAAAACTGCACAATTAGCCAATTGATAGCAGGAAAAAAATCGCGATATTCTTCAACTGGCTAGCAGAGAAAATTTGAGAAATTTGTCAGTCGATCGTAAGAAAAAAAATCACAAAATTCTTCAGTCGTTCACGAGCTGAAACTTGTGAGTTCATCATGGAAAAAAATCGTGCAATTCGTCAATCGATCATGGAACAAACCTGTGAAATTCGCCAGTCGGTCGCATGAAATTATCACAAAATTCGCTAGTCAGGGCCGAAAAAAAACTGCACTATTTGTCAATCAATCAGGGGGGATCGCAAAATTCTTAACACGTTCTTAGGAAAAAAATCGCAAAATTCACCAGTCGTTCAAGGATTACAATGGAATGTGTAACTGGAAAGTGACCGTGCAGGCGTGGCGATCAATGACAATTTTTTAATTGCCACTGTTACAACTTTAATCACCACATGGCAAATGGCGACTGCTAATTTTCACCTATATCACATGGGAATTGTAGTTTAACTATAAATTGTAATTGTCAAGTCCTAATTTCTGTGAATTGAACAGATCAACTGATTTTGTGTTTCTATATGTGTTTTCTTGTAATTCGGATTTTATTTTATTCTTTTCAAGTGCACTACAAGATCTTTCCAGTTCTTCTAATCTTATTTTTGTTTACTGTTTAATTGTTTTTAAAACAATTTGGGAGGATGCAGCGCCCGGTGGCCCTTACTGCCCTTTTTGATCTTTTCTGCAGTCAATGGGAAAAAAATCATGATGTACGTCCATCGGTGATAGAAAAAATATTGTGAATTTTGTCAGTCAGTCAAGGCTAAAGAGAAATTGGGAAAATTTTTTCAGTTGGACCAGAGGAAAAAAATCGTGAATTTTGTCAAGCTATCGTAAGAAGAAATTCGTCAATCAGCTGCAGAAAAAAATAGAGAAATGTGTCAATTTCAAGGAAGAAAATCATCTATCGGTCACAGGAAAATATTGCAAAATTTGTTAATAAGTCGGTGAAAAATATCAAGAAATTCATCAATCAGTCATGAAAAATATTTCAAAATTTGTCTGTCAGTTGTAGAAAAAAAAAAAAGAAAATTTTTAGTCTGATGAAGGAAAAAAAAATCATGAATCTTGTCAATCTGTCACAAGAAGCTGTGAAATTCTGCAATCAGTCACTTGAAAAAAAATTACGAAATTTGTCGTTCTGTTGTGGTAGAAAAAATATAATAATCACAAAATTTGTCGTTTTGTTGTGGTTAAAACGAAATGCGTTGTTTGGTAGTGGGAAAATATAGCAAAATTCCTCAGTCGGTCACAGAAGTTGATCGTCGTTTAAAAAAGAAAAATTCTCCTGAAAGTGATAAAATATTTTAGTCAAGAGTCTCTTGACCAAAAGGGATTTAAAAAATTTCGATGTGAATTCATCCTGAAATTAGAGTCCTGACATGTAATTTTAATTAAATTATTATGCATTATGTAGTTTAATAATAATAATTTTTAATATATGTTACTGTAATAATTTATCATTCAGATAATCCAAAAAATCAGCAAATTCAAATAGACTTTGGTCCGAATTTGTTTGAATTGGAGAGGTTTTAGTACATTTCAATTTTGAACAAAGAATTATTTCTTATTGTTATATTTCAATACTGAAATATGATAAAAAAAACCTCTTAATGCACATAAAAATCTTAATTTTAAGTACTACTGCACTGATGATATGTAATCCATAAATATTTAAATTAGCAGCAAGGTCATCTCATACAAACTGCTATTTTTTAGCTAGTACACAGGAACACCATATGAATGCATATCTTGTAGTATAATTTTTAATAGCCCTTTTTTTTTTTTTTTCTTGAATCAACTCTTTCTTAAAATAAACTATCTTTGGATTGGCATTTTAGTATTGTATCAAATTTGTTAAGATGGCGGAAAAACTAAATATTTATAAACATACGTTCATTAAACTGTGTTTTTGCACAATCGTAAAAAGTTAGTACAATGTTAAAACAAAAATATTTATCAGCATTTTCAATGTTTTAACAAATAATGAAAATACTATAGCCGTACAGAGTACTCAGCCAATTTGCCGAGTACTTGGTACTTATTCAAATTTTAGCCGAGTACTCAGCCAAGAGCCAATACCAAGTAGTTTTAGAATTTCTTTTTTTAAGCATTCACAACTCGAATTATATTTAAAAATAAACGCAAAAAAGGAAAATATCTATAAAAAATTCTCAAAAAAATATATTTACACAATATTACATCTAGGGAAACCGGTACACACTGGACCTATGGGCACAGTGGACCACCCCCTAATATTTTATTTATTTACTTTTTTTTTAAAGCTTCTCTTCTATCCTAATAGTCAACAGCACTGCACAGATTATTTATAGCCTTCAGAAAATATGTTTAGCTCAGATTGAACTATTTTATCCTGATTGGTTGTTTTGAGCTTCAAAAAGTAAAATTTTTCATCATCATATTTTTATTTTTTTAGTAATTAAAGGTTGTAGATAAATAAGATAAAACAGCTTTTTTGCAAAGCTGAGATACTTGTTTTTATTTAACTTTAAAGTTAATATGTTTAAAAGAAAGCTATAATAAACAATATTAATATGATTATTTATTGAACTTCAACATGGGGCACAGTGGTCCACCCACTCCTGGGGCACAGTGGTCCACAATCCACTCTGATCCTGTAATGCAGAATGTTCAAAATATTTAATAATTGCTTATTTTCTATAAAGAAATATTGTTTTAAAGTAGTTATTTAACTGTAAAATAAAGTAAACAAAGAAAAATAACAATTTATTTAACATAGTAAGAAATATTTTGTTTTGTATTTACTGCCTTTGATAAATATAACTGTAGTCTAATTGGCGATGATTCTATTCAAGTAAGATTCATGAGATGCAAATTGAATGGAAATCAGTTTATATTTCCTGAAACTGTAGATGAATCTGTTGTTGATGTCAATGATTTCATAATGTTGCTCCCAGACCCAAAAGTATTTCAGGAAAATTCCAGGCTCAATCTTACTCATAAGTATTTTGGAATTTCATTTGCAAATTTTAATGTGTGCTGATTTTTTGTACTTAAGTAATAACTTCAATTAAATTGTAATTGTTCCTGTATTAATCTGTTATTATTTTCCAAAATATAATTAATTTTTTTGTTTTGTTTTTGTTTCAAAATGTTACTTGTAAATTTATATTACTATATTATTTTGTGGATAAAGGGGAAATAAAAAAGAATTAGATTAATAAAAAATAGATTTATATTGTATTTCAGATAATACCTAATAGCGGTCCACTGTGCCCCACTTCTGGGGCACACTGGTCCACTTTACGGGTGCATATAAAAAATGTTTTCTTGAAAAATGTATTAAAAACTGTGTTCTGAGAAAATTATGATGAATGTATATAAAGGTTTAAAGAATATTCAAAAATATTTTCATGCAGATCGGTTTGTTTGTTAAAGAGAAAAAAAAAATTTAACTGAAAAAGTAGTCCACTGTGGTACTAGTCTCCCCTACATAAAAATATCATTAAAAAAATAAGAGTAAAAATAAATAATATTCTTCATCTATTATTCCTAAAGCTGTTTTCAATAGTGAAAAATGGTGTTTTTATTAAATGACTAATTTTTATGGAAGAAAACAAGACTGTTACACATCCAATGAAGTTCTTTAAATTAGTTATAATAAATATATTATTTCATTAAGTGAGTTCTTTTCAAATTAAAAATATTTCACTATTTAAGTTAAAAAATAAATGTCAAAAAGTCAATTTAAATAAGACTTGTATGTTGTTTAAATCTAATGACTATTTTTCAACTCTGACTACAAATCACTGTTTTGATATGTATGTTACTTTATTAACAGGGCTGGGGAATTTTCAGTAAATCTTACCAGGCAGCATAGAATTGAAAATTGTTATGACAAAATGCACGTCTTCAAAAATAGTCAATTGCTACTGCTACAATGCATTTTCATATTTTTTTTCTATAAAATTAAACAGTCAATTGGAAAGTTACAAAATATAGTGAACTAGTAAAAAAAATAAAGTTTTTGGCATATCTTCTATAGTCTGCAATTTTTCAAAGACTTCCTAAAAATTCACTCGCCCTGTCAGAAAATCCACTCACCAGTAGTGAGTAAAAACATGTATTTCCCCACCACTGTTTATTAAAATTATAAAATTAAATTTTTTAAAAATTAGTTAAATTACACAATTTATTACTTAATTTTTTTTTTTTTTTTTTTTTTAAACTAAAAATACTTCATTATACAAAAACCAATAAACATAAAAAAATAAAAGCTGCTGGCATAGCATTTTTAAATTTTAGACAACTTTTTTTGTAATCCCACCCAGGAATCACCGATTCAAGAATGCACAAAATTAAGAGTAATTATAAAAAAGGTGAGGAAAAGTTGATAACAACCATATTAATAAATTTAACAACATAATAAATTAACAACATATTAATAAATTTCATTTTGACAAATACGATTTTACACCCAGTCATCAGTTTTAACATAAAATTTCTTTTAATAATTTAAATAAGCTTCCTCCAACTAATCAGCAGTTTAGTTATTGTCTAAAGAGATTTTTTATTTTATTTTAAACATATTAAACTCTTAATTTTAAACATAAACTGTTAAAAAATTATTTCTTGCCAAAAAGTCACAAAGAAAAGGAAAATTTTATTCTAAAACTGGAGATTTGTCGCTGTCATAAGCAGATTGTTGTGCCAACACAACATTTTGCACAAATACAGCAAGAGTGACCATATGATTTGTAAAGTGATGCTTAAATCTGCTTATGAAAATAATGTCTATGCTTGCTACAAACTAGTGATTTTTCAGTACAACACTACATGATACATTTTCAAAAACCATGTATAACATTATAAACTATTGGGAAAAGTAAGAACTATTCCCTGCAGTTTTGCTACTTATAGGGCATTGTTTCGAATTATTACATATAACCTACTATCAAGTCTGGTTGCTCTTTGCTCAACCCCCCCCCCCCTCCTCTCTGAATACAAAAAGTAATAAAACAATATATAAACAGACGTTAACATACACAGATTGTTTCTCTAACACATTTAAAATCAGTACAATAATAATAATCCCTATCATCAAGCATAATACAAATTTTAAAAGTAGTAAAATACAAAAACAAACAAACTTGGAAACTCTGATTCAATCGGCGCTAAAAATTGTACATTGTTTAATGACATCTTTGTAAAGATAATCAATTAACATATTTTCTAAGGTAATTTTAAAAGATTTGCATATTTAGAAAAACTTAGTGCAGTATTTTTAAACAGGTAGTGCCTTTTCAGTTGCCTTTTTAAATATAAATGGTCACCGAACTCCCTTTTTTAGTATAAATAGTCCCCAAAGTCCCTTTTTTAAATAAAAATGGTCCCCTTTCTCCCTTTTGGAGGACTAAAATTTGTTGGGAGCCCTGAAATCATCATGAATTTCTATATGAAATGATAAACAATTATTATAATAATAAAAAGGTTGATAAGCCTAAACCTTTACATTCACATATAAGTTTGAATTTAAGCTTCACATCAATATTGTGACTTTTTTCAGCTATACAATATAAATTTTCATGTTATTTAGTTTCATGCATTTAATTTAAAAGTGCATAAATGTTACATTTAGAGTATAAAAGGAACACATCTTGTATTGAAAATTTAGAATATGTATAGTGAAAAACCACGAAACAAATATTGACATCAAGGTTATGTAATGTAAAAAATATTGATAATTATTACAAAAATAAAAGTATGTGACGTGAAAAGAAAGTATAAGCCATTCTGTTTCTAAAACATGAAAAAATAACACACAATAAAAACTTCAAAAACTAATGATAATGCCAGAAATCTTTACGCATACTTAAAGTAAATAAATTCTATTTTGGCAAAAATCTCTGGAATGAATTTCCCAGAAAATCTAAACTATTGTAGTGAAAGGAAATTCAATAAAGGGTGACGGAGTGAGTTGGCTGAGGTCCAAATAGAACCAACAAAGAGAGTACTACACAGCTTGTGAAGATATTAAATTGCGAATTATTTAAAGAATAAGTTAAATAAAATCGCTTAAAATTTAGTAACACGGAACATGTCGAAAACGAGAAAGTTCCGATATGTCATACATCGAAATTTTGTATTTTTTTCTAGTGTAATTTTTAAAAAAAAGTAACATTTTCTAACAAAAATTATTTAAATCTATCATATACGAAATTTGGCCACTATTCTTGAAAATATATTTAATAACTGTTGAGAAAAGGGTGTTGGCAACATTCCAGTTCATAAGCTGGTCGACAGAAGGAAGTATGAATTGCCGTTTATCTTTTAAACGTATTAAATGACACTTGTCTAGTTTATAGTAGTTAGATTTTATTAGGTATGACTCTAAGATTATCTACAGAATGTCCCCCTCACTAAATAAATAAATAAATTAAATTAAATAACATAAAATAAAATAAAACTTATGAAATTTCAAAAAAAAAAATTTTTCAAAGAAATTTTTAAAACGTATTTATTGTTTCTAAACTACAACAACAAATGTTTAAATAGTCCTCCTCCCAAATTCTAGACATGCTCACAAAATCTCGTTTCAATAAGTCAAATTATTATATGTGATCATTACGAAATCTGCGCATTATTCGGTTAACGAGTCGGAGAACGCTTATTATTCAGGAGACTTCTCAGTAAAGTCTTCTTACTTCTTTTAAGGGTTTTTTCTTCAAAAAAGAATAAACTTCAATAATTTAATAACATTTTTCTGAAAAAATTACCATGTTGACGCACACACGCAAGCACGTGTTTCGACATTCTTCTGAACTCCGTTCGCAACGCCGATTTAACCTCTGACATAAGACTCCAGAATCGTCTGTCGGTTTTCATAAGTCTCTTGCATTTATTTTACTATCGTATGGGTTATTTAAATGAGTGTTTGCCAACCGCCGGAACGCTTGAGCGCCGTCGTGAGACTTCAAGTATGCCGCGAAAATTTTTCGGTAAAGTTTTATCAAACATTTTTTAACTAACAAAATAATATAAAATTAATCGAAACAATTTTGAACAAATAAGTAATTCTAGATGATCTGCCCCGCTTTGTGTATTAAAAGTGTGCTTTATAAATATTACTTAAGAAAAAATAATTTTAATATTGTTTCGCTACCGTAAAGCAATGTTTCTCAGCCTGTGTGCCGCGACTCGCTGGTGTGCCTTCGGGTGTCCTGCGAAAATTTTCAGTAAAGTTGTATCAAGATTTTATGCACTAACAAAATAATATAAAATGCATCGAACAAATTTTTACAAACTTTAGATTTATGGTAGTAAAATTTTGAAGTACACATCCACCCACTAATGCTTGGCACTCTCTGTTTAGAGTGCATTTGCTTCAGCACGTATATCGTATCACAAGATAGGAAAAGTACAATTCAGAAATTAAAAAAGAGCCGAGAAAAGCAGTGATAAGTAATAAAAAACCGATCCCAAAATAAATAGTTTTTCTCTCAATTGAAAATTTACAAATAATATAAAGAAAACATTCAGTTCTTAAACTTATATTTATGATGAAAGAATTGTTCTGCAACGAATTTATATTATAAAGCAAAAACATGTCCGTGAGTAACGCTAACGTCATATTGATGGTGGTAACACCGTCTTTCCAATAAATTTCTTTTTTACTGCAATTTTTTTAACTTCTAAACATTGCATAATTTCATTTTTTACAGAGTCGAATAGAAAAAGAAAATGCTCTTTCAAATGCAATTTGGTTGAAAATTATACCTCAATTTACTGATTTTATATGGTTTTTTTTAAACGTTTTCATGCATGATTTTTTTAAAGCTGTCTATCGCGTGCAGCCCGATTAACAAAGATTAACCCGTTTACACTTAAAACAATATAAATAGTTCAGCATTTGTTTCTGACTGGTGTTCTATAACGAAATTAACACTTCATCAATCAATAAATAAATAAATAAAATAATATAAATTTAACAGAAATTTAACAGACATGTAATCGAACTACGCTCTTATACAATTGAAATTATCAGAATAAAAAAGGTCTGCTAAGTAGCAAAATCTTCGGCGATTTCTTCAGTTAACGAAGAAGTTTAAGTTCTTAACGAATTTCAAAACTTTATTTGAATGCAGTGAACTGATTTTTCATATAAAAATGTTTTTTGGTGCTTAATCTACCTCTCTCTAATATATATATAATAGAGAGAGAGAATTATATTAAATGTAAAAAATCTATTAATTAAAAAAAAAATGGTATTTACCTAAATTTTCTGTAATCCGGGAACCCCAGGTTGGATCCCGTAGTATTGTTCAAAACAAAAATGTATCTCAGCTAGATCCTTGGAAGAAGATTTACAAATGCGAATCTATCCTATTATTTCCCGGCGCACTTGAACCCACGATTCAACTTCAGCGGCACACTAAGCTTATTATAATAAAAAACATATGATTAGAATAGATACATTTTTAAATTTACTTAAAAACATTTCGACATTGATACAGCATTTAGTTTGTTTCTAAGTAAATATAAAAATGCATCTATTTGAATCATATGTTTTTCATCATAATAAGTTTAGCGTGCCGCAGAAGTTTAATCATGGGTTCAAAGTGTACCAGGAAATAAAATAGGTTTAGAAACAGTGATTTATATTTCCACTGGCGCTTTTACCTTCTTTTTTTTTTTTTTTTTTTTTTTGGGGGGGGGGGGGGGGGGGAGTGCGGCGGTAGTATTTACTTCAAAATATCCTCATCCGTTTGTTTCATCTACATAAGGTTGTCACACGCTTCATGTATTTCCTTATCTATTACCTCTCCCTTATAAACAATGCATTGCAGAATTAATCTGAAATAATATATACAGCTACAGAAGTATGTGAACTGCAAACAGCACATTCAATACAATAACATATAGAAATACAATGTTGCATTTAAAAAAATAAACAAATGTAAATAAAAGATCTATTGAAAGATTCGCTTATTTCAAATGACTGACAGAGAATGAGATTTAAATGATTTGGATGATTAGTTCTGGTAGCTGGTAAATCATTTTAATTAAAGACATAAATGCAACCATCCTTTTAAGGTATATGTCTAGTTCATGGCATCAGGTTCCTCCTGCCATTTAGATATTTTACCTAAATGAAACAGGTCTTATTAGATGTTAATCTACGGTTATCTACGTTTGATATCGGGACTCTCCTTATTCAAAAATTTCAACTATATAACACTGTCGCACGCATCAGATATTCCCCAACTCCTTACGGCATACCTACAGATACTATATTGTAAAATTAATCTGAAATAATGCCGGGAGCTACAGAAGAATGTGAACCGCAAATAGCACAATCAAATATAAATAAATGTAAACACAATACTACATTAAAAATAAAAAAAGCCTTATTGTAATGTTTACTTATCTTACGCGACTAATAGGGGATTGAATATAAATGAGCTGTTTGATTATCCCGATCTGCCGCTTAACTGTTTTACACAAATGACACGTCTAGTTTACACGAGACAGATTTTATTGGATGTCAATCTCAGATTATCTGCTTTTGATATCTGGAATCTTCTTATCCAAATTTTTCAACCATTTAACACTATCGCACGCTTCAGGTATTGCCGAACTCGTTACCTCACACCTTAGACAATATACTGAATATTTAATCCGAAATAATATCCAAACCATAGGAGCGTGTAAACTACAATTAGCGTAATATACCGTTATACATTATCAGCAATCGTTAATCTCCAACGTAAGCCAATGGATGGATGATTTGACAGGTCAAGCTTTTGATGAAACATCCGCTGGCTATAGGCTATTGACCTACCTACATTGGCAAAACGTAGGTCAAATCGTCTGCATTTAATAGACAAGTCGAAATTCTCCTTTAAAAAATACTGATTTCGCCTTTTCTGCAAAATATGAAAGTTTACATGTTTACAAGAAATAAAGTTAATCATTAACAAGCCTCTAGACATAACCCAGAAAACGGGATCTGTGTGCATAAACAGAACTGAATCTTTACAAAGGAATGTTGAGGATTTTTCCTTTTCTTTTTCAGCTGCATTTTTTGATGATTGTAGATTATGGGAACGTGCATTGTGATGGGGATTAAATGATTTTTCCTTTATACGCTAAAACATATTAAAGATGTTTTTATCATTCATTTGGATTTTTTCCTTTCCTCTAGCTATATTATTTTCTGCATGCTTTGTTTAAAAAAAAAAAAAATCCTTTCTAATGGGAAGAGAAACTAGAAAAAAAAATTATAGGTTATGCATTATCATAGCGCACTTCCTCGCCTCCAACACATATTGCATTAAGTTTCACATCCATAAAACTTCTCTGTGTACAAAATTCTACTTAAATGTTTGTATTTTTTTTTTTTTTCGTTAGAAAACCGAGCGCAGAAAGTAAATTATTTAAAATATTCGTTTTATAGTCCTACTCTTTAAGAAATATCGAAGCAAATCACATCAAAATTTGAAGCCGTTTCGGTGATAGAAAGGTTTTTGCTATAAAAATTTGCATAATTACAGCCATTTTTTTGCTGTAAACATGTAAAGAAAACGTTTCTTTAGATGATCCGATATAAAATTTGCCCCTTCTTGCTGTAGGGCAGGGTTTGTAAATATCATATTTTCGAAAATAACAAAAATATCCACTATTTTGATATATATCCGATATTTTCAAAATTGTCAATTGAAATATTTGCAGACTAAATATAAATTAGAAACTAAAACATTTTGCTTATTAACATGAAAACTTAATAAAACTATATTCTAAATGTCTTTTTTTTTTTTTTTTTTCACTTAAGTAATAAAATTAAAGATCAACTAACTAATTGAAAACACACAATTTGCTTCTTGCACTAACCCCCCCCCCCCCCCCAAAAAAAAAAAAAAATAATAATAATAATAATAATAATAATAATAATAATTAATCAAAATTTTTTGCATTTTTGTTTGTTGGGATAAAAAAGAAAAATATATGGGGGTGACAATGTTACAGCAACAATTATATTTTAGAAAGTAATGAAAAATGAAATGGAATTTCTGTTATTGCGTCTTGGATGCCAAATAATTAATATCAGGTTCATACCCAAGTTACTTTTAATGGAATGTAACTTTTAGAAAGTAATAAAGGAAATGTGATTTCTGTTATTGCATTTTGGATATCAAATTAATATCGGGTTTATACCCAAGTTACTTTTGACGGAATCATCTGATAAGTGGTTTCTATTTGAGTTTTTCATATCATTCATTTCCGAAAATAATGACTTGCAGGCATAGGTTAGAGGGGAAATTTGTCAAAAGGGTCAAATTATATACAAAATCTCTATAATTTTATAAATATTGACATATTTGATTATAATGCTTGATGATCCTATCCTTCTCGATATTCCCCAAATATTCTCTTAATTTGAAATATTATGGAGCCCATATTCAAATAGATTAGAATTCAATAAGCTAAATTTCAATTTCTTAAATTTCAGAAAACAAAACAAAAATTAGAAACTTTCAGCTTGTTTAAATTCGTGGATTTTGTTTGATTTCATTCTATTTTGTTTTAGAACCTTGATTAACGCCCTGTTGCAAATATTTTGTCGCGCACCACAGGTTCGGCGTCACTGGGCTACACTTGAAAAAAAAAAAAAAAAGGTTTTTTACAGTATAATACTGGCATCCCAACTGGCAGTATTATACCGTAAAATTAACAGTATAAGCAGTAATACGCTGCCGCGCAAGGTTATGTCAAAAGCATTTTCTTTTACGGTTTAAAAAATCTTTTTTTTCCTATTTCTTTTCAGTTTTTTACATACAGAGCGTATATTTTTACTAACTACTCGCATTAGTGATGTGGAAATATCACAGATACCACTTTTAGCAGTTTTTAATTTGTTAAAAGGTTTGTTTTTACAAATGATATTATTCAGCCTCGCAAACTGCATAATCCTGAAATTTTTCCATAAACAAAATTTTTAATATGGGAAATAGATGCGATACTTGTTTATTGCTTTTCTAAAATTGTCTAAAACTTTTAATCATTCACAAAGTGGAATATGAATTAGTATGTCATTAGTCAAAAACTGACCTATCATAAATATATAATCCATTTTAAAATATAAAATTTTAATGCGAAAAAGTCTTGAATTATTATAAATAGTTCAAAGTCAAGGTATTTTTCAAATACGTAAAAAAAAGTACACATGTAAATAATACCTTTTTTTAGAGCGTTAATAATAAGATAAAGGTGAAAACTATATTTTAGCATTTTTAAAGTATTTTTTAATATACTAGGGGGCTCTGCCCCCTACGAGCTACGCTCGCCAACCCCCGTTCTGATACCGCATGATTTAAAAACACTCTGATTTGATCAATTCTAAAACGATTACGGAAGATTGTATTATAAATAAACGACCGGTGGCGATCAGATGTAACCAGGTTTCCATTCATTTTCCTTTGACTGAAGGATTTTAAGGTCGAATCAACTGCTGTCGAAACATCTAACAACTGTTTTCCAGATTGATTAAATAAGATCTATTAAACATTTAAAAATTAACTTGTGTAAAATGGTTAAGTAAACAATGTCGCTGCATCGTATAATTTTAAAACGATAATATAGAAACTTGGTAAATAAATAAATAAAATAAAATAAAAATAAATAAAATACAAGAAATTCGGAAAAAACCCACTCAGCAAAGTGTCAACTATCAGTAAGTTTAAACAATAAAATTTACAATATATTAATGAAAACAGAAAAAAAACTAGTCGCATGTGCCAATCCCAAAACTTTCTTCTATCTCAGTCATGTTAATACTTCAAAATTCGCTATCACATCGCCAATAAAATCAATATTTTTCATCATTCTGTTGTACGTCAGCTGCGTGCGAATGGTCGGGTTACAAGGATGCGAACAACCGATGTATACTAAACTACGAAAAGTCCTTCTGGCCTGAACCGACAGGAACACATAGCCTTCCTATTCCTTGGTTTTATGATTTTAGCTAATTAATTTAATGGAAAACACGAAGGTAAAACGCGTGGAACCTAAATAAAGAAGATTCAATCCCAGTTCTCGTCAACATTGAATTTGAATGAGAATATAGCCAAATTAGTCCTCTACAGCCAAGTTGGCTTCATTTATGGCAACTTATTTTGGTCGCCAAATTTGGCGATATTCCGCCAACTGTCGCCACGTTTGGCGAGAATTTGACGTTGGCGAATATAAATATATAGTGATAAGCAAATAATAGGATTAATGGTTACAACAATGAAAGAAAATTTGCCGAAACCATGTTAACTAAAGCTCATAAATTAAACCCGTTTATGGATGAATTCTGCTGTCTTCTTTGAAAATGTTAGCCACCCTAAAATTTCAAACTGCTATATCTCAGCCATTTTTTAACATAGAGGCAAAGCAAAAATTGTTCCGGATTCTCCGGATCAAGGCCGAACATTTAACGAAAAATAAGTTTTAGGATTTCTAATTTTTTTGAATTTGCACATCTTTTTTGAATTTGAAATCTTTAAATGGCTATCGCAACGCCCCCTTTCGTCGAAATATCCCCAAATTCTAATAGAACCTGCCTGCCATAGCCAAAAACATAGAAAATAAATGTGGTTGAATTTGAAGCATAACTTCATACACTTTTCGATGATACAATAGTGAAAATGGAACAAAACTATCGATCACAGCGCCCCCTTTCGTCGAAATATTCCCAAATTCTGATAGAATCTGCTTGCCATAGCCAAAAACCTAGAAAAAAAATATGGTTCAATTTGAAGTATAACTTTATACACTTTTAGATGGTACAATAGTGAAAATGGAACAAAAATATCGATCACAGCGCCCCCTTTCGTCGAAATATCCCCAAATTCTGATAGAATCTGCTTGCCATAGCCAAAAACATAGAAAAAAAATGTGGTTCAATTTGAAGCACAACTTCATACACTTTTAGATGGTACAATAGTGAAAATGGAACAAAAATATCGATCACAGCGCCCCCTTTCGTCGAAATATCCCCAAATTCTGATAGAATCTGCTTGCCATAGCCAAAAACATAGAAAAAAAATTAGGTTCAATTTGAAGCATAACTTCATACACTTTTAGATGGTACAATTAAAAGCCACACAGACGGACAGACGGACATTTTGTAAAAACATGTTTTTCGGAATCTCTGACCCCTAAAACGTGTAAATTCGTCGAAAACCGGAAGTCGAAAAAAATTTCGATTACCATACTTTCTTCTATTATAGATAGAAGAAAGTAATAATCTTGGATATTTACATTATTTTTCTTAATTATCCCTCTCGGATAGTGAATAAATGTGGCACAGGTGTCATATACGCACCACGTTGGCGCGATTTTTCCCCCGCCAATTTGGCGAAAACAAAATTGGTGTTTATTTACTTTTATTTTTTATTTTAATTCTATAAATATTTTTTATTATGTATATCAATATTTATTTATATCAAACTATCATTTATTTATTTTTATTTCCTTTTTTAAAATAATAGAAGCTATTTCATTTATTACGTTATTTTATTTTGATATGGAAATAAAAAACTGCATGCTAATCGTAACTAATATTCAAAAAGTTTTCGCCAAATTGGCGGGTGAAAAAATCGCGCCAACGTGGAGCGTATATGACATCTGTGCCATAAATATTTGTGACGTCAGTTGAAACTGACCTATTGTATGTAAATGTTCATCGCATCATGGCACTGCCGTTTAAGGATGTAATTGTTATTTTAATTAATAAAATAATTAATAAATCAGTAAAACATAATGAAAAATATAGGTAAAAGATTTGTCGAAATAAATTAATTTATCGTGTAAATATATTTTTTAATTGAAACTTGTTTCGAAATATTGTTATTTGAGCATTTTAAATATATGACGTAAGTTTCCCTACTTAATGCTTTGAAAACGTGTAATAATTTAATTATTTATCTTTTTAATATTCACGCGCAAGTATATTTTTTATTACGTAATTTTCTACATTTACTGGTCTTAACACGGGATCATTTAATTATTTTAAAGCTTTATTTTTGTTTTTAATAGTCACGTGTAAATACATTTCTTAATTGAAAGGGAATATTATTATGTGCGCTGTTTTACAAATTTGCAACAATTCAAATAATGGATTTTATGAAATTAAAAATAAATCTTCATAAAAATAATGAAAACTATCGCTAAACTGTAACACCAAATAAACAAATAGAAGAATTTTGACATTGGAAAGGAAATATTATTTACGCTGTTTTAAAATTTGCAATAATAGGTAAAATATTTGTCGAAATAAATTGATCTCTCATGAAAATATAATTATTAATTGAAGTTGTTTGGAAATATTGTTATTTGATCATTTTAAATGTGACGTAAATTTCGTAGTTACTCGTATTTCTCTTTTTAATATTCACGCGCAAGTATATTTTTATTACGTAATTTTCTACATTTAATGCTTTTAACACGTGATCATTTAGTTATTATTTTAAAGTTTTATTTCTGTTTTTAATAGTCACGTGTAAATACATTTCTTAATTGAAAGGGAATATTACTTTATGCTGCAGCGGCTGCTGCTGCGGTGGTTACTTTTTTTTAATATAGAGAGATACTAAGTATGATATTTTTGGCCTGTCTCCACCTTCCCTAAATTTTATAATAGTTTACGAGAAAATTCTTTTTTATTCTTTTTCAATGGGTTAGTGTTCTCAAAACACATTAGAGATGGCCTTTTAAGCATAACAAAATTTTTAAAAAGTCATTGAAGGAATTATCTGAAATTTCGTTCAAGTCGCTTGATATTGATTCCTGTTAAAAATTTTGCAGATTACAATTCATTCCCCCCCCCCCCCCCCGAGTATTTTATACATAAAAGTTGTAAAAATTCATGAATATGAAGTGTTCCGGAGAAACAAACATGCCTGTATTACAGGAAATGTATTGAAATCATTAAAAAATAATTTTAATATAACAAGCTGAATGTTTGCATATTATAATTCTAAATCGAAATATTGTACCTCCCACAAACTTACTTTTACTCATAAAATAAATAAATTAACCCTCTGCACGGAACATCGATTTTTTATTAGTTAAAAGGAACACCGGTCTCTCAGGTCAGGACATTTATTCCTACTAACCTATGAAATTGATTGACATAACGAGGGTGGACTAATTACAATATGTAATATTTAAAATTCTTTATTTATACAAAAATACACACTAAACTATACATGGGAAAAATTCACAATTTTAAAGAAATACAAAAACAGAAACATTGATCGGTCCGAGAGACCTGTGTTCTGTGCAGACGGTTAAACATGCTTTCATTAAAATTCATAAAGTCAAATTTTATTATAAAGCACAAATGTGTGCGTTGCTCAATGCTGACGTCAAAATGATGCGTTCGACAATGTGGTTAAAATGGATGAATGTTGCAACAATGGAGCTATTTTTTTACAATTAATATTAAACAATCGTAACGTTATATGTATGGAGAAAATGGACCGTTTTAAGTTTTGGGCCGACATCCCCCCAACCCCCTAGGGATCGAATAAAAAAAAAATCACTGTCCAATTCAGGTATTGCCCTCAGAAATATATTCCAAATATCAAAGCTCTATGTCAGCAGGAAGTGGGTGAAAAATGAGTGAAAAGATTTGACTGCCACATACATACAGAAATGTAAGTTAAGAGAAAGCATATATATGTATATAAACTAGGGCTGTGGAGTCGGAGTCGGAGTCAGGCCTATTTTTGGACAAAAGAGTCGGAGTCACTAAAAACAATCCGACTCCGACTCTAACTTGTTTTTTAGACAATTTGAAGTGAAATTAAACCAATTCTATGTAATTTTAAATTTATAAACTGAATTATTATTTTTATATTTGGACTATATATACAAGGAAACCCAGATTAAACAAGCCCAATATACTGTCCAGTTTACAGTGTATATGAAAACTGCTTTTAATTGAAATCTCTAGTTTATATTTTATATTAGTATGCAGTACTTTCTCTCGGTTTTTGGGGTTTGCAGAACACGAGGTAATGCGAAAATTGGAAGTTTCTGCTCTTTTTGGAGTCCACAGAATCCAAAATATCATTGTAATAGAAAATTTTTCCCTTTTGTTTTCTTGTTTCCCTCAGATTCTTCAGGTCTGTAGGACCAGGAGTAATGCTGAAATTGTAGTAAATTGTCTCCCCTTTTTTTCGTGTGCATAGACCCTCCCCCCCCCCCCCCCCAAAAAAAAAAAAAAAAAAAAAAAAAGATTTTTTTCCCCCCTGAGTCTGCAGTACTCAAAATAATGATAAAATAGTGAAATTTCAGTTATATTTCTCCTTTCGATATTCAGGTTTTACAGATCCGAAATAAAGCCAAAATTATAAAGTTAATACAGGAAATACAAAATTTTATTTTCCTCTTTATTTTTCTTCCCTTACATCGGAATTTTTCAGGTCTGGAAGACACAATAACTCCAAAATTACAACATTTTGTATTTTCTTTTCCAAGTCAGTGGGATCTGAAATAGTAAAATTTCCATTTTATTTACTTCTTAAGATTTCAATATTTGGATTTTTCGGGTCTGCAGGACCCAAAATTGTACGATTAATAATGCTGAAAATATAAAATTTCTGCCCTTTTTTACCAAGCCGTGAGAACAAAATTAATGCTAAAATAGTAAAATTTTCATTTTTATTTTTCTTGCATTCCCCCATAATTTTTTTCGGGTTCTGGAGACCCCCAAAATGATCCTTAAATTGTAAAATTGTCGCCTCCTACTTTTTGGGTCTGCAGGAATAGATATAAAACCAAAATTAAACATCCTTTCACCCATATTTTGGTGAAAAAAGGTTAAACTTTTTATACTAAAATACTGTCAGAAATTTGCCGCTGCAGTAAAAGAGTCCTCGTCTTGACTACCTATTACGGTTTATACCCATAATTCATCCAAAAATATACACATCAAATACTTCAAGGTCAAACAGGAATATAACAGCAGGTTGTAGTGTTGCCAGTTGAGTTTTTTTTAATTCTGATTGCTTGATTGCTGCCATTTTTTTAAATAGTAATATATTCTTTATTTAATGACAAATTTAATAAAGCGACTATTACTATTTCAAAACAAATGACAGCAATAAAGCAATCTGAATAATAGGAATCAACAGGCAATACTAGTACTTTAGACGTCCCGGAGTCGGAGTCGGTTCCTTTAAAATTTCAGGAGTCAGAGTCGGAGTCAAAGTCGGTCATTTTTCCCACCGACTCCGCAGCCCTGATATAAATTACTGAAGAAATTCTCAATTGATTCGCAATTTTTCCATCTCTCTAAAACAATTTTATACCTTTTTTTTACCGATTGCAAGTCCCGCATAGACATTTTAGAAATGTCTTATTTTCCATCTATGCAAAATCAAGATCTTAACCAGATATTGTATTTCCTAGTTCAACTTCAATTTTCATGGCCGTTTTTGCATTTTATTTACATTACATTACTATGTAATCTTCGTGTTTATTTAAAATTCGTGTCAGATGACTTAAGTTGGGTAAATTCTTCGAAAGAACCAGTACCATTAAATTTGTATTATATTTATCTACCACAAAATGGCAACACAGATCGCTCACTCAAAAGATGTAATTCCCAGAAGTTCTTTGGTCAATTGAAAAATATAAATGGATTTTTTATTTAAATCGTCGTAATCTTAAAAAAAAATCCAATCTTAAGTTCAAAATTAGCTTGGTTGGAAACAATCCCTTACCCAAAATAATGGTTAAAGATATATATCGGAGCAAGAGATATTGAATCAGATTTTGTACAAATAAAAAATTTCTGTCATTTACTATCGATTTGTGTACTTACAGAACCACAGTAAGTTATTTCTCAGAAGAATATAACCTCGATAACTAGAAATAACAGCTTAATCTCCTTCTGGAACTTGTTGCTGACATAAAAAGTTCTGTGATATTAAACAAGTGCTAGTAAGTAAATAAGTAATGAATAAGTTATAAGGTTGTATACATATCACATTTTCAACAATTCGCTACAAAAATCCATAAATTATTTCCCTGGATGGTATTTTTATGTTAGCCGGGCGCAGGTCATAAATCGCCAAATATTGTTCATATTGCATTCATTTCCTTTAAAAATATACAACTTTCACTCATTTCATTTAAAATACATAACTTTAATTTAAAATACATATATTACATTACATACATTTAAAATACATGTATTTCACTCACTTCGTTTAAAATACAAAAATAAATAAATAAAAATAACACCATTAACCAAAATATTTTATTTCAAAATCAAAGCATTGTTTCTAATTTACACACGCGAAAAATAAAAACTGCTGTTGGTGAGAAACAAAAATTCTGTTGGCGAGATTTGCGCCCTGCCAACATAAAAATGCCCAATGGGTTTTCTTTTCCAAAGGTTCTGGGGTTCTCAACAAAAGAAAGAGGCGGTGATAATCATATCAGGGATCTCCTCCGCTGACCTCTGATCTGTAGACGAGCTTCAGAAGACCGACTTGATCAAATAGAGCGACTGACCACATCAGAGGTTTCGTTGTAGTAAAACGCAATCTGATCGCACCTTAAAGTAAAAAATAAGTAGTAAAAGTAAAGTAAATAATGAAAGTACTTAAATAAGTTATAAAACTAATTAATAAATAAGTAATAAAATAAAATAAGTTACAAAAGTAATACATGAGTAATAAACGAACAAGCGATAAATAAGTAATAAAATAAAATAAGTTACAAAAGTAATACATGAGTAATAAACGAACAAGCGATGTGTTAAGTCATTTCATCTTTACTACAAGAAAAAAAAAATTCTGTCATTCTACTATTGATTTATGTATTTACATCCTACAAAAAAATATTTCTCTGAAGAATAATCTCGAAAACTAAAAATGGCAGCTTTAATGATCTGGTAGAATTTATCGCTATTTTAAAAAAACAATTGTTAATAAGTAAATAAATAAACAATAAAAATGAGGAAAACAATTCACACTATAAGTAATAAAAATAATAAGGAAAAGTATTGCTACTTGTATAAGTAATAAAAATAGTAAGTAATAAAGAAAATAAGTAATTTGTATAATTAATAAAAGTAGCAAATAATAAGGGAAAAAAAGTAATAGTATAAGTAATAAAAGTAGTAAGTGATAAGAAAAAACAGTAATTATAGTAAAAGTAATAAAAGTAAGAAGCAAAAACAGTAATAAAAGTAGTAAGTGATAAGAAAAAACAGTAATTATAGTAAAAGTAATAAAAGTAAGAAGCAAAAACAGTAATAAAAGTAATAAGTAAGGAGGAAAATAAGTAGTATTAGAATGAGTAATAAAAGTAAATACGAATAATAAGGAAAATAAGTAGTATTAGGATGAGTAATAAAAGTAAATACGAATAAGGAAAATAAGTAATATTAGAATGAGTAATAAAAGTAAAAAATAATAAGGAAAATAAGAAATAGTATTAGTAATAAAAGTAATAAATAATAAGAAAAATAAGTTATAGTAGTATAAATAATATAAGGAATAAAGAAAAAAAAGCAATAGTAGTATTAATAATAGTAGTATAAGTAATAAAAGAAATAAGTAAAAATATAAATAAGTAATAGTAGCATAAGTAATAAGTAATAAAAAAAAACAGTAATTGTAATAAAAGTAATAAGCAATAAAGAAAAATAGTAATAGTAGTTAAGTAATAAAAGTAGTAAGCAAAAACAGTAATAATAGTATAAGTAATAAAAGTAATAAGAAAAACAGTACTAATATTACAAGTAATAAAAGTAATAAAAAATAATTCAAAACACTAACAGTAGTATAAGTTATAAAAGTAATAAGGAAAATAAGTAATAGTAGTATAAATAATTAAAAAAAAATAAAATAAATATTAGTAGTATAAGTAACTAGTATGCTATGGCCATCACCATTATTCTAATTTTAATATATCAATTTGAAACGCATTGCTAAACACCAACAGTTACGAAGTATAGTACATTTCTTTGAATTTAACTCAGAGTTACAGTGAACAGCGAATAACAATAAAATAAAAACACAGTTCAACAACGCTCCCCATTAGGTGTTCAAATACAAAATTGGAGAAACATTAAAACAAACACACACTTATATACATACGTACATATATAAACTTCAAACTTAAAATTTGGTGCATTTATTACCCTGTAAAAACTGAGATACAACTAATATTTATCACAAAATATAGCATATCTGCGACACCTGTTGAGAGAACAAAGTCAAAATTAAATCGACATAATTTTTAATAAAAATCTTTCATATTAAATTTGGTGGAAATCCATCTGACAGATGCCGAGATAATAGCTATTACGTTTATCCTGAAAAACACGCCAGAGCCACCTGTTGAGCAATATACAACCAAAACCTAATATGTAGCAATTTATATCGAGGTCTAACTGAAAACGAAATTTGACGAAATCCCCAATCCCATAGATGTCGAGCTATAACAATCACGGAAATCGTGAAAAACGCAGCATAGCAATGCCACACGTTGGGCTATATAAAGAAAACGTAATAATATGTGCAAAGATTTAACTTGATATGACGTGTGATGAAATTCCACCCGATAGATAACGAGATATAGCTATCGTGGAAATCGTGAATAACATAGCAGAGTAACGCCATCTGTAGGGCAATACGCACCAAAACCTAATCAGCACCAATTTATGTTAAGGAATAACAGAACATGAAGTTTGACGAAATTCTGTGTTTTAGTTCTTGAGATAAATCGAACAAAAAAATTGTGTTATACACATACAAATGCCAGGCGAATAGACAGACAAACATTTTTCAAAAATAGTCACCGGTGCTTAAATCTGCATTTAATATTAATATTTTACTTTATATTGTGAATTAACCAATCATCCTTAACCTTATCTATAACGATGACCTGTCTATAACGATACTTGTTTCTGGTCCCTTCTGCATGGTTATAGAAAGATTCCACTGAACACATTTTTTGCGCTTTTTTTGCATTTGTTATTTCTTGCGTAATGTTTAAAATAAAAGTTGAAGATATTTTAACTATTCTTAACTGTTGATAGTTTATTTAAAGATAAGAGTTCGGTGTGAAAATATGTAATCTAGAAACTTTGTATTAAAATTTCTATTAAATGAAATGCTCCAATACTTTTAAACACTGCAGTCTAAAGAAAGACTTATAATTAAACAGAATATGATGTTTCACGCTTCGTTTAATAATACGCACCAGAAAAATTCTTTTCATCCAGTTGTCTAACGCCTTTTTGAATTTAATTTTTCACAGTCATGTGCGCCGACATTTTTATCCAAGTATAATGTAATTGCGTTTTCTATGGAGTTGTTTATTCTCTCTCAACAGATTTTGAGGTGTGGAAAAGGGAACTAGATAAGATTCTAGAGGGATTGATGCGAAATAAACGCATCAAGTGATCGCTATATCTGGTGAGAATAGTCCGAAAGAAATAAAAACTAAACAATTCATTCTAGAGCCAAACTAAAATATGATCAGGAAAAAATAAGTATAAAAAGAAAAAGAAAAAGCACTGTTTAGTAAGCATTTAATGTTTATCTTTAAAACCACGCCTAATTTCATGACGTCTATTTTCTTGTTGCTCCAAAAAATTTCCGGCCCCACCTGGGCTGAGAGGTTCTGCTGTCAAAGTTGGTACACGGGAGGTGCTGGGTTCAAACCTCTGTCGCGCTCGTCGACCTAACCGTTCGGAGTTTTCCGTGATTTCCTTCGAACCTAGCCGTAAATACGGAGAATCCCTTAGAAAGATCCTCACGGGGGGCACTCTCCCGTATAGCCGATATCCCAAGAGTAGATAATCAGCCGTCATAAATCAACAAACAACCAAAAAATTTCAGTTACAATTCGTTAATTTGACGTGGGCACCGATTATGGAAAATTCCCCGATTTGATTATACGCTTGGTAGAAAACGCGGATTAGTGAATTTTTTATTTATTTATTTTTTTAAGAAATGGCAACACGGGAAAGAAAGCCCTAAATTGTTCTTATTACTCATTACTTTTATTGTTTATACTACCGTATTATACTACCGTTTATACTACCGTATTATACTACCGTATTATACTACGTAGTAAACAATACTACCGTTTATACTATACTATTGTTTATACTATTTACAAAACTTTTTTTTAAAACAAAAAATATCACAGTCTTTATTTTTTACTTATATTTTATTTTCTGCATTGTAGTGTTTAAAATATTTCATTGTTGCATGTTCACAGTCAATTGGCCTATTTTAGAGAGCGTGGTTTGGCGCATCATTTAAATTCATTGTTATTCTAACTCGTACACAATTGTAATCATGAAGGATATTTGGCAGTTTATCGCTAACGGAAAGAAATACTTAAAATTAATTTATAATTAAGTTTTAAAAATATTAAAATGTTGCAGTCATCGGAAACACACCTATGTACGTAATTTGCATGATCCTAAGCATACCAGGATGCGAGTGATAAATCGATTATAAAATCACATGTTTACATATATGAACCAAGTTAAGTTAAATAGTATATAAAAATACAATATCTCTTATCGATTATGAAACATATCCGAACATTACGAGAAATACCGTTGCGATTTCTCCATATTCTTCATATTCAGTTTACTAGCAATAACACTCAATTCTACAAAGAATAGTGCAAAGTACCGTTAACCCTTTCCGGCACAGTGGTCGTTTCTAAAAAAGTCGTTTGTAAATTCCGGTGTCAGTCAGTAATTTCGCATTTGACGAACAGAATTTGTGTGTGCCGGAAAGGGTTAAAGTCTCTAATATCTCAAAACTCCTGCAGTCGGAGGCCAGGACAAGAGTATAGTGTCCTGACAGTTCAAAACATATCCAAACGTTTTAAATAAAGTGACCTCAGCCTTGAAATCAAACCCAGAATTGACAGGTGAATTTTGACCAGTTGAAGAGAAAAAAAGTGGAGAATCCATTCTTCACAATAAATTTTCATACTAAAAATTAACACGTTGACGGACACTTGCGGCTATAGCCGTCAAAGCGGAGTTCACAATGTGGCATGACGGCTATAGCCGCCCAAAACGAAACGGTCGTTTTTAGACACTACGGCTATAGCAGCACAAATGTGCATTTCACGGCGTACAAGTAGAAGCCCAGTGTCATGTTTTGGAGACAATTTTTTAGGTTGAAGTTCGTTTTCCACCTGTTATAAGAGTTGCAGCTTCAGTATGCACGTGCAGGGTGGCTAGTGGTCAGAGAAAAATACAGTAAAAAAAATAATAATTACCAGTATATTCTTATAGAAAAATTCAAATTGATTATTTGATCGAATAATCAACATAAATTTTTCTATAAAAATATACTGGTGTTTATCACTTTTTTTGACTGTATTTTTCCCTGACCACTAGCCACCCTGACGTGGTTGTGAAGGGAGTAGTGCAACCTAATTAAAGGTGCCGAACTAATCAAAATTAAGTTTATTTAAGCAGAAAGAGTAAAACTATACTTCTAATATTCTAAAAATTACAAAAACATATAGTGTCAATTTTCGAACTTCACTATTTCCTACTGTCCGTCAACGTGTTAACAAAATTACACATTCAAGCATTAATAGTTGTTGAACGTGTAGTTTTGTAAATTTTGAGCATCAAAATTTATCGTGGAGGCTGGATTCTCCTCTTTTTCTCCAACTAGTTAAAATTCACCTGGCACTTCTGGGTTTGATTTCAAGGCTGAGGTCATTTTATGTTCAACAATAGGGGTGAGAAAGTGCCAGCTACATGCTTTGGTATAAAATCATTCAAAAAACGAAAATACTTTTGACACAGCCTAATAACATGAAAGTAATAATAGACAATTCATCTCATAACCTGGGAAGCCAGCACCGACGCTATTTTAATTATATCTTAATAGCGTTGTTACTGGGCAAGCCGGATTGTAGTGGAGCAGAACTCTTTCGGTGACGAGTTGTCAAGTTTTCAACGTGGGGTAAAACACTCCACGAGTTTTGACAGTGAATAACAGTGAGTGCTAACTGAGGTGCAAACAGCAATGCAGAATGCAGTGGGGGGGGGGGGGGTGAGAGAGAAAGTTTTGCGTTGTTTAATCACACAATTTCTGTGACTAAGATGGCCAAAAATCTCTTTTCGAAATTAAAGGTGATAAAAGATTAATAATTCTGTAAAGGACATCCATCCCCAAGGGATTAATGTGGTTTATTTCTATTTCTATTTTTAGTTTTGTAAGATAATCTTGTGACTTCAATATAATTTTCTATGGACTGTAGAGGCTTGATTTTTAGGATTTTCCATATGTTTTATGCCGAATTCGCCAAGTGCTGAAAAAAAACCCCTCCAAGTTTGTCGCTTTAGTCGGTCTCTCTACTAGCTAATACATTATATCTATTATCCACGTATGCCTGTAAAGCTACTTTTATGGCAACAGTAGTTCATGTGCATGAAAGCTATTTTTAGAAATTATTTGAAAAATCGTTTAAAAAATTTTTTTTGTTTAAAAAAAAATATAACATAGCTGAAAATTGCTTCAAATATTAACTGTTTATAGATCCTAATGGATTCTAATACTTTTGTGTGGTCCTGTATAAGAAATTATAGATTTTACTCGCATCTACCAGAATTTTTTCTTCTGAAAAACGCATAGCATACCCGAAAACGTATTTAAAGCTATTACCGAAAATCAAAGATGATAATAATACATCCAAATTCTTTTATGTGGTTTTGTAAAAGAGGTATAAATATTTCAATTATCCTTTGGCGTAGAGAGCATAATTTAATAACGGACATCAGTGACATATATCAATTTCGTTCCGTTTGAAATAGAATGACATCCACTTCAAAAAATTGTACAGGACCAATTATTCTGAAACCGCATTCTATGTGCGTTAACGGTTGCATTGTTCACCGAATAAAGCATTTTACACTTCTTTCTATATTGTGCTATTGATTTTTTTATTTATATACATTATATCTCCCGTGAGTGGCGTTTGTGTGGATTCCTACGTGAATATGATTGGCATCAATGTTCTCTATACCTTCCCTTAAAGTTTGTAAGTGAAGTTTGCAAACACTAGGTACACAATTACATTAAAGCAATCCAAATTAATTAAAAGTCTTGAAATTCTTTTGCGATTTTATTTTTCAACATATTTGTGCCAAAAAACATACCTTCTCTCAGAAAAAAAAGCTAAAATTTTTTTTTAAAGGTATCTTTTTAACACTTACCAACATAGTTGAAAAGTGTTTATACATTCGATTTTCTGTCTGCCGTGCTGTAACTCCCGTTAATATATTCGGATCGCCATGTAATTGATATATGTTATTGAGGTTCACCATGGCATGTTCGGTTATTAAAATGAAGTATGTGTCATTTATGGTTATTTTACAGGGACGTTCAAAAGTATTTCGTTACTTTACGGTCAATGGGTGAAATATTTATTTCGGTGCATTTTAATTTCATTAAACTATTTCAAATATAATAAAATTGACATGCATCATTGAATTGGACATCAACGTGTTACCTCTAGAGTATTGAATAAGTAGAAAGCATAGTTCGTTTACAGCGACACTCAAAAGTATTCCGTTGCATTACAGTCAATGGGGAAAAATCGTTTTTAGTACATTTTAATAATCTTACACTGTTTCAAACATAATGAAATTGATATGCCTCACTGAGGTGGATGACAATATATTTTTTATGGAGTATCGATTTAGTATCAATTATAGTTCGTTTACAGGGATGCACAAAATTATAGTTTGTTCTATGAGGGAATAATCGTTTGCAGTGTATTTTAATGATGTTAAACTATTTCAAACATAATGAAACTGATATACATTACTGAGGTGCACTACAACATGTTTGCTATAGATTAGTAAGTAAAAATTATAATTTATTTACAGAGACATTCAAAATAATTCGGTTGCAGGACTGACTAACGAGCCATAACTGCTGGATGTGCGTGCGATATGCATTTTAAAATTAACTTATTTATTGCGTATTACGAGGTGTGTGTGTGTGTAGATCGTATACAGGGCTGCACGAAAGGATTGCACACATTACCGGCTATGGAAATCCATTCCTGAAAATAAATTTTCGCTACGTTGTGTTTTTTATGTTTATTTAGATATCTCATTACATTATATGAAATAAAATTACATTTTTTAACAATATTCCGATAGTGATGGAAAGTGTTTCTTAATCTATGCCGTGCACAGAAAAAAATAAAACCCAATTTGGGTCGAAAGATTCTTAGGTATGTTCCCAAATTGGGCCATGCCTGTTTTGGTTACCACTGTGTATCCATTTTGGGCACTGTTAAATACCCATTTTCAAAAAAAAAAAGTTGTACTTTTTTCTGTGTGATGCATGATTTTTCGTTCTTTTTAGGGTTCCGTACTTAAAAAGTAAAAACGGAGCCATTATAAGATCACTCGTGTGTCTGTCCGTCCGTCTGTCACAGCCCTTTTTCTCGTAAACTATGGGACGTGGAAAGTTCAAACTTGGGAAAGTTATAAAGCCTTTTTATCCACATATTTTCAGATTATTAGCCATTCACAAATATATTTAGGAAAATTTAAGGGAGCTAATTAAGTTTTTTGAAAAAAAAAAGTTTTCCTTTTGTATATCGTGTGAAAGGTCTCGTAATAACAAACTCAAAAATATATTTGTTTTGATTTTAGGTATCATATTTTCAGAGATATCGTCGAAAATGCACTGCAAAAATATGTCCCCCGAACACCTCTATTTCCGAATCTACTGAAACTATAATTATGAAAAAATTAGGGTTAGTAGGAGTTTATTTAAACCTTGTCGTAAAACTATAGCGATTTTCCTAGGTAACACAGTTTTTGAGAAAAACGCATTTTTCCATTACGCACAAATTTTAGTTTTCGGGCGGTCCAAAAGGGAGAGTTGACGGGCGATCGAGGTTATATATCAACGCAGAATAATATAAGGATATTTGATAATGATTTTCGAAAAAATATGTCGGTAATTAGCCGAGATATTAAGTTACTTGAAAAAAAAATTATATATCGTGTAGGGTATTATTCGAAAGATCTGGTAACATCGAATTAAAAAATATATTTGTTTTAATTTTAGGTATTATATTTTCAGAGATATCGTCGAAAATACACTGCAAAAATGTGCGGGGAAAATACAAAAACATTAGGGGTAGTAGGAGATTATTAACTAATAAATTTAATTTGCGGAACCTTTTGAGCGAGAGTTATACTCGCACTTGACAGATTTTTTAAGTGAAGTGTGCTACTTTTGCTAAATTTTTAAGCATTTCAAAAGAAAGAACTTACAGTATTAAGCGATTCTTGATAATAATGTCTTCTTCACATTACTAAATCTACGCCATGTAAAAATCGCGTAACTGGAAAATATGATAACCTTAACTCTTTCATTTCACAAAAAAATGCTGTTTAGTGACTTCAATGATAAGAAATGCTTATACGGGCCATTTATTTTCTTGTTAGCTCTAATTATGATCATGAAGATTTTTTTTTCTTATATTTTACACGGCTAACGCTTATCTTTCTTTCATGGTCTGTTATAATGGTTAATATATAAATCTTACTATATTTATATATTTTTTCTTTATAAAACATATCAGTTTTAGTATTGTCTAAAGGAAACAAGGATGAATTATTTCAGATAGTGTTAGACATGTAAGATGATTTTTTTCTAACCCCTTCCCCATTTTGAAGATTATTTTTTGGAGGACAATGGAATGCACAGATTAAAGGTATACGTGTGTTCATATGTATGTGAATTAAAGCTATTTTATTTTTTAACCCCTTCGGCCCTGATTTTTTTTTTCAATTTTGGGAAAAAATTACTGTTATGCTAAAAAAATTAAAAATAGCTATCGGAATCACAGAAGTTAGGGTTTAATGAAAGTTATCGAATGCGTTCTTTACCAAAACCTCACAAATGTATTTTTTTGCGCGTTTTTCATATAACAATAGTCTAAGGAAGAATTTTTGAAGACGTTTGGAAAATGTCGTATTACAACTAAATTAAACAAGCATAAAAATTTAGTAATATTTTTTATCTTTTATCACAAATTACCAATTCGGAAAAGGATTCCCAAATTTTAATTTAAAGAATGAAACGTATGTTTTAATTAAAAGAAATGCCAACGGCTTGCTAATAATTATGAAAATTATTATTATTATTATTATTACTAAATGCTAAACATAAGTGAAGTCATAATAGGAAATGTAGAGATTCATATTATCACTATTAGGTGCTGGAATTAATAAAAATAATGTTTAAGACAAAATAATACTCAATAAAAGATATGTCCTATTAATAGGACGTCAGGGCCGAAGGGGTTAAAAGTGTTAAAATATATTTTTTAAATTATAATGTTTAGACCAATAGCCTTTTCTAAGCTAAAAAAAAGAAGAAAATCCTTAATTTATCTTAAATATACCCATGGCAAAAGTATCATTTCAGAAAACCCCAACCCACACCACCTCAAATATTATTATTATAATAATTATAATAATAAATAAATTTACACAACTAAGTCTCTCTTTTATTATATGAATGCATTTATTTCAATAAATTTATAAATATTTGGAAATAAGGAACTTTTTGTAATAAGCTATGCACGATAATCTGTCTAACCTTCTAAAAATTGCTTAACGGAAAATATGATAATCTTAACTGTTTCAATCCCGTGAAGAATGCTGTTTACACTCCGATGATAAGAAATGTTTATACGGATCACTTGTCTTTTTGTTAGCTTTAATTATGATATGATACATTGATACATTTTGACGATTTTTTCTTGTTTTACACGCCTGGATTCTTATCTTTCTTTCATAATATGTTCATACATCTTGCCATATACGTTTATTTTTTTCTTTATAATCAAAGGTACTAGCATTAGTTCTGTCTAAAGATAACAGGATGAATTATTTCAGATAATCTTGGGTCATATAAGATTCTTTTCCTACCCCTCACCTCTTCTTTGAAGAAAGATTTTCTGAGGATCTATATATTTTTTAGGTAGATTTCGTATGAAATACTACCTATTACATTCTCACCTAAGTTGGAAATTTTGAAAATTTTTTGCGATCATGACTCCCAGAACCCAAAACCACCCCCAGTTCAAAACTTTATCTATCTATCTGTCTGTCTGTCTGTCTGTCTGTCTGTCTTTTTTCTGACCACGATAACTGGAACAATTTTGCATAAATCTCTTCCAAACTGATACATAAAATCAAGGGTCATAAAATCTCGGTCAAGTTCGTTAATGGGCTAAATCGAACCAAGGGGGGGCTTTTTGTGAAAACAGAAAAACCCTCATAATTTCTTTATTTTTATACGTATCGAATCCGTTTAAAGTTATTATTACTTCTAGGAAAAGGGCCGAAAATTTATGTATGACAGATTTTTGATATAATTAAAAATGACCCCAAGGAGGGGAAAAAAGGGGGGGGGGGGGGTTTAGAAGAAAAAAAATCATAGCTTCGTCAATTCACAAGATATCAAATCCGCGTAAATTTATTATTAATCCTCTTAGTATTATCTAAAACTTTTATATTGACAAGTTTTTTATAGGACCAACCGTTATAGCAAAAAATAATTAAAAACAAAAAAAATCCCTGCCGGCTCCGCCTGCAAACAAGTTATTTTTCGAAGTAGGCGGTTCCAACACCCGCATCTTTTCGATACTGATACATAAAATCAAGGGGCATAAAATCTCGGTCAAGTTTGTTAATGGGCAAAATCGAACCAAGGGGGGGATGGGGGGGGATGGGGGGGGGGGCTTTTTGTGAAAACAGAAAAAAAACCCATAATTTCTTAATTATGATACGTTTCGAATCCGTTTAAAGTTATTATTACTTCTAGGAACAGGGCCAAAAACTTATGTATGACAGATTTTTGATATAATTAAAAATTGCCTTAAGGGGGGGGGGGGAGGGAAGAGGGGTTTTAGAAGAAAAAAATTCATAACTTCGTCAATTCCCAAGATTTCAAATCCGCTTAAATTTATTATAAATCCTCTTAATATTATCTAAAACTTTTATAGTGACATGTTTTTTATAAGACCAACTCTTATAGCCAAAAAAAAAAAAAAAAAAAAAAAAAAAATTCTTGCTGGCTCCGCCTGCAAACAAGTTTGGTTTCGAAGTTGGCGGTTCCAACTGCAGCATCATCGCAAAAAGGTCATTTCTTCCGCAATTCCCGACAAACAGGCGCCCCACGGTCTGCGTCTTCGAAATCTACCTGTGCCTGTAGGCCGAGCCGTCAGGGATTTTTTTCTTATGTGGCGCGAAAATAAGGCTGAATTTCTAGCTCCTTTTGGCATCAAACGTAGTTTCCAGAGCTCAGACCAATGAACAGGCTAGATTAGGTAAGAAAAGCTCTGCCTACAACTCCAATATGGCGGCCAGTGTGAGAGCAGTCAAACTCAAACTAGCAATTATTACTAAAAATAAAATAACATGTACGTAATCCAAAAGCGTTTGAGATGATTCTTCATTTTAATTATGAGTAATATCGTTAATTTCAAATGAATTCTCAACTCTTATTTATGAATTTCAGTTACACGAAAATGGAGATAATAAAAATGCCATCTGTTGCTATCTTGATGAAGTAAAAAATAATTTATTTTGCAAAACTCTATAATACAATGATTGATGATATATATAAACTATCTTTCTATCACCTAGTGTTTTTGTTAATGAATTTAAGCCATGCCATACAATATTATAGGTGCAATGAGTTTTAAACTAATTGTATTTCCAAGATTTTTTCATATTATTTAAATGAATTATGCCCACTGGTAGCACCAACTAAATGCATTTTTAATTGTGTTTTCAACGAAGTTTTCATTTACTTTTCTGACAGTAAAAAATTGTCAGTTTCATATGTTAAAATGATTTATGATAGCATTCGTTCTGGCTAGAGTTGCTGAAAAAGGTGACGAGCGAGCGAAGCGAGCTGTGACCGCGTAGTGTTCCCAATGTGAATTGCTTCGCTATTCAAGGGGGTTGAGGAGCGACAGCGAGCAGGGGGTAGAACCCCCTAGTAATTATATAATTACCTTTATATAATTTACCCAAAGATACAATGTAAATAAGAAATTTGTAATCGGGGAAATAAAAAGATTAATAACTATATAAAAAATACGCATAAGTGCTATTCACTTTAGACTGAAATGACAACCTAAAAAAATAATAAAAATAATACTGATAAATTTATAATTAGGATATTGAAAAATAAAATTGATTAACAATGAACAATATTTAAATTTCTGGGGGGGGGGGGGGGGACTACGATTGTCATTACCGTAGAATATTACTGCTCCGATACTTTTTGTTAGATATTAAGCCCTGACAACACTTTTTAAGAAGTGTTAAGTGGTTTAAAAAAAAAAAAAAATTCGAACAATATAAGTGTTTTCTTTGATAAAAAGAAAAACCAATTTTAATTTTCTTTTGTAATTATATATTTGCGCTAAAATGTCTTATTCGAAGAATCCAGCTCTTCGTCTCAAAATAATCATTAAAAAAAATAATAATAATCTCATTATTTTATATGAATGCGTTTGTTTCAACCTATTTATAAATGTTTCGAAATAAAGAACTTTCTTTAGTAAGATATTCTAGACAATCTCCTTAGCAGAAAATATGATAACCTTCATTGATTCAATCTCGTGAAGAATGCTGTTTACACTTCTACGATAAGAAATGTTTACGGATCACTTATATTCTCGTTAGTTTTAATTATGGTATTACACATCTCGATGATTTTTTTCTTATGTTTTACACAGCTGATGCTTATCTCCCTTTCATGGTCTATTAATACATCTTGTCATATTTGTGTATTTTTTATTTATCAGCAAAATATATCAGTTTTAGTTCTATCTAAAGGGAACGATGATGGATTACTTCGGATTATCTTGAGGTTGCTCTCTCAATTGCAAAATGGTTATTTTCCGACAATATGTTTGAATTCAATTTTGTTCGCAAACGCATCAATTTGGCAGATACTCTTAATCAGAAACTACGCAATATTACAGTTTTTCAAATTTTCGGTTGAGGCCGAAGGTCTTTCAGAAAAGGATGTGAAAGTTGGCATTTTGAACCGAATTTCCAGATGCGACAGTGTGAGAAAAAAAAACTGTCGTCATGAGGCAACAATTACTTTGTAACTTAAGATGTAATTCGTTTATCGAAAGTTTAAAAAAATGTTAGATTACAAATCACTACACTAATCATATCTGCACATATCACGCTTTTACGCTTAAAAATGAGTCCATAAATGTGTCAAAAAGTTTGTGTTGTTGAGCGGGGCAAAGTGTTCTTTTTTTTCTTTTTTTTTTTTTTTTTCGAGAATCGGATGTAAGATTTTTTATCTGCTCCCTCCTCTTTTGAAGATTGTTTTATTGGTGGTGGTGGTGGGAGGGGAGGGATTATTCGAGGGTACAAACTAAATGTATGCGTGTCCAGTTTTAAAATATAATTATTTCTTTTTTTTTAAAATAAGCGTAAAAATTTTTTTAATTTAAAAATTTAGAGCAATATAAATTTCTTAAATATAAAGTTTTCTTAGAAAATTATTTTAAATTTCATTTGTAATTAAAAAAATACATTTGTGCTCCAAATTTCTTCTCAGAAAAGTCCCACTTTCAAAATGATAGCAATAAAATAAAATACATTTTAAAAATAAATCTGTTTATTTCAATAAAGTTGTAAACATTTTGAAAGAACTTTCTTTATTAATCATTATCATCTATTATTATTTCGCTTTATGTTATTATTCCATTTATGCTTGAAATTGTTATTTCTCTCAGTACTTTGTTTAATTACACATGCTATATATATAATACAACAATTATTACATTATACTAATCTGAATATTTTGTTTGTAAATTGTGTAAAACAATCGTAAAAAAAATTAATATTTCTTTTAAAAAATATATTAATTTATTTCTGAGAAATCACAACGTCCCAATTTGGAACACTAGGCATTAATGCGCAATTGTGCCTTGTAAAAATTCCCTAACAGAAAAATGTGATAACCTTAACTGTTTTACCAGTACCGAAAATAATGCTGTTTACACCCCTATTATGATAAGAATTGTTTACGGATCACTTATCTTGTTGTTGGCTTTAATTAAAGTATTTATAAATCTCTTGTGTTTCTAAAAATCTCTTGATTTTTCTCTTGTGTTTTACACGACTGATGCTTATCTTTCTTTCATGGTCTGTTAATACGTCTTGTCATATTTGTGTATTTTTTTCTAAATAATAAACAAAATATATCAGTTTCAGTTCTGTCTAAAGAGCACAAGGATTAATTATTTTGGTTAATCCTGATCGAGGAAGATTTCCTTTTTTTTCCCTCCCTCATTCACATTTTAAAGATTATTTTATAAACCCAATCGGGTCTAGCGTCCTAATAATTAGACATGTCTTTACATTTTATTTAATATTAACAATAATATTTGTTACTATCTACACCAGAGATTCCCCTCTGTTACAGAGCATACTGCCTGGTGTGCTGAGCATAGGTAAAAACCATTTTTTTAAATAGAAAAAAACTAATAGATTTGTTACGTTTAATGAAATGCATCAATTATGTATTCAATTAAAGTTTTAAAATTTATTTAAAACGGCACTCTCCTATTAGCGGCATTCCAGAAATTAATACCCAAAGAAATCGCATAAGATTTCACTATTTACAGCAATATGTTTTATTCTTATTATTTAAGGGTTTAAGCACGTAGTTCGATTACATGTCTGTTAAATTTTTGTTTTACTTTTATTATTTCATTTATTTATTGAAGTTTTAATTTTGTTATGAAATATTAGCCGGAAACAAATGCTGAATTGTTTATATTGTTTTAAGTGCAAATGGGTTAATACGCATTAATCGGGCTGCATGTGATATGATATATATATAAATCATGCTTGAAAACAATGTTAAAACCATAAAAAATCATTAAATTGAGATGCAGTTTTCAAACAAATTGTATTTGAAAATATATTTTTCTTCTATTCAACTTTATAAAAATTTTAATTATGCGATGTTTAAAAGTAAATAAATTTGCGCAAAAATACGAAATAGATAGCTTAAATCGTTGCTACTGTTGATATGACATGCCAGCGTTACTCACAGACATGTTTTTGCATTATAATATAGATATAGTAATTAATGATAGTTATATGTTTATACTTTTACTACTGTCACTTCATTTATCTTTCAGCGTTTAGTAACAATTGAAAAAGTTTGCTTAAAGCTCTAAACACCCACCATTGTTGAGATTTTTATTTCAAGCATTTGTTTGATTCTTTAAATTTATACTCGGTGTTACTTTTCCGAACGAATACTTTGTAATAAAAAAATACTAGAGAGTTGTACAGCTATTTAATCCTATTGTAATACGTTTTCCAAATATCTTTATAATAAGCATCTATAATTTTTCCTTAGACTATTATCATATTAATATAGTACGCACAACAACTATATTCGTTAGATTTCTGAAATGGACATCGTTACTACTGATGGGCATCACGATTATTTTTATTATTCGAATGAATCCTTCGGGCATGTGCAGAAGCATATCTGTCAAACTTCAATTTTTTTTTAATTCAATTACTACCAGAAATTTTAGGAAAAAAAAAAGTTTTTGCAGAAACTTTTTTTTTTTTTTTCAAAATTTCTGGTAGTAGTTGAATTAAAAAAAATGAAGTTTGACAGATATGCTTCTGCGCATGCCCGAACTATTCATTCGAATAATAAAAATAATCGTTATGCCCATCACTAATCGTTACATTTGAAAAAACCTTAAATGTTGTGATTTGGATAGCTTCTAATTTTATTATTTTTTTTTTATTTAAAAGTAATTCCCCTTCCCTCCCCCTCCTAAAAAAAAAAAAAAAAAAATCTTACCCGAAAGGGCTGAAGATAAATTATTCAATGACACAAATAATTCATAAATCCAGATTTAAAACATGAATCAAAATGTATATTATAAAGCAAAAGCATGTCCGTTACTAAAAGTTGACCATTAACGATGGTGACAGCTGTGCTGTATTTTTCTCTTCAGATTTATCCTGTTCTAAATATAGCATAATTTCTATTTTTTACATCATCGTATAGAAAAAAGAGGTGTACTTTAAAATGAAATTTATTTGAAAACTCCATTTACTTTTTTTTTAAATGGTGGTACATGATTTTTAAACATACATTAAAAAAAAAAAAAAAAAAAAATCTACTCCAACAACGTTGCTTGTTATAATATTGTATAGATTATAAACAAGATTAGTACATAGGATGTTTTTAAGCATTTTTTTAATAAATTTCAAAACTTAATACTTAATGCGGAATTGATCTTTTTTATAAAAACATTTTTTGGTGTATTTGGTGTGCAATTAAAAATACAGTTGAACTTTTATTTTACGAAAATCTCAATTTAACAAAATTTTCTCTGGAATCTGATTTTAATCAAAAATTACATAGGATAACATCGCTACATAACGAACACGAATGCCTTTTTAACGAATTTTTGATGACCAAAATTTTAAACGTGTAATCGTTTTCAGCACACCAAGAAAGCCATTTTCAAAACTAATTTCCTTTTTTTTGTCAATCGTCATATTGAAAGCCTAATAAGAGAAGCAGCTCATCGATGTTTCCGAAGATAGCTTTGTCACCTGCACCGGATTGTTCCCTCTACACGCAAGGGCTCGTCAGTCAATCATCATATCATACAATTAGTACCTTTTAATTTACGAGTATTCGTAGATCTTCGCATTTGAAATATATTCAAAGCGCTATCAAATAGTATATTACTTTTAAATGCTAAAGGTGTAAAATTAACAACTATAATATAAATTAAAATAACTTTTATTAGTTGTTTTACATGTTTCGACTCTTTCCGAGTCATTTTCAAAAACAAAATGAGAATATTCTAAAGCTGCACGGGCTTTGAGGTTATTATTTTCATGTACTTTTTTAAAAATTATGCACGTTATCTATTATTTTTTACTTGATTGTTTATTTTCACATCTTTGACCATGGAGTAATTCTAGCCACAGTTTCGGTAAATTAAAAGATGCGGCATCGTTACATATTGTATTTTATACTCTTCGCCCATTGGAAAATAAAGTTTTTGGCACATTTCACTTAACACCTCACACTTGGCTCAGATATGTTGATGATATTTTTATAATTTGGCAGCATAGTCTTGATGAACTTAAAATATTTATAAATCAACTAAACTCAATCGACAATAACATTAAATTCACTATTGAAATTGAACATAATAAAAGTCTTCCATTCCTTGATGTAATGTTAACAAGAACAAATAAATCTATCGACAGAGCTGTTTTCCGGAAAAACATGGCTAACCAATCTACCATACCAAATAACGCATGTTCTCCCTTTACATACAAAATTTCAGCCTACAGATTTCTCATAAGACGAGCCTTTATAATATGTACTGAAAATAAATTGAATAATGAATTAGATAATATTCGTAAAATTGCTTATAATAATGGTTTTAAAGTACAACATATTAATAAATTAATCATGGATATCACCAATAATAAGAAACCAGAAAAGAAAGATGATTCGCAAAAATACAAACTTTATACTCTGCAATATTATCCAAGCTTTTTTGAAAAATTAAAACACAGCCTTAAACGTTTCAATATCTGCTTAATAGCCAAACCACCTAAGAAATTAAAGAATATCATTTGCAGTAAAATTGACCCAATTAATTTTGAAAATTATTCAGGAGTATATGAAATACCTTTTACTAAAGAAGACGGATCTAAAAATTACTACATAGGCATGACCAGCAGGAAATTTAATTGCAGAAAAAAAGAGCATATAGCTGATATTAAATACAATAGAAAAACTACAGCCCTGGCAAAATTATATCAAGAAGAAACCATCCAAATAAATTTCAATGAAAGTAAAATAATATTTCCCTCCAGTTTATACTATCCATCCATAATAAGAGAAACCATAGAGATACTCACGCGCAAAAATACAATATGTAACGATGCCGCATCTTTTAATTTACCGAAACTGTGGCTAGAATTACTCCATGGTCAAAGATGTGAAAATAAACAATCAAGTAAAAAATAATAGATAACGTGCATAATTTTTAAAAAAGTACATGAAAATAATAACCTCAAAGCCCGTGCAGCTTTAGAATATTCTCATTTTGTTTTTGAAAATGACTCGGAAAGAGTCGAAACATGTAAAACAACTAATAAAAGTTATTTTAATTTATATTATAGTTGTTAATTTTACACCTTTTAGCATTTAAAAGTAATATACTATTACAAGGTGTTATAATTTATTATAGCGCTATCAAATGATAGAGCCATTCAAGCAACAATGAAGAAGTTGCGTAAACAGCTACTTAAAATTCATGTTAAACAGAAATAATTAAAGCTTACGAAACATATGTTTTGCACTTCTTAGGTGTTCCCGAAATTTTTCAATTGCTTCAAAAATGGGAACAATTTTACGAATCTTTTCGTTTCATTTTACTAAAATTGTACTCAAAGCCCAATTACGACATACCTTAAGGCTGCTGCTATAAAAATATACTTCTGCCTTTCCTTACCCACTGGTGCGACAATTAATTTTAAAGATAAGCATATTTTCAATGTCTTCAAATGAAAAAAAAAAAGGCGTCATGCATGGATTATGAAACACTTCTCAGCACATTCAGAATACTGTAGCAAAATTTTCCCGTTTAATAACGTGAAAAATGCTATTTAAGTAAACAATTTCAAAAACGCATAACAAATTTGAAAACGCAATTTCAGCAATTACTATCTGTAGTCGTAAAAGTAATAAAATTCTTTTGTGAAGCCCTGTATAGGATCTATAGATTTGTATATATACTACATAATATGCAAAAATTTAGTTCAATTAGGAAACGCATAACACAATTGAAAATTCTTCTTCGCAATTTCCGTGAATAAACGAAAAAGGATTATTTTGTGAAACCCTGTATATGATCGATAAAATTTATACACAACAAGCAATATGCAAAAAAAAAATTCGACTTACTCATGCGCAGAGTTTCTGTTATTAAAGAAACCTAATTCTATTAAAAAATAGTGGTACTCAAAAATCGCATTGGCAGCTACGCGTCGCGTAGCAAATATAGTGATGTATGTTTTTTCGTTACATCTTGATCGTTTCTTTACAATATTGAATTCAGACATTTTTCTCCGTGAGAGATGTATATTGTAGAATTTCAGCGTGGGTGTGGGGGGGGGGGAGCTTTTGGAAAATTAACCCTTTACGGGCATAAGTAATTGTGTTTCTATAATGTTGACTATGCAATTTTACAGTATGTTTTTTTTTTTTTTAACTAAGTTTTTTTCATTTTTTTTAAATTCAACTACTACCAGAAATTTTGAAAAAGAAAAAAAAAAGTTTCTGCAAAAACTTTTTTTTCCTAAAATTTCTGGTAGTAATTGAATTAAAAAAAAAAAATTGAAGTTATAAAAGGGAATTTTTATTGAAACATTCTAGTACAAATCTTTATTCAAATATATCCCATCGCCCTTCAAGGGGTTAATAAGCATAAGATCTCTAATATTCAAGGTGGTATTTCAATGCTGCAAATGCTAGAATGTCCCCTCCCTCTTCCGGGCCCCTCCATGAATTCATCACTGAAAAGTCTCCGTAGCAAATAAATGTAGAAATAATCACCACACATGGGCAGGAAATAAAGATGTTTATTTAAAAATAGACTGTCATTTTATTTGCTTTATTTCCAGTTCTTATCATAATCAAGATTCAAAGAATGCTGTCATTGAGTGGTATTAATAGTATGCATATTCCTGCAGGACCTGTCGGATTACTTTAGATTAACAGGCATGTCGTCACGACGTCAGTCATGATTTGAAAGGATTATGGAAATATACTGTCACTAAGCCTCGTGACTGATTCTCTTTTCTCTAACCCAATTTTTTTATATATTAGCATTGTTGAAGTTTTAAGAAGATTAATAAAAGACGAATGACATTTCCATTTATGTAACTTGGAGAAATAACAGAATAATAATATACAGAATTGATTTTATGATTGATAGCAGTATTTTTTTTTGTTAGAGTGATTTATTTTTTTCTGTTTCAAAAAATTATTACGAGTGAAGGGGAAAAACGATGATGGTTCACTTTTTGTGAAGTTTGAGGGGATAGTGCCAGCTTATAGGGTAACTTGGAGTGAGATGCCGTGTCAAGTGGTTTTCTTATACGCAGGCGCAGAAGATTGTTTTTGTATTTTACATACGTCTTTGTTTTTCTTGCATACATATCTATCTCACTTGCATTATACAACGGATATTTTTAATATATACATACAACTTACAATACGTATACATTACATATGATACACCTGCAACAATGCTTTATCAATAAGTGAGAGTAATGCCAACAACTTCATCGCTAAAAAAAACAAATTCAACTCAGTAGTTTTTCCTAATCATAATTCGACTAAAACTTAATACTAAATATTCGTATAAATTTAGACATATTTTGCTATAATTTTTATATAAATTCTTTTTCAGCAAAGGAAAATAACTACTTTGTCTCTAAGTTAACTTTTTTTTCTTTTTAATTATTCTTGTCCTAAATTGTGATATAAAAATGGCTTTTTGCCTAAAACAAAAAACAAAAAACAAAAAAACCTTTATTTATTTATTGAAAGTTAGATCTATTTTTGAAAGACTTTATAATTTAGATACAAACTCAACAAATCTGATCTAAAAAGAGATAAACTGGCGCTTCAATTTCGACGTTTCTTTTTAAAAATCTTGTTCAATATCCCTTCTAAAGAAACATTTCTTAAAAAGAGAAACAGAAAAGAGAAGTTCAGAAAAAGTATTTCGGATAAATAGCACTTTTCACATGGCAGCTGTTCCATGTTCATATCGCATACTTTTCCAGGCAATATTTGAAGGGTATTGAATCGGATTTGCAGCTGACAGATTTGCCGTTATGACCATACTGCAATTATAACTTTATAACATTTGAAATGTATTTCCCGAAAAAGTTACGTAATGTAAAATAACAACCAGATTTAAAATAATGACCAATGATTAGAAATTTCATTTTTAAATTAAAAAAAAAAAATGTTGTAGCATTTTATTTTATGAAATCTTATGCATTGGAAAAAGCAAGTTTAGGGTCTGATCCTTAGGCTGAAGCGAGATTAGGTTACAAAGTTCTTTCTCTATTTCAGATACGTCTTTATCAGATGCATAGATCTATCTTAAATATGTGCATCTTAGTATATATATATATTTAATCCAATAATCTGTTAATTGCTGCTTTAAATACTTTTTTTTTCCATCATCTTAATATTCCTTAATTATACGCCTTGTATCTTAGTTTTTCCGTATTAATATTATTCCATTTGGAAAATAATTTTTTCTTTACTAAGCCTTGTTTTTTATTTTTCTAGACTCATTCTCACAGTTTTCCATGTATTTTCATGCCCTATGACACCTACTTTCTCCATACGCCGCAATCAACCGCTTTCGCTGATTGACTGGAATTCCCATATCCTGTTTTCTGTTATTTCACTATGTTTTGCGCGTATATATATATATATATATATATATATATATATATATATATATATGTGTGTGTGTGTGTGTGTGTGTAATACCATTAGAAATCAAAAAATAACTACATGTTTCTATAACACATATATAAATTTAAGTTGGGGCATTTTCCATAATCCGAGTATGTTATAGATTTTTAAAACTTATCTGTTTTAAGAAATGGAAATAGTTAATCTGCCGCAGTTAAAAAAGAAACTTCTTTTTTATTTGATTACTTGCAGGCTGCGCCTGCTTCGCTGATCGATTTTTCCAAACGAACCTCGAATGATTAAAACGTCTTTTAGTTCCACCTTTCACAGCTCATTCTGTTCTAAACAAACCACTTTCCGAACGAACCTCCTTAGCGGATCCCGCTGCCTACGGCACCGTATATATAGCAGGCGTGCTGCGCACGCGCCGCAAAATCTTTTTATCTTTTTCGCCATTTTGAGATAAAAATATAGCATTTTCGCAAGTTTTTTTAATCAGTTTTTAATTTATATCTCGGGTAATTATGGACCAATTTCTACGAAATTTGAAACAATGGATCGAGGACAAAATTTACTATATTTAGATAAAAAATTGAAGCTGTATTCCTTTTATTAATGTACAAAAATCGCCTCGTAATGTTAAAAAAAAAAACGCATAGAAAAATCTCTTCAAGAATTCCAAAATCGGGCTTCGAGGTGCATTATTTCAGATATAGAGGAACCTAATTCTAAAATTTTGTAGTGCTGCGTGCAGCGGTCTCATCAGAACACAGCACTCACACACACACACACAGACTGACAAACTGCTTTCCTTATTATTATAAATTTGTTGTAAACTGTGATGTTTCTTAGCCTGAAGCTGAACCATTCTTCAAACAATTACTTTTTATTTTCTCTCGAGAGTTTTATGTTTTTTAAATCTATTTTTGAAGAATTTATTTTAAATCAAACTTTATCAATTGTCACGATAAATAAATAAATAAAATAAATAAACAGGTAACTCATTTTCGACGTTTTCTTTTTCTTTTTTTTTTTTAAATTGTTCCAATATCTCTTCAAAAGAAACATCTCTTTAAAAAAATGAAAAGTAAAAAGAGGAATGTGAAGTTCAGAAGAGGCGTTTCTGATCAAAGTTAGCTCTTTTCAGACGGCAGCTGTTCCCCGTTTATTTCACATACTTTTCAAGGGAATATTTGAAAACCATGGAATTGGATTTGCCAGCTGACAGATTTGTCTTTATGACTATATTGGAAACATATCTTGATTACTTTTGAAAAGTATTTCCCAGAATAGTTACGTAATTTGAAATGACAACCAAACGTACACTAAATGACCAAAGATTAAAAAAGATTTTATTTTTAGATTTAAAAAGATGTAGTGGAGTTAATCTTGGGCATCCAAAATAGAAATTTTATATTAGCCCTAGACTGAAGCTAGAAAATGTTATGAAGTACTTTCTGTGTTTTAAGGACGTATTCTTTGCTTTTGAAGTTAAAAACTGACGCACGTTGTGGATGCTCTATCACGATGCAACAATGGTATAACAATATTTTTTGATATTAAAAGTGTTTTTAGCATAAATGATATTGCTGGTGATTCCTCACCACATTTGAATAGCAGCATTGAAACATTATTTCAAATAATAAGAGATTGTATAAAAAGGAAATAAAAAACGTAATCTTATATCGAATTAATATGTGGTTATATTATTGTTCATGTATAAATTGTATTAATGACTTTATGTATATTTTTTAAATGGTTTTTTTCATACTTGTATTTGTATGTTGCATAAACCAAGAGTATGGAAATACAGTTGAACGACCCAAGACCACACACATGCCTGTATTTTATGGCTGTATTTACGACAGCAAAGAATTAAGCCTGTCAGTAAAAATTTACAGCAGGTCAACAAGTCAATCCCAATTATCGCCAGATGTCTCTGCCTCGGAAAAAATATACAGGGCTTGTCCGGCTCACCAGGACCAATGGCTATCAAGGGGCTTGTTAGACGTCCAGCAAATAAGACTGCTCTGGGGGCGTAAAGGAAATTTTACATAATCAGACTATGGCGAATCACAGTAGAGACCAGGGAGTATTTTTGCGGTCCTGTATATCTATATACAGTCAAAGCACCTTATAACGAAATCGAAAGTGCTCCGAAGATTTGCTCGTTATAACGTGCTTTCGTTAAAACGTTATAACGAATTATTTCGTTATACAGTAAGAACTCCAATTATCCGGACTAATGTGGTCTGAACTTAATCTGAGTATGTAGAAGTCCGGATAAGGGAGACAATCACATTAAAAACGCACACACATAAAAATATCTCTAAAAATCGCTTTTGTTTAATAAAAAAAAAGTTAGGCCTTATGTATTACTAAATAAGTTACGTATTCATATTAAAGCCTTCATTGGATGGATAACTTTTACTACAAACAGTAAAAAGAAGAAAAGCGTTGATTTAAAAAGGAATTTCAAGATAATTATATTTTTACGAATACATACTTACAATTCATATCACAAAACTTTTAATTTGTGATTATAGATCTGGATGACTGTATTTCCGATAGTTAGTTTTAACGGTATATATATAATATAAATATATTACTATGCTACATATGAAAAAAAAAATCCCTGACGGCTCGGCCTACAGGCACAGGTAGATTTCGAAGACGCAGACCGTGGGGCGCCTGTTTGTCGGGAATTGCGGAAGAAATGACCTTTTTACGATGATGCGGCAGTTGGAACCGCCTACTTCGAAACCTAACTTGTTTGCAGGCGGAATCGGCAGGGATTTTTTTGTTTTTAATTTTTTTTGCTATAACGGTTGGTCCTATAAAAAACTTGTCAATATAAAAGTTTTAAATAATATTAAGACGATTAATAATAAATTTAAGCGGATTTGAAATCTTGAGAATTGGAGAAGTTATGAATTTTTTTCTTCTAAACCCCCCTCCCCCCCCCCTTAAGGCAATTTTTAATTATATCAAAAATCAGTCATACATAAATTTTCGGCCCTTTTCCTAAAAGTAATAATAACTTCAAACGGATTCGATACGTATCATAAGTAAGAAATTACGAGTTTTTTTCTGTTTTCACAAAAAGCCCCCCCCCCTCCCCCTTGGTTCGATTTTGTCCATTAACGAACTTGACCGAGACTGTATGCCCCGTGATTTTATGTATCAGTTTCGAAAATATGCGGGAGTTGGAACCGCCTACTTCGAAAAATAACTTGTTTGCAGGCGGAGCCGGCATGGATTTTTTTTTTTGTTTTTAATTTTTTTTTTTCTATAACGGTTGGTCCTATAAAAAACTTGTCAATATAAAAGTTTTAGATAATATTAAGAGGATTAATAATAAATTTACGCGAATTTGATATCTTGTGAATTGACGAAGCTATGATTTTTTTTCTTCTAAAACCCCCCTTCCCCCCCCCCATTTGGGGCTATTTTTAATTATATCAAAAATCTGTCATACATACATTTTTGGCCCTTCTCCTAGAAGTAATAATAACTTTAAACGGATTCGATATGTATCATAATTAAGAAATTATGGGTTTTTTTCTGTTTTCACAAAAAGCCCCCCCACCCTCCCCCCCTTGGTTCGATTTTTCCCATTAACGAACTTGACCGAGATTTTATGCCCCTTGATTTTATGTATCAATTTGTAAAAGATTAATGCAGAATTTTTCCAGTTATCGTGGTCAGAAAAAAGTGACATAGATAGATAGATAGATAGATAGATAAAGTTTTGAACTGGGGGTGGTTTTGGGTTCTGGGAGTCATGATCGGCGTAGATCTGCAAAAATTTTTCAAAATTTCCAACTTAGGTGAGAATGTAATAGGTAGTATTTCTTACGAAATCTACCTAAAACGGACAAATTCAAGTGTAGCAAAAAATTATTCTTTGTTAAGTAAAAAAAAAAAAAATCGAAAAATTCGCTATATCGTTTTTTTCTCACTTTTCATGCTCGACTTTTTTTCGTTATATCGTGCTTTTCGTTATAAATATTTCGTTATATTGTTTCGAATTCAGTATTCTTTAACATACAGACCAACTAAATGGTTATGAGAATTTCGTTATATAGTGCTTTTCGTTATATCGTAATTCGTTATAAAGTGCTTCAACTGTATTGTTAAAAACAAATCTTCTAATAATCAGGTTTTATGACATTAAAAACGTTTTTAGTGCCGAAAGCTCTAATAATTAAAAGTATCACCACTTAGTAGATTTTTATCTTAAGGGGACAGTGGACTTTCAAAATCTTGAAATTTGACTGAAAATTGATTTTATTTTTCTTATTTGATGAATTATGAAACTATATGCTCAAATTCATCTGATCCAAAAAAAAAAAAAAAAAAAAAAAAAGAATTTTTCAATTCTAACACTTCTCCGTAGAGAGATAAGTTTTTATATTTGTATGGAACTCCTGACTTCGCTGTTGTTTCTTCAACATTCATCACCATTCAACCTTGGCCGCGATCGGAGACGCTAGCATACATGGTCTAAACATTTACATCTGTTTATCTGTTTTTAATCTGTTCAACATTGGCACTGATGATGAAGCTTTAGAGGTTCCGAAACAACTGTTTGCCATTTTATATGTATTTTATTTGTGCTATAATTGTTTACGTTGTTCATTTATTTTAATATAACGGCACAAAGTTCAAACCTCCCATTTTAAATTTTATATTTCTAAACAAACTTTTATATTTAAACAGTTATGTATTACTTAAACTGCTGTTTTCTAAACATTGAAAACTTCGCACATTTCTAAATTTTGAGACATTCTGTATGCATTCCTAATTATCAGATTCTTTTGAAATTTATACTGTATATCCTCTATACAATAATAAATAAATGTTAGCAACTAGCATAAAAAGTTGTATTTAAGGGGTATTTTAGTGTTGAAAGTTATGTACATATGGAAATATGCAGCTACTTTAATAGAAAAAAAAAGGTATCATTATAAAACTTTTTTTTTCTTCTTATACATTTCGTGAACTTTTACGATTCATGCTAACTTCTATTGTAATACAATCATAAATAAATATTATCATATTTTACATAAAAGAAATGAGCGTGGAACGATTTTAAAAAAGGGTTAATTTTTTTTGTCACTTATGACATTTAAAATACAATAACTAAAAATATTTTGAATATTTTAATTTCAAATTTTATCCATAAGTACAGGGTGATTATAATTAAAGTTCCACTTTCATAATGCTGTAAAAAAAGGAACCATTGGTCAGAATGACTTCCAATATAAACTGAATATGCTGGAAGAAGGGCGAAACGGTATGGCATAAGAAAGAAAAAGCTCCAAAGTTTATCAATAGATGGCGCTGTAAGCGACATAACGAAAGGGGATTCGGCTACAAGTGAAAATTTTAATCGAAATATGACGGCTTTGGCATGAGCTGCACAGTAAACCAACCGTACTGTTCAATGTGCATGAGTGTTTCGGTTGTTTGTCGGAAAAAATGACTTCCAAATCAGTCAACAATTGTGGAAGCCCAACCACCACGGCAAGGTCGGGAAAAAGCGATTTTTAATTGTCCTTGGGCCAAAAAACGCATAAAAAGCACATAATGATTCGGCTTTTAACTGCGCATGAGTGTCTTTTAATTTGCATAGTATGCCGCTTACAATGCCATCTATTGATACACTTCGGAATATTTTCTTTCTTGTGCCATACCGTTTCCCCTACTTCCAGTATATTCAATTCAAATTTGAAGTCATTCTGACTAGTAGTTCCTGTTTTTTTTTCAATAGTTCATCATTTGTGTCCAGCTAATATTCACCAACGAAATTAAAACTTGAAATAATATAAATAAAATTCAAATTTAACAGACATGTAATCAAACTACGTTGTTGAACCACTGAAATTATCAGAATCCAAAAGGGATGCTGCAAATAGTGATATCTTTGGCGATTTCTGAGGTTATTAATTCCTGACATGCGGCTAATACGAAAGTACCACTTTTATTAAATTTATTTTAATACATTATTGATATCTTGCATATGAAATGTTTTTTGGTATTGTTAGTGAAGAATCTAAAAATATATATATATTTAATGTGAAAAATCTATTATAGTTTTAAACAAGTTGGAGTTTGTACGTCAAACGTGACAAATAAGGTGCGTTCGTACTATTAGTTTTATAAATATTCAGATCTTGGTGCAATAGCTGTTGCACTGTTATGCAAAAATGCATGAATAGAAAATTTATTTTATGAGCAGATTTTCCTATTATATAGATATTAATTTTATTTTATGAAATTAAGTTTCAATACACTTTTACAAACAATTAATTACAATTATTTTACATTAAAATTATTCTATGCGCAAACATCCAATTCAAGACAATGTAAAAAAAAAATCATCGTTATTATTTCAGTGATATGAATTATGTCGTCTGTTATTATGATATGATTAATTTCCGTAATAAAATAAGTACATTTTAAGTTGGCAACATTTTATCTTTTGTTGACATTTACTGAAAATTCCAGCTTTCAAAATTTCAGAACTTGAAATCCATATTTAGACACTTTTTCGAGTTAATATCTATTTCTCCGGAAACATCTATCCAAAGAACTGTCGGTAGATTATAGGATTGCTATAATTAAACAATTTTAGTGTACAAATTAGGTTTTTAAATTCAGTAAATACAGAAATAATAGGACTCCATCTTAAAGGACGTAATCATCATGCATGGCGACCTAGAATCATTACCTATGATGGGATATCATTGAATTAATTACGTATGATAAGATTTAATAGTATGAAGAAAATTTTTATTAACATATTTTTAAGTTTTGATTCGAATTTCATAAAATTTGAAACGACTCTACAAAATTCTGCAACGATTATATATATTACATTTCAAACCATTCGGTTGTGGAGTTTTTGCGCTTTTAAATGCGGACAGACGGACGGACCAAACGACGACTATAGGTGCTACGTATTTATATAATTACGAACGCACCTAAAAAATGGTTTTTACTTATGTTCTGTAATCCGGGAAGTCAGAGTTGGATCCTCTAGTTACAATAACAGTAAAAACAGAAAATTAATATAAAATCGACATAAAATATGACTAGATAGTTTATTGCGCGTCAGTGGTTAAATTGCGTTTTACATTACATTCGTGGCATAACCCAAACTTAATTAATCACTTTAAAATATAAACATGTTTTAAAATAAAAACCACGAGAAAATAGAAACACAGCGGTTCATTAATTAACGAAAACTATTCCCTATGTTCCCAGAACTAATAACTCAAAATATCACTAATAGCAAATGATAATATCCTAGATACATAAAATTACAAATTGTCCCCATGGAATGAATTTATTAATTGCTTGTAATAAGAAGCGACGTTGTTATTGCTAAACATTATTCATTTTTCTGCATAAAAATATAGTTAATTAAATAAATACATGGAGGATATTGCCAAAAAATGGTGACAGTTTATGTGTAAAAATCCGTTTATTTATTCATCTTTTATGGTGAAATATGAATGAATGATTAATCCTATTATAAATAACTGGATTTAATTATTAGTTACAATTTAATAAATATGTTTAATGTCTTTATTTATGCGAGACGGAAGTTTTAAAAATAAGTTTAAATAAGTTTGCATCATGTATTCGTTAACGATTTTGGTTTGCATGCTTATTAATTTATATCCATTTTAGAGAGGAAACATAATCGAATTCTCCAAAGTGCCTCGGATTTCAATAAATATTTATGTACGGAAATTTAAAAGCTTGCACGTTCGCTATGAGAATATTTTTTTTTAACTTTTCAACCGACTTCGAACAAAAGGGATGATTATTTTTGCATTTTTGTATAATTTTACATAATAAATTATAAGCAAATTTAAAAGTCTTACATTTGTAACAAACAATAATAAAAATAAATAATAAATAAATAAATAAATAAATAATTAAAATATGTATTTGCTTTTGAAAAGTGGCCTCTTTTTTAACATATTTAAAAAATGTTTCACTTAGGTTTGTCTGTCTGTGCTCTAACTCTCGTAAAAATACTCGGATTGTCCTGTAATTTTTATATGTTATTGACATTTACCATAGCACGACCGCTTTTGAAAATAATGTGTGTAGTATTTATAGCTCGCCTGCAGGGACAGTCAAAAGTATTTTGTTACATTACGCTCAACGGGAAAAAATTGTTTCAAGTTCATTTTAATGATGTTACACCATTTGAAACACAATGAAATTGATATGTATTTATGCAGTGCACTAAAACATGCTTTCTGTAAAATATGGAGTGCAAAGAATTTGTTATTCATTTACAAGATCACACAAATGAATTCTGTAACATATTTTCTAGGGGAAAAATTGTTTCATTATATTTTAATGATGTTGCACGATTTAAAACATAAATAAATTTATATGTATGGTTGAGGTGCGCTACAAGTTGCTTACTGAAAAGTATGGTGTGTATTGCCATATATCGTTCATTAGCAGAAACACACAAAAGAATTCAGTTACAGTATTATCGATGAGCGATAATTAATGGAAGTGCGTTTTCAACTTTGGTTTGCGTGTTTAACTAAATTTGTGCATAATACGTAGTGTACATTGTTGATCGTGTATGAGGGAACACAAAGGGATTCATAAGTATTACTGACTATGGGAGTGAATTTATTAAGGGTGGTGTTTAATTGTGCTATGCATTTTCCTGCGAGCTATATTTAGTGTACTGATAAAAGTTTGTGGAATATAAATAAATTCATATACAGGGGGCTACGCCAGTTTATGGTTGGTAATTGTTGGAAGTTCGTTTTAAGTTCTGCTCTGCGTTTTTTATATGAATTAAATTTTAGCTTAATATGTGCTGCGCATAATTGTTTTTAGATAATATAGACTGTGCAAAAGAATTCGAGTGCATTTCCGTCTATTGGCAAAAAATGCTAAAGGTAAATTTTCTAACTCAACTAAATTTTAGCATGCTATGCAGTAAACATGCAAATCTATATAGATCATGTTCAGGATTGCAAAAAATAATTAGACTACTTTTTCGACTGGAAAGTAATTGCTAAAACTGGATTTTTAAACGTGTTATGTTTTCTAAGCTGTTTACATACATATTTTCTTTCACCTTATTTAATGGTGAAGTTTCGTTACAGTTTTCTGGATGTTTTGGAAAAAGTTTCATAATCTATGCCTGACGCATAATTTTTCGTTCTTGTTTTTAAAGAGTTGGGCAATACTCCTGGCTACTACCTTTTATTTTTTAGGTTTTTTTTGTTCTATTTTTGTGCTTTAATTTTAACTTTAATTTATATATTTAATTTGCCAATATATATTTCTTTAATTTTTAAATTTAATTAATTGTCAAGTAGTCTTATACTTACAGTTAAACTTTATCTTTCAATAACGCCCTAATGTCTCGACAAGTCGCTTACATTTCTTCTGGATGTATATGGACCGCAACTAGGAAGTCCATAAAAGAACCTACATTTTTCCATACATTTCGCTTGTATATATTTATATAAACGAATAAAAATAAACCCTCTTTTAAATTTAAAATTAAAATTCAAAAGAAAAAGAAAAAAATCTTATCCCCTTTTCTAACTTTAAATCTAATGCTGAAAGCTAGTTTGCCCCCTGATAATTTCGTTTTCCAGTCTAACATTTATCACTTTCATACTTCAAAATTAAACCACCTTCAAAATAAAAAATGCTGAGTTAGTGTTTCTTGCAAGTGTTTGTGGTTAGTAATGTACCCGGGTCTCTATAGCTCTGGTGTCATCATAAGACCGTAGACAGTGGCGTATCCAGGATTTAATTTCGGGGGGGGGGGCTGACTTAAATTTCGATAATGTTCTGAGTTTTACGAAATATGTTGAACTGTGTTATAAACAGAAATCATATTTGATAATAAGGCAGAGAAAAACGGGGGGGGGGAGACGGGGCTGAACCCGAGCACCCCCTCCCTCGCTGAAATCAGTTGAAAAGTGATAATGGATTGTTTCATATACTTCAATTTAAAAGAAAGTCATTGTAGCTTATAATCTATAAAGTTCTCTCCTTCTCCCCTAAATTCTGGCTACGATTCTTGCTTGACAATAAATTAATTTTGATTGGGACAATTTCAAACAAATTTTTTTTTCATAATTTTTTTTCTATTTTAGGATCAATTCCCTATTACTGCCAAGGCACGTGGGGCACTTTCCCTGAATCCACATATTTAAGGGGCCCAAAAATTTATGGTGTTTCAAATCAATTTTATTGTAAACAATCCTAATAGATTAAGAAATTAAAATTTCTAGATTCATTACACAACTTATGTAAGCTAAAATTGTCAGTGATATCATAAGTATTATAATTTTTCTTCTCATTTGAAGATTTAAGTTTCTCATAATGCGCCCAATTTATTTCAGCTTCATCATATGTGTTCTAAACTTGTTTAAAAATGTTTTAATTTTATGACTATCTTATTTATAAAATATCATTTTCTTTGAGTTGCGTATGTTTTTAAAGTTCGTGCAACACTAGTTCATGTTTATTTAACATAATATTTGAGTCTGTCAAGTTAATTTTTACGAAGAAATTTCAATAATAATAATAATCCAACTTCAGTTCACATTTATTCTCAGTCTTTCATTCAAATGGGTGCATTACATTAGTTACATTCATACACTTCTCATTCACAGTATTTGTAAAAATGTGATAATCTACGATTAGGGCCAAAAATATTTTCTGTTGCTATGGCCCAAAATTTTAATGTCAGGGTCTGTTCAGGATAAACAAACTTTCTTTGCAAAATCTCTTTTTTTAATACCAACAAAAATTTAATTCAAAATCTTAGGGGTAGCAAGCATTCCTTCTTGATCTCCCCCTTCCCTTCGTATAGATGCTCCTGGGATTTTGATCAAACGTATGGCTATTAACTTTCAAGAAATATATGTTAAAAAAAAACTCATCAAATTTGTGAAGGAAGGGACAAGTTCACAATTAATTGGAAACTAAACATCAGATTTCCCCTTTTTAAAAAAGAGTTAAAGTTATTGAATTATGGCTAACAATATTACTGGACTTTTTAAAATAAACGGTAAGTAAAATTGTAAGAAAATTTATTTTTAACATGTGAATTTATTTAATGCTATGCTTCTTTTGTTAAATATTCCAAATGGTAAAAATGCCGATACTAAAGTGTGTCGTGTCAAAATAAGAGCGATTAGAAAAGAACACTATTCGTAATATTGTACTTTCATAGAAGAGTAATTAAGAATTTTTATCTTTTGCTGGATCACTCGTACACTGAAATATTAAAAAAGGCATCTTCCTTCCTGCTCATCAACGGGAAACTTTCTGACACATTTTTAAACGCAAAGGCATTAGACTGGTTGGCCTGACTATGGAAGAGATTTGGAATCGAGATGAGTTTTCCCTTCTTTGGCAAATTACTTATCGAGTTATAAGTGATTCTGGTAACGTATTAACGACTCGTTTTCGCGTTTCTAGGCTGCCGCATCGGGAATCCGAATCAAAACGCCAACTTGGACAGTGCTTTCTGAAAGATTTTCTACATTTACAAAAAAAAAAAGAGTAAACGTGTTTCGATTGCAAAGTTTCTGAATAAAAAGACCTGTGAATTTCATGCCTTTCCGAGCAAAAATGAATTAAAAAATATGTCATAAAGTAGCCAGTTTGTATTGGAGAACAGCCTTAAATCTGGAAAAGCAAGTAACATAAATAAAACTAGTTTGCTAGTAAAAAGGACCAGGAACAAACAAATCAACAGGAGATTATTTTTTTAGTATTACTACTGGGCATCTTTAAAAGACCCTTCCAAAACCGAAAATCAATAATCTTGCTTGACATTGCCATTCACAAAAAAAAATTCAGTTCGTACATTTGCTGATTTGGCGATAATGTTTAATGCCACTGCGCACTAATATACCACCTTAGTCTTGGCATCATTTGTTGAAGAGAGTTAAATATTCTTTAAATTAATTAAACTACTTCTAGATCTTGCCAATTGAGCATATTATACATATTCAATTATCCACTAAAACATGTGTGGAACTGTTTTTCAGTTATTTGAAAATAGATTTTGTGATCTCAAGTAATTTTGATCGCAGGACTGAGAGGCATATGGGGCTAACGAGAAAACAAATTCGTTGCGCGCCAGAAAATTAAACAAATTAATCTCAAAAAGAAAGAAACAAAGTCAGTTTTTTTTTATTTCACTGCGACCACTTCGGAAGGGGAATGGAGCTGTTATCCCATAACCCCCCCCCCCCCTTGTGTACTAATAGGAGACTAAAGAAAATAGATTGAGTTGTCCATTGCATGACAGAAAAAATAGTTCTAATTTTATCTCAAACATAAAAAGAAAAATCGGCACTTTTTTCATTCCATTTTTGGAGGTGCGGGGTTTGTGCTCCATCAGCCCCTTCCCCCTCTTTGGATATGCTGTGGTGTTACTCTGTACTAATATGGGAGTAAAGAGAAGAAAGTGGGTAGTCTGTTGTATAACAAAATAAAATGCAAATTTATCTCAAAGAAGAGAAAAACAGCACTATTTTTATGAGATGTTCAACTATTTGGGGAGGGGGGGGGGGCTGTAACCCCAACAGTCCCCTTTTCCTTTTTAGGTATGCTCCGATGTCAATATCAACTAATATGGGGCTGAAAAGAAGAGAGTGGGTAGTCTGTTGTATAACCCCCAAAAAAAATTACAAATTCATCTCAAAGAAGAAAACAGCACTTTTTTCATGAGATTTTCTACTATTTTGGGAGGGGGGGGGGCTGTAACCCATCAGCCCCCTTCTTCTTTTATGGTATGCTCTGATGTCATTGTGGAATAATATAGGGTTAAAAAGAAGAGAGTGGGTAGTCTATTGTATGACAAAAAAAATAATACAAATTTATCTCAAAGAAGAAAAAAACAGCACTATTTTCATGAGATGTTCAACTATTTGGAGAGGGGAGGGGGGGGGCTCAGCCCCCTTTTCCTTTTTAGGTATGCTCTGATGTCAATGTGGACTAATATGGGGTTAAAAAGAAGAGATTGGATAGTCTGTTGTATAACAAAAAAAAAAATACAAATTTATCTCAAAGAAGAAAAAAACAGCACTTTTTTTCATGAGATTTTCGACTATTTCGGGAAGGGGGGGCTGTAAACTCATCAGTCCCCTTCCTCTTTTTAGATATTCTCTGATGTCAATGTGAACTAATATGGGGTTAAAAAGAAGAGAGTGGGTAGTTTGTTGTATAACCAAAAAAAATTACAAATTTATCTGAAAAAAAGAAGAAAACCACTTTTTTCATGAGATTTTCGACTATTTCGGGAAGGGGGGGCTGTAAACACATCAGTCCCCTTCCTCTTTTAGGTATTCTCTGATGTCAATGTGAACTAATATGGGGTTAAAAAGAAGAGAGTGGGTAGTCTGTTGTATAACCAAAAAAAATTACAAATTTATCTGAAAAAAAGAAGAAAACCACTTTTTTCATGAGATTTTTGACTATTTCGGGCGGGGGGGGGGCTATAACCCCATCAGCCCCCTTACCATGTTTATGCTGTGATGTCAATGCAGACTAATATGGACTAACAAGAATGGCTAATCCGCTGTGTAACAGAAAAAAAAATTATCTAAAAAAGAAAGAAAAAAGCACTTTTTTCATTTTACTCTTGACAATTTCGGGGGGGGGGGGGGGGCTGCAGCCCCATCAGCCCACCCCCTGGATACGCCACTGACCGTAGACATAAATCAAAAGCGTATTGGCCAATAGAGTGAAATTACCCTCTCAGTTTGACACCTTCGCTGTCTGCTGAAAAATATTCCAAATTCCTACAAAACTGCCGTGCTCCCGCCAAGAGTTCACTTTTTAAGAGATTTGAGCCTGTTCTAATACCCCCCCCCCCCCCCCCCCATAATGTGATCTTAAGAAATATATGGTTGCTTGGGGACACCGACCGACTCGCGACAACCTTGTAGCTGGTTACTTGACAATAAACAAACTTTTAGTTCAAGGAGTTAGATTTCGAGTCAAGTTATTACAATACTTCTGATACAACTCTCTCAATAATTTCGACTTGCACTCAATAAAACCTAATTTGCGACAGAATGAAACCCGGTGATTGGTGATTTTTGACATATACATATAACGTTAATGCATCTCGCTTAAGATTTATCTCCGATTTAATGGGGACAATTTTGTTTTCTCCACCATTTCTTATTTGCAATAATCTTAATAAAGACATCACTTAAAGCTTACTACTCATCGGATAATGCGAGCAATCTTTTTCACAAACACCGAGCAGAATCGAAACCGCTCTTGTACATTATTTTTTCGAAAGCTACTTTAATGTAAATTTAGTTATTGGGAGATCAAGAAGTTGTCAATGGCAATAACAAAAAGAAAAAAAAGCGTTCTACCATCAAAAACATGAAAGGTTCAGAAATTGCTAATGTCTGTTTGCCGATATTAACCATCAAAATGTGATTTAATAAAATAAATTTTTGAGTATCGAAAAACTAAGAAATGGTTTGGTAAAAATATTATTTGTTCAAAGTTACTCAAAGTGAAAGATTACTTTAATTAAAGTTAAATTATGTAAGTAAGGTAATTTCTTTGCCTATTTTTTGGTCCTGGGTAATTTATTCTTTTTAAATTTGTCGAAAAACAAAAGAAAATGATTTGGTAAAAATATCATTTGTTCAAAGAAACGCGAAATGAGAGATTACTTTAATCAAAGTTAAATTATGTAAGTAAGGCAATTTCTTTGCATCTTTTGTTGGTCCTGAGTAATTTATTCTTTTACATTAAGAAATTATCAATAACTTGCTTTTAAACTAAAATTACTAAATTGGAGAAAAAGTTGTTTATTTTGGTATTAAGTTGCTAGTCCATTTAATTTCTAAATTAAATTCAATTACTTAAACCAAAGGTATTATTTTTGATCATTCAAATGTTTACATTTTTTTATGCGGACTTAGGTTAGTACGGACAAGAACATGGCCTCCCTTGGAGGTTCGCACTAACGACATTTCATTGTACAAGGATTGCGCGTTTTATAGTACATGAATGTATGATCCTTTTAAGAATCTGTTATATCCTGAAATAGAACACTGAATGTGTGATTTACAACTAGTTAAGATTTAAGTCCGCACTTGCAGGAGTTCACTTTATATATATGTATATATATATATATATAACCATTAATGAAACATTACTGAAACACCAACAAAAACTATGAAATTATGAATTAGTATGTAATAATTAATTGACAATTATAGTGGTCCCCAACACACTGAATATAGATATATACATATTTAAAAGAAGAAATTAAATTAAAAATTGGAAAAATGGAATTTATGGAATTAGAATCTTCAGGTCCCAAATGCCTAAATACCACAAATAAAATGTGTGGTTTCATCATCATATTAGCCATACCATTGCTAAAGAATATGATTTTGGGACTACCACTCATAAACAATGAATCAAACCTGTGAAAAAATCATAAAGTTCAAAAAAATAAAAACAATATTAAAAAGGAAGGAAACCTTACCCATAAAAAAGAGAAAAAAACAGTGAAATATAATCATAAAGTTAAAAATACAACTGGATTAAAAAGGATATATGGAAAAGAGCACAGGAGTCATCACATGACACTGGCAATGATATATATATATATATATATATATATATATATTTATTTATATATATTTCGTATGTCCACGTATGACTTTTAAACACATGCTCCAATTTTGCCCATTCACTCTTATTTGGAAAGGGATCATTCTGGTGGTTGTGCCTTACAAGTTTCGGTTAGGGTCCAAAAGAAAAAGGGAGCTGTTTTCTTGTCCTTTTCTTCACTCTCTAGAACCCCATTTTTGTAAAAATTTTCTAATCATCACGAAATTTGAATATGATATTAAAGTACACAGTATTAATTTGCGTTAAAAATATCCTATTTAGTTTTTTACTTTTTTTAGTACTTCTTGTTTAGTTTTAGAATTCGTATCCTACATTTTATTTTTTACAGGTACACGTCAAAAAGGTTAATATACGATCGTCAACTGCACTCCAAACTGAGCAATATTGGCAACAATGGGATTTAAAGTGGATGGGGATTAACAATAAAGGGTTGCCACAAAACATATATTATGCCAAAATACTTTCGATAAAGTACGCATGCTAGCTTTTAATAAGTTAAAAAACAGTAACTTGGAAGTCGGGTTTCTTATTCTGTAAAAAAAATAAAATAAAAATAAGTAAAACTTGTTTTGAAAATAACTCAAAAATTTAAAATTATTTCGTTTAAACTTTTTTCCTGCTTCACTTAATAATAATCGAAAATAAAATTTTAAAGGGTTCATTCCCCCTCCTATCAGAAGCGTTTTAGAGGGAAAAAAAAATATGTATTAGTTTTAATATTTGCTTGTTGGTCATAATGATTGATTATCTATATATATATTTTTTTGTTTTATTTTCTCAATATCTAAATATCCGAAAAGAGGGATACGTGCTCTTAATTCATTTTTGCGTAGAGTGGTTTTGACTTAAAATCAGTTTTCATTAAAACTTTTGACAACTTGTCATCTGAAAGCAATTTTAAAACCTCCCGGTGAAATTTCACTCTCATGCTTTTACGACGAAATTTCGTTAATCGAACTGAACAAGGTTCTGAAAGTTCTATATCCAAAAACTATAGGTTATTGTAGAATATCATTAAAGCAAATTATAAAGAAACTGATAAAAGTTATTTCGTATTTTAAGTGATTTTGATTTTTTTTATTTATAAATATTTTTTACTATTTTTTTTTCTTACAATGTATACATATATTCCTTTTCAAATGAAAATTTAAAATTTATTTTAAAAAAAATAATTTATTTTAAAAAAAAATATTTTTTTATTTTTTAGCCACGTTTTATCTGAAAGAATTTTTGCCCACTTCTTTTAATCTGTGAGTTTAGAAAAGAATAAATATGAATTTCTCTTCGCGCTTTTAGAAAATATTTCTTTATTCTGAAAAAAAAAAAATGTTTTAACGCTGCCACTGCCGGCGTTGAATCATCGTTCTTTTCACTTTCTCGGCTTATCCTGCAAAAAAAAAAAAAAAAAATTTGTATCAAAAAGAGGAAAACTGGTATTTTTACAGAGAAATGTATATAGAGAATATTTTATATAAAAATACAGTGGAATTTCCCTTTAACGAAGGTTTTCTACTTAACGAAATTTTCTGCAGAACATTGACTTTGAACATCATTAACATGTAAATTAATCTCCATATTACGAAAAACGTATTTTATGTAACGAATTTTATTCCACTTTCGTGCGCGTATTCAAACGGAGAGGTTGCTGTTGTGATGGATATGGATGTATGAATTTATTTCAGCGGACTGTATAAAAATGAACACATTTGAATCATTTAATCAAAACACACACATTTAATCACATTTTAATGAAAAAAGAAAAGGTACGCTTCGGTTTTAGTTTACTTGGCTTTGTTATGTTTTTTTTTTTTTTTTTTTTTACATTACTCTAATTAAATTATTCTCATATCTACATTGCATAAAAAAAATGACTGCTCGAATTAAAATATTTTTTACTTTCTTCTATCTTTACAAGAAGAAAGTATTGGAATCAGGAAAATTTTCGACTTCCGGTTTTCGACGGATTTATACATTTAAGAAGGTCCTGAATACGATTTGACTGTTTTTAGAAAATGTCTGTCTGTGAGTCTGTCTGTCAGTATGTGACACAAATTTTGTGGGCGCTCTATCTCAAGAACTAATGCACGAAATTTAATAAAACTTTATATTCAGTTAGTCCCTGATATAAATGGGTTCTGATTGGTTTTTGGTGAAAATCGCCCAACAGATGGCACTGCTATGCTGAATTTTTCGGAATTTCCGCAATAGCTCTATCTCAAGAACTAATGCACTGATTTTCATCAAACTTCAGATTCAGTTAGAACTTGACATAAATAGATGCTGATTACGTTTTGGTGTAGATATCCCAACAGATGGCGCTGCTAAACCACTTTTCTCATGATTTTTACGAAAGCTATATCTCAAGAACTAATGCGCGGAATTTCATCAAACTTCAGATTCTGTTAGACCATTACATAACTATATGCTGCTTACGTTTTGGTGTAAATCACCCAGTATGTGGTCCAGCATTTTTCGCGATTTCCGTAATAGCTGTATCTCAAGAACTAATGCTCGGAATTTAATAAAACTTTATATTCAGTTAGTCTCTGATATAAATTGGTGCTGATTAGTTTTTGGTAAAAATCGCCCAGCAGGTGGCGCTGCTATGCTGCATTTTTCGGGATTTACCCGATTTTAGCGATAGTCTTATCTCAAGAACTAATGCACGGAATTTAATAAAACTTTAGATTCAGTTAGACCTTGATATAATTGGTGCTGATTCTTTTTAGTGTATGCGAAACCTGTGTGAGATAGAAGAAAGTTTTGGGATTGACACATCCGACTAGTTTTTCACATATTTTCATTTTATGTGTATTTTTCATTTTATGTGGGTTATGTGTATACAAGTTTCATAAATTTAAGTTGAATTCTATTTAACGAATTTTCTTCATAGCGAAGTATTTGAGAGTAACGATGAGACTTCGTTAAATGGAAGTTTCACTGTAATTTTTAAATATTTTATCCTAACCATTATGAAGCTTAACTCTTTCGGGTCCGATTCTTTTTTTTTTTTTTTTTTTTTTTCAATTTGCATTTATTGAAATCGATCCTAATATGGTTATTTTGCAAATATGACTATGACAATAGGCTAAGGAAGAATTTCTAAAGACGTTTGGGAAATGTCGCATTACAACAGGATTTTCAGGAGACATAACGATTTTCTAGTATACTTTACATTTTATCATAAATTATTCGTTTGGTAAAGCCAGATTCTAAGTGGATTTAATAAAATCTGCCATTAACATCTTGCGGTAAAAGGACGAGTGTGGTTCGTCATGCTTTTTTTGCCAGAAGGTCTAATGACGAGCTACACCAGTCGTCTGACTAAATTTATTAAAAGTGTTTTTACTACCAAAAGAATTTTTACGTATTTTTATTTAAAATAAATGTACTTGCAATTCCATCCAAATTAAAAAAATTTATGATTCATAAAATGAAACGTAGTTTTTCTTCAATGAAAAGACAGAAAACTTGTTTCATGCACAATTTTTCACGATACAATCTTAGCGAAAGAATCAAGGAAGTTTTTAAAAAGAATTCTCCCCTCTTTTTCTTGTTTTAAAAACATTATTTTTAACATTTATTTATTTACTTATTTAAGTAAAAAAAAAAAAATTTAATTTTTTTAAGAGAAGGAATAGAGTGGTTAAAAGTTAACAAATCCAAAAAAACGCAACCTATTTAATTTTTTGTATTGCAAGAAAAGCCCATGTATAACTATACTTTTTGCAAAGATCGTTAAAAAATATATTAATTATACTTTTATACGATTACAAAAACTGCATTCACGCAAGTACATGAAAAACTCGCGCATAAATCATTTTTTGGGCTTCCCTTCTTTACCTTAACAGGTTAAAATTAATGGAAACAAGATTTGAGAAGAAAAAAAAAATGAGAATAAAGTTTTAGCTATTAATCTTATCTGTTTAGTGGAGTTCAATGGAGAAAAATCCTTTTAAGAAGTATACTTAACATAACGAGTAAAATTCGTGACGGTTATTTATCTATTTATTATTTGGACATTTTTTATTTTTTATTTTTATTATTTTTTTTAAACATAAGAATGGTATTTTATATGAGAACCCCCCCTTTTTTTAGCAAATAATGTAGTGCTTTAACATTTTACATAGTCGGTTTCGTGTTATCTGTTTATTGGAATATGTATTTTTTTAAACATATATAAAGAAAAACTTGAACTTTTATTACCTTCATTAAATTATTTTTTAGCGATAATTTTTTTTTTCAATTCATTGTATTTCATATAATTACGGCTAATTATGATTGATTTTTTGTTATTTTCTTTGATGTATCCGGAAATTTATTGACATTAAAAAAAAACTTTTTTGTTAAAACTAGTTTTTAAAAATGATTTATAAAAAAATATATCAAAACAGAATAAATAGTCTTTTTTACGTATTACAATAAATGTTTTATCTCTCTCTTTTTCTCTCTCACGCACACACACACACACACACAAACCACATAAACAATCAGGGGAGGGAAGGGCAAATTAAAGAAATGTAGAAATAAAATTAATAAATACAAACATTTTTTCATTCTTTCCTTTACTGATTACACTCATTTTTATAGTAAATTTTATTTAATGAGAATCAGAAAAATAATAATTATTATTTTTTGAAAAACAATATTAAATTATTTCATGAAAACAGGTGTGTGGTCTTTTAATATATTATCTATTAATTTCATTCGTTTTTATCTTAATGAAAAGTTCATCTATTAATTTTATACAAATGCCTCATCATATCGTTTAAAGGTGAATGCACTTGTATTTAATAATACTGAGTCTATTGAATCTTCCGTAATTTTGTCACTTTATTAAATTAACTGAAAGAATTCTTTTGCTTATTTTTAATGTTTAAATAAGCTTTTAAGTAATAGATAAAAGCAGTGCGCAGCAAAAAGTAGCCTAAGGCTTATCGATGAAAGAAATGTGAGGTAGGAGATAATAGATTTGCATATTCAATTAAGAAATTAAATAAGGCAATCTCTAAAACTAAAAAAGTTAACTTAATATTATATTATACATATATATTTAAAGAAGAGAGTCAATGTCATGAGAGAGTTATGTCAATAACATAGTATTGACATAAGAAATCTACTGCGAAAGCTAAAAGTATAGTTAATATTAAAAAAATATATATATTTTTTACTATTTCCTTAGTTGCACAATCTTACCTTAGTTGTACAAAATAAAGTGTTTTTATTTATAGATCTTATACAAGGTCGTCCAAAATGAATTGAATGCATGGCCATGATTAACAACGTCGCGTTTAAATGATGTTTAAGTTTTTAAACCGAGCGAATTTTGATATATTTACAAAATGTTAAATATGGCTTTTTTCTGGCACACATTCAGCAGTGGGTACGTCTAGGGGGGGACCCCAACTTTTTCTGCTACATATCGCCGTATAAATACTTTTTAGAAAAAAGTAAAACGGACTTCAAGGGGCTTTAATGAACTGATATTTACTTATTCAACGCCTGTTGTGTAATTTAGTTAAAGTGGTTTTGGTTTGACACTGTTTGTGGCATGTGGTAACCCCCACATTCACTTTAGGGCAGCCATACAACCCTTCAGCACCTGTAGCACCCTGCAACAGCAAGTATAATCTGCCACTCTCGGCCACATGTGGTCCCGAATAACCTTTTATGTTCGGCCCGAGACACATTACAATTAATCCATATTTATAAAATTTAATGGAGATGTGCGTAAAAAGTACTTAAAACCTTCACTGTTCTTTTATATATTTTCATGGGAAGACAAAATCTGTCCTGTTATTTATAATTAAATTACATTAAAACCTGTCAAATGCCGTATTCTTAGTCAAAAGATCTTTTCACTTTCACATGTGCAGTCTTTTTTATGCTACCATGGTGAATACATTTCTTAATCTTCAATACTAATCAATCATTATCCAAATTAATTAAATGTGCTATATATATTTCTACAATGAAAAAAGTTTTTGCTTCGAGGAAAATACTGATTTATTAGAGAATCTCTCCTGATTTTCTTTTTTTTAGAACTTGGAAATTCTGCATTATTATATTATTATGTTTTATACTTATTGTACTCGTATAACTAATAATGTTTTTTTATTTTAGGGTTGAACGTTTGCCGCGGCAAAAACTTGACACCAAAAAATGTTTACACCATTATTTCCAAAACAGCAAACTTCGCGGCATCTTTTTATAATACCTGCGATAGAAATATACCACAAAGTTTACTGTTTGGAAATAATGGTGTTAAAAATTTTTGGTAACATTTCTTCTGCGACAAGCGTCCAACCCTACTGATAATATTCACTTTTATACTAACACATGGGCTGATAAGTTCCCGGTCTGGCACACAGATGGTGTTGCAATCGCCAAACCGATGTTTTTTTTTAGTAAATACTAATCTTTAAAAGGTAGTAGAAAAAATGCCATGATGATTCGCCGTATGGATAAAACCTTAGAGTGGTTTTAGTTGAACGACTTTGTTGATAAACAAAAAAATGGATAACAAGAATTTCAAGAATTGTTATTTGATGGGGAAAAAATACCGTTCAAACAAAAGCTTGGCTAGATAAGCGTTATTCGGACACTGCACCAGGTAAATCAACCATTATTGACTGGTTTGCTGAATTTAAACGTGGTCGTACGGACACCAGTGATGCACCACGTAAAGGAGGTGGTTACTCCGGAAAACATAAAAAAAAGTCCACAAAATCGTTTTGGGGAACCGTAAAGTGAAGTTGCAGGAGATAGCTCAGACTCTGAAAATATCCAAGGAACGTGTAGGTTTTATTTTGAATGAACATTTGTCTATGAAAAAGCTGTTGTCAAAGTTGCTGCCGCGAGTGTTGACTTTTGACCAAAAACAATAACGAGTTCTGAGCACTGTTTGGAGCTTTTTCGTTATAAAATTATGTTATTTATTATTAAATTATTATTATAAAATTATTATTATAAAATTATTTTTAAAATTATTTTTAAATTTTTGTTATAAAATTATTATTTTTAAATTATTACTATTATTAAATTATTATTATTTATTATTAAAGTTATGTTACTTATTAAAGTTATAAAGTCATAAAGTTATAAAGCTTCGTTAAAAAGTTGTGTTTTCTTTATTAGACCGGGAACATATCAGCCCATGTGTTACTTATGTTATCTTACTGTTTTGTAACCTTTTTTCAAGTTTTTTGCAGACCACCTATCGTCGACCCGCGATTAAAAAAAAAGTTGAGTATGGATGCTCTAGGGTACAGATCAGTTGTCATAACAATACTTTTAATAAAAGAGCCTCCTTACAAAAAAGCAAAATCTTAATTTATTTTTTTGTTTTGTTAGGATTTAAAATGTGTAATTTGTAAACAAAGTAACCTACCAGAAAGGAAAACTATAGCAGGAACAAATAAAGTATTAATAAATATTTAGTTTGGGTTCGAATAACTCGACTTGACCATCCGTGACAAAATTTTACAGTTCACAAACATACATATATATATATATATATTAGAAAAGGAGGATTCTACGCCCCCCCCCCCCCCTCAATAAAAAAAAGAAAAAACTGCACAGAAACGTTATTCCCAATTAAATGATACCTGTTTTCTTCTCCTTTCATTATTTGTGGCGGAATTAGCACCGGATGCCTCCCTTTTTTCCCCACGATTAAACTACTATTGTTGTAAAAACCGTTTTACAGGTATTTTTGAATGAGTATAATGTATTGGGCTGTTTTGAGGTCGATCTTGACGAAGATTTCGTACAATTTTCACATAATTTTGGAAAGTGTTCCAAAATGTATGCTTAACGGGTAACTTTTCAATCTTTCTTTCTTTTTTTTTTTTTTTTTTTTTTTTAGTTATATTACTGATTGTAATTTGTTTTCATTTTTTCAATCTTCGTATGTTTTATTTAAAGTAAATGAAAAAAAAAAATGATATTTTTTAATACATAAAAAGGAAACATAATTCAATCTTCAAACAATTAAATTTATTAAATATTTAAAATGTAACAAAATTAAAATGAATTAAAGCTAGATGCATAATATTCTATTTATTAATTCTGTTTAATTTTTAGTAAAGTTTACTTAAAGAAAATACCAGAAAAAGAGAAAGAAATTTATCTCTCTCTCTCTATCTATTATATATATATATATATATATATACACACACACACACTTTCACAACAAACAAAATTCAATGAATATCATATTATTTTAATGAATATCATATTATTTTAAATAATAAAAATAAATTTTAATTAATGCACAATGTAATTATTATTTATATTTTAATATTTTATGTAAGTAAAGTTTACGTAAAAGGAATTATAACATACGTATATGTGTGTGCGTGTGTTGGATTTTTTACGCATTCTTTACAAAAATAAAAATAAAAAAATAAAAATCATTGACTCAAAAATTAACCAAATAGCTAAAAAAAATTATATAATAATAATAATAATAATAATAATAATAATAAAAACAATTTGAACCAAAGTTAAATCCTTGAAACTTCAATATTATATTTAATAATTCCAATCGTTTTTACTACTGAGTTTTTAATCAGGGAATCAGCGTCGTATTTTTCTAACCAACTTTAGCGTGGGTGATTGTGGTATATATTAGAAATAAGTTAGATGGTGCAGAAAACTAAACTATCAGCTGGCGCACCAATGAGGCTTGTTGGCTTACAATGTAAAATGAATAGTAACTAAATGACTGATGAAGTTGGTTTAAAATCAGTAATCGCGTTGCCATTCATTTCACGTTGCAGTGGGCTGACGCCTCCTGCAACGCCCCCTGCTAGTGCGCCAGCTGACTGTCTGTTTCGTTAACTGCACTATCTCATCTGTCATATATAGCAAAATCTGCAAAGCACGCAAGATCTTGACGGCCTTATAGTAGAAATGTAATCTAATAATCTAATGAAAATGTGCACAATTTTTAAATGTTGATTTTCATTTGTTATATATATATTTTTTTAAATGGTAATCGCAATGCTTTTAAAATCAAAGTTCGCTCTAATTTAATATTACGTATACATGCCAAATTATGCAACAAGAGCCATGAATTATTTCTCAGGTATTTCTTTCCCAAAAGCTCTGTAGTCAGTTGATATATTTTTTATTTATCTTAAAAGGTTTGGAAGCAAAGTGAACAAAGCCAACAAAAGGAATTCTCTCCCGAGGAGGTAATAAACATGTCAGGGACCTTTCTGCACTATCGTCGCATTCTCTTGTCGTGCGATAAAAGAGCAACCACATAAAACAAGACGCAAAAGGTCCCACACTTCGTCCCTTAGTGTATTTACACCTTAAGGTTCTGTTCAGATGACATTCTGGGATCATAAATTATTTTTTTAGGCTTTCTTTTCGAAAGGATTTGTGGTCAGTTGTAATCTTTTTTTAATTACTCTTCAAAGGTTTGGAAGCGAAGAGCACAAAATCAAAAAAAAGAAATTCTCCCCAGAGGAGGTGATAAATGTGTCAGGGATCCTCGTCAGTATGAGCCCTCCTATCTTGCGGCGCGACAGAAGATTCTCCGCGTAAAAGACGCTGACAAAAGAGCCGCCTTCGCAGAATGTAATCCGAACGGACCTTAAAGGTGCATTCAGATCACATTTTCAAATTCTGCACCAAGAAATCGTAAATAAATTTTCTGGGCTTTTCCAAATACGGTCAACACACAAAATCAACAAAAGAAATTCTCCCCAGAGGAGGTGATAAATGTGTCTGGGATCCTCGTCAGTATGAGCCCTCCTATCTTGCGGCGCGACAGAAGATTCTCCGCGTAAAAGACGCTGACAAAAGAGCCGCCTTCGCAGAATGTAATCCGAACGGACCTTAAAGGTGCATTCAGATCACATTTTCAAATTCTGCGCCAAGAAATCGTAAATAAATTTTCTGGGCTTTTCCAAATGCGGTCAACACACAAAATCAACAAAAGAAATTCTCCCCAGAGGAGGTGATAAATGAGTCAGGGATCCTCGTCAGTATGAACCCTCCTATCTTGCGGCGCGACAGAAGATTCTCCGCGTAAAAGACGCTGACAAAAGAGCCGCCTTCGCAGAATGTAATCCGAACGGACCTTAAAGGTGCATTCAGATCACTTTTTCAAATTCTGCTCCAAGAAATCGTAAATAAATTTTCTGGGCTTTTCCAAATGCGGTCAACACACAAAATCAAAAAAAGAAATTCTCCCCACAAGGAGGTGATAAATGTGTCAGGGATCCTCGTCAGTATGAGCCCTCCTATCTTGCGGCGCGACAGAAGATTCTCCGCGTAAAAGACGCTGACAAAAGAGCCGCCTTCGCAGAATGTAATCCGAACGGACCTTAAAGGTGCATTCAGATCACATTTTCAAATTCTGCGCCAAGAAATCGTAAATAAATTTTCTGGGCTTTTCCAAATGCGGTCAACACACAAAATCAACAAAAGAAATTCTCCCCGGGGCAGGAGATAAACATGCAAGGGACTCTCCTTCGTGGTAGCGCGATAGAAGACTTCCCATATCAAAGAAGCCAACAAACGAGCCGCCTTCCGTGAATGTGCTCTGAACGCACCTTAACAGTTGGAAAAAAGAACGACACAAACGGGGAGGGGGTGTAATTCAAATGTAACAACTAGTGCCTGTGTGACATAGGAGGAGGGAGGAATTAAAGATCTACAAACTTTGTGTGACTTAAATAATGGATGACCCTGCAATATTGAAAATTTACTTGCTTTTTTTTCTTAATATTATTTTCTAAAAATATTATTGATTAAACATTAATCTATGAGATACTTTTGCTAACTAAATGGATAATCGAATTTATCTGCTATGTTCCTCTTTAAAACTCCTATTGCTTTAATTCTTGAAATAATTTCTAAGCTATTAGAGGCTTTAAAATTTTCCTTCGATGTAATTTGAGCGTTAATTTGAATAAATATCTCGTTGGGGAGGTGCGTTTTTGCATTTATAAGAAGTTTATGATTTATGAGATTACTGCCCCATTGGGTCATTTCCCTTCGTAAATGAATTACTTTTATTGGCCATTTTGTAGTAAATGGAAAATTTGACAAGTTATGTTACTTAAGATTTTCTCACCTTTAAAAAAAAAAAAAAAATTACATGTAAATTTCCATATTTTATGTGGATGGGGGAGGGGAACAAACTTTCTTTCCCTCTCTCCTAAAGAGAAATCAATAATATGAGTTAGTCAAGCAAAATCATACTTGACATTTTATTTAAATTTAGTTTGAAATATTCATGCATTTTACACGTACAGCATTGTGACGTTACGGTCACGTCACAGTGATGCCACAATGTGCTGTTGTGACTTACTTTTATATCACGAAATGTGGGTTTCAAATAATTTATAAACTACCAGAAGTTTTATTTTATTTTTCCCTTCAAGTAAATTTGAACATTAATTTAAATAAATATCTCGTTGGAGAGATTCACTTTTCTATTTCATTAAAACGCATGATTTACGCATTTTTCACTTCGTAAACGATTTTTTTTTAGGGGGGGGGGGGGTGACGTTTTTTTAAACGACAAATTTTTAAATTTATGTTACTTAAGATTATCTTACTTTTTAAAAATGTTAATTCATGTAAATTTCCATATTTTATTTGTGACTTGGGAGAAATAAACTTTCATTCCCTCTCATCTAAAGTAAAATCAATAAGTTTAGTGAGTAAAATCATACCAGACACTTTCATAAAAATTGATTCTAAAATATTCATGCATTGTACTCGTATAGTCGTTATACTCGTATACTCGTATAGTCATTGTACTCGTACCAGTCACGTCACGGTGATGTTAGATTGTGATTTTCAGTTATGTTGAGAGCAAAGAACGCTAAGCTAAAAGCGTCCCTTTATACACTTTAAGAAAGTTCTAAAAAATATATATATATATTAAAAGTGCCTATGAGCTTTATTGTTTAAACAATATAAAATATGCCTCTAAACCTGAAATAAATTACTCTCTCGACATAAATTATAATTTTATTTCTGAATTTCACTATCCGAAGCCGTTTGTACTAAATTTAGTTGTTGGTTTCTAATAATTTCAATAGACTTATTTTTCTAGAGACCTTGTTTTTTTCCATTTATAAGAAGTGCATGATTTGTGAAATTACAGTCCTATTGGGTCATTTCACTTTGTAAGTGAATTAGTTATATTGGACACTTTCTCCTAAATGACAAAATGGAAAAATTTTGTTATTTAAGATTTGCTAACTTAAAAAAAATGCTTATGCTCAGGGCTATACAAATTTGATAAAATCTGGTAGCCAGCAAAAAATTCAAGTCGCTAATAAAATATATTTACTCCCCATTTAAAAACATTGGTAAAAAACCCAGTACTAGACACTTGTCAGCAAACCAGGGTGGTGCTGACCTATTATGCAATGTGTGCAGTGCACAGGCACACATGCGTCATGATAATAAAGGTGCCAAACATTTATAAACGAGGAAGAAATTAAAAAAAAAAAAAAAATACATATTATTAAAATTAATAATACATTTTATTAAAAATAATTATTTTTGAAAATGTTATTAAGTTTCATAGATTTACTTCAAAGTAAATACTTATAGTTACTTAATTCTAAACACAAAAATCCGATTTAAAATTTACAAAAAAAAAAAAAAAAAGAAAAGGAAAAAAAAAAAAGACTTGAGCATGTTTTAGCATTTTATCCGCAATTTTAGATGCTACAGGGGCTGGATTGACATTATTTTATTATTCTGTTCATCGAAACCTCTCTCTTCTCCGTCCGCCCCCACCTTCTAATTACGTGACAAACTAGATAGATAGAGCGGAAAAGAGTGGGGTTTTTTTTTCTGTGCATTAGATGGAAAATCCCTTTTAAGGTTGGCTTTTACAAAGTACGTACGGGAATGGAGGAGAAAAATGTCGTTTGTGCTTATTTATTGGGTCAATTTTTATACAAAAATCCCCCGGCCAGATTAAATAAATATCTTGGTCCCCAGTGGCGAACTTGCGACCACATTTGTCAAGCCCTGCTTATGCTCGTAATTTTTCATACTTTATTAGTTGCTGGAGTGAACAAACTTCCTTTCCATACCCCTGACAACACACTGACATCCTCAAAACATACAATGGATATTATATTTAAGATAACCGATATCCTCTTAATGGTTGAATTTGTCTTGCAGACAGTGACATCAAAGTCGCTGGAGATTCACACCTTACAGACGTTCTGCAGACGACATTTTAGGACGTTTTATAGGATGGAAGAAGGCGGAAAGAAATTAAGGAAGAAACCCAATGCATATATGCGTCTTATAGAATAATCCAAAACTTTTATAAGGACAATATAATTGGGTAATTCGTTCGCTATATCCTCTGGATATTTAGTGAGTAATTCTCATAGGATAAGACAACTACAGGATATGTAAGAGCACTATAGAATGTCCGGAAGATAATTGTGGTTGGATATGGGATCTTAAGTGAAATCGATAATCCGAGTTAAGAATGTAACATCATGTTTGACATTTTTATAGAAACTAGCTTTGAAATATTCCTGCATTTTACTTAAATAACACTGCAACGTCGCGGTGATTTTGGGACATATCTTTATGTCGTGTGATGAGATTTTTTCTAAATTACCAAAGTTTTAAAAATTTCTTTTGATGAAATTTGAGTATGAATTAGAATAAATACTTCGTTGCGGAGGTGCATTTTTGGATTCACGTGTATATAAAGTCCTTGACATACGAAATTGTCCCATCTGGTCATTTTACTTCGTAAATGGAAACATTGACCTTTGGATGTTTCATTGGAAACTTTCTCCTAAATGGCAAATTTATAAAGTTATGTTTACGTTACATTTTCTCCTTTATTTTATATTTATACGTATTATTTTTTTTTATTTATTAATGACTAAAGGAAGCAAATTTTATGTACCTGTCTACTAAAAGAAATCAATAACAAGAGTGAAGCATGCAAAATCACACCTGATATTTTTCATTAAAACTCATTCTAAAATATTCATGCAATTTATACTCATATAGTATTGTGATGTCACGGCCATGTCATGGCGACGTTACATTGTGACGTTCATTCTGTCGAGTGAAGAGGACGCCACGCACAAAGTATCACCTTATACACTTTATGGTAAAGATACCATATATATCTTTTTCAAAAATTAAGAAATCTATGTTTTAAGTATTTTATTAAATATATTTTCCCTTTTCTGCATTATCGTAATTTATATACATTCCCGGCTGTTAAAATACGCACCCTTTTTATCATTCTCTTTCAACGATAACTTTTAGTCAAAATCATACATATTGTTTGTAAATTACCATTAACGTACTTTATTCGGTCTCCCACATATCAGAGGAAATGAAATTATCCAAAGCATAAAATGTTTCCCTTCTCATGGTATGTTTTGACTTCATATTAAATCCAGATGTTAATCCCGTCATACTGACGCCTTATAACATATTTCTGAAATATCTTTCCTGCATTTTCTCAAAACAACTAACCGCCAAAATTCTATTTCACTCTCTTTTTGCCAAAGTGCAATCTTCGCCAATAAAGGTTTCCCCTACCACTGACGTCAATTATGAAGTTGATCTGATGTATATGTAACGGTTACAATTCCCACGCAAAAATACAATACTCTTGGCTCTAAAAATGTAAATGGTTTGGCGTATTTTCAACGCACGCTGTCATTATCAAAAAATCACTTTCCTCTCTGACCGCAGCCGATATAAGATCTCTAAAAATAATCTGGCCCCTTGGCCACCCGATGTTACTCTCCCAAAACACTTTCCCACTTTTTTTAAAATTCGGATATGCAGCCTAAGTTCTCGATATTCTTACTTCGCTCCTCTGTCAAAAATTTGGATTGTCACCCCATCATACAAGATGTGATTTCTTGTACCCGTGGATTATTTATTAACTGTGGAATAACGTCATGGATTTGTCTTCTTTTCATCGTTTTAAAATAAAGAAAATATGTTTGTCAAATACTTCTTGATTCTTCCTCGTCGAAACAAAAACTTTTTCCAGTTTCTCAGCAGGATGTCGTCAACTTGAGTCATTGCGGGAAACAACATATGAATTCACTATACGTCTCTCGGGACCTAAGTGCCTATGTCCCACCGAAAACAATTTTCCCCTATTTCAGATGCTACTACAAATTCTTCGTCTATCCCATACTCCGAACCATTCTTGATTCTACTCCGAAGTATCTCTATTTCTTTTCGATACACTTTAAGAGACTTCCAAACAAAAGAATGAACTAAAGTGGTTAAGTGTTTGATTATTTAACCTGTGTACAACGTCTATCTGCAAACTTTGAAAAAAGAAAATAAAAATCGCCACAAATCATATTTTTTTTATGCAAATGTCTATATCTAAAGCTGTTTGTTCTAAAGTTAGTTGTTGATTTCCTATAGTTTTAATAGGCTTTTGTTTTTCCTGGGAACCTACATACTTTTGGATTTAAATTTATCAGAAGCCCAGGACTTATAATATTATTGCCTCACTGGTTCGTAAATGAATTAATTTTATTGGACACTTTCTCCTGAATGGACAGTTAAAAAAAACTATGTTACTTAAGATTTTCTCCCTTTAAAAAAAATGTATATGCAATAAATTTTTATATTTTATCAGTGGCGGGGGTAATTAATACTTAATAATAATAAATTTTACAAATTTAAATTAATTAAAAAATTATATATTTGTTACAAAAATAATTAATAATTAATAATTATTAAATTATAAATATATTTTTATTTAATTTTAGTTGTTAAATTATTAATTAATTAATAATTAATTAAATTAATTAATAATAATAAACTAAGAAATACTTTTTTAACATTTAATACAAAATTTGTCCCAGATTTTTTATTTCTTTATTAATTATTGTTATTTATGTGGGAGAAAAACTATTTATTTTAGATGAAATTGTTCGTAAATTCTGGTGAGTTTTCAACATTGCAGAAGCAGAATTACTTTCCCCCTGAAAAGGTTAAGCAAGTAAAATTATACTTGACAGTTTCATTAACACTCGCTTTGAAATATTCACGCATTTTACACGTTGCAATGCCGCGGTCACGTTACGGTGATATCATAATGTGACTTTCAGTTAGACCGAGAGGCATGTATGCTATGCCAAAAATTAGCATACATGCCTCTCGTAAGTATTTTTAAGTAGATTCCCGCAGCTAACATAAATAAAATTTTGAAGATGTTTCAAATAAAGATAATTGAAAAAAGTGTTTACTTATAGCACTGTTTCTGTTTCTCATAATTAAAATCTGCCAATAAGGTAGGTGGTTTCTTTTTTCTTCTTGTTTGAAACTAAAATATCCACATGTAAAGATGCATATCTTTTACTTAGAAAAGAAAATAAAAAATAAAAAAAATATGAAATTATTTTTTACTAGCAAAATATATCAAATATACCTACGCATAGCAAATAGTTTTAATTATTCACCATGTCAAACTGTAATGTACATACATTATTAATTACGCACTTTTAATGCTTTTTTCCGTTAAAAATAAATCTAATTATATTCCGCTGTTTTATAAGGGGGGATTCTTTTGAAAATTTATTAGGTATATTAAAATATTATGTTTGCTGGAAGTAATGAGGCGGTGAAATATGAATCCAATATGAGCTACAAAAAATATTGCAAGGATTTCTATTTTAATAATATTTATCTTCCGAAATAAGCTTCGTATATAATACAACATACTATATTATTCAGGTGGAGCTTTAATGCTTAGATGTTTTTTATGTAAAACATTAAACGCATGATGTTTAAGGGACGGGGGGATGTAATTTCTATTCAGTTAGATATTAATTTTACGTATCTTGTTAGAAGATTTTTTTTCTTACTTTTTTTAGGAGATATTACTTCCATTTATTAAATAATAAAAATATTTCTGCGTTTATATTGCTGTGTATTTTGCAAACTAACATTTCTTTATTTGTAGAATTATTTATACTTATTTTAATAATTTGACGTGAGCGAAAGAAATTATAAACGGATTTGCATGATGGTAAATTGATTTTCAGAAAGAGATATATTTGAGCTTTGTATAAACTTTTTTTTTAAATAGAATTCTAAAAAAATATACACAAACAAAAATAAATATAAAACTACAATTTTTTCCATAGAATGACTAAGAATTTTTTTTTAACCTTTTCATGTATGAATTATTTATAAATGGATGAAAGAAGTATAATTTGAACCTAATAAGTATAAAAGTAAAAATAATTATTTGGTCCGGCTCTTGATTATAGAAAATGAAGAGCTTTGATTAACAATTGGCAGACAGCGTGTATTAGTGAATTTATTAAAAAATACATCTAATTTTCTTTTTGCTCTGTTTCTTTTGCAACAGGAAAGAATAAAATCATTTAAACAATCTATTTAGGATTTTTAAATTGTTTTCTCAACTTATAATAATAATTTAATCAATATTAAACTATTGATTGATAAAAGTTTTTTCTTTTCTAATGTTACACCCTTTATTTTTCATCAAGTACAACGATCGTTATGCCAAGTTAAACTTAAAAAGCCCGTTAAACAAACAAACGCTAAGAAGCAAACATCAGTCTGCTTAATTACAGCAGCCAACTTCTCTATGTTAATTCGGCCAGACATGCCAGCGTCTAAACATGCCGATGTAAGTGAATTTATAAACTGAGATGCAGAATAATTTTTTAAAAAATCTATGAAATTACAAAAATCAACTTTTTCGTATTATTCGTCAATTTAATCTTTAAAACAGTATACAGACTTAAATAATGAACAGAAAAAAAATAAGCATTGAATTTTTAGACAGGTAATTACTTAAGCTACGTCCTTTTATAAAGTTAAGTTTAGAAAAAAAATATATATCCTTAACTAGCAAAAAACATAAGATAAATCATAAGATAAATCATAAGATAAATAACCTCAAAACATAAGATAAATTTGCAATTAAACCGTGTAATGACTGTCCGTTACCATAAGATCGTCAGTAAAAATATTCACGATTAATAAAACACTAAATTCCGCTAAGTAAGATGATAGCCTGGGTTGCCAGATTCAGATTTCGTGACCATAGACCGGGGATGCTAGGATTAGAGCTCCTATAGTACTAGCTGAATCACATCGCCATTTAATAACCCAACGGACCAAACACCAAACTAAAACCGGTTAGCTTATGGGACTGATAAATGGCCAGTGACAGGCATAGAACTAGGAACAACCTAGAATATTAATGTTCCTAGTATTATGGTAACAGGTACGGCAAACACCTACTCTGGTGGTAAAGTAATGCTGAGATGGATTACAATATGGCGGTTATTTTGGGCAACAAGATGGATATGCGTCAACTCCCCTTATAGGAGCCTTAGCTAGGATATATCTCAGTCGAGTGATCCACCTGACGCAGTTTAGTTCCCCAAGCCGCTTGATACTCATTTTATCCACCCCGAAGGGATGTATGATTGAGTGAATCTTGCCCAAACCCGGAGACGAACTTCGAACTTTTAGTGTGGAAGCGCAGTTCGCGATTCGATAGGAATGTCTCAATCCCAGAAAACTGGAAAACCACGGTTTCCGTTGAAGTACGGTTTTTTCTTGCCTTTTTCTGTTTTCGAGACAAAGGCTCGCCACCGATGCCATTGTCGTCAATTGGGAAATGTCTCGTGTTTCGACTTCTATCGCTTTGTTTCAGGATAATAACCTTACGCCCAAATCTTTGTTCCAACTTTTTTATCTAAATCTTTTTATTTTGTCGATGATGAAATTGTAGACTCTACCGCCTACTCATGCTGATAAAAAAGGCATCTCTATTGGTCTCCAGCCTGATCAAGTTTGAAAGAAATTGTGTCATCTGTTGGCATGCTAAGAACTAATCTGAACACCTTTTGATATAGTCATATAATTATATGTATGTATGTTTATGTATAATTTTTGAATGGACGCACAGATTTCGATATTTTTATATGTTTGAAAGGGCTTTTTCTCCAATGTTTTTGTACAAATTTTGCTAAAATACAAGAATATTCTGTCTGTAATCCGCTTCGTGTTCTAATATTATCGCGTTGTCAAGGGGAAAAGCAATATTTTACATTTAAATAATTACATTTATATCATATACAATTGTTTTCATTCTGTGGATTTTTAAGTCTTCTAACTTTATTTAAAACATACAAAATCATTTAAAGGATGCTTGAAATTAAGACAAATCTACATATATAGAATTTAAATCAATTAGAGTTTAAATAAAAGTGGAGAATAACACACGTAGTCTCTTTATTTTAAGCTTTCGCTTTGAATTTTCATATAAACATTGGATGGAACGCATTTCTTGAAGAATGTAAGTATTCGCTTTTGGAATTGTTCACGGATGGTTTATTTAAATCTACGCGAAAAGAGATGATTGAATTTGGTAGTTAGTTCTGCAGAAACTTAATGACTATCTAATTTAGAAACTAAAATTACAGCTGGAAGCAAACTCTAATAAGTTTGGCGAGTCTCTTAATTTTACCGTTGCCATGCTGTTTATTAGCTTTATAATGCAATGGAAAAATTAGAAAAGTTTGTGTAAATAAAATTTCTTCTGTTTTAAATTATACACAGGATAGCTCAAACTTATTTATTTTCACGTGTATTATCACCTCATTTCTGAAAGTCTGTTACATTAATTTTGGAACTCTCTGTGTATTCAAATAATATCATTGAAGTGTTGTTTTCTAAACATGCTAAAACCTACACCCTTTAGAAAAATAATTTATTGAAATACGATACTTAGGAATTTCTCTAACTAATTCCACGAATGCCTTTGTAAAATCATATCGGAATTCTTGTTCTACAGAAATGTTACCGGTGTGTTTATCGCCTTCATCTGAACTCGGGGGCGGTCATTTGGAAAAAATTCTGACTAAGGTTGTTTATTTGGTGACACGTCAAGCGTGCCGAAATGTCTTGTGGGCTTATTTCTGGACAGATAGAGCTTTTCGGCAACAAGTGTCTTTCTCTTTTGACAACAGAAATACTCCTTTCAATTTGACGACTGTCTTTAATGCTCTGTTAAGAATTCCGTTGAAAGTTCAGTAAACTATTATTCAGTGTTGTTTATTATTTTCCGAACACATAATGTAAGGAAGGTATTGTAATCATGACTATCAGTGTGTGTGTAAGAGACAGATAGAGTAAATATAACTCCCAAACGGTACTTCCGATTGCGCTCCCATTTGGCGAATATGTTCTAGAACACTGTCTCAAGAAATGTATCGTTTTTCGTTCAAATCAACCGATGATTAAGGTATTTAATTTCTTTCTAAACCATTCTGTGACAAATTCTACAGGAAAAATTACCAAGGCAATGTGACAGGGTGTAAGGGATATAAACATTGCGGTAATGTAATCAAACATTAGTACACTGCAAAAAAAAAAAAAAAAAGTTGATTTTACGGTATAAGACTGGCATCCCAGCTGCCAGTATTATACCGTAAACTTTACAGCAATAATCAGTAAAATACGCTACCGCGCATGCTCGGCAGTGTATTACTGCTTATTTTACTGTTTATTACTGTTAATTTTACGGTATTATACTGGCATCTGGGATGCCCAGTCTTATATCGTACATTCAACTTTTTTTTTTCAGTGTAGCGCAGAAGTAATGTCTCGAGTTTCAAAGCGGGAGGTCCAATGTTCGAATCCAACATTAATTTGTGTTAGTAAGTTTAAGCAAACTATGTTGATGTTCAGTACCAATATGATATGGAATATTGTTATTATTCTGTTTTGTACTCTATGTAGTGTCTCTGTAAAATAATATCAGTATAATTTTAATTTGTCAAAAGTAATTTCATTTAGTGTTAGGGGATATCCCACTGTTTTCGTCCTTGGTAGAGCCAGACGAAGTTTTGGACGGGAAGAGTGTCTTCGTTTTCAGAGATATTTTCCACTTGTTTGTGGCTCGCAGTTAAATTTCCTACCGGCGGGAATAGTAGCTAAAACCTTTTTCGTAGGCCACCTTGTTCGGTGTTCAAAGTGTCAAAAACTATACCTTTTTTTCTTTTTTCTTCACTTTGAACACTTACTCGAGTTGTAATGTCTTCAGAAAGTCGAATGGAATCACTCCATATAATTTTAGTACTAATTTTAGGTGCCATTTCCATTTGCTGCTGAACTTAATGCAACTTAGCTTAAATAATCCTTTTCCGATGTCACACGTGCATAACAAACTCAAGTCAGTAAAAAAGAAAAAAAAAAAGAAGCGGTTCGCCAGAAATATTCTAGGAGGGTAAAAACGTTAAAATTTTCTATAGAAGAGGTAAATCCATTAAAATTTTCTGAAAGTGAAAATACATTCTCATGGTTTATAAATTTTTCCTGACAAAATGGGAAAAAATCTGTGAAATTTCAAAGATGTAGATGAGATACATATATGTGGGAGGGGGGCTTCAATTAAGTTTGTATTTTTGCCAAATTTATAAAAACCTGCAATCCTACTTTCCGTAATACAATTCCTGCCCTTAAAGAAGCAGGAATCCATGATATAGTTTTTCTGTAACCCTGTAAAATAACTATGAATGTTAAGCACACTATTTTCGATAAAGAATGTTTGGTATTGAACTTTAATCATATATATCGATTTTGTTTTGCTTAAAATAGTTTCACATGATTAAAACTCATTTCAAAAACTTGGCGATCGTAAGTCGTAATATACTCGGATAATTTAATGCCTCTCTGTAAATGAATCATAAATGCTATGCATAGCATTTTCAGTAGAGAATACAGTATGGTAAACAAACATAACATACCAGTTTAGCTCTGTACGAAATATATTAAGATCATTTAAACATACATGAAACAGTTTCCGCCCATAGAAAATAGTATAAATAGTTTTATACTACGATATATATGATTAATTAGAAAATAGTGAAAATAGTTTCCGCCCAAAACAGTATAAGATTTATTTTGTGTGCCCCTGTAAAAGAACTGTAAATATTATGCACATAATTTCAATAGGGAACTTCCTAAAGTGAACCATAATGACATTTTGGGTCACTATTAAGAAAAATATTTCATAGCATATTTTCATAAGTTAAGAATACCAGCAGACCAGAGTTGGGATAATTTGTAAATTTCAATTATCTGCAATGTAATTGCAATTTAATTGTATGCAATTGATTATAGTTGCACACATTCCAGCACAGAAATTTCGTCAAATGATGGGATGGGAGGCGGTTCACTCTACAGTGCTGCAAGAATTTTTTACGTCATGTAATTGTAACTATAATTAATTACATGCAATTAAATTGTAATTTCTTTGCAGATAATTGCAATTACAAATTTTCCCAACTCTGCAGCAGATGTACTTGAGTATTACATACAGACGGGTCGAAGTTATAAACATTTTCAAATATGTTGAAAAGAGTTAAAAAATCATTAAAATAGTTTTTTTCTTTCATATTGGCACAGTTCTTGTTGGTATAGTCCCACTAAAATGAGATTCGGCGCAGCGGAATATTTCAATCACTTTGAAAATGGATGATGTCATTGAGGGAGAAATTGTAAAAAGGGGTACTGCCAAGTTTATAATTACTTGCGTAAATGATTCCTCTGGACTAGAGGAAGTTTATTTATCGATAAGCGATTACCACTGACTCGCATTACTCATGAGGTAATTAGTCCTTTCTCATTATCTTACAATTTATTGAATATTTCCTAATCACTTTCGGGCGTTATTTCATTAAATAAATATTTTTTATTGTGGTTTGGCAAATTATTGATAAATTCAGAATTTCAGTTTCAATACCTAGTAAAAAATAGAAGAGTATCTCATATCACAATAGTTTATTTTTTGCATGTTTGTGTTGTCAGCTAGTAGATAAAATTTAACAATGTTTCTCAGTTGTATAATCTATTCTTGGCTGTATGACTGGATCTTTTCGACAATTTGTTGAAAGAGACTCGTACAGCTGACCATTGAGTATTAAAGGGCGTTTTCTGCTTCGAGTCTGTATGCAGTTTTTTTGGAAATTGTTATTCCATACATAGAAACTATGCTCCGGGGAATTCTCTAATCTTTATTTCTTCACGATACACAGTGCAAAATTTTTACAATCTATCAGAAATTAATTTATTTTTCAAAACTTTATAATCTACGCACCATATGAGTAACTTTGATAATAAACTATCCAGTTCGACAGATACAGGAATTGTTTGGTCAGTTCCGCGCATAACCGGCACTGGACCAGAGCATTGGATGGATGGATGGTTGGTTGTTTAGTTGCGTGCACTACGGTCATCTTTTGGACATGAGATATAAACAAATCGGAACATCCGTTTAAAGTGGAATCTGACCCACTACAAAAATCCATAACCCAGTCGGGATTCGATCCCAGCACATTTTGTCTAGTAGCCAGCGCTCTAACCACTATACAAGTAGGATGAGACTAGAGCACTGGAAGCGGCCGAATGATCTAGTGCACAGCAGAAGACGTAGGCGATTATAGGTATTTGTGTTTTTCCCCAATATTTATATATATAGTAAAATAAGTTATTCGTTATTAAAATTGTCGAAACGTATATATAATTGATTTGAGTATACGGCGATTGCTACTTTCGCTTAGAAACAATCTGACCACAGCTTTCCCCCTTTCACTAAAACTACGATGTTCTCTATTATAACTTGTAAATATTTTTTGTTTAAACGTTTAGTCAGTTTATCAGGATACTTATTAAAATATTATTTAGTTCTTCCAGTCGTCTCTTAATTCAAAATAATAAAAAAATTTAATTAAAATATGTAAATGATAACGAGATATCTTTATTGACGTAGATTTACTCCTTTTTTTTAATGACATTTATAATAAGCCTTCATTTGGAACTGGCTAGCTTCAAAACTGTCGAAGACTCTCCATCGCAATTCATCATATAAACGATTGCGAGAATTCGTTTAACTATAATCCGTCAGTTGTTATAAGTTTCTTGGAAGATACCTAATTTTATACAGTAAACTCTCATATTAGAAGAAATGCGTGTACGGCGAGTGTACCATTCCTCAAATTATACACAAGTGCCATTTTAAAAATATTAGAAGTAGCAATTTTTAGTTATTCTGAAAACTTTTAATTTTGAGACACCCGGTGTATTGGTATCCCTAACTATTATCCCCATTAGTGTTTGGGACACCAGTGTTCAAATATGGATAACAACGTGATACAACAAAATGCAATAACACAGGGGTGCAAAAATCTAGGCGCCAATGGGTCAATTCCCACCACTAAATTTTTAATATTCTTCGCCTAATAAGAATACTGATAAAATTTAGGCGAAGTATACTAATAAAATTTAGTGGTGGGAATCAGCCAATTGGTGCCTAGATTTTTGCACCCCTGCAATACAGTAAAACACGAAGTTACAATTTCAACTAGTTAATGAAAAGTGGAATATGTTTTGTTTCATCGTGAATATTTAAATACAAGCTGTTCTTGCTGAAGTTCTTTAATATCATAAATGCCCTATAAATAGTTTATAGTTGTAGATTGTTCATGAATTGTTCATTATGAAACAGTGAACATTTTTTCTGTACTAGTAGAGTCTGCTTTAATTTGAATATAGCGTAAGATTTATACGTGTCCAGATTCATAAGACAATCTAGTTGCTCCGAATCAATGGGTCATGTCCAACTCGTGGAGTGAATATATACCGAGCTTCTTTTAATTCATAAAACTCCTCCTTTCACCATTCGAAATGTTTATCCATCACAAACCTCCATCATTAATATTCAGTTAATATAAGAAACGCATAACTGATTTTTGATTTTTCCTTACCGAAAACTTCTGCTGTAAATAAACCAACACCACACTATATCCTTTTCTGAAGATCGATATCATGAACTCTGTATTTACTCTGTCTATGAGCAACTCTGTATTTACTCCTGGACAGTGAAAATGGGAGAGAAAATTCCCTCTTGTTTCGAGAAATTGAAAAGCTGAAACCATTTTCATGGTCGCAAGATCTCTCCTCGCATATTCCGATCTTCCATCGAGAGAAGTGACTGCGTGTAAATCTGATTTCCCTTTCCAACTGTGAACTTCTAAAAGCCATCAGTGAAATTCAGTTATTATAAGAACCAGCAGTTAGAGTGTATTTCTATGCTGCTGCGATGTCATCTTAACCCTTAAGCGGGCGGTGTCCACAAAAAAGGACACCTAATTTTAATTCCAAAACTGACAAACGGCACCAAGAATATTTAATTAAATTTTTCCTTTTATAAACTAGGGGAAAATAAGCAAGTTTTTATTTTCTAATAAATTCTTTTGTAAATTCTGGTGTTAGTCGATAATTTCATCTTTTTGCAAACAGACATACTCCGCGCCGGAAAGGGTTAAAATGCAGATCGGCGCATATGAGTTTTTATTGTCCGTTGTTAGCGTTTGAGTTTTAGATGTATTTCTGATGTTTGCTAATTTGCCGCATATAATTTTGAGATCTTTATTTCTTGTTAAAAAATAAATGACGCCATGTGACTATATACTTCTTTACACCATAAACCTCCATCATCAGTATTCAGTAAATTTATTTAAGAAACACATAACTTATTTTATCTCGAAAGAAACTTCTTCCATAAGTTAGCCACCACCAATCGAAATCCTTTAATGAATTTCGTTATCATAAACCCTCTCTTCAAAAGTTTGTGCATTATTCTATATATTCCTGGAACTTGCATACATCTTTTCCTTATGCTTATAAATGTAAACATCTTACATGCTTATATACAGCAGATTTCAATATTTAAATAGATATCACAATCCCCTTTTTTTTTTCTAAAGCGCAAAAGCAATGGTAGTGAAGAATCTTCCATATCATATTCCACAACAAATCAATAGCTACAACAATGATTTCTTTCCATGATCGGAGTGTTTTTATCTTAAATTACACGACTTTTTTTCATTGCAGAATGAAAGCAATAAGCTATACCTTGTCGCTTTAAAAGCATTCTTATGTCATACTTCTTTCCACCATAAAACCTACATCATTAACATTCAGCTAATCTACCTAAGAAACGCATAACTGATTTTCCCTCGAAGGAAACTTCTACCGTAAACAAATCACCATCATCACTCTTATATCCTTTTCTGAAGATCGATATCATGAACTCTCTCTTCAGAAGTTTGGGCGCTACTCTGTATTTATTCCTGGGGCGTAAAAATGCGAGACAAGATTTCTATCTTGTTTCGAAGAGATGGAAAAGCTGAAATACTTTTCACGGTCAAAAGATGTCTCCGTGCATGTTTTGTACCTTCCGTGCTCGAGAGAAGTAATTGAGCATAAATCGAATTTCCTTTTCCAACCGTGAACTGTAAAAACGATTTCAATCAGCACTTTTAGTGTGTTTCTGCGCTGCAGCTTATGTCATCTAAAAATGCAAATCGACACATTTAACTATTACGTGTAGTATTCCTGATACTAATTTGCCGTGTGTTACTCGGTCTCTTAGAGAAATTTTCTTGTTAAATTTAAGTAGAAAGAGGTACAATTTAAATAAAAATGTTAAACGGAAAAAGCGTGCCTTATTGATAAATTATATACTTACCCACCAGAATGGTTACAATTAATAAATACTTTTTAATCTTTCAATTATCTTAGAGTGAATGCTGCATTCTTAATACATTATCTTCATAATTACAAACACCATTTCCTTCCTTATATGCATTATGCATTTTTTCTTTAATTTATCTTGCATCCTTATACCAATCTTGCATGCTTATATACATTTTATATGCTAAGGTACATAACATACACACATACATATTTACATACAATATTTTTCAATACATACAACGGCTTTAACTCTCCCCCCCCCCCCCCACCCCAACAAACTAAGGCCATATTGGCTTGAGGAAGCTATCCTAATCCACAACACAATAATAGCTTCTTTCCATAGTCAAGGTGTTAATATGCTATGACCTTTTCTCTGTGATTCACTGTGACTTAAAAAGCATTTTATGTGACATTTAATTGACATTTTCCCCATTCAGGAACGCGAAACTTTCCGATATATTTACAGACTCACTGTAAACTTTCAGGCATGACTACGAAAGCACTATATGGAATCGAATATTTTTTTGCATTTCTCTATAAATGAATTGAATCTCGAATTATAAGCAATTGTTGTCTAATGATGGCAGTTTTTTCCACTACCACTATCCCGCGCTTTCCCATCAGGAAATTCTTTTCAGAGTGCCAACTTTGACAGTATTTTCTAGCAGATATTCTGCTTTTACCGAAAAAAGAAAAAAAATAATAAACAAAAATGAAGTCAGAAATGTATTAAAATTTAGCATGTTTGAATGTGAGAACAGCCTTAAATAGATCTTTCCATCCCAAACCGCCACAATTAATATTCGGTTAATTCTTCGAAGTAAACTTCTGTCGTAAGTAAGACTGTTCTGAAGATCGATATCATGAACTCTCTCTCCAAAAGTTTCTGTGCTTTTCTGCATTTACTCCTGGACCATGAAAATGTGAGACAAGATTCTCTCTTGTTTGAAGAGAGAAAAGCTGAAACGCTTTCACGGTTGGGGGATATCTCCGCACATGTTCTGACCTTCCGTACTCGAGAGAAAGAGTAATTGGGCGTAAATCGAATTTCTCTTTCCAGCCGTGAACTGTAAAAGTGATTTGGACCAGTACTTATACAGCGTCTCTCTGAACCAGCAGCGATGTCATCTAAAACTGCAGACCGACGCGTTTGAATGTTATTGCACGCATTTGAGTATTTAGTGTATTTCTGATATTCGCTAATTTGCCGTATGTACTTTTGAGGTCCTTATTTCTTGTTAAAAAATAATAATTAAATATTAGAAAAAACTGCGTGTTTGGTGTAAATTATTTAAATGCCAGAATACCTAGTATATTTTTAAAACACACGTGCTTTATTTTTGCTTCATCTTACATAATCGCATAAATCTTGTATGCTTAGATATAGACTTACATATATCCACTTTAAATACATACACTATGCATAATAATCCTTTTTTTAACAAACGAAAGCAGTAATAGTTAGTGTGGAATCTTCCCTAATAATTCACAACACAATCACTGCAACAGTGGTTTATTTCCATGATTGGGGTGTTACCTGAAATTACACAGCATTTTTTCGGCATTTGAAAGCATTTAATTAGCGCTAAGCAACTTTTTCGCTTAAAAAGCATGCATACTATATAGTACTTCTTTCCATTACATTATTTCATAGTATTCAGTTAATTTATCTAAGCATATTAATTTTTCCTTGAAATCGAAAGGAACTTCTGAAGTAAGTAAACAACCACCCAAACTATGAATCGTCTCTGATTTATGAAGTTTTTAGCTAGCTGTGATGAATAATAATAACGGCATTAATAAGTTAGTGTAGGTTCTTGAAGAAGTCTTGAAAAATCCTTTTTTGGAGCGATAAAATGAGTCCATACACGTTACTGGCCTTTTACAAATTTTAATTAAAAAGAAATAAATATCCAGGATGAAATAGAAAGGTGAGTTGGGCCTTAATGATTGTGCTAAAAGTAAGCATGTTTGACGGAGACTGGTCAGAGAACTGATGCTGAAAATCATATGCCACAAATGATTCCTTTGTGGTATAAAAGTATTGGCATATTTAATTTGACGAGAGCATATGAATAATAAAATATCCATTAGTTGTTAACATAATGAGACATTTCAATTTATAAGTATACATTTGATTAAAGTTAGCAGCACTGAAAGCATGCCAACAGCACGTTACAACAATTTTAGAAACCCGGTGAGAAACGCATTAAATCGACAAAATGAAGGATAGATGACCGATTAGCCATTATATGATTCAGAAAGAAATAAATGCATAAATGACAAATTATAACGAATTCTAAAAGAGCAGCAGATGTACTTCTTTAGTCGGTATATTTGTTTTATCTATTACACAGGGGGACAAAAGAAAAAAAAATTCTGCTTCAGTACATCTCTTTGGTGATTTCGATAACATACAAAAGTTTATAACTGTGCAATATAAAGTTGTTAGTTAAAATGGCTCTGGTTCTTGCAAAATTTTGAAAAATTAGGATCAATGAGTGGAAAGTGCATTTTTTACACAGTCATTTATCATATTTCCTGAAAACTTGGGTAATTATAGCGAATAGCAAGATGAACGGTTCCACCAAAATATTAGAATAGTGGAGCAATAGTACCAAGGACGTTGGTATAGCCAGATGATAGCTGACTACTGTTGGACCTTACAAAACGATTGTCCCGTAGAGAAACATTATAGAAAATCATACATGAAATGGTTTTAATATTAATGTTAAATCTATGTTTCTGTTTAACAATACAAAGCTCACTCAAAATACAATGTTACAAAATATGTTAAATGAAGAAAAAGTCTTTGCATATTTAATGTTACTTTTTTGTACCTGTCCCATTATCGGATTTTTGTTTTTATAGCAAAAACGGGAGCCAGTCCAGACATTTTGCTATTATTTTCGTATTTAGCAGACCAAAATCACTCGAAATCCGTTTTCCAACCTCGTGCCACAAAATTGTACCCCGGTGTTATCTGACTTATCTGGTTTATTTCGTGTGATGACAAAATATTTGAATTTGAGTGGGAGCGTCTAACGATAAAAAGATAGCTTAATTATTTTTTTCATTTATTTAAAATAGCAAAATATTGGGTTTAAATAAATTTAAAAAAATAATAAATGAAGTAAAATAGAGAAAGAATTAATAACAGAAAAGAGGACAATTTTAAAATCTTATGTAATTTCACATCACAACCACCACCATATATATCCTTTCTTGAAGATCGCTATCATGAACTCTCTCTTCAGAGGTTTGAGTGCTTACTCTGCATTTACTTCTGCACCATGAAAATATATGAGACAAGATTTTCTCTTATTTCGAGATATGGGAAAGCTGAAACACTTTCACGATCGGAATTATGAACTACCTTGCTCGAGAGAACGAGTAATTACTGCATGTAAATCGAATTTCCCTTTCCAACAGTGAACTAATAAAAGCGATCAGCTCAGGGCTGTGGCTAGAAGTAAACATTAGGGAGTGCTCAAGAAAATGTAGGGGGAGGGGCTCATACTATTTATCTCTCTCTGACACATGCACGCACAAACACAGATATATATGATCAAAGTATTATATAGAAAGGTAAATTAGTGCATATTCATATTATAGGCAATATGTTTCTTATTAAATTGCTTATAATAACTTTATTTGATGCTAAGAAAAGTGAAGGCTGCAGACCGGGATGTAATGGAGGATATATGGTGGATACGCCGTATACTTTTCCGTCAATGTTTACGCCGTCAATGTTTGCATCAGCAAAAGGTTGCTAATTCTGAGTATGTGCATATAGGATACGTGCCTATTGAAGCACTTTTTTGCAGTTTTTAAACAAACACTACAATTTAGTATTTATGCAAAACTGTAAAAAGCCCCCGAAAAATAAGTTCAATTTTTGAACAGTTTCATTTGAATTTTTGAAACAGAATTTCATTTGGTGGTCTTGGCAACTTTCCCAGGGGGGCTCAAAAATTTTCAGGGGCTGCTGAGCCCCCCTGGTAACCCCCTAGCAACGACCCTGGACCAGCTCTTATGGTATACTCTGGTACAGCGTGTATCTGAACCACAGCGATGTCATCTGAAAAATGGAAATCGACACATTTTACATGAAGTATTACGTATATTTCAGATGTTTTTAATAATTTTGCAGTGTACGTGCAGTTTTTTAGGTTTATTTTCGTATTAAATTTAAGAACAAACAAGATTGAAAAATCATGCGTTAAGTATTGATTATAAAACACTTTCAAACACTTCCATAATACTTTAACAAAACTTCACCGTTTAATAATGTGAAAGATGATATCCAAGTAAACAATTTAGAAACTGCATTTGAAAACCCAATTTCAGGAGCCGCCATCAATAGTCAGAAAAGTATCCGAATTTTTTTGTACAACCCTGTATATGATTTATAGATTTGTATGTATACTGCATAGTACGCTAAGTATGTTTAATGCATACTGCATAGTATGCATTAAGTTGCTTATCTTAATTTGAATATATCATTTCATTCTATGAAACAAGAATGAAAAATCACACAGAAAAAACGATTTAGTTGAAAGAACAAAAATATAGTTGTGCCAACCAAATTTTTTTATCACTATAGCTCCATCTAAATGTTTGGTTGGAGGGACCAAATCATTTGGTTATCTTTATTTAGTTGTCATAACCAAATAATTTGGTTACAAGAACCAAATCTATTTGGTTAATGTTATCGTAACCAAATGAATTTGGTTGTAAGAACCAAATCAATTTGATTCTTTTAACCAAATGTGTTTGGTTAATAGTTATTGTAACCAAATCTATTTGGTTAATCGTTATCGTAACCAAATGAATTTGGTTGAAAGAACCAAATCTATTTGGTTCTTGTAACCAAATCTATTTGGTTAATAGTTATCATAACCAAATGAATTTGGTTATAATAACCAAATTAATTTGTTTCTTGCAACCAAATGGATTTAGTTAGAACCAATTTGTTTATTTGGTTCTTGTAACAAAATGTATTTGGATACAATAACTATATCAAGCTAACATAAAATTTTGTCAGTCCAACCAAAAGTTTGGATGGGGCTATATTAACAAAATATTTTAGTTCAAAGAACTATTTTTTTGTACTCCATACTTTTTAACTAATTGCTTCAGAGTTTGTTTATTCAGAAACTTTCATAATAAAATATAATTCTTAAAAATTATCTTAGATTTAAATATGTACCCTCTTAATTTAAAATCTAGTAAATAAAATATATTTTTACTAAACATTACTTGGATTGAATTTCTTTTAAACAATGGTATTTTTTTACGATCTGAAGTAGAATTGATATATTTTTCTTCTTTTTGATTTTGATAATTTCTTACATTTTTATAGATCTATATTTCTATAATTTTTACCTTCCTTTCACAAGATATATATATATATATATATATATATATATATATATATATATATATATATATATATATATATATATATAATCAAATATTTTAATAATTTGTAACCAATATTTTCAGATATTTCTTCATATTGTTAATAAAAGTACAATGATTGGACATATGGAATTCTTCATATTTTCACTACTTTAGGTTTTACACATTTTAATAGTACAATTTTAGACTTTTCAACAGTAAAATTCACAAGTCCTGTTCAAAACCCCTATTCTGAAGAGTTTATCTTACTACTGCATTTATTTTGAAATTAGCATTAAATTAAAATTACTCTTATTGCAGGTTTATTTATTTTCCTTCAAATCTGTGCAAGCAATATATAAATAATTTTTATTGTATTTTACATTGTTATATATATATATTATAAAGCAAAAGAATTCCCATGAGCTCGATTATGGAAGAATAACCCATTTGCACTTAATACAAACAGTCCAGTTGTTTGCAGCTAATATTTCATACTGAAATTAATACTTATCAATAAATAAACTAAACACAAATTTAACAGATATGTATTGCAATATGTGATTACACATTGAAATAATCAGAATTATAAAAGGCAGTTTATAAGCAGTGAATTCTTTGGCTTATTACCTCTGGCATGCAGCTAATACAAAGGTATTGCTTTTAATAAATTTCAAAATATGTAAAAATACAGTTGACTATCCACATCATATATTAGAATACTTACCCCTGTTAGGCTTAATTTAATAATAGGGTGCCGCAGACAACTATTTTTTTAAATTATTATTTTAGTTCAGTATTTCTAAACAATCCTACAACAAAGAATGTATTTTTTTAACGTAGTATTAGAATTTTTTTTCCAAAGTAGCAGCCCTGCATTAGCTGAAATAAAAATGGTTATTGACACAATAAAATTGCAACACAATTCAGTTGGTTTGCGGTATGCCGCTCCATTTACTGAAAGTACAAATTATATGTATTGAAAAAAATACATATATATTAAATTAATATTTTTTAATAATATAACATATTGCATCTAATGTTTCTTCCACACAGTTTCAAATGGGTGCTGCACCTTGTCTGCCTTAGTTTAAAAAAGTTGTGTCCTTGTGCAAATCGGGATCATCAAAAATGGAATTGCCTCAAGCACCTGGGTTAATTTCTCCACCAGTTTTAATGAAAGGGTGAAATTTTAAGATATAATATTGTTATTTAAGAAGACATAACATAATTTTACTTAAATATTCAGAAATGCAATAAACAAAATAATCAAATTTCACACAGCAAAAACAGTCAAATTTATATATAGGATTACCAACACATCAATCTAATTATTTACAAGGAAAAGCTTCATCATTTGAAAATTCGACATTACTGCCATTTGATAAAATTGTCAGGAATAAATACTTGATTAAAAATAAAAAAATGATGCAAGTCATGCAACCAACGCACTTTTGAGATAATATAAAACCTATGAAAGTGTTCTATATTTTTTTTATTATTTTTGATTTCAGAATTTTTTTTTTTTAAGAGGGCAGTTTAACCCTTCTTTGCATGAGTTTTTCTTTTACAATTGTGTTTTTTTTTATACATATATTAAATATTAGACACCAGAAATTTTAAGATAGATTTTTAACTTTGTTCAGCAACATAGTTCACGGGAAATTTACTGGATTAATATTTCTATATAAATATAGTGGTGGCGAAGAAGTTGATTTATTTATTAAAAGTTAAATAAACAGTGATGGAAATTTACATCACTATGCAATTAAGGGTTAAGAAGTAATGTAACAAGCCCTCTGACGGGGGCACAAACTTTCTGTGGGAAATAAATTTCTTGTCTATACAGCTTAGACGATCACAGCATTCAAACGATGCCGCTAAATAAAACAAGTTTTAAAGTAGCATGCTAATGTGTCAGAAGATGGAGGCGTTGATGTAAACATGGTTGACCATTGAATTAAGAAGCGTGATAAAGTTTTTTGTATCTAAAGAAAACGTCCCCAGATGAAATTCATCAGCAACATGTGGAAGTGTATGGAGTGAGTATAATGTCATGGAAACAGGTGTGGTTTTCGTGCACAGAATTTGATAAAGGCAGAATGCAAGACGAGCAAAGATCACGGCACAGAAGCATGCCCACCACAGATGACAATGTGTGTCGTCAGAAGCTCTTTTTGATTCAAGCCAATTGTCACATTCATGTGAGAGATATTGCACAATAACTCAACATCTCCATTGGCAGCGACCCCAATACAGTGTATGAACAATTGGGTAACAAGAAAATATGTTCTTTCTGGGTACCACGATATTATACATAGACGAGCATAAAGCTCTGCGAATGGGGTTGCAAGAATCTGAGTATATGAATTTTAAGGAACTTACCATATTTTTTCATGCATGCCATGACATCATGCACACCCACCCTAATTTTTAATACCTCACTTAGAGAGAAAATGGATTTTATTCAATTGAAATCTAATAGCTAGTGCTAAATTTGAATACAAAAGTGCCAGAAAACTATTTTATGCAATGATCAATGGCCAAATATACAAAGGACATGCAGTCAAATCCCAAATATTAGTCCTATATAACATGCACCTAGATTTTAAAAGTAAATTTGTAAGGAAAAACCACACGATATATGAAAAAAAATACACTAATTACTTGAATTTTACCTTTATAAACATAAGAAGATTTTCATTTCACTTCCTTTAATCATTGCTTAATACTAAAATTATATTTTGTGATAATTAAATAGTATTTTGTTTATTAATGGAGTTCTAAATACCCCTTAGAAACTTTCATTTTTTAAGGAGTTTCTTAGAAGTGTAAAGCACACTGAGGCATCTCGAGCAATATGAAGCCTGACTTGGGTGAAAAAACAGGTTTCTTCTTTGTTTCAACCCGTTTCTTCTCCTAATTTGTACTTCATGTTTTTCATGACGTCTCAGTGTGCGGCCTGCCTAAGAAGTCTGTATAAAAATTGGGTTGTCTCTCCAGCACTTAACGCAGTTTCAGGTGGAGGTCATTTCGTTCCTGCACAATATCACCATAGGTACAAAAAGTACGTACTCATGTGACACCTGAGACGAAGCGAATAACAATTTCATGGAAACACCTTTCATCTCCCCCTTGTAAGAAGTTCAAAATAACGCCATCTGTGAAGAAAGTGATGGCCACAATCTTTTGGGACCACCAGGGTTTGCTGCTAGCCGATTTCCTCACTTGTGTGAATGCTACCAGTTATAGTGCCATGCTGGATCAGTTTCACAAGGCAATTCGCAGAACGACAGAGACTGCTTTCAAAAGGTGTTGTGTTGTTGCACAATACCTAACTGTGTGCGGCTATAGTAACGTATGATTCGGTGCTGGCACAAACGATGAGAGGTATTGGAACATCCACCATACAGCCCAGACCTCGCACCAAGTGATTTCCATCTCTCCAGATTGTTCAAGAAGCACATGGAAGATCGCCATTTCAGAACTGATGACGAAGTTCAGCAAGCCTTCTTGATGTGGCTAAACAAGCTTGATACTGATTTCTTCTATGCCAGTTGCAATGCATTGGTGTGCCAATGGAGCAAATGCTTTGACAACCATGGTAACTATCTGGAGAAGTAACATGTACCAGTGCCTTACTATGTTGTGTATCTCTTTGAATTTGTGAATAAAGTTTCTCTTCTAGAGAGTTTACCTTACTTTTTGAACCACCCACATTGTTTTTTAAACTTCTGAACTGGCTCTGAAAATGAGTCTTCATAAACACAGAAGTGCATTAGTAGTATACAGCACCTGCATGCAAAAATTCAGTTGGCGTCCTATAACCTTTGTAAACGCATTTATTTATGAAGAAAATAGAATTTAAATTTATCAAATATAGAGAAATAAAATGCAGACTGTTAGGAGTGCTGAAAAGAAAAAAAAATCGTCTCGTCAGAGTGAGTGAAAGTTTCTCACTTTAATCGATAACAGCAAAACTACAATTTAAAAATCTAAGGAGTCCAAAAAATGTTAAGGATTTGCCATTTTTTGTTGTTGTTGCTTTTATGTGCTGCATCGTTATGTGGTATGCATACTCCAATTTTTAATGCCCAATTTGGAGATAAAAACAAATTTTATTCTATTAGAATCTAATTGCTAGTGCTGGAATTGCACAGAATGCACAAAATATTGCTTAATGATTTCGTAAGTTTAAATACAAAATAGACAATCAACTTTTTTATGCAGCGACCAATGGTCATATAAACAGAGATTAGTCAAACCCCAAACACTTATTATGTTTATCACATACATGATACATCTTAAAGAAAATTTTAGAAAGGTAAAAAAAAAAAAAAAAAAAGGCTAAACGCAACATACAAGAAAAAATATAACAAGTTTTGAATGTATACTTTTAGAACAGCTGTAATCGATTTCTTTGAAGGTGAAACTTTGACAAAATTCATGTGTTTTTCGCGATCTACTGGGGAAATTCGTGTTTTTTCGCGATCTTTTAACGGAATTCGCGTTTTATTTCGATCGTTTGACGAAACTGATGTTCTTCTAGCGATCTTTTGATGAAACTGCGTGTTTATAGCGATCATTTGACGAAATTCGCGATCTTTTGAGAAAATTCGTGTCTTTTTTTGTAATCTTCTGGGGGAAATTCGCTTTTTTTCGCGATCTTCTGGGGGAAAATTCGTATTTTTTCGCAATCTTCTGGGGGAAAATTCACGTTTTTTTCGCGATCTTTTAATGGAATTCGCATTTTATTTCGATCGTTTGACGAAACTGACGTTTTTAGTGATCTTTTGATGGAAACTGTGTGTTTTTTGCGATCCTATGACAAAATTGGCGTGTTTTTCGCGATCATTTGAGGAAATTCGCGTGTTTTTTGCAATCTTTCGAGGAAATTCGCGTGTGTTTCGCGATCTTTTGAGGAAATTCGCATTTTTTGGAATCTTTTGAGGAAATTCACGTTTTTTTGCGATCTTTTAATTGAATTTGCATTTTATTTCATCGTTAACGAAACTGACATTTTTTTCGCGACATTTTGATGGAAACCACGTTTTTTTTTCGCGATCCTTTGAGGAAATTTGCGTATTTTTAGCAATATTTCGAGGAAATTCGCGTTTTTTCTGCGATCTTCTGGGGGGAAATTCGCGTTTTATTGCTATCGTTTGACGAAATTTAAGTTTTTTTTCACAATCTTTTGATGGAAACCGCCTGTTTTTCCTGATCCTTTGACGAAATTCGCGTGTTTTTCGTGATCGTTTGATGAAATTTACGTGTTTTTTGCAATTTTTTGAGGAAATTCGCAATCTTTCTAGGAAATTCGCGTTTTTCGTGATCTTTTGAGGAAATCCGCATTTTTCTCGATCTTTTAGTGAAATTCACGTTTTTTCACGATCCTTTGAGAAAATTCACGTTTTTTCGCTGTCTTTTAAGAAATTCGCAATCTTTTGAAGAAATTAGAGTTTTTTCGCAATCTGTTGGAGAAATTCGAGTTTTTTCACGATCCTTTGACAAAATTTACTTATTTTTTCCGCGATCGATTGACGAAATTTGACGGTATTTTTTGGGATATATTTGCGAAAAACGCGATTTTTCTGAGATTCTTGGCTAAATGCCAAACATCCATAAAATTTAAAGTAAAGTACAGTGTAGAAAAACGGACTTTACGGACCTAATAATTGAAAAACGGACCTAGTGGGAGCCCTGCTATAAGATTATCCTAACCAATCAATGCTGTGCTTCAGATAAATGACGTGCATAAAGGATTTACCGTGCGTTTTACAATCTCAATTTTTTTCCTTCGGCAGCAATATCGCTTGCGTCCGAAAACGCAATACAATTTAAGGAGTTTCTAAGGAGTGGTTTGCTTATCTAAGTAGTTCTAAGTACTACTTGGGAATGTTTTCATTTCTAAGGAGTTTCTAAGGAGTCTGTGCGGGAACCTAAGGAGACCCTGCAGATACCCTGCTTATCCAAGGGGGGTAAAAAAAAACGTGAAGTTTGTCGATTGGTTGCAAGAAAATATTGCGAAATTTGTAAATTGTTAATAACAAAATATCATGAAATTTTATAGTCAGACGCAGGGAAAAAATAGAGAATCTTGTCAATCTGTCGCAAAAAAAAAATGTCAGTTGATTACACAAAAATATTGTGAAATTCATCAATCAGTTGCGGAAAACCTGCCCAGCTTTCTCAGTTCAATTCACAGAAAAAATTGTGAATTTTGTCAATAATCTGTCGCAAAAAAAAAAAAAAAAAAATCGTGAAAGTTGGTAATCGTTTGTACAAAATATTGTGAAATTTGTCGATCGATCGCTCGAAAAGAAAATTGCAAAATTCATCGATCGTTTGCAGAAAAAAAAAATAACGAAATTCATCAATCAATCGCAAGAAAATATCGCAAATTTCTGCGGGAAATTCTGAAATTTTTTCGCCGAACTCTCGACAGTATTTTTTGATGTGCGAATCCCACCATGTATATGTATAGTATAGAATATGTAACAAAATTTTAATGATTAGATAATACAAATCAGTCATCATTTTTTGAATCAGTAAGAAAAAGATTGGAGATTTTGGATAAAGAAAAATTGGTACTTTTCCATTATACTAACACCATGTCAAAATGTATGTTAACATTGCTGGAATTTCAGTGTGGTATGGTGGGATTCCCGCCCAGAAGAATATTGTGGGCAGAAGGCTCCCACCCAAAACATTTTATCCCTTTCTGGAGAATTTTTCTTTTTCAAACGATGATCAACTTCTGTGACTGGTTGACGAATTTCGCAATATTTTCCCACGATAGATTGATGTATTTCGTTTTTTTTCTTTTACCGTGACATAGACTAATTTCGGTTTCTCTCCTCCCCTCTTATTACCAATCAATTTTTTTTTTTTTTTTAAGCGACTGATTGCAGAATTTCACAGGTTCTTGAAAGATTAATGATTTATTTTCCTGTATTAAACTGAAAATTTTCTCGATTTTTTCCTGAAATCAACAAGACAAATTTTGATGAATTTCCAATATTTTCCAGCGATTGATTAATAAATTTTGGAATATTTTTCTGCAGTTAATAGACAAATCTTGTAATTTGTTCCCAGTGACTTAACGATGAAATTCTGACAGCCCCCCCCTCCCACCCCACCCCACCCCCCTGATGAAGACAAACTGATTTTTTTACCCCATGAGACTGAACAACATATTTCTTGATTTTTTTTCCGCAGCTGATCGGCAAATTTCATGATATTGTTTCCTCGAGTCTGACTAAAAACTTTTGCGATTTTTCCAATGACAGATCGATGAAATTCGTGATTTTTATTCACAAGCAATCGATAACTTCCCCAATTTTTTTTAGCTGACTGACTGACAAAATTCCATTTTTTTCCCTACCACCAAAGGATGTATTTTGCGATCCCCCCCGACTGAAGCAGACTTGCCAAGTTTACAAAGGGGCTGTCCACAAATGATGTCACGCTTGGAGGGGTACATGAAATTGTGACAAGGGGGTGGGAGGGGGTAAAGAGAAGTGTGACATCACACATTTTGGTTAATTTGAAGATTGGTTTGGAATTAACAGATTGGATGGATAAAGACGACATTGACATTAGAGGGCTTACTATCCCCGAGGCTGAGAGCAATGTCAAAATGCCTGTGTACTCGATGGACGAACGTATATCTTCTCCATGGGAGGAAGAGTCGTAATAGTAAATGATTCAGAGTACTTTCTATTTTATGATTTTGTATGTAATTTTATAAATGTTCAAGTTCATATTAAAGTGACAAATGAAATGTGATGGCAATTCCATTTAAGTAAAACTAATATTGAGGCTTCTTTTTAAAAATCAATCTGTTTTAAAGTATTTTGTGTTCATAAAGTAAAGATAAGATTTAATGCCAAATATATTAAATTCCATTTCAAATTCCAAAATACTACTGTTTTCAATTTCTCTTAGATATTAATATTTTATTACTATTGCATATTTATTATATTTTTTGTTGTAAACCTTAATCTCATTTTATACAAAATAAGTACACGAATCATTTTTATTGTTATGTTCACAATTGTCATTAAAACATAATTAAAGTTTAAAAATAAAATTTCAAACATGATCTATAACGTAGTGCTTTGTTTCTGAACTGCAAGTATACATTTATGTAATATAAGCCTGAAATGTGACAAGGAAGGGGGGAGGGTGGGGGGAGTATGGTGAAGTGTGACACTTTGTGAAAAAGGGGGGGGGGGTCAAAAATATTGAAAAAAAAGTGTGACATCATTTATGGACAGCCCCTAAATTTAGTGACATACCGACCTTTCCATCTACATGCATTAATGCAATAAGAATACGTGTAAGGTAAATTAACATATGAACAAGCAGGAACAAATAAAATGGGAATAGATATTCCTTCACACTATCATTTTTCAATTTAACTACTACACTCTGAAATATCTAAACTGATGTTTACAGTGTTATAGTATATTATTTTACAACTTGAATTACAAGGAAAAATAAAATACAAACACAAAAAGCAGTAAACTTCAGTAAATAGTTGATGCACAGTACCTAGTTCATTAATAATAAAAAAAAAACAAGGGATTCCACTTTTGAATGTAATTCTCATATTGATATAATAAAACTTTTTTTTTCAGAAGTAGATATTGATGATACCATTACCAAATATGCATTGTTCATGCAAGCAGTTAAAAATGAAGGCACATCAGATATCACAAAGTTTTCTGATATTTTTTTTGAGAGACCATAAACATACATTTGCAATATTCTCCAAAGTAATAAAAGTTACTCTTGTGCTGCCTGTCATGGGTGTACCTTGTGAAAAAGACTTCAGCACCCAAAATCTAATAAAACCTAAATTCAGAAATTTCAGGGCCTGAAATTCCAATTTTTTGTAGGAGGGGAGTCTCCCTCCCAACATTTATAAATGGAGGGGAGTTAAGCTGTTTGGGTGGGAAAACATTTTTTTAAAACCTTGCTATTATTTGAAAATATATTATTTGAAATTATTATTCATATGGCTATTTAAAGAATTACATTAACACATACATGACAAAATACCATTGAAAAAATTTAAACAACTCAATAATATACAAAATGTTTTTATGGCTTACTTTGATTAAATCTTTTTAATACAGGCTGGTGTGCAAAACAAAAATCAGTTTCCTAAAGATGCCAGACTTTGTAGTGAATCCTATGGGAATAAAAAAATATATCATTCAGCTATACTTAAATATGATTTTGCACAGGAATTTAATAAATAAAAAGGACACTCTTGTGCCCTGTTCAAAAAACATTTTGAAATGGTTTATTTAAAGTCACTCTCTTTTGCGAACTTAACTATGTATTCAAGGGTTGATGCAGGGTTTTTAATTTTTTTTTTTCTTGAGGCCCATTTGGGTAAAAATAGAGGTTATTTTTATGAAATTTATTATATTTTTGTGAAAAAAAACCTTTTGTAACAAAGGTGTAAGTCCAGTTATTCAAATTCGAACCAAGCATTTATTAACATAAACACTTTTAAAAGTCTACTTCTATATTATCTGTTTCATTTCTTTTACTTGTGTACGTTAATGATAGCTGGTGCACGTAAAATCTGTTTGTGGTTCCAATGTACTCCAAGCTTGAAAATACCTTTGGGGGTGCCAATCCAGATGCAGGTGTCTTCTCTGGAATTGGTTCAAAATTAGGAGACCAGCTCTAGAAGTCCAACCTCTCGAGGCTCTGGCACCCTTCTTTCAGAGAAGTGCCATGGCACTTTCTCTAACACGACAACAACTCCTCTGCCTATTGGATGTTCTTCCATTCCTTTTCTTGATAGATTTTCTTTTCGTATGGCCAGTTTCTTCTGCATTCTTTATGCACTTTTCTATATTTGCTTGACTGAACTTTTTCTTACCATCACATTATTCAACACCCAACCTTTCAAAAACAGTTCCGTTTGTTAAAACCTCACCACTCTTGCTCTGTACTCTTTTTCGCCTTTTCTGTGAATTCTCAATGATTAAAACAGTATTTAGAGATGGAGTGGGAGACAGAGTTTGCAGTATTGCTATCTTTAAATCTTTTAAGGGCGAGTCGAGAGAAACTACTTCAGAAGATACAATGTGTACTTTGGGTTACTGGTTTTCTTAATATAATTTCTTGGCATATTTAAATTTGCAGGGGCCGCGCTTGTCATTCGCCTATGCGCCAAATACGAATACATCATGAAATTGGCGAATAGAAAATTATTATGGCGAAAAGACTGGCGAATAATTTATCAGGAGCTTTTCGTTCTTGTAATCATGTTTTGAAACGCGGATGATTTTTTAAAAAAGTTTGTAGTGAAAAATATGTATGCTATGCTCACAAAAGTAACAATAATAAAACAGTACTGAGGTCAAATTTAATCAGCAGTTTTTTGGGGTTTTTTTAGTTGGCGACAGTTTAATTTTAATCTTTACTTTAAGGCAGAACTATTGGCGCAGCTTGTCCCTAATGGGACCTTGCGCCATTAAACCCTATACAACCAACCAACTTAAGGCAGAACTAATAACTCTTCCGATTTTTGGATACTACTAAAATTTAATAGAAATTTTTGCCTTATTGAACCACATAGCATTTCCACGATTAAATAAGGCAAAAATTTCTATTAAATTTCAGTGGTATGCAAAAATTGGAACAGTTGGCAGCCATGCTTTACGGTAATACTTTTATTTTTAGATGGAGTATAACTGAAAAAAAATTAAAAAAGAAAAAAATGGGCACAATTTTTGGACACACAGCAAATGTAATGCAGTGAGAAAATGCTTTTTTACCCATTCAATAAAGTGAGTGCTGAAAGAGTAAATGATAAAAAATAAATTATATACTTTCAGCTAATTATAGACAAATTTGGCTAAAAATATTTTAATTTGGCTAATTTATTGGCTAGCATTTTGAAAATCTCAGCGCGGCCCCTGAATTTGAACAATAAAAGACAATGTAAAAATGAATATTAGTAGTAATTTAAAGTGTTACATAATAAAGTGAACACGTAATAAGCAAATTGTAAATAAACTTTTGAAACAGCAAAGTAAAAAAAATAAAATTCATTTAATTTAAAAAATATTATTTGTGAAATAACAGCCATTACTTAATGATTCTGAGATTAAAATAAAGTAAAAAATTCACATTTTAAAAACAAAATTGTTAAATTATTTTCAATAAAAGGTTCTCAAAAGCATACAATTAAGAAAAAATACAGCCATGTGCTAAAAACAGCTTTAAAAGAAATTTTTTAGAAAATATAGAGATGAAACATTAACAATAATTAAAAAAAAAAAAAATTCCCTGACGGCTCAGCCTACAGGCACAGATAGATTTCGAAGACGCAGACAGTGGGGTACCTGTTTATTGAGAATGGCAGAAGAAATTACTTTTTTTGCCATGATGCAACAGTTGAAACTGCCCACTTCGAAATCTACCTATGTCAAGTAGGCGGAGGCAGCAGAATTTTTTTTTTTTCTGTAAGGGTTGGTCCTATAAAAAACTCGTCAATATAAAAGTTGTAGATAATATTAAGATGATTTATAATAAGTTTAAGCGGATTTGATATCTTGTGAATGGACAAAGTTGTGAATTTTTTTCTTCTGAAACCTCTATTTTTCCCACCCCTTGAGAACCTTTTTAAAGCTATCAAAAATCTGTCATACATAAATTTTCGGCCCTTTTCCTAGAAGTAATAATAAGTCTAAGCAGATTTGATTTGTATCATAATTAAGAAGTTATGGGGATTTTACTGTTTTCACAAAAATCCTCCCACATTCCCCCCCCCTCCCCCTTGATTCGATTTTGCCCATTAACAAACTTGACCAAGATTTATGTATCAGTTTGGAAGAGATTTGTGCAGAATTTTTTAAGTTATTGTGCACATGAAAAAGTGATATAGATAGATAGACACATAGATAAAGTTTTGAACTGAGGGTGGTTTGGGTTCTGGGAGTCATGATCGGTGCAGATCTGCAAAAATTTTCCAGAAATTCCAATATAGGGGAGAATGTAATAGGTAGTATTTCTTATGAAATCTACTTAAAAAAGGAAGGGAAATCAAGCAAGTAACGTGCTGTAAAGCTGAAAATAAGGAATTTTGCTTAGTAGCCACTGGCCGGTAGATTGAATTTTTTTAGTAGCCAGTTAATGGTAAGTGAGAATAATTTCTTTAGTAGCCAGTATACATATGACACTGAATATATAATTAGTTTACATTAAAGTAATTTATGTACTATATAAAAATATTTTAATTTATATTGCTTTGAAGAAACTTGAGATACTAATTTCCAATCTATTTTAAATGTAAAAATAAGTTAACACCAAAGTTATACACAACAGGCTTATGTAGCTAACTACATAAGTCTCACTAAGCTTAGGTACTTGTGTAGCTAACTACATATCTACCTTTTTTTTAAAAAAAAATATTTGTCTAGAACTAAGATCTGACAATAATAAAATAGGCATGTTTATACTAGGGATGCACAACCTATGGCTGGCAGGCCGAAAACGGCCCGCAGTGACCCTAAATGCCAACATCTCCAGAAATTGCAAATTTCACCAATTAGTCGCGAAATTTTTCTTTAATTTTGTCCATAGGTCACATAAAAACATCATGAATTTAGACTATCGGACGCAAAAAATCGTGAATTTTGCCGATTGGCCGCATAAAAATCGTGAATTTAGCTGATCGGTCGCATAAAAATCACAAATTTCGTCGATGGGACGCATAAAAATCGTAAATGTAGCCGATGGAACGAGTAAAAATCACGAATTTCGGGGGGGGGGGGGGGTTAGTAAGCAAACAAATTTAACATATAAATATTAAAACATATAAATATTAAAAAATCAAATACATAAAAATGACATTAAAGCAATCTCTAACCATACATTCACAAACTAAATACATAAAAATGACATTAAACAAATCTTTAACGCTACATTCACAAACCAAACCCATAAAAATCGCATTAAACCAATCTCTAAACCTATATTCAGTGATCAAACACATAAAAATCTCATTAACACTTTTTCCCTGGTTAGTAAGCAAACAAATTTAACATATAAATATTAAAACATATAAATATTAAAAAATCAAATACATAAAAATGACATTAAAGCAATCTCTAACCATACATTCACAAACTAAATACATAAAAATGACATTAAACAAATCTTTAACGCTACATTCACAAACCAAACCCATAAAAATCGCATTAAACCAATCTCTAAACCTATATTCAGTGATCAAACACATAAAAATCTCATTAACACTTTTTCCCTGGTTAGTAAGCAAACAAATTTAACATATAAATATTAAAACATATAAATATTAAAAAATCTCATTAACACTTCCCCCCCCCCCACACACACACACAAAACCAGAATTAAACCAACTTTTATTTAAAAAACATAGTAATAATAATTCTTAAATTAAAAAATCCAATAAAATCTTTATCCTTGAATTAAAAAATCCAATAACAAATCATTATCCTTAAATTCAAAAATTAAATACATAAAAATCATATTAACATTTCCTTCACACCGCCAGAGAAAGCAGGAAATAATCAATTTATATTTACATTATACTCCTCCCAATTTATTCCCCTCATAATCTCCAAAAATTTATTAAACACATGAATATTTTTGTCTGCACATGCTCTATCGAAAAGAAACAGCCAAATAAAAACAAAAATCACTCTGCTGATTATACATAAGAAATGTTGCTCTTGTATGACACCACAGGCTTTCTGTTAGTGTGTACACCTGTGATAGGGTCGACAAAATTAAGACTGTGATGCACTTTAAGCCATTCATAACCTTCTTTTCCCGAATTATCATACACCCTACAATAATCACTATAAATCGTCGCGCCTTTTTCTATCCACTGCTCAATACATTGCTTTAGAGTAACCTCTGATCTGTTGTGAACAGCAACCAGGAACACCTCCAAAAAACCCCAGTAGCAGAAAATTCCTCAAGTGTCTGTGACAAATATTTCAGGCACAGAAAATAATCTGCAGGTAAACTATGTTACAATTCAGGATTGGCCGGTTTTTGACACTTTAAACTGTCATGTCAAAAACCATCTATAAAAACCCTCAAATACTACATTGATATGTAAAATTTTACATTAAATGTTGCATATATTACATGAAACAGTACAACATTACATGTAATATTTAAAAAGTTTATTACTGTATATCAATAATTAATACTATTAATGTTCGTAATACAAAGCATTACTAATATGAGCAATTTTTTGGGGGGCAAATTTTTATTTAAAAATTTGTTGGATTAAATTGTGTTCACATGAACTGCACATTTTTTAAAAAATATTTTAAATGTCCTACTAGGACATTTATTGTGCTGTCCTCTTAAAAAAAAAAAAAAAAAAAAAAAAAAAAAAAACTCAGTGAAAAGTTTCCTTAAAAAAAAAAAAAAAACCTAGTACTACATCAAATATTTCACTAAAGTCATTTTTTTTTTGTTTTGTTCTGTTTGTATGAACCATTTAGAATTAAAAAAAATAGTTAAAAATGCGTAAAGAGTGCTTATTTAGTTTAAAAATAATTTAAACTAACAATTGAAGAATTCTGACAAAACATGAGCTTCATTTTTACAAATTTATTGTTATAATAGAATTTTAGAATGATCTATATAACTTTTTTTTATGTTAAACCATTAATATGTAATAAAATGCTTGATTTTTAGCTAATTATATCAGGTGTGGAGTTTTTTTCAGGTTATTTTCCAGAATAGTTTTTTTTTTCTCGCTTAATTGGCTGCCATTTTGTAATAAACTGATAAAACGAAAAAAGCTCAACATTAAAATCTTAGAATAAGCTATAAAAATTTAGCCATGTTTAATTTTTTTTTTAATTCTTTATTAGACTTTACACAGAGAAAAATTCAAAAAATGTTTTTTTTTATAGGACAACACAATAATTTCATGGCATTTTACTGTGGCAGATTGTGCTATTTACCTGCGATATATCGCATAGAGTGGCGAAGTTCATGATTTTCATTTCTTGTGACTGACCGACACTTTTCGCAATATTTATGTTTTTTTGTTTTTTTTTTTCCCTGTGACTGACTGAAGAGTTTCACAATTCCCCACCACAACAGACTGATGAATTTCAGGATTGTTTTCCTGAGATCGATTGACGAAAATCACTATATTTATTTTCCTGCAACCAATTTGCAATTTTCGCGTTTTTTTTTTCTCTTTCTTGGGACCGCTTGGCGAATTTTGAGTTTTTTTTCTACGAATCTTGCTGGCAAAACTCACTTTTTTTTCATGCGATTGTAGACTAATTTTGCATATATTTATCATTATCACCTGATAAATATTTTAAAAAACCCTATTAGTTAAGTTAATCATCTAGAAATTCAATCTAAACTTACCAGTCAGCAATATTTTCTCTTTTATAATCACAAGTTTCTTCGGTCATTTCAGGCATAGGTATTACTCAGCACTTCTGACAAATTTTGACTTCTTTACCATCCGTAGCATATCTTAAACAGTTGTAGTAGGTTTGCTAAAAAACAGAAATATCACAGTATTATTATTAATAAAAATAAAAATTGAATTTTCCCTTAAAAAAAATATTACATCATACTCATTTTCTAATAATGCAGTTAGGAAACTTCTCTTTAATGTTTTCCATAATATATTAACTTTTCTTACAATTAAGATGAATTAACTTTGATTTTTGTTTTGCACATGGTTGAGTTAACAAATTAAAAGATACCTGATTAATTAAATATTCTTATCAAAGCAAAACATTTCAAAAGAAACAGTGGTCTGTTTAACAAACATTACAACAATTTTTGGTTTTAAATTTAAATATATTGTGTTTTCAAGTAGTATCATAGCATTTTTCTAATTTTTTTTTCTATTTTACACACTGAAGCATTTTCCGAGTGAAAAGTACATTGAAACTTGAAGTGTCACGCTGCTAAAAATATGTTATAAAACACAATAACAAAATCAAAGTTTAATCGTGCAGGCTTTTAGCATTGTTGTATCATCTCCTTCTCCCTCAACTGGTATGCCCTCTCATGTTGACTAAATGCATGTGAAGTGAGAGTCAATCTGTCAGTCATCATGTAGTATCAAATACAGCATTCTCACCAATAAAGATAAAATGAATAAAATAATTCATTTATAAAAAGGTCTGTCATCATATTTATTAGGCTTCATAAAATATTAAGTCTAGCTTATATTAAAAATAATATATGATGGTTCAACATTTAAGTACTCCTCCATTATCTCGTCAACCATTTTTCAATTTAAAAAACTATTGCCAAACTGTAACGCCAAATAAACAAATAGAAGAATGTTGCCATTGGAATTTTGGAAAAAAAAAAAAAAAAAAAAAAAAAAGGCAGAAATTTGGAAAAGCCTCACTCACCAAAGTGTCAACTATCAAGTAAGTTTAACTAATAAAATTTACAATATGTTCATGAAAACAGAAACAAAATAATCTTGAATATTCATATATTTACATTATTTTTCTTAATTATCCCTCTCAGCTGGCGAATAAATGTTTGTGACGTCAGTTGAAACTCATCTATTGTATGTAACTATGCATCGCAACATTTAAAAAAATGCTTTTTCTCTTTTAATATCATTGCACTGCCATTTAAAGATGCAATTGTTATTTTAATTAACGAAATAACTTATAAATCAGTAAAACACAATGCAAAATTCATTTAAATGTGACACCACGATCATACAGTTTTGGCGTTAAATCCTATAGTTTGGTGATAGTTTTTTGTTATGAAAAGTGGTCGACGGGATAATGGAGAAATAACAACATTTATTCTAATATAATGTTAAAATAAGTTGAAAGTAATAACTGTAAAAAAATTAAACTAATCTAAGGTTTGAACAAATTCAATTTTCTGAGCAAACTAGACTGAAGATTTTTGGCACAGACCAGTGCGTCCCAAACTTGATTGTTATGCGACCCATGTAATATATGTTACGTAATATAGAGCATTTTACATAACCTATCTGACAGAGCATGGTCGAAATAAGTCTCAACAAGAATTCCGTGTGCTTCAGCTGCAATTTTTTTTAAAAATAAAGTAGCGCAGAGTGCAGTAAAATTCCCCACAAATAAATTTTCTTGGCACAAAATTCAACATGAACAACATCCACACTGTTTTGGTAAAGCCATCTGTTGGAAAACAGTGATGCGAGAACTTATTCAACCTTCCAATATAATATAAGCAATAATTCATAAAAATTGTTACTGGGTAAATAATGGGTATACACAACAGTAAAAAAAATAATATAGTAAAATGTGTAGAATTAATATGCAACAAAATTTTAAATGATTAGATTAATACCTATGATTATTTTTAAAAAACATGAGTGTGTATTGATTCTGCAAAATATGCATTTTGTTCATCTAATATCATTTTAAAAAATAATTTTAATAGTTCTTTTTTTCATAACTTATCATGAATATATAACATTTCTTTAAAAAAAATTGCATAATTTATTACATTGGAAATTAAAATGATTATTTGAACGTTCAACATTAACATATTACAATGTATGTTTTCAAGCTGTGCAGAACATTAGCATCTGTGCATAATACTTTCTGATCAATTATCGCTAATTTAGCCAATGTTTATTTTACGAAGTATAATTGTCAATGTTTACATTATACTTCAAATTAAATAAATTCGTGAAAAGTACAATATTATCTTAATTGTCAACCAAGAACAGTATACGGAAATGTATAATGTTATGTTATAAAAATAAATCTGTAAGAATTAACAATGAATGTTTTTAACCAGAACACTTTCTTTTTACGCAGAAAAAAATAAACTGAAAATCGGTATAGAGTATCAGTGTTTCATATTTTTTAAACTTTAGAAAAATAATTTAAGTTACTAAATATATCTTTAAACAAGTCACTCGTTATTTATTTATTCAGTTCCAGAATCACATTCAACATTTTAGTTCCGATAACATAGTTAGGGTTAGCGGCAATCAAAATATATCATAAGCAAACAGCAAAAAAATCCGCATAGTAATACTACACATTTTATTAAAAATTAGCAAATTAACAACATACAATAATAATCAGTTTCCTTACCTTGAATATTCTAAATTGCTTGCTTTTTTTTTCTCTCTCTCTTGTAAATAATGGCATGGACAAGCTTCGCTTGTTGTTGTTTGCGCCGCGAATGCTTGCGTTGCCATTTCCGATCAGAGAAAGTAGAACAGTAGCAGTTGGAATGTCGAGTCGAACCATGGAGTGAACAATAATTTGGTTGTTTAGACCAAATAAAATAACCAAATTATTTGGATGAATCAACTAAACAGTTATAGTTGTCACAACACAATATTAGTTCAGACAACTAACGAAAACTACCAAACACTGTAACCAAAAAAATTTGGTTGTTTCAACCAAATCGTTTTTTCCGTGCATGCATCAAGCATAGATTATGTAACACTTTCCAACACTTCCACAATAAATTTACAAATATTTACCATTTAATAAGGTGAAAGATGATATCTAAGTAAACAATTTGGAAAACACATAACATATTTTTGAAAACCCAATTTCAGGAATTATCAACAATATTGGGAAAAAAATCCGAATCTTTTACATAACCCTAAATATGATCTATAGATTTGTATATACACTACATAGAATGCTACATTTTAGTTCAGTAAACGCATAGCACAGTTAAAAATTCAACTTCAGCAATTTCGTTAATAAATGGAAATTTTCTCTATCTTTTGCACTGCCCTGAATATGAATTTATACGCACCAAGTAATATTCAAAAATATTAGTTAAAATTCAAAACGAGTAACATAACTGAAAAATGCAATTATTGTTAATAGATAATACTCAGATACTATATAATAGATACCCTCAATTATTGTTAATAGATAATACTGTAACGAAATCCTTTTGTGTGTCCCTGTAAATGAACGATGGATGCCATATGCATACCTTATTCTATAGTAAGCCTCTCGTAGTGAAGATCAGTGATTTATATTAATCTCATTATGTTTGAAATAGTAGTATAACAACATTAAAATAAACCTCAAATGATTTTTTCGATAGATCGCAATGTAACGGCATTTTTTAAATGATCTTGTAAATGAAATAAAAACGCTACTCACTTCATTTTCAATACCGAACATACCATAGTAAACCTCATTCACATATATCAATTGCATGGCAATCCAAGTATATTTACGTGAGTTAGAGCACGGACAGACAGACAGACAAACCGAATTCAAAAACATTTTCCAATTATATTGGAAAGTAGTTACTACTTCGCTCCTTCAGATTTTATCAAAAGATTCAATTTGCAGTCCAAATTGAAGACACAGATTAAGTAATACAGCGATCCTTATCTGCCAGTATACAACTTAGTAGGTGCGATATAACAGAAGGCATTAAAAAACAAGAACGAAAAATCATACGTCAAGCATAGATTATGTAACACTTTCCAACTCTTCCAAAATAATTTTACAAATCATTACCGTTTAATAAGGTGAAACATAATATCTAAGTAAACAATTTGGAAAACGCATAACATATTTAAAAACCCAATTTCAGGAATTAATAACAATATTCGGAAATATATCCGAATTCTTTTGTGCAGCCCTGTATATGATATATAGATTTGTATATATGTTACATTGAACGCTAAATTTTAGTTCAGATAAGAAACGCGTAGCACAGTTTAAAATTTTCGTTTTGGAATTTCCCTCAATAAACGTAAATGTACTCCAGAACTTTTGTGCTGCCCTGTATATGATTTATAGAATTTATACACACCCAAGTAATAGAAAAAAAAAATCAGTTAAATTTAAAAACGCGTTAAGCAACTGAAAAAGCACTTCCATCAATTATTGTTAACAGACAGTACCAAATTCTTTTACTCCTTAGACTTTTTCTTTTACTTCTTAGACTTTTGCGTGTCCCTGTAAATGAACGATAAATGCTATACTCTAAATATTCTATAGTAAGTCTCTTGTAATGCATCTTAGTCACATATATAAATTTTAATTTATTTGAAATATTTAAACATTCTTAAAATAAACCACAAACGATTTTTCTCCATAGACCGTAATACAACGGAATTCATTTGAGTGTCCCTGTAAAACAAATTTAAGTGCTATACACACCATATTCTATAGTAAGCCTCTTGTAGTGCACCTCAGTGATATATATCAATTTCAATATGCTTGAAATTGTCTAACATTATTAAAATAAACCGCAAATGATTTTTCGCCATAGACCGTAATGTAACGGAAACGGAATTCTTTTGAGTGTCCCTGTAAAACAAATTTAAGTGCTATATACACCCTATTCTATAGTAAGCCTCTTGTAGTGCACCTCAGTGATGTATATCAATTTCAATATGTTTGAAATTGTATAACATCATTAAAGTAAACCGCAATTGATTTTTTCCCATAGTCCGTAATGCAACGGAATTCTTTTGAGTGTCCCCGTAAAAAAACTATAGGGGTTACACTCTTCATATTCAACACCGCACATGCCATAGTAAACCTCAATAACATATATCAATTGCATGACTATACATATATATTTACGCGAGTTAGAGCACGGACAGACAGATAGACAAACCGAATTCATAAACACTTTTCAACTATGTTGGAAAGTGTTAATTAAGAAAGATAATGTACAAGAAAACATAAAAATAACTCTAAATGTAAACCATAAATAAATCTGCAAATGAAACAATTTCAAATAATAAAAAACTCGGCATTAAAACATGAAGACCTAATAAAGAGTAAATAGGGAAGCAAGAAAATCAATTCCTTTGGTAGATTAATATACTTGATTTTAGCAGCAGGTGTCAATGGAAAATATTTATGACTTCATGCGATGCGTTGCTATACACTGAAGCTCAGATTTGACGCTGATATTCGCAAATTATTGAGCAGAACAAAGTTTGCACAAAAGAAGAAAGTTAGGGTCACGTGATTTGTAAAATGACACACTTCTTTCCCTTGAACTAACGTTAAAAGTAGCGTGGGTTTCCGCTACAAACTACTGATGTTTTGTATAACGCTACTCGCCACTACATTGTTCAAAATATAGCGAGCTACACTACAAAGTACTATAAAAATTAGCGACTACTGTAGTTTCGCTACTTCTGAACACTGATCTTGAGTTAAAATTGATTGTAGCCCCGTGACAACCTTTCCTCTACTGCCATAATGTCCCGAAATTCGGCTTCAAACGCCAACTTTGACCGCTTTCCCTTTTCTGAAAGTGCCTTTGCTTTATATAAAAATGATAAATATTATTATTTTTCTCCGAATCTGAATTAGAAAATCTGAAATTTTTATGAATGCGCGTTAAAGCAGTCAGTTTGAATTCGAGAACAATTTAAGAATACAGTAAACTCTGTCTGAAGCTGAATCGATCAGGGCCGGAAATTTTTTTCAGTCGTAGGCAGTAAATGTGATTTAACCCTCTAATGCCCATGGTAGCATATATGCATTAATTTAAAATAGCAGTATTTGCTTCATTTAATAGAAAACATTCCGTGATTAAATAAAGCTAAATTTATTACTGAAATTTTCTGGTATGAATTCAGAGACTCTGAATTACGGAATTTCTAGAATGTATTCTTACCATGGGAATTAGAGGGTTAAAGCACAGTCATTCTGAATTCGACAACAACCTTAAAATACAGTAACCTCTATCTGAGGTGGAATAGATCGGTATCGAGAAAATTTTCCGTCGTAGACAGTGAATGTGCATTAAAACAATCGGTTGAAATCGAAAATTATCTTAAAAGACAGTATACTCTGTCTAGGGCGGAATTATTCGGTACTGAGAAAATCTTCCGTCGTTAACGCAGTCAGTTCGCATTCGAGAACAGCCTTAAAATACCGTAAGTTCTGACTGGAGTGGAATCGATCGGGACAGAAAAAAGGTTTCATCGGAGACAGTATTACGCCGTAAGCAAAGTTTATTATATTTCTATGGTTCACTTGGACTTGAAAATCTTTCCACGTTAGACAGATTTCCACACAGTCTTTTAGGTAGATTTCGTCAGAAATACTACCTATTACATTCTCACCTAAGTTGGAAATTTTGTAAAATTTTTGCAGATCTACGCCGATCATGACTCCCAGAACCCAAAACCACCCCCAGTTCAGAACTTTATCTATCTATCTATGTCACTTTTTTATGGACACGATAACCGCAATAATTCTGCACAAATCTCTTCGAAACTGTTACATAATATCAAGGGGCATTAAATCTCGGCCAAGTTCGTTAATGGGCAAAATCGAACCAAGGGGGGGGGGGGGGAAGATGGGGGGGCTTTTTGTGAAAACAAAAAAAACCCTATAATTTCTTAATTATGATACGTATCGAATCCGTTTAAAGTTATTATTACTTCTAGGAGAAGGACCGAAAATTTATGTATGACATATTTTTGGTATCATTAAAAATGTCCCCAAGGAGGGGGGGGGAGAGGGGTTTCAGAAGAAAAAAATTCATAACTTCGTCAATTCACAAGATATCAAATCCGCTTAAATTTATTGTAAATCCTCTTAATATTATCTAAAACTTTTATACTGACAAGTTTTTTATAGGACCAACTCTTATAGCAAAAAAAATTAAAAAAAAAAAAAAAAAAAAAAAAATCCCTGCTGGCTCCGCCTGCAAACAAGTTAGGTTTCGAAGTAGGCTGTTCCAACTGCCGCATCATGGCAAAAAGGTAATTTCTTCCGCAATTCCTAACAAACAGGCGCCCCGCGGTCTGCGTCTTCGAAATCTACCTGTGCCTGTAGGCCGAGCTGTCAGGGATATTTTTGTTATACAAAGTCCACCTTAGGCAGTTTACCAGATATCATTTGTTGTAATTACGTCAAGTTTTTTAACCCATTTGTGCCTGATTTTATTTTCTCCTCTCAGTACTTTGTTTAATTATATAACTGCTAATATATACAGCAGTCATTAATAGAGGAACAAACTTTAAGAGGTAGTAAAGCTACAACAATGAATTATTGTATAGGAAACCAGGGTAGCAATATATTCATTTAGTCAACATTACAGGGCGCTTCCCGTCTACCTGAGGCCGGATTTTTGTACACAACTTTAACAATAATGAAGATAGTTTAACAATATTTACAACAGAACTGACTTGCTGTGTGCGAAATGCGATGAAATAACAAAAAGTGGCAGAAGTACTCAATAATTCAGTTGGAGCGCTGTATGTAATGTCCTTTGTATTTAGAAAAGTGGATCGTCTAATTTGGCACTGATTGGATGCAGATAGTTGCCACTTTCACCTTCTTAATAAATAAGACAATATCACAAAACGAAATGTGGCAGTCCGCTATAAATTAGACGATTGACTTTTGTCATGCAAGTTGACATTACATACGACGCACCGACCGACTTACAGTGAACATCTAGCCCTTTTCGCGATTTCATCGCATTTTACACACATCAAGTTAAATCTGTTGTAATCATTGTTAAAATATCTTCATTATTGTTAAAGTTATGACGAAAAACCCTGGCTCAGATGGAAGTGAAGCACCTTGTAATTTTAACTAAGTGAGTAGATTGCAAGTCTGGTTTTCCTATACAATAATTGTTTGTTGTAGTGTACTCTACCACCTTCATAAAGTTTGTATCTATGTATCGAACACCCTGTATATATTACAAAAATGATTGCATTGTACTAATCTGAATACTCTGTTTATAAATTGTGAAAAATAATCATAAAAATGTGAAAAGAATTTTATCTAAAAAAACTATTAATTTATTTCCGAAAAATAAAAAGGTCCCAATTTTGGGACGCTAGGCATAAATGGGACATAATATTTTGCATGCCATTTCTTAGGACGGAATGAAATCTTGATTATAAAAAAGGTAAGAAGAATGATTGCAAAGATATTGTTAATTGAAAACATTAGAAATCTGCTTCACCTAAAAAGTTTGTCGCACTAGTGGCGAACAATATATCTTTTGAATATATTGTTCTTTATAATCTTTTGAAATAACATTAGAAATCGTTTATTAATTTTAGCAAATGTGGCGATAAAATAGATAAATAAATAAATAAAACATAATACGACTTCTATAACACTCTATTTTCAGTTCTAGATCAGGATAATATTACCCCATTTGAGGTAACGCATTATGCTACGCTGAACAAATGTTACCTGATCATTAAGCTAGAATAGAAAAGACTACACATACAAAGTATGTAGTTCCATATTCTGAGGCTGCATGATAAAATCTATCGGTTTATAAAATTTGGAAAAGAGTAAAACCAAAATTGTTCAGTGGGTAGCGTATCTAAATTGAGAATTTCGGTCTGTGGATTTCTCAAGTTATCAGGAGAAATTCGGAGAAGAAAATACTTTCTTCTTATAAAACTAATGTATTATTTATTATGGTCACTGAAGCAGAAAATGTTTGCATATTCTCGTAGATGCATTATATGATTTTTTTTTAATTGTATAAAATGTTATTTTTATTTCAGTTAATTTTTTGTATTTTTCCAAAAAAAAAAAAATTAGACTTTATCAGGCACATTTTTTATGACAGATTTTTTTGTTTGTTTGTTTTTCTGATAGCTTAGTTAATTTTTCAACTATCATGAATTTATTTATCTTTAAACATTTTGCGTATCTCATGCATTATCTGACCAAAAGTGACACTTTCGATTTTAAGCGTTTTGCAGGGTATCTGGAGAAATACTTGATGAAATCGTCTGGAACTCATAGCTTTCAGCGTTGCTTTAGTCACGAGCGCAATTAGGGGGCCAACAAGAAACTGAATTTAAAAAAAATTGCGTCCAACCTGTAAAATAAAATGCTCGAAATGATTTGTATCTGTAGCACATGACTATGTGGGTTTTGTACAACATTTGTGTTCATTTGTCTAAGAATTAGCATGTACGTATATTCATGAAAATATAAAGGCTTCATTAAAAATTTCAAGAAATTGCCGCAAAATTTTTGTTTATAGCATTCAGGGATTTTCACCAAATTTAACGCCACTTTCAGAAAATTTGAAAACATGCCGTAAAAATAACGTATTGAAATTAGAATATAAATAAATATGTTAAATACTTGATGAAATACGAGAGCGTGTATGAAATAATTTTTAACCGCGCATGCGCTAACTATAACGTGCTCTATCCCACTCCCCTCCCCCCTGTATAATTTAGTAGTTAACTACTAAAGTATAGTATGTAGGGTAACTTTTATAAAAGCCCAGTCGAATATCGTGAAAATTCAGAAAGATATCAGAGATATAATAAGACGAATTTCAGCTGTTTTCTAAAAGTAGCTGGGTGATAAAGGATATTGTAAAATCCTTAGAATTCAGTTATTTTTAGAAACAGCAGAAATTCAGCTCCCTAGATCGCCGATATCTTTCTGAATTTTGAAGATATTCGACTGGTATTTATATGAGTTGCCTACTAAATTATGAAAAAAGAGAGAGAGCTCTCTCTCTTTCTTTCTCTTTCTTCTCTCTCTTTAACGACGTTATCTAGATAACGTCGTTATTCTCGCATTCGCAGATAAAAGTTATTTCATATAAATGCCCATTTAAAAAATATATATTGAATATATTTTTATTCAAATTGCCTTACATTGTTTCTGCAATACCTTGTTATTTGTAATTATTTGTCCTTGTTGCTGTAATTATTGTTTCTGCAATACTTTTCTAAGAGTGGCGTTAAATTTGGTTGAAAACCCTACATGCTATAAAGAAAAAACTAGCTAGAATTTTTAGAATATTTAAAAGAAACTTTTATGTCTCCATGAAATAAACATTCTATTTTTATACAATAAAACTGTTGTACCAGACCCACATAGTCCTATCATTTGGATCACTTTGTTTTGCAGGCTGATAAGAAATATTAGTTATTTTACATTAAATTTGTTACTAGTCATTCAATTGTCCTCATGACCAAATCTTCGCCGAATAATATTAGGTGAAACATGCTCTTTATATTTCTGAAGTTCCAGCAGAAGTATTCCTCTAGATATTCTACAAAAACGTTGGTTACTTTTGGCCATAAAGTGTTATTACATACGAAATCTGTAAATGCGTGGAAAAGTTTTGCATTGTTAAGCAGAAAAAAACATTTTCTGGAGAACCGCCTTAACACATTGTCGACTAGCAGTGTTGCCAATTTTTTCTTTTTGTTTTCTTATTCAAAATATCTATTGGAATTTTCCAACATTTATTTTCACTTCATTTAATGACAGACATTTCGTGGTCCTTCAATCGGCCTCTTGACCAAACTTTCGCCGAATATAATCAACATTTAGGTTCTCTTTAGTTAATGACAGACATTTCTTAGTCCTGTAATTGTCCTCCTAACCAAACCTTCCAACATTTATTTATCCTTTATTTAATCAAAGGCATTCCGCGATTAAATAGAGCAAGGATTAGAGATAAAAATTGTGGTAAATATTTTGATTAAAAAGACGCACTAAATTAGTTACGAGTATACTCATCAGCGGCCAGTAAAGTGTTAAGAGGTTAAGCCTATTGAAATGAATAGGTTAGAATTTTCTTATTCGAAGATTGTTTTTACTTAGTACCAAATACTATGCGATTTTTTACGATTTCATCTATTCTGTGCAAGTATTTTATATTTCTAGTATAATATATTTTATTTCTAATTGAATTTTTTGTATTTGTATTTTTTTAAGACATTAAGATTTATCCTTTAATTTTCAGGAACTTTAGAATAATGAACAATAGGAGCTGATCTTTGGGATTATATTTTCGCCTCAAATGTGAACGGCAATTTTCAAAAGTAAGATCTTATTCACTTTATATTTGTGTCGCATTTTTACTTCACTGCGTCCTTTATAACATTTATGTTCATTTGTATAATAATAACACATATATTCAGGGAGGTATAAAAGAGATATAATTTGGTTGAAAAATTAAAGAAAATTTCGAAAGTGTTTTGTTTATAGCATGCAACCATATTAGCAAGCTTTCAACCAAATTAAATGCCACTTTCAGGAAGCTTGACAAAATACAGTTAAAACAATATTCTGTAATTAAAACATAAATATATTAACTATTTGATGAAATAGGTGAATTTGTATTTTTTTTTAAACTGCGCATGCAGGAAATATAACAACCTTTTATTTTACATAATTTTGTGGTCTATTTAAGGCAATTCGTATAAAAAGGACTGTCGAATATAGAAAATTCTGAAAGATATCGGCGATATAGTGAGTTAAATTTCAGTTGCTTTATAAAAACAGCTATATGTTAAGGGATTTTCCACAAATTGTCCTTTGAAGAATAACCAGGATCATACCATTCCTACTAAAAAAAAATCATTACAATCGAAGCATCCGTTCAGAAGCTGCGCATGGACATGCAAATACATGCCATGCGCCTTTGTTGTATGTCAGTTAATAAAACAAGTGGGTAAGTGTGATCGAAGATCGCACACAGGGTTTGTTTAATATTCCTTTCAAAACACTTATTCTTTCTTTAATAAATCCAAAACAATTATCCTTATCCCTTATTAATAAGAACAAAAACTGACTAAAGTTCTTTTAATTAAATCCATCGGACAATGAAATGTAAAAATCGAAAAATTCAACTTTCGTCGTCCAGAATAGAATCCGGAACCTTTGGGTTAGAAGAAAAACGCTAATATCACTTATACTATCTAGCTCACAGGAAAAAGAGTGAAATTAAGCATCTGTTCTAAAATCTAAGAACATCGCAGAAATGATCTGATATCATTAAAATAATTCATTAAATTAAAAAATTGTTTTTTTTCCTTCACATTTTATTATTGTTTGTATGAGAGGAGGTATTCAGCTATAAGTACGCAAATTTTTAAGTATGTGACTTAACAGCTTCCGAGTACGAACTCTGTAACGGAAGGGCAGATAGACAGAGCAGTGAGACTAATAGAGTTTCGTCAGATGAGCGAAACCCCAAAAATGACAATTTGTGGAAAAACCCTTAAAATCCAGTTACTTTTTAAAAACAAGTGTAATACATCTCATTATATCGCCGATATCTTTCTAAATTTTCATGGTATACGACAGGCCGTTTTATATGAATTAACCTATGTAGTTAACTACTAAATTATGCAAAATAACAATTATTATCGTTCTCTCATTCTGCAGTTAATAACTATTTCAAAAAAATGCTCATGTTCCATCAAATTTTTAATATATTCATATTATAATTGCAGTATATTATTTCTGCTGTGCTTTGTCTAGTTTCCTGAAAGTGGCCTTAAATTTGGTTGAAAACACTGTGTTATAAACAAAAAACATAGAGAAATTTCTCGAACTTTTTAAAGAAACCTTTATATCTCAATGCTTATGCGTGCTATTACTACACAAATGAACACAAATGCCGCCAGTTTCCCTATCAGCAATTTATGCCAATAATCGGAAATGTTACTCTAATTCTTTTGTGTAGCCTTGTATAGGATCTTTAAAATTTATACACACCTAGTAATATGCAATGCATTAGTTAAATTCAAAAACGCATACCTACCACAACTGAAAACGCACTTCCAGCAATTATTGCTCATAGACAGTACTGTAGCCTAAGGCTCCTATAATAGGAGCTGACGCATATCCATTTTGTTTCGCATTATTCGGGTCTCAGTTCAGCATCTCAATCTACCGCTGCCGGAGCTGGGGTTGCCTAAGGCCTCGTTCCTCCACCTTCTGAAAGAGGCTGGGTGTTAAATGGCGGAAAATTAGCTTGGTTTTTCGACTTTGAGACACATATCTGTGAGGATGCGTCAGCCTGTATTATAGGAGCTCTACTGTAGCCGGATTCTTTTGTGTGTCCCTGTAAATGAGCGATAAATGCTATGCTATGCAAACCCTATTCTATAGTAAGCATATTGTACTGCACCTCAGTGATGTATACCAATTTTAATCTGTTTGAAATAATGTAGCATTAAAATGTCTTTCAAAAGATTTTCCCCATAATGTAACGGGATTCTTTTGAGTGTCCCTCAAAAAGAACTATAAATGCTAACACACTTCATTTTCAAGGGACTCTCAGTAAATATGTAGTCTTGAGTGCTGAAAACTTTGTCACAGATTAATATAATTTTGAGTTTACAGAGCTAACATTTCCAAAAAAGGCCTAAAAATTAAAAGGAACACTTTCTTTCATATTAACTTATTTATGATTAACATTCCGTTTGGTTTACTGCATAACAAACAAAGTTGAACTTGACTTGACTTGAAGGGGGGGGGGGGGCATGAGACCTATAGCTACTTGGCTGTTGTCTCTAATTATCCAAAAACAAGAAACAACCAACACAGCGAACAAAACGCCCACTTAAAAGCGATCAATACTATGGAAAAAGCTCAGAGTAGCTGCGCGAAACTCATTCGAAGACCAGAAACCGTTAATAAAGCACACCAACGAGCGAGAAGATCCACTATTCAAAGAATCACTATCCTAACAACCACTACGCTGGGACTGATATTTAGTACACAAGACACAACCAACACAACGAACAAAACATCCACTTAAAAGCGATCAATACTATGGAAAAAGTTCAGAGTAGCAGCACGAAACTCTTTCGAAGAACAGAAATCGTTAATAAAGCACACCATCGAACGAAAAGACCCACTATTCAAGGTATCACTATTCCAACAACAACTTCGCTGAGACTGATATTTAGTACACCGAAACAAAATATGCTCCAAGGAGTCAGCTACTCCACAAGTGCGACAACTGCCGTCCGCTACCAGATTAAAACGAGCCACCATCGCGGGGGTTATCAGCATACCACACAGAAACCTTGAAATAAAAACATCCTCCTGTCTATTGCGAGACCAACGGAACGTCTGCTTAGCACTGGGAATATTCCCTTGCGAGTACTGATACTTGCAGGAGCTATAGGTGAGCCCAAACTGACTCTTCATCTTTTTCTTTTGAGCGCAGATTAAATCCTCTGGAGAGATCCATTCGATCATGGTGTCAAAATCAGATACACTCTTGGCCAGGTTGTCTGCTTTTTCATTTAAGGGGATCCCCCGGTGCCCCGGAACCCAGTACAGGAAGAATTTCGGAATATGGGCTGAGACCCGAAGAATTTTATTATAGAGCCATATAACAACCTTAGGTGACTTCAAATGCGTAGATTGGAGCGCTGATAAAACAGACAAGCTATCAGTGAGAATTACAACTGGAAGCGACACTGATACCAGCTCATCCAAAGCCGTACCCATCGCCAGAGCCTCCGCTGAAAAAATAGAGTTGACCTGTTGGATTCTATAGCCAAACTGACCTGTTCGTGAGCAGCCAGCGATCGACGTAATAGAGGGAGACTTCGATGCATCAGTGGCAATGATGTTCCAGGATCCCGCAAACTCTTGGATAAAATCTGCAAAAAGGGAAGCTATAATACTCGATTCCAGCTCTGTACTCTGAAAAGGTAGGCCCGAGGAAAAGAATTGTACTTTATCTGTATTCATAGGCAGAGGAACTTGGAAACGCAGCAGATGATCCAGCCTGCAGCCGAACTCATTCAAATTCTCAGAAACACATGGTAAACTATCTACAAAAGAGACCAAACCATCCGTGCGAAATTCAAAGAAAGATGACCAGCTGCCCAGAGAAACCTGTTTAATCCAGAACCGGAAAGCTAGATCCCGGATCCTGTCTACAATAGGAAGAGCGTCAGCATGTTTACGCAAAAGCAAAATCGGGGTCCATCCCGGAAGTCTCAGTGCCACCCTTATAGCACAATTCTGCAGCACTTCCAACTTTAGAAAAATGGTCTTGCATGCTGAGACTAAGATGGCTGCCCCATATTCAAGGACACTTCGAATTGCGGAGGAGGCTAGCGTCAGGAGGTGGGAAGATCTTGCTCCATAACTCCTCTGGGCCAGGGCCTTCAGAATGTTGATTCTTTTAAAAACTTTTACCCGAAGGTACTCTGCGTGTCTACGAAATCCAACCCGGCGAGCAAAGACGAAACCAAGAAACTTAATTTCCGAGCACCAGTCAATCAGTCCGCCGTTAATAGTAAATTGAAACTCTCATTCCTCCAACCTCCTTGATAGGTTAATGGCATGACATTTGTCTGATCTGAAAGATAGCTTCCAGTAAGAGCACCATTGCACTATGAGCCTGAGCGCATCTTGGATTTTTTCTCTGCAGGACTCCAAAGAGGCAGCCGCGCAATATATAAAAATATCATCAGCATATATAAGAAACTTAATGTCGAGACCCTCCAACACTTCATAAAAATCCGCCAAATAGATTGTGAACAAAATCGGACTCAACACAGAGCCCTGGGGCACACCTTTACCGATACCACGGGCTGTCGAAAGAACACCTCTCCAGGAGACCTTGATCCTTCTAGCGGAAAGAAAGCGATGCAGCCATCGAAGAATCGAACAAACAAAGTTGATTACAAAAAGAAGCATCGAAACAACCGCCATCTTTCCTTCATTTGCACATGCGCGGTTAGCTGACTCGCTGTTTGCAGATAAGTTCAGTTACTCGACTTTAGTTTCGATTTTTATTCCCATTTAACAGGTTAAGATAATGGTGAATTGGATTTTAGGTTTAACCAAGAGTTAAGCCCTTAACCTGCAGTTAAGATTGACGGCGAATTACCCGCTTAGTTTTTTTAAAATGTATATCGTTATTAAATTGAAGAAAAATAAAACGATCGAAATATAACTAATTATAATACTACCCAATAAATAAAATTATTGAAAATATTTCAATAGGTTCCAAAAAAAAAAAAAACAATATCAGCTGTTTTCCATAGGATTTCGTTGTTGCTCCTGCAACCTTAAGAAGATCCATAGAGAATTTGGATGATCTTAAAAAATAATTAAACGGTCATGTCAAATGCGTTTAATATTTTATAGGAAAATTTGATTGTTATTTTCCATTTTGACATTTGAAACTATATTATATATATATAACTATTATATTTGAAACTACAGAATATCATTAAATTGGTAGAAAATCCTTTTATGATCGAGAACTATTTAATTCAGCGTACTCATTGTCCTTTTCAAGATATCAAATATTCCCATTTTCTCTGGATAAATCCCTTTTAATTCGCGGTAATTGATAAATGTATGAATGGATTGACAGAGAAATGAAATGAATCAGCTCTTGGGAAAATCCCCTGATTATCATTTATACAATTCCCTGAAGTGTTTAGTAAGCATTTCGAAAATAAACCAGGTTAATGAACTTTTGCAATGGTCTAGACCAGTGTCTCTCGGCCTTTATAGATTAGCGACTAACAACTTTTAATTATTGTCATTTGCATATGAAATTTTATTTATTTTTGTGTATATTATTTTAGTATACACTAGATAGTACCCGTTAAAGTTACACGGTAAATAACTTGAAAGTTCCTTTAGAAATATGTTTTAATTTCACTTACCCATCATACGTAGCATAGTGTAAGTCTTGTAATCGTTTTGAAAATCGAAAAAAAATTTTGACGGATTTACACGTTTCAGACACTGGAGATTCCGAAAAACATATTTTTAGAAAAAAAATATTTGCCGTCCGTCTGTATGTCTGTGTGTCTGTAAACGCTCTATCTCCCGAAAAAACTGAGATAGAGACTTGAAATTTGGTATGTACTTAGTATGTAATAATGGGAGAAGCTTATTGAATTTCGGTAACCTCGATTATCCGGGACTATTTTTTTCGGAAATATTCGTTCTGATAAAAGGTGTATAAAAATTTTCGGAATTGTTTATTCTAAGGAGTGAATATAAAAGACAATAAAAAAACATAAATTTTGCATAAAGCATGAATTTGATCGGATAGTAAGTTGGCGAGATATTTGTAATCCTATTTTCCACCCTCTTCGATTTTTCATGACCCTGTATTTCATCCAAATTTCAATTCAAAGATATATTTTAACTGGAAATGAGACGCTTAATCAGATGCAATAAACCGCTAGTTAATAGGATTATTGTTTTTGGAGTTATAAGGAAGTTTCTTTTAAGCAATTCAGTAATCGAGCCTTTAAAGCGACGCTAACGAAAAAGAAAGGCTACCGCAATGCCTTATTCATATCTTTTTTTACAGACCGCGGGAGTCACGGGATGCTCGAATGCACCAATAAAGGTGCACGAAAAGAACATCATGTCACTCTAGTGGTCTGTAAAAAAAGATAAGTGGAATGAACCGCGGTAGCCTGTCTTTTTCGTTAGCTTCGCTTTAAAGTTTATGACGTCATCAAGCCACGATTTTATTCGAATTGCAATGCATTTTATACGTAGTGTACACATTTTTAGGTAGCTTTCAATACAAAAGGTAGCTTTCCTATATCTTCCTTTTAAAATTTTAGCTAATGTTACACGAAAACAGCAAGTTGAAATCCAAAGAAACGTTTACAAAAGATTCGTTAATACTGAATTTGAATAAGAAATTTGCCAAATTATTGAGCAATAGCCAAATTGGCTTCATTTATGAAGACTTATTTTGGTCGCCAAATTTGGCGATATTTCGCCAAATGTCGCCAATTTTGGCGCTAACGGATATGAATATATAGTTTTATGCGTATGATTGGGACAATTATTACAACAATGAAAGAAAATAATTTGCAAGTAATCGCGTTAATGTGCTGTTTTGTTTCAAAATGTCAGCCACCCTAGAATTTCAAACTGCTCTATCTCAGCCATTTTTTAAGATAGAGGTAAACCAAAAAATGCTCCGGAATCCTTATATCAAGGCCTAAAACGTAATTAAAAAAATAAATTTAAATTTTTAATTTTTTTGTATAGTTATTTTAGTTTTAAATTTTTACATGGCCGCCATCTTGAAACAAAATGGCGGACCAAGCTGGCCAACGAACTCGGTCGAGACATTTGTTAGCTTAATACACACAATTAGTTTCTTCAAAATTGATTTATAAATACGAGCGTTATCGTATAACATAGGTCAGATAGATATATAAATCAACATTTGAACGGAGGGTGGTTTTGGGGTCTGGGGGTCATGATCGGTGAAAATATATTGAAATTTTCCGGAACTGCTTTCCTCCGAACGGCTGCAATAGGTAGCTTTATACTTTTTTGTATTGAAAGCTACCTAAAAGTATAAAGCTACCTATTGCAGCCGTTCGGAGGAAAGCAGTTCCGGAAAATTTCGATATATTTTCACCGATCATGACCCCCAGACCCCAAAACCACCCTCCGTTCAAATGTTGATTTATATACATAGATATATCCATATATATATATATATATATATATATATATATATGACCTATGTCATACGATAACGCTCGTATTTATAAATCAATTTTGATGAAACTAATTGTGTGTATTAAGCTCACCAATGTCTCGACCGAGTTCGTTGGCCAGCTTGGTCCGCCATTTTGTTTCAAGATGGCGGCCATTTAAAAATTTAAAACGAAAATAAATACACAAAAAAATTAAAAATTAAAATTTATTTTTTAATTACCTTTTAGGCCTTGATACAAGGATTCCAGAGCATTTTTTGGTTTACCTCTATCTTAAAAAATGGCTGAGATAGAGCAGTTTCAAATTGTAGGGTGGCTGACATTTTGAAACAAAACAGCACATTAACGCGATTACTTGCAAATTATTTTCTTTCATTGTTGTAATAATTTTCCCAATCATACGCATAAAACTATATATTCATATCCGTTAGCGCCAAAATTGGCGGCAAAATTGGCGAAATTTGGCGAAATATCGCCAAAATTGGCGACCAAAATAAGTCTTCATAAATGAAGCCAATTTGGCTATTGCTCAATAATTTGGCGAATTTCTTATTCAAATTCAGTATATTAACGAATCTTTTGTAAACGTTTCTTTGCATTTAAACTTGCTGTTTTCGTGTAAAATTATCTAAAATTTTAAAACGAAGATATACGAAAGCTACCTTTTCCTCCCGGTACAGGCCGGAAGGACTTTTTATTTTAATATTTTACATTATGCATATCCATGATGGGTGAGTATTACGGTGGTACCCCCAACGACTAGTTTAATTAGTTGCTTTTAAATTAAGGGGCTACTTCACTCAGACGAAAACACCCGCTCGCTTAATGTTAATCCTATGGAGAAAATTTTTGACGATATCTCGTTCGCATTTCAATATTTTTAAATGATTTTTTTTGCATTGGATAGCTGAGGCCAATCTCTATGCACGCTCCTTTCTACTTTTTCGATTTTGATTACAAGTTTTTTTTTTTCATTAAGATACTTTCACTTTCGAAACCAGTTTTGAAAGTGAAAGTATCCTCAATAAAAAAAACTGCAACAAAAATCGAAAAAGTAGAAAGGAGCGTGCATAGAGATTGACCTCAGCTATCGAATGCAAAAAAATCATTTAAAAATATTGAAATACGAACGAGATATCTTCAAAAATTTCCTCCATAGGATTAACATTAGCGAGCGGGTGTTTTCGTCTGAGTGAAGTAGCCCCTTAAGTGATGAAAACTTGATGAATTGTTATATTGTGTAAGCGATTCTTATAGATATAAGACTGTAGATGGTGTTGTCAGTCCAGCCTACTCAACTAATGAAGTGAAATAATTTTAAGCTTTTAATTTACATCCTATTATGCTTGATTTTTAGCAAGAGTTTAACTAAAAATATTAATTGGATGGTTTATTTTTACTTATTACAGTCTCATTTTTTTTAAATATCAGTATTTAGTACTTTCTAATTTTTTTAAAAAAAATTACGCGACCTTTAAATATTTTCATAAATTTTATTTTCATCAACCTAACCGTAAAACCTTAAACTTAAAATTTGCTGTTTGCAGCTAACGATTTATAATATATATTTACTTGAATTTTATTTTACATTTTCATACATTGTTTAAATATTAAATCATCGATATCAAGATAATTTCCTTTAGCGTTCCAGTATGAATATTTTTCCTTCTTTCTGTTTTCTCTCCTTTTATTTTTCCTTTTTTTACGAAAAATAATCACATACTTATCTTAGTATAATATGACATCTTGATAATGAATCAAATAATATGACATCTTGATCAAATTTATAGTACAAATTGTAGATCAATTCAATTTATTTAATTGATAATTACATGTACAATTTTTTACTTTAAATAATTTTACTATAAAATTATTAGTAATTTAAAAAATATTCTTGGTTGTTAAATTTTACTTAATTACAAAGCATTCGAATTTAAAAAAAACGAATTATATAACTTCTCCACCTGAAGTAAAATATGACATTATTAAAATGAATTATCGCCAATAAAATAACAAAAATCATTCTGTCCGCAGTGAGTATCGAACCGACGATCGAAACAGATAACCACAGCATAAACTCAGCGCCTTAGAACACTCAGCCATCACCATTACTTCGTTCTACTGTACGGTAAAACTGGATACGTTCTAGAATTAATCTTATGCATGCGCAAATATGTCAATTTTTTGTGAATCTTAACTAAATCCCTTTTCTTTGGAATATATATGATATCTGAAATATTTTTAGACCAATTACTAATACATTTTGGCAGTAACACAATTGCTGAATCATAAAAAATTGGTCGCTTTTTTAAAAATTTTAAATCGCCATACAAAGCAAATAATTTTTAAAATAAAATTTTAATAAAAAAAAATATTTTACACGCGAAAAGGAATGTATTTAAAAACGACGCATATATATATATATATATATATATATATATATAATTATAATATCTATGAATTTCAAAAAACATATCAAGTTCTATTCTACTTAAATCTCCAAAGAGATAATCAATGATACTGTGTATACAGAATACCACATAGCTAATAATTAACATGTGCAAACATAATATTACCATAGCTGATGCTTCAATGGTAATTGGCCAAATTTTACTCATACCAAAAGAATATTGAAAAAAGAAATAGAGAGAAAGGGGGAAAAAAAAAATTAAAAATTGGAGTTGCAATTAAGTAAACACAAATGGATTAACAAATTAAATATGAACCATACACAATGGAAAATTGGGCCACATGAGAATTAAATATGAATTGGACATGGAAAAACACATGCACATGTACTCATCAGCCTGGATGTACCCACATGTGTTTTAAATAATAATTCAGTGTTTCATAATTCTACTGGCATAATGCTAAGATCAGTAGAATCATCCAGGTACACTGAATTATTACCAGACAACAATTGGAAATATTAAAATTTGGAAATATTTAAATAGGAAATAAAAAACCATTAAGAAAATACAATATATTTCACTCACATCGATTATCCAAAAAACTGTAATTAACACCTCACTAAATTACCACGAGATAACAGTTTTGAAATAATAAAATTGGAAATATGAACGCGTAAAGTGTAGATAAAATATTTTACTCACAATAATTATACAGAATCCTTAAAATGTCACAACGTCTACATAATATTCACATCCACATGGCAATGCATCATACATGTTAACTAAGTCGAGTTGAGAGAAATGATTTGTAAGACAAGTTGAGAGCACACTTTTTTTAAAACACAACCCCATAAATGACACCCAATCACAAAATGATTCAAAAACACTCAAAATAATTCTGGTTTTAATACACTTATAACAAATTTATATCCGTGAATATATATTACTCCATCCAATTTTAATTCCTGAAAGTAAAATTAATATACAATCAATAGCTCCCTCTATAGTTAAATTAAATATAATATTAACAATATTATCTACAACTACCTGAAAGGTAAAGTGTCGCCATCTATTGGTATTATAATAGTTCATAATTAATATTTAGTTAAATATCCACTTTATTAGTTACATACTCACTTCATTAGATTTATTTATATAAATAAACTTTAAAAAACAATACTAACTTGTAGTTTTACTTAAAATTCAAATAAAATATAATACTACTATATGAATAAATCTACACAGAATTAATTCAACTTGCACAGCATTTCAGATATTCTTAACAAGAATATATTATGTAAAAGAGATATTATTTTAATTCAAATTATTTTTGCTGCCAGCTGTGTTAATCCACTGATATTATAGACATTTATTAAATAATTAATGTTTTATTTTTACTACTACTTAAATATATATTAGACTTGTTTTTAAATAATTAATGTTTAATTTATACTACATTGTAAATATATTTTATATTTATAGATTAATTTAAATATCTAATTAAATAATTCATAAACAATTCAAAATATCTCAAAATTTATAATGTTGATAATTAATAGTATTACTACTGTTTTTCAATCAAATTAATGCAATGCAGTAATTAAAATACTTGTTAATTTTATATATATAAACAAGAAACAAAATTCATGTGTCAAGCATAGATTATAGAACACATTCCAGCATATTCAGAGTACTGTTACAAAAGTCCTGCATTTCATAAGGTGAAAAATTATATTTAATAAACAATTTGGGAAACCCATAACACATTTGAAAACCCAATTTTTACCATTTATAGTAATCAAAGTATTCAAATTATTTTTGATGTACTGTATATGCAGTATGTATACTGTATATACACTGTAAAAAAAATGTTGATTTTACAGTATAATATTGGCACCCCAGCTGTCAGTATTATACCGTAAAATTAACAATAATAAACACTAAAATAAGTATACGGCTGATTTTACTGTTTATTACTGTTAATTTTACGGTGTAATACTGGCAGCTGGGGTGTTAGTATTATACTGTAAAATCAACAATTTTTTTTTTTTGCAGTGTAGATTTGTATATATACTACATATCATTCTAATATTTAGTTAATAAACGTTCAGTTAAGAACGCAGTTGAAGATTCCCTGTCGGCAATTTATGCCAATAAGCGGAAATACACTCGATTTCTTTTCTGGAGCCTAGTATATGATCTATAGAATTTATGCACACCAAGTAATATACAAAATATTAGTTAAATTTAAAAGATCATATCATAGCTGGAAAGGCACTTTAAACAATTATCGCTCATAGACAATACTGTAACCAAATTCTTTTGTGCGTTCCTGTTATTGAATGATTAATGCTATATTCTATACAGTAAGCAATTTGCTCTTAAGGAGCAGTTTTGCAATAAAGATTTTTTTAATTTGCAAGTTACATTTCGGTAAAAATATTTATTCAGGTACACTTTACGTTTATAAGCGAATAAAAATTCATATTTACTATGATGTCACGAGAATACTGTCCATTGGGTTTATTTTATCTTTGTGCATTATAGCGTAATTGATGCCATTTTTTCATTGATGTATACCAATGATATGTACCAATTTTAATCTGTTTGAAACAGTATAACATCATTAAAATACATTTCAAACAATTTTTCCCCATAGAACAAAATGTAACAGATTTCTTTTGAGTATCCCTCTAAAAAAAGATAAGTACTACACACTTCATTTTCAATATCAAACGTGCTATAATAAACCTTAAAAACATACATGAATTACATGGCAATCCGAGTATATTTACTCAAGTTAGAGGACGGATAGACAGACGGACAGACAAACCGAATTCATAAACACTTTTCCACTATGTTGGAATATTAAAAAAAAGTACGGTATCTTAACATTAAGTGCTAAAAACACTGTAAAATAAAATAATTAGATTACTATTTAAGTTGCCTTAATAATGGTGTAACATCGACATCTAGTTAATTAAACACATATTGTCCTTTTAAAGGTGGTAAATATCACGCTTTTCACCCGATAAATCTATTGTAATTAGCGTTAACTGATAAACATAATGAATCGACTGCAGGTGAAATTAAATGAATTCGCTCCTGGGAAATCTCTGATTGCAATACACAAGGAGAAATCTTTTTACCTGAAGTGTTTAGTAAGCATTTCTAAAATAGACCATGTTGAAGAAGTTTTCTAGGAGTCTTCTAGACCAGTGTCTCCTAATCTTTATACATTACTGGCTAATTGCTTAATTGTTAATTATTGTTATAAGCCCATGAAATATAAGATGTGTGTATATTATTTTAGTATATATATGTCAAATGTTTTAAACGTTTCTAGACAGTCATATATTTCAACAATAACACTATAATTGAATCATGAAAAACTAAAACCCTTGCCTCTTCCTCCAAACAATACTGCATTATACCCCACTTCCCCTACCCAATATTACATAAAGCTAATTTTGATTTGAAAGTACAGTTAGAAAGTTAATGACATAAAATTTTGAAAGAATTATGAATTTAACTAAGATTAAAATAATAATAATAATTTCATTACAAATACCGTTTGAAAGTTTATTAATGTGACATTTAAAACTGAAATTATGAATTATTTTCAGCTTAATATAAAAAATTTAATCGGCTAATTAGAAAAAGGAAAAGCTTCAATATTATTTGAAAAGTTTTTTAGTTATTCTTTCTTTCTAGTTTGAATATTAATCGTTAAGAATCAGGAAACTATTAAGATGTTAATTTTTTTTTCTATAAATGATGGGCTATTTATTTTCACTGACTTTCAAAGGTTAATTATGTACAATTAAAACTGAAATATTAAATTTTTAATATTTTATTCTGAAATTTGGTTTTTTATGTATTTTGTTTCTGAAATTTGGATAAATTGCTAAAGCTGTATTTTTAAATGCGTCATTCGTTTTCTAACTGAACTAAGTTTTAGCACATTATGTAGTATATATACAGATGTAGTTCATATACAGTACGGTATCTAGAATACCGTGATATACAAGGCTGCATAAACAAAATCAACTACCTTTCCGACTGTGGCCGGCAATTGCAGAAATCGGGTTTTCAAATGTGTTATGCGTTTTCTAAATAGTTTACTTAGATATATTCTTTCACATTTTTAAAACGATTAAGTTTTGTTACAGTTTTCTGGTTGTGTTGGAAAGTGTTTCATAATCTATGCTGGACGCATGATTTTTCTTTCTTGTTTATTTACTTACTTATTTACTATGAACAAATATTTAAAACATATTGTTTAAGTTGTGAACATTTTTTCATTACAATGTACAGATTATTTTTTTAATTATGACTAATATTATCCGATAAAATGCCTTTATAAAAAAAAAAAAAAAAAAAAAAAAAAAACTACGTGCATTTTTAATATTATTGAAACGTACTGAAATAAAACCTGTTCGTTAATATGCCTTTCTTGAAAAGAAAAGTAGCGAGATCATAAATAGATTACCATATGATATTTTGAAAATCCTATTTCTAATGTCTCTTACTTCTAATTTATACTCAGCACCATTATATAACATACTATCTAGTGCCATTTGGAAGTTAAAAATGATAAAATAAAATTTTCTCTGTGGAAATAGTTCCTCGTTCATTATTGCTTCTCTTGTCAAATGTGACGCATTTTGAAAATGCTCTGCATTTTTAAAAAGGCAACAGATAATGAAAATCGATAATTTGAATAATTTTCTCTCTGGAATTTTGTTCTAAATCATATTTGAGGTATGTCCAGGAGCATTAAAGCTCTAACAACGGTGCAGTAAAACTCTCAAAGCATCAATCAATCGCATTTTTTACTGTTAAAAAAAAAAAAAAAAGTATATTGCAAAATTGTGTTTACACCAACTGAAAATTTGCTATAAGATATACAGGGTCATTCATAATTCCCTCCGGGGTTTCGAAACGTTATAGTAAAAATACGAAGACGAATATGAAAAAAAGAAACATATGAAATTATTCCGAAACTATTCAAGTTTTACTTACATACATTACAGGTGTTCTATGTGTGAACCCTTGGTCACACGGCATACATCCATGCGATAGTCCAGTTCCTGCCATACTCCGTTTCTTTAAATTTCCGGTACCACACATGAATTGTTTTGTCAGTTGGTCCCTGTTTTCGATATTTATTACGAAAGGCCCGTTGAACTGACACCACTGATTCAGATTTAAAGAAACGGAGTATGGCAGGAACTGGACTATCGCATGGATGTATGCCGTGTGACCAAGGGTTCACATATAGAACACCTGTAATGTATGTAAGTAAAACTTGAATAGTTTCGGAATAATTTCATATGTTTCTTTTTTTCATATTCGTCTTCGTTTTTTTACTGTAACGTTTCGAAACCCCGGAGGGAATTATGAATGACCCTGTATACACTGCAAACAAAAAGTGTTGATTATACCGTAAAATTAACAGTAATAAACAGTAAAATAAGCAGTAATACACTACCGCACATGCACGGCAGCGTATTACTGCTTATTTTACTGTATAATACTGACAGCTGGGGTGCCAGTATTATATTGTAAAATCAACATTTTTTGTTTGCAGTGTATGTACATTAAACTTTTCTCAAAATTCTTTATAATAACATCATTTTTATATCTGTGATTAGAAATGTATTAAGAATATATTTAGCATATTTATTTTCTTGTCTTAAGGACACCCTAACCGTACTTGCTGCAGGCAAAATCTCAGTTTTTCTCTAAACTACTAATTTTTAATTTCCGACCATACAATGTATAGAAAGTATTGTAACTATAAATCGTGTGAGTGAATACGTTAACTCTCAAACGGTACTTCCGATTAATCCCCCATTTGGAGAATATATTATAAACCACTGTCACAAAAACTGTACAGATGTTGGTATACAAATCGGATGACGGATTAGGTATGTAATCCATTTTAAAACCATTTTATGATCTATTCTACAGGAAAAATCCCCAAGGAAATGTGAGAGTATAAGCGACAAATGTTGCTGCGATGTAATCAAGCTTTAGTACCGCAGAGGTAACGTCAACCTTTTCAAAATGGGAAGTCCAGCTTTTGAATTCCACAGATTACTATTGTGTCAGAAATTTATACATAGGATAATTTACTTTTTGACCATACGTCAAGAAAGATGAGTGGAGCCCCTCCAGATTTTTTAATTAGTAAATTACTGAAATCTCTCCTTTTCTGTTAATTTGATAAATAATAAGTGACTGAAGTCTCTTTCTTATCACAATAGACTGATATGAAATTTTCTGGTTAGAATTATAAATCATTTTCATATTACCGTGTACTAATTACGAGGGAAAGTTATTACGTAAGTCACAAAAGATAATTAAATAATAACTTGCAGTGATATTCACTTCAAAATTATTTTTATTTTTCAACATATTCTCCACCAATATTTATGCACTTATATCACCGTTTTATCAGTGCTCCAACACAGTTGCATAACATTCTTTGATTTGCTGTCTCAGCCACATAAGGACTTCAAGTCGGACCTTTTCATGTTCTGAGAACATCATCTTGCAACTTCTTCAACATCCACCATACAGCTTCGACTTAGTCCCAAGCGATTTTCATGTGTTTAGTCTACTAAAAAAAACATCTTGGAAGCAAGATGATGTTCACGGATGAAGAAAAGGTTCAACTTGAAGTCCTATAATGTGGCTGAGATAGCAAATCAAAGAATGTTATGCAGCTGGTGTTGGGGCACTGATAAAACGGCAATATAAGTGCATAAATATTGGTGGAGAATATGTTGAGAAATAAAAATAGTTTTGAAGTGAATATCATTGTAAGTTATTATTTATCTTTTGTGACTTACTTAATGACTTTCCCTCGTATTTTTATAACTATAGCAATAATAAACGTTCATAAAAACAACCCCTTACCCTTTAAAATCTATTAACATATATACATACATACATACATATATACATACATAATCTGTCCGTTATAACTTATGTGTTTCTTGTAAACAACAATGGTACGATCGTAATTAAATTACCGCACGCTTCTTGGAAATCCCATTTTGAATGTGTCTCTGATTCTAATTCATATTCAGCCTCCTTATATAAAATACTGTCTATATCACCATTTGATAGTTAAAAATGATAGAATTAAATTTTCTCTCTGGAAATAGTCCCTGCTTCATTATTGCTTTCCTTGTCAAATGTGATGCATCATGAACATGCTCTGCATTTCCAAATAGGTAATGAACAATGAAAATCGATTACTGGAAAAATTTTCTGTCAAAAATTTTATTCCAAATCATGTTCGAAAGATGTTAAGTCACTTTAAATTTCTTGACAAATGTTCAGTGAAACTATCCATACAATCGCATTTTGTAACAGACTTAAAATAAATAAATTTATGTTTGTTAATTAATAGCTAATTCCTTAGCCGATTATATAAATACTAGCAGACTACGCCCGCTGCGCTGGTCGGTTTCTCCAAAAGAACCTTGAATCAAACGAAATATATCGGTGAATTTAACTTTGTATTTTAAAGTAATCTGTACCTTTACCTGGAATATCCTAAAATAACATAAAAACGGATACTTATTTCACAAAGTTATGTTTTTTTTAATACGGTTTACTGTTACGTTTAAAATTTATTATTTACCGTTTTCCATTGATTTATATGTTTTATAGCTACATTTTTTAATAACGTTAATTAACCTATATTATTCACAACTAAAAAGAAAGGGCGCATCTAGTATTTGTCGAGAATTAAATAAAAATCATCCACTCGTGACATCATAATTCACTTTTATATTTTAACAGAATAATAAGGCTAGGGCTACTATAATTTGTGACTCGTGCTGACACATTGCTGCTGCTATTTTTTTTACGCGTGATGTTTTAGCTATGGGACTCCATTATGAAATTTGGTAATTTTTGAAATTCAATATTCGAAAAATGGCATAATCAGTGGATTTGAAATTTATATCAAGAAAAATTCAATTTTTTACTTTTCTAACGCAGTTTGTCTAACAATTTTCTGACAAATACTTTTCGAGCAATTATTTTTTCAGTAACTTCCAATGTTTCATTTTCCGAGATTAATCTGTGGCAACGATTAACGAAAATTCCAGTCGTCAGCAACGCATAGCTTTTTATTAAAGAGGATAAACATCCTGTTAAAAAACGTTTAAGGTGCCTGACCACGTACGGAGCAATTTTTTCCAAATAAGCTATTTAATTATTTTTTGAACTTATTTCTATTAAGATTAGGACTAGAAACTGTGAAAAAATGTAAAAAATATTTCATTCATTGATGAAATTTCGGTAAATGGAGGATTTTGTGGTAAAATTTAGTGAAATTTGGCCGAATACGCAAAACGCGCTACAGAAAAATATATTGTATGTATCTTAATTTCCTTTTTACACTTCATACTTATGACATTGGTAAAGGCAATGAACTAAAATCTAAGAGATATTTTAAATGATTCAAAATTTATAGCATATCGCACCTTTTAACATGCTAATTTTCTTGAAATTCATCGACGTCTTTCCACGAAAACATCCATAAAACAAAAAATATTTATTCTAAAATTGTATCTGTAGTTCATTGCCTTCACAATAGTATAAACAACATGCATTTTTAATTTCATAGTGATATTCTAAAAACTTTTTGAGAAATCATGTTTTGCGTATGGAATTTTAACGAAAAATTACATTTTCCAAAAAATGCATTAAAAGTTTAGATTTATGTTTTACGACAAGAATTTACAAAGTAATATGCATCTAAACTTAACTGTTTTTATGAACCATACTCTTTTTTTTTAAGTATTGAGCCTTTGTTTATTTCTAAAAGGCCATAATTTTGCTTCCCCCCTCCCTGTTAGTACCTTTAAACAGTACTTCCGGTCCTTTAAACAGTACTTCCGGTTTGAGTGACAGCTGTTGAGTAGTTTAAAAACTGCTACAACTCCGGTTCTATTTGTCTTACAATAAAACAAATACAGTTTTGGAAAGGTAAGAAGTTGGGCTTTAATAAAATGTAATAAAACTTTTTTGACAATTTTGGTCGAAAACCACTTTTTAAACGTAGTCAGATACCTTAAAATGAATTAAAAACTTTGTTTAGAATAAATTGACTCAATGCATTGCTCTTTGAGTCAATAAATGCCTTTCTGGGAAGGAAAAAAAAAAAAAAAAAAAAAACGATATTTAAGTTTTTTACTTAGTCTTCTGGTTTTATAAGTTATACTTTGTACAATAATCTTAATACACTAACATAAAAATCAAAATAAATCAAAGTTAAATATCATGCTTAATGTAGTAAAATTGGATGGGTGATAGAAGTTTGGATGAATTAAAACAACTAAGTCGGGATCTTGTCAACGATCAAAACTTATTAGACCAGTTCAATGCTATATCGAGAGAGTGGAAGTTCGATGGACGCCCCGAGATCCACACTTTTTAAAGACTTACATTTTCATAACTTAGATAAGAAAATGTAACACACATCTGCCAAAAAAACTGACTTTTTTGTGAGGATTTTCGCTTTTTGTCTAGCGCTTGGAATATTTTCCAGCAGGGGGCGAACGTGTCAAATTGGGGTGGAACTTAACTTTAATTGGATAATAAACTTTTCATTGATACCTGGTCTTTGTGACGAAAAGAAGGGTTAGCCAACCCTATAACAGCATTTCGGGTGCACAATTACCGCAAACAAAGGAAAATTGCGTTAACGTTTGCATTTTTAGCTTAAAATTACTTCGGATTTAAGGGTTGAACGTAATAAATGTTATACCGAAAGACAAACATAACAAGGGCAAACTAGATTTAAATATTAGATTTAAAAATTAAGGAAAACAAATTAGGAATTTTAATTTAAAATTTTGAACTTTAATAATATTTTTTTTTTCTTAACCTTTCATCCATTATTTTACGACTAGCCGCCACTGGCGACCAGTTTGGTCTCCCTTAAATGTATGTTAAGAACTGTAACACGTTACTTTTATTCATAATTTATTTTTTTCCGTAATCCTTCGCCAAACCGGAAGATTCTAATAGACAAATCAGAAACTTTTGCGATCATGGTAGCATTTCGCATATTTTTTGTTGTTATGTATTTCGTCTTTCTTGACAAAAACCGCTTAACCAACTTAAGCGTTTATGCTTCATATCCGTTTGCTTATCAGTCGCAATATGTTTGCTAATGAGGAGATTCTTAAACATATTAAGTAGTTTTCCGTAATTGAATCCATTGCCAAATGTCGTATTTTAGTTAATACGATTTGGTGCATTGAAGTCTATTTTGTGAAAGTCTTTAATGATATCCACATTTACACTGAACCATATTGTTGCCAATATTCTTTTGTTTGTTTGTTTGTTTCTCGCTAACTTTGGCTGTAGACTTGATTACGGAAGATTAGAAAATCTATCATTCTCATTTAAAACGTCTTGAATAATGTGACATAATCCGGGTGCATATTATAACACGTAATTTTCGAGTATGGTTTGGTGAAACATTGAACTTTTGGAAGCCAGTTTTGATAATCACATTCCTTTTAAAGCATATTTGCTGTCAGCACTTTTGACCCGTGGCGTAGAATCTGATTAAAATTCACGAACTTCCTTCTAGATGCCGGTCTCTGTTCGACTCTGTTTTTCTCTGCTCTCCTATCCTTATATATTATTTCTCCTGTCAACATCCCTTTTTCTAAGAAAATATGAAACGCAGAACAACGAATGAGATACCATATGGAAGGTTTTAGAACCGGCTTCTGACATAGCCCACTTAACAATTCGTTAAAACATGTTTTTGATTAAAATTTGCTGAAAAATAAAAATTAAATCGGCACTGCTTTCATAAAAGAAATGAAAGATTTTCCTGAAATTATTGTTGCCAAAAAAATAAAATACCACATTATAGGATGCTCATAGCAATTATTATAAAAAACACCGCACGGGTTTATTTTATACTTATGATTAAAGAGCGAAATTTAAATTGAAATGTTTAGATTTATATTTCTAAGTCCCGTGATTTTCCCGAAGCGGATGACGTCATCCTCTAATACAGTCAAAATACGATTGTTAATTTTTTTTTTCGCACGCGTGCCTTTAGCAGTCTTGGATCAGTTTTTAGTCTAACTTTAATGGAATAAATGAGATGATATTCTGGCTTGACTAACAACTAAATGTTGTTTGCAGATATTTTTATCCTTGCTTTTTCTTTAGAAGTTTAAACCTGCATCTAATAAATATTACATATTGATAAAAAATGATACTTCTCTCTCGACCACTTTTCATAACAAAAAACTATCGCCAAGTAAACGGGAGAACGTTGCCATTGGAATATCAAAAAATAAATAAAATATAAGAATTTAGGGACACAATTGTTATTTTAATTAATAAAATAACTACTAAATCAGTAAAACATAATGGAAAATACACGCAAATGTCGAATGTAAAACCACTAGATGACGTAACAAACACGCATAATGATTCTGACATCAAGTAAATGGGACTGCATTTTTGGCGTTTAATCTTACAGTTTGGCGATAGTTTTTTGTTATGAAAAGTGGTCTACGGGATAATAGAGAAGTACCTAAAAATATTAGATTTCAGTGCGAAATCTTCGAACGGGCCCTCTGGTTTTAATATAGTTCAGGAGTTTTCATAGCTGCATAATTCCCTTACTTTGGAATTTCTGCTTAATGTCTACTGACTATTAAGATCCGTAACTTGTAAATACGCCACGCCAACATTACCGCCTATAATTCTAATTACAGCAACCCGTTTTTTCTCTCTATATTGCAACTCTATAGTTAATATAGTGCCTCGGTGCGTCTACGACAGCTGTTCCATCAGAACATTTGATTTCAAAATCAAAGTATCGTTTCTAATTTGCACTCGCGAAAAATAAAAGCTGGTATTGGCGATTTTAAATATGCTATTGGCGAGATTTGCGCCCAAATAACACAAAAGTACTTAATGATGTTATGTATTTTGTAAATGTATATTAAATTACTGTTTTGAAAGCGATTGGTCATTAATAATGGTAAATATGATTGGTGATTAACAATCATTTTCAGTGGTCTCTCTTCCTTGCACGTATAATACATAAATACCAAATTAACTGACAATTTGTTTCGAAATTTGATTCATTAAATATCATTACAGGAGTTGTATTTGTTTACATTTAGCTTACATCAAGAAAAGATAAAGAATGAAGTTGAGTTGTATAGCACATAATTATGGTAAACTTTGATTGTGTCACTGGTACGAATTATTTTTTTTAAACCAGGCAGCGCTCCAAAATATTTTTCACGGAAAACTTACTTTACGAATGATTATCTCCATGGTTTAATGGTTTAAAACTTCACGACGAATGAATCTTTTTTTTTTTTTTTTTTTTTTTTTTGTTTATTTTCATGGATAGAGAATTTGAACTGCGAGGCTAATTTCAACTGAAGTTATTGAAGAATATATACATAATTGAACATAAGTCATCTCTCAAATATTAATTTATTTTGAACGATCTTTCTAAAAATGTAACATTTATTAAGTTTTATTCGAAAAAATAATTTTGAATTAAAATGGCCGCCTGGCATATGAAAAAGTGAAGCGGGCTTTCCGGAATTGTTGATGACAGTCACATGACTTACAGTTTTATTATAGAGATTAAAATTGACAGAGTTTATAAAACTTCGAATTTCATAAATTTTAGACATTTGCAGTAAATTACAACAATAATATGCAATAAAATGCCTTTATAAAAGTAAAAACTACATACTATTTTAAAACTATTACTATATGGAAGTAAAATCTGTTCTAAAATAAGATGTCTTTCTTGAAAAACAAAAATGTAGGATCGTAATTATTTTTCTGCGTGCTTTTCAAAATTTCCATTCCGAATATGTCTCTACTTCTAATTTATATTCAACACCATTACATAACTATCTAGCATCATTTGGTAGTTAAAGGTGATAAAATGAAATTTTCTCTGAGTTCCTGCTTCCTGCTTCATTATTGCTTCCATTGCCGAATGTGACGCATTATGAAAATGCTCTGCATTTAAAAAAAAGTAACAGATAATGAAAATCGATAATTCGATAATTTTCTATCAGGAATTTTGTTGCAAAACATAATTGGAGAATTTCAGAGACGCATTAAAATTCAATGAATGGTTCAATCAAAATTTTAACGCATCGATCAATCGCATATTTTGTTGTCCTGAAAATGCTTTAAGCATTAATAAAAATGTTAATTTATTAATCTATTTTTTTCTCTTTATCACTAATTAGTTAATCAATAAAATATTGAAATCTTCTCTCTTTTTTTTTTCCTTACTTTAACTTGATATAGAATAGTCTGGTTTAAATTATAAATATTTTTTTATATTACCGTGTGCCGATTATTTTTAAATCTATCACAATAATGTTTAATAAGTTGCCTTCGTGAAAATAAGTTCCTTATACGTTAATATCTGTTATCATATTTTTTGTAAAATCTGCGCATTGAGACGTCTTTTTTAACGCTTTCTAAAAAAGTTGAAAATTGTTTGTGATGTATTCGGTTTGTCTGTCTGTCCGTGCTCTAACTGACGCAAATATACTCGGATTGCCATGCAATTGATACATGTTATTGAGGTTTGCAATGTCATGTTCGGTATTGAAAATAAATGAAGTACAATCTAAAAACGACGTTTTCAAAACTGAGCAAAAAATACTCAAATCTGAGTATGTCGCGTAGTCAAAATTGGCTCCGAATCAAATTTACTCAAGTTTGAAACATGTATATACTCATTTCTGAAAACATGCACACACTCAAGAATAAAAACATCATGTGCTCATATTTGAGTATGGCCATGTTTCAAAAAGAGTATGAACTGACTTCTGTGTGCTCACTTTTGAATATGTCCATGTTTCAAAAATGAGTTTGAACTGATTCTAATCATTTTTGAGTATGTCGATGTTTCAAAAATGAGTTTGAACTGACCTCTATGTGCTCAGTTTTGAGTATGTCGATGTTTCAATAGTCTGAGTATTTCTGGTATTTCAGAATTGAAAGAATTGGGTCGTCATATTTGAAAAAAAAAAGTTTCATAACAAAATGAAAACACCGATTTACTCAGATTTGAAAGTGTCATTTTACTCAGTGTGTGTAGAATTTATAATTCGTTTACAGGAACACTCAAAAGAATTCCGTTACATTATGGTCTATGAGAAAAAATCGTTTGCAGTGTATCTATATTATAAAGGACAAACTTGTCCGTGCGTAACGCTGACGTCATTTTGCAAATGGCAACAGTTTTATATTTTAACGATGAAATTTCAGTTTTGCAATATTTGCTACTGCATTTTTAAATTTCCAAACATCGTATGTTTTTTTATTTTTTCACCGTTATATAGGGCCAAAAATCTACTTTCAAATGCAATTTGTTTGAAAACTGTATCGCAATTGACTCATTTATTATAGCATTGAAATTAAATTTCAAGCATGATTTCTTAAAAAATCTATCTCTTTCGCTTGCAGACGATTACAAAATATTAATCCGTTTGCACTTTAAACAAAATATAAGAAGTTCAGTATTTGTTTTCATCTAATATTCAATGATGAAATTAATACTTCATTAAGCAATAAATAAAATAATATAAATAAAACGCAAATTTAACAGACATGTAATTTAAATAAGCGCTTAAAACCGCTGAAATTATCAGAATTTTTAAGAAAAATTGCGGTACATGATAACGAAATTTTTAGCGATTTTTTCGGTTATTAACTTCTGGCACGAGGCCAATACGAAATTACCGCTTTCGATGAATTTCAAAATTTTATTTGAATAGTTAATTGTTGTATTTCACATAAAAATGCTCTTTGATGCTGTTAGTGGGCAATCTAAAGAAAATTATTAAATGTAAAAAATCTATTACAGTTTTCAATTAAAAAAAATGGTTTTCACATATATTCTCTATCCCGGGAAGCCCGGGTTAGAAGCCCTAGTTTTAATAACGTTTACACTATTTCAAATTGAAATTGTTCTACATTACAAGATGTTTACTGTAGAATATAGTGGGCATAGCATTTATTGCTCATTTAACAGAAACACTCAGAATAGTTCGGTTATAGTACACTGCAAAAAATAATTGTTGATAGCGTATTACTGCTTGCACGGCAGCGTATTACTGCTTATTTTACTGTTTAATACTGTTAATTTTACGGTATAATACTGGCAGCTGGGTGCCAGTTTTATACTGCAAAATCAACAATTATTTTTTGCAGTGTAATGTCTTATGAGCTATAATTATGAAAGTTATTAAATTTAACTAATTTTATGCATGTCACTTGATGAGTATAAATTCTACACATCATATACTGGGCTACACAAAAGATCACGAATACATTTTCGTTTATTGTTAGAAACTACTTAAGGGCTAAATTTTAGCATACTATGTAGTAATATATACAAATCTATCGATCATATATAGGGAGGCACAAAATAATTTTTCTAACTATTGATGGTTGTTGCTGAAATTGGGTTTTTAAATTTGTTATGCATTTTCCAAATTGTTTACTTACAGCATCTTACAGTATTATTACATGGTAGTATTATTGCTCAGTATCACATTAGTAGTATTTAGTACTGCTCAGTAAGGATTGGTAAATTGTATTTTCAGAATTGGTATTTTTGGAATCTTGTATTATCAGAATTTGTATTTTAGCATTACATAGTATAATTATTGCTCAATATCACAAATTATAATTTAGTAATGCTCAGTATAATTAGGTAAACAAACCTGCTGGGCCGGGCTAGTTGAGCTTAAGGCGAAAGGTAGACCTCCCCGCCCGGTTTGACCTTGACCTTGTTTACTTACATATCATCTTTCTCCTTACTAAACTATAATGTTTCGTTACAGTAATCTGAATGTGTTGGAAAGTGTTTCATAATCTACGCTTGAAGCATAATTTTTCGTTCTTGTTTAAAACAACGAGGGTCGTAACACGAATAGCTATTAAATTACTCTTTTAGAAAATCCCATTGTAATATGTCTTTACTTCTTATTTTTCTCAGCACTATTACATTGCATGATGTCTTACTATTAGTACCATTTGGTAGTTAAAACTTATAAAGTTAATTTTTCCTGTGGAAACAGTTTCTGCTTCATTATTGCTTCCCTTGTCTAATGTGATGCATTATGAAAATGCTCTGCATTTTATGAAAAGTAACAGATAATGAAAATCGATAGTTCGAATAATATTTTTCGCAGCAACATTGTATCAAATCAAATTCGGAGAATATTCGGGTGCATTGCATTAAAATTCAAAGAACGGATATCAGTGAATGGATATCATTTTTTTCAGTGTATTAAAGTTGTTAATGTAATTTAGAAATGCTTCGCAATTATATAGCTTTCTTTACAGTGTTAAAATTATCTTCTGTCCTAAAAATGTTTTCTCAAGTTTAATTTCGTACTTATATTAAAATAACATTTTTCATTTGTTTGAAAATTTTAAGTACAACTTTGTTTTCGCAACTCCAGAAATTGCGTTTCACCGAAATTTGCTATGAAATAGGCATCTATAAATGGCCAAAACAGTTTAAAAAAATAATAATAATATATAAAAAAAAAAAAAACATACCATGCATTTTAATATCCAAAGTGTGACAGGAAAAAAAATTAAATAGACATTCGACTTAAAATTATGTATTTACATCTTATGTTTAAAAAATAGGCTTAGGGGGTCGTCTTCATACTTAAATTAAAGCAAACTCTGAAATTTTGAAAACAAAAACCTAATTTTGACATAATATTTGGCTTTTTCGGTAAATTTTATCCCAGGAAAGGAAGTGGAATATGAAATTCGGCCAAGACATTTAGGAATTATGAAGGTTTAAATTTTGGAACTCCTATTGTTAAATTCATAATCGATTACATTGCAGATTAATTTTTTAAGTATAAATGAAACTACTTAGTCGAATGAGCTGTAATTTTATATTCGCATGTTTGAAGCTAATAGAAGTTGATTTCTGTTTTTAAAAAATTACATAGATTACAATTCATATTTTTTTCAAAAATTAAATTAAAAAAACATATTTAAAAAAAATACATGGATTGTAACCTATAAACTTTTCAACATAAATCTATTTCTAGGAACTTCAAACATGCGAATCCAAAATTACAGCTCCTTTAGTGAAGTAGGTTCTTGATTATGAAAAGCTACCAGCAATGCAATCTGTTTTGCAACGATTAGAAAATAATTTAACATTAGGAATTCCAAACTTTCTAAACCTTCATAATTCCTAAACTACTTGACCGAATAGTTTCCCGTTTGGTTAAATGTACCGAAAACGCCAAGTATGCAATGTCTAAGACAAATATACTGTTCGGTGTTCGTATTGAGAATTTCAAAGTTTGGTACGATTTCAGTTAATTTCCCTAAGTTTATTTTTTTAAACATCAAATGAAAAAAGACATAATTTCCTGTAAAATAACTATTTTCGTTTTTATTTTTTCCATGAGAGTTGGGAGATTAAAATGTATCGGGTGTTCTGGTTTTATTTCGTCCGACTATACATTGTTATTTAAAACCTAGATTCTTCATAACAATATTATCCGTATTATATCAACTATCAAAGATATTTTAAGCATGATTTACATGAATGTTAATTTTATTTTCTTATAAAATACCAATCATATTTTTTGCAGAAAAAAATCTTTATTTTTCTTTTTATTAATAAATAGCAGCCCAGACCAGCGTTTCTCAGCCCGTCTCGTCCCAAATCTATAAGAAAAAAAAACTAAGCCCCTGCCCGGCCCCCATCTAATGAGAGAAAATCGATAAATTGTCATCAAGAGAGAATAGAGAGAGGTGAAATTTGTTTTTCCTTTTGCGTTCTTCCATTCTCAAGGAAGTGCGACGTCTTAGCAAAAGGATTTAGCGATAAAAGGGTTATTCTAGAAAACCCAATACGGATAAGTTTCTCTTTGGATCTTCGTTGGAATCGTCGAAAATTTCCCGTTCTCTGACTTTGAAAACTCGTATAAATTTAATGTGTTGATAATATTTTAAAAAATTTTAACGACTTTTGATGACTTTCACCACACGGGGATATAAGATATAAAATTGGATGGCTAAGTTATCAAATAGATATAAAGTAATAAAAATCAATGTCCTCATTTTCGGAAAAATGGAAACTTAAAAAAATCGCAAAAAATTAAAAATTCGCTCTATGAATTCCAAATAAATGTAATTGAAAGAGTCCAAAATTTAGTATATTGGGTTAAAAGATGGAAATTGTATTGCTCTTCTTAGTAGTTAAAAATTGCCAGCAAACTTGGAAAATCGATAAGATATGCGAATTTTTCCGTTCAATTAAAAATATAAAAAATTCTAATAAAAATTCCAAAATCTGAGGCTTAGGTGCATTCGGACCTTTTTCCGTCTATCCGGAACCAAATTTGAACCAATTTTGAACCTATGTTCGATATAAACTTCCGTAACAATCTTGCATACTCATGCACACAAACACCTTACTTTTGTAAGTATAGATTTGCTAATTAATAAGGGGGTGAAAGTAGTCAGTTATTTCCCTTTTCACAGTTAACTAATGTGTCGTTTTCCGGTTAAAATTATAAGTAAGTACTTTTCATATTACCGTGTACCGATTATTTTAAAAACTATAACAATAATGTGCGATAAAGTGTCTTTGTGAAAATAAATTTCATTCAAAACTCTTATTATAACGGTATAAAATGAGCTTGTTAAAAGATCTTTTTTTAAGAATAACCTTGGTAGTATAGTAATTTAATTACCATATGATTTTTGAAAATTCAATTTTGAACGTGTATCTACTCCTAATTTATATTCCGCACCATTAAATAACCAGTCGTTCACCCAAGAAAGAAAATGGGAACGGGGCGCTTTTATTACGTTTGTTCATTGTTCATTTCTAAATCTATCACAATAATGTTTTCAATAAAATGTCTTCATGAAAAGAAGCTCCTTCACTGCAAAAAATAATTGTTGATTTTACAGTATAAAACTGGCACTCCAGCTGCCAGTATTATACCGTAAAATGAACAGTATTAAACAGTAAAATAAGCAGTAATACGCATACTGTTCATTTTACGGTATAATACTGGCAGCTGGAGTGCCAGTTTTATACTGTAAAATCAACAATTATTTTTTGCAGTGTTCTACGTTAATATCTATTATCATATTTTTGTGAAATCTGCGCATTGAGACGTCCCTTTCTTGAAAACAGCAATTGTCGTAACGAGAATAGTAATTAAACTACCGTACGCTTTTTGAAAACCCCATTTCTAATGTGTCTTTACTTATAATTATTTTTCCGAACCATTGCATAACGTGTTGTCTAGCAGCATTCAGAAGGTAAAAATGATTAAGTTAAATTTTCCCTAGGGAAACAGTTCCTGCTTCATTATTGTTTCCATTGTCGAATGTGAATGTAATGTATCGTGTAAATCCTCCGCAATATTAGAAAGGTAACGGATAATGAAAAACGATTATTCGAATAATTTTCTCGCCAGCAATTTTGTTTCAAATCATATTCGCAGGATGTTCTACTGCATTAAAGTTATAACAGCGGTGTAGTAAAACTTTCAATTCATCGATCAATCTTGCTGTTTAATATCTTGAAAATGCTTTAATAAGGATATAAGCTTTTTATAAATCTGTTATTGTAACATTCTATGCAAAGTTGAAAATATTTTACAGCTGATATACTTTTGTGAAAAAATTATTTTTCTTTAAATTGAAAATTTTATCAAATTGAGCTATATTTTCTCGATTTCAGAATTTGCATTTTCCCAAAATTTCCGCTGAAATGTACAAGTAAAATTTTCGATATGGAAATAGTTACTGGATTATTATTGCTTCCCTTGTCAAATGTGACGTATTGTGGTAAAGTTCTGCATTTTATAAAAGATAATAGATAATGAAAATCGATAATCTGAATAATAATTTCGCAATAACTTTGTTCATAATCAAATTCGTAGAATGTTCAGGTGCATTAAAACTCCAAGAATAGAGCAGTGAAACTTTCAAAGCATCAATCAATTGCATTTTTTTATGTTTTGAAAATGCTCCTTTACAGCGTTAAAATTATCTTTTGTCCTAAAAATGTTTTTCGAGTTAAATTTCGTACTTATAATTTAAAAAAAAAATCATTTCTTTGAAATTTTAATATTTTAACTCCAGAATTTGCGTTTTACCGAAATTTACGATGAAATATTGGTGTACATTAAATATTTTTGGAAACCTAGATTCTTTATAATAATGTTCTCCGCATTATATCAGTTAACTGAGATTTATTAAGCATGATTTACATAAATATTAATTTTATTTTCTTAAAAACAGCACCAATCATATTTGTTGAAGAAAAAAAAAATCTGTCTTTTCCTGTTTATTACTTAAATAGCTAATCCGCCGAACCATGATAATAATCTTGAATATACCTAAAACCGCTGCTGAATTATTTTATATATTTAAACTAAAATCTTTCCAGATGAACCTAATATTGGGGCCCCACTACCTTCCGCAGCGTGCACCCTCAAATTTGTTTGACTTTATATTTTTAAACAAAAATCTATCCAAACGAACCTAGATTTGGGACTCCCACTGCCTTCGGCAGCGTACACAGGGTGTGCTACGCACGCCCTGGTGTGCTTTTGCAAACAAACCTCCAATTTGTATGATTTTATATTTATTAAATGAAAATCTTTCCAAACGAACTATAGGACCCCTGTTATAGTAATTGTCGGTTTAATTTATGACATTAATATATGTAAAGCTTTTTATTCTGACCAAAAGTTCCTCAGAAAACCTAAATAATATAAAACGCACACCATCTCCTCACGCTTTTAAAACGCGAAATTATGTCTGAATATTTTTCATGGCACTGAGAGGGGGGAAATATCTCTGGCGAATCCGTGAAACGACTTGAAGGAAATAATTTGTTTGAAATAGTAAACAATTTTTTTTCAAACCAAACATTTCGTTAGAATCCGAAATGTATCGGAAATAAGTGATTATTCTTATTTTTTTTCTTTGTATTTTAGTCGGTGAAAAGTAGATGGCATTTTAAAACTCGACACGAAACGGAAAAGATGAAAACGAACGAGAATCAACCTCCGAGTAATACTTTCTTTGAAATAACATACATTAATATTTTTGAAAACTAAAGATGCTCCCAGAATCAGGAAAGTACGTTGAATAAGGGTTTTTTAAAATTCTATTTCTATCAGGGAAGCGGATGTGGCAGTTTTAAAATGTAGAAAAACAGAACACTTGAAGAGGAATCGTAAATTTTATTTTTGTTAATTCGTAATACCTTGATAGAACGACAGAGAGAGAGAGAGATTTTTCGCGGAAAAGCTGAGGTCCTCTCCCGGCGCACCCGTGTACGGCGACACACCAGTTGAGAACCATTGCCGTACATAAATAAAACAATTGACGTTACAGATTTTGTTGCATAAGTAAGCGATTCACTTCCAAGCGTGATGGATGAGCTTTATTCACCGCCCAGGAAAAAGGTCCTGATTACATCTGCGTTTTGTTGCATAATACATCGGCTGATAAGTTCCCGGTCTGGCACACAGATGGCGCTGTAATCGCCGAACCGATGCTTTTTTTTAGTAAATACTAACCTTTAAAAGGTAGCAGAAAAAAATGTCATGACGATTCGCATTCGCCGTGTGGATAAAACGTTAGAGTGGTTTCAGTTAAACGACTTTGTTGATAAACAAAGAAATGGATAAACAAGAATTTCAAGAATTGTTATTTGATGGGGAAAAAAACCGTTCAAACAAAAGCTTGGCTTGATAAGCGTTATCCGGACACTGCACCAGGTAAATCTACCATTATTGACTGGTTTGCTGAATTTAAATGTAGTCGTACGTACACCAGTGATGCACCACGCAAAAGAGGTGGTTACTCCGGAAAACATAAAAAAAGTCCACAAAATCATTTTGGGAGCCGTAAAGTGAAGTTGCAGGAGATAGCTCAGACTCTGAAGATATCCAAGTGAACGCGTAGATTTTATTTTGAATGAACATTTGTCTATGAAAAAGCTCTTGTCAAAGTGACTGCCGCGCGTGTTGACGTTTGACCAAAAACAACGAGTCGATGATTCTGAACACTGTTTGGAGCTTTTTCGTTATAAAATTGTTATTTATTATTAAATTATTATTAATAATAATTTATTAAATTATTATTATAAAATTATTATTATTATTATTATAAAACTATTATTATAAAATTATTATTATAAAATTATTATTATTATAAAATTATTATTATTATTATAAAATTATTATTATTATTATAAAAGTATTATTATTATAAAAGTATTATTATTATTAAAATATTATTATTATTATAAAATTATTATTATTATTAAAATATTATTATTATTATTAAATTATTATTATTATTATTATTATTAAAATATTATTATTATTATTAAATTATTATTATTATTATTATTAAAATATTATTATTATTATTATTATTAAATTATTATTATTATTATTAAAATATTATTATTATTAAATTATTATTATTATTAAATTATTATTATTATTATTATTTTATTATTATTATTATTATTAAATTATTATTATTATTTATTATTAAAGTTATGTTATTTATTGAACTTATAAAGTTATAAAGTTTTGTTAAAAAGTTGTGTTTTCTTTATTAGACCGGGAACTTATCAGCCCATGGGTTAAATACTCGTTTCACTTACAAGAGTGGCGGATGAGCTTTACTATCCAGGAAAAAAAAAATGCGCAGTTCTTAGATATTTTCACTTCAAAAACATTATAATGCTCTATAAATGAATAATTTTCAGTACAATTATATACTTTACGCTTAACCACGATATAAAAATTTGGTATTTAGCTTATGCTTATTTATTTACTTGTTAATATTAATAATATTATTATTATTACTCTTTATGTTATATTGGTCTCATAGTGGGAGTTTCGGAGCTGTTACTCCTTTGAGACTAGCTCTGTGCATGATTAATTAACTCTACGAAACTTCACCGTGGACGTGTTTTTCACGGACTGTCATTAATAATGGAAGAGGGGTGTTCTCGGGCCGACCATCACATTTTCATAGGAGAAACGCATCAACCGCTTCTATTATCTATACTGTTAATAAAATGCTAAATGTAAATTAATTTTTTGCAACCCATGCAGAAATGGCGAAGAAAAAGGGGGGGGGGGATAAGGATTATCAAAGCTCAATGTTGGTTTTCTAAGTAGTTTAAATTTTGAAAATAAAATGCTACCTGTATTTTAATTTGTTTTTTCTATATGTATAAGAAGAAAGTTAGCGGGCACAATCTGTACTGCAATTGGTTATTTTCACTAAAACAATGAAATACCAATTTAAAGCAAGATTCCGTTAGAGGGAAGTTCAGTTTTCATTTTCTTACTGTATTATGTTTTGATGACATATACTTGTATTGCTTGCAAGCTAATTACTGTTGAAAAATGATAACAATATATATATAATACAGAGGCTGTTCGCACATTTTTTAGACAAATTTGATAAATGATTTTAAAAAATGGAATTATTTTAGAGGAAATCTTTCTTTCAACAACTTATTATTTGTAATTCATATTATTGTCTGATGCTTTCAAATTTATTCTTCTATCAAGATGGCGCATTCAAACAAGCTGTGAATCAGAGGATACTTTTTTTTTGTTTTCCGAAAAGAAATATTCTTATTCGGAAGTTTATAATGATTATAAAGCGCATAGTATACAAATTTCTTAGTGCAAAATAAACATCAGTATTAATTGGAAAGAGATATCCGGAAAATCAGTACTTATTCTTAGTAAAAAGACTCAAAATGAAAAAAAAAATACATTAAAAAAAGAGCCCATTTCAAGGCTAAAAACGAAGTTTCAAGTAAGGATTTATGACTGTCGCAAATTTATCTTACAATGGGAAAATAAAAATAAGAATATTGGACAAAAATGTTACAATCAATTCATTATATTATTAAGAGAATGTGTTACATCCGATATTTACAGAAAAAATGCTATTTTTTTTTCTTTCAACGACTTTTAAAGGGTGAAACTACATCAAAGCAAAGCTACCGCTCATACTTCAAAAACTACCACTGTATTCCTTGAAAACATTAAAAACTCACACAGGTATTGCATTTATACCTTTCAATATATTCCTAAGAAGTCACCTGACGTTTCTCTTATGGTTTATTGTGCATTTGGTCTGCTGAAAAGAGCTCTTTCAAAGCGCAAAACCACCACGATTGATCGAATCTGGAAAGTTTTTAAAGAGGCATGGGAAGCAATAACCCTGTAAACCATCTACCATCGAAAGCATTACGCAGAATTAGAATTAAGAAACAAGATTATCATATAGATTATTTCAGAAAGCAATATTCATATTTTAAACGTTAAAAAAACAACGCCGAAATCGTCTAAAAAATGTGCGAACACCCTCTGTATAGGCTAATTCCATGTGTGAATGTAGTGTAAGTCATATAGGCCGAAAAAGTTTTCCGTTCTTGACCACCGGTATTTTTTTTTTTAATTCTTCACTGTATTTAATTGTAGATATATTGGATTGAATAAGTCAAATTTTTCTATTCTATAACACTGGTACTCAAACACCGCAGCCATTTACATCGCTGTGACTGACACTGCATCTACGCATGGAATTAGCCATATAATGGTATCTTATATATTATGCAATATATAAATGGTTAGCTATAGATTTTTAGCATTTAAGTTATTTTAAGTATTATACGCCAAGTTTACTGCTATATATATATATAATGAAATCACACGTGTAAAAATCAAAGGAGAGATATTATAAAATAGGTGGAAAAGTTAAATATAATAAAATTAAAAATCAAATATGAAACACTATGAATATTTTATGCAATCTTCAGAGGAGCATCACAAGAATAATTCATAGTAAAAATATGTTATTATTATAAGAATGTAATAGGTAGTATTTCTTACGAAATCTACCTAAAAACATTGCTATCCATTACATTGTTGATACAAATATGTAATGCTTATGCGAAGCAAAAGCAGTAAATATCTAATACACTGGAATCCTATTAAAAGTACTTTTCAAATTAACCTATAAACATTCTCCCTATTGCGTATTAAATGCAATGTGTGACAGATTGAAGCTGCTAATTGTTGCTGTGAATGCGCATGATGAATGCATGATTAATTGGATCTAAAACACGAAATTGTGAACATGTTTATCCGGATGTTCATTAATATGTATGGAGGACTGTTCTCCGTAAAAGCAGCGGTGATCCGTTATCAAGTAAGATGCGCGTTAACCAATTCCGTAATCACCATGTAAATGAGGGGTACTGGTGTAGTGGAAATCCATCATCTATTTAGTCATTCTATTTAGACATCGTCATGTATATATACTTCCGTATAATGTAAACCTAATTAGATATTAAACAAAGTTATCTGAAAAGAATCGAAATATGACACTAAATGAAATGTGAAAACATGTGCTTTTCATGAGAATACATATAGCTGCCAATCTTCTGGGTTTAGAGTCAAATAAACATGTTTTGAAGCAGAACTTTTATCTAATAAAATGCGTCTTCTTTCTAGGTGATACTTATTTGATTCCATTTTCTCAGTGAGATCTCAAATTTTCCTCGCTAATGTTAAAACTATGAAACTATGGGCGTAAAATGCATTCGTATTTTTAAAATACCTCCTCAGAAAATTTATATTTTTAACTGTTTTTTTTCTGTGTACTCTTCTTAAAGAATATATATATTAAGCTTACAAAATAGTTCTAAAATTTATGCTTAATTTAATATTTTATGTATTAAAAGCTGATGAGTTGTAAGTGTGATTTTAACACTTCAAATAAAATTAAATAATATGTTTTAGAAATATTTTGACAACTAAAAAGTAAAACATCCTTTAAAAAGAGTAAACAGAAAAAAATAATTTTAAAATGTCGATTTCCTATTTAAAAAAAAAAATAAAAAAATAAATAAGAATGCATTCTACGCCCATAGGTTTCACATTAGCGAGGAAAATTTGAGATCTGATTGACTAACCCCATAAAGTAAAAATTCTGATTCAAAATATGATTATTTGACTTTAAAAATACCGGAAGACAAAAACTTGTCTAATAAAACGGAATGTTTGTCCGATTTCCAGCGATTCTGTCTTAGCAAGTTTTGCTGCAATTATTATTATTATTATTATTATTACTACTATTATTAGCTTGTTTTGTTTGGTTTGAGAGTAATATAATAAATGAATTAATTCCACAATAATAAAGTGTAAACCTAGAGAGAGATGTTATCAACATAATGCATTCCATTATGCTTATTGCATAATGCACTCGAAATGCAGAATGGATTTCATCACGTAAATGTTCAATTAACGTAGTGGATTCACACTTATTACAAACTTTGTTCATTCGATTTGAATAATGCATTTGAAATTTTTTTAAGTGGTCATTAGTATGAAAATGTTTCTGCAACAGATCAATTTTATTTGCAATACAGTGGGAGTGTGCATATAGTATTTTGATTATTTTTTAGTATAAAATCTAATTAAAGAAGGATTTATTATAGAAAGGTGTATAGCAGCGATGAATTCACGGTATTGCCCCAGGGTGACGATCCCGCCGTAGCATCAAAATGTCCCTCCCAGAAGATTTGTAAATCGTGTTTCATAATCATTTGAAAAAACACCCTTCCCCCCTCCAAAAAAAAAAAAAAAACCCTCCATAATTTCCTCACAGAACTTCAAAACTCCCTCACTGAGAAAAATACCAAACTTCAACACTGGTGTATTATAGTACGAAAATGTAAATTACAAGCTATAATTTAAGTTATAATTGGTGCAAAAATAAAATATACTTACGGTTTTTATTATGTGAAATATTATTTATAAATGTGTATGGTTCATCTATTCATAAGTAGCTTTAATAAAATTTTTTACACCATATTGTCACAGTCCTCAACCACATTTAAGCTCATATTTAAAGTTTTTTTCAAGACAGTGCAATAAATATTTATATTCTGTAAATTTCTGCTACGCATCTACATGAAGATTATAGTATCAGTTACCGCATCTGCTTGATAGAGTATCACTAGTATTTCTCGGTGACGTGTTCTCTAAAAATGACTGCCCGCGTAAAATAGGTTCACTGTTCATCATTGTAGATATAAATTAATCAAATATTCACCAGTTAGTAACTCCGTAGCATATTCCATTGAATGTATTGCACACAGAGTGTTTACAGGTTTATTTAAAAGTTCTTTTGATGTATTTTGTAGAATGTATGTATTGAATGTATTAAATAGAAAGTGACTTCATAAATAACACATAAAATTAAATAAAAGAAAACAAATGGCGCACTCAAATTAGTATGGATCTATTTCTTGAACTACAGGGTGGATGAGAAGTATGGGTGCGTTGTTTGTCATTGATATTTCACAACTAATAATCAGATAAAGCGTACTTCTTTTTTAATTTTTGTAGTATTTTTTATTGACTTTCTGGTGATATAATATTCATTTAGCTTTCTATGTGCTTATGAAGCCCTGTGTTCATCATTTAGTCATTTCTCAACTGGCAGCAAATGGACAGAAGACTTCAAAGATTGCATCTCACTTGAAAGTCCCACTTCAAACTGTCCACAGAAAATCATAAAGCAGTGAAAATCAGTAGAAAACGTTTATGTAAAAAAATAAGTCAGGCTGAGCGTTTTCTTGCAATACCCGAAGAATTCGCAACTTCATCAAGAAGATAATTACCCGAAACGACGCCATAATCCTGAATTCCATAGAAAAGAGTGGATATTCATCCTCAAAGTGTCCCAGAACAATGTTAAAAACTCTCCCGGTCTTCATAGTTTTCGTTTGTACTACGGGCAACATTTATTGGCAGACTAACAATATGTGAGAAGATACTCTAAATTTTCGAGGTGCGCCGCATGGACGATGTTTGCGGTCGGATGAGAAAATGTTCACCATCCAGAAGGCATACAACTATCAGAATGATTGGCATATGATATGCCCAGGGGTCGGAAGTAGTTTCGCTACAAGTAGCGAAACTACAGTAGTTGCTACTTTTTACAGTAGTGCAGCGCGCTACTTTTTGAACAATATAGTGTAGCGAATAGCACGATACAAAATATCAGTAGTTTGTAGTGAGAACCGACGCTACTTTTTACGCTACTTAAGGGAAAAAATGTAGTATTCTGCAAATCACGTGACCGAAACTTGCTTCTTTTGTGAAAAATGTATTTTGCTGAACAATTTGCGAATCTCACCTACAGTGTATAACAACGCAACGCATGAAGTCATAGGTTTTTACCATTGGCACTTGCTGCTAAAATCAAGTACTAGCCCACCAAAAGAATTAATTTTCTTGCTGGCAACATTTGTCCATTTACTCGTTATTAGGTCTCCCTGTTTTAACGCTACGTTTCTTATTATTCGGAATTTTTTTATTTACAAATTTATTTGTTGTTTGCATTTAGAGTTGTCTCTCTGTAATTTTTCTAGACTGTAATATCTCTCTTAATTTTGTTCCGAAATTTCTAATGTGTGTATATACTAACATCTTGGAGACAAATACAAAACATTTTCTTGTATGTTATTTTTCTTAATATTCTAAATCCATCGGTTATGTCGCATTTACTTAATTATATCCTGACAGACGCGATATAACGAGGGGTCGTTTTATTATTTAATCCGTTTCTTCAATTTCTAATGTAAATTGAACCCTTTGAAAAAATCTGAAAGTAGCGAAGTAGTGACTACTTTTGAAAAGTAGTTTGTAGTCGCTACTTTTTAAAAGAAGTAGTTGTAGTTGTAGTTGTAGTTAACTACATTTTCGATAAAGTAGTTGTAGTTGTAGTTCGCTACAATAAAAAAGTAGTTTTTCCGACCCCTGGATATGCCCAATGCAGAGAAACGCAAGGAACAAAAAAATCGCCCAGCGATCGCTTTTTCTGAAAGGATTAATAATGGTTTGGGCTGGAATTATCGCCACGAAAATACATCTTAATTTTTTTAAAATTATTATTACTATTTATTTCATTTTATTTATTTATTTTTTGATAAAACATAAAGATTAATGACGTACCAGGACAAAGTGTTGGCTAAGCATGAGGCCCCATGGAAGCAAAATAACCCTAATGGAATCTCCCAGAAGGATTTGACGTATGCACATGAAGCAAAAAGCGACATTCGCCTTCCTGGACGCAAATGTGCCTTGATGTTTAACAAAGGATCTTTGGTCGGGGCTGGCTACTTAGAAGAAAAGTTAAACAGGAAGAAAATCTCCAGTTTGGACTGTTTGTGGTACGAACTTATGACGGCTTGGATTCCAAGCCGTCATAAGTTCGCCTTGGAACGATCAAGTAAGCCTTAAGTTCCTAAGTAAGCCTTGGAACGATCAGAGTTACCTGCGGCATAACCTCAATTCTGTGATCCCTCATCTGGACGCTTGTGCAAAAGCGAATAGTAGGCATTTTGGAAAATTTGTTTAAATATTGTTACTTGTTCTATTTTTGTTTTGTTAGAATATTTTTTTTTTATATTTTTGAGAAAATAACAGTCTTCTGCGAGTCCATACTTTTCAGCCACCCTGTATATGCCGTATGTGAATGATGTTAAATACATTTGATTATACTCACATTAAAGTTCAACACTTGTCCCCCCCCACCCAATGATGAATATCATACGTCACTGATTTCACCGCAGCTGCGCTTTTTAGACCCATCTAAAGTTATTGTTATAGGTGGTGCATAAGTGACTTTTTTTTAGGAATCCCCCCCACCTCCCCTAAATATATATATATATATATATATATATATATATATACATGAAAATAAAATCACAATTTTATGTAACTAACAAATGCAAAAATTTCTTTTGTTGCATATTGGCCATCTTGTTTTGACATTTTTTCTGATTTTCTGAGAGATATGGATCGTTACAATCGATTAATATTATTACAATTGAGTATCGTGTGAAAGAATTTCACATAATTTCCAGGATTTGCTCATTATAATAAAATTTCGCTATAAGAGTGCTTTTATTGTTTTCTAACTTATCGCAGAAATCGGTTGCATGCAATTGCGTCAACCTAGAAATTGCTAAACCTAAAAGACCACCTGTAGACATTTTAAAAGAAGTTAAAAATAAACTATAAATATCAATGTATTTTTTTTTTTCTAGAAAGTAACGTTCTCTGTAGAATAAGCCATTTGTGTCAGAAAGTTTCACGCTGTAGAGCAAGGAAAAAAAAACTTCGAAAAAGATTCTGACAAACTCTTTGATGAACTCGTCATTCCAGTATTAATGATTATTCGTGCACAACATGTTGACAGTTATGTACTATAGACCTAAATTGATCGTGCACAAGACGAATATCTTAGCAATAACAATTTGTCACTCACGCTATACGATCACTACCACCAATCTTAGGTTGAAATAGGGTCAAAAGAATTAGGGTACCAAGAAAGTTTTTCGTGCTAAAACTCCTTTCGTGTGTCTGGGAGAAGTTTTTGAACGCGTGTGGGTATAAGTAGCATAAAATATGTGTAATTATTATTATTATTATTATTTTCGAATTTTTATCAGATATGGATCGTCTCAGTTCATTAATTATAAATGGCTTAACCGAGTTTCGTTTGATCTAATGTCACAAGATAGATAATTTGTAATGCAGTACGGTGAAAAATCCGTTATAAAGGGATTTTAATTTTTGAATTTATTGTAAGAATCGATTGCAGAACATCACTCTAAAACATAAAATAACTAAGAATAAAAGTAAATATAGTTTAAAAAAAAATCATTTATAAACGTTTAATGTTTATCTTTAAAATCACGCACAATTTCATGACTGCAATTCATGCTTCCCCCCCCCCCCCCCAAATTTCCATTACAATACCTTAATTTGGAGTGGGCACAGAACCATATTATGGAAAATTAGCCGCTTTTTTTTTAGCACTTTCCAACCTAGTTGAAAAGTGCTTATGACTTCGGTTTGTCTGGCCGTCTGCCGTCTGTCCGTGCTCTAACTCCCGTAAATATGCTCGGATTGCTCTGCAATTTTTATATGTTATTGTCGTTATCTATAGCATGTTCCCTATTTCAACGGAAGTGTGTAGCACTTATAGTTTTTTTACAGGGACACTCAAAAGAATTCCGTTACATTGCGGTCTATGGGGAAAAATCATTTGCGGTTTATTTAAATAATGTTTCACTATTTTAAACGCATTGTAATTTATATATATTACTAAGGTGCATTAGAAGAAGCTTAATATGGAACAGGGTGTGCATAGCACTTATAGTTACTTTACAGGGACAGTCAAAATAATTCCGTTACATTACGTCTATGGAGAAAAATCGTCTGCGGTTTATTTAAATAATGTTTCACTATTTTAAACGCATTGAAATTTATATAGATCACTAAGGTGCATTACAAGAGACTTACTACGGAATATTGTGTGTATAGCAGTCATCGTTCATTTACAGGGACACGCAAAAGAATTCTCTACTGTCTGTTAACAATAATTCCTGGAAGTGCGTTTTAAGTTATTGAACGCGATTTTAATTTTAACTTGCTTTTTGTCTATTACGTGGTGTGTATAAATTCTGTAGATCCTATACAGGGCAGCACAAAAGTTCGCGAACACATTTCTGTTTATTGACAAACTCCAGACGGAGAATTTTAAACTGTGCTACGCGTTTCCTAACTGAACTAAAATTATCATCCTATGTAGTATATATACAAATCTATAGATCCTATACAGGGCTGAATAAAAGTATTCGGATATTTTTCCGAATATTGTATACGTTGGAAATTCCTGAAATTATGTTTTTAAATATGTTATGCGTTTCCCAAATTGTTTACTTAGATGTTAGCTTTTAGCTTATTAAACGGTATGATTTGTAAAATTATTTTGGAAGCGTTGGAAAGTGCTATATAATCTATGCTTGACGCATGATTTTTCGTTCTTGTTACACTTGGTAGAACGCGAGAGTTAGTGAATTTATAAAAAATATATATATTTTTTGTTCTTTTTTAGGGCTTGGCAACAGGTGTGGGAGGGGGGGGGGTGCATAATTTAAACTACCTATTCAGGATTTGTAAATTGTTTTCTCAACGTATAATCGTACTTAATCGTACTTTGATTAATATTAAGCTGTTAATTGATAAAAAGTGTATGTGTTTTTAAAAATATTACTCTTTGTCTTTTATTTATTTATTTATTTATTTTTATTCTTAAAATATTCCATTGTTGCAGTTGCACAGCCAGTTGTTCTTTTTTGGGGAGCATGATTTGGCGCATAAGTAAATCTATTATTGTTGTAACTCGTATACAATTGTAATCATAAAGGATATTTGGTGATTCATCACCTGTGGCATGCCAACGGAAAAATGCCTTAAAATTAAAATGCCTTAAAATTAAGTTATTTAATTAAGTTCTAATAGTATTAAAATGTTATAATGTAATCGGAATCACACTTTTCTACACATTTTTTATAATTCTAACATATCAGGAAGTGAATTAAATCGCTTACAAAATTCATCTTTACATACAAAAAATAAGTTGAGTTAAATAAGAGTGTAAAAATTATAAAATGGTGTTTATTTTTTTAATTATTACTCTTTATTTTTTGTTAATATTTTATTTTCTGCTTTTTTAGAGTTAAAAATATTTCATTGTTACAGTTTCACAACCAGTCGGCCCATAATGAACTCCTTTCTTGTTGTACCTTAAAAAATATTTGGCGATTTATCACCTGCAGCCGACTAAAGGAAAACTGCCTTAAAATCATAAATTTATCAATAGATTTATAATTAAATTCTAAAAATATTACAATGTTGTATTGTTATCGTAATCAGACCAGTGTACATAATTTTCGCAATTCTAGCGCATCGAGAAGTGAGATTCGATCTTTACATACATCAACTAAGTTAAGTTAAATAAAATAGTGCAATAAGTATAAAAGTAAAAATAATTTTTATAATATATACTCTTTTATAATCGATAAATATTTATCTTAAAAATCACGCCCAATTTCATGACTGCAATTCAGGTTTTTTTTCCAAAAAAACATTAGGTTAGATATACATTAATTTTGCGCGAGCCCCGAACCCGATTATGAACAATTCACCGGTTTTCTTTACGTTTGGTACAAAGCGGGAACTAGTTAATTAATTTTAAAATTATATAATTTTTGTCTGTTTCTTTTTTAAGATATGTCATCAGGAAAGAAAAAAAAGAAATTGTTAAACTATCTTTTTAGAATGTCTAAATTGATTTCTCAACGTATAGCTATAATTTAATTAATATGAAACTATTAGCTGATTAAAGCGTATTTAAATATGTATATATTACTGTTGATATTTTTTATTCATTTTTTTTATACTTTGTGTTTAAAATATTTCGCTGTTTCGACTTCACAGCCAGTTGGCTTTTTTTGGCGAGCGTAGTTTGGCGCATTATTAAATCCATTGTTTTTGATTTACTCGTAACTCGTACACAATTGTAACCTAAAGAATATTTTGTGATATATCGCCTGTGGTTGACTAACGGAAAAATGCCTTAAAATATATTTATTTATAATTAAGTTCTAAAAATATTAAAATATTGTTTTGTTATCTGAAACACACTCGCATGTACACAATTTTCATAATTCTAGCGCATCTGGAAATGGGGGAAAAAATCTATCACAAAATTCCATTTGTAGATACATCAACAGAGTTAAGAAAATAGTTTAAAAAATAAAATATCTTATTGGAAGATATTTACAAACCAGAGCAGTAAAATTAATCGCAGATGTTTTAAAATCAACGTACAAGAATTAAATATAGTATAGCGATTCAAAGTCTACGAATAATAATAATAATAAAAAAAATAAATAAAAAAAATCTTAATTTGTTACTTAAATATTTTCAAGTATTATTTCTTTTTTAACGAAGAAAAATTATATGAAACTATTACTTGACACACTTTGTATTTTGAAATAACTAAAAGGTAATTTTATTTAGTCTTGGTTTACTGTTTTTAACAAATAAATATGAAGTACTTTATCAAAATTTAATAAATTAAAGAAATTAATTTTTCGTAATTCAAGTACTATTAGAGATAATTAGTCTGTTCTTAATATCATAAGCAGAATATTGATAAACTGAAGACGTTTCATTAAAATATTTTATAATCAGCAATAAGGATTATAACGGGAAAGAATGTGAAGAGGCACTTTGCAAATATTCCATTAACTGAATGAAGATAAAACTTGAAAAGTGCGTGAGTGTGTGTTTATAGGTTACGGATTTTAGAATGGAAAAGGCAGGTTCATCAAAACTTCAAACGAAATATTTTCGCCTAAAGCAAAAAGATTTTCTAGCTATGTTTTGCAATTAATTTTTACAGATTATCATCTGATAAAGATAAATTAAGATTAATTAAGATAAATTTCAAGAAAAGAAATGGCGGGAGACAGTATATGATACTAATTTAAATTTCCAATCGTGTTATAACTCTGAAAGTATTGACAAAACTCCATATTTTCATTGACACAATTTCACATTATAAATGCATCAAAATTGTTTATTTTCCAAAGTAAGTTTGGCAACTTTCATTTAACATACATTGTAAATATGACTTCCTATTTATTATAAGAAGTTTAATGACATTACTTTTATAAATATCTTCTAAATATAGAATAAAATTATATTTTATCCCCCCCCCCCATTCAGTTAGTAATTTAAAAACTACAAACTAAATTTTAAAATATTCTTAGTTTAATTTTTAATTTAGGGGAACATGGGGCAAAGTGAAATACTTAAAAATAATTGCAATTTTCAAAATGAACAAACAGAAAATTTATTTGAAATTTTACACTACATAATGTGTAATACCCTTGCCTTATAAAATTAATTGTTTTCAAATTAGTGTTATTTAATTTCTGTGGTGTATTAAAGATGTAATTCAATAGTAGAAAATTATCACTTTACCCCAAGCATGGGGCAAAGCTATAATGTCAATGGGGCAAAGTTAAATATAAACAAGTTCAATTTTTTAAATGATTTTTTTGCAGTTCTGTGATAATTATGCTAATCCACATAAGAAACTAATTTGTCCATGTCTGAGTTCTTTTACGTTATACAATTTTCCCAGTATTTCTGTATAGTATACAAGACTTGTATAATCAGTTATAGGCCACACATATACAATCTTTTTTGTCTGTATGGCCGCATGAACTTAACTGAAGGAAAATTTGGTCCATCTTGCAAGGGAAACGAAATCGCTTTACCAACAAACTGCTTCTTAGTACCTGGACTTTTATCTGAGTGCAACTCAATCAATAGAAAATCCCCATTATTTATTTCACTAAATTCCACTTTTTCTGTAACAAGCTGTCCTTACCATTATACACCTGATGCACCTTATGACCTTATCATTATACACCTGAATATGTAAACAAAGTGATTTTACACTTTTAAAATTATAAATATGTTGTAGGGGCAAAGTGAAATAAAATATTTCATTTTGCCACATCACTAACAGTCTTTTTCACCTTGCCCCGCATGTGCTGTGCATAACAAATGTTTATATAAAAAAAAAAAAAACCAAAAGTAAACCTAATATTAAATAAACGAATACTTCACTAGGCAGCAGAAGAATCTTAATTTATATTTACAATATTAAGAATGAGAACTTTAATCATTATATAATTCAAAAAATTTTATTTACTTACCTAATATTAAATAAACGAATACTTCACTAGGCAGCAGAAGAATCTAATTTATATTTACAATATTAAGAATGAGAACTTTAATCATTATATAATTCAAAAAATTTTATTTACTTACCTAATAAAATTACAATATCTTCATCCAATTTGAAAAATGGTCGCTAACATCATATATAATGATCTCTTGAGGTGTTTGTTGCCTGACAGTAAGCAAGTAGATGTGAAATAACATAATTAAATATCTGTTGATAGGTGGCACTGCATACAGACAAAATATTTAACCATTTCACTTTGCCCCTCTATTTCATTTTTCCCCAAGTTCCCCTACTTAATTTTTTTCATTTTGTTCCTTGTTTAGCTAAAAAGAAGGTGTAGGTTGGCGTAATATCTATGAATAACTGCTACATAATCCTCTTAGTATTTTGAAATAAGTAAGCGAGGTACATTTAATTAGCTTTGGTACACCGCTTCTTTAACAAATAAAAACGAAGCACTTTATCAAATTTCAATAAATTAAAAATACATAATTATTCTTAACTCAAGTACTATTAGCGAAATTTGTATTTGCTTACTATAATTAGCAGACTATTGATAAAGGGAAGACGTTTCATTAAAATATTTTATAATAAATAAGTAATAAAGATCATAAAGATAAAGTATGAAAAAAGGCCCTTTACAATATTGCATTAACTGAATGAAGATAAAACTTAAAAAGTGCCTGAATATGTGTTTATATGTTGTGGATTTTAGAATGGAAAAAGGAGGGTTCACCAAAACTGCAAGCGAAATATTTTCACCTAAAGCAAAAAGAATTTCTGGCTATGTTATTTATTACCTGACACAGTAATTAATTTGTAGGGATTATACAAGGCGAGTATACTAAAGGATATTTGGTGATTTATCACCTGTGGCGTGCCAACGGAAAAATGCCTTAAAATTAAGTTATTTAATTAAGTTCTAATAGTATTAAAATGTTGTAATGTCATCGGAAACACACTTTTGTACACATTTTTTTTAATATAATTCTAACATATCAGGAAGTGAATTAAATCGCTTACAAAATTCATATTTACATACAAAAAACAAGTTGAGTTAAATAAGAGTGTAAAAATTATAAAATCATATTTATTTTTTAATTGTTACACTCTTTATTTTTTGTTCATATTTTATTTTCTGCTTTTTTAGAATTAAAATATTTCATTGTTGCAGTTTCACAACCAGTCGGCACATTCTATAATTCGGCACATTAATAGAACCAGAGTAGATCAACCTCGCTATCTGTCATTTAGAGAAAAATGCTTTTAAAAATTGTACAATTTTGTGTCAAACTCTCTTAGGCCAGTCTTGAAAGTGCCTTCTTATATTTCTGTCTTTTAGGTAGCTTTCAATACAAAAAAGTATAAAGCTACCTATTGCAGCCGTTCGGAGGAAAGCAGTTCCGGAAAATTTCGATGTATTTTCACCGATCATGACCCCCAGACCCCAAAACCCCCCTCCGTTCAAATGTTGATTTTTATATATAGATATATCCATATATATATATATATATATATATATATATATATATATCTATCTGACCTATGTCATACGATAACGCCCGTATTTATGAATCGATTTTGATGAAACTAATTGTGTGTATTAAGGTCCCTAATGTCTCGACCGAGTTCATTGGCCAGCTTGGTCCGCCATCTTGTTTCAAGATGGCGGCCATTTAAAGATTTAAATTAACTTAAAATCTAAAATAAATATACAAAAAATTTAAAAATTCAAATTTATTTTTTAATTTCGTGTTAGGCCTTGGTACAAGGATTCCAGAGCATTTTTTGGTTTACCTCTATCTTAAAAAATGGCTGAGAGCAGTTTGAAATTCTAGTGTGGCTGACATTTTGAAACAAAACAGCACATTAACGTGATTACTTGCAAATTACTTTCTTTCATTGTTGTAATAATTTTCCCAATCATACGCATAAAACTATATATTCATATCCGTTAGCGCCAAAATTGGCGACATTGGAGACAAAATTGGCGACAAAACTGGCAAAGTTTGTGACATTTGGCGAAACATCACCAAATTTGGCGACCAAAATAAGTCTTTATAAATGAAGCCAATTTGGCTATTGCTCAATAATTTGGCGAAATTCTTATTCAAATTCAGTATTAACGTATGTTTTGTAAACGTTTCTTTGCATTTTAACTTGCTGTTTTCGTGTAACATTAGCTAAAATTTTAAAACGAAGATATAGGAAAGCTACCTTTTCCTCCCGGTACAGGCCGGAAGGACTTTTTAAGTTCAGAAAGAGGCTGATTTTAAAAAGATAAACCTTAAACCAAGTCATTTGATCCACTCTGGCACTGGCAACTTGATATCCAAGTTACGTTGAACCATCTGTGAAACTGGCTCTATCACTTGGATAGTTTGGATATTAGAAAAAAATATTATACAGCGGTGGCATGACAGATTTGACACTTCAAATTTATTTTTCATAAAAATGTGCTGTAATTCACTCTGGTTCTCAACGTCTCATATAAGATACAGTTCAAGGGGAAAAAATGGCTAGAAGCAATATACGAACTAATTTAAAATTCGAATCATATTAGACTGTATTGACTGCGCTATATTTTCATTGACAAAATTTTATATTATATATGCATCGAAATTGCGTATTTTCCAAAAGTAATTTTAGCAATTTTCATTCAACATACATTGTAAATATAACTTCCTACTTATTATAAGAAATTTAATGGCATTACTACTATAAATATTTTCTGAATATAGAATGAAATTAGATTTCTTTTCCTTGAAGCATCATAATATGCAAGATATCGGATTGCCATTCAGTTAATAATTTAAAAACTGCAAACCAAATTTTAAGTATTCTTAGTTTATATAACTTAAATAATTTATTTTGCGTGTTTAGCTAAATAAAAGGTGAGGCGGGGGGTGGGGTAATATTTGTAGATATAACTGTTACATAGTCCCCCATTAGCATTTTGGAATATCTAAGAGGTAATTTTATTTAGCTTTGATTTACACTTTCTTCAACAATAAATGTGAAGCACTTAATCAAAATGTAATTTCTTAATTCAAGTATACTATTAGAGATTGTTTGTATTTGCTTAATATAATAAGCAGAATATTGATAAACCGAAGACGTTTCATTAAAGTATTTTTAATTACGTAATAAGGATTATAAAGGGAAGGAATGTGAAGAGGCACTTTGCAAATATTCCATTAACTGATTGAAGATAAAACTTGAAAAGTGCGGGAGTGTGTGATATGTTGTGAATTTTACAATGGAAAAGGTATGTTCATCAAAACTTCAAAGGTGTCACGTCGTTTCGGATTGGTGTGAGAAATTTAAAGATTGAAAGTAATTTTGAAAAATAGAGATGCAAAAATTAATAAAGTTAAAAGAACTAAAGAAATGCTTTAAAAATGCCAATCCAAAACAACGTCACGGCACGTGATCGTAAAGTGGCAATTAACCCAATAATCGACATAACAGTTAAATTTATAGCAAAAGAATTTAAAGAACAAGGCCGGATGAACAATTAAATAAACTTCACAAAACAATTTGGAAAAGATTATTAAATTTAAAAATCGATTATTAGATTAAGATGTAAAGTAAATTAAAGTAACACTCACCCATGTCTTGACAAAACAAAGAGACTGACGTAAAACAAATAGATATTTATTGATGAAACAACACATAAACATAAAGGTGTAGAAAGCTTAGTTGGCCAACCAAAACAACAAACATTTAAAAATTTTGTATCATTATATTGAGGGTTTCAGAACTATGATTACGGTAAATTCATTTGTAGAGGACCACGCTGCATCGACGTAAGTTTATAAATTAGGATCAAATAGGATGATCAGAGTTCTTGTATGAAATAACGTTAAGACTTTGAGATAAGTCACTATAATGAAATGAGTTAGTGAAGTGGAATTCTTACAGTAAAAATATGAAGCTAGACAATTTTGGCATATTGCTTGAAGAGCACAATGAAGAGAGGTGAAGTTAAAATCGTTTAAAACGGAACCAAGATGATAGATGGGACACGCTGAGTGAATTCAAAGAGGGAAAAACAGAACTACTTCTATAGATATATGAATCACTGGAGATTTCAAACTAAAAAAAGGATTTAGCGAAGCTTAGCTGTATGTTAAAACTACTCATTACAGATTAAACTACGGGCCTAAGATGATCGATGATGGTCGGAATGGATTGTTTGATGAAGCTGCTAACAATCAGGAAAATTGAGTTGTGATGTTTCAAGCTATCTCCGTTACAAGAGATTTCAGGCTAAAAAAATTTAGCGAAGTTTAGCTGGATGTTATAACAACTCATTACAGATGAAGCTACGGGCCTAAGATGATCGACGATGGCCGGAATGGTTGGTATGAGGCTGCTAACAATCAGGAAAAGTTACCTGAGTTTTCACTCTAAAATGCAATAACTTTGAAGACTGCTGAAGCTAACATCGTTGAAACGAACTTTCTCTCTGCGGGACCCGAAGGTCCGCAGCTTAAATAGTGCAACCGAACGCGTTAATCCCTCGCTGACAAGTGATTGAAAACATCGTGCTCAAAAGTCAGTTAGATTTTTGAAAGCTAACTTTCAGCCAATGAGCATCGAGCATTATCGAGCGTTCGCTACGCAACGCAGAGTTGAGATGAATAAAAATCATCATTACTCCTGAATGGCAACGACGCCGTAAAAGTACCCGGATGGACGCTGAGATGGGAACGCGTCTCTGCCTGAGTGCAATGAACTGTACGCTATTTCTTCCGAGAAATCCTGTCACGTGATCGTAAACAACAAGTATCTTGGGGAAGATGCGCAATCAAAATGTCGATATTTCTGCAAAACAAAACGCGCGATCTTTGAAAAGAGAATTGAATAAATAGAATTTCTTGCCATAACTGCTGAACTAAATAACGTATTTAAAAACCGTAAACGGATTCTTGAATTAGAATTTTTTATCTATAGATTGAATATGGTTTTAATACAAAATATTTAATATTTAATAATTATGATTTTCGTTTTTGGACTTAGAAATATTTCGTATCAGTTTGTATTGACACGCGAAAAGCTTATCTTTTTACTGATATTACTTTAACTGAATATTATATTAATGATTTTAATAATTAAAACATTTGATTTATTGATTAATATTATTATTTAATAACAGAATAAAATTACTTTAACGAAAATATTTGAAAATTTAGAAAGAAAAAGGACTTTACTGAAAAATGATTATAAGATTAAGTTAAGTGTATAATTAACCGAAATTAATGAATTAAATTAGCATAGATTAATACAGAAACAATGTACGGTGGCGTAACAAAAGGAAATATTTTCACCTAAAGCAAAAAGATTGTCTAGCTATGTTGTTATCAGACATTGCAATAAATTTGTACAGATCATATAAATTAAATTTCAAGAAAAAAAAATGGCTCGAGGCAATATGATACTAATTTAAATTTCGAATGATATACTAAATTAGAAAGTGTTGACTAAACCACATTTTCATTGACAAAACTTCGTATTATAAATGCCATCAAAAATGCGCATTTTACGAATGTAATTTTAGCAATTGTCATTTAACATACATTATAAATAGGTCTTCACACATATCGTATAAGATGCTTTAGGGAATTTCTATTATAAATATTTTCTAAATATAGAATAAAATTTGGTTTCTTTTTCCCAAAAAATCATAATAATGCACATGCAATAATATCTCGGATTGCCATTGAGTTAGTAATTTAAAAACCTAATTTTAAAAGATTCTTAGTTTGAATTTTCTCTTTTTCCTTGTTTAGCTAAAGAAGAGGTAGGGGGTTGATAATACACACCCACGTATATGTATATGTATAACTTTTGTAAATAGTAACCATTAAACCACATAAATAATCGACAATAGATAAACCGATAAATAAAATACAATACATAAATATATCCGAAAATTTATATACACTGATACTTAATCCCCTTAACGTTTACCTTTTCTTTAACAAATAAAAATGAAGCACTTTATCAAAATTTAATAAAATAAAAACAGTTAATTATTCGTAATTTCAAGTACTATTAGAGATAATTTGTAATTGCTTAATAGCATAAGCAGAATATTGATACAGAGAAAACGTTTCATTAAAAGCTGTTATAAAGGATTATAAATAGAAATAATTTGAAGTGGCACTTTACGTTATTCCAATAACTGGAAAAAGATAGAACTTAAAAATGCGTGTATGTGTGTTTATACGTTTGTAGATTTTGGAATGCAAAAAATAGGTTTCACAAGAGTTAGAGCATAATCATTTCACCAGAAATAGAAATTTTTCTAGCTATTTAGTTGTTTGATGCTGCAGTTAATTTGTAGAAAGCATATAAGATAAATTTCTAGGAAAGGAATGGCTAGATGCAATATGATATTAATTTAAATGTCCAATCTTTTAAAAATTTGGAAACAGTTGATTAATAGGTTATTTTGTTATACAGACTTTTGTTATACATTATGTTATCCTGTTGCTTTCCTTCGTCGAGTGCAACTTGACAAAATGATGACATTTCTAATACAATAATCCCAACCATTGCCTCTTTCGCTACCGCTAATTTCAAACAATAATATTTGTGGTAGATGCATGGCAGTGTATTACTGCTTATTTTACTGTTTATTACTGTTAATTTTACGGTATAATACTGGCAGCTGGGGTGCCAGTATTATACTGTAAAATCAACATTTTTTTTCCTTTTTTTTTCAGTGTAACACGGAGGAAGTTATTGTACATTTTCGTCCGTGATTATATTGTATTTTCCTAAGCATATGTCTTTTTTTACAGTGTAATATACTGCTGTGAAATCTGTTACAGAAGATGTGGTTGCATTATAAGAAAAGAAACATTAAAACTATAAATTACTTTAATAATAATTTTAAAAAAAAAATATTCCGAGAGAAAATATTCAAATGCCAAAATCAAAATAATAATTTATTTTACAGCAAAAAATTTTATCATTGGATAAAATATTTTTGATTTTTTTACCTAATATGGAAAAGTCATTTTTACTAACAGCAAAAAGAGAAAACTGGAGAATTACGTAAAAAAATTTGTACATCTGTAAGTATAAAGCAAAAACATGTCCCTCAGTAACGCTGACTTAATATTAGAAGTGGCAACTACCTGACAAAAAATTTCGCTTTTACTGAAATTTTTTAAAACTTCTGAACATCGCACAATTTCAATTTTTACACCGTCGAATAGAAAAATGCATTTCTTCTTTCTGCATTCTTTTAAATGCATTTTATTTCAAAACTGTATTTCAATTTACTGATTTTTTAACATTTTCAAGCATGGATATTTTTAAATCTACGTGCAACCCAATTATGGAAGATTAACTCAATTATGGAAGATTCCTGTTGCCATATCTTAAAAAATAAACGTAGCAAAAATTATATATATTTTTTAATAAATTGCGCTTTCTACCAATCGTAAATATAAATCGGTGAGTTTTCTATAATCAGGTTCGGTGCACGCGCCAAATGAACCTAAACGGAAATTTTTAAGGGAAAAATCATGAATTTCTGCCCTGAAATTAAACATGAATTTAAAGATAAGTAATGAATGCTTATAAAAGAGGTTTTTTTTTTTTTAGCTATCTATATATTTAAAGCAAAAAGAGCAATCTGTCAAATTCCACATAAAAATGGTCTCATCGCATGCGTCAACTTTATCTTTTTCCCTTAGAAACGGTAAACCTGTTTAGCCTAAGGGTATTGAAAAGGATTGATTGAAAACGGAAGGAAGGTGTAAATATGGCAATTGCGTTAAGAGCTGAAGCTTTTTTTTTTTTTTTAAATAATTAATGTTTTTACTACTAAATATACATATTTTTTCGCGAAATTTTAAAGAGGGCTTAAATACAGTTATATTTATAACCGATTGAAATTTCAGAGTTCGGAAGATGAGAACTATTTTTTTATTGCTATGTTGAAGGAGCCGGCGCGAAAACAAATAAACAGAAACAAAAAATGGGAAGAAAACATTTCTTTTACAACTAGATAACAATATTTTTCTCCAAAATTTTTACTCGGGATATAAAACCGTTTAATTTATAATCAATAAAGATTTCAAAGAGTTCGGAAGATGAGAACTATTTTTTTATTGCTATGTTGAAGGAGCCGGCGCGAAAACAAATAAACAGAAACAAAAAATGGGAAGAAAACATTTCTTTTACAACTAGATAACAATATTTTTCTCCAAAATTTTTACTCGGGATATAAAACCGTTTAATTTATAATCAATAAAGATTTCAAAGAGTTCGGAAGATGAGAACTATTTTTTTATTACTATGTTGAAGGAGCCGGCGCGAAAACAAATAAACAGAAACAAAAAATGGGAAGAAAACATTTCTTTTACAACTAGATAACAATATTTTTTCCCAAAATTTTTGCTCGGGATATAAAACTGTTTAATTTATAATCAATAAAGATTTCAAAGAGTTCGGAAGATGAGAACTATTTTTTTATTGCTATGTTGAAAGAGCCGGCGCGAAAACAAACAAACAGAAACAAAAATGAGAAGAAAACATTTCTTTTACAACTAGATAACAATATTTTTTCCCAAAATTTTTACTCGGGATATAAAACCGTTTAATTTATAATCAATAAATATTTCAAAGAGTTCGGAAGATGAGAACTATTTTTTTATTGCTATGTTGAAGGAGCCGGCGCGAAAACAAACAAACAGAAACAAAAAAGCGAGAAGAAAACATTTCTTTTACAACTAGATAACAATATTTTTCTCCAAAATTTTTACTCGGGATATAAAACCGTTCAATTTATAATCAATAAAGATTTCAAAGAGTTCGGACAAAAAGAGCTTTTTATTTTAAAACTATGAAACGACTCTACGTGGAAAAAAAACAAGAAAATGAGCGCTTTTATCACTAAATATCAAAATTTTTTTGCGAAGTTTTCATTTAAAAATAAAATATCAAACAAAATTGGGTCAAAGATATAAAACAATAAAAACTTGCTATTATTTATTTATTTATTTATTATCATCACGGGCCCGTGCAACGCCGGGCAGGTCGGCTTGTTTTTATTATATATATAATTCTTCAATTTATCAGGATATATTATGTTAATTTTCATTGACATGCTGCGTAGATATTACGAAAGACATGTTTAATATGCAACAAATAAAATTCCACCGATTCCATTTCTATATTCTTTTTAGATGAAAATGCTCCACGTATTCACAAAAGAGTAAATTGAAATAGGGTGAAGCGAAGCCGCACGCTCTGAATACAACATTTCATCAGCCTGCTTCCAAATATAGAGACTGCATTGAAAAATGCCTTTTCATCAAACAGAACACGAATTCAGCGAGGGAAAAAATTGCTCAGAAAAATCTATTTTTATGCATGTTACATTAATTTCAGGATAACAGAAAATGATTTTTATTTGAAAAGACTTGTTCTGAGTTTTTGTCTCCTGTTGCAATCTATGCAATTTTTTATTAGAGCTGTTGATTTTGAAAGTGGGGGGGGGAGGGAGTCCATTTTATTTAATAGAAATGGGATTAAAGATATTCGTAAGTAGTAATAGGCCTTTTTTGCGGTGTTATTTTATGTCAATTTAATATGCAATAATTGGTATCTCCGTCAGCAAAAAAAAAAAAAAAAAAGCAATGATTTGTTTAAAATGTTAATTTTCTTTGAATAGAATATAATTATAATAACAAAAAAATGAAAATTTTTATTTCATTTACTTATTTCGTTTATTTTAATATTTCATTCTTCTTTAGAAAAGTTACAACAAAGCATAAAATAAATTTAATTTCATACGAAAAAATAAGAGAAAGTATTCTGTAATAAGTTGTATGCCTACACTGCAAAAAAAAAAAAAAAGTTGATTTTACGGTTTAATACTGGTACCCCAACTGCCAGTATTATACCGTAAAATTAACAAAAATAAGTAGTAAAATAAGCAGTAATACGCTGTCGCGCAGGGGTACCAGTATTATACCGTAAAATCAACATTTTTTGCAGTGTAATTATATTTCTTAATTTAGATAGTGGAGATATTGAAGGTATTCATGATGAAATTCTGATTTGTGCTTGTTAATTGTATGTATGCAACATAAGACTTTCAAAATCAACAAAACTGAAATATCGTTGACCCAATATGTTAATAGTAACAAATTTACACTGATATCAAAAATATATTTATTGTGGATTGATTAAAAACATACATTTTACATTAATTGGTAATAAAATTTAGCTTTATTTTTTTTTTCTTCGCAAAATGGACTGCGAAAAAAAAAATATAAAAAGTTGATTTTAAGGTATAATACTCGCATTTCAGCTGCCAGTATTATAGCGTAAAATTAACAGTAAAAAACAGTAAAATAAGCACTGCCGCGCATGCGCGGTAGCGTATTACTGCTTATTACTGTTAATTTTACGGTATAATACTAGCAGCTAGATTGCCAGTATTATACCGTATTTTTTTAATTTTTTGCAGTGCACTTTTAAAATTAATGGCTCAGATTATATTAATTTTCTTTCATATGCTGTGTAGATACTGAGAAGCACATATTTATTTAATCTGCAAAAAATAAAATTCCACCGATTTCATTTTTACATTCTATTCAGATGAAAACATTCCACGTATTCAGAAAAGAGTAAATCGAAATAGGGTAAAGCGAAGAAACTTTATCATATGCACGATCTGAATATAAGATTTCATCAGCCTGCTTCTAAATATAGAGACTGCATTGAAATAGGCTTTTTCATCAAGCAGAACACGAATTCAGAAAGGAGAAAATTTGCACAGAAAAATAGATTTTTATACATTTTAGAATAATTGATTTCAGGATAACAGTAAATGATTTTTTAATTATTATTATTAAAAAAGACTTCTTCAAGAGTTTTTGTCTCATGTTGTAATCCATGAAAATTTTTATATAGTTTCTTATGTATAGAGAACAATAATTTATGCGAAGATTATAAGGTACCTCTCCATTATCCCGTCGGCTACTTTTCATAACAAAAACTGTCGCCAAACAATAGGATTTAACGCCGAAAATGCATGGTCGTGGCGTCAATTCACTTGACGTCAGAAGCATTTACGTGTTTGTTATGTCATCAAATAGTTTTTAATTCGACATTTACCTGTATTTTTCATTACGTTTTACTGATTTATTAGTTATTTCGTTAAAATAACAATTGTGTCCTTAAACGGCGGTGCCATGATATTAAAATATAAAATGCATTGAAAAAATGTTGCGATGCATAGTTACGTTTAGTAGATCAGTTTCAACTGACGTCCATTTATCCACAACGAGAGGGATAATTAAGAAAAATAATGTCAATGAATAAATATCCAAAATTATTTATTTTTTCTGTTTTCATTAATATATTGTCAATTTTATTGTTTAACTTTACTGACAGTTGACACTTTGATGAGTGGGGTTTTTCCGAATTTCTTTTATTTTATTTATTTATTTATTTTGATATTCAGATGGCAACATTCTACCATTTGTTTATATGACGTTACAGTTTGGCGATAGTTCTCTTTTTCTATGAAAAGTGGTCGACGAGAGAAGTACCTATTATAATTATTACACACTTTTATTTAACTCAACTTGTTTTTCGTATGTAAAGATGGAATTTTGTAATAGGTTTTTAACTCACTTCCTGATACGTTAGAATTGCGAAAACTATGTTCGTGTTCATTTCCGATTACTATACAACATTTTAATACTTTTAAAACTTAATTATAAATTAATACATTAAGACATTTTTTAGTTGTTCGGCCACAAGTGATGAATCGCCAAATAGTCTTTATTCTTACAATTGTATACGTGTTACAACAACAATGGATTTAATGACGCGCCCAACTACGCTGGTCAAAATAAGCCAGGTGGCTGTGAAATTGCAAGGACGAAATATTTTAAACACTAAAAATAGAAAATATAAATAAAAAATAAAGAATGTAATATATATTTTTAAATATGCTTTAATCAGCTAATAGTTTCATATTAACTAAATTATTATTATATGTTGAGAAATCAGTTTGAAAATATTTAAAAGTTAAATTTAAATAATGTTTTTTTTCTTTCCTGTTACCATGTCAAAAAAAAGAAACAGAGCAAAAATTACATATTTTTAAATAAATTCACTAGCTCGCGCTTTCTACCAAGCGTAAAAAATAAGCGATAAATTTTTCATAATCGATTTCGGTACCCAACCGAACATCATTGAACCTCAGTGAACACATTGTAAAGGAAATTTTTGGGAAAAATCATGAATTACATTCATGAAATGATTTTCAAGATAAAAACACATTTTTTTATAAGCATTCAATATTTAATTTAAAAAAAAAAACTATTTTTGCTTTTATATTTATTTAGGAAACAAAACTTTTCGTGTGTATATTAAAAATAAATATTCTAGAATAAAATTAAAAAATACATTTTCAATTTCAAGTATATATTTTTTTTATTATTATAAGCACAATTCAATTTATTTGGATATTTTATGTTAATTTTCTTTGATATTCTGAGGAGATTTTGAAACCCACATGTTTAATATGCAAAAAATAAAATTCCGCCGATTTCATTTCTATATTCTATTTTGATAAAAAATACTTCACGTATTCAGATAAGAGTAAATCGAGGTAAGATGAAGCGAAGCCTTATGATATTCACGATCTGAATACAACATTTCATCAGCCTGGTTCCAAATAGAGACTACATTGGAAAATGCTTTTTACATCAAACAGAACTCGAATTCAAGAAGCGAAAAACTTGCACCGAAAAATCTATTTTTATGCATGTTACAATATTTTCATCATAACAATGAAAGATTTTTATTAAAAAAGACTTGTTCTCTAGGTTTTTGCCTCGGATTGTAATCTATATGCAACTTTTTATATGCTCTCTTGTTTATAAGAGATCAATTATTTATGCGAAGCTTATAGATAATAATTATTACACTCTTTTATTTAACTGAACCTAATTTCTGTACATGGTGTCTACAAATTAATTGGGCAATTTCGTAGAACTTCCGAAATATTAGATGAAATTGTAGTTGAAAGTCAAACTAGTAGTAATATTGCCGAAGTTTGTTCATGGATGGCATTAGGTGCCATAACAACACAATTTCCTGGACATTGCTACAGATTTTCCCAGGCCCTGACTATCACACGGGCACCCCCATGCCCTGGGCATGAAAGTTCTGAGGAGCACGAAATTAGAATTTAAAATAGAAGTTGTTTTAATACTTTTAGGACTTTTGTTTGCACTCAAGTTAGGTTTTATCCTTTAATATCAATAACATCATTAATAAGTAGACTCCCTATCATTATTTTCTAGTTAATGATGTACTGCATTTATCAAGTCATTCAATTGTATCATACTGCACATTTATTCGAAAAGTAACACAACTGAAAATATGTTATGTTTAAGATATTAATACGATGAAATGACAAAAATATATCTTAATCTATGGTTAAAAGCACATTTCAATAAATAATAGAAACAAATATTTTATTTTTATTCCTGGAACTGTTTTTCAATTTTCCAGAAAACTTAATTTTTTTAGTTAACACTTTTTGAATAAGTAGACTAAAAAACTAGTATCAGTAAACCAACCAATCTATGGGGGCACGAAAATTTGAAAGTGCCCTGTGCACAAAAACTTGCTAGTCGGACCCTGGATTTTCCTTTTGCCTATCGTCAAAGAAATGATGCCAGCAGGTTTCATTTTTCAACAGGATGGCGCACCTTGTCACTACCACAACGAAGTTACATATTACCTCAATGCTGAGATACCAGTTTGGATTGGTCATGGAAGTGTTATTCAATGGCCACCACGATCACCAGATCTTTCTCCGCTTGATTTTTCCGTATGGGGTTTTGTAACTGATCAAGTGTACAAGCCGCCACTTCCTACATCCATTCCTGAACTAAAATCAAGCATCTGCACTGCAATTAATTTGACCGACGGAAACATGCTGACAAATCTGTGGCAAGAAATGATTTACCGATGCGACATTTGAAGAGTCACGAAAAGAAGTCACATAGAACATTTGTGATAATGGTAAACTTGAACTATTTTTCTATCTTACAACAATATGTACTTTAATTTTTTTCCTGTCAATTCCATTCAATAAATTATTCTTTTTTCCCCAACTACTTTGTAGACACCCTATATATAAAGATGGAATTTTCTAATCGATTTTTATTTCACTTCCTGATTTGCTAGAATTTAAAAAAATTACATTCATAGGTATATTTCCGATGACAATACAATATATAAACATTTTTAGAACTTAACTATAAATTAATACATTAATTTTAAGGTGTTTCTCCGTTATCCCACCACAGAATATCAATCGTTAAATATTTTCTAACTCCTACAATTGTATATGAGTTGAAACAACAAGGGATTTAATGATGCACCAATACACTCTCGCCAAAATATGTCACGTGGCTGTGAAACTGTAACAATGAAACATTTTAAAGGCTAAAAAGTAGAAAATAAATTATAAAAAAAAAGAGTATAATATTTAAAAAAGATATTTCATTATCAATAAATAGTTTAATATAATTAATTTACGATTATACATTGAAAAATCAGTTTAGAAATCCTAAAAAAGATAGTTTAAATAATGATGCTTTTTTTTTTTTTATTCCAGTGGCCCTCTCTTAAAAAAGAAACGCAACAAAAATTATATATTTTTTAAATAAATTCACTTGTTTACGCTTTCTACCAAGCTTAGTGAATTTTTCATAATCGAGTTCGCTGCTCACGCCAAATTAATTCGGCGTGAAAAAATTTGGCGCGGAAATTTTAATCGGTGGAAAATCATGAATTGCAGCCATGAAATTAAACTTGAATTTCAAGATAAATATTGAATGATTATAAAAGAATAGGGTTTTTTTTTTTAACTATTTTTATTAAAAATAAAAGTTTTCAATTTAGGAGGAAAGTTATGTTAATTTTCTTTGATATGCTGTGTAGATTTTGAGAAACGCGTGTTTAATATGAAAAAAAAAATAAAGTTTTACCGATTTCATTTCTGTATTCTATTCAGGTGAAAATATTCCACGTTTTCAGGAAAGAATAAATCAAATTAAGGGTGAAGTGATGATCTGTATACAACATTTCATCAGCCTGCTTCCAAATAGACTGCATTGGAAAAAACTTTTTCATCAAACAGAACACGAATTCAGCAAGAGAAAAACTTGCACACACTGCAAAAAATAATTGTTGATTTTACAGTATAAAACTGGCACCCCAGCTGCCAGTATTATACCGTAAAATTAACAGTATTAAACAGTAAAATAAGCAGTAATACGCTGCCGTGCAAGCAGTAATAAGCTACCGCGCATACGCAGCAGCGTATTACTGCTTATTTTACTGTTTAATACTGTTAATTTTACGGTATAATACTGGCAGCAGGGTGCCAGTTTTATACTGTAAAATCAACAATTATTTTTTGCAGTGCAGAAAAATCTATTTTTATGCACGTTACAATAATTTCATGGTAAAAGGAAAAGGATTTTTATTAAAAAAAATACCTGTTCTCTGAGTTTTTGCCTCATGCTGTAATCTTTGCAGGTTTTTATTTAGTTTCTTATCTGTATGGATCAATATTTTATGCGAAGCGTACAGAGTATAATTATTTTGAACCCGTTTCGGTCCTTTCTAATAAAAACGTCGTTACGAAGAAAAAGCTTGCCATGTAAAATATGTTGGAAATGTTTCAAGTAATAATGTGGTGTAATGTAGGTAAACAATTTATTAAACAATTTTTTACATAGTTTAGATTTATGTTACATAAATTTTGAAAAATAGATTTGCCAACCAGCGCTTGGCACTACTTCTCTAAATTGATAGAAAAAAAAAATGCTTTTGTTTCATGGATGGTTTTGTTGGTTTCTCTCCCATTACCGAATTTTACTAGTTGTAAAATAATTGTGTTATTGAAATATTCCACTCGCAGTCGCAACATTATATTTATATTAAAAAAAAAAAAAAAAAAAAAAAAAGATTTTACGGTTCTAATATCAGGCATTTCCTTTTTACATAATTTCAAACATTGTTGAAAAGTGTTTATAACATCGGTTTCTCTGACCGCCTACACAGAAAAAATAAAACCCAATTTCGGTCGAAAGATTCTTAGGTATGACCCCAAATTGGGCCATGTTTGTTTTGGTTACCTCTGTGTATCCATTTTGGGCACTGTTAAATACCCGTTTTCAAAAAAAAAAAAAAAAAAACCCTAATTTGGGCTCATACCTAAGGATCTTTCGACCCAAATTGTTTTTGTTTTTTTTCTGTATATCTGTCTGTCTGTCCGTGGTCTAACTCGAGTAAATACATTATGATTGCCATATAATTTCTATATGTTATTGAAGTTTACTATGGCATGTTCGCTATTAAAAATGAAGTGTGTAGCATTTAAAGTTCGTTTATAGGGACATTCGAAAGCATTCAGTTACATTATGGTCTATGAGGAAAAATCTTTTGCAATGTATTTTAATGATGCTGCATTATTTCAAACCTATTAAAATGGATGTACATCACTGAGGTGCCTTACAAAATGCTTATTGTAGAATATGATGGGCTTAGCATTTATTCCTCATTTAAAGGAATACACAAAAAAAATTCGGTTGCAATACTGTCTATGAACTACAATTGGTGGAAGTGCGTCTTCAGTTGTGGTATGCGTTTTTAAAATTAACTAATTTTTTTGCCTATTAATCGGTGTGCATAAATTCTATAGGTCCTATACAGGGCTGCACAAAAGAATTCATGTACAAATCCTTTTATTGACGAAAACCTTTTATTGCTTAAGGAAAATTTTCAACTATATTATGGCGTTTTTAACTGAATTCTGAACTAATGTGTTTCATATTACTAGTTGTATTATCAATAAGGTTAATTGAATGAATTAGGTCCTCCAGATTCGACCGGGATGGCTCAGTTGGTAGAGCATGGCAGCTTCAGCCAAGAGATCCCAGGTTCGAATCCTGGCCCGGACATTTTTCGTCCAGTTGGAAAATTACAGCTCATATAGTTGTATACTATATACAAATTTATAAATCGTATACAGGGCTGCACCAAAAAAATTGGATATTTTTCTTACTATAAGACGGTAATTTCTCAAATTGTATTTTTAAATGTGTTATGCGTTTTCTAAATTGTTTATTTACACATACATCATCTTTAAACTTGTTAAATGGTGAAGTTTTGTTACACAATTCTGAATGTGTTGGAAAATGTTTCATAATCAATGCCTGATGTGTGATTTTTTTCCCCCCTTGTTAGTAAATAAGTAAAAAATATTTTTTTATCATCTTAATTTTAATATGCCAAAGAAGTTTAAACATGGGTTTAGCCTTGCCGTGAGGATAAAAAAAAGGTTCAGAACCATTGACATTCAGAAATGAATCAATTGTAGATTTTCCTCCGCAATGCAACAATCATCTCTCTCCATCATCATATTGCTTTTACGCAAATAGTCCGGGACAGCATAACATTTTTGTAACCAATTTTAGTCTGGATGAGTTTGGTATATATGATAGATAAAATGGTGCAGATAACGAAACTACCTGTCAGCGGGCGCACCATTTGTGTGTGTGGGGGGGGGGGGGTTGCCATAGCAACATCGCAGAACCTGCTGACATAAATGGCTACCCGATTACTCATGTTACCTCGACTTACTCATGTTACCTCGACTGGAAAGCATCATCAGAAAATCGTGTTACCATTCATTTCATATTGCAGCGGACTGTGCGATATTGCTATGGCAACATCCCCCGATTGTACACCAGCTGACTAGCTGTTTCGTTATCTACACCATCTAATTTATTATATATACAAAAATCATCGACGCTAAAATTTGCTGCAAAAATGTGACGCTGCCTCTTGGATTAAAACATCACATTCATTCAGGGGTTATATCTACCTTTCAAAAAATGCATTTTTCAATTACATTTTCTGAAAGTACAATATTCAGTTAAATTTTTTTGCGGATCTGATAAAAATTAAGAAAGTTACGCCGCTTTAATTTACTTTGTTCTATCATACATAAATCATAACTTGAATATTTAAACGCGGTTATCTCAAAACTATGTTTTTACCGTCGGTGATCACGATAACTGAAACAAATCTCAACCAATCTTCTTCAAATTTTGACCAATGTTTTACAACAATATTATCTTAGAGAATGAATATTCGTTCCTTTTGCCGATTTAATGATTTTTTTCAATTTTCTATAATCAATCAAAGTTCAAAATTTATTTGTGAAAATTAGTACCTTAGCTTTAAACAGCCGTCATTTTGTTCAAAATCAATTTTTCTGAAAACCGAAAGATTGTTTGCTCTCTCACAAGGAAAGTCTCTTTAAAGCGCATACTCAGAATATTTTGAAAAAAAATAAAAAGCTAATAAAACTATTCATGTACGCAATAAAGGTATACAGTCTAATTTAGCTGCGGAATCCCAGTAGAAAATAAATAAAATAATTTCGAGTATTTGGCGCAAAAATCGCAATTTGGCGATCAACACTTTTCCCTCGCAATTCGTAAGCAATTTTGTATTTGAAAATTCTTGAGTGTTTAAATGCGCAGAGTACTTTATGAATGTAAACTTAAACGATTAAATAGTTCATTATCTTTGCTATAAGCTTATATAATATATATACAAGTTGCCTATTGCTGATTTACACGGTTTCGCCGGCAGGATAAGATAAGTTTTAAGTGTATTTTAACAGTAACTGCCCGATTAAGAACGCTCTAATTAATACATTCCGATATTGAATAAGTCGTTGTTTCCATAGCAACAATACTTTTCTCTTGTTGTCTCCGACACTAACAATATCGAAGTCAAATTGACAGTGCTCATAATCATACATTAATTTTTAGTTTGAAGCAGTTTTAATCAATTTAAATTTTGGTCTAAATCGTAGAATACGATCGTTAATTTTCTTTATATATACATATAAATATGTATGGTAAAAAAATAGTTATAAAAGTGTGGTTATTTAAATTAAAATTAAACTAGTTCAGTATAAAAAGGGAAGAAATAGTTTTTCCTAAAAGAGTATTTTTCATAACACCTTTTTTTCCCCCTTGTTTTGGCAACTAGCACTAAATCGCCAAAAACACGAAATTGTCATAATTTTTTACGGACGTTATATCGAGGTTCCGCAGCAATTTTTTTTTTTTTTTTATAAACATATAGTAATATTATGTTATTTTTTTCAAAATTTTCAGAGTATGCGCTTATGGTACCTTCCTTGTTAGTCTGAAGTAAAGACATCATGACTTTTATAATAATTTCAGATAACATTTGGCAGAGTGACGGTGATCACCGCAGACGGCTACCAGAACGACACCATATCCGGGAAGTGGATCTGTTGGGGACACCCAACTTTATTTCCTCATTACAAAAATCAATTTATTTTCTTTAAGATGTAATAAACAAAATACCAAAAGCGTTTTTCAAATATCTTGTTTAAGTTTCCGTAAAATAATTCCCCAAAATACAAGTTTTATTTCTTTCTTTCTTTCGACTTTGCAAGTAGGCATAACACATAATTGAATTGTACTACTCACTTTCCAGTAGATTTTTTTTAAGTGCATAATTTACAGAAACGCTATTCACTAATTAAAGAAACTTAATAAACTAATTCTGCGAAAATAGAATCTTTTCAATATAGTTACGTAAATTTAATCATGTTTAAGCGATTAAATGAAATAAATAGTCTTTTCTTTTCCACAGTAACTAAAACAAAAATATTGTTACAGTTCGCAGATTGTAATATAATCAACCATTTCCGTGCATAGTATCCGAATGCGTAGAAAAAATTCACATTCTGAGAATATCCATCGAGGCAGAATACAAAAAGAATAGAGATGACAGAGGAATTAGAATTTTGTCGTAATGGAAATGTCGCTTTTGCATTGTAACAAGATAATTACATGTCAATGGGGATTAATTTTATGGGAGGGTAACAGGTCGAATTTTAATTTTAAATGAAAGGTGCAAAAAATGCGTAAAATTTACATGCAATGAAATGTTTTAAATAATTTAGTATTTTATTGTATGTATCTAATTTAATATTTTATTAAAATAATTCTACGTATGAAAGCAAATACGTGTCCGAAATATGTTTTATAAACACACACACACACACACACACACACACACACCTATTTATTAGCGAGTGTTGATAAAATTTCTGGATGATTTTAAATGTTATCAGATTTGATTAAATGCTTCCTTTAACTAATCTTAAATTTTAAAAATACAGCTCGACCACTGTTTTGTTTTTATTTAGTCGTGCAGTGTTGCATTCAGAGGGTGGAACCCCTCCCCCCTGGGAGAATCGAGATGTCCCCTTTCACTGAAATATTTGAGGTTGTATGCTTATTAATGATCTAGAAGTGCAACCCCCTACTCCCGTGAAGTAGAAGTGTATTCAGTCCCTCACACCCACCCAGAACTGAAAAAAATCCCTCCCGGAGAAAAATGCCTGAATTGAACATTACAGTCGTGTATCTTTACATGGTGAAATGCCATGATGTCCAGATTCTAAAAGATGAAAGGAAGCGAAAAATATTATCTAAATATAACGTGAACTTTTATAATTATTTTCAACATTTGAGGAACCCTGAACTATTAACATAGTGATAGCTTCTATTACGTTTAACACTTTGTGATCGAATTTCTAATTATTTAGTTAAAAAGTATATCATTTAATGCTTTAAAACTTGAAATATATATGTATATAAATGTAGGAATAATGCAGTAAAGAAAAAAGTTTTAAATACTCATCTAATAATTGAATTATAAAACTTCTTCACGGCAATTTTTAGCATAATTTACACAAAGGAAACTCTGTAATTGAAAGAAGCTAATAAATTAATTTTCCGGAAATTTATTGTTTCCAAGGAAGTTATGTAAATTTAATCACGTTTAAATGATCGGATGAAATTGTCTTTTTTCTTCCACCAAAAAAAAAAAAAAAAAAAAAAAATCATCATCATTTCAATTTGCAAATTGTAATGATCAACCTTTTCTGCATCGTAGAAAAAAAAATTCAATTTCTGTGAATTTTTATCGAGGCAGAATTCGAAAAATGAAAATGACAGAGGAATTAGAATTTCGTGGAAATGGAAAATTTCGCTTTTGGATAACAAGTTAATTAATGTCAAAGTGGATTAATTTTGTGGGAAGAGAAGTGATCGAATTTTAATTTTAAAATGTATAGCAAAATTCCAAATTTGTATGTAATGAAAAAAATTACTCAATTACAAAAAAGAAAAGAAAGTATTAATTATTTGAATAGAACTGGGATGCTGAGGCTATTAAAAACATTTTTCTTGATCCCACTAGTGTATTATAGCTCATTCAAGAGCGCAGTCAGTTGTTAAATGTTAATAATTAACTTAGCGTATGAAGACACGCTAACAATTATGGATATGAAACTGTTCCCCCCCCCCCCCTTTACGATTGTATGGCTTGTGCGATTTTCCTGATTACTTCACCTTAATGTAGTTACAGGTCTACACGGGCCGCAATTTCGAGGCCCGGGAACAGTATGATCTGTTTATATTTTTGCGGTTCATGGTTCGGTCCATGCAAAAATCAATGAAATCATGCCTTGCCCGGCCCGATTCAATTGTTACAGAAATGTCCGTTTTTTTTAAACATTACAATTAAGTTTTAAAGAATATTTCATGCATATTTATGTGAAAATTTTACAGCTTTTTTCAGACTACATGTCTGCAAGCCACAGAATAGAGAATAGCAACATTAATGATCATTTAGACTCTTCGATTATTACATTCAAATAAAGTCTCATTAAAAAATATTGTGTAGTTTAGAATAAAAGAAAAAAATGGTTAAAAATATAACTTTTAAAGCTGTATTATATAAAAAATGTAGATTTTTGAAAATATTTCTCTATAATCTATTAAAGTATATTTACTACGATTCCGTTAACTAAAGTTTATTATTCCTATTATCCCCCCCCCCCCCCCACCCCTGAAGAAAATTGTTCCACACGTCCTGGGAATAATTAAGTCCAGGTTGATGCACGGCCCAGCTCAAGTATTAAAAAAAAAATGTAAAACGTTGACTGTACTTTACAGCACTTTACTGTACTATATTTATTTATTTATTAGCTGATCCGTCCGGCGTTGTTCGGAAATCAGTAACTTTCTTTTGCGGTTTCGATAAAAATAGTCATTTTCGGCGCGCATTCTGTTCTAAACAAATCTCTTTCCGAACGAAACTCCGGTACTCGTCCCCTCTGCCTACGGCATTGTATAGCAGGCGTGCTACGCATGCCCTGCAGTATCGTTTAGTTTTAGTTTTCACTGCTAGGGGGCACGAAATCATCTTACATAGTTATCTATAGTTTAAATAGTTCATTTTAAGTTGAATGAATCAATTCCCGTTGAAGAAGATTCCAAACATTTTTTAGAACACTTGGTCGAAATATGAAAATGCCCTAGGTCGACCACTTTCAACCCCCTTATCTCCCACACCCCCACAGCTACGGACATGCAACCACCATAGTGCACGATGGGAGACTCGAGGCTACTACCACACACAAACACCAGTGGTCTGCGCTAGGTAGTTGTGGCTGCAAAGTGAAATGTAGACACATAAATAATATAATTTTTGTTGTTGTTGTTCTAGAAGTGATATTATTATTAGTTGACATTAAGATTACACCTACCTCTCCTTAGGCAATTTTTAAGAAATTTTAATTCATATAACATAATGTAAACATATTTAAAAAAATAAATAAATAAGATTGCTCCTACTCATCCGGATTGCGTCCAGAAAACATTAAAATGGATGATTGGCATTTCGCTGTACATACAAATGAACTTCATTTGTTTGAAGTCAATTTATAACATAAAAAAAGAAAAACTATAGTAATGAATTTCGAGATAAAAACTTTCGTAAATTATTTTTTCGCCCCTCAGCTTTAAAATTTTATCCACGAAACAGTTTTATTCCAAAATCTTTCTTAGGTTCAAAGGAAGAAAAAAAAGCCCCTAAAATATTTACAACGAATAAAAAATATAGACCGGAACGAAAGCGTTTTGAAATCTGGCATTTCTGACACGTACTTCCCTGGAGCCGTTAGATGACTCTTTAGATATCGCAAATTTAATATTTTTCTACACCGTTATATGCCACTTGTTACGATTACGATCTTGGATATAGTGTTTTGCTCACTTGATATCGTTCCAAATGATGAAAAGCCGGTTGTTACGTGTTGTTGATGTACATTGTATAATAGCGTTCTTTTGCCATCGGCGAGTTTATTTAATAATATTTCACGGTCGCCTTAACATGCCTTTAACACTTTACAACATAGTTGAGAAGTGTTTATGACTTCGATTTCTCTGTCTGTCTGCCCATGACCGCCCGTCCGTATTGTAACTACCATAAATATACTCGCACTCACTTGTAATTCATATATGTTATTAAGGTTTACTGTAGCATGCTCGGTATTGAAAATGAATATTTTGTGGCATTTAAGTTCGTTTACAGGGACACCGAACAGTATTCCTTTACATTACAGTCGGGAAAAATAGTTTGAAATGCATTTTAATGATGTTCCACAATTCCAAATATAATGGAATAGTTATCTATTTCTGAAGTGTACTAAAACAAGCTTTCGGTAGAATATGAAGTGCAAAGAATTTGTCATTCATTTACAGGGTCACACACAATAATTCCGTTACATAAAGTTCGACGGAGAAAATAGGTTATAGTGTATTTTAATTAAGTTACATTATCTCAAACTTAATGAAATTGATATACATTACGGAGATGTACCATAAAATGCCTACTATTAAATATGGTGTGCAAAACATTTATTGCTCATCTAAAGGGGAAAACAAAAAAATTCAGTTACAGTTCTGCCTGGAAGCGCGTTACAGTTGTTGTATGCGTTTTTAAGTTTAACTAAATTTATGGATATTTCATGGCTTGTGTAAATTCTGTTGATTATATACAGGGCTACACAAAATAATTCGTAAATATTACTTCTTATGGGATGTTTTTAATTATGTTATGCATTTTCCTGCTGATTTATACTATTTAGTATTCAAACTTTGTGAAATATAAATAAATTCATACACAGGGCTACGCAAAGAATACATTGCTTGTTTAGGGTTGGTAATTGCTGGCAGTGGGTTTTTAATTGTGTTGCGCGTTTTTTACCAGAATTCAATTTATCATAGTATGTGGTACATATAAAAATCTCTAGATAATATACATTACTCTACAAAGGAATTAGAGTGCATTCCCGTCTATTGGTGAAATTGCTAAAAGTGAATTTCCAGCTATGTAATGCGTTTTCTACTAACTAAATATTAGCATGCTATGTAGTATATATGCAAATCTATAGATCATATAAAGAGATGCACAAAATAATTATTTTTCTCACTACGGACAGTAATTGCTGAAACTGAATTTTTAAATGGTTTATGTGTTTTCTAAACTGTTTACTTACATATAACGGTGAAGTTTTGTAGTTTTTTTGTATGCGTTAGAAAGTGTTTCATAATCTATGGTAGACGCATGATTTTTCGTACTTCTTTGTGTGTTTTTTTTTTTTGTTTAAAATGCTGACGCTGTTCGAAAATATTTGGAATGATTTTGAAGAATTACACAAGGTGCTCTGTTTTATCGCTTTCCAATAGCGCTAATTGTTAAATCGTTAATTTTTGAGGTAATACAGTCGAACTCGCTTATAACGAGCCTTGATTTAACGAGAACCCGGATTTAACGAGGAAATCAGAAATACTTGGTTGGTACAATGTTAAGTCAGTGAGAGCATAACTCGCTTTTAACGAGCAAACCCCGGTTATAGCGAGCAATATTTTTGTGATTCATAAAATTTCTGTTGACTTCCGCCTCTCCAGCTCAGCTAATCGTTTCTTGGAAAAATTCTTTTAACATTCCGCAGTCAACCGAAACTTTCGTAAGTACTTGATTTTGATGCTTCTCGAAAGAAGAGAAAAAATAGGAACCACCTCAAATGATAATGTAAACGTACTGGAAGCGATACGTTTAATGAACGATGCATGGGAAAACGTTGCATCAACATGCGTTACCAATTGCTTCCGTAAGGCTGGATTGGAAATTTCTCAAGAGGGGCAAATCTCTGAGGACGAAGAAGTAGACAACTTGAAAAATTTGGAGATGAGTGGAGAAGAATTTGAAAATTATGTATCTGTTAACGCCAATGTTATCACTTCCGAGACACCTACTCCCGAGGATATTGTAGCTGAAATTCAAGCTAAAGAAGATGAAAAAAAAATGATGAAAGCGACGATCATAACGATTTATGTCAAGGTCCCTATAACAAAGAAATATCGTATTTTCTTCTATGAAATGTGATAAAGAGTTAGTTAATTATTTACGTTTTTAATTATCGGGAGTGAAATATTTTGCTTGATTAGTGCATTTATTTTTCTTTTAATGTTACGTGAACGAAGTCACGGGTAACAGCTAGTATAAAATAAACCCGTTTGGATAAATTATACTTTATATTTTTTGTGCTATTTATTTTTTTATAATCATTGTTGAGCATCCTATAATGCGGTATTTTACTTTTTGTGGCAACACTCATTTGAGGTAAGCCTTTCATTTCATTTATGAAAACAATGCCGATGTAATTTTTAATTAACAACAATTTTTAATCAAAAAACGTTTTAACGAAATTTGAGTATACTATGTTAGAAGCCTTTTCAAAAACCTTTCGAATGATACCTCATTCGTTGTTGTACGTTCCGTAAATTCTTAGAAAAAGGATGTTGACAATAGAAATATATACCAGTGGGACCCGTGCGAGGATTTCACACTGCAATTTAATATTTTTTAGCAATACCTAATATATATTTTTAGATGCAGATTTAGACTTCTACAGAAAAATTACGGATAAAAAATATCTTCAAACAACATTAGTCAAGTCATTATATCATCTCATTTGTTCCCAACAGTAAAATCTCATCAAAGATAGAAAAGAAAAAAAAAGTATTTTAACTGCATTAGAGGATAACGTCATACTATTCGTGAGAAACACGGGACAAAGAAAAATAAATTGAAATACACTTAAATTATAATTTAATCTAATATAAAAAATCATACCCTTTATGCTACACGTGAATATATTATTGCTTTGATCGATCAATAATATAATTTTCTTCTAAACGTTTCAATTTCAATTTTGGTTTTTAATAATAAATATAAAATAAACCCATGAGAAAACGTCACATTTGATCTCTTTTGTACTATTTATTATTTTTTTTATAATTGTTGGGCATACTATAATACGGTATTTTATTTTTGTGGCAACATTGATTGGAGGAAAAAACCTTTCATTTCATTTATGAAAACATTGCCGATTTAATTTTTAATTAACAGCAATTTTTAATTAAAAAAAATGTTTTAACGAAATGCGAGTATTATGTCAGAAGCTTGTTCAAAATATTTTCATATGGTATCTCATTAATCGTTCTACGTTTTGTATTTGCTTAGAAAAAGGGATGTTGCAAACAGAAATAATATATATGATGATATACAAGATATTCCCAAGATCTATCAGTAAAAACAAAGATTTTTTTCTTTTAAGTTTGGAAGAAATAACCGAATTGTATGATATTTTTCTTCTTAATGAAATTTCCCGCATGTCTTTTTAATTTACATTCAGATTCCATCTTTACCCTAATTCAATCTACACCGACAATAATTAACTTGTCATCTAAGAACGAGAGTTCCATTACGTGGGGGTATTTAATTCCTCCCATTTTCTTTACCTTGGTATGGAAATTCTGAGAAAATGAATTTTTCAACCTCGGAAACATTAAACGAAATGGAACACAAATGGTTGAAAATAATAATTTCTGAGTTTACAGCGGGAGAAAAAAGTAAAATTAGATTAGATATATAGAAAAATATATCTATAGATGGAAATTTATAAAATAAAAATATTAATAAATATATGGCAATTTAAATAAAAATATATAGCTATGTAAAGAAAATATATATAGATTTATGGGTGGTGACTATGCATTGATATTTTACTGTCAATATTATGGATTTTTCGAACTCAATATATCGATTTTCTTGATTTTCTTTTCTCCCGAGAAATCCATAATAAACATTTTTTTTCATCAATTAAATCGATGTATTGATCAATGAAATTACATCGATTTTATCTCAATTGAAATACAATAATGCATAGCTCGATTATTGAACTAGAAATTTGTCATGATAAATTATCATAATAAGCGGCCTATTAGAAAAATATAGCTATACATAGAAATTTATAAAAGAAACATATTAATAAATATATGGCAATTTAAATAAAAATATACAGATATGTAAATATATATATGACTATGCATCGATATTTTGCTGTCGATATTATTGATTTTTCGAACTCAATATATCGATTTTCTTGATTTTCTTTTCTCCTGAGAAATCAATGATAAACATGCTTTTTCATCAATTAAATCGATGTATCGATCAATGAAATTACATCGATTTTATCTCATTTGAAACACAATACAGTCTAGCTCGATTACTGAACTAGAAATTTGGAAAGATAAATTATCATAATAAGCGGCATATTAGAAGAGCAAGACGTTAAAACAGTTGTTGAAAAGTTGGGTCAAACTGCATTTATATTCAATAAAACTTTGTTAGAGGGAAAACAAATGTTGCATATAGTTATTTGAATGCCGAATGACTTGAGAGAAATATGCAGAATATCCGAAAAAAAAAAATGCTGACGAATGCGTATAAAAATCAATATGCTTAATAAAGAGGTAAAAATTAATCAATTCCGTGCTTAATCTAACAGTGCAATGTAATGACTGTAAAAAGAAAAAATAAGAACAGATAAATAATGAAAGCCTCGGGTGTAAAAAAAAGAAAATTGGTGACTGATGTTTTTTTTTAAATGTAAAATTGCTTAATCGCATCCTACACAAACCTTGCACAAACCTTGCACTTTAAAAAGGATGTGTTATGACATACTTTTTAAGATACAGTGTATCCTAGGAAACATCATAAAAATAATATATGAAAAAAATTGAAGGGTAACATTTCGAGTTTAGCATTTTCGGGAAAAAAAAAAAAAAAAAAAAAAAAAAGAGGCACATGTGAAAAGTTATTTTGAGAAAAATGTATTTTTAATTAACATGAAAAAACAATTGTTTCCAGTTTTAAATTAAATTCTTTGTTGCCAGATACTCTGTCCAAGCTTTAATTATTTTAAGTATATTAAAAAATTAGTCTTTAAAAATTATATTTTCTAAAATATCTGGCATTTCTATTTCATTTGACAGCGTTGCAGGCATATTTCCGACTATTTTAATGATGAATTTTTTTATATCTTGGTTTCTGAATGACTGTGTAATTGATTGTATTCAAAACTGTTTCGTAAAGCTAAATAAATGATCTGTTCAATAAATCCAAAAACTGGAGTCCTTTTTTGCGTAAATTTAACATTTCTACGTATTCATATACCTTAAGTAATATGAAAATATAGTATGTATTTTGTTTGCATTCTATATGAAGGCGATCATTTGTGATTGGTAAATGAGCTTTTAGGGGCATTAGTGTCTTTGAGAAATGAATTGGACATTAGGCCAAGACAATCTGACGATTTCTCTGGTAGGACGATAGTATCCAAGTGACGATTTATCGAAGTTTTGCTATATCTGGTTCAGAGATCATTGTAGATGTCTGCAGGAACTGAACTTTTCAGGCTCGGTCCGTTTATTTTTTTATTTTTCGTTTCACGGCCCTATTCAGCTCAGGCAAAAATCAATAAAGTCAGGTCCGACCCGACTTTACTCAATTTCTACAGAAAATTCCGATATTTCTTAATCAACATTATACAGTAAGAGATGTTTATAACGCAATTCCATATAATGCTAATATCTGTATATAATGCGCAACTTCTCAGATGTAAACAATGAATTTTGTAGTTAAAAAGCACCTTTACAATACCCGTTGTAGGAATATTGTTAACATGTCGAGGACTACGTATCAGATATTATTTCATCTTTATCTCCTTAATTCAGAATTTTTTAATGAAAAAACTACTATTATTACTCGTATATTAAAAAATTTTGGAAATTAATAACGTAACGATTTGACCCAGACATATTTGGATTATGTTCATAAGGTTTAGCATTAGGACCTAACAATATTTGGAATTATCTATATTATGCAAATATATATATATATATATATATATATATATATATATATAATTTGTACAGCTTCTCGACCCACACAACGCAGTATAAAGATCTTCTACTGTATATTGATATGTTCCAGATATATTTGGCCATGTTTACAAGGTAAGTTTAATGATGTATGGATTGTGATCTATTTAATGCAAAATTCTATAATATGCAAAACCTCTCTTCTCAAGATGTGCGCTATAAAGATCTTGTACTGTATACTATAATTAAAAATCAGTGCTTGTTTACTGTCCCGTCAGCTTTTTCGGAAAGCCTCTTTCTGTCGCCATTGTACAAGTCACCAATCAGTGTTACTTGATGCCAATAATAGATAAGCATGAGGTAAAGCATGCTCATAATATCTTTTCTTTGTTTCATGTAACCCTTTATCAATTTTCGATACCCAATTTGTAAAGGTTACGTATAAGATGCGCGTATGCGATCGCTATCTTATTTGCTCAAATCCAACTGTTCTTTAATGTTCTGTAACCCAGGTCGTATAACTGCTTGGTTACGTTTTAAACCAATTATTGAGACTGAATACTAAATTAACCCCGACTCATTCATTTTTGATATACTAACTAACATAAAAGCTATAACGAAGTATACCATAAATATAAACAAAAAAAGTATTCTGATTGAAAAAATACATTTATATGACCTTTTCTTTTTGGATGAAATTATTCACCTTGAAAAAAATCCATAATGGACATTTGGAAGATACGAGGTGTAACGGTCGTTATATGGTTGAGCAGAGTTGAACTTCGAAAACAGTAGACCGATAAAATTAGAGCAGGTGGCTGCATTTTTACAAGCTTCGATACATGCGCTTTGTTTTTGGCGTAGAAATTAATATTTTTAGAAGTCGTTGAATACATACAAAGGTGAAATGTAGTGTTCTATGCGAGTGGTTCTCAAACTTTATTGTTATGCGTACATGGTTGAGCAGAATTGTACTTCGAAGATAGTTGGTCGATAAAATTACTTCAGATCACTGCATTTTTACACCATTGAATAGCGGGGGGGGGGGGGGGGGGGATATATTACTTTCAAATGAAATTTGTCTGAAAACTATTTCAATTTACTCATTTTTTTAAAAAATAGTTTTTAAACTAATTTCCAAGAATGACTTTTTTTTTTTTAAATCTATCTCTCTCCCGTGCAGCCCGATTACGAAAGGTTAATCATTTTCACTTAAATCAATATAAATAGTTAACATTTCAATCCGGCTAATATTCCATAACAAAATTAAAATTTCATCAATAAATAAATATAGTTGATAAATAAAATAAAATAAGTGAATCACAAATTTAACAGATAGGTAATAGAAGTACGCGCTTAAACACTGAAATAATCAGAATCAAAAAGGCTACTGTAAACAGCGAAGTCTTTGGCAATTTCTCCTATTAACCCCCTGCATGCGACTAATACGAAGTATCACTTTTAATGAATCTCAAAACTTTATCTTACCATAACTTCAAAATGCAATATTCGAAATTCTGCAGTTTGCTATGTAATGAGATTTAATGCTTGAATAATCGTAAGAAATTGTGAAAATGGGGGCCCAAATAATCACATAAAGATAATGCCTTCTGAAAATAAATAAATAAAAGGTTATATTAGAAAATGCAGTCGAAATGCTCGAAATAGTGATAAAATGTAAACTGGATAAAAATATTATTGAAAAAAAAAATTACAAACTTTATGCACACAAATTTTAAAGAACACACCAATCCATGAGTGCTTTTGACACAAATCTCTGTTTCGGAAGAGAAATGTCTGTTTTACACGCAATGGGCATGCGTGTCGGCTAATATTTTTGTATTGTCGCTGAAGAAAAGTTAACAGAAGTACGAAATACCGGGTGTGCCATAAACTCGTTAAAACTTTAAAAAGGAACAAATGATGCTAAAAAGTTGCATGCGGTTTCCACGAACGGGATTAGAGGGAGATTTATTTTTTAATAACAAGAAAAAAAAGGCTTTAAAATTATCGATAGATGGCGTTGGCATGCATAATATGAAGCAAATGTATGCAAATTAGGATCATAGTAAAAGACTCATTTCTGCGCAGCGTCTGACAAGCTTCAGTATCCCAGCACATGAAACAGGTTCTTTTCTCGTCTTCAGTCATTTTGCCGTGCGGAATTTTTGCAATGCCCCAGTTGCTGATTCTCCGTTCTTGTAAGAGTTTAATCAACAGCACTTGATCTGGTAACGAAAGCATACTGCTGGCATCGAATGAAGAATCTGTGTGCATTGAGGAGTTTATTGACAGCCTGATTTGCATAAATCTGCTTCACATTATGCATACAGCGCCATCTGTCGGTAATTTTGAGCCTTTTTGTTATTTTAAAAAACCCGATCTCCCTCTAATCCCATTCCTGCAAACCGCAATGTTTTAGCATCATTTTTTTTCTTTTTAATGATTTTTTAAAGTTTTATCGAACTTTTGGTGCACCCGGTGGCAGGTAATTGCAATGAAAAGAATAATAATAAAACATTAAAATAATCTGGGTTTTTTTTCTCAGTTGCAAAATATATCTTTTGTGTTATTAAATTAACTTAAAAAGGCACATTTTTCTTTAGTTTTTTTAATCATGCTAATCGTAGTGTGCCTTGGAAGTATAACTGTGGGATCAAGTGTGCCTTGGGATAAAAAAATATATATATATTGAGAAACATTACGATATCATATACCGTAAATAAACAGGACATGTCTGAGAGACTCGCATCCTGAAGATTCCATGCCGTTACGTCATATTACCGTAAAGCGTAAATAAGTACCTAGCCTCTTAACAAATATACAAAAAAATAAGAACTCCCATCTTATACCTCGATACTTCTTGTAATTGTTGTATCGTAAAGCCGTAATCTATTTAATTACTCTTTTAGGTAGCTTTCAATACAAAAAAAGTATAAAGCTACCTATTGCAGCCGTTCGGAGGAAAGCAGTTCCGGAAAATTTCGATATATTTTCACCGATCATGACCCCCAGACCCCAAAACCACCCTCCGTTCAAATGTTGATTTATATATATATCTGACCTATGTCATACGATAACGCTCGTATTTATAAATCAATTTTGATGAAACTAATTGTGTGTATTAAGCTCACCAATGTCTCGACCGAGTTCGTTGGCCAGCTTGGTCCGCCATTTTGTTTCAAGATGGCGGCCATTTAAAAATTTAAAACTAAAATAAATATACAAAAAAGTTAAAAATTCAAATTTATTTTTTAATTAAATGTTAGGCCTTGATACGAGGATTCCCGAGCATTTTTTGGTTTACCTCTATCTTAAAAAATGGCTGAGATAGAGCAGTTTGAAATTTTAGGGTGGCTGACATTTTGAAACAAGACAGCACATTACAAAAATTTTCATTGTTGTAATAATTTTCTCAATCATACGCATAAAACTATATATTCATATCCGTTAGCGCCAAATTCTCGCCAAACTTGGCGACATTTGGCGAAATATCGCCAAATTTGGCGACCAAAATAAGTCTTCATAAATGAAGCTAATTTGGCTATTGCTCAATAATTTGGCGAATTTCTTATTCAGATTCAGTATTAACGAATCCTTTGTAAACGTTTTCTTTGCATTTTAACTTGCTTTTTTCGTGTAACATTAGCTAAAATTTTAAAACGAAGATATAGGAAAGCTACCTTTTCCTCCCGGTACAGGCCGGAAGGACTTTTATTTAACTTAACTTGGTTTTTCTATGTAAGGATGGGATTTTGTAATCTATGTTTTCACTGATTTCCTGCTTTGCTAGAATTATAAAAAGACTTTCCGGCCTGTACCGGAAGGAAAAGACAGCTTCCCTATTCCTTGTTTATAAGAATTCAGCTAATTTTATTCAAACACACAAACCTAAAATGCACGGAACCTAATTATAGAATAATCCCAGTTTTCGTCAATATTGAGTTTAAATAGGAATTTCAAAAAATTAGTTAGCTATCGCCAAGCTGGTTTAATTATGGTAACCCACTTTTGTCGCCAATGTTGTCGAAATTTCGCCAAGTACCACCAATCTTGACGAGAATCCGACTATGGCGGATAAGACTGTGTAGTTTTAAGCGTATGAGATTTGGAACAATGGTTACAACAATGAAAGAAAATTAGCAAGAAACCACGTTCAGTAAAAGTTAGAAACTCGAAATTTTTGCACAACAGTGGGACTAAAGACTTTATTATTTGATATTAATTTCAACTTGATATCCTCAGCCGTTCCGGAGAAAAACAGTTTTGACAGACAGACGGGCAATAAAGCGACCATGTAATAAAGTTTCCGTATTTTTTTCACTTGACGTACGGAACTCTAAAAAACAGCTCACTGTAATCCACACACGTTTTCAAAGAATTTCTACAACTTTGAAATAACGATTATTTAAAGAAAACACATTTTTAAAGATAACAAAATAAGACATATAAAAATTTAGAAAAATGAAAAAGCAAATTTGAATTGTAATTTAAATACGCGGAACTATTGAATCTTGCTCGATTCATACTCAAAATTTCACAAATGAATCAAGTTCAGTTCAAAACTCATCAAAAATTTATTTTTTAATAATTCCCCCTTGCATATTTTATAATCTGGATTATTGTTGACACTCTTAATCAAACCAAGCAGAAAATAATGTTTCACAGTTCCACTGTTTTTCTGTCAAAATCTTAATGAACACTTCACTTAATTAATTTAACGTCTTCCTTATTTTCTTGCAAAAATTGCATGTTTTTGTTTGGACAGGAATATAAAACTTTGAATTTCATATACCATTGGCCATTTACAAAATTTCATTTTTGTTAAGGTTTTAGGACCGGTGTTCATTACTGGAATGCTTAATTAGTCTCTCTCCAGTAATGGACACCCCATTTGGCCAATAATAAAAGTGTAATTTCAGTAGTGCATAAATCTTTTTATTTAACTGAAAAGCTAATTAATCAAATTTAATTTTTAAATTTTTCTTAGTAGAATGTAATAAGAATGTACATTTTTTAATAAATAGTGTCATTCCCTGGCAACAACCAAAAAATTTAAATATTTAACTTAACCATTTGAGATTTTAAAGATACTGTCAGGAATAATTGTCCCTGGTGATATAAATGAGAATATATCTTTAATTTTTTTTTCATTAGATTTTCATACAATTAATTTTTTTAATTCGAAAAATCATCTTTTGGCTTTATAAATGTTTTCAATTTTGATTTTCTGAGGTTCTATCAGGCGTAGGGAGTTGTTTGACCACTCATTTTAAAGAAAAATTCACAAGGTTTCAGTTTCATTTGATATGCAAGTTAACTATGCTTGATTAAAAAATGGGTAATTTTTTATTATCCCGTCGACCACTTTTCATAACGAAAAACTATCCCCAAACTGTAACGCCAAATAAACGGGAGAACGTTGCCATTGGAATATCAAAATAAATAAATAAATAAAATATAAGAATTTAAGGACACAATTGTTATTTTAATTAATGAAATAACTAATAAATCAGTAAAACATAATGAAAAATACACGCAAATGTCGAATTAAAAACCACTTGGTGACATAACAGACATGGGCTATGATGTCATACACTCACGCACAGTTTTTTTTTTTTTTTAATCGGTTAAAAAAGGAAAAAAGTCGCCAAATTTAGGGGATTTTTTCCTTTAATGGCAACCTAGCAATTGTATTAAGTTATTGGTTTGGCACGGGCTTGAAAATCGCGCCAACCAAAAAATCGCCAAACAACGCTGCGTGAGTGTAAAGCATCTGTTCCAGTTTTTTGTTATGAAAAATGGTCGACGGGGTAATAGAGAAGTACCAAAAAATATATAATTTTTAAAATTTAAAAATTTTTAAATCGTGTTTTTTAAATTTTTTTGAAAAATATGTATAATTTTTGTAATATTATAAGCTTGACATCTTGAAATTTTTAGAGTGGGATCTCAATGGGATCAGGAGTTATAATATATGTTAAATTTAAATTTTTTATATTATCAATATGCTTTTATTACGTTCTGAACCTAAATACTATCATAAAACAGTTATCTAATTATTTTTTGTAGGTTGTCCATTATTGGAACAGAGGATGTCCATTACTGAAATTTTGGGTGTTTTGTTACATTTATGTTATTTACAATTGAATTCTGATTCATATTGGGAAATGAGACCATGAGATTAAGTAATGTTGATAGATTAATATAATATTAAAAAAAGTGGACTATAATAATTATAACTATTAATTAAAAAATAATTTTTAAAGAAATTCTTTAAGAGTGTCCATTACTGGCACATCTACCCTATATGTGTGATATTTCAAACCAAAAACACCAGATTTTTTGTAGGTGAAAGTTAAACAATTTTTCTGAACTGAGTGAAACGTATGTATAGGACAGGATTTGAACCTGGGACTATACGCGCCAATGCTCCACAAAGAATCTAACAAGCATTTTCGTGTTGAAATCGCATACATATATAGTTGTTAGTTATTATCCATGGAAAAATACGGTTTCCATGTGTAACGTGTTTTCATAAAGCTGTGGGTTCGGAGATCTGAGGATTTCAAAGGATGAGTGAATTGTGTCAGGCTGAATATCATATGGGTAACTCAGTAGTAGCCAAGGCTCCAGGCTCGATATTGGCATACATACTTTTGGCTATATATAAAAAAAACCTCTGAGGCTACAATCTGTTAAGGACCATGGTCTACAGTCCAAGCTCTCTTTTCTTGACCATGAGCTTTGATGTGCTATATAGCCTACGTCCCGATAAGTGGTCAGCCTAACGCGGGGCTTTCAGTGTTTAGTTCCCAAACAAGCTTGGTATTCGTTTTATTAACCTCGAAGGGATGAAAGGTTGAGTTGAACCCTACCCAAGTCCGGAGTCAAACTTACGACCTGCAGCGTGGTAGCGCAACGAGCTGACCACTAAGCTACCGGGCTTTACCTTTCTTTCAGTTAGGAAAATTTGTTAAATTTTGAGATCCACCTGCAAAGAATCTATTAAGAAAGTATTTATTAATCTTAACCAGTCTGACACACAAATTAAAATTGCCAATAAGATAGGTTTCTTTTTCAATTTTTTTTTTTTTTTTTTTTTTTTTTTTTTTAGTTATTATTAATTCTGTTTGCTATTTTATCTTTTTGTATAACTTCGATGAAAAACAATTTCGTTATTTTTATTAGTTCTGTGTGTTTGCTGACAAAATTGAGTAAAATTATTTTGAGAATCGTCGATCAAATATTATTATCCATGGTCGCAGTGTTTGCTGCCACTTCCAAGTACACTTTTCTTTCTGTTTTATTTGCTAGTTAGAGAAAGTTGTGCTGAAGTTATCGAGTTTTCGGTCGAAAAGAAAATCGTTTTTAGTGACATCTCGCATCCATATTTTTTTTTTCGCTGCCATAAGTTTTCACATAAGGATAAAAACTAAGTGTTTACTGTTACTTTTTTCAAGAAAAATTTAGTAATCTGGGAATAGAAACAGCTAACATAACAAAATCATACATCGTGTATGAAAAGTGTCCCGAGCCGAGATATTAATGACAGTAAGTTTTATTTTCTTTATTAGATAATATTTTAGAGGAATAAATGTATCAGAAAGTTTCGCTCTTTTGAACGAGAAAATGAAAATTTTCAAGACACCCTTCATCAGAAGGGAAAACGGTTATTCTTAGGATAAGGACAATTTCTCTGAGCTTTTATATTATTTTATGAGTTTGTATTATAACAGGTGTCTCTTGAGAGAGTTTTTATGTTCATTTATTAAATACTAGCTGACCGTCCGGTGTTGCCCGGAAATCAGTAATTTTCTTTTGCGGTTACGATAAAAAGTCATTTTCAGCGCGCATTCTGTTCTAAACAAATCTCTTTCCGAACGAAACTCAGGCACTCGTCCCCACTGCCTACGTCATTGTATAGCAGGCGCTCTACGCACGCGCTGTCACATCGTTTAGTTTTAATTTCCACCGCTAGGGGGCGCTAAATTATCTCATTTATTTATCTATATCTTAAATAGTTCATGTTAAGTTGAATGAACCAATTCCCTTTGAAGAACATTCCAAACGTTTTTTAGAACATTTTTGTGGAAATATGAAATGCCCTAGGTCGACCACTTATAACCACCCTATCTCCCACACCCTCACAGCTACACGGACATGCAACCACCATAGTGCACGATGGAAGACTCGAGGCTACTGCCACACACAGACGTCAGTGGTCTGCGCTGAGTAGTTGTGACTCCAAAGTGAAATATAGGGGCACACACATGTATGTATATATATATATATATATATATATATTTTAAAGCATGTTGTTGTAAATACTATTGTAACATAGCTTTAAAAAAAGTTGAATAGTGTTTTCTCAAAATTCCTATTTTCTCTGCACATGCAAATTATGCTTATTCAGCAATTATGAATAAAGTTATTTTTTTCTTTTTAGAACTGAGCTTGATCTGTCCATCTGCCGCTGTTCACTATAATTCAAGGTATTTTTTTTTTTTCTTTGCTATACTACCTTTCAATTAATTGCGTTTTCAGATTTATATTTTATAACTTTTTATTATCTTGTCCTTTTAGGTAGATTTCGTAAGAAATACTACCTATTACATTCTCACCTAAGTTGGAAATTTTGAAAAATTTTTGCAGGTCTACGCCGATCATGACTCCCAGAACCCAAAACCACCCCCAGTTCAAAACATGTCACATTTTTCTGACCACGATAACTGGAAAAATTCTGCTTTTCCAAACTCATACATAAAATCAAGGGTCATGAAATCTCGGTCAAGTTCGTTAATGGGCAAAATCGAACCAAGGGGGGAACTGGGGGGGGGGGGGGTTGTGAAAACAGAAAAACCCTCATAATTTCTTTATTATTATACGTATCGAATCCGTTTAAAGTTATTATTACTTCTAGGAAAAGGGCCGAAAATTGATGTATGACAGATTTTTGATATAATTAAAAATGGCCCCAAGGGGGGGAAAAAAGGGGGGTTTTAGAAGAAAAAAAATCATAGCTTCGTCAATTCACAAGATATCAAATCCGCGTAAATTTATTATTAATCCTCTTAGTATTATCTAAAACTTTTATATTGACAAGTTTTTTATAGGACCAACCGTTATAGCAAAAAAAAATAAAAACAAAAAAATCCCTGCCGGCTCCGCCTGCAAACAAGTTATTTTTCGAAGTAGGCGGTTCCAACTCCCGCATCTTTTCGAAACTGATACATAAAATCAAGAGGCATAAAATCTCGGTCAAGTTCGTTAATGGGCAAAATCGAACAAAGGGGGGGGGGGGGCTTTTTTTGAAAACAGAAAAAAACCATAACTTTTTAATTATGATACGTATCGAATCCGTTTAAAGTTATTATTACTTCTAGGAACAGGGCCAAAAACTTATGTATGACAGATTTTTGATATAATTAAAAATTGCCTTAAGGGGGGGGGGGAACGGGGGTTTTAGAAGAAAAAAATTCATAACTTCGTCAATTCCCAAGATTTCAAATTCGCTTAAATTTATTATAAATCCTCTTAATATTATCTAAAACTTTTATATTGACATGTTTTTTTATAGGACCAACTCTTATAGCAAAAAAAAAAAAAAAAAAAAAAAAAAAATCCTTGCTGGCTCCGTCTGCAAATAAGTTTGGTTTCGAAGTAGGCGGTTCCAACTGCAGCATCATCGCAAAAAGGTAATTTTTCCGCAATTCCCGACAAACAGGCGCCCCACGGTCTGCGTCTTCGAAATCTACCTGTGCCTGTAGGCCGAGCCGTCAGGGATTTTTTATTTTAAGATTGTCACATTTTCTTAAGAAATGCAGACTACCCATATTTATCAGGGTGTTATGTAATGCACACTTTCCTCCAAAGTTTTAATCCTAAAAACTAAGTGTTGGAGTACTGTCACCCCGTTCCTTACACAGGTTCATTTAAAGTATAATTACTATCATATCATGACATTGCACATCACCATGATGTTAGGTTAACTAAAATATAATGGCCGTGAATATCTTAATAAAACAAGTAAATAAATTGAGCTTTAAGAATTAAACGATGTTTCCATAACAAAAACAAATTTATTATGATCAAAAGTAAAGCATAAAGTATACAGTTTTATGTAATTAAAGTAACACACGAAAATTGTAAATAAAGAATGTATACAGTTAAATACAATATGAAATTGTTGCCAATGATCTGACCGGCAGTTAGTAAAATCTATCCCTGGAGAATTGAATTTAGACTGAATTAATATATACATTTAAAGTTTACCCTTTATTTTTTTATTGCTGAAGAAAGGAAAGAATAAAAGTTTGTTAACCTATGATGAAGCGGACCTTTGCTCCGTGGATTCCGTCGATCTGCATGTCCCTTTGCCTTTCTATAATCACTAATCCAAAACTAAGTTATCGCACTATCTTTCCAAAGCACATCTCCAAGACCTTCTCCCACATAACCCTCACTCTCTCTTTGCGTCCTCTTTTTCCTTCCCAAAACCCCCCTGTGCTGACCCCTCTATTATCTACGTAATATCCAATCACCATATTTTTTTATCCCTTCCAGAGTTCTGCATTGGTTTAAGTATATCAATGTAAATCCAACGATTGGAAGAATTTCTTTCGTTATTCATAGCTTCCCCTTTAATATTATCATATTTGTACGTGGCTTTTGACCACAGCTGGCTTAAATAACTTTTGTAATTTTCACACTAAGTATTTCTTATATCATTGTATTCCTAACGCATTCCCATCATTAAGAGTTTTCGCTGCAATACATGAATCTACATTCCCCCTTCTTTACTTGCAAGAGAGCAAGCATCCTTTTCTTCTCTTCCCCAGCCATAGCGTCACTTTAAATTCTTATCATTGTTAATGCACTCATGCACGTGGTTTTTCCTGAGGCGAAAAGAATAAATGGTAAACCTGCTACGCACCTCTCTCACATAAGGTGTAAAGGGTATACCCAATATATTTCAGACAGCTGGGTATGACACCAGACATGCTTTCACTAATTCACTGCATACAACACGTTGTAAAATTGTACGAATGTAGAACACTTCCGTACACACGTCCTTAATAAATCTTAAATGCTTAGCACATTCATTTAAATCTATGCTGCTAAACAAAGACTTATCTAATGTAATTATTACGGGACATGCTCTTCCTGTAAGTAAAAATCTAAGATGTCCAAAGATTGAGTGAATTGCCTGTTGATCTAACGTAATTTAATCCGCATTCAACGTATTTGTAAGCAAATCGTTTATTATTGCGTGAGGATCTCTCATTAACTTAATGGCTATTAATGAATAGCCTATGGACGTTTCCAGAGTTATTTTTATTGTTCATTTAATTCATTTATAGTAATAAGCATATGCACTTAATATTTCCCATTGCGTAACATTCCCCGTGATTATGGGACGACATTTAGCTATATTATTAGAGATATTAGAAGAAATTAGGTTTGATAGTTAGTTTATTGATCTGTAATTACTTATTATTACAGACCAATTATTAACTATTATTATTATTATTAAGACGACGTGTTTGGCATCATTCATATGAATTGCGAGATGTTTTCAAACGTAATAATTGTGAGCTTTGTTTGTAAATCGATTAAAACAATAGAGGTCATTTCAATGCGTTCAATTTGCAAATATATGACCCACAACTCTGAGGAGAGGGAGGAAATGCCCTTTAGCAAATTTTATTAACACGCTACACTTTAAGCAAATCTGTGTCCCACAGCACTGGGTAGAGGGGAAGGGATGCCCTTTAGCAGATCTTATTAAAGCGCTACACTAAAAAAAATCGAGATCATTTCAATTCGTTCAATTTGAAAATATGTGACCCACAACTCTGAAGAGAGAGAAAAATGCCCTTTAGCAGATTTTAATAACGCGCTACACTGTTAAAAAATTTGAGATTATTTTAATTCGTTCAATTTGCAAATATGTGACCCACACCACAACTCTGAGGAGAGGGAGAAATGAGCTTTAGCAGATTTTGTTAACGCGCTACCCTGTAAAAAAAAAAAAAAAAAAAAAAAAAAAATCCGTGTATATACGATTGATTTTATGCGAAATTTCTGTCTATTAACAGAAACGTTCTATGTTGAGTAGAAAGGGTAAATTTTCCCGGAATAAACAGAAAATCTCCTTTTATCAGTACTTGTTGAATGTTAAAAACAGAAACGTTTTGAGAGAATTGAGATTTGTTCAATTGAGAGAAAACTGAAAAATTTCAGTTATATTTCATAATTGGTGTTTTCGCCTATAACCAAGTCATTGACAGTGGTCTGTTGTTGTAGATAACAGAGCATTCACCCTCTAGTATCGAGGTTCGAATCCGGAATAAGTTGGTGAAAAACGGCGTAATAACATTCAATGCAAATAACCTATTCCGTGTAAATATGTACCAGTATATATAATTATTTTTTAATTTTTTTTTAATAGTGCGTTATTGCTCACATATATTTCTAAAACAGGAAATTGTCCGCCTTGAAAAACTGAAAATTTTGCATCTTTAAAAAGAGAACATGCCAAAACGGAAATTTTGTGGTGGGGAAAAAAAACTGAGAATAGGCGACAACTTTGCTCTTTCTTTGTTTTCTGTTTTTTTTTTTTTTTTTTATGGAATTTTCAATTTTTTTTGTACAGTGTAGAGAAGTTTAGATATATATTTTATATTGAAGTTACATTTACTTAAAATAATCTGCGACCTTTTTCTTTTGTGGGTACTTTTGCGTTATAAAAGGTACCTGTCCTCCAAACGCATCCTTTAGGACCAGTGGATGCGAGGTTAGGCATGATATGTCTATCATTGTCCGTTGTTGATAAATCAATTGTATGTTTTTTCTGTAACCAAATACCATATAAAGATTGTTAAAAATTACATTTAAATTTAATCGGACATTACTTCGACTAAAAACGCACATTTATTTTTAAAAAACAATGAAACAGCTTATGCAAACGTACTTATTCAGGCTACGATTGAGCCCCTCTTCAGTGCAATAACATACGATAACCGGACTATCTCCAAACATGTTTACAGTCAAAAGTTTTACCAGTTAATTTCAAGAAATCTTTACAGAGCTTACGTTAAAGTAAAACTGCATACTCAGGTGGAATCATACAAGATTCGGCGAATTCTGCAACTAAGTGAAAATCAATCCTCAAGAAAAATTTTACTCTTCACGTTATTACAGCTTGATCTAATTACGATGATACTTGCGAAAACTGTAAACATGTTTTGACTGTATTTTTTGACTGTAAACATTTTTGGAGATAGTCTGATTATCGTACATGTTATTGCACTGAAGAAGGGCTCAATCGTAGCCAAAAACATTTGCATAATTTTTTTAATTATTTTTTATATACACTCTAAATAAGAAAGAGTGACTATTCACTCCGGAGGAGTGGATATTCACTCTATCGCAGAGTCAAAATTTGCCCAACCTCTTTAGAGTGACTATTCACTCTAGGCAAAAGTGAAATTATTCACTCTCTGAAAGAGTGAATACTCACTCCCGAGAAGTGAATAGTCACTCTAAACAGGGGTGGATACTCACTCTTTCAGAGGAGTGACTATCCACTCTTGCAAAAAGAGTGGGTTTTTTCACCCTGATAGGAGTGAATAGTCACTCTTTCATAGGAGTGGCTATCCACTCTTTCATAGGAGTGACTATTCACTCTGGCAAAAGGAGTGGATTTCTCACTCCTAACAGGAGTGTATAGCCACTCTTTCATAGGAGTGAATGTTCACTTTTTATGGAGTGAATAAAAAAAAATTTTATGTTTCTTTTTTGGGCATTTTAAAAGAATCATATATTTTAGAGCATGCAATGAAAATAGACACAAGCGTGGTAAAGATTGGACTAAAATACTTTATTGGCAATATTTATTTAATTCAGTTTGTAACAGTAATTGAACTCTTAAGGAAAAATTCAATTAGAGTTACATAATGAATTAAATTAGATTACTGACAAAAAACTAAAATATTTTATTCCAAGCTTATCACTATTGTGTTTTCTTTCATTGCATGCCTTATAAAGATATGATAGTTTTAAAATGCCCATAAAGGCAAGTAATTAACCAAAATCTTAATCAGTGTATATTATTTCTTTCCTTTTCAAATACCCATTAAGTTTTACTTACACTGTAAACTGAAATGTCTGAAATTCAGACACTTAAGTGTCTGAGACGGATGGTTAAAAAAAGAGACACTTTAAAGTGTCTTAAAAATTTAAGACACTTAAATGTGTCTGAATTTCAGACACTTGAAATGTCTGAATTGTGGCCGTTTTTGTGCTCTGATTTGTGAGGAATATGCAGATATTTCTGACCACACTTTTTTTAGCATTAAATACAGCCATGTTTGACCACAGTGAATCCTGGATAAATTGGAAAATATTTGACCATAAAGCAGGGCTGGGGTTTGTTCCGGAAGCAGAACCTGATTAAAGCAGGGGCAAACTGGGTCATCCCCCCCTCCCCCGATTTGAGGGGGCCCCAAGTTTGGTATGAAATTTTTTGTAAAGCTGATATTTTAAATCTCTTTCGACTTTGTACTGATTATAATCAATATTTTGAACTTTTAGAGTAGGATACGTTTAAAAACTAAAAATATATTTATTTAAATACAATAAAATCTTTCAATAGTGGACACCGCATCATCGTAGAATTTGTGTGCTATTCGGAGAAAGCGGACTCTTCCGAATAACAAACAAATTCCGTCGTCCTGGGGTGTCCGCTATTGAAAAGTTTTACTGTACTTAGATAAATATATTTTTGGTTTTTAAACTTATCCTACTCTAAATGTTCAAAATATTGATTATAGTCAGTGCAACGTCGAAATAGATATAAAATATCAGCTTTATGAAAATTGCATACTAAATTTGAGAACCCTAAAATCATAGTGGCAATGGCTAACGGCCCAGTTTGCCCATGCTCTTATGGAAGAAATCGAATCTTGCTTTATGGCCAAATATGTATTCTAAAGCATGAAAGTGTTTAATTTTTTGTCATAGTATAGAAGATGTGCACTAAAACAATTCGAGGGACAATGACTACTCCCCCCCCCCCCCCCTTCCCACCCTCTTTACATACTATCGCAAAAAATTAAATTCATTCGATTACTGAGCATATAAAAAATATGTTTTTATATAATATTTTTTATATTCAACTTCATTCTATGCTAAAAGCATGTACAATATTGATTACAACTTTTCTGCACCGCCCGATTACACGAATTAAGTCATTGAATACTGTTGTCGGCAACGACTTCATTAGCGGCGCACATTAAAATGGCCGCCATTAAAAAAAAAAAAAAAAAAAAAAAAAAAATCATTTTAGAATGAAAATTTAACACTGCAATATTAGATTAAAACTGTAATGTTGTTTTAGAAGAACAATGCAACTTTTCATCAAAATTGACTATTTATTTTAGATAGAAAATACTTCTTTTAAAAAAATACTTCTGATTAATTGTTTTAAAGGATCATCAAATTAAAATTGATATAAAATAATTTTGTACCATATAGTTCGTTTTCTGAGTGTACCATATAGTTCGTTTTCTTAGAAGAAAGTACAAGTTTATTTCCATGAAGTATGCTTTGAATTGTTTTAAGACTTGAATAGAACAGTTCAATAATGATAATAAAAAAATAATAATGGCAACTATAGTTTTTTCATTCTCTGAATGTTTTATATATTTTTTAAAATACTAACATATATAAAAACCAGGTTTATGCTATGGGAAACTTTATATATATATAATATGTGTGAAGAAATATATTTTTTCTTTTTAACGTAAAAACATATTAAAATTTACTGAAAACCCTGTATTTTAGATCTTATACAACACAGTTAAACAATCTAGAGTTTTAAAAAAATAAAAAATAAAGAAAGAAAAATAATAGAACCAGTAAATTTAGATCTCGAATTTTATTACAACAATGAAAACCATTTAGAAAAATATTTGGACCAAAATTATGCAAAAATGTAAATGTCTAGCTTTTTTTATTTTCCATTTTCTATTTTTAACCTTTTTACTAAAAATATTTTTTAAAAAATATTAAAATTTGTTTTCAATATCTAAAGTTTTGCAAAACCGAAAGCTAAAGTTTTGAGCAATAAATCAAAGTAAGTAATGATATATTTGTTTTACAATTAAAATTGGCTTTAAAACCAAGTAATATTATGTGTAACTTAGAAGATTTTTTTAAATTCACATTCTCAAATTAAAAAAAAAAAAATGTTCTGCCAGTTTGCCAATAAGTTTTTTAGGTTTAACAAATCAGATTTGACAAAAATAAATTCACCCCCCCCCCCCCCCCCCCAGAAAAAATGTAAAAAGATTTCTCGAAGAAAATTGTACATCTCTAATTATAAAATGTTATAAGTATTCCGCATATTCATCAAAGCAACATTAAAAATTCCTTTACATATCAAAGTGTTAAAAAAAATTATAAACACAGCATTTTTTTTTTCAGCATAAGGTTTGATAACTTTCTGTTATTGCTTTTTTAAAAATACATATTTTAAAGTACGCATTTAAAATATATATATATATTACTGATATTTTACAGTCATAGTAATAACATATAATTGCATAATATATATGTATATATATTTCTGAACTTCAATAAAATCAATGCTGTGAGTTATAATCCAGATTCTTTACAATAAAAAACTTTTATTGATAAAGTGGAGATCTAAAGATATATTAAACAAATTTGCTAATTTTGAAATTGATATGAATTTATTTGAAAATCATAAAAAATACACAAATATTTTAACATTAAAATATATTTATTTGGATTTAAAAAGATACAAATATAACAAATACATATTATTCTTATCAAATTAATTTAAATAGTAATTAAATAATCTTATATAAGCAATTATATTCCAACAAAAGCTTTATTTGAAAACGAAAATTAGTAGTTGTTTATAATCATACCTACCTTTGATGAGTTAGTCATAACCATAATAGTAAATTATTTTAAACAAATATAACACGAAAATAAATAATTATGAGATTAAATGTTGATTTTATAATATTTATAACTTGTCAATGGAATAGTCAGAATTGAATGAATATTATAACAAGTTGTTGAGCGTACTCGCTCAATTAAGGTAGTTGCACACTTCTGGCAAAACATAAAAAAAAAGCACTGTTTTGCAAACCGATTTGTTAAAAATATTCATTGAAAATAAATCGCACATATTTTCCTTTCGAAAAGGGGGAAAAAAAACACATCCGACTGCAAAAAAAAACTCACCAGTCGGATTTTATAAAAATAATATTCAAAAAGTACAATACGAAAATAGATAATTCTCAGATTAAATGTTGATTTTATAATATTTATAACTTGTCAATGGAATAGTCATAGAGCGTACTCCCTCAATTAAGGCACACTTTTGGCAAAACATAAAAAAAAGCACTGTTTTGCAAACCGATTTGTTAAAAATATTCATTGAAAATAAATCGCACATATTTTCCTTTCGAAAAGGGGAAAAAAACATATCCGACTGCAAAAAAAAACTCACCAGTCGGATTTTATAAAAATAATATTCAAAAAGTACAATACGAAAATAGATAATTCTCAGATTAAATGTTGATTTTATAATATTTATAACTTGTCAATGGAATAGTCATAGAGCGTACTCCCTCAATTAAGGCAGTTGCACACTTTTGGCAAAACATAAAAAAAAGCACTGTTTTGCAAACTGATTTCTAAAAAATATTCATTGAAAATAAATCACACATATTTTCCTTCTGAAAAGGGGGAAAAAAAACACATCCGACTGCAAAAAAAAACTCACCAGTCGGATTTTATAAAAATAATATTCAAAAAGCACAATCTTCGTGATGAACGGAAAAAAAAATTAATAAAATACACACCAATGTTCTAACAATTATAACATTTTATAAATTACAAGCATTTTCTTCAGCGTATATTATTTCTATGTATCGTTTCATGATTACTGTAAATTACTTGTAATCCACATCCACACATAAGGACTGACACAAAATTATAAGCACACAATTTTTCAGTATCAAAGTTACGAACATCTCTTCAAACTACTAAACCGTTGAACTAACATTTTAAATCGAAGTATTAACGCGTCAGCCAATCGTCATAGACGTCTGCCAAGAATGAAAATGGTCCTCGTCAGCGGTCTGTTAAAAAAAAAAAAAGACAATATTTACGTCAGCATTGCTAATGGTGCGATCTCTGACCCAATTGACTCATTAAACTTTTTTTTTTTTTTTTATCAGCGCAGCGGGCAGAAACTTTTTATTTTCTGGCGTTAAATTTATCAATTATCAAAATATAATTACTACAGTTGTTATATTTTCAGACAGAGGGAAAATAGCTTAAAAAAAAAGATTGACGTAACACTTGCATATAATATATCGAATTTTAAAGAATTTAAAAGCAATTTTCATATTTCAGATTTTTGCTTTAGATATGAAAATCCAAAACATTATTCAGCCATTAACTTTTGAAAGACTTTATAACTTAATCTGAATTTCCATACGTTATTAAAACTAGAGTGGTCACTATTTGTATATACAACTTTGAAATCACTGTTGTTAAACTTTATAGAGACCAATCAGTGTCACATCGTAATTGGAATTTTGCGATCGCTTATGGAAAGTTTAAAAAGACATTTCTGTTTAAAATGTCAGCTAAAAATTATTATTTAAAAAATATAATATTAAATTGTTTTTAAAAAGGATAATACATATTATTCCCCGGTGAATTTATAATATTTAAACACCACGAAAATAAGGGACTAAGATTTTTTTCGTCAGAGATGGGGTGTGGGGCTCTGTCCCCCTGAATCCACCGTATAAGTCAATTTTTAATTTTATTTATCCTGTATTTTAGTTTATTATTCTAAAATCATACATATTTCTGTTGTCAACATACCTTTTTCCATGAATTTACAAAACACACAACAATAAATGAGGTAACCTCCTTCGAAAGGTTTTTGAAGCAGCTTCTGACATAGTACCACCACCACATTTCGTTAAAACATGGTTTTTGATTAAATATTGCTATTAATTAAAAATCAAATCGGCATTGTTTTTATAAATGAAATGCGAGATTTTTCCTCAAATTAGTGTTGCCACAAAAATAAAATAACCGCATTATATAGTGCAGAACAATGATTAAAAAAAAATAAATAGTAGTACAAAAAAGATAAAATATCAATTCGCCACATAGGTTTACTTTATATTTATGGTTAAAAAGCAAAATTGATATTGAAATGTTTAAAAGAAAATAAAGACACCATCGATCGGTCGAAGCAGTGGTATTTCACGTGTATAATAAAAGGTATGCTTTGTTATATTAAATTTTATTTTAAGTGCATTCAATTTTTTTTCATGTTTTCCAAGAAGCGGATGGATATCTTGTGAATTGACGAAGTTATGAATTTTTTTCTTCCTAAAATCCTATCCCCCCCCCTTCCTTGAGGCCATTTTTAATGATATCAAAAATCTGTCATACATAAATTTTCGGCCCTTTTCCTAGAAATATTAATAACTTTAAACGGATTTGATACGTATCATAATTAAGAAGTTATGGGTTTTTTTCTGTTTTCACCCCCCCCCCCTATTTCGATTTTGCCCATTAACGAACTTGACCGAGATTTTATGTCCTTTGATTATATGTTATCAGTTTGGAAGAGATTTGTGCAGAATTATTGAAGTTATCGTGTCCATAAAAAAATGATATAGCTATATAGACAGATAGATAAAGTTTTGAACTGGGGGGGTGGTTTGGGGTTTTAGGGGTTATAATCGGCGTAGATCTGCAAAAATTTTCAGAAATTCCAACATAGGGGAGAATGTAATAGGTAACATTTCTTACGAAATCTACCTAAAAAGAAAAAGGAAAAATGATCATTTCGTTTCTCTCAATAAATAAATATGGACAAAATTATATAATGCCAGGCTTTCACTCTTCAACGGAGTGAAATATTTCACTCTTGTCAAAGGAGTGAGACAGTCACTCTCGACAACGGAGTGAGATATTTCACTCCTTTCTAGAGAGTGGAAAATCCCACTCTTTAAAGAGTGTATTCTTATAAAATTCACTCCAAAAAGAGTGAAAATGCCTCTCACTCTTCCAAAGAGTCAACTTCTCACTCCTCCCAATTTTAGAGTGTAAATGTGTGTTTTTTATGTAGTATTGTTTGATTAAATGCAATTTTTAACAAATGAATTTTACATATCAGACTTAAAAAATGTTCAGTTATTTGAAACCCTATCAAGATGTTCAACATCTTCACCCTTGACCCCAGTACCTAATTATCAAAGTGGTACGCGGGGCATGTGCCTCAGGCCTCTGTTGGAAGGAGCATCAAAATGTAGTGTACACTCTTTGGAAATACAGATTCAAACAAATTTCCATTTATAGTTGATAGAAAATTATTTTTTGGCATTCGTATGCACCAAATTATCTGTCTATATGCTGTCAGCTATCATCACTCTAATCTTTTTCAAAAAAAAAAAAATAATAAAAAAAAAAGGAAAATAGCATCATTTTCAGCAGACTTACCTTGTTTTATGTAAGATGCGACAACATTGTGAGAGGTGCAGACAGTGGCCACTAACTGCGTCCAAACTGCACTGAGCTAAACTGAGCTAATAATTCACATTTCAGAATGTAGATGACACTACATATGATATAACATCAGCTACATACAGAAATATGGAATCTCTAGCTCATCGTTGTTTGACCCCGAAATATTTTCATTTCCATCATATCTCATAATGTCGTCACCTTTCATCTCTAAATTACATTGAACATTATTATATTACAATTGACAGCATTGAGGGCAGTGTTGAATTCTGAGATGGCATGAGGTACATTCCCTCACGGAGCATTTAAATGTACCCCTCCCCTCTATTCGGAGCTCAGAAATTCTTCCCGGAGAAAAATGTCTGAATTCAGCATTGATTATCGGTTTTATCTAACATTGCTGTAACTTTGAGCTATCTTATTTTTCATTACAGATAATATATATATTAAGCAGTTCTAAATAGATTTTCTTGTATTCAAATTCAAAGTTCTAAAACAACTTCTGGATAACCTTTTCATTACTAAAAATCCTTTTTTTATTTCTTAATTTTCAGATAATTTTCCATAAAAGTATTTTAATGTAAATGTAATAAAAAAACAGGGTGATTGCAAATTAATTATTCAAACTTTAAGGGATGGTAGAATATACTATACAACAAACATTTTTATATAGAAACGCAGACTCTTAATTCATTTATTCCGTCAAAAATACAGGTTCTCTCACTCCAATGCAAACTAGAATCTGGCAAAATAAGAACGAAAATTCTATTTAAAGTCAATGTCATGCGGCTAATACGAAAGTACCTAAAATGCTTTATTTTCTCGTTAGAGGGCAACTTAAGAAAATATCCTAAATGGAAAAATCTATCGGATCTTTCAATTAAAAAGTATTATCTATAATGTGTACACCGGGCATCTTTTAACCCGCAAGTAAGGCATGGTGACATCACAACGACATCACTGTGAAGTCACACTGTGACTTTGTGACCGTCGATGTGACGTGAATGTGAAGTTGTTATGGCCGTTTTAGAGTAAATTGTGACGACACATTATGACCACTTTTTGAAGTCACAGTGTGACAAATTTGTGAACAGTGTGACATTTGTGATGATTTTGCATTAACTTTGTGACGATTCTGTGAATAAGGCGATAATGTGTTGAAGTCACAGTGTAACTAATTTGTGAAGATTCTGCATCGGGTCGATGGAGTAAATTTTACCCGAACCCACCCCAACCAGATTGGGTTGGCTGTTTTATTTTTGGTTGGCAGGATTCGGTTTCTGTATCGGGTCGGGTGACCAGATTACCTTACTGTGCCGGCTGGTATCTTTATTTTTCTTTTTGATTCTAGGTAGAATTCTTTTTTAAATGTTTCTTCTCAGTTTCAAAGATTTTTAAATTTTACATTGTGGTCACAATGAGACTTCCCGATAAAGTTGTTTTTTGGTCTCTTATGGCACTTCACAATACGGTAGTTTTTTGGTCACAGTTCGCTTGTGGCGTACGGGACTTGCAATAACATCACAGTGACGTAACAAAAATATTAAAATTTGCCGGAATGAGAAATGTCGCAATGAATAACATGTTCTCAGGTATTTTTGTCCCTTTTTTAAGTTTTCGGAGAAGTTCACATTTTTTTTAGTCACAATGTAACGTCGCTGAGGGGTGACATTTTTGCAACAGATGTGACGTGACTACTGTGACTTGCAGTGACGTCCCATTTAACTCACTGACACTATGCTTATTATACAGGCGGGTACCCCGGGTTGGATTGCCTGATTTCTTTAAATATCGTTATTTTTTATTTAAGTTATGAACAATGGTTACGTTTGTTTTGAAATGAGGCACTCTGTATTTTTTGAATGCATAAATGAATTACTACCCAGATATTTTTATACAAAAATTGTCTCTTGTAGTATCCTCTAACACCCTTTAAAATCTGAACGATTGATTTCGAATCATCCTGTATTTGTTCAAAATACGATATTCTGAAGTTTTACTTTCGATAAAAATTACTCTGTAAATGGCTCTGTTATTTTTCCGAAAAGACGTCATTTTAAAATGAACTATTTTTGTCAAGTAATATTTCCAGAAATTCTGCAGTTTAAAAATATCGCTGGAAGTAATTTAAAAATAACTGGAAGGAAAATAAATTTTCTTCTTCCAACGCTTTTCTTTCTGTCTGTCCTGAAACATTAAAAGAGTTCATTAATTAACATTAAATGAAAAAAGAATCAATCCAATCGATATCGTTATTCATTTTCTGCCGAATTACCCCGTAAGGAATTAAATAATTAGAGTACGTATTTAAGAGTTATTGTTAATTCTAGAATATTAACGAATGTCTTTTTAAAAGGTTTAATGCACTGGGGCTCTTACAAAATTCTCGAAGAGTAATTAGTATATTTGTTGATAGTATATTGCAATTAAATGATGACACGAAGTGTATTTCTCGAAATCTAAATTTATTTTATTATCTGTCGATTTAATTTCGAAAACTCTAATAATATCTAGAATAATATACAGTATTTATGTTTTCCATTTATTGGTTATTTCTATATAAGGCAACACATTTTCTCAGATAAATTTAAGTATAAATTTGAAAGTTTATTTTCGTATTATAAAGAAAAAAATATTTTGTCTCTATTAAAATGAAATGTATTTTTTTACACTCTTTTATTTACCGCAACCTGGTTTTTAACAATTTCCAACATAGTTCAAAAGGGTTTATGAATTCGGTTTGTTTTTCTGTCTATCTGTCCGTGCTCTATCTCGCGTAAATATGTTCGGATTGTTATGCAATTGATATATGTTATTGAGGATTACTATGGCACGTTCGGTATTGAAAATGAAGTGAGTAGCACTTATCGTTTTTTTACAGGACACTCAAAAGTATACCTTTACATTACGGTCTATGGAGAAAAATCATTTGCGGTTTATTTTAATGATGTTAGACAATTTCAAACATATTGAAATTGATATATATCACTGAAGTGCACTACAACAGGTTTACTATAGAATATTATGTGTATAACATTCATCGTTCATTTACAGGGACACACAAGAATTCGGTACTGTCTGATAAAAATAATTGCTGGAAGTGCGTTTTAGATACTGACCGCGTTTTTGAATTTAACTCCCATTTTGGTATTTGGTACTTGGAGTGTACAAATTCTATAGAACATATACAGGGCACCACAAATGTTCTCGTGTATATTTCCGTTTACTGGTGGAAATTTCAGAAGAGGAATTTTAAACTGTGCTACGAATTTCCTAACTGAACTAAAATTTAGCATTCTATGCAGTATATATACAGATCTACAGATCATATATAGGGCTGCACAAAGTAAATCTGTTATTTTTCCGAATATTGTTGGTAATTTCTGAAATTGGGATTTTAAATATGTTATGCATTTTCCAAATTGTTTACTTAGATATAATCTTTCACCTTATTACAAATCCAATTTCAGCATACAAATCCAATTTCAGCCAATTTACAAATCAAATTTCAAATTACCAGCAATATTCTGAAAAATATCCGATTTATTTTGTGTACCCTGTATATGATCTATAGATTTGTACATATGTTTAATTATTTTGAAAGTGTTGGAAAGTGTTACATAGCCTATGCTTGACGCATGATTTTTCGTTCTTGTTGTATGTAAATATGGAATTTTGTAATCGATATTTCACTTACTTCCTGATATACCAGAATTTTAAAAAAATTATGTACATAAGTGTGTTTCCCATGACAATACAACGTTTTAATAATTTTAGAACTTAATTTTTAATTAATACATTAATTTTAAGACATCTTCCCGTTAGCCCGCCAGTAGTGATAAATCCCCAAATATTCTGAAGGATTAAAATTGTATATAAGTTACAAAAAGAATGGATTTAATGATGCGCCAAATCACGCTTCCCAAAATAGGCCAAATTTTTTTGAAACTTCAACAATACATCATTTTAAACTCTAAAAAGTCGAAAGTAAAATATAAATTAAAAAGTAGTGTAATATTTAAAAAAAATACGCTTTAATCAATTAATAGTTTACTATTAATTAAATTATCAAGATAGACATTGAATGCTTATAAAAAAGTGTTTAAAAAAATATTTTTACTTTTATACTTATTATTTTTACTTCAGGTATAATCGATAGACTACATAATAGGCAGCGTGAAAAAAAAAACGACCACTTAAAATTGAGGGGCCCTCTGCAATAACAAGGCAAGTAAAAAATGGAGTTTTCATCTACAAGGCTTTTAAATTTACTTTCAACATTTTTATTTAGAATATAACTTCTTTGCATATGTATATATTCCTATTAAGAAGAGTTTTCTAGCGTTTTTTTCTTTGTCTATGATCATAAAATTTACATTTCCTCATATGCTGAATAAAATCTATATATTTAAAAAAGTCCTTCCGGCCTGTACCGGGAGGAAAAGGTAGCTTTCCTATATCTTCGTTTTAAAATTTTAGCTAATGTTACTCGAAAACAGCAAGCTAAAATGCAAATAAACCGACTACAAAAGATTCGTTAATACTGAATTTGAATAGAAATTTTGCCAAATTATTGAGCTATAGCCAAGTTGGCTTCATTTATGAAGACTTATTTCGGTCGCCAAATTTGGCGATATTTCGCCAAATGTCGCCACGTTTGGCGAGAGTTTGGTGCTAACGGATATGAATATATAGTTTTATGCGTATGATGGGAAAATTTTTACAACAATGAAAGATATTAATTTGCGAGAAGTCGCGTTCACTAAAACTTTTGTAATGTGCTATCTTGTTTCAAAATGTCTGCCACCCTAGAATTTCAAACTGCTGTAGCTCAGCTGTTTTTTAAGATACAGATAAAACAAAAAATACTCCGGAATCCTTGTATCAAGGCCTAAAACTTAAGCAAAAAAAAATTTGAATTTGTAACTCATTTTCATATTTATTTTAGTTTTAAATTTTTAAATTGCCGCCATCTCGAAACAAAATGGCGGACCAAGCTGGCCAACGAACTCGGTCGAGACATGGGTGAGCTACATACACACAATTAGTTTAATCGAAATTTATTTATAAATACGAGCGTTATCGTATGACATAGGTCAGATATATATATCAGATATATATATATATATATATACACTGCTCAAAACAATTAAAGGATATTTGAAGTTTTATATAAAATAAAGATATAAATGAAATTTTTTTTGCCGAAAATAGAAGAAGAGAATCACAAATGCAAATTTTTCTTGTTTTCAAACTGTGGAGTATGAAAATTTTGAGTTCGACGTCAAAAACGTCGCTTCAGCGGCAGCGAATGAAATTTGACTTTCAACTGGATAAAAGAGAATGAAGACAAGGATGATCGGCATTCAGTGATTGCTTTGTTTCGATGAGTACGATGTCTCAGCGAAGTCATTTGACAGATTCAGAAGCTTGGAGAATTGTTGGTAGGTTAGAAGGGGGCCAAACTCAAGCCGAAGTAGCGCAAGCCATTGGAGTGTCACAAAGTGTCATTTCCAGGATCTGGAACCGTTTTTTGGAGAGTGGATGTGCAGGCCGAAGACCAGGGCAAGGTCTTAGACGGGCAACAACGCCCAATGAAAATCGGTATTTAGCGTAAAATCCACCTAAAACTGCAGTATCCTTTAATTGTTTTGAGCAGTGTATATATATATATATATATCAATATATATATATATATATATATATATATATATATATATATATATATATCAAATATATATATATATATATATATATATATATATATATATATATCAAATATATATATATATATATATATATCAAATATATATATATATATATATATATATATATACGTATATATATATATATATATATACGTATATATATATATATATATATATATATATATATATATACGTATATATATATATATATATATATATATATATATATATATATATATATATATATATATATATATATATATATATATATACGTATATATATATATATATATATATATATATATATATATATATATATATACGTATATGTATATATATATATAAATTGTAGTACTAATTTTATAATATATTATTTTATATTATTTACAACTTTATGTTCATTTATATTTAAAAATTGTCTTATATTTTATAATATACAATTCTCATTATGGCAAGTACTAAAAAAGTTTTAGCGACTGGCAATTTAGGCTTTAATAATAATATTAGGCCTAATGCTCGGTACATGGAAATTGACAGGGATTTCTTTGGATCGTCAAACAGTTACCTGTCTTATTGTCCCACAGTAAATCTCAAATTTAAAAAATGTTCATCACCACGCTGCTTAACTTGCCCACATGCAGATCCACTACAAATTGTTAATAGTTCTAACTCGAAAATTAATGTATTCTTTTGTAAAGCATACAATATTATTTATTCGATTAATTGCAATATGTGTAAGATGGAATATATTGGTCAATCATGTAATCCACTGCACTTCAGAATCAATCAACATAGACAGGATATTATAAAAAATAATTCTATAAATGTTGAGCATATGCACTTTAGACAACATGACTTTAAAGATATTACTATTAAAATCCTGAGTATGCACAAAAATTTCAGTGATAGACTACTTTATGAATCCATTTATATCAAATCCCGTAACTCTTTATATCCTTATGGTCTAAATTCTAAGTTATTTAATCGCACAAACATTGTTTATACAAATACTAATAAACATGAACATTATACTAGCACTTATGCTAATTTAAATCATAAAGTAAATACAAAAACTACACGTACAAAAAGGGGTAAATATGGTACTAATACACAGTATATTTCTAGTAATGATATTATACAGCAATTATCTAATATGGAAAATGAATTCACTAATACTTTCAATTGGTTTGATATAAGGAAACATATTTTTTCGATCAAAAAGAAAAATCTTAATAATTATTATAAAGTATTTTTAACATTAAATTTATCACCACATTTTAGTGATGTATATTTTGATCTTCTATTATATAGAATTAATCAACTTAATGTAAAAATTTCAAAAAATACTTATAAAAAAACTAACAATACTCAACTTATAATCACTTTTTCCAATATAGTACTTAATAAAATTAATATACACAATGTAATTAATAACAATAACAAATTCCCCATAAAAAATTTTACAATACATAAATCATACAAATACAATGTTACACTTGGACGTAGAATTTTCAATTACAATAATTTTGCAAAATTTCTTACATCAAATGATAAACCTCCGTGCTTATGTAATAATCCTAGTTTTAGTAATTATGTAGATAAGGTACATGGTCACATTATTACAGGGGATATTAATATTGTCGAGAATGATTATCTGCGCAGTTTTATGACTAATGGGACTAAATTTCGAACACCATCATGTTATAATTTTTTCTATATTAAAACAATTTAATCTGGATCTTGACCTTTTTATATATAAAATTTCAATAGATTATAATAAACCCATTGAATTTTTTAAAGAATGGAAATTAAATGTATTAAGTAATTTAAATGTTGAACTTTTCAGAAATATGGAAAATTTTAATTTTAATGTTAAACAACTAAATAGTGAAATAAAGAATTTACAAAACAAATTTATTATTACTTATGTTGATAAATCACCAAACAACTATGCTTTCATCTGCAAAAAATATTATTCACAGCTAATATCTAATGCAATAAATACAAGTTTAAATTTTAAAAAAACTAATCTTAATACAATTATTAATAATCGACATATATTTCAATATTATAAATTGCTAAAAATTAAAAATTACAACTTTAATTATCCATACATTGTTGTTATACCTAAATTTCATAAAACTCCTATAAAATTTAGAACTGTAACTATAGGCTGTAATACGTATAATAATAATGCAAGTAAATTTCTATTAACTATTCTCACTAAATTGTTTGAACTTACAAAACTAAAAGATAATTTGTTTAGCATAAAAAATAGTTTTCAACTTGTCAATAATATAAAAAATTTAAATAACATAACTTACATGAAGACGTTTGACTTTAATGACTTATTTAATAATATTGATATCAAGGATATGTTCAGGATTGTCAATTTATTATACAAAGAATACAAGGATTCCATAAAATTAAAAAATAACATTTCTTTAAATTACTTTAAAACTTTAACTAGATTTATTCTACATCATAATTATATTGTTTTTAATGAGAATATATATATTCAATGCTGTGGATTACCACAGGGTGGTATTGTTTCTTCAATTCTTGCAGAATTATATATTTATATTATTATGAACGTAATTCACATATTGCTAATTGTAAAATGTACCGTTATATAGATGATATAATTGTCTTCTATTTTAATAATAATTCAAATTATTTACTACCAATAAAATATCATAAAAATTTAAATTATAGTTTCAACCTTATGGTAAATAATGAAATTAATTTTCTTGATCTTAAGATAATTCTTAAAGATAATAAAATTTTGTTTGACATTTATGACAAAAGAAATGATTTTACATTTAAAGTTAACTTATTTACTAATTATAAGTCTTGTATACATAAATCAGTATTTGTAAATATTTTACTAAATTTTGCACATAGAATAAACAATCTTTGTTCTAATAATTTTAAAACTCAAAATTTAAAACTTATTCTTCAACATGCAGTAGAATATGGCTATCCCTTTTATTTAGTTAAGTCAATTTTACGAATATAAATTTTGCTTTCATTGGGGTTTATATGTTTGCACGTTCTATCTGTTAAAACACTTACATTTTGATTACTGATATATTTGGCTAAAGAATGAATTCCTTTATGTGACAGCTGAGTGGGAATATTTTGGTTAAATATCTTTTATTAATTAAAAAATTTAAATAGTAAATTCTAATTTTTTTTTTCTTTTCTAGGGAGAGAACTTTAAATATAATATTGTTCCAATAAGTGCGTTGCCATATTGGAGATTTAATGTTTTTTTTTTTTTTTTTCCCTTGCCAGGTAGAGAACATTTAACAATTTAGTTAAATGCTTTTTTATTTTTTATTTTTTGCAAGATATTAGATTCAATACGTGAGGTTAACATATTGGAAATGTTTGGTTATTTTTAGCTATCAGTGTGTGAAATCTAATTTTATTTTTCAGAATAAATAATATTTAGCAAGATGTTAGTTCCATTAAGTGTGTGTAGCCATTTTGGTATTTCTTTTAAACTTGCATTGTTATTTATAAAATGAAAATCTAATTTTATTTTTCAGGGTTAATAAAATTTTGCAAGATGTTAGTTCCAATAAGTGCATGTAGTCATATTGGTAAATCTTTTAAGCTTGCATATAATTATTTATAAAATGAAAATTTAATTTGACTTCTACAATAATATTTTAGATTTTATGGGTTTATTTATGTTTTGAAATTATTTAAATGTTGACATATGTAAAAATAAATAGATAAAATAATTTTATACTGAAAATTTACTTAATCAAAATAATTAATAGTTATTTAGATATTGTTTTAATCTTTAACTAGATGGCAGCACCATATAATGATTTTAAAAAAACTATTACTATTATTCTTTAGTATTATTTTTTAGTTATTGTTTATTATAAAACCAGATGGCAGCACCATATAAATTTTCACAATTTTTTTTTTTTCTCTTTTAACTGAAAACTTGGAATACAAGTGAAATTTTTAAATATTCCAATAATATAATATATATATTAAAATTATTTAAGTTAAAAAATATTTTTAGTAAATGAATTTATAGTTTTTATATTATTTATTTGTATTTTTACATTTTAAATTAGAAGTAGTTAAAATCACAATGGTTAAATTAATAACCTGCTACTTTTAGAAAATTAACTGTAATTTTAACTTGTACGTTTGAATTCACTTATTCACTTTACCATGTGCTTAGCACAAAACATTTTTGGCTTCGGATTCTGGACAAATTTATGTTGTAATGTATAGATTTTCTTTGTCTTCCTTTGTATTTATTTGTTTATAAATGGATTTATTTTCTTCCGTTTGATTTGTAGTGTTCTATTTTCAAAGGTATCCTTTTTTTTTTTTTTTTTTTTTTTCCAATTTCTTTCCAATGATTGTTAGGGCTTGGAATTGTCACAAAATTTTGGCTTTAAGCTTGTGAAAAGAAGTTACAGAAAACAATCATTCTTTGCTTATAATGTGGTTTCCCAGCCCTTGAAAAAGTAAATTACATTATAAGCTTGCATTTGTGTTTTTTTTTTTTTACTTATGTTTCACTTTTTGAATAAATACTTCATTTGTTAGGACTATGTTTTATAATGTGTAATTTGACATAGCTATTTGGGATAATAATTTCATTGCATTTGGTCAGTTATTTCTGTTTCAATGGTTAATTTTTGCAATAAGTTTTTATATATATATATATGTATATATATATATATATATATATATATATATATATATATATATATATATATATATATATATATATATATATATATATATATATACGTATATGTATGTATATATACGTATATGTATATATATATATATATATATATATATATATATATATATATATATATATATATTTATGAACTATTATAATACCAATAGATGGCGACACTTTACCTTTCAGGTAGTTGTAGATAATATTGTTAATATTATATTTAATTTAACTATAGAGGGAGCTATTGATTGTATATTAATTTTACTTTCAGGAATTAAAATTGGATGGAGTAATATATATTCACGGATATAAATTTGTTATAAGTGTATTAAAACCAGAATTATTTTGAGTGTTTTTGAATCATTTTGTGATTGGGTGTCATTTATGGGGTTGTGTTTTAAAAAAAGTGTGCTCTCAACTTGTCTTACAAATCATTTCTCTCAACTCGACTTAGTTAACATGTATGATGCATTGCCATGTGGATGTGAATATTATGTAGACGTTGTGACATTTTAAGGATTCTGTATAATTATTGTGAGTAAAATATTTTATCTACACTTTACGCGTTCATATTTCCAATTTTATTATTTCATAACTGTTATCTCGTGGTAATTTAGTGAGGTGTTAATTACAGTTTTTTGGATAATCGATGTGAGTGAAATATATTGTATTTTCTTAATGGTTTTTTATTTCCTATTTAAATATTTCCAAATTTTAATATTTCCAATTGTTGTCTGGTAATAATTCAGTGTACCTGGATGATTCTACTGATCTTAGCATTATGCCAGTAGAATTATGAAACACTGAATTATTATTTAAAACACATGTGGGTGCATCCAGGCTGATGAGTACATGTGCATGTGTTTTTCCATGTCCAATTCATATTTAATTCTCATGTGGTCCAATTTTCCATTGTGTATGGTTCATATTTAATTTGTTAATCCATTTGTGTTTACTTAATTGCAACTCCAATTTATAATTTTTTTTTTTCCCCTTTCTCTCTATTTCTTTTTTCAAAATTCTTTTGGTATGAGTAAAATTTGGCCAATTACCATTGAAGCATCAGCTATGGTAATATTATGTTTGCACATGTTAATTATTAGCTATGTGGTATTCTGTATACACAGTATCATTGATTATCTCTTTGGAGATTTAAGTAGAATAGAACTTGATATGTTTTTTGAAATTCATAGATATTATATATATATATATATATATATATATATATATATATATATATATATATATATATATATATACATATACGTATATGTATATATATGTATATATATGTATATGTATATATATATATATATATATATATATATATATATATACATATATATATATATGTATATATATATACGTATATGTATATATATATATATATATGTATATATATATATATATATATATATATATATATATATACGTATATGTATATATATATACGTATATGTATATATATATACGTATATGTATATATATATATATATATGTATATATATATATACATATACGTATACGTATATGTATATATATATATATATATATATATATATATATATATATATATATATATATATATAAACATTTGAACGGAGGATGGTTTTGGGGTCTGGGGGTCATGATCGGTGAAAATATACCGAAATTTTCCGGAACTGCTTTCCTCCGAACGGCTGCAATAGGTAGCTTTATACTTTTTTGTATTGAAAGCTACCTAATACTAAGCGTTTTCTTTCGACAATTCGTGAGAACAACTTACTGCATCAAATTGCATCATTATTTTTTTAAATAAAAGATATTTGGACACAGATTTGTTATCGTACATTCGTTTGTTTGAAAGTTTTATTAATTAGCCGTAATTTTAAATTAAACTTTTACTTCTGCGTATGACCTCATAACGTCGGCAATCGGAAAATTTCCACTGTTGCGAGGATAAACGAGAAATAATAAATATTAAAGACATGTAGCTTACAGGCCGAATTTTTTAATTTGCATGTTAAATTGCGGTAAAAATGTTTATCCGCGTGCACTTTATTTTTATAAGCGAATAAAAATTCATATTGTGACGTCACGGGAATATTGTCCATTGAGTTTATTTTATCATTATGCATTTTAACTTCGTTGATGCCATTTGTTCATTACAATTAAATACAATATATATTTTTATTTGTATACATGGTTTTTAAGCATAAAAGTATCGTATATAAAGTACGTGTGAAAAGTTTGCATCGCTGAAAATGATATTATTCTTAGCTTGAAATCCATTTTAACACTGATAAAACTAAAGAGAAAAATGTATATGATTCTGTCAACATGACGTAATTTTAACTGATTTTTCAATTCTTAGAGATTAAAATTGGAGCCTTTGTTGATTGCATACCTTGATTACATGTTGCAAATTACTTTTTTTTAATTATAGGTTAGAAGATGCAACTTTTTAATAAAAATTTCACAAAAGTAAAGGGAAAAAAAAAAGCTTTAAATAATGATTGTTTTCTGAGTTAGAATGAACAATGTAAGGGTAATATTTTATAAGAATTATTTTTATAGGTTTATTATAAGTTCATTTAACAGTTCCTTATTAGCGGCAAAGTCCTATTTCTTTCACTGTGAATTTCTCTGTCGACATCAAAAAATGGTAGTCTAATTTTGGACGCCAGCCAAAGCACAGTAACAATTTTTAGAAAAGTATAACGGATGTGAAAACAAACGACGCTTTCGCTTTCATCGCGTTGACATCAATTTTAAATACTACAAATTTCAATTTTTTACTACATTTCACAATTTCAAATCTTAGATCATCAATTAGAAAAATGTTAACTTTCGAATGAAATTTATTTGAAAACTGCCGTTTAATTTAACGACTTTTTAAATAATTTTGAAGCATGAAATATTTTTCAAATCTATCTCAACAATGACCATCAGTTTGCTTCAATAATATAAAATAACCCCTGGGAAAGTTGCCACGATTGAAAATGGATTTCCCTAACCATCATAAAAAGTGAAAAATAATAATAAAAAAAAACCTCTGATAAATCATAAGATCAGATTAAGATAAAGCATTTTGGCACTAAACTAAATTCTGTCAACCAAAAAAAAAAAAAAAAAAAAAAAAAAAAAAAACACCATTTTTAGTTTTTGTTGAAACATAAAATTGATATGTTGAATTTGTTGATATATATGTCGCATCAAAATATGCTAGGAATTGTATTTTATTATTTTTTAACACTTTCCAACCTAGTTGAAAAGTGTTTATGACTTCGGTTTGTCTGCCGTCTGTCCGTGCTCTAACTCCCGTAAATAGGCTCGGATTGTCCTGCAATTTTTATATGTTATTGTCGCCAACTATAGCATGTTCCCTATTCCAACTGACGCGTGTAGCACTTATAGTTTTTTTACAGGGACACTCAAAAGAATTCCGTTACATTACGGTCAATGGGGAAAAAGTGTTTGCGGTGTATTTTAATGATGTTACACAATTTCAAACACATTGAAATTGATATATATCACTAAGGTGCATTACAAGAAGCTTAATATGGAATAGGGTGTGCATAGCACTTATAGTTACTTTACAGGGACAGTCAAAAGAATTCCGTTACATGACGTCTATGGAGAAAAATCGTCTGCGGTTTATTTAAATAATGTTTCACTATTTTAAACGCATTGAAATTTATATCTATCACTAAGGTGCATTACAAGAGGCTTACTACAGAATATTGTGTGTATAGCAGTCATCGTTCATTTACAGGGACACACAAAAAATTATCTACTACCTGTTAACAATAATTCCTGGAAGTGCGTTTTAAGTTACTGAACGCGATTTTAAATTTAACTCACTTTTGGTCTATTACGTGGTGTGTATAAATTCTGTAGATCATATACAGGGAAGCACAAAAGTTCGCGAACACATTTCCGTTTATTGACAGAAACTCCAGAAGGAGAATTTTAAACTGTGCTACGCGTTTCCTAACTGAACTAAAATTTAGCATCCTATGTAGTATATATACAAATCTATTTATCCTATACAGGGCTGAATAAAAGTATTCGGATATTTTTCCGAATATTGTATATGTTGGAAATTCCTGAAATTATGTTTTTAAATATGTTATGCGTTTTCCAAATTGTTCACTTAGATGTTATCTTTCAGCTTATTAAACGGTAATGATTTATAAAATTATTTTGGAAGCGTTGGAAAGTGTTACATAATCTATGCTTGACGCATGATTTTTCGTTCTTGTTTAAAGATCCATTGGGTCTTTAACTGTATAAGAGGGAAAAGATTCGCGACTGTGATGGAAAAGGAATAATCATCCTGATTATGTAAAGGGACCAAAGAAACCATACAAATAAATTACACTTGAAAACATTAAAAAATCTCCCTCATCTGCAGATTGATTTATTATTGTAAAAAAATTTCTCCATCTTTACATAAAAATTTATTAGCTTAAAACAATGGATGCGTTTTAGAAGGTATAAAATTTTTTTTTAACGTCGAATTTCGACGTGCCTTTTGGCAGATGCAATGCACATGCGCATGCGGTTGCATTATCACAGGTGCAGGGGGGGGGGATGTATGCTTTATTTACTATGTTCTTTTATTTACTGAATATGAAATGGACGTAGGAATATACTATTTATATGATACTTCATAGGTCCATGAAATTTTCTTTCTTGCCGTGGGAATATGGCGGTAATGTCGAACGGATTTGCATTGCACAGTTGTTTATGAATTATTTGTTTGGAGTTTGCAGTGAAAATAGTTTGTATTTCACTCGGAGGGGGGGGGGGGGGACTTTAAAAATAAAATATTTGAAAGACTGTTTCATACGCACCGCTTCTTAAATAATAAAGACGCTTATTTTACTGATATTGTTATTAGTAATTTTTTCCGTCAAGTTTTGACGGGTTCCATCTAGTATTCTATAAATCCAAAAATTGAACATTTACCTTATTATTGCATATCCTATGGTTTTGAATGAAAGAAAAGGTACATTTGGAACACATAATGACTTTTTTTTATAACTTTTATATAGTGAACCCAATAGTTTATACAAAATATGAAATCATCTTAGCGTTTTTTTGTTTAAAAAAGTCCTAATAATGCCAACAGCTCTGTTATCATTATTGGAAAACTGAGTTGAAAATGTTTTTACAAGCCATAACGGCCGGTTCGAATACGAAATAGAGCCTAAGGAATAGCAAAGTAGTTAACAAGACTTTTTACAGGGTTTTTCATGAATCAAAGTGCCAATCCACTTGCCTTGTTATTGCAGAGGACCCCTCAAATATGTAACCTGAACTTCAAATCTTGGCAAGATTAGTTTTGTCATACAATATTGAAAACTTTTGTTATTATATTTTACTGTTTAACAAATAAGTTTTATTTCTATAAAAGATAAATAATCAAATGCAAAAAAGAAGTAATAGTCTAAATTAATTACAGGTTTCCTAATCCCCGATCTAACTTCACTCATTTTTCGTCTTTTCAAACCTTTCTGTTTCCCTTAGGAGAATTCAATAATTAACATTGAATGAAAAATTATAATATTCAATCAGTATCGTTATTCATTTTCTGCCGAATTTGTTCTCCTAGGAAATGAATAATTGGAGTACTGTTTATTATTGACTGTTAATTCAGAAATACTAATGCATGTTCTTTAAAAGAATTATCTAATACACTGGAGGTTCTTCTTGTTAAAATAATTAATATTCGTTGGCAGTGTTTTCAAATTAAACGATGACACGACACGTGCCCTTCGATATTTAAAATTCGTTGTATGATTCGATTATTTAATTATAAACTTAATGACTCATACAAGAATATGCATCATATTTAATTTTTTTTTCTTTAAGGAATCTGGTTCTATTCTGCACATAATTTCAAATTAAATTGAATAATGTACACGGTGAACGCGATAAATTGCAGTAACTTTGCAACCCATTATTGCATGTGTTTCTTATTAATTAAAAAAATATTTTTATTTAATATGATCTTTTATAAGTGTTAAATGCTCATATCGATCACTATTTTGAAGAAATGCGAAGTTAGAGCAACCGTAATGTCTGGACCGAACACCAGACGAGTTGCTAAAGAAATTGCGGACATCAATAATGCCAGTATTCGTACAGTTTACAATCTGAAGGTGTATGGTGCTGATCCTGATGATACATTTCGCCTTCTTTGGAAGGTATTACTTGAACTAAAATAGCTACTTTCAAGGAGATATTCATATGTTTAGATATACAGCTGGCTCTAAAACTTACGAAGGGGACAGGGTCGACTTCTTGTGCTTTTAGCCAGGGTTGTAGTAGGTAGCTGCCCGGGTAACCGCCCAACTACCCGCCCGGGCTGGGCTAAAAAAAAGGGTTTTTTACAACCATAAGGGTTGTAATGGGTAGCTGCCCGGGTACCCCCCCCTCCCCCCAGAGCTCATTTTTTTTTAAAACCCGGGATTTTTACAACCTTGCTTTTAGCTCTAAGCACTTCTTACATTTTTGTTTTTCTGGCTTAGTGGTGGAGAACTGTTTCTGACTGAGTTATTTGCCTATGCTGTAATTTGGGCAGAATCCGCGACTCATAATTCATTTTTAATGTCAACATAGGGTCTCAAGGCCCTACAGAACCTGGATACATCAGATTATATAGTATCTGATATTTTGCAACTAATATGTAATTCAAGTAAACATGTCTCCTTTGGTTGGGTTAAATGGCATACTGGTCCATTATGCAATGAACTAGTCGATATTTTTGGCGAAAGCGGTTGCACGGGACACTCAGGGTCGTAATCGGTCAGCGAAACCAGACGTGGCGTTGAAAGTTTTTGGTGAGGCTAGTTCAGTTTTTTTTTTTTTTTTTTACTTTAATAATAAATAAAATAGATAGATGGATAGAAGAGGACAAGTATCCCTTTTGTCATAAAACTTTTTATTACAAAGTTTTAAAAATTCTATAAAACTTTTTATTACAAAGTTTTTAAAATTCTAACTGTAATATATTTGAAAATATTATTAAAAGTTATGAAGTCCAGATGAGGCTGAAGAAGTTTCTAGGGGAGAGGGGATTCAGTCCACTCTGTCTCCATCTGGTTATGAGCAGAGGACACTTCATTGCATTTTTCCTTTCTTTTTTTGACCAAGCCCTTAACTGAAATTTCAGTTAAAATCTAAACTCTCTCTTTCGATTGGGAATACCATTCGGGTACCGCTCATAATGGCCGTTTTTCTCATGCATTTTTTTCCAAAAATCTCTTCTTCTCTCTTTATTAATAATACGTTTCTCCATTTATTCTTTTCAGGCCATGGCCCTTTTCAAAAATCTCACTTCCTATCTGTCAAACTTGAAACCACCATATGTCTGCGAAAGTTTTCAACTTCGCTCCACTATGTCTTTGACTGCCCCTTGCGTCGAGGTATTACATAAAATGCAGTTCTTATGTCCTTAAGACTGAATTAAACACTTATTAAATAGACATATGTTACTAAAACATACAATTGATTGCATGAGATATGTAGAAATCGACGAACATTTCTTCTAAAATATATATCCGCACCATCAATATCCTAATTTTAAATCTCTCTCAGATGATGAATTTTATAATCAACCTCCTTTTATTTTATTTTTATTTTTATGTATCTTCTCGAAAATTCATCATCATAAATTGAAAAACTAGTCGGATGTGCCAATCCCTAAACTTTCTTCTAACTCATACAAGGGATGACCGTGCCGGGAACCTTCTATCTCAGTCATGTTAATACTTCAAAATTCGCTATCACACCACCAACAAAATCAATATATTTCGTTATTCTGTTGTACGTCAGCTGCTTGAGAAGCGCCGGGTTACCTTCGCTTCACGAGCGGGCAAAGTACGAAGAAAATCGCACAAATATCACTATCACACCGCCCCTTTCTGGTGGAATAGCCCTGAATTCAACTAGGACCTGCAGGCAATAACCAAAAACATGTACATAAAATTTGGTTCAATTCTGTGCATGACTTTATACACTTTTCGATGATACAATACTGAAAATGACACAAAAACCGCTATCACATTGCCCCCTTCCGATGGAATATCCTTAAAATAAAGTGGAACCTGTTGGCCATAGTCAAAAACATAAATGAAATTTGGTTCAATTCTATGCAAAAATTTCATACACTTTTCGATGATACAATGGGGACAGACACAGACATTATTGCGTACATATGAATTTAAATAATATACCGAAAAATGAAGATTCTTCGACCAGTTTCAGAATAAACTCAAATATTTTAGAAGTATGGATACATATAAAATGTAAATTATACAACGCTGCATATTGTCTGGCTATAGCCTTAACTATAAGGCTTATTGTTGGTACCATGGCGTTGATGCATTGTATTGGATTGTAGGATAGGGTGGGCCGAAAAAAATCAAAAATTGTTTTTCAAGTCGTAATACCACGGAAAAGTTGCGAATTGGGGAGACTAAAAATTGCTAAAAAAAGAAATAAAATCGGTTTATATTTTCCGATCGCGCATGTGCTATAAAGTTTGCTAAAATGAGGAAAAATTGACATTTATACAAAATTTTTTTTAATTTTTAAATTATTTTCTTCACGAATGTAATAGCTGAAATTCTTATCTATTACACTAACAAAACATAATATTTAAATATTATTTAAATCCATCAACATCTACCGATCGCGCATGTGCTTTAAAGTTTGCCGAAATTTGGTAAAAATTCACATTTTTACAAGAAAATTTTTAATTTTTAAATTGCCTCTTCACGAATGTAATAGCTGAAATTATTATGTATTAGAAAAAGATAATGTATAAAAATTACTTAAATCCTTAAATTCGTCAACATATTCTAGTCGCGAATTGCATTAATGAAATTTTGAAAAAAATAATTACAAATAACGGTAAATCACAGTTCAAGGGAAAAAAATTCAAAACTTACCTTTCTTTGTTGATTTCTTTTATTGAAACAAAGTTTAAATGTTTAAAACAAATTATGTTAAACCATTAGTATAATTTATAAACACATTTTCTTATTGGAAAAACTAAGTTTTATGTGAAGAGAGTCAAGTCCACGAAACGCATGTTGAATAATTGAACATCCCCTTTTTCACCCATTCTTAGATGAAGGTACTTTCAAATCAGATTTATGTGCGAAGTTAGGCTTGGTTGACCTTGACAGCAGTGTTGTTCTGATAAAACCATCACTAGACTCAGCTCCACAAATATTTACTGAGGCTTCTGTTACGAGTTTGAAATATCGTTCAACTACTTGAGTACGGACTGGGAAATTCTGGAATATTATATCCCAATTAGGAACTGAGCCACTTTGAATATGTGAGTTAATCTCATCGCACTGATATCCTTTAATATCGGGGGAGAAGATAAATCACAGTCCATCCAGTTAATTATATACCAATAGTCTTGAGACTAGAAATTGAGTTTTGGTGGCATGAGTGTTCTGATAGTTGTTCTTTTTTTATCTAACTGTCTTGCCTTTAGAATTCGTCGAAGTCCGAGCTTTCTTATGTTTTTTTAAGTATCTTGTGTGATGGCTAGCATGAAATGTTCTGGATGAGCGAAAAATCCATTTCGTTCAATCACAGTGTCGACAATATTACGTAAATCTTTAGGTAGGTACCTTGAGGATTGTATTGCTTGGTACACACGTTTTGGTCCGTCTGTAAAGTGTTTACTTATTTTAATACTAAACCACATTGGCATGTATGACTTTAGAATAAATACAGCTATTTCTTGAAGTTCAGATGTCGGGCTTTCTTCACTTATGTACAATCTGAGAGTTCGATTGGCTGTTGTCAACCACCTCGAGTGTGACAAAGGACCAGGATTTCGTACAGCCAAATCCTCTTTACAGTTTCTCGACTTTATTGCCATTTAAATATCGAGTAGATATTGCTGATCTTTACTTAATATACTTCTACCTATCATGGGGATCTGACAGTCAATACTCTTGAAGCTAATCACTGGACGTTTTTTGCAGCCACTTAGCTTTTCACCGATTGGTCCTCTCAAAGATTTTTAACCCGTTGATATACCGTCAACGTATTGAAACAGATGCCTGAATGGCAGTTCATTAATTTGAAGAAGGAAAACTGTTCATTGTAACAGTTTCCCCAAATGCATTTCCATTCGGCGAATCAGACCGTTTTACAAACTTGTGTTAACATTAGTGCCATCACATCCTATGACAACTAATTTTTCAAGAGAAATGCCACGACCAGACAGATAAGAAATATCAGAAGTGACATTATGTTCAGAATTTTCAGAAGTTGGAGTTACATGGCCGATGTAGACTGAGCCAGGTTCTTGAATTACCGAGTAAAGCTCTTCCTTTTTTACTCATCGGAACCTTTTTGAATGAGCTACATCCACCACTAACGTGTTGTCTTTCAAAATAGAGAATTTGCCGTGTAAAATCGTCAGATTTATTTCACAATTCAGCCCTAATATTTTGTTTCTGTCTTCTCATTTTGTTTTTGTCTATATCATGGAAGACGTCAGAATCGGTGATTAATCCTTGAGCCAAGCCAATTACAACACATGCGTGAATTTCTTGTAATTTGACTACTGTTGCGCTATCGGATTAACTTAACAGAATTGAACGATTTTTTTTTACAAAATTTTTAATTTTCCAAAGTGTTATTGTTTCGAAAAAGAGTCGCTAAGAGCTATTACATTTAAATATTGGCAAGCTAAGTAAGATAAAAGATTATCGTAAAAATGTGATTTTTAACAAATTTCGGAAAACTTTAGAGCACATGCGCGATCGGAAGATGCTCATGGAATTAAATGATATTTAAATATTATGTTTTGTTAGTGTAATAGATAAGAATTTCAGCTATTACATTCGTAAAGAGGCTAATTTAAAATTTTTAAAAATTTTTGTAAAAATGTCAATTTTTCCACATTTTAGCCAACTTTACAGCACATGCGCGATCGGAAGGTATAAACAGATTTTATTTCTTTTTTTACCCATTTTTAGTCTCCCCGATTCGCAACTTTTCCACGGTATTACGACTTGAAAAACAATTTTTGAATTTTTTCGGCCCACCCTATTGTAGGAGTCGCACCAAACAGTAAATAAATAAGATACAGAAGGATCGCACAAGGGCACTAATACTTGAAATTTTGCTAACCTTGAGTACATTATTATTGTAACTTGCTGGTGTGGCGTCATCAGGCTCAGCATTTTGCACTTTATTGACATTCTAAACTACTTCTTGAGAAATGTTATTAAAGTCTGATATTCCTTTAGCAATTCGTTCTACACGAAGTTCGGAAATTACGGTTGTTCTAACTTCATGATTATTTCAAAAAGATATAAAAAACTAAAACTAAAATAAAAAAGAAGTTAACCCTTTGTTGCATACTGTCCACTACAGTGGACAAAAATGAGATTTTTTTCCTACCCAACATATTTTATTTACAGTTGCTATTAAAATCTTATGCTACTCTTTGATATCTATGCTTTCAATAGAAAAATCGTGATAGTGCCACAACAACCCCTAACTACCTTGCTGAGATATCATCAATATAGATGTCTCTTCAGAATGCAGGTAATTTCTTTCGTATGAACTGAAATGTTTCTAAACCTACAATAATGTTATTTAAATGGTATTTTGTCTATTAATTATTACTTTTAGACTTCGTGGCTTAATGCATAATTGAAATACAAGTTTAAAAATACTTTATTTGATTTGCTTTGGACTATAGTAGACAAGCCATAATGAAAAAAAAATTATCATACATAAAATAATTTTTTTCTTATTCTGTGTGACCCTTTTAGTAAGAAAATAACAAATTTAATGTTGGGGATTTGCCAATTTTAAAGTATGCAACAAGGGGTTAATTAAAATATCCATCATGTAAGACCGATTCAAAATTAAGATCTTGACGGTATAGATATGTATTTTGGAAGTAATGTTCATTGATTTCTACATATCTCAAGCAGTTAATTACACTGTAAAAAAAAAATCCGTCAAATTTACGGCAAAAACTGCAGGCAGCAATGTTGCCAGCAGTTTTTACGTAAAAATAGCAGTAAAAATCGATGTAAATTTTATCGCATATTTTCCGTCATTTCAACGGTTATAAATGTAGTAAATTTCACAGCCATTTTTCCGTACAAATTACCATAAAAAGTTCTGTAATTTTAACAGTCCTATTTCCGTACAAATTATCACAATAGCTGCTGTAATTTTAAAAGCCATATTTTTTTTTAAATCATTGATTTAAATCAACTTTCATTTTTAGATGACTATTAGAATAGTCATAAAGTTCATCGCTTGTTTGAAAAACATTGGAATTCATTATTTTATGTATAGAAATTCAATCCCATATAAAACATTTCTTTACTGCTTTGTATATGATATATATAAGAATTCAGAATTTATTAATAGGAATTTTTTTAATGTGGCAAAACTGAGACATCAAATATTCATTATAATACTATGTGTAAATACATTATATATAGAGAGAGTATATTTGTAGTACTAAAAAAAGAAACACTTCGATTCTGAAGGGCGAGAAGAATTTAGATAATATATATATATATATATATATATATATATTTATTTTAGATAATTGGACTAGATATACAAGCTTACGTTTATCTAATACAAAGATAAAATACCATTTGTAATTAAACACTGATATATAAACAATGCAGGCTCCTAAGCGTAAGTCAAGAAACACACCATTTTGCTCGCTTTCGCCGTCGGGCGGGAAAGAGCACGTACTTTTGAATAGAAGTTCCTTGCGCAGATCATGCTAGTAAAATGTCTTTGCGCGCAGGCGCCGATTAGAAAAGGAATGATGTGATCTGATTGGTTGTTCGCATGAAAGGATTTTGAAAGCGAAAACGCTGGTTAAGGGGCTACTTCACTCAGACGAAAACACCCGCTCGCTAATGTTAATCCTATGGAGGAAATTTTTGAAGATAGTTCGTTCGCATTTCAATATTTTTAAATGATTTTTTTTGCATTGGATAGCTGAGGTCAATCTCTATGCATGCTCCTTTTTACTTTTTTGAATTTGATTACAAGTTTTTTTTATTAAGATACTTTCCCTTTCGGAACCGGTTTCGAAAGTGAAAGTATCCTCAATAAAAAAAACTGCAACAAAAATCGAAAAAGTAGAAAGGAGTGTGCATAGAGATTGACCTCAGCTATCCAATGCAAAAAAAATCATTTAAAAATATTGAAATGCGAACGAACTATCTTCAAAAATTTCCTCCATAGGATTAACATTAGCGAACGGGTGTTTTCGTCTGAGTGAAGTAGCCCCTTAAATCTACTGTTATATTTGCGGTATTTTTACATACAGAAATATTACGTTGTGATTTACTGGAATAAATGCAGTGAATTTGACAATAATTTTTTACAGTGTATACCTATGCTGCTAATCATAGGTCTATCTAATAAGTATTTCATCCAGTCTTTTAAGGACATAGAACTTCGTTTGATGTGATATCTCAACGTAAGTGGGCAGTTCAAAACATACTGAAGTGATGCTGACAATTTTCTGCGGAAACATGGCGTTGAGTCAAAATTGACAGGTTGAAAGAGAGATTTTTGAAAAGGACCACGTCTGGAAAGGAAGATACAAAGAAACCTATTATTAATAAAGAGAGCAGAATAGACTTATGGCAGAAAAAGGTATGAGAAAAATGGTCAGTATAACTATGAGTGTTGTCCCAATGGTATCGTCAACCAGAAAAGAGTTTTGGTTTTAAATGACATTTCAATTGAGAACTTGGCCAAGAAAGAAATGAAGAAGGCGATGAAGTGATTTCAATTTACAAACTTAATTAAAAAAAATGTGTAATAATGAAATGCAAAGTGGAACTATTACTTACAACCATTAACTTACAGTGGAACTATTTTTAATGAAACGCCAATATTGCATAAATGTTAACATTATACTGGAAATATTTCGAACAGGACCACAATAGTGTCAAATATACCAATATTGCCTTTCCATTGCTAATATTTTTTTTAAGAAAAGATAAAATTATACAAGAATTGGCTTTAAGGGTGTATTCAAATCCAAACTGCTTATTATGAGACACATTTGTAAATTCATTTTTGCTCTAAAATGCATCTAATTGGCAGGTTCTCTTATTCAGAAACTTTATAATGTCCGTATTGTCTAGATTTTTTGATAAAGGCAGAATATATTTTTTAAAAAAGCTGTCAAAGTGAACATTTTGAACCAAATTTCCCGAAGCGATAGCGCTGGAAACAAAAAAAAATATCGTACTGTGAAAATAATTGTTTGTAAATCAATTTCTAATTAATTGAACGAAAAATAAAAATATGGGGCCCTTATAAATGTCTTCATAAATCACGCCGCCAAGTTTGATGTTTTTATTTTAAAAAATGAGTCTGCAAATGTGTCTCAAAATTTTGAGTTGTTGAGCGTGGAAAAAAATTATTTTGAATACCGCCTTAAATTGGACACATTTCAAACGGAAAGGCCAATACTAGCTAAATGTGGCTGTATATTGAAAATATATCCAGTGATTCCTCAATACTGGTTTTACATTGGTAATATTTCAGGTAAAACAAATAGTCAAAATAAAGTAAATAATAATAATATTTTTTCCATCATTTCAAACCTGTCTGACCCCCCTTAAGATAATTCGAAGATTATTAAATGAAAAGTTTATCGAATCTAATCGATATCGTTATTCATCTGCTGCCGAATTCGCTGCCTGGGGATTTAAATAATGAGAGCACTGTTTTAAAAGTTACTGTTAATTATCAGATAATAATCAATGTCTTTTTAAAGATTAATCTAATGCTTTAAAGCTCTCATAAAATTTTCGGAAAGTAATTACTGTTTGTAGATAGCGTTTTGCAATTAAATGATGACGCATAAATCCTGTTCTTCGGTATTTAAATTTATTTCATCGTGCTCGTCAAGTTGATTATAATTGAATATAAAAGAGATGTAGGATAATATAAAGTGGGTGAACTAAAGGTGGCCAGTGTTCCTAAGGTACCCCACACCTCAAAAGTAGAATTAATTTAATTTTTAATCACAAAATGGTGCTACTGCATTGTCAATCATGTATCTGCAGTGCACGTGGCCGAATTTAAAGAGATCACCTTGATCCTCCGACATTTTATGCAGTGATTTCACTTTTTAGGAATTGTTCTAATTTCTAGGTAAGAAGATAGTTTAATTTACACGGGTTTAAATTCTTAGAACTTTGCGTTATGAAACGTTTTCTGAAAGCTTATTTCTCTCTCTTTAACCACATTTACTTCAATTCTAAGAAATTTATCAGATTAATACTTTTACGTCGTGCAAATGGCGACCATACCCACGTTTCCAAGGTGGCCACCTTAGAAAACGAATGTAGAATTTAGTGTAGTAAGGGGGATTTTAAAATTTCTACATAAATATCTGAAAAAAACTTATTGCCATTTATTGTTAATACCAGAGATCACTCAAAAGAAGTCAGTGACTCCCAGAAGAAAATCTTTGAACTACCGTGCACAAAAAGTGCTTCAAGGTATTTCATGTCATAAGATAAGAAGAAAGAAAAACTTAAAATCTATCAAAAGAAAGAAAGGATCATCAGAGCATAATAGTAAGCAAAATAGTTTGTCGGGAATTTGTTCACATTTTATAAGTGATTTCAATACATGGACCGCCTTTGGAACATTATGCGCCAAAGGTGGCCCACAAGCTACAATTTTGAAATTGTATTATAAAAGTAACTAAATTTTATTTTACAAAGAAAAGTATACTTGATATGTGTTAGAGATAAGTGTAAAATTTTATAAACAAAAATTCAACCACACACACCCAACCAGAACATTTATAAAAAATCCTCAAATCTTAACTATGGCCACCTTTGGTTCACCTACCTTATATTATTTACGTTTTCCATTTATAGTTTTCACTACATGACAACCATTTTCGCATATTAATTTGTATATAATTTAGAAAAAATAATATTTTTTATCAAAACTAAATTGCGTTGAATAAATTAAAATGAAGTGTATTTTTTAACATGGTCCATAAAATGATATTAAATGGATAAAACGTTTAAGATGCAAAATGTTTTGAAGAAATATTTATTTTCTTAATTATTAAGAAAGAAAAACAAAAAACAACGCGTCAAGCATAGATTATGAAACACTTTCCAACACTTCCAGAATACTCTAACAAAACTTCACCGTTTAATAAGGTGAAACATGATGTCTAAATGGGAAAACTCAAAACACATTTGAAATCCCAATTTCTGGAATTACTAGCAATAGTTGGAAAAATATCCAAATTAGTTTGTGCAGCCCTGTATATAATCTATATATTTGTATATCTACTACGCAATATGCTAAATTTTAGTTCAGTTAGGAAACACATTGCACAGTTGAAAACCCCATTTCAACAGTTTCCGTCAATAAATGGAGATGTATTCGAGATCTTTTGTGCTGACCTGTATATGATCTAGGGGATTTATACACATCATGTAGTAATAGGAAAAAAATTAGTTAAATTTAAATATGCGTACCACAACTCAAAACGCACTTCCGGCAACTATGGTAATAGACAGTACTGTAACCGAATTATTTTGTGTGTCCTTGTAAATAAACGATGAATGCTATGCATACCCTATTCAATAGCATGCCTCTTGTTGTGCACCTCAATGATGTATATTAATTTCAATATGTTTGAAATAGAGTAACATCATTAAAATAAACCGCAAACGATTTTTCCCCATAGACCATAATGTAACGAAATACTTTTGAGTGTCCCTGTAAACGAACTATAAATGCTACACACTTCATGTGCAATACCGATAAACTTCAATTGCATGGCAATCCGAGTATATATTTATGCGAATTAGAGTACAGACAAACAGTTTCCAACATAGTTGAAAAGTGTTAAAAAAGGAGAAGAAAGAAAAATCATCGGAGATATTACATAAGTTATCATGTATTTTCTAACATTACATGAATTGTCTTTAATGTGCAACTTACCCTTATTTCCATTAAAAGTGCCTGCAGAACGCTACAGGCGTTCCTGACTCCTCACGAGTTACACTCGCCAGACACTGCGAAATCTAAAGTCATGCTAATTTTCTCTGATTAAACAGTAGAAAAAAAATGGCTGCAAATGTAGAAACTCAATAGCTATTTCAACTTTGTTTTATGCACTGTTATCCGTACTCAATGCATCATTAAAAAACACTTCAACACATGAAAATGCACATATTATTTTTATAATGACGTAAGTTTCATCAACAAATGCTTTTCACAAATAATGATTTTTTTATTTTAAAATTCTCTTTCTTTTTCAATATTCACGTGTAAATATATATCTCAATTGAAAATACAGTGTTTGTAAATAATATATTCGGGATTTTTTAAATGTGGTAATTGTAGATAAAAAACAACTATTTCAAAATATGATTTAAATATATTCAAATAGTGAAATTTTGAATTTAAAAAAAACTAAAAAGTAATTCGACATTCCACAACTCAATCTAGTTAAGTATATGACTGTAAAATATGGTTTCATTGCTATGGATAGTTTTTAATTCTATAAAACTTAAGTGACTGACCAGCTTAAATTATTTCAACATTAAATAGCGCTTAAAATAATTCTATGTAAAAACTGTCTGTTTCAGCGTGTTTATCATACATTTCTCTATAAAAAAAAATTACCAATTTTTATATATAATAGTTTTTGAAAGATAAGCCGAAAAAGTTAAAAGAACACGATAGATTCAATAACGCGGCAGCAACAGCATTAGTTACTTTTTTAGAATAGAGCTATATTAAAATTATTTTAAAGCCTTTTCAGTGTAATTCGTGCATGATAAAATTAGATATTTGAATATTATTTACCAAAAATCGCATTTTTATGATTTCGGTTTAAAATAGTTCCTCTTAAAAGCATTCAGTAATGGATTCAATCAATATACAGGGTGTCCATAATTAAACGACCCTACTTTAAAGTTGTCTACTGACGAAACTATTGGTGAGGAAGTTGTGAAATTTTCTGAAGGACATAATAAAGGAATGGGAATTTGTTTAAGCGGAAAAAAAAATTAGTTCACAATTTCGCCGCCAGAGGGCGTTTTTTAATGAATTACACATTTAGCATGCATTTACTATAGGGTACAAATTCGATTACAACAAAACATGTTGAAAAAAATTTTTTTCGCGACATGTTTTTAGCATTTCGCAGTGCTATCTTACGATTCCAGATGGTAGCTGAAAATGATGGCCGTCATGTGGAACATGTTTTGTTGTAATAAAATATGTAAACTATCGTAAATGTATGCTAAATGTGTAATTCATTAAAAACGCCATCTGACGACGAAATTTTAAACTAATTTTTTTGTTTGCTTAAACATATTCCCATTCCTTCATTATGTCCTTCACAAGATTTCACAACTTTCTAACCAATAGTTTCATCTGTAGACAACTTTAAAGTAGGGTCGTTTAATTATTATTAATTATTATTAATAATAATAATAATTATTATTATTATTATTAATTTCGTTTAAAATATGCTATTCCAAAGTTTTAATTTCAATAAAAAGGATCCTGAAATGCCCTAGTTATTTTTTTTTTATAAATACTTCATTGTAAAATGAACTATTTTAGTCAAGTACAAATTTTAAGAAATTCTGCAATTTAAATGTAACGTTGGAAGAAAACTTTTTTCTTCATCCAATATAAAACATCAAAAGAATTCAATAATTAAAATAAATGTAAAATTACCAAATCCAATCAATATCTTTATTCATTTTCTATCGAATTTGCTCCCTAGGGAATTAAATAATTAGAGTACTGTTTAAGAATTGCGAATTACTGTTAATTCTGAAACATTAATGACGTTTTCTTAAAAGATTGTTCTAATACACTAGGGCTCTTAAAAATTCTTGAAATATAATTAGTTTTCATAGATAACATTTTCTAATTAAATGTTAACACAACGCATGCTCTTCGTGATTTGAATATATTTCATTATTCGTCGATGTGATTACAAATTTAATGAGTCATGCAACAGCATTGTATTTTAACTTTATTTGTTGTTTTTTTTTTCTTTCAGCATATATTTTCAAATTTAATTTCCCAATTTACCTAACTTAAAATATATATAATCAAAAACAAAAATAATTTTTCAAAAAAAATAAAAATAGCTTTCTATTTTAAGAATAGTTATGTTATATTAGTTCCAGATTTTCCACGAGTTCGCTAAAGCCTTAGTTATTTTGTTTTAAAAAAAAGGGGGGGAGTCATTGTGAAATAATCTGTTTTTAAGCAACTTATACATATATATATATAATGAGCTAATTGATTTTAGTAATCTTTTAAATAGTATACGATTGTATTATACGCTTAGATCTCTGCTGCAATTGCGTATTATCTTAGTGTATTATTAATTTCATTTCTACTATGTAGTTATCTAATAATAATCTAATCTAATATAATAGTAGTAATCTCTCTTAATATGAAATTCCATTAAAAGTTGCATTATTATCATCGCAAAGTTTCATTATATGAATATATCTAATCTCGTTATATGATCCTTGGTCCATCATCTTTTTAAAAAAACTTATTTTGGCAACATGTACTGATTTTATCCAATGCTTGTGTTTTGTGCTGATTTCTCCCCTTTTTTTTTTTTTTTTGGTACTTTGTATATGGAATCTATATCCAGTATGTTGGGGGGCAACAGTATTGTTGTCAATTTGTTATATTTTTATTCATAATTTCAAAGTTTTTGATGGTGTATCGGTAATGTTTCATTAATGGTTATATATATATATATATATATATATATATTATGGTAAAATTATGATTGCATATGTTAATTATTAGCTATGCGGTATTCTGTTTACACAATATCATTATTTATCTCTTTGTAGATTAATGTAGAATGATAGTAGAACTTGATATGTTTTTTGAAATTCATAGATATTATAATTATATATATATATATATATATATATATATATATATATATATATATATATAATATCTGATTTTGGTCATTGTATGATCATTATGGTATGTCCTCGATTTTCTGAACGATGAGTGTAACTTTACAATTCTAATAGATTAAAGAAGGTTTTGAGCTATCATGAATAGTTTTTTTACAGGGTCATGTCAAACGTTTTAATATATGAATTTCAAATGCGTTTTAAATGTAAGCGATGAGCAGTAGTTTGCTGTTAGAGGCTGAGAGGTGACTCACGCGAAATGAAATGTGACTGGTCGAAAGGATTTTGGACAAAATCTTGAGCGATGATCAACCACAGAATACCTTTATAAGTAAGAAAGTGGCGACATGCAAACAATAAAATTGATTGGTCGAGAGGATTTTGGCCGAAATTGTGAGCATAAGCGCCTAGAGTGTCTTTAATTATAAGATAGTGGCAACATACAGGCAATAAAATTTAATAAGTCGAGATGATTTTGGACAAAAACTTGATGAGCTTACCATTATCGCCAAACTAATGTTTGTTGATTTGTCTCACTTGTTTAAACGAACTTGTCCAGGCGAGTATTGCAAAGTTATGAAATGTGGGTTGCAACAGATTATACGAAAATTTGCAATCTGAGCACGCGCCATGTGCGTATGCACTTCACTTTTATTTATATTCAAATGGCGTAGATTAAATTGGCAACGACGTAGAAAAATTTGAATGATGTTGTACAAAAAATACTCTCTTGTGCTAAACCACTCTCGCTAAAATACGCCAACTGGCGATCAATAATAAAAAAAATATATATATATATATAGGCAATTTTAATAACATGAGTTTTTTGCATCAAGCAAGTTAGTTTAAGAAACCGTCATTTAAAATCGCGTTACACACACACGTACACGCATACGTAAACACACACACACACATATGTATATATATTCAAAACTACACAGCTCTGCTCCCAACGAATCTCGTCCAGACCCCACAGGCTGTAAAAACACGGCAATTTGCTTTGTTTTAAAAAGATTACGCAATTATTTAAGATTGAATGATATTCGCGACCAGTGGCAACCTTCTTTAATCGGTTGTCAATTCATTTTCCTTTGACTGGAGAGATTTTTGGATTCTCGAGGCCGTATCCACTGCTGTCGCGACGGCTGACGGGTGTTTCCTTGGTTAAGTAAAGAACAATTGCACATTTGAAAATCAGCTGGAAAAAATGATTAAGTAAAAGATGTCGTTGTCTCCTTAACTTTTATAACGTCTCTAGAAGAATACTGTTCTTTTAGGCGCTATGAGGAAATTGTTTTGAATATGACGTAATTTTCACCACTAAATACTCTTCGTACTTAATTATTTAATTGTGTAAAAAAAATTTCTTTCTTTTTTAATATTGACGTATAAATAAATGTATTTTTCAATTGAAAAGCGTTTGGAAATATTATTAGTTGGGTTTCTTAAAACCAGGCAACAATAGGCTAACACAAAAACGGCTATTTCAAACTATGAATTAAATCTCGATTCAAGTATTGAACTTTTGAAAAAAGAAACTTAAAAAATTAGCCAAATTAAAAAAAATGCTTAAAAATTGTACACCACAATCCAAGTCAAGTTTATGAATGCAAAAGAAGGTTAAATTGATGTTCATTAGATTTTGATCCTGGTTTTGCCAGATTTCAACATTAAACAGCGCTTAATTTATTTATATGCGCTTTTTTTTTTATTTAAAATTGTCTTTATCAGCGTATTTATCATACATTTATCTATGAAACTACCAATTTTCAGGTTTTTACATAGAATAGTTTTTTCAGTGTTAGCCGAGAAAGTAAGAAGGTCACAATAAATTAAATTACGGCAGCAGCCAGCGTTAGTTACTTAAATGAAAAAATTATCAAATGTGATCAATATCAGTCGAATTTTATCCCGAGGGAATTAAATAACGATAATACTATTTAAGCTTATAATTGTTAATTCTGATATATTAATGAATCTGTCTTTTAAAAGGTTATTTTAATACACTGGAGCTCTCCTATCATAAAATTCACGAAAAGTAAAGAGTGTTTGTTGATAGTCTTTTGTAATTAAATGATGACACACAACGCGTGTATTGCTATGGGTTTAAATTTATTCGTCGATTTAATTATAAATCCTCGTGGGATATGGAATAATGTATATTAGTTGAATTTTGTATTTGCACTTCAGTATGACAAGCCTCTTTCTCAAATTAATTTGCGTATAATTTTGTAAAATTATATAAGAAAAAAAAACACTTATCATTAAAATAAATATATATGCTAAAAGTGATTAAGGCTTAAAAAACCTTTTAACACATCTGACTAGTTTCGTACGTACAAAATAACGGTGACATTCGCAAAGTCTGTAATGATAAATCAACTATTTTCGCATAAAATTTCAAATATGTACTTGATAAACAAACATGAGATTGCCGGTATCACGAAAGAAGATCGCCAACTAAAGTCATCATAAAACTAGACAGATGTGCCAATCCCAAAACTTTCTTCTATCTCACACAGGTTTCACATGCACTAAAAAGAATCAGCACCAGTTTATATCAAGGTCTAACTTAATCTAAAGTTTTATTAAATTCCGTGTTCTTGAGGTATGACAATTGCTAAAATCGTGTAAATCCTGAAAAATTTAGCATAGCAGCGCCACCTGGTGGGAGATTTAGACCAAAACATAATCAACAACAACTTATGTCAACATCTAACCGAATCTGAAGTTTGATGAAAATCCATGCATTAGTTCTTGAGATATAGTTATCGTGATAATAATGAAAAAAGTAGCATAGCAGCGCCACCTGTTGGACTATTTACATCAAAACGGAAGCAGCATCTATTTATGTCAAGGTCTAACAGAATCTGTAGTCTGATGAAATTCCGTGCATTAGTTCTTGAAATAAAGCTATCGTAAAAATCATGAAAAAAAGAAGTATAGTAGCGCCACCTGTTGGGATATTTACACCAAAAGGTAATCAGCGGCTATTTATGTCTAGGTCTAACTGAATCTGAAGTTTGACGAAAATAAGTGCATTAGTTCTTAAGATAGAGCTATTGCAGAAATCGCGAAAAATGCAGCATAGCAGCGCCACCTATTGGGCGATTTTCACCAAAAACTAATCAGCAGCAATTTATATCAGGTACTAACTGAATATAAAGTTTTATTAAATTTCGTGCATTAGTTCTTGAGATAGAGCGCCCACAAAATTTTTGTCACATACAGACAGACAGACAGTCACAGACAGACTATTTCTAAAAACAGTCAAATCGTGTTCAGGACCTTCCTAAAACGTATAAATCCGTCGAAAACCGGAAGTCGAAAGTTTTCATGAATACAATACTTTCTTATTGTAAAGATAGAAGAAAGTAAACAATGACTACAAATAGCGCCTTTTTTTTCGCTTTTGGTATATCTATTTTATTTTAAAACGAAAAATTTGTTTTAGATACTTACAAAAATATATTACACGGAAAAATGTTTAAAATACACGATTTTATAAATTCCTTTCTGTATATACATAAAAATATACTGGAATCGTGAAAATTTTCTACTTCCGTTTTTGATGGATTTATGCTATTGGGATGTCTTCGATAACACTTAACTAATTTTAGGAAATGTCTGTCTGTTATACAAATTTTGTGGCACTATAACTCAAGAACTAGAGCACAGAATATCTACAAGCGCATATTCATTTGGACTTTGACATGAATCGGTGCTGATTATGTTTTAGTATACATCACTCAACAGGTGCTGGTGGAATGTTGTCTTTTTCACGATTTCAATATATCATGAACTAATGCACTGGACTTCATCAAACTGCGTATTCAGTTAGACCTTGACGTAAATTTTTGCTGTTATAATTTAGTGTATATTGCCCAACAGGTGGTGCTACGGTGCTGTGTTTTTCATGATTTTTGTGATCTCAAGAAATTATGCACGGAATTTTGTCAAACTTAATATTCATAATGAAGAAAAGGAAAATTGTTTAACTATATAAATCAACTTCAAGGTTGGAGTAAGCATAGTTCAGGTTTATTCCAACAGAGCGAAGAATGCCAGGACTCGAACCATGAACTGTGTCAGCCAGATATCGTTCGGGTAGCTCAGTAGGAGGAGCATTGGTAAGCCAAGCCAAGGTACCCAGGTTCAAGTCCTGACCTGGGGCATTTTTCTCTCTGCTGGAATTAACCTCAACTATGCTACTCCAACCATGAATAAAGAGGCTTTCATATTCAGTTTACTTAAATTGGTACTGTTTACATTTTGGCGCATATCACCTAACAGGGGCCGCTGCATCTTACTGAAAATGCTGTTTGTGGTGATCACATCATACTTGTTAAAAGCGTTTTTGTTTTCTTAATTATTCATGAAATAAAAGCGAAAGAAAACGAACGAAAAACGAAAAATTATGCGACATATATGTGATTATGCAGTTTCTCACATTGCGCGTATCACCTTTTAGTTATGCAACTTACTCTTGTATTCTTTAAATTTCCTTAAAGAACAAATTACGATTACGTTAAAGTATTTTCAGTGTTCCCTGCATACATACTAAAATTAAAGATTTCTATATTACATACTTAAAATCTCTTTGCATAATTTAGGTTTAGGATAATTTGTCATAAAAGTATTTAAAAGCGAAGTAAAGGTATTTAAAAGATTTCTATATTACATACTTAAAATCTTTTTGCATATTTTAGGGTTAGGATGATTTCTCATAAAGTATTTAAAAGCGAAGTAAATGTATTTAAAAGATTTCTATATTACATACTCAAAGTCTCTCTTTCATAATTTCGGTTTAGGATTTCTCATATAAGTATTCAAAAGCGAATGAAATACATTTGTTCGAAATACGAAATTCAGAAGTTTTAATTTGAATAAAAATAATCCTTAAATGCCATAGTTATTATTATTATTATTATTATTTTCAAAAAGACTTCACTGTAAAATGAACTATTTTATTCAAATACTTCAAAAAACTGTGCAACAACTTAGAAATAACGCTTGAAAAGAAAGAAATATTTTTTCCAAAGAATTTTTCACTATTCTTCCTATGTCTGAAATGTCAGAAGATTTCAATAATTATATCATTAAATCTTTCAAATTCCTTTAATGTAGTTTTTCATTTGCTTCAGAATTTACCCCGTAAGGAATTGAATAATTAGAATAACAATTAATAGTTGCTGCAAATGCTAGCAGATTAATGAGTCCTCGTTAAAAGATTATTTTAATATACTAGATTTCACAAAATCTGAAAAATTGATTAATATTCACTAATAGTTTTTTTTTTTTTTTTTTTTTTTTTTTTTTTTGTCGCTAAATGAAGACTACGCATGTTTTTTGAGATTTAAAATTATTTTCATTATTCATCGATTTAATTTAAAACCTCATCTGTCATGCAATATTATACATCACACATTACATTTAAAAAAAATGATTTGCAAAGTATATTACAGTAGTCTGTTATATTGTGCCTTTATAAATCTATCATCGAATATTTATTGCTTCGGTAAGGAGGAGAGGGGCTCTATGGCATACTTGCGTTTTAAAGTAACTTCATCTATGTGTAAACTACAATAATTGTAATTTTAAATAAATTATTTTAAATTTTAAATTCTACGTTTATTAACACTTTCCCAACATAATTTAAAATGAATTCGGTTTGTCTGTGTGCACTGTTAAAAATAATCTGAAATTCACGGGTATTTTTTTCCTGAATTTCACAGAAAAAGTCCCTTTTCGCGACAAAAGGGTATTTTCCGTTAAAAAACAGAAAAATTCCTCATATTTCCTGAAAACAATAGAACGGACGGAGACTAAAGGGGCCAACGGAGATATTTCGTTATCTCCCCGCAATTAATTTCAAAATTACCAAGCTTCTAAAAATCCCAAATTGTTTAAGTTCTAAGTCGCCATTTTGAGAAATCCCACATCATCATTTCAAACTCTCTAACAAGCGCTCACTGGTCTAATCGGCGAGACACTTGATTCGAGGCATTGTCATCTCTGGTTCAAACCCAGTGTCGGCCAGGAACCGTTCTTAAAGTATATCAGATAGCAAATACTCCCGCAATAGTCGACAGGTGGCAGCAAAAATAGCGTTGTAATGTTTTAAAACCGAGTTTATTCAAAACGGAAAATTTCCTTTCCTATCAGTTTTGCCAGAGATATTTCCGTGATTTCTGAGAGCGTTAACGGAAAGTTACCGCTTCTGTAAACGGAGTTCGTCCTTTTATCTTTCAAAATGGAAAAAGTCCGGCAACTTTGCTGCCAGTAGTTTTACCGTGAATTTGAGGATTTATTTTTAACAGTGTGTTGTCTGTCTGACCGTGCTCTAACTCGCGTAAATATAGTCGTATTGACATGTAATTGATAAATATTATTGAAGTTTACTGTGGCATGTTCTCTGTTGAAAATAGAGTGTGTAGCATTTAAAGTTCGTTTACAGGAGCGCTCAAAAGAATTCCTTCACATATTGATCTTCTGAATGATGCGATTCTATTTCAAACATAATGAAATTGATATACATTGCTGAGGTGCACTACAATATGGTTACTGTTGAATAGAGTGCGGATAACATTTATCATTCATTTACAGGGATACCCAAAAGAATTCGGTTACAGTACTGTCTATAAGCTATAATTGCTGAACGTGCGTTTTGAATTGTGGTATGTGTTTTTAAATTTAACTAATTTTTTTCATATTACTTGGTGTTGGTATATTCTATAAATCATATACAAGATTAAAAAAAAAAAAAAGAGATTACATTTCCTTTTACTGGCGGAAATTGCTGAACGGTAATTTTCAACTGTGTTACGCATTTCCTATAACTGAACTAAAATTTTGCATGCTATATAGTATATATACAAAGCTATAGATCGTTTACAGAGTAGCACAAAAAAATTCTGATATTTTTCTGCCAATAGATGATAGTAATTGATGAAATTGGGTTTTCAAATTTGTTATGCGCTTTCCAGATTGCTTATTTAGACATCTTTAACTTTCCACTGAAAAAAAAAAAAATAATAATGTTACAGTATAATACTAGCATCCCAGCTGCTAGTATTATACCGTAAAATTAACAGTAATAAACAGTAAAATAAGCAGTAATACGGTGCCGCGCATGCGCGGTAGAGTATTACTGGTGTGCCAGTATTATACTGTAAAATCAACTTTTTCTTTCTTTTTTTTTCAGTGTAATAACGATGAAGTTTTTTGTTACAGTACGCTGAATGTGTTGGAAAGTGTTTCATAATATATTCGTGACACATGATTTGTCTTTCTTGCCTTTTAAATGCATATGGTATAATAAACCTAAACTATTGCATTGTTTATTTCGATTTATTCATTTAAAATAGAGTCATATGAAATTGAATAAAGATATTACTCTGGAACCAAATCTGGAAATGTCATTTATTATTATTATTATTATTTTCACATACGTTATTATCATAAGTTCATTTTTTATATAACGAAATATGAATTCCATTGTATGCCATATAAATCAAAACAGGATATGCTTGCGGATTTTAAAAGCATTCCTGACTTAGAAAATTTCTAATAACAGTCATACTTAAGATTTTATTAAATTGCATTTTTACGTGCATTTAGTTTGTTAAATTGAATTCCCCTTTTATGTTTTACCGTTTTTCCATTTTACTGTGAAAATCTTTTACTTTTGTTATTGCTTTTTATTTTCTTCATGGTTCAAATATCGAAGTAATGGTCAATTAAAATGTCAATGTGTGTGTTCAATTGGAAAATTTCAATTAACAGTTGTATAAACTATGCTAGTATATAAAATTAATATTTTTATTCAGGACTAGCGGCCCTCCCTCGCTTTGCTTCGGGTTAACCTTGAAAACCTTCATCTCTTTGTGTTTTCTGTAGACCTTTTTAATGTGTACAATAATTAGTACATTATTTTGATAAATCTTGTAGGATTCAGCCTGCGTTTGCAATGTATAAGCGGAAAAAATGAAATTATTTACGACATCACATTAAAAACCTCAAAAATAACAGTATTTCTCCACTATTTAATGGATGTTATTATACATATAAACCTTCCTCTTGAATCACTCTATCTATTAAAAAAAACCGCATCAAAATCCGTTGCGTAGTTTTAAAGATTTAAGCGTACATAGGGATATAGGGACAGGAAAAGCGACTTTGTTTTATACTATGTAGTGATCAGGGTTGGGTTTTTGACGTCAAAAACTGGTTTTTGACATGACAGTGGTAAAAACCGTGTTTTTACCGGTTTATTCCGTCAAAAACCTATCATTTTCGATTGTCCTCCAATTTATGGTGTAAGTGTAGCATACAATACATTTTTAGATTGATTTTACCTTGTTCTTGTTATTATTATTATTTACAATTACATTTGTTAAATTTATTTAAAAGATCATTTCCTAATATGGGAAAGATTTAAAAATACAAGAGTAAAAGAAAAGAACAATATTTGCCATAATCTTCACTAATATAGATTTTACTAACTGCAATTAACATTAATTAACATTATTATAATTATTAACATTATTATAATTATTAAATAACATTCAATATAGATTTTTAATTAAAGTACATTAAAATTATTTTAGAGATGCAAAAATGCTGTTACATTGTATGACAATAGATGTTAAGCATAGACTGGCAGTGAATAAATTTGAGTATTCTTAGATACAATATTTTAAAATGCATATCTTATGTATTTCATAAATGCAATTATGGTGATTTTCATTTGCACTTCAATAAGAAGAATCTTAAAGTTTTGTTTTCAACAATGTAATAAATTGTACCAAAATTATACACATTGTTTAAGCTAATACTTATAGGTTACAGGATTTCTTCAAAAAATCTAATTTTTTTAGACTATGCCAAATAGCTTAAGATTATTGTGGAGATCTTCTAACAGAGATGTACACGTATTATTCTAATGCAATTCTTTTTTGTTTTTCTTGGATGGATAAATATACTATAGAGTAGTAATGGGCCGATTCAAGATCTTTTAAGAATCGATACCTTAGTTTTCGAAAACTTTTCAGAATCGAAATCAGAATCGATTCTTTGTATTCAAATGTTGTAGCACTAAGAACTATTCCAGACTTCATTCAAACTAAATGAGGAGCGACATTTCGTCTGTTTCACTTTTCGATGTTTATTCAACGTAAAATCGTTTGCATTTTTTTATGATCACGTGTCAGATTCACACAAGTCTATTAGAAAAGTATGAGTAGCGCCTCTTTCAGCCAATCAAATGTTTATTTTTCGTACAAACGCTTCTCTTTTGTTTATGATAACGTTTTATAATTTATAACTCTGAGAACAATTTCTTTTTTTAATGTTTTTCAGTTTTGATATAAATATTACGATCGCCATAATGCTTTGTTTTTTGCAAATTGTTTGAATGCTGAAAATTTTAATCTTAATTTACATTTAAGAAGACTGCATCCAACTACTATTAATTATTAGAATATTTCATGTCCAGATTATCATGTTAAGATCATGTTTAGATTATTTTATTCTGCAATTTTAAAACTACTACTATTCCAACTACTATTAATTATTAGAATATTTCATGTCTAGATTATCATGTTAAGATCATGTTTAGATTATTTTATTCTGCAATTTTAAAAGCAGACTAGACTGTGGACCATTGATACACGTGTTTCAAAATCTAGCCCCTCCCAAGATATAATTCTGCCGATTAAGAAGACTGCATCCAACTACTATTAATTATTAGAATATTTCATGTCCAGATTATCATGTTAAGATCATGTTTAGATTATTTTATTCTGCAATTTTAAAACTACTACTATTCCAACTACTATTAATTATTAGAATATTTCATGTCTAGATTATCATGTTAAGATCATGTTTAGATTATTTTATTCTGTAATTTTAAAAGCAGACTAGACTGTGGACCATTGATACACGTGTTTCAAAATCTAGCCCCTCCCAAGATATAATTCTGCCGACGTCCATATTTTTTAGTATTGCAAGTTATATCTTATTATTTTCCAAGATTTAAAAGGCGAAGAACCGGCCTTCCCCTGCATATGCCCGTAAAAGTAAGCCATTTGTCTTTGATTAGCAAAATCAAAATTTTTTTTTTTTTACGAACGTATAATTTTATGTTCTATTATAAGTAATTATTTTGATCGTTGAATTTTTAAAATTTTAATAAAAAATTTTATATTTATAATTCTGAAATACAAATTCACAGAATTTTGTTCATTATAATCGCTTTCTTAAATTTAAATTCATATGATCGATTTAACTAAAAATATACATATATATTAGTTGAATTGATGGCATGCTTGAAGAAATAAAACAAAATTTCAAAACTAAAATAGCGTTGTTCATCCTGCTAACCACAAGATTATGGAGAAAAGTCTGAAACAGCGCCGAGTAGTCTGGTAGTATTTGAATACCATTCGCTGGCACATCTTATGAAGCCGTAGAAAACTCCAGCTATGAGAACTGAATACAGTCGAAAACCGCAGTTTTCGTCGCCGATACAGATGCGAGGTGAGTAGTATTCGAATACACCTGTCTGAAATCGAGACCATTTGAATACATGGCTGAATCGAGAACACAGACATTTTGTATTCGAATACTCCCATCACTACTTTAGAGTCTTTTTGATACTGAATATTTCATGTAAAACAACTTAATATTAAAGATAGAATGAAAAAAATATGTAAAAACAAACTACTAAAAAATGGGTTTTTGACAGTTTTTGACATTTTTGACAAGGAGGTTTTTGACATGACGGTAAAAACCATGGTTAAAACCGGTAAAAACCGTCATGCGTCAAAAACTTGCCAACCCTGGTAGTGATGTTCCAACAATCGTCCGAAACGAATAAAAATTCTAAGTTTAACTCTTTATTTAATTAAGTGGCGACTATTTTTATATTCAATCGTACCACAATTTATTAAAAAAAATTTGTTTGTTGTAGATCTATCTTAAAAATATTCAAGTATAAATGCATGACAGAGATTGTTTTTCAAAAAGTGGTACGATTAGAATTTAAAAAAAAAAGTTCCCTGGGACGTATATGTCACTATCCGTAGTCAGTGGGTTAAGGATTCTAAGTTTAAGTGATAGGGGTATCATAAGTTACTAGGTGATTTTAAAAATTAAACGTTTTACTTAATTTTTATTCCCTTTTGTATTTAGAATCTGTACATTTTCCATTTTACCTTGCATATAAATTTTTAAAAATAAGCTAATTGCATTCAAGATATTTAAAACTTGAAAAGAAAAATCAAAACTAATTTAGTGTGCAAATTATTAAAACGTATTACATTCCCAAATTTAATTATTTTGGGATAGTTTCTTTTTTTGCAATGTACACAATGTTAAATTGCTTTAAAAATATCGTTTAAAATTATTAAATATTATTTAATATTAAATTTAGTGTTATATAATAAAGCTATATTAAATAATGAAAAGGAAAAGTGTCAGAAAAAGAAGAAGAAAGAAAAATTGACTTATATTCACATAAAAAAAATTCCAATTGCAGAAAATGGAAATAAAAAAATTGAACCTTGGGTCATTTAGCGATTGAAAAATAAATAGTTTACAGATTGTTTTGTGTGAGAGAGGGGCATGAAGATTTTTAAATAAATCTGCAGTAATGGATAATTTAAAAATATATTATAATATATTTAATGCTATAATATTTAAAAATATGACATGATATTTAAACATATATTGTAATATACTTAAAAATGTATAATATATGAAATATATTTTTAAATATATAATTTTGGATAGATGTCTCATTAGACCTAGAGATAAGCATTCTAAAATAATGCTTTCCATTTATTCAGCTTAAATGTCTCTCCCTCCCCTCCCCTCCCGCCATTTTATTCATATTGTTAAAATTGTGTTATCTTTGAACAATATGTAATACTCAATTTCGTTTTAGAAGTATTATTTGTCTTTAGTAGTCATTAATGTTTTTATTGTTTAGTATAAAAATAAAACCTATAAAGTTCATGATTTTTGCTTTTCTAAATTTTCAGTTTGTAGAAAAGCATAAAAAGATTTAAGAAAATCCCTTCTCATTTTCTCATTAAATTTAAACTGCAGTTCCTGAAATTAAAAGAAGCTTATTAAGATTTTTAAACAAGGGTCGTAACCAGACGTAAAGGTTTACGTCTGAGAACTTGGCGTTTAGACTCTCGCATTTATTTTAAGAATGTATTCTAGTTTTATAGAGCTGTATAATTAACCAAGTATAAAGATATTCATTGTTTTTGTTATTTAATTGCCTTCATTCCATTGTTACGTAAATGAATTTAGAAGAATTTGTTTAAAACCGCTCTAAGTTTACAAGAATACATGTAATAAAAAAATAATGAATTTTCTAATTATAGTTTTGATGAATCTTTCGGAAGCTCTTTTATTGTTTGCAAAAGTGCTGTTTTTTTAGTTAGAAACTTACTTTTAATTTTGTGCATATATATATAAAAAAAAAAAAACTCTTTTACAGAAACAAGCATAATTGTATTTTGGTTGATAGAATAATATCGCAATATGCGTGTTTATTTTTATAAGAAAATAAATTTCGTCGTTAAATTAAAGTTTAATATATATATATATATATATATATATATATATATATAGTAATTATTAAATGTTTCCTAAATAATTCCATGTCAAATCAACCAAAAATTTTCAATATTCAACCTGCCCATTTCAGATTTTAATGAAACCTTCAGGAATTATTCTCCCCGATGATACAAATGAGAATATATTTTTATAATTTTTTTATCTCAGTAAATTTTCATATAATTAATTTTTTTAATTTCAAAAAATCATCTTTTTTTGGCTTGTATAAATGTTTTTAATTTTGAATTTCTCAAGTTCTATCAGGCGTAGAGAGTTGTTTGACCCCTCATTTTAAAGAGAATTTCATAAGGTTTAATTTGATATGAAAGTTGACTATGCATGATTTTAAAAAGGTTAATTTAATTTAATTTTAAAATTTTAAATTTAAAAAAATTTAAATAGTGTTTTTTAAAATTTTTGAAAAAAATATGTTTTTTGTAACATTATAACCTTTAAATTCTGAAAGTTTTAGAGTGAGATCTCAATGGGATCAGCAGTTAAAACTATAATGTTTAAAATGAATAAAACAAGGATCTCTGGCACAATCATAAAGTTGGCGAGGTGCCAACTTTAAAAACCAGCCCCAATTGGTGTTTAACATTAGTTTTTTTAACATAACTGCTGATCCCATTGAGATTCCACTCTAAAACTTTCAGAATTTAAAGTTTATAACATTACAAAAAACATATAATTTTTTCAAAATTTTTAAAAAACACTATTTTAAAATTTTTTCAATTTAATTAAATTAACTTTTTAAAAACCAAGCATAGTCAACTTGCATATCAAATTAAACCTTAGGAAATTCTCTTTAAAATGAGGTGTCAAACAACTCTCTACGCCTGATAGAACTTGAGAAATTTAAAATTGAAAACATTTATACAAGCCAGAAAATGATGATTTTTTGAATTTTTAAAAATTAATTGTATGAAAATTTACTGAGATAAAAAAAAATTATAAAAGTATATTCTCATTTGTATCATCAGGTAGAATGATTCCTGTAAGTTTCATCAAAATCTAAAATGGTCAGGTTGAGTTGAGTTACTGGTTGATTTGACTTGGAATGACCCATGTATAGTACATATAAAATATCCTGACGATTGCTATAACTTATATTCTAATTAATGGAAGAAAAAGAGAAAATACCGTTTTAATTCGTAATTTTTTTTTTATAATTGCACGTGGTTTATTCTGGTTTTATTTCTACATATACATCTAAACCTAGTTTTTAAAAGTTCAATGGCAACACCATAAATTGTATATCATAGTTATGTTCTGCATTCAGAAAAAAAATGTGAAACTCCCAATCATTTTTAGGAATTAACAAGAACTCGCTTCCTCGCTGGTAAAAATCTGAATTTTGAAAATGGCAGATGGGATGCCAGTATTATACTGTAAAATCAACAATTTTTTTTAAGTGTACAATAAATAATATTACGTCATTTATATTTTGTTATGTCAATAAAATAATTTCTAAAATTTACATACCTACTCTAATTTCCTGATTCACAAAGATAGTGCAGGTTCGGAATTCGTGTAGTGAAGCATATCGTTGAAATTTTAGTGGAACACATATATATCACAGAAACGAGTTAAAATTTGTCTTAAGCAATTCTATTTAGCTTTTACATGCAACTCTTTCGAACATGCATTATTTGGCTAAGCAAACCCCCCGCAAACACGTTTTAAATTTTATATAATTTTATTTTCGAAAAAACATAGATTTATTTTGCACCAATAATTTACGTTGCTTTATTTCTAACACTTTAAATCAAACCTGTGTCTTTCATATACGTATTTTATTTGTAATAAGATTTTTCTTACCTAATAAGATCTTTCTTTATTTTCACAAGAAACGCCCATTTTTCACTACCATCTTTCGAAGCCATTAATTTCTTTCTCAGAATTCCAGAACCTTATTTCTATCCATTCTTATTCAATACAAAAAACTTTTATTCGGTAAGTAAAAAACATGTCGAAAAGTTCTTATAGAAAAATTAATTGATTAGTTTTAAATATTCAAAATGAAACTAGAACACTTAAATAATTTAGAATATTAGATATTTACAGAGGGGGTAACAGAAACTAATTCTCATTTAGTCTAAGCAGCGCCATTTAACTACTAAATATTAACTTTTCTGGAGAAGTGTCTGGGGCAGTGTTTATTTTGAGCTCAAATAATACGTTTTATTTTTTTTTTTACTATAATATTTTTGAAAGGCCGTGTAATTATGTTGCATTGGTGTTTTTTCAGTACTGCTTTCTTTCAACATTTCACTTGTCACAAATCAATATTGGGCTAGACTTGTTTATATTGGCTATATATATGTCAATATTGGCATAAAGTATTGCCTCAATATATTAGCTATTGAGATATTTACATTTTGCCAATATTGCTCCGATATAAGAAATATTTCTCCATTTCACTACCAATATTTTCAAATGTAAAGCCAAAATTCTTGCAATATTGGCACTTCATTGCAAATATTTTCTGTATACAGCCAATATTTAACCAATATTGATATAACCAATAACTTTTCACACACATTTTATTTCGTGTAAGTTTTTATGTTCTTTTTTCCAAGAAATTTTCCCTCCCATCGCTCGAGCCCATTAATTTTCTTCTCCGGCTTCATGCTATATATACTATGTTATAAAATGCTATAAAATTATGAAATTTACATTAAAAAAAACTGTACTGTAACTTACAAAAATTGCAACAGAAATCGATTTCTAGAAACCTTTAAATATGCAAGTCCAAAATTACCGCTTATTCCGCCAAGTAGTTTTTGAGTTAAAATTCGAAAACTACCCGCATTGCAGTCTGTTTTTCAACTATTAACAAGTTTAAAATGTACGTCAAACGGGACAAATGACGTCCGTTCGTACTATAACTAGTTTTATAAATATTCAGATCTTGTTGCAATAGCTATAAACAATTAGCTACAATTCTGTTACATTAAAATGCAAATATCCAATACAAGACAATGTAAAAAAAAAATCATCGTTATTATTCAGTGAAATGAATTGTATTGTCTGTACGTAACATAACATAATTTTGCTAAACTTTGATTGGCTTATAAGGGCAGCTGACGTCATTGTTTGTCAAATTACTTGTATAGCAAGAAACGCCTATCTTTTCTTTATGGCTCCTACACTGCAAAAAAAAAAAAGTTGATTTTACAGTATAATACTGGCACCCCAACCATAAATCTCCCAATATTCTTTATGGTTACAACAGTTTACGAGTTAAAAAATCCTTGACGGCTCGGCCTACAGGCACCGGTAGATTTTGAAGACGCAGACCGTGGGGCGCCTGTTTATTGGGAATTGCAGAAGAAATGACCTTTTTGCCATGATGCGACAGTTGGAACCGCCAACTGCGAAATCTATATTGTCTGTAGGCGAAGCCGGCAGGGATTTTTTTGTTTTTATTTGTTTTTTGCTATAAGGGTTGGTCCTAGAAAAAACTTGTCAATATAAAAGTTTTAGATACTATTAAGAGGATTTACAATAAATTTAAGCGGATTTGATATCTTGTGAATTGTCGAAGTTATGATTTTTTTTTTCTGAAACCCCTCTCCCCCCCTCCTCCTTGGGAACATTTTTAATGATATCAAAAATCTGTCATGCATAAATTTTCGGCCCTTTTCCTAGCAGTAATATCTTTAAACGGATTCGATACGTATCATAATTAAGAAAATATGGGGGTTTTCTGTTTTCACAAAAAGCCCCCCATTTTCCCCCACCCTGGTTCGATTTTGTCCATTAACGAACGTGACCGAGATTTTATGCCCCTTGATTTTATGTATCAGTTTGGAAGAGATTTATGCAGAATTTTTCCAGTTATCGTGGTCAGAAAAAAGTGACATATTAGATAGATATATAAAGTTTTGAACTGGGTGTGGTTTTGGGTTCTGGGAGTCATGAGTTTGGAAGAGATTTGGGCAGAATTATTGAAGTTATCGTGTCCATAAAGTGACATAGACAGATGGATAGATATATAGATAGATAGATAAAGTTTTGAACTGTAGGTGGTTTTGGGTTCTGGGAGTCATCATCGGCGTAGATATGCAAAAAAATTTCAGAAATTCCAACTTAAGGGAGAATGTAATAGGTAGTGTTTCTTACGAAATCTACCTAAAATAATAATAATTAATTATGCGTCTAACAAATCTTGTCAAAATATGCTAACTGGCTGTAAAATTGTAACAAAAAAAATATTTTAAACGCTAAATATTAGAAAATATTAAATTAATAGGATAATAGTTATATTTTAATACACTTTTATCTTATTATAGTTTAGCATGAATTAAATTAAGATTTTACGTTGATAAAGCATTTTAGAAACCGAATAGATAGTTTAAATAATGACTTTTTCTTTCTTTCCTGTTCCCATATCTTAAAAAATGTACACAGCAATTTTTTTTTCTCCATTAATGTCACTAAAAACGCGTTTTCTACCAAGCGTAAATCAAAGTGGTGAGTTTTCAATAATCTGTGCCCACACCAAATTTACGTATTGTAACGGAATTCTTTTGAACTGCATCAGTTGCAATCATAAAATTAGACAAGATTTTAAGATAAACATTAAATATTTATAAAACAGGGTTTTTACCTTTATTTCTTAATAATGTTTTCCATTAAAAGTTAAATAAATCCTACGCGTTTCACACGTATTTTATTTCATCTTAGATTTTGTTCTTACCTCATTTCCTAGAAACGCTCATTTTTCACCGCCGTCATCCGAAGCCATTAATTTTCTTCTCGGAATTCTAGAAATTTTATTTCTTTCTGTGCATAAAACTTTTTCTTAGTTTCTTAGAAAGGTAGCGGATGTAATAAACATGTCGGAAAAGATGCCAAAGAAAAGTTAATTGATTAGATTTAAGCATTAAAAGTAGATCGTATAAATCAGTTTTACAACTCTTAAATAATTTACAGTAATATTGTATATTTTGTATGTATAGTGTTAAACCCTTCGCGATGAGCATTCCCTATACAATTTTTAATCTTTCAAAACCAGTATTTCCAAATAAAAAATTATTTGCTTAATTTAATCAGATTTTGTTATTAATTAATACAAAAATTGCATTTAAAAATACTGGTAGGGCAAATTAACCATTGTACGCGCGCTATATGTCAAATACAACGTCGCAAAGGTTATTAACAAAAGAAAAAAAACTAAATATCATTCATCAGGCATAGGTTGCGAAACACTTTCCGACATTAAAGGAATATTATAAACGAATCTCATCTTTACGTGCAATGAAATGATATATCTAAGTATGAAATTAAACACACAACACAGTAAAAATTCATTTTTAACAATTGTTGTTAATATCTGGTAATATGTGCAAATAATGTGTTCATATCTGGTAATGTGTACAAATAATGCGTTCATATCTAGTATGCATGCTTCCCTGTATATGATCTATAGAATTAATACAACCACATAATACACTAAAAATTAAATAAATTAAAAATTTAATTCCGCAGCGGAAAAACGCACGTACAGTAATTATCGATCCTATTTGTTCTGTAATCAAATACTTTTGTGTGTATCTGTAAATGAACTGTAAGTGCTACACACTCCATAATCTATAGATAGCAAATTGTTGTGCACTGCAGTGGTCTGTTTTAAGTTTATTATGTTTGAAGTATTTTAACATCATTAAAATGAACTGCAAACAATTTCCCACCATAAATCATAATGTAATTGAATTCTTTTGTGCGTCCCTGTAAATGAACCATAAATCCTACTTATTCTATACTGCTGTTGTACCCTCAGTGATACATATCAATCTCATTATTGTTTGAAATAGCGTAACATCATTAAAATGCGCAGTAAACTATTTTTCTCCATATCACAATGCAACGGAATTCTTTTGTGTGTCGTTGTACACCTGAAAAAAAAAAAGTGTTGATTTTAATGTATAATACTAGCATCCCAGCTGCCAGTTATTATACCGTAAAATTAACAGTAAAATAAGCAGTAATACGCTGCCGCGCACGCGCAGCAGCGTATTACTGCTTATTTTAGTGTTTATTACTGTTAATTTTAAGGTCTAATACTGGCAGCTGGGATGCTAGTATTATACTGTAAAATTAACACTTTTTTTTGGTATAGAAACGGACTGTAAATGCTTGACACTAAAAACTCGTAGTAAAACTCGATAACATAAATCAATTGTATGGGAATCCGAGTATATTTACGAGAGTTAGAGTATGGACAGATGACGTACATACAAACCGAATTCATAAAGCACTTTTCAACTATATGCTGGAAAGTGTTAAAAAAGAACCTGAACGTAACTTGAATATTTTTTAGTACAATTATACATCATAAACGACTACATGACATGCTCAAATATAAGTAATCACACTTATTTAAAATGGTTTTGCCCGAAATTAAAGTTGCACACTTGAAACTTACCGAACTTCATCGTATGGTATTCAATCCTTGTGTGACAAATGCTTCATCTTATTTACATTTTTATTAGTTTCAAAATATTACAGTTTGCATTTTAAAGACTGGGAGGTACTATTATGTCGAGAAAATATTTAACAATGAGAAAGTTTTGCTCAATTTTAAGGGGCTACACATCCGCTCGCTAATGTTAATCCAATGGGAGAATGTGTTTAATTTTTTTCTTTGGCATTTCAATATTTTTAAATAATTTTTGCCTTGGATAGCTGAGGTCGATCTCTACGCAGGCCGTTTTTTTTATTTTTTCAATTTTGGTTGCATTTTTTTTTTTTTTTTTTTTTTTTTTTTTTTTTTTTTTTTTTTTTAATGACGATATTTTTATTTTCGATACCGGCTCCGAAAGTAAAAGTATCTTAATAATAAAAATAAATAAATAAATAAATAAAACTTGTAAACAAAGTCGAAAAAGTAAAAAACGACCTGCGTAGAGATCGATCTCAGCTATCCAGTGCAATAAATAAATAAATAAATAAAAATATTGAAAGGCAAATGAGATATTTTAAAAGCTTTCTTCCATAGGGTTACCATTAGCGAGCGGGTGTGTTCGCGTGAGTGAAGTAGCTCCTTTAACAATGTCTTTAAACAAAAAAAATAATATTTCAGATTCTTTCGAGAGAGAGGTTTGAAAGGCCATGTGTTTATTTTGCATTGATATAATACTGTTTTTTTCTTTCTTTTTTGAAAAAAAAAAAAAAAAAAAAAAAAAAAAAAAGACACTTGTTTTGCTTTCGCTTAAAAAAAAAATCACACTCATGTTACTTGGTCTAATATTTTGTTCTTACCTATCATCTTTTCTCAAGAAACGCCCATTTTTCATTCCTGTCTTTCGAAAACATTAATCGCCTTCTCAGAATTCCAGAAATTTTATTTCGTTCCGCACATAAAATTTTTCTTAGAAATAAGGTAGCAAGTGTAATAAACATGTCGAAAAAGATGCCAAAGAAACGTAAATTGATTAGTTCTAAGCATTAAAAGTAGATTGTATAAATCAGTTTTACAACTTTTAAATATAATTTAGAATATAGGATAGTTTGTGTGTGCAGTGTTAAACACTTCGCAATTGTATAATCGTTCAGCAATCTTTCGAAAAATCAGGTATCAGGCATGTATTATAAAACACTTTCCAACACTAAGAGAACATTATTAATAAATCTCATTTTTACGTACAATGAAATGAGATGTCTAAATAAGCCATTTAAAAAACACACAATTCAGTAAAAAATCATTTTCAACTGTTGCTGTTCATATCCGGTAATGTGCGCGAATTATTTCATGCTGCCCTGTATATGATCTATATAATTTATGCACACCACGTAATAGAGTAAAAATTAGATAAATTTAAAAATGCTTACCGAAGCACAAAACTCATTTCCATTAATTAACGATTGTAGTCAGTCCTGTAGAAATACTTTTGAGTGTCTCTTCAAATGAACGATAAATGTTATGCACTCCATGATCTATAGGAAACAAGTTGTTTTGAACCACATGCTTTTTAATTTCATTATGTTTAAAGTGTCATAACAGCATTAAAATTTTGCAAACGGTTTTTTGCCATAAACCACAATGAAACGCAATATTTTTGCACATCCCTGTAAATGAACTATAAATGTTAATTGTTCTATACTCCTAAGAATTCCTGTTTTAATCCAATGATTCATACCAACTTCATTATATTTGAAATACCGTTCCATTAATAAAATGCCCGGCAAATAATTTTAAAATTTAAATATTCGAGTAAATTTACGAAGGTTAGAACACGGTCAGATGGTAAACCACATTCATAAACACTTTTCAGCAAAGTTGGAAAGTGTTAAAAAAATTCCTACCCAGGTTATTTAATTAATACATACAATTACATCATAAACGAGTACATGACACACTCGAACATAAGTAACGATATGTATTTAAAAATATTTTGTCCGCAATAAAAGTTGCACTCTTCAAACTTAACATACTTCAGCCTGTGGCGCATGTATTGAATCCTTGTGTGAGTTAAAAATGTGTCATATTATTTATATTTCTTATACTTTAAAAATATTGCGCATGTGTTTCAAAAGAGAGACTTACGGACTGGGAGATGTCATTATATCGAGAAAATATTTCAAAATAAGAAAGTTTTGCTCACTTTTAAGTATGCATTTTCACGGCTGCGAAGTCGGAGGGAAAAATGACCGACTCTGACTCCTAAAATTTTAAAGGAACCGACTCCGACTCCGGGATGACTAAAGTAATGGTATTACCAGTTGATTCCTATTATTCAGATTGCTTCATTGCTGTCATTTGTTTTGAAATAGTAATAGTTGCTTTATTAAATTTGTCATTAAATAAAGGAAATAAATACTACTATTTAAAAAAAAAAAGTGGCAGCAATCAAGCAATCGGAATAATAATAAAAAACTCAACTGGCAACACTGCAACCTACTGTTACATTCCTGTTTGACCTTCAAGCATATGATGTGCATATCAACCCAGGGATCGATGCAGGTGTTTTTTCATAGGGCCCATTTTGTAAAATTTATTATATTTTTGTGAAAAATAACATCTTGTAACGAACTATATACTAAATATAAAATATAAACTAGAGATTTCAATTAAAAACAGTTTTCATATTTATATGCTGCACACTGGACAGTATATTAGGACTGTTTAACCTGGGTTTCCTTGTAATGTATAGTCCAAATATAAAAATAATAATTCAGTTTATAAATTTAAAATTGCATAGAATTAGTTTAATTTCTCTTTAAACTGTCCAAAAAACAAGCTGGAGTCGGAGTCGGCATGTTTTTTAATAACTCCGACTCCGACTCCACAGCCCTGTACATTTTAACAATATCATTTAACGAAAAAAATATTTCAGATTTTTATCTCGACGGGTTTGAAAGGCTCTGTATTTCTCTTGCTTTGATATATTATAATGCTATTTTTTTTTCAACACTAATCGCTATGCTGTTTTTTATGATTCTGTGTTTTGTTTTTTTTTTGTTTTTTTAATCTTTTCACATGCAATTTATTTTTTCCCAAAAAAACGCTCATTTTTCACTGCCGTCATTCGAAAACATTAATTTTTTTCTCGGAATTCCAGAATTTTCCTTTCTACACTGGGGATGGGGGGGGGGGGGGGAAAGAAGTTGTTGATTTTACGGTATAATACTAAAACCCCAGTTGCTAGTATTATACCGTAAAATTAACAGTAAAATACTTATTACTGTTAATTTGAAAAAATTGTAACTAAACTATTTTTACAATACTATTTCCGAACAACAAACTTCGTGGCCTATTTCTATAACATTTGCAATAGAAATCAACCACGAAGTTCATTGTTTGGAAATACTGATGTTAAAATTTTTTGGTAACATTTCTTTCAGAACAAACGTTTAACCCTACTTATGATATTAACTTTTATATTGATTTGTTATACTACTTATGTATCTTGCTATTTTAATTACCTTCTTTTTTACATTATTATATAAGTGTGTTGCGGCCCCGCCTAACGTCGTAAATATATGTTTGCGATCCGCGAGAAAAAAAGGTTGAGTATGGCTGCTCTAACCCAAGAAGCCCGCGTTGGATCGCCTAGTTACTTTAAAATACAGCATTCCATATATTGTATGTAATGAGTTTAGTATCATAAAGTTAATTTTCTTAGCAGTTTATTTTCAGTGTTTGTAAATATTTCTGTAATAACTGTGTGCGGAGAAATCATGAAAATGTTCTAACATTTTTCAGATAATTTAATAATTCTAGAGGAAGATTATACCTCCGTAACGAATTGGGTTAAAATATAAAATGCTGCAAACATATTGTGGTAGCGATATGTTTTATAATCTACGTAAAAATTTTATTGAATAAATTTTACAAAATTTAGATTTTTCTTTTTTTTATAGTTTTTTATGAATAGCGGCCCACGAACGCTTGACATAACTTATATCAGGAGTGAAATTATTTTATTTTAGATAAATACTTAGCTGCGTGACAACCGGATGCATTGATTAGAATTGCATGGTATTTTTCGATTTTTTGAAGGAAAAATAAATCCAATATTCTTGTGCGTTTAGAATATATATATATATATAATATACATACAGGGTGAATATAAAAAAAACTATCCCGATATATCAGCCCCTAACTATCATACCGTTCTCAGAAACTGAATGAAATTTTGGTTTAAAGTATTTTGAGGTATGAGCTCAAGAATCCTATAAAAAACAACAGTTAAATGGTTACAGTGACAAAATTTCGAAATTTTCGAACACCTACTTTTTTTATTAATGGAATGTGATCTTCATAGTGAAAAATCATAAAAAGCATTGGAACGTTACCTGTAGCACAAAAATCTCCGGCGCTAAGACAGACTAAGAAGAAAAATGAAAACAACCAATAAGCACAGAGAAGCTACAGAAAACAAAACATTTTATTGTGTTTCACAAATTTTCCATTTCACACACGATAACACTTTGCATGCGGCAGATGGTGGATAGCACTGAACAATATTTTTTATTTTACTTTCTGTTGCTTCTCTGTCCTGTTTTCAGTTTTCTCCTTAGTCTGTCTAGCGCCAACGATTTCCGTGCTACAAGTATACCCTTCCAACGCTTTTTATGGTTTTTCACTATGAAGATCACATTCCAATAAAAAAAAGTAGGTGTTGCTATTTGAAATTTTCGAAATTTAGTCACGGTAACCGTAACTGTTAGAGTTTAAATGTTGCTTTTCATATGATTCTTGACGATCTCATATGATTCCTCAAAATAAACTAAACTTTCATTCTTTTTCTGTTTTTTATAATCATCCTGTATTATTATTTTTAATAAATATTAAATATGAAGTAAGAAATCATATTTATAATGCACTTAATTCAAAAGAAAATTTCAGCAATTATGTTTTTCAGATTACACGATTTTCTATGCAAAAACGTCATTTCTCAAACGTATATAATGTTATTTTATCATTTGGCTTCTAGTGCTTTAGCTGGTGGAATAAAAATTACGTCACTTTGACGAACTTATATAAAAATATATTTTAGCTTTTCGAATTAAAACAAAATAAATTAATCTATTGGATTTTTATTGGATTGATTTAAAGTCATTTTTACCCGATAAACCATTTTATTTTCTTTTTAGCGCCCTTGCGAAACGTTTTGACCGCCATCTTTCAAAAATAATTAATTTAAAATGGTATAAACCTTTTCTTTATATTTCATTCTCGTTAAAAGCCAAATTGTCAAAATAAATGCAAAGAGCTTAAAATCTCCCTCCCTGGTAGAAAATAAATCTGGAAAAATCTATGACGTCTAAATTTCAAATGACGTCATTGAGGTTATTATATGTCGACAAACGATTTTTTTTTTTTCTGCTGTAGAATAAACTGATTCATGGAACTTGAATATGTAAAAATATGTTTTTATTTCTTCGAATATTCTCGGAAAATTTAATTTAATAACACTTTTTTCCCCATCTATTCAAATTGAAAATAACTTCTCTTCAAAATAACTTCTTCTCTCTTAATTTTCTTCGAGTTTCTTTGAAAATTTAATTAAATCAAGAGATTTTTTTTTCATCATCTATTCAGTTTGAAAATAACTTCTCTTTTCAATTTTAATGAGAAAATACGACACCAATAAAAGTATGATAATTTGTTTTATTTCGCCTTTTCCCTCTTTTATCCACAAAAATAGAGCAACTTAGTTGCCAACTTTTATATAAATATCGTTAAAAAATGCAAAAAAGTATTTCTCGAAAACTGATTTGAATTTTAGAATTCTGAGAATTCATATGATGTTCTCGTATCTATGCGAATAGCTGGTGTTAATTTAATTGTCCAGCGTTCTATATTCTAGGGGTAGTAGTTGTGAAATACAAACACACGAGGGCAGTTTGATATCTCCGTGACTTTAAAAAGGTGGCCGTCATATCGCACTCTTATTATGTTTTCAATTCTGCGACAACATTCCTGCAATTTGCAGACGAAATTTTAAATACATTGTGTTCTATTGGATTCAAAAGCAAACGATTGGCGTGTTTGTTTTGATTATGGAGAAAAAAGAATTTCGTGTTTTGATAAAACACTATTTCTTGCGCGGAAAAACAATTGCCGAAACTGAAGAAAAGTTGAAAAAATATTATGGGGACTCTGCTCCATCACATGCTATGGTTCACAAGTGGTTTACGGAATTTCGTTGTGGCCGTACGAACACAACAGATGCAGAACGTTCTGGACGTCCAATTGAGATCACGACTGAAGAAATGGTAAAAAAAATCCATGATATCGTGTTAAAAGACCGCCATGTGAAATTGCGTAAGATATCTAAGAAGGTAATCATTTCAAATGAACGTGTATTCAATATCTTGCATGAACACTGGCATGAAAAAGATGGGTGCCACGATTGCTGACAGTGGATCAAAAGAGGACTCGTGTAACCATTTCAAAGCAATGTTTGGACAAGTTCGAGCGCAATTCAAGAGAATTTTTGCGATTTTATGTTACAGTTGATGAAACATGGATACATTGCTACACACCAGAAATTAAAGAGCAGTCTAAACAGTGGACTTCTTCTAATGAACGAGCTCCGAAAAAGGCAAAAACAGTTCCATCAGCCGGAAAGATTATGGCCACAGTTTTCTGGGAGCCAAAGAGCGTGATCCTCATTGACTATCTGGAAAAAAGAACAAGAACGAAGAATAATGCTTCAAGCATAGCTTATGTAACACTTTCAACGCTTCCAAAATAATTTTACAAATCATTACCGTGTAATAAGCTGAAAGATAACATCTAAGTAAACAATTTGGAAAACGCATAACATATTTAAAAACGTAATTTCAGGAATTTCCAACATATACAATATTCGGAAAAATATCCGAATACTTTTATTCAGCCCTGTATAGTATCTATAGATTTGTATATATACTATATAGGATTCTAAATTTTAGTTTAGTTAGGAAATGCGTAGCACAGTTTAAAATTCTCCTTCTGGAGTTTCTGTCAATAAACGAAAATGTGTTCGCGTACTTTTGTGCTGCCCTGTATAGGATCTACAGAATTTATATACACCAAGTAATAGACAAAAAGTGAGTTAAATTTAAAATCGCGTTCAGCAACTTAAAACGCACTTCCACACTGTAAAAAAAACCACAGTAATTTTACAGCAAAAAATGCTGGCAATATGGGTGCCAGCAGATTTTGCTGTAAAATTACAGCAATTTTGTTTTTTTAGATTTAACAGCACTTTTGTAGATTTTCAGCGTTTTTTGCTGTTAATTTTACAGCACTTTTGTTTTTTCGATTTCACAGCACTTTTGTAGAATTTCAGCATTTTTTGCTGTTAATTTAACAGTAATTTTGTTTTTAGATTTTACAAAACTTTTGTAGATTTTCAGCATTTTCTGCTGTTAATTTAACAGCTGTTTGGTTGTTTAGATTTTACAAAATTTTTGTAGATTTTCACTATTTTTTGCTGTTAATTTAACAGCAATTTCTTTTTTTTTTTTAAGTTTTACAGAACTTTTGTAATTTTCAGAATTTTTTGCTGTTAATTTAACAATTTTGTTTTTTAGGTTTTACAGAACCTTTGTAGATTTTCATTATTTTTTGCTTATTATTATTATTTTTTTTAATTTTTTACAGCACATTTGTACATTTTAGAGTAAAGCTGCGGAATTTTGCTGTAAATTGTATTGCTTTCAGTGGCGGTTCGTTTTTTGGAGCTCTAAATGCCTGCCTGAAACACATTATTTTCATACCATTTTTTACAAGATATCTTTTCCTTATTTAATGGCAGTTGTAGGTTTTTAGTTTCCCCCACCCGGTTTGACTTTGACTTTGTTTAATGACAGAACTTTCTGACAGTAAATTTAATAATTTATTATATATAAAAAAGTAATATAAAATATTACTTTTTTAATAATAGTTGTAAGAAAAGAATAAATTTAGCAGCCATGCATTTAGTGCCCCAAATAAAGCCAGTCACGAGTCGCCAATGATCTGCAATTAAATAAGATAAAAATTCCATGCGGAAATAGTGGTAGTCAAACATGTAATTTTTTTTTTTTTTTTTTTTTTTTTTTTTTTTTTTTTTTGAAAATGGGCCATTTTCAAAATTTGATTACATATGCTGTCCCAGAGGAAAAAGAAGAAAATTCAAACATATATTAATATTTAATGTTTAATTTGAGATGTGCATTATATAAAGAAGACTATATTAAATATATCTACCATTAAAAATTTTAAAAATCAATAAAAATTGTTGAGATATAAATCAGTATAAATGGATTAGTGTCAAATCCGGTACATGTCAAGTCCGTTACCTTACAAAATTACTAAAAATAGTCACCTTTTAAATTTTTTTAAAGTTTCAAAAATCAACTTACTTTGAGGTGACTTAAGTCCCTAAATTTCAGGATATGATTCTTAAATTAAATTGAAATGAGAAACATTTATAACCACAAATTTTGACCACATAGATATTTATACAAACCTTTTTCTAATAATAACAATATATATTTATGGAAATTGTTGAATTTTAAGAAAATCATATCTCTATTTCTTAGTTGAAAGAAAAATAACAATAGAATGGTGAAAAAAATGATATTAATATTAAAATACATTTAAAAAATGTGCGGTAATTGACTTGACATTTGGTAACGGATTTGACACTAATTCATTTATACTATTTATAGCTCAACAAGTTTTATTTATTTATTTTTTTTTTTTTTTAATGCTAGAAATATTTAATATAGTCTTCTTTATATAATGCATACCTCAAATTAAACTTTAAATATTAATACATGTTTGAATTTCCTTCTTTTTCCTCTGGGACAGCATATGTAATCGAATTTTGAAAATGGCCCAATATATATTTTGTATTTCTACCCCAACCCCTATATTGTTTACTTGTTTAAAATTTTTCTTATTTGATATTTGGACATATTTTAAAGACCAAGTGCACTAAATATTATCTTTATATTTACTCATACCCATTGCTTATTGTTTTAATAACATTATGATATAATCAATTATTTTATACATACGTAAGATGCAAACTTCATGTTTTTTTTTTTTTTCTAACGTATATCACCGGAACAATTTTTTTCGAGTCATTTGTCTAGAGATAAAGCATTTTTCTTTACATTAATACAAAGGAATGTTTTGCCTGTTACTTAGTTTTCAAATAGTTTTCCTATCACCCCAGTATTTTTTCACAGGGCTTTGTTTCTAATTTAATATTATAAATTTATTTAATAAATTGTAGAATATATATTGAGATCAAATAATCAAAATAATCTCATTTCTATCTACAAACGCGAGTTACAGTAAAAAAGCTTAAATATTAGATAATGACAAAATTAAAAGATAATAAACATACGATCAATAAACGATCAGAATAAACAAACCAGTGGGATTTTTTTAAATTATTATTTAATAAAATAATGTATCTAAATTACGCAGATTTAATTACTTCAAAATTACTTATAAGATTATTAAAACTAAATGCACATAAAAAAAAACCATGCATGTATAAAATCTGAAAATTATTGACTAGAACTCGGCTCTGACTGCAATGAAAATTTAGTGAACTTCAATTATATAGTGTATAAATAAAACTATTCAAACAGGCTCAGAAAGTGAAATTAAAATTATTACAGAATTAAAAATATATACATGAGTTAGCTTACTAAGTACAAATGAATAAGTTGAAATTTTGAAAACAACAATGATAATGATAACGAAATAAAGATCAGGGTCGTTTTTTTCTTTTATTAGAATGCATAAAGTTTCCTTTCACTTAGCAAACTTTTTTTTTTTTTTTTATAAATAATAACAAAGCCCTGTGGGGAAACACTGAGAGATAATGTAAACTAGATAAAAGCCAAAATAAGCAAATTCACCCTTGTTACAATTTAAAACTGAGTACTTAATCTAGGCAATTGACTCGAAAGTTATTGTCGATGATACACGCCGCAGAAAGTGGTTTGTATCTTACAAATATGCAACAGAAATTATGTAACGTTATTAAAACAATAATATAAGTAAATATAAAGATAAAAACTTACCCTCGGTCTTTAAATGTTTGTGAAATCCGTGTATCCATATTGAAAAGAAATAGCAAATTACAAAAGTAAACGTCATGAAAATGCTGACGCATGCAATGGCGGGCACGAAATACTCTGTATCTCATCTCACTCGGAATGTTGTCAAAAACCGGTCTTCCGCGTTAGCTGGCGTTAGAAGCTCTTAAAATTAACACATTTGGTGTAATCCATGTTTTTTGAATACTAGTGAAATATTTACAATGTTTTCTGTTTTCTGTAGCGATTTTTCTCGTTTTCTTTCCATTTTTACAGTGTAGACACATAGACAGATTAAATTGTAGCGAATTCGACTCTTTGATTCAAAATTTCAGCTTTGAATCTTTCGCGATTTCGTCAGCAGGTGGCGCTTAGAAATCACAGTAAAAAAAGCTGTAAACTGTCTTTTTTCCTTTTCGTAAAATAATTACAGCGTTTTAAGCCGTAATTTTCGCCGTTATTTTTTACAGTGCAGGAATTATTGTTAACAGACAGTAGAAAATTATTTTGTGCGTCCTTGTAAATGAACGATGACTGCTATACACACAATATGCCGTAGTAAGCCTCTTGTAATGCACTTTAGTGATATATATAAATTTCAATGCGTTTAAAATAGTGAAACATTATTTAATTAAACTGCAAACGATTTTTCTCCATAGACGTAATGTAACGGAATTCTTTTGACTGTCCCTGTAAAGTAACTATAAGTACTATGCACACCCTATTCCATATTAAGCTTCTTGTAATGCACCTTCGTGATATATATCAATTACAATGTGTTTGAAATTGTGTAACATCATTAAAATAAACCGCAAATGATTTTTCCCCATAGACCGTAATGTAAATTCTCTTGAGTGTCCCTGTAAAAAAACTATAAGTGCTACACTCTTCAGTTGAAATAGGGAACATGCTATAGATAACGAGAATACCATATAAAAATTGCAAGGCAATCCGAGCATATTTACGGGAGTTAGAGCACGGACAGACGGCAGACGACCAGACAAACCGAAGTCATAAACACTTTTCAACTAGGTTGGAAAGTGTTAAAAATGATCACCGGACAGTATTATGCTGATTTATTAGACCGTTTTAATGCAAAATTGAAAGAAAAGCGGCCCTATTAGTCCAAGAAAAAAGTGCTTTTTCATCACGACAATGCGCCAGCGCACTCGTGTACAATTGCAGCCGATAAATTGGTTGAACCCTACTCTCCGGATTGTACCCTACTCTCCTGACTTGACCCCCAGTGACTTTTTTCTTTTTCCAAATTTAAAAAAATGGCTTGCTGGGGAGAGATTTTCTTCAAATTCTGATATCATTAATGCCACAAATGCCTATTTTGAGGCGTTTGAGAAATCTTATTTTTTGGAAAGATTAAAAAAGTTAGAACATCGTTGGAAAAAATGTATCATTATGAAAGGAGATTATGTCGAAAATTAAAATGCATTTTGGTATGTATATTGGTTTTTTCATTTCAAAGTCACGGACTTATCAAACTGCCCTCGTATAGTCAGGTTTTAATACAGGTGGTCATTAAAGTCTTTCCCTGATTACAATAATTTATTGCAGAAAAACTAATATAATTAGGCATATGCTTGTTTCAGTATATTGTAAAGACACTTATGAAGTTTTTAATACAAGTACATACATCAGTAAATTTCGATGTGAGCAACTTTGGTAGCTCGAAGAATGTCGAGGCAGTATTCCATTTCTCGCCACGTATTGCCCAACATTTGAGCTGTCACACTAGACACAGCATCTGTGATTCTGAACTTGAGTGTTTCAATATCTTTCACTGGTGTTGCAAACATTCTGTCCTACCCCAAAAGAAAAAATCTAGAGGAGTTGATCCATCCCGTCCGCATCCATCTTCCAGGAAATTGGTCATCAAGGAAGTCTCGAACGATGGTAGAGACTGGACTAAAAAAAAACCCTTAAGAACATGACTTTTCCATAATAAAAATTTTAGAGTATCACATTCACTGGTTATTTCGTAATATTTTTTTGTAATCAGGGAAAGACTTCAGGACCACCTTATATAATAGATATATGTATTTCAGAAATTTCATATATTATATTTTATATAGAAATTTTATATGGGTTTTTGCCCGATGCCCGCTAGCGATTGCCAACCGTCGTGAATTGCGACGCAAATAACGGGACTGCTACGTGGTCCCAGTTCGCTTTGCTCGCTCGCCACTTTTTGCAGTAACACTAGCCCAGAATGAGTACTATCATAAATCCTTTTAACATATGAAATTTACATTTTTTTTTTAATATATATATTCTTTTGAGTAATTGAAAACTTCGTTCAAAACACAATTAACTAATCGGATGTGCCAATCCTAAAACTTTTTTTTATCTCACACAGGTTTCGCATACACTAAAAACGAATCAGCACCAATTTATATCAAGGTCTAACTGAATCTAATGTTTTATTGAATTCCATGCAATAGTTTTTGAGATAGGTCAATTGCTAAAATCGTGTAAATCCTGCAAAATGCAGTATAGCAGCGCCGCCTGTTGGGAGATTTAGACCAAAACCTAATCAACAACAACTTATGTCAACGTCTAACTGAATCTGAAGTTTGATGAAAATCCGTGCATTAGTTCTTAAGATATAGTTATCGTGATAATGATGAGAAAAGTAGCATAGCAACGCCATCTGTTGGGCTATTAACACCCAAACGTAAGCAGCATCTATTTATGTCAAGGTCTAACAGAACCTGAAGTTTCATGAAATTCCGTACATTAGTTCTTGAGATACAGCTATCGTGAAAATCATGGAAAAAGTTGCATAGCAGCGCCACCTGTTGGGATATCTACGCTAAAACGTAATAAGAATCTATTTATGCCAAGGCCTAACTGAATCTGAAGTTTGATGAAAATAAGTGCATTAGCTCTTGAGATAGAGCTATTGCGGAAATCGCAGAAAATGCAGCATAGCAGCGCCACCTGTCGGGCGATTTTCACCAAAAGCTAATCAGCACCAATTTATATGAGGGACTAACTGAATATAAAGTTTTATTAAATTTTGTGCATTAGTTCTTGAGATAGAGCGCCCACAACATTTTTGTCACATACAGACAGACAGACAGTCACAGATTTACAGACAGACATTTTCTAAAAACAGCCAAATCGTGTTCAGGAGCTTCCGAAACGTATAAATCCGTCGAAAACTGGAAGTCGAAAATTTTCATGAATCTAATACTTTCTTCTTATAAAGATAGAAGAAAGTAAAAATGCATTTAGTTGGTGTTACCGATGGGCAGAAATAATTTTAACATTATGAAATTTACACATTTTTGAAATGTAAAATATTTAACTGAAAAAAATACCTTGGAACACAATTTAAAATTTCTTTGAAAACACTATTAAAAATATTTTAAGTTGGTGCCACCACAGTAATAGATAATTTGATAATAAAGTTCCTCCGTCTAAAGTTCGTTCGACTTGAAAAATACAATATCTCTCAGACGCTTTACAAGTAAACAGCACGCTTTCTGCTGCGCCTAAAAGGAAAAAAGCTGATTTGCTGAATGCATCACGAGACCGTAAAACGAACCAATGACAATTGCTATTCATACATCGGCCGAAAGACCGCTCTGTGTTTAATACTTTGCGGTCCAATCCCGAGTCTGGCTCGGAATCATTTTTCTTTGCAAAATTTGCTTTTGGCACCAGTAATAAAGTAAAATAAAATTTGCCTTATTTAATTGGAGCATTTTCGAAATTGTGTAGTTGAAGGTAAGGTTGAAGATCTTTTAAAAAAGAGGTGCCAACCGAATAAAATTTGTGTAAGAATCACCGGACCGGAATGGGTTAAAAAGCGTTCCTGCTCTGAATTTTTATTTGTTGAATGGATCATGTGACTGTAAAATAAGCCACTGAGAATCGTTGCTTAGGAAACTACGGTTGTTGCCAAACAGCAAGCTAAAAATTCCCTCTCATTTTCGCGCCACGTAAGATATTGATTGCATAATATAGGTTGTATAAAACAGAAGAGAAAGAATTAAAAGAGTTAAGAAGTAGTAGTGGATTGATATAAAAAAAATATTCGACGGATATTGTTGATTTCTTTCAATTCATAATTTTACAACTCAAAACGTTGTGTTTATGAGTAATGAGCTATTTTCTGGGTTTGATGGAGCATTTTGTGTTTGTTAATTAATATATATATATATATATATATATATATATATATATCCTTTCGTATGTTTTTCATCATGACAATTTTAGTGTACCGCGGAAGTTGTTCGAAAAAAAGAAAAGTTGCGAAATACTGATTAAAAATATTGGATATTTATATACATCAACTGGGCTATGATTGATTTCGTCTAGAATACGAATTAATTATGCCTGCAAAATATTATTTTACATATTTTTTCTGCACCATTGTAGATGTTTCAAATGTTCTTCGGTACGCTGAATTCATAAATGGAAATCTTTTATCTCTATCACGTAATGTTTTCCCACAAAATTTGGATGCAAGTTCAGGAAAATATCACACAGAGGATCTAGCAGTTTCAAAACACTTAACTTTAAAAAACACTTTAAAAAAGCTGTATTTTCAGAGTTCCCAAATTGTCCGCTTTTTGAATACCAGTATTTTCTAAGAAAATTTTTCATACTAATTTTCTGCAACATTTGCAATAAAAATAACCTTCGGGGCAGATTTCTGAAAAATTTTCAAGAGAATCTAAAACTGAATTTTTTCTTAGAAAATACTGGTATTCAAAAAGCGAATCATTTCGGAAGCATGCATTTTCTTATTCCGAATAAAATTTATAAAAATACCCAAAAAAAAAAAAAAAAAGAAAAGAAAGAAAGAAAGAAAAAAATTCATTGGCAGATTTTACATGTGCGTCAGAATGAATAACATTAATAAATACTTTTTCAATGTTCATTTTCAAAACTATATTTTTTCCATGCTAGTGCATCAATAAAATCTTCAGATGCAGCAAAGTTTTAATGTTTATAATCGAGAATTTATATTTAAAAAAATCCCATTCAAATATTCGTAAGCTATCTTAGATTTAAAATAATTGTATCACAATTATTTTAAAAGGATAAATAAACAATTTCGACCATTTTCTGAAAGAATTGGAGACCACATTATTACTGGAGAAAGTGAAGACTGTGTGGATTCTTTTATACAATAGGTTCCGGAAAAAAGCATCATCTTCGAACAGAAACTCGCTGATATTGGTAAAAGATTAGCAAAGTAAAAAGAGAGAAAGAGAGAAAAAACGGCCGTTATTCTCTGGCACAGGGTTGAAACGGTACAACTTTCTTAGCCAGAACTAGACCCACACGTGATTGAAAAACAAACGCATATTGTCTCCATATTGCTTGGATCCATACTTACGTAATGTTTCCGTTTTATTTTAACCCTTAGCTAACTAATGGCAATCAGCAATTTTTCTTGTCCAAGTATATGTGGTTTTAGATTTGACACCAGTATATTTGCACAGAAAGTTCGCTTTATCTCATCTCAGAATTTCAGCAATTAAATAATGCAAAAAAGTTTGTTAGTTGTCAAAATTAGTTGTTTATGCTCAAGTGTTATAATTTAATGTCAGCTATAGCTACCGGTATAGAATTTTTTACAACAAGCGGTCGCTTATGTGGTGAGATATACTGATGTTTTCTTTGATTATTTTTTCTGCGTTTTTGATTGGTATTGACATAATTCAAATCTTTATTTAAAAAAGAAGGTTTAAAAGATATGCATTAATCCGTTCTCTACAAAAATGTACAAAGTATTTATATATTTTTTTAATTTTCAGTTACTTGCGTTGTTTTTCGAACTGTTTAAACCAAATTTAGTTTTCCACACACATTTTACTTGTTCTAGCACTTTTTCTTGTTTACGACTTATCATTGATTTTTTTTTTTTTTAGAAAAAGTGTTGTCAAAACAATAAATATTGGAAACAACACAACACATATGGACATTAAAAATCGGTTGTTGCGTGGCGTCATTCGTTAGCTAAGGATTAATACATGCATGGGAAGTTTTATTATTATCTTAATCAAAATAATCAATTCTATTGTCTGTTTGAAAAAATGCATGCAACACTTAATATCCGCCTTTAAAAATCGGCTGTTGCATGGCGGCATTCGTTAGCTAAGGATTGATACATGCATGGGAAGTTTTATTATTTCTTAATCAAAATAATCAATTCTACTGTCTGTTTGAAAAAAGGCATGCAACACTTAATATAAGTCCGTAGATCAGGAAATGGCGGTTGGACCTCCCTCTCCGGAACCGAGTCCATTTCGAGGAAGGCAGGATGGGGTTGGGGGGAAGGGTTGCTTTAGGACAAAAAAAATCGCCAAGTAATACCTCTCCCGATATTCCCATGCGCTCGTTTCGCCAGACCTGTTTTTTCTTTGATCAATAAGCAGCGTATTGCGTTTCTCTCTTAATTATTATTATTATTATTAAACTGTTGTTTTCACAACAAACTGTTATCTACCCTATATATATAAAATCCTAATGAAACGAATTTGTGAAACGATTTTATGAAACGAATTTATGAAACGATTTTATGAAACGACTGATTAAACGACTGATTTTGTTTCAAGGCTATTTTTAATAAAATATTGAACGCTTGATGGTGCAATTAATACCAATTGTTCATAAAAATCCGCGGATGTCAAAACTGGTAATAGAATTTTGAAATTGGAAATAGTTTTCGAGATATTAATTTTTTTCTAATTTTAATGACATTTCTGTAATGATGGCAACTAATTACTCAGTTTTTTTGTGACAAAAAAGGGAAAAAAATTGAAAAGGATCCCGATAGGGATTATTGATTTCTTTTTATTCGTCATTTTCAAATTGAAATTGAATTTATCTTTTATTTCAATCGATAATGAAGACAAGATTGTGATTAAATTATGTTTTTCAGGAAAATTTGAAAAAAAAATCGCATTTCTATCGTCAGGATTCAATCGTCTGTCAGCATTTAATTTAATTTATAAACTGAAAATATTTTGAATAAATTCGTCCAAATGACGTCATTTAGGTAAACGCAAAAGAAAGGGAGGAAAAGGAATTAATAGTAATTATTATTTATTGATATCATTTTGTTATTTTTTGTAAAATTTAACTAAACAAATTTATAAAATCATTAATTCGGATATTTGAAACTAATATATAAAATAATATTTGCCCAACTGAACGGAAGAATAAAATATCCTGCTTGGTTTTCTATCCTGCTTGGTTTTTTCCGCCAAGCTTTTTAAAAAAGCGTCAAGACCCCTATAATAGAAAAGCACCAAAAGTTCACTGGGTTTATTTTCATAACTTTTGGCAACAAATCTATGTATATTAACGAATCTATCCCTTTTTGAAGCTCGAATTACGCCAAACCTAAAAGCAAAGGATCCTATAATGGAAAAGTACCCGATTTTCTTATGGACAATATTCAAGTGACAGAACATGGTGTAAAATTACCGCGGATAGCAAATTTGTTTAAATATCTCATCAATTGATGCCGAATAAATGCAGGCACATGCATGCACAAAATATTTAATTAATTTTGTATGATAAATAATTATTATAAAATTCGTATATACATATTAATTAAAAAAATAATTTACATATTTAAAATAACATGAAAATATGCATGATGGTGCACTAAAATAGAGAGAAAATTAAAACCTGTTACTGAAAATGTCTATAACATAGTAGTTTTCAATACCGTGGTTCTTAATGTTATTCACAAGTAGATGGAATTTTTCTCATCCTTAAACGCAAAGGAAGAATAGAATACAGTTCGTTGTTATAAAAGTCCGAGAGGTAGTCACAATTTAAACCTAACCATTTTATACAAGCTGGTTTTCAAGTAGTAATTGATTTTACTTATCAATCCCGAAAACAGTCGCCAGTTGTCGCAACAGCTGTGTATGAGGCCATGATAATCGAAAAATGTCCCATTAAAATGTTAAAAGCATGGCAACCCAATTATAGATTTACCAATATTTTTAAAATAAAGCACGCTGTCATGTTTTTAGAGGCCTCGAAGTCTGAGCGGGGGTTGGCGAGCGTAGCTAGGGGTAGGCCCCCTAGTTTTTATATAAAAAACTAATTGTTATTTACGTTACAATCTGCAATGGCTCCGAATGGAAAAACAATTCGTTCGAAAGAAAGGATGATTGTGAATAAATCACAAAGTTTTTTGAAAAAGAAGCAGAAACTTTTGTCTCCTTTATCGCAAGCACAAAAGCGGTTGGATAATCCAAAAATTCTATTTGAAGTCGAAGCCCACAAAAAAAATTTCTTGACCCAACCCGAAATCCTAATTAAAAGCAAATTATCCCCCCCCCCTTTTTTTAAACGTAACTATGGAATAATAGTCAGCAATGTATAATATGTCTAAAATCAGTTTTATCATTTATTAAAAAAAAAAAAATAAATAAATAAAATAAATACTCATTCATATTCAAATGCTATACAGTTTTGAATTTGAAAAAAAAATATTCTGAATTGCCTTTTGTAAAGTCGTGTACCCGAACCCGAAACAATTATATTTAACCAGACCCACAACGAAAAATAAATTAGTCCCGAACCATAGAAACTTAATGAAGCTCATAATTTGAAACCATAAATCTAGATAATACTTCTAATTTATCTTACAATGTATGTCATATTTTGCATATATTGTTATTCTACAAAAAAAAAAAAAAAAAAAAAAAAAAAGAAAAAGAAAGAAAACAAGTTGGAAATTGTACGTCAAACGTTACAAACGAGGTGCGTTCGTACGCACGTTTTAGAATTAAATTCATGATATCCCGTGCGTAGAACGGGTTAAACAGCTAGTTAAGTATATATTTTATGACACTGTTCATACAAATATCTTAACTAGTTATATAAATATTCAGATATATATGTATCAGCTAGTTATATAAATATTCAGATCTTGATGATTTTTAATTCTGTGAAATGAATTCTATCGTCTGCAGATTAATTTCTGTCATAAAATAAGCATCTCGGTCGCTTGACGATTAAACTTCGGAAGCTCCTATAACAAAAAAGCACCGATTTAAAAAAAAAAAAATTCAAATTTCTTAATAAATATTTTTATTAATATCTCCTAAAGTTTTGATTCGATTTTAATAAAATTTGAAATGTCTCGACAAAATTCTGCAAAGATAATATATTTTAAATTGCAAACCATTTGGTTGGGTAGTTTTTGCGTTGTTATATGCGGACAGACAGACAGACGGACGGACAGACAGACGGACAGACAGACAGACAGACGGACGGACAGACGGACGGACCAAACGACGACTATAGGTGCTACGTATTTATATAATTACGAACGCACCTAAAAAGGAAGAACGAAGAAAAAAAGATTAAATCTTGATATCTCAAATCTCTTTATATATTTTCCCCACTCTTCCGTTGAAAATCCGGATGTAAAAATTTATTATACTACGGGATTTGTTAGGCAAAGAACGTGTATATTTTTTTCATTAATTCTGAATCTTTTAGTATTTATTTTTTAACTATAAAGTTAATTTACAAAAAAAATGCTATTACAACAAAACTGAAATAAAATCTTACAAATTAAAAGAATTCATAAAAGTTAGAACTACATAATTAGAAAAAAATCCCTGACGGCTCGGCCTACAGGCACAGGTAGATTTTGAAGAAGCAGACTTTGGGGCTCCTGTTTGTTGGGAATTGCGGAAGAAATGACCTTTTTGCCATGATGCGGCAGTTGAAACCGCCCACTTCGAAACCTAACTTGCTTGCAGGCGAAACCGGCAGGGATTTTTTTCTTTTCTTTTTTTTTCTTTTTTAATAAGGGTTGGTCCTATAAAAAACTTGTCAGTATGAAAGTTTTAGATAATATTGAGAGGATTTATAATAAATTTAAGCGGATTTGATATCTTCTGAATTGACGAAGTTAAGATTTTTTCACTTCTAACACCCCCTCCCCCTTCGGGCCATTTTTAATGATATCAAAAATATGTTATACATAAATTTTCGGCCCTTTTCCTAGAAGTAATAATAACTTTAAACGGATTCGATACGTTTCCTAATTAAGAAATTATGGGGTTTTTTTCTGTTTTCACAAAAAGCACCCCTCCACCCCTTGGTTCGATTTTGCCCATTAACGAACTTGACCGAGATTTTATGCCCCTTGATTTTATGTATCCGTTTGGAAGAAATTTATGCATAATTATTGACGTTATCGTGTCCATAAAAAAGTGACATAAATAGATAGATAAAGTTTTGAAATGGGGGGTGTTTTGGGTTCTGGGAGTCATAATCGGCGTAGATGTGCAAAAATTTTTCAAAAATTCCAACTTAAGGGAGAATGTAATAGGTAGTATTTCTTACGAAATCTACTTAAAAACAGCCCCGCCAGCAAAAGGGAGAAAACGGCGACACAGCTTTAAATATGGCAAACTACACTTTCCCGCGTTAACAGTTTGACCGTTCGGGAGCTATTGGACTCGTCCACTTCTACGTCATGAATGATTGACAGGCGCCATCTCCTGAACGACGAACATATTATCCGCCTTTAAAAATCGGCTGTTGCATGGCGGCATTCGTTAGCTAAGGATTGATACATGCATGGGAAGTTTTATTATTATCTTAATCAAAATAATCAATTCTATTGTCTGTTTGAAAAAATGCATTCAACACTTAATATCCGCCTTTAAAAATAGGTTGTTGCGTGGCGGCATTCGTTAGCTAAGGATTGATACATGCATGGGAAGTTTTATTATTATCTTAATCAAAATAATCAATTCTACTGTCTGTTTGAAAAAATGCATGCAACACTTAATATCCGCCTTTAAAAATCGGTTGTTGCGTGACGGCATTCGTTAGCTAAGGATTGATACATGTATGGGAAGTTTTATTATTATCTTGATCAAAATAATCAATTCTACTGTCTGTTTGAAAAAATGCATGCAACACTTAATATCCGCCTTTAAAAATCGGTTGTTGCGTGACGGCATTCGTTAGCTAAGGATTGATACATGTATGGGAAGTTTTATTATTATCTTGATCAAAATAATCAATTCTACTGTCTGTTTGAAAAAATGCATGCAATACTTAATATCCGCGAAAAAAAAAAATAGTGTAATCCCTAAAAGAATAAATGATCTCATAACAATCGTTCTTTGCAGCAGTTTGTTTGTTCTATTATTGACCACGTGACTTCAAAAGCTCCGTTCCAAAATTCACACGGGTGAATTCGGCGAATGAACCAATCTTAATTTCACATGTGGGTCTAGTCGGGGCCTCCGAGATGTCGCTGTGTGTCCTTCACCGGGCCTGCTACAAGTGACGTCACAAATTGCTGACGTCAAAACAGTGATCCATAATAACTTAAAAATTTTCATGTACTTTGTTCGTTTGTACGTATTGTTTACGATAGTATTTTGATTTTATTTATTGTTTTATATAGTAATTAATAATATTTTTCAGTGTATTTAGATTATAATTCTATCAATAATTATTGATTATAATTATTAAAGAAAGTGTAGATTATATCTATAAAATAATGAGAAGAAAATGTTGTGCTCCTAGTTTCTAATCTAAGTCTTCAAATTCGCTACTGATAATGAAAAGAAGAAATTTTAGCTACGAAAATTACCTTGTGATAATTATTTTTACATTTCAACAGAAGTGCTCTGCATTAAATGTTTCGATATACGTTTCATAATTCGTGAAGCTAGAATTAATATGATGGTGTTGAACTTGCTGTGCTGAGAAAAAAAAAATAACCCTAACAACGAATGTCCATAGTACTGTAATGGAAATATTCCGGCATATTTGAATGAATTTGTACTTCCAAATCAAAAAGAGTCAAATGATCTTCAGAAAAAAAAAATAATAAAAGAAGCAGACGATAAACAGTTTAAAAAATGATTTTGAAAGAAATACTGTAATAAATTGAATGAAATCTGGATACATTTAGTTAGAAGTGAGTGTGCTTTGTTTATAAAATTAAAAGCAACTGATTTACACAACTTAGTAGTTCTACGTAGTTCCATTTAACATTTTAGCTGACTTAAGTGTACAAATATATTATGAAAATAAAACTTTTGATAAGTTAATTTGAGTGGTTATTAGGTCCTACACCCAAGTACAATAAATAGACAATTATTAAAATATTACAAGTCAGTTACAAAGTTAAGATAGAAAATTGGGTACTTTTCGGTTAGCCGGGCGCCAGTGATATACATATACACACACACACACACACACATATATATATATACACATATCTACACACACATATATGTATGAATTAATATATATATATATATTTATATATGTACATGTATCACTGGCGCCCGGCTAACCGAAAAGTACCGAAAAAGGCTTATGGCGAGAGAAGGAAAGTTGGCAACATATTTTCTGGCAACCTATTCGTAGTTTCATATAAATAAGTATTTTTTTTTTCAATATTTATATAATTTATTTAATATAAAGAAGCCATATATCTCTTTTTATATGCAGATAGAACAGAATTGTATATATAAATAATTTTATATATATAAATAAACATAAAAGTTCATTAGGTTTGTTTTGATAATTGTGTATATAATTTAAAAACATATCTAACTTTCTGAAGCCGGGATTACGCCAAAGCGTTAAAAAAAAGTGCCAAGGTCTCTATAGTTAAAAAATGTCGATTTCTCTATTTAAATTGACATTTATTGTGTTTTGGTGGTTAAATTATGGTATGTAGTTGTAAAAGAGAGGAATGGGATTGATTTTATAAAGTTTTTGGTAGATTTATTATATTTTTGTACGTATATTTATTGTAAAATAATGTGTTTAGGAAAAGGTAAGTCAATGGGTTCAATCTGATTTATTAATCTTAGCATTTTTTTTTAATTTAAAACTTTTAATTTCCTTTAATAAAACAAGTGTATTGATTCCCTTTTATTTCACGATTATGAAATTTAATATTATTTATGTAATCACAAATTATAAGAGCGGAAATGCTCTTTTTATTACATCTTTCTGCTGCGATACATTGACCAAAGTGGATCACTACTGTGACGTCACTAATACTTGTAGCAGGCCCGGTGAAGGACACACAGCGACATCTCGGAGGCCCCGGTCTAGTCCAGAGGATGTAGTTTCAAATTCCGGAGTAAAACAATATAATTGCAAATGTAATTAAATGAAGATTTTATTTTCTAAGAATTTTTATACATAACTTATTTCTCAACCGTAAGTAAGAATATATTTGAGTAATGAAAAAATTCTTTAATATAAGCAGTAGAAAGTAGAAATAATAGTTGTCCATGCTCAAAATTAGTTGTTTATGCTCAAGTGTTATAATTTAATGTCAGCTATAGCTAACGGTATAGAATTTTTTACAACAAGCGGTCGCTTATGTGGTGAGATATACTGATGTTTTCTTTGATTATTTTTTCTGCGTTTTTGATTGGTATTGACATAATTCAAATCTTTATTTAAAAAAGAAGGTTTAAAAGATATGCATTAATCCGTTCTCTACAAAAATTTACAAAGTATTTTTTTTTTTTTTTCAGTTACTTGCGTTGTTTTTCGATCTGTTTAAACCAAATTTACGTTTTCCACACACATTTTACTTGTTCTAGCACTTTTTCTTGTTTACGATTTATCATTGATCTTTTTTCTTTTTTTACCCAGATGCGCTATTCATTTCACATTGATGATTTATAATACTGATTTTCTAACACTTCAAACCACCAAACTTGTGTTTTTCAAACGAATCTTATTCAATCGAAAAGTTTGTTCTTGCCTATGTACTATGTTGAACAAACGTTCATTTTTCACATCCCATCATTCGAAACCATTAATTTTCTTCTCAAATTCCTTGAAATTTATTTCGATTCGTTCTTTCCATTTATTTAATAGAGAGAATTATTCGCAGAAAGGCTACACGTTGGAAAAAAAAAAGTCAAAGAAAATGTTATTGAATAATTTGAAGCAATAAAAGTTGATCTTGTAAAATAACTTTGTAATTCTAAAATTACCGTATTTACTAGCGTATATTTCGCACTTTTTTCATCATTTCTTCGGCTTTAAAAGTAGTGGTTGCAAAAAAAAAACACGAATTTTATTTTTATTTCTTTTATTTTATTTCATTTCGTATTGATTTTTTTTTCTCGAAGGGCAACTTTAAATAAAAAGATAAATGACCTTCTAAAAGATAAACATAACTTTTAAATGACTAATTAAGGTTAAACAAAATGTATATAACAGTTTCAAAACTTCCTAGATAATTTTTGAACACGGACATTATAATCACATTTTAGTTTATTTTTAGCATTGCACAATAAAATATGAAAAAAAAAACCCTTATAAGCTTGAAGCATCGTCTATGAGGTGTGTAATATGGTTTCTGGTGGTCTATTGTTTCTCCAAGTGTATAAAGGTGGTTGAAACTATCATATTTATTTTCCCTGGTTATTTAAATGAGTCTTTAATGATGATTATCTATTCACTATTTTATAATCTTTCCTCATTTCATTATAGAAAGGGCATTTGTCCCAAATTTTATTTTTATTACATCATGAAGAAATTTCAACAATGGCAACTAATGTTAACTCATATTTATTGTAACTTAAGATAGTAACTTAAAAACACTTATATTTCTTAAACACTTTTTTTTTTTGTCTTCTAAAATGTTTAATTTTGGGATAAGTGCACATTCTAGAATGACTGACACAAATGATCAAAGTCACATTTTTGATAATTTTGTTTCGAAAATTTTATACAAAAGAAAGTTGTTTTTATTTTTATAGCTTTTACGTGAATAAAAAAAAGTCTTTTTTTCGGAGGAATTTCTAGCAAATACTTTATATCATATTATGAATGAATATTAATAATAATATTTCAAAATATGTTGACATACACCCTCTTATTCCAAAATATCAGCACTTCATTTGGCAAGAATAAAATTTAATGTCTATGTTCAGTCGATGATTCTTTTCTTCATAATAAATGCTCGGTTCGGGTGCACTTTTCCTGGAAATATTTTCTCTATGTCAATTCATTGGATCGACGCTATGAATTAAAATCCCAGAAATCAGGAGAGCCGAAATTAATAGCTTTCAAACACGGGAGAACCGGAAGTGAGAAGATGTCTCGCGGGGTATTTGAGTAAAACGGGAAAATTTTTCGAGCAGATGGCATTTGCATGGCGCATAGGAGAGAATACGGCAGAGCTATTTGGTTCGATTTGTGAAAGAGAAAAAATACTTCACAGGAATAGTTTAATACAAAAGTTCTCAAAATATAAGTCGGAACGCCTGAAATTTTAATATTTTTATCATGAATAGATAGATATATACTAGTGACGAGACGGGATCAAATTAAAAATTATATTTGTTCGCAAATTGAGAGAAAAAAAAAGTCTAAAAGTAAAAATAATTAAAAAATAATAATAATAAAAACCACTCTTTTATGAGCATTTAATATTCATCTTGAAAATCACGCCTAATTTTTTGACAGCAATTCATGATTTCTTTCCAAAAATTCCCGTTAAATTACATTAATTTGGCATAGGCACCGAACTCGATTAGGAAAAATTCATTGACTTTTTCGCTTGATAGAAAGCGCAAGCCAGTGAATTTATTACAAATATATAATTTTTGCTCTGTTTCTTTTTTAAGATATGGCTAACAGGAAAGAGGAAAATTAAACATTATTTAAACTGTCTTTTTTAGAATTTCTAAATTGATGTATCTCTACATATAATCGTAAATTAATTAATATTAAAATTATCTACTTTATAACTTTTAAAATGTTTCCTTGTTGCAGTTTCACAGTTATTTAGCCTATTTTTCCGAGCGGAAATTGGCGCATAATTAAATCCTTTATTGTTTCAACTCGTATACAGTTGTATGAGTTACAGACAATATTGGGCGATTTATCACCTGTGGCGGACTAATCGGAAAATGCCTTAAAATTAATAATTATAATTAAGTTTTAAAATGTTTTACAAGGGTGGTTTGATAAGTTCGTAACCTGACAGTAAAAGTACAAGATTTTTGACATAATTCCATATTATTTTTCAATGTAGTCAGTCCCCTTGCAACTTAATACATTTAAAACACACTCTTGTGTGCAAATTCTTTAGTACAGCCCTGTAAGAAAGTGGTTCGAAAAGTTCTCGGCCTGACAAAGAAAATACAAGATTTTTGACACTATTTCATTTTATTTTTCAACTTGCAACACAATACATTTCAGAACACTCTTGAGAAATGTTCATTCTTTGGCGTTTCTGGTCAATGTTCAACAAACGCGGAAAGCTTTTTCATACCCAAATCATTGTGTAAATTGTAGTGGACACGGTCTATCGAGGTGTTTGTAATGTCAGTAAGTTCCCGTATCTTCAATTGGCGATCATTCAATACGGCATTGTGAAATTTTGAGACGATTTTGTCGATCTTAGCTGTTTTGGGACGTCAGTTTCATCATCGTGAATGGGTTCCATGTTTAAATTCAGCAGCACACTTTTTTATCGTCGATTACGAAGGACAAGAATCCTTTAAAGTGGAATGAAACTCTTTTTGTATATCTGTGGGGGTTCAACCTCTTTTAACAAAGTATTTTATGACAGCTCGAATTTCAACTTTTTTCCATTTTTAGAAATTTTTCAAAATTTGTTTACTTTACTTTATCACCAAGCATAATAATAACGCATAAACTCACGCGTCTCATACTCGGTAGCATGCCATCTAAAGGATCCTACTTTACAAGCATCATTGTCATTTGGTCATACTTGTTCCATCTCTGTGTCAGGGCCTAGAACTTATCAAACTACCCTCGTATTGTCATCAGAACCACACGTCTGAACGTAATTTTTTTTAAATTCTAGCCTATCAGAAAGTGAGTGAAAAATCTACACTCATGTCCAAAATTAAAGTCATAAACATATATATTGAAAACTGATGGACTAGTCACTGTGTTGCCACGAAATTTGGCACAGAGGTATATTACAATGGGAGAAAGAATACAGCAACATAAGAATATGGAAAAGATTTTAATTGTGAATTAAGATACAGTGCGTATCAAAAAATGTTAAATCATGAATCAGAGATAAAGTATTTATCTCGGAAAAAAAATATGTCTAATATGGAGTGTGACCACCGTGCACTGCTATACAAGCCTCACAACGAGCTCTCATACTGTTTATGAGGAAGTCAATAAATGTTTGTGGTAACAAAGCCCATTCTTTCAAAAGCGCGGCTTTTAACTCCTGGCGGGTCATGGCAGGGGGTTTACGCTGTGCAATGTCTCTTCCTAGACCATCCCAATGTCACCAGAACGGCCGGCCAAGACCGCCACAGAGCAACGACACCTGCACAGAATAGCTACTTGGCATTAAGCATACGACGACATAGGCTAGCAACGACTCCCCAGCTTGCTCGTGACCTTACTGATGCGTCTGGAATAAGAATTTTCAGGTAAATAGTTTATATAGACGTCTAGCAGAGAGGGTCCTTTACGCCCGGCTTCCAGTCGTGTGTGTCCCTTTCACTGCATCGAACAGGAGAGCCCGGTTGTTGTAGAGCCGAAGACATCAATCAGTATTGGACACAACAAGAATAGGGGCGTGTTCTTTTCACTGATGAATCGCAATTCACCACGCAAAATGATTCTCGTCTAATCTTCACCTGGAGAGAACGTGGAGCTCGCTATCATCCCTCCTACGTAAAAGAAATCGACAGATTTGGTGGCAAAGGAATCCTTGTCTGGGGCGGCATAATGTTGGGCAGCCGTACCCCACTGCACGTCTTCAATGCGGGTACTGTCAACGCACATCGCTATAGGGATGAAGTCCTTGAAGCCTATGTGAGGTTGTTCCGGAGTGCTGTAGGCCCAGACTTCATTTTTATGGACTATAATGCGAGGTCACACAGAGCTCACATTGTTGATGATTTTCTTGAAGAGGGTATTCGCCGTATGAATCGGCCCTCGAGGTTTCTGGATCTCAATACTATTGAACATGTTTGGGATGGTCTGTGAAGAACCACTGCACAGCGTAACCCCACTCCCAGGACCCGCCAGGAGTTAAAAACCGCGCTTTTGGAAGAATGGCTTTGTTGCCACAAACATTTATTCATATCCTCATAAACAGTATGAGAGCTCTTTGTGAGGCTTGTATAGCAGTGCATGGTGGTCAAACTCCATATTAGACAGACTTTTCTCGAGATAAATGCTTTACCTCTGATTCATGATTTAACACTTTTTGATATGCACTGTATCTTAATTCACAATTAAAATCTTTTCAATATTCTTATGTTGCTGTATTCTTTCTCCCATTGTAATATACCTCTGTGCCAAATATCGTGGCAACACAGTAAATAGTTTGAGTTTTCACAGATTTTATGTTTATGACCTTAATTTTGGACATGAGTCTATTACAAAATTCAATCTTTAAATGCAAAAATCAGGTTGAGTAAAAATCTGTTTGAAAGGGAATTGAATTGTTATTGATGGGATATAAGGATAAATATTCTGTTTGATTCGGAAGCTTTTGCATAGTCAAGTGTCAGTAACATAGAAAAACCACGGGATATCTCTTGTCTATTACGCGTGTCCTGTTTCAAGTCCTTTTCAAGAATTACTGGAAAACAGAGCTCATGTTTTTCTGCTATAGTTGTACAATACAGGGTGTTCATAAAAGAACTCCGGGGTTTTAAAAAATCACATCGAGTTAACGATATGAGTTAGGTCAGGCTAGGTCAGTTAATTTAGAAGAAATCAGTAGCTCATCAAATTTTATACACACCAGTTTCAGTTTGTTTTTTCAACACTGGGTAGCGCTGCTCGTCATTGACCTTGAAGTAACGTAGCAGACGCAGTATCTCTGAAAATATAAAATTAAAACAAATATAATTATGAGTATGGTATTACGAGATATTTCACACGATACCCTACACAATATACAAAAATAAAACTTTTTTTTTTTCAAATTAATTAATTAGCCCCGTAAATTTTTCCTAAACATATTTGTGAAGGGCTAATAATCTGAAAATATGTGAGTAAAAAGGCTTTTTAACTTTCCAGAGTTTGAACTTTCCACGTCCCATAGTTAATGAGAAAAATGACTCTGACTGACGGACAGACAGACACAGGAGTGATCTTATAAGGGTTCCGTTTTTACTTTTTAAGTACAGAAACCTAAAAATAATAAATTCTTCACCAGACATAAGCCCGTTCTAACAGCCCATATAAAACACTGTGTATCCTCATCATGCAGACCGCAAATTACTCTCTTTAATATTAAACCTATTGATTTGAAATGCTCCGTATTTTTCAAATTTCTCTTCCAAAAATTACAATGTTTACCTTCTTTTAGGTAGATTTCGTACCTATTACATTCTCCCCTATGTTGGAATTTCTGGAAAATTTTTGCAGATCTACGCCGATTGGGACTCCCAGAACCCAAAACCACCCCCAGTTCAAAACTTTATCTATCTATCTATCTATCTATATATATATATATATATATATATATATATATATATATATATATATATATATCACTTTTTATGCACACGATAACTTCGATAATTCTGCACAAATCTCTTCCAAACTGATACATAAAATTAAGGGATATAAAATCTCAAGTCCGTTAATGAGCAAAATCTAACTAAGGAGGGGAATGGAGGGTTTTTGTGAAAACAGAAAAAAACCCATAACTTCTTAATTATGACACGTATCGAATCCGTTTAAAGTTATTATTACTTCTAGGAAAAGGGCCGAAAATGTATGCATGACAGAAATTTGATATCATTAAAAACGGCCTTAAGGGGGGGGAAGGGGTTTAAGAAGAAAAAATTCATAACTTTGTCAATTCACAAGATATCAAATCCGCTTAAATTTATTATAAATCCTCTTAATATTATCTACAACTTTTATATTGACAAGTTTTTTACAGGACCAACACTTAAAGCGCGCAAAAAAAAAAAAAAAAAAAAAAAAAAAATCCCTGCTGGCTCCGCCTACAAACACAGGTAGATTTCGAAGTGGACGGTCCGAATTGCCGCATCATGGCAAAAAGGTCATTTCTTCTGCAATTCCCAATAAATAGGCACCCCACGGTCTGTGTCTTCGAAATCTACCTGTGCCTGTAGGTCGTGCCGTCATGGATTTTTTCATTATGCTCTTCTTGAAGGATTTTTCTTCCTTTTTAATTTGACAAAATGCTTTTTAAATGTATACTTATTTTTATATTTTAAGTATTAATATCTAAGGGAAGTAGACGAGTTGTAAATAAGATTCACTTGAAATAAAGGTAACTATAAATTTCAGAAATATTTTGTCTATTAAAAAAAATATATATTTTTTTATGAAGAAGAGTACAGAAAAAAGAAGGTACAAATTTTAATTTTCCGAGGAGAAATTTGAAAAATACGGCTGCATTCGAAACACATAGGTTTAACATTATGAGTGGGGGATTTGCTATCTGACTGATAACAAATTTTAACATATACATTAAATATGTTAGCACTCACAATTTGTTGTACAAAAATGGAAAAACAAACAGGGCACTTCGAACCAATTATTTTGTTGAATGACCAGGAATCATCTTTCATTATGACATGTGTTTCAATTTCATTATTAAAATTATCCATAATTTTTATGAATTCATAAATAAAGCACATCTTATTAAACTTTCATATAAAAATTAAAAAAATTAATAAGTAAATAAGTTTGCACTATTACTTAGTTTCTTGGTTAAATTTCATTATTTTCTACACAAAAGCCTCTATTGTATTGCAAGATTTTAAAAGAAAAAAATATTAGAAACAAATCTTTTTGAAAATCTAAAAGGAGATGAAAAGCAAAATACAACTTTTCTTTTTCCTAAAACCTTTATTTTTGTCATTTTTACGTAGCTTTACGTAGAAAAATTATAAGTTATTTTACTGAAATACATACGTATATACACACACTTCACAAATCGGTGTATATCGTTTAAGGAAAGGTAAATGTACGAACAAAAGAGCCGTAGTAAAACATGTCTGACAACATGAGAGATATGAATGAAAAAGAAGTATAAATATTTCAATTTAATTTCTTTTGGGTTTGATGTTCTATTAGTCTTCTTACTCAAAATGTAGTTTTCTGGCTTCTCTTAAGAGTGGATATTTTCAATTTCTTGTGTATTAAACTTTTAGTAGAAATAATTTAATTTAATACAATATATATATATATATATAACCATAAATGAAACATTACCATAACACCAACTTAAACTATGAAATTATGATTTAGTATGTAATAATTAGTTGACAATGAAGGTATTCCCCAACACTCTGAATATAGAAACCAATGTATATGTATATATATATACGGTAATAAAAAGTGAAGATCTCTTTATCTATATTTCTTTTTATTATCACTAAAATCAGTACTATAGTAAAACTTTTTATTTTTAATTACATGCACATAAATTAATTTCAACGCAAATGTTCATAATTATTTTATTACAGACGTATATAACTTTAAAATATATATATAAAAATAAAAAAATCCTTGACGGCTCGGCCTACAGGCACAGGTAGATTTCGAAGACGCAGACCGTGGGGCGCCTGTTTGTCGGGAATTGCGGAAGAAATGACCTTTTTGCGATGATGCTGCAGTTGTCACCGCCTACTTCGAAACCAAACTTGTTTGCATGCGGAGTCAGCAAGTAATTTTTTTTTTTTTGCTATAAGAGTTGGTCCTATAAAAAACATGCCAATGTAAAAGTTTTAGATAATATTAAGAGGATTTATAATAAATTTAAGCGGATTTGAAATCTTGGGAATTGACGAAGTTATGTTTTTTTTCTTCAAAAACCTCCCTCCCCCCCCCCTTAAGGCAATTTTTAATTATATCAAAAATTTGTCATACATAAATTATCGGCCATTCTCTTAGAAGTAATAATAACTTCAAACGGATTCGATACGTATCATAATTAAGAAATTATGGGGGGTTTTCTGTTTTCACAAAAAGTCCACCCCATTCCCCCCCCCTGGTTCGATTTTGCCCATTAACGAACTTGACCGAGATTTTATGCCCCTTGATTTTATGTATCAGTTTCGAAAAGAAGCGGGAGTTGGAACCGCCTACTTCGAAAAATAACTTGTTTGCATGTGGAGCCGGCAGGGATTTTTTTGTTTTTAATTTTTTTTTTTTTTTTTTTTTTTTTGCTATAACGGTTGGTCCTATAAAAAACTTGTCATTATAAAAGTTTTAGATAATATTAAGAGGATTTCTAATAAATTTAAGCGGATTTGAAATCTTGGGAATTGACGAAGTTCTGATTTTTTTTCTTCTAAAACCCCCCTTCCCTCCCCCCCTTAAGGCAATTTTTAATTATATCAAAAATCTGTCATACATAAATTTTTGCCCCTGTTCCTAGAAGTAATAATAACTTTAAACGGATTCGATACGTATCATAATTAAGAAATTATGTTTTTTTTCTGTTTTCATAAAAAGCCCCCCCCCCCCCCCTGGTTCGATTTTGCCCATTAACAAACTTGACCGAGATTTTAAGACCCTTGATTTTATGTATCAGTTTCGAAAAGATGCGGGAGTTGGAACCGCCTACTTCGAAAAATAACTTGTTTGCAGGCGGAGCCGGCAGGGATTTTTTTTGTTTTTAATTTTTTTTTTGCTATAAAGGTTGGTCCTATAAAAAACTTGTCAATATAAAAGTTTTAGATAATACTAAGAGGATTAATAATAAATTTACGCGGATTTGATATCTTGTGAATTGACGAAGCTATGAATTTTTTTCTTTTAAAACCCCCCTTTCCCTCCCCCCTTGGGGCCATGTTTAATTATATAAAAAATCTGTCATACATAAATTTTCGGCCCTTTTCCTAGAAGTAATAATAACTTTAAACGGATTCGATACGTATAAAAATAAAGAAATTATGAGGGTTTTTCTGTTTTCACAAAAAGCCCTCCCCATCCCCCCCCCCCCCCCCTTGGTTCGATTTTGCCCATTAACGAACTTGACCGAGATTTTATGACCCTTGATTTTATGTATCAGTTTGGAAGAGATTTATGCAGAATTTTTCCAGTTATCGTGGTCAGAAAAAAGTGACATATATAGATAGATAGATAGATATATAAAGTTTTGAACTGGGGGTGGTTTTGGGTTCTGGGAGTCATGATCGGCGTAGATCTGCAAAAATTTTTCAAAATTTCCAACTTAGGTGAGAATGTAATAGGTAGTATTTCTTACGAAATCTACCTAAAAGTGAATGGCGTTTTCCGATTAAAAAATTTTGGAACGTAAAATTCTTTTGTAAGTTTTTTCAATTCTGAAATCTTGATTCAATTTTATTTATTTTAAAAAGTTCCCTCAAATATAAAGACTTTATCCACAATTCTCAAGCTGGAATGTATTTTTAAAATGCTTAAAATTGTACTTTTCAAAGACAGTTCAGTAACCGAACTGTTTTGTGTGTCCCTGTAATAAATGAACGACAAATGCACACCCTATTCTAACACTAAACATCTTGTAGTTCACCTCAGTGATGTATATATAATTTAAATAAGTTTGAAATAGTATAACATCCTTAAAATACACTGCAAACGATTTTTCCCCTTAGACAATAATGTGATTCTTTTGTGTCCTTGTAAAAGAACTATGAATGCATACTTCATTTCCAGTATCGAGCATGCCATAATATAAATCTCAATAACATATATCAATTACATGGCAATCGGATTATATTAAGCGAGTCAGAGCATGGCTAGACAAACTGAATTTATAAACACTTTTTAACTATATTGTAAAGTCTTAAAAAAGGGGAGGGGATAAGAATTACTTTAAAGACCACAGAAATATGTATGCTTCAACTACGGGTATGCCTTTTCTTTTTATATATATATTAGATCCAACCCGGGCTTTCGAGTTACAAAACATAGGTATCCCCTCCCCCTTTTTTTATATTTTTTTAATCTAACATAAATATATTTTTTTCCCACTAAAAACTCCAAAAAACATTTTTATATGAAAAATATTAATTATATGTATTTAAATAAAGTTTTGAAATTTATTAAAAGCGATACTTTCGTATTAGCCAGGAATTAATAACCGAAGAAAGCGCTAAAGATTTACAGCAGCCTTTTTTATTCTAATTATTTCAATATTTAAGCATGTAGTTTGATTATATATCTGTTAAATTTGTGTTTTATTTATATTCTATTTATTTATTTATTGATGAAGTGTTAATTTCGTTATGGGGATATTATGCTGAAACAAGTGCTGAACTATTTATAGTGTTTTAAATGCGAACGTGTCAATCCTTTGTAATCGAGCTGCACGCAATAAAGAATGTTTTTTTTTTTTTTTTTTTTTTTTTACAAACTTTTAACTTACAAATTTATTTGTATTAGTAATTATCATTTGTATTTATTAATGTAATTTGTATTAGTAATTATTAATATTATTTACATTAGTAATTATAAAAACATTTTTTAAATCGTAACGTGTGTTTCATATTAATGTGTGTATTTTGTTATAAACTTTTCTCATAATTTTTTTTCTTACTATTTTTTTAGGTATGTTTAAAGTCGTTCTATGGAATACTGTAGAAAGTTTTTTTGCCTAACACTTTATTCATCACATTACAAAGTGAGTTATACTAAATGATTTGAAATATTTTTTTTATTATTATAGCAAGATAAGAAGACAAACTCTTTAATTTATACCATAAGAACCTTTTCGTTAACTTCTTTTCTTTTCTCATATTGTTCTACTGTTCTACTTTTCTGCTCTTTTAGAAAAATGTATATTCTTCTCTTATACATTAAAACCTATAATTATTTTTATTTATTTATTGCATGTACATGCGCTGACAGTTTATTTGTCTCGAAGAAATCCATGGATTTGCAATTTTTTTTTTTTTTTTTTTTTTTTTTTTTAATATCAAATATTTTTGAAAAATCTCGGCATTATAGCTGATTCTTAAAATTAAATTGTTTTTATACAGTAAAGAAAAGCAGATCTTATTAAGTTTTAAGACTATAATTAAAAAAATAATGAATATGCTACCAGTACTTTTGCATAAAAAATGTTTTTCATTTCTAAAATATCATATCATGCTTAATCATGTCGCTCACCTGAACGGAAGTTCGGCACGGATCGGGTTGTACTCTGCCCAAACACGAAAATTCTGCTTAAAGTCAACCAGACCCGTGAACGACGAAAAAAATTTCCTCCACCCGAAACATGACGTACTTGAACACGAGTCCAAAATATTCAAATACGAACCCAACCCGAAGTGATAGAAAATTAATCTATATTTTAATGCAATTAATAGAACAGAAGTCTATACCTCTTATATCTATGTTATATTTTTATATAAAAACGAACACATACACACTTATTAATATTTCAAATATATAGTTTTTTTTTTCATTTTAAATATATATATATATATAATATATATATATATATATATATATGGTGATTATAAAAAAAACTATCCCGATATATGAGCCCCTAACTGTCATACCGTTCACAGAAACTGAACGAAATTCTGGCCTAAAGTATTTTGAGGTATCCGCTCAAGAATCATGTGAAAAACAACAGTTAAATTCTAACAGTTACGGTTACAGTGACAAAATTTCGAAAATTTCAAATGGCACCACCTACTTTTTTTTTATTGGAATGTGATCTTCATAGTAAAAAACCATAAAAAGCGTTGAAACGGTACCTGTAGCACGAAAATCGCCGGCGCTAGACAGACTAAGAAGAAAAGTGAAAACAACCAATAAGACAGAGAATCAACAGAAAACAAAACATTTTATTGTGTTTCATACATTTTCCATTTCACACACGAGGACACTTTACATGCGGTAGATGGTGGATAGCACTGAACAATAAAATGTTTTACTTTCTGTTGCTTCTCTGCCCTTTATTGGTTGTTTTCACTTTTCTTCTTAGTCTGCCTAGCGCCGGCGATTTTGGTGCTACAGGTACTGTTCCAACGCTTTTTATGGTTTTTCACTATGAAGATCACATTCCAATAAAAAAAAGTAGGTGTTGCCATTTGAAATTTTGTCACTGTAACCGTGACTGTTAGAATTTAACTGTTGTTTTTCACATGATTCTTGAGCGCATACCTCAAAATACTTTAGGCCATAATTTCATTCAGTTTCTGTGAACGGTATGACAGTTAGGGGCTCATATATCGGGATAGTTTTTTTATAATCACCCTGTATATATATATATATATATATATATATATATATATAAAGATTTTCTTTTCAAAAATCGACACACTCGATCCGAAAAACTTAAAACCCAAGTCGAACCCGACCCAAACCCGAAATATGTAAAATCGATCCGACCCGAACATGACCAACAAAAACATTAGCGTCAACCTGAACCGACACGAACCAAGGGTCCTACTGGTTTTGGGTAAAATTGGCTCTTAACCAACCCGATGCAGGACTTTAACCTGAACCTTATATGAGGCTTCTAAATTAAATGAGCCCATCTGCTTTCTTGTTGGTTAGGTACCGGGTTCGAATCCCAATTCAGACATGATGTTTGTATTGGGTCATATTCCAATTTAAACAGAGCTGCTGTGCCGGCCGGTCTGTTTAGCTGTAGTGTGCGGAAGATGACCGTAGCGCCTGTAATCAACCAGCATAATTATAATGCTAAATAATATTGTTTTAAAATAGTTTTTCGACTAAATTTTATTGCGAGTGACATATTTTAAACATTCAAACCTCATATATGTCATAAATCTTTTTTTTTCTTCTGCATTTTAGAGTAGCATTTTAATTAAACCATTTCAAAGAATATTTTTAACTTTAATTTTTCTTGAAATTCGTGAACGAGAGTGTTAAAAACTCCGTTTCACTGTAAGATTAAAAAGGGAAATTTACTGCCAAACATAAGAACATACGCTGCTTTAAAAGAAAAAAAGAAAAAAAGTTTGTGTGTAAAGGGGGATGGGGAATAAAATATAGCCTCTCGTCTCATAAATCTCCCGTTTTTATCGTTCTCCAACGTGTTTCAAAGATCTTAAGATTATTATTCATTGTTGGAATTAAATCTGCTTTTATGTATTCAATGAAAAACCATCTTATTAAATTTCAAAATCAGAAAGACTTTTACATTGCGTCCCAAATGTTTATAGACAACGGGGTTTTCTTATTTTACAATTAAAAAAGAGGAGTAACAATTTATAATTATAAATAATATCAAGACAATAATAATACTATACAAAAATAATATTATACAATCACAGACTTTGTGAGAAAAATTAAAACTTAAAAATGTTACTGCCCCATAACTTTTTAGACAACTCATTTTTTTCCTTTAAGGTTCAAATTTTTAAGCCTTTTTTGTTTTCTAATCACTTCAAACACTCCATCAGGCATACTCAAAACAAGAGTTTGAAGAAATTCTGGCTTTAAAAACAGCCAACTTTGTACAATTTGCAGCTTTAGATCTTGAATCGTTGCAAATTGGCGCCCATTAGCATATACGTCTGTAATATTCCCCAGAGGTTCTCTATTGGGTTCAGGTCAAGACTTATGGCTGGCCAGTTCATAACAGTTCCTTGGTTTCGTCTAAACCACTGCATTGTAGAGTTGGACAGAAGAATGTTGCAATTGTCTTGCTGGTTAATCCATTTGTTCACAATAGCAACTTTCCAAATGGAAGTAACTGTACTCCAAGCGTTTTCTGGTAATCTTCGGAACATTGACGACCTTTCAATAAAGCAATATCGGTTGTTCCATTATAAGAAAATGCTCCGCACAACATGAATGAACCCCCTCGTTGTCTACTGAAAAAATTTACAGAATGAGACATGAATTTCTTTTCATCACTGACATGGTAGTATTTAACCATTCATCTATCCAATTTATATGTGATTTTGAGCCCACTGAACACGAGCGACTTTATGCCGTTTTGTAAACTTTGGCAAACGACGTATTTTGCGATAATCAAGAAATTTACTTGCCTGTAACCGTCGATGGACCGTGGATTTTCATACTGGAACGCTCACTTTATAAACTGACCGTACAGACAGGTTCTGGATTTAAACTAATCTCAAAATCTCCCTGGCTTGCCGTTTAGTTCTTTTCTGTGATCGTCCAGAACAAGATTTTCTTTCAAAATTGTCACCTTTTGACAGAATTCGGTAAATAACAATCCTGTTGAGACCAGTTTTTCTTGCAATGTCCGAAACTTTCAATGAGCCTTTAAACGATATATTTGCAAAATTTCCTTTTTGGAAAACTGCACATTGTGACGCATCTTTGCAATCAGTCGGAAACGAAAAGACAGATTAACTTTTATCTCAGGAAACTATTGCGTCACAAGTACATGACCTTGGAATATGCGAATTTTGGATATCAGTATTTAAATCAGATTTTAACACTGGTTGTCTATATATTTTTGGGACAGCATTTTTTTTCCATATAAAATCTATGACTGTTTGAGTCATAAGTTGTCTAAGCTGTTTGAGTATTTTATTAGTTTTATTCATCATTATAATTATATCTACATATTTTTTTTAGTCTTTCTTGCTCATTTAATTAGCTCTTAAATGAATTTAAAAAAAAATGGTTGAATATAAACTTTTGGGACGCACTTTAAATAGATAAATATTATGGTATTAAAAAAATAGCTCTAAAATATCATCTGATAAGCAAAATTTATTGTCCAATGTAGAAACACGTCTAGATCAAAATAAAAACTTTGAAAAATGAAATACAATCTCGCATTTTACAAAACTGCCATTTTTATGGTTTGTAAACAGGGTTATAATTTTGGCTGGTCAAAAGTAAGTTTAACTTGGACAGTAGTTAAAACTGGTTTTAACCGTTTAAAATTGGTCAAAAGTAGTTTTAACAATGACTCAAAAATGGTCAAAACTCTATTAAATAACTTAAGAGCCTACATCAGTCTTGCGAAAAAATGCGCAAGCTAATGTTAAGTCTATATGGGAGGTTCTTGCGCGATTTCTCGCTCGCATTTTAATATTTTTAAATGATTTTTTTTTTTTTTTGCATAGATAGCTGAGGTCGATCTGTAACGTTGTTAGTTTTTACTTTTTCGATTTTGGTTCTAGTTTTCTTTATATAAGGGTACTTTCACTTTCAGAACCAGTTCGAACCGGTTCCAAAATTGAAAATGTCCGCTTATAAAAAAAAACTGTAACCAAAATCAAAAAAATACTAACAACGTTAGAGATCGACCTCAGCTATCCTATGCAAAAAAAAAAAAAAAAAAAAAAAAAATTAAAAATATTAAAATGCGAGCGAGAAATCGCGCAAGAACCTTCCATAGACTTAACATTAGCTTGAGCGTTTCTTCGCGTGACTAGCGTAGGCTCTTAAGCTTACAAAAATTGCACATACTGTATATTTATGTGGATATTAATAACATTTTATATATATTTAATAAAATTTTAAAAATTACTGAATATATATATAGGATGTTTTCGCCTTGTGTAATAATATTTCATAAATTTTATTTTCTTAAAGTGTAACATCACGACATTTGGTGGGAAGTAATCAAAAATGGGAAAACTTTGGAATTTGTAGATTTCATAATGATGAATGATTGTGAAAAGTCTTCATCAGTAGATTGTTTTTCTCCAAGTTTATCTTATACAGAATATTCTTTGCAGTCAATTTAGCGTAATACTGCAACACGTATTTAAGCTTGGCCATACCTACGTTACTTAATATGTACCAGGAGTTTAAAAAATAATAAATGTAACTTGTAATCTTTTTGAGTTTAAAATATTTTTTTTAAGATTATTCTTTTGTTTAATGTGATTCAGTTTCTTTCACTTTTTATGAAAAATTAGATGCTTTAATTAAATTATTAAAAATATTTCATTATTTACGATAAATGCCTATCATTAGAAATTTATGGGCCGTGATATTTTAAAATAATGGAAATTAAAGTATAGTACTGAGCAGCCATACTCAACTTGCGGCCCGGCGACCTTCTGTGTGCGGCCCGAGACACATAATCATTAATCCTTATTTATAAAATTAATTTAGATATATATAAAAAATTTTAATATTTGCACTGCTCTTTTATATATTTTTATGGCAAGACAATTTCCTGTTATTTATAATTACTAATTTAAAATTACCTTATAATATCTTAAATGACGTTTCCCTAGTCAAAGTTAAAAAACAATGTAGTTTTACTTGTACTATAGTAGTGTATACATTTCTTAATCATGAACATTAAACAAACATTATTCCTGATTAATTTAATTTGCACTGTATATTTCTGCATTTAAAAAAAAAAATGTTTTTGCATTGAGAAAAAAACAGACTTATTAGAAAAAATCCCTAATTTTTCCTTTTCTTTTCTTTTCTTATCTTTCTTTTTTGAGAATTTGGGATTGCTGTATTGTTATTGTTACGTTTTATAGTTATCATATAGCTAATAAGGCTTATTAGGGTTAAATATTTGTCGCAGAAAAATTTGACAGCAAAAAGTTTTATACCACTATTTCAAATTGATGGTGACAGTCCTTGCTCCAATATAGGCTATATTTTATGTCGGTGCCGCTACCCCCAGGGGGATTCAGAAGCGAAAAACGTTCTAAAATTTCGATTTTGTTTTATACTGAAGGAACTAGAAACAGGAAATTTGGCATGGTAGTTACTTATAAGATGTAAAAGCTCTCTAAGAACAAATTCTAAAAAAATTCGAAATTTAAAAGGGTGAGATGAGCGAAAAGCGTTCTCACTGATGGTGGCAAATTGATGGTAACAATCCCTGCTGTAACATAGGCTATATTTTATGTCGGTGCCACTACCATACAGGGGGCAGGGGGGGGGGGGGTGCAAGAACGAAAATCGTTCTAAAATTTCGATTTTTTTTTATGCTTGAAGGAACTAGAAATTTGAAATTTGGCATGGTAGTTACTACTTATAAGATGTAAATGCTCTCTAAGAACAGTTTCTACAAAGTTCTGAATTTAAAAGGGTGAAATGAGCTAAATGTATTCTAAAAACATTCTAAATTACAATTTTTATTGAATCTTTGAAACTACCGAACCGATTGTAAACGTAATGCTCGCATATAGTGACAGTCTGTGCTCTAACACAGGTTATATTTTGTGCCACTACTCAGGGGGTTACAAGAGCGAAGAACGTTCTAAAATTGCAATTTTTATTATACCGAAGAGATTAGAAACTTGAAATTGGGCAAGATAGTAACTTATAAGATACACATGCTCTCTAAGGACAGTTTCTAAAAAATTCGAAATTTAAAAGAGTGATATCAGGGAAAATTGCTCTAAAAACATTCTAAATTACGATTTCTATGGAATTGTTAAGGACAGAAACTTGAAATTTAACATGGCTGATACTTTTTAAGACGCAAGTGCACACATAGAACAGTTTATTAAAATAAATCGAATTTTAAAAGGGTGAAAGAGGAAAAAAAGTTCACAATTACGATTTTTTTTACTAACAGGATTAGAAACTTCAAATTTGGCATGGTGCTTACTTTTGAGATACAAATCTTCGCAATTACTATGGAATTGTTAGGGGTAGAAACTCAAAATTTTGCATGGCTGCTGATTTGGTCGCACAGAACAATTTGGAAAAAATCGAAATTTAAAAGAGTGAAATGCACCAGAAGCGTTCTAAAAACGTTCTAAATTAAGTTTCATTTGAAACTATTGAGGCTAGAAACTTAAAATTTCGCCTGGCTGTTACTCACTTAAATGATCACCCAGAACAGTTTAATAAAAATGCAAAATGTAAAAGAACAGGAGCAAAAAAAAAAAAAAAAAAAAGGGGGGGGGGAGAAAAAACCGTACTAAAATTGCAATTTATGTGATACAGCTGGTATAGAAGCTTCGTATTTGGTATGGTGGTTACTCTTAAAATACAAATGCTCGCTAAGACCGATTTCTAAAAAAATCGAAATTTAACAAGCTGAAATGAGCGGAAAACGGTCTAAAAGCGTCCTACATTATGATTTAATTGGATTTATTCAGGTTAGAAACTGGAAATTTAGTATAGTTGTAACTTTTAAGATGCTGACGCTCGGTATAAACAGTTTATTAAAAAATCGAAGTTTAAAGGGGTAAACTGAGTGGAAAACGGTATAAATTATGTTTTTTTTTTTTTTTTTTTTTTTTTTTTTTTTTTTTTTCTAAATTGTTAGTGATAGAAACTTAGAATTTAACATGCGTGTTATTTTTTATACGTAAATGCTTCCACAGAACAGTTTTTACAAAATTCGAAATTTAAAAAAAGGCGCAGAAGCAAAAAACATTCCAAAATTGCGATTTTAGTGATGCTGATGGTATAGGAAGTTGAAATTTGGCATGGTGGCTATTTTTAAAATTTCAGTGCTCACTAAAAACGGTTTCCATAAAAAAATCGAAATTTAAAAAAGTAAAATAAGCTGAAAAGGTTCTAATAACTTTCTAAACAATGATTTATCTGAAATTGATAGGGATAGAAACTTGAAATTTTACATGGCTGTTACGTTAGAGACATAAATGCATCCATAGAACAGTTTTTAAAATTTTTGAAATTTTAATGGGAGCAGGAACTAAAAAGTTTTAAAAATGCAATATCTGTGATATAGTCATTACAGAAATTTGCTTAATTAGTGTGGCTTAATTAGTAATTTCTGAATTATCTGTGGCAGTAAAATTTCCTCCAATGAAAATAGTCCAACGAATACCACTTGGCATTTTTCAAGAATTACGAGAGTAAAGGCGAGGTTTTTGCTAGTTAAATATATAGTTAAATGATATTTTAACAAATCCTTCTAAATGTTGTACTAAATTTATCAAAAACAAAATAAATTTCAGTTTATTTTCCAGTCAAAATCAGATTTGACCACTGATAGTCAAAACATATTTTGACTAGAACGGTTTAAACCGGTTTTCTTACATAATTAAAACCACTCCTGGTTAAAACCGGTACACTGGTACAATACAATCCAGTTTGTCAATGTGTTTGAAATTGTTTGGTATTACCACTAAATATTGATGTTTATTTTCAATATATTCATAAGAAAAGGTTATTAAAATTTTAAAAAATATATTAAAATATATAAGTGCATAATGGATTTAAAAAACTTTTTTTTTCTTAAAATGTCAAACGATGTTCTAACTTAAAAACTCTTTTAATTAATGATGCCAAATTTTATTACAAAATTTGCAGTTTTGCTTGATTAAGGATTTTCTCAAATCCAAAAAAAAACTACACTGAAAAAAAAAATTCGATTTTACAGTATAATATACTAGCTTTTCCAGATGCCAGTATTATACCGTAAAATCAACAGTAATAAACAGTAAAATAAGCAGTAATACACTGCTGCGCATGCGCGGTAGGTGTATTACCGCTTATTTTACTGTTTATTACTGTAAAATCAACATTTTTTTTTTTTTTCAGTGTACTTCCTGACACCACTTCTGAATTCACTTTTGTTCAGAAACGCATGAAATTGGCAGATGTTCTTATTCAAAAACTATGTAATTAAACGACATTTTCCATTTTTTGATAAAGGCAGAAAATCTTTCAGAAAATACTGTCAAAATGGGTGTTTTGGACCGAAGTTCGGACATGGCAGCTTTAGAAGAGGGGAAAACTCGTCACGTGACAAGAATAGATTATAATTAAATAAGTAATTTAGTTATAAAAAATGGAAAACTCTTTTCGATTCCAAATCGCTTGAATAGTCAGACCTGCCAATTTTATGTCTTTACGTTTAAAAATGAGTGAAAAAAAAATGTGTCGAGGTTTCACGTTGTTGAGCAGGGAATTTCACTTTAGGTGTTCCTTAAAAGGTGAAACTTATTGTCTAACATAAGAATTGGTCTAGCTCTTAAATTAAAAGAATAATGAATTGGAGAATGAAATACAGCTTTGAATCTCAAAAATCTTTCATTTTTTTCTGTTTTTCAGTGTGTTTATTTTTTATTTTTTTTTTTGACATTATTACTAAATATTGAATTAAAATTGTTTTTTATATGTTCATTAAAATAAAAACTAATGAAATCAGGGCTTGTTTACCGAATAGGCCCGTGAAACCCGAGCTTACCCACTGAAACACAAAGGGGCCCCCAAATTTACTTTTAAAAACTAATTTTTAGGAAAAAATATTTGAGTCAGGGTAAAAATGTTTTTTTTTTTTTTTTTTTCTTAATCATAGCTACTAAATTTTCCATCAGACTATTACTGATTCATTTATACTCTTTTTTTCTGTTGATATAATATATGGTATAAAAACAGTGATCAAATGCAACTTATTTTAAATTGTTAGCTCACAGGCTATCAAAGCCTATGCGCTAATGTGCCCGCCGTTTCTGTATATATATATATGTACGTATGTGTGTACGTATCACGATAACTCTAGAAATATCCGTTTTGCTTATATGTTCATTGTGATAAGGCGCTGCCCTGATTATGTTTGGGGGTTCATTGATTAAGTATCAAGGGGGACCGGGTGGCTAATTCTCCCTTAATTTAGATAAATGGGTTTTTCATGCAGAATTTTCAGAATTTGATTCAAATTTTGTTTATCGGTTCATTGTGATAAGGCGCTTCCCTGATTAGGTTTAGGGGTTCATTGCTTAATTATAAAGGGGGAACGGGGGATAATCCCCTTTTAATTTAGATAAATGGGTTTTTCATACAGAATTATCGGATTTGCTTCAAATTTTGTGTATAGGTTCATTGTGATAAGGCGCTTCCCTGATTAGTTTTGGGGGCTTATTGGCTATGAATAAAGGGAGTAGGGGCCCAATCCCCCTTAATTTATTGTCGATTTATTTATTTTTCGAGCGGCATTATTCTTTCAAATAAGAGTATAATATACAATTAGTGTCAATAGCCTGTGAGCTCAATGTCATCAGTTTAACTGGGCACTTTTCTTTTTATCTTATGTTTTACGTTTTAATTTCAAACGTGCTAAAAATAACAGAAAATTTAATCTGTATAGATATATTTTGTTTGTATTCATAAAGAGGGGAGAAATGACATAAAACATGGAGAACAGGTTATTGAAATAAAGGGGAAAGTAATTAGCATTCAGTAATACCAAATTTCTGTTTATAAAATAGAAGCAAAATTGCGTTGCATCAGCCAAGCATAAATTTGCGTCAAATATTTGTTATCCCTGCTCTGTTCTTAGCATTGGCAAATCCTGCAATTTGTAAAGCATAACATATATTGAAGTTCAAATATTGGCACCTGTTCCACATTTGTAAATTCATTTACAAAATTAATTTGTTATGTTTAATTATGTATATGTAATAAAATATTTTTTATATGTATATAGGTAGTTAGTTTTGGTTTAATATTAAAAGTGTTGTTTACTCGGAATTTTAATGGTAAAATTTAAAATTGTTGAAGCATGAGACGTCGGGCTTCCTCTACTTCTAAGTCTTAATCGGGCCCTGAATGAAATCAAAAGTTTATTAATAACAACTTTGCTACCATTACTTTTTACCTTTTTTAACTAAACATTTTATAGAGTATAGAAAAAATTAGGTCTTATTAAGCTTCATAAACTAAATATGTAAATAAATATTTATATATATGTACATCTATACATGAACATTTTTTTTATATTTCTATGAATATCATAAGTGGCTCCAGATTAAAAAAAATCAGTTTTACAAAAGGATTTAAAAAAGAAATTACTGTCAATCAAAGGGATCGTGCTGAAAACAAAAAGAGATCCGGAGAATAAATATATTCGTAGCTCCGCTTCTCAATAAATCTCTCAGTTTAGTCGTTTTCAAAGAAAGCTTTAAGAAACAAGGAATTAAGGGTTACTTTTTTGATCAATGAAATATGTATATTTTACAAAAAGATATATATCCTTTTAGGATAGATTCGTGCTAAGAATATAAAGAATGTAGCAAAATATGCTTTTGATAACTTTAGTGTAAAGTCGTTCAAAAGAAAGGAAGTACAAATATTAGAATTTAATTCATTTTGGGTTCAGCCTTGAGTTTATCTTTTCTAAAAAGAAACATTTATTTATTTATTTATTTTTTCGTTTCTTTTAAAAGCGTACACTTTACAGTGTCTGAGACACGTAATAGAAAATTTTTCATAAATAAGTATGCATGTAAAAATGTTGAAAAAAAAACTTTTTTATAAATATTTAATATTTTTAAAAATCACGCCTAATTTCCTTATTACAATTCATGTTGTTCCAGGCAAATTCTTCTACAGTACGTTAATTTAACATGGTTCTCGATTGTAGGAAATTCACCCAATAATGTTAACACTTAGTAGAAATCCCAAACTTGTGAATTTATTTTTAAAAAATTATAACCTCTATTTATTTTTTAAGGTATGGCAACGGGGAAAAAAACGTTGTTTAAACTATCAATTCGGGATTTCTAAATTGTTTTCTCAGTGTAAAATCATAATTTAATTAATATTAAACCATTAATTGATTAAAGCGCATTATAAATAAATTATTACACGTTTTACTTTTTATTTATATTTTCTACTTTATAGTGTTCAAAATATTTCGTTGTTGAAGTTTCACAGCCAATTGGCTTATTTTGGCGAATAATTAATTCTGTTGTTATTGTAACTCGTATACAATTGTAGCCCTAAAGAATATTTGGTGATTTATCACCGGCGGCCGGTCAACGGAAAAATTGCCTTTAAATTAATTTGTCAATCTGTTATTAAGTTCTAAAAATATTAAAATATTGTATTGTCATCTTAAACATATACCTGTGTACATAATTTTTATAACTCTAGCGTATCAATATGTTAGTGAAAAATCGATTACAAAATTCCATCTTTTAATACTAAAACAAAGTTAAATAGAAAGGTGTATATAAGATATTTTAAAATGTTATTTATAATTATTATTATTAAAATATTTTTGTAAGCTTACATTTAAAAATAATCCGTAAAAGGATTTTTTTTTTTACTGTTATTTATTTTTGTTACTAGTTTTCTTACCGTTTTGTTTATTTATACTGTTATAGAACAGTAAAGCCATTTTTAATCACTTCGCTGAAAAGTGCTCAAATCATTCTACTAAAAATGGAGCTAAATTATAGCTAGCCAAAATCTGGAAGAGGGTTATTCAGTCAATGAATGCATCAATCTAGTTTTAGTGCGACAACTAAGTTTTCAGAAGTACCTTTTTGTTTCATGAATTGGAAAAAATTTTTAGTAAAATCTGCATTTAGTAAAATTAACTTGCATTTGAAAAATTCAAGTTTTATTGTAAAGAATAATAATTAAAAATATATATAATACAAGGCTAATATTACATACAAGGTATATATGCGATCTTTAAGAGCGCAGTGGAAAGAAACTTAAAAAATAGCAAAAAATAACCTCAAACTGAAAACTATAGCATATAAGATTATTATACCTTAAAGGCATAGCATAAAGACATAGTAAACCTTGAAAGACATTTGGTACCTCTTTGTTATAGCCGCCCCTACAATTACGATTATGCCAAGTTGGAGTTAATTTCGCCATGCTGGTGAATCGCGAACGTAGCGTGCACTTATAATAGAGATATAAAAATACTTGAATTATGTAATATAATATTGTATGTTAATAAGAATATATTGAAATGTTTCATAGAAAATTCATACTCTAATGTTTACATAACAATTTCAAATGCTTCACAAGAATAACACATTTTTAAAACACTTCTCTCGCGTAAATATTCCAATCAACTGTCGTATTTTCACCCATATATAGTTGCTTCCATTTTATGGATGCCAATTCCTCTGCTCAACAGTACGAACAAGCAGTTACGAACAGTATTCTTGAATCACTAAACTTATTTCCAATACGGAGGCCTTTTTTTTAGAACTTTTTACCTTGCATGACCTACTTAATCATGGCTTTTTTCACACTTGTTTGTTGGATAAAAGCACGCGCTTTTGAAAAAAAAATGAGATCCATCTCAGTACTAAATAAATTAAAAAAATTGTTTCTATATTTATAAAAATAAGTACAGGCGATTAACTCATTAATGCCGGTTGGTACGAAAACTTGCCATTTAAGTTTTTGATACGAAAGTTTTAAATATGAACACCAGTATCTTAGTAAAAAAAAATCATATCTAATGTGAAACTATCAAAGATTCAATCAGTTAAAATAACAGTACGAGAAAACTGGTGTCAACTGGTATCAAAGTATTAAAAGAAGTGTAAAATAAGTCGTCGTTAAAGGGTTAAAGAAAAAAATCCAACATGCAGTTAAAGCATTAAAAGCATTTAAAATGTTCTGGAACATCAACGAAAAAGAAATATGACAATAGCATAAACATGTGCTGTTTCTTTAGGACTGCAAACCATTTGACGATATTTATAACCTAACTTGCCGATATATCCTTGGGGACCGCTATAACATAGAAGTGTCAAATCTTTAACATTTTTTTCTTTTATTCAGAAAATAAAACGCAGTTACTTAAATTGAATTATCTTTCATGTTTCCTAATAAGTTTAAATTAAAGAGGACTTTAACAATAAAGTAATTTCGATCACTTCTTTGAAAAGTGTCCTGCAAATTTACGTCAAAATCATTCTTCTAGAAATAGAACAAAAATGTATTTCTCTGAAACATCCGAAATTCGAAAGCGGCTCGTTCAATCGATGAATATAACAATCTAGTTAGTTTTAGCGCAACGACTGAATTGGAAGCCGTACCTTATTGTTTCATGAATTGGAAAAATGGTTAGTATAAATTGCATGTAGCAGAAATTTTGTCGCATCAGGAAATTTCGATTTTTATTGTAAAGACAATTCGATAAGTGAAAAAGTTGTTTCACATTTCAAAGGGGAATTTTCGATTTTTTTTCTTTTTTTAAGCTTAGTGAAGGTTTCTAAGCTTCAAAGTTCCTTTTTTTCCATCTCTGGGAAACATTTTTATTATTTATAGTAAAAACACAGTCAGGATTCTTAAATTATTGCAGAATTCTCATTAGTCACAATTAACAAAATTCATTATTAACAAAAACGAAAAATCATACGTCAAGCATAGATTATGTAACACTTTCCAACACTTTCAAAATAATTTTACAAATCTTTAGCGTTTAATAAGGTGAAAGGCATATTTAAAAACACAATTTCAGGAATTACCAACACTATTCGGAAAACTATCCGAATTATTTTGTGCAGCCCTGTATATGATCTAAATATTTGTACATATACTATATAGAATGCTTAATTTTAGTTCAGTTAGGAAACGCGTAGCACAGTTTAAAATTCTACTTCTGGAATTTAAGTCAATAAACGAAAATGTACTCGAGAACTTTTGTGCTGACCTGTACCTCTATATGATCTATAGAATTTATACACACCAAGTAATAGCCAAAAAATTAGTAAAATTTAGAAACGCACTTAGCAACTGAAAACGCACTTCTAGTAATTATTGTTAACCGGCAGTATCGAATTATTTTGTGTGTCCCTGTAAATGATAGTTGAATGCTATACACACAATATCCTATAGTAAGCCTATTGTAATGCACCTTAGTGATATATATCAATTTCAATATATTTCAAATAGTGAAACATTATTAAAATTAACCGCAAACAATTTTTCTCCGTAGACCGTAATGTAATAGAATTTTTTTGAGTGACCCTGTAGAGGAACTGAACCATATTCTTATAGTACGCCTCTTTTAGTGCAACTCAGTGATATATTTGAACTGCTATATGTTTTAAATTGTGTAACATCATTAAAATAAAGCACAAGTGATTTTTCCCCACAGACCATAATGTAAAGTAATTCTTTTGAGTGTATCTGTAAAAAAACTAAGTGCTACACACTTCATTTTCAATACCGAACATGCCATAGGAAACTATGATCACATATACCAATTGCATGACAATCTATATGTATTTACGCGAGTTAGAGCACAAACAGACCAACAGACAAACCGAATTCATAAACACTTTTTAACTATGTTGGAAAGCGTTAAAAAGAGGATTGTCATATCTAGGGCTTGACAAATGCGGTCCCAGGTCACCACTGGCTACCAAGCTATTTAATCTAGCTGTTATGTTCCAGTTATTTTGTAAGTTTCAAATCAGATTTTTGTGTTCCGTATTAAAACTGATAAATCTATCCCTTTCATTTTAAAGAATAGTAGCATATATAAGTGATTATATACTACTGTGGGCAAAAAATAGTAAGACTTTGTTCATAATTTTAAAATTCTTAATTTATTCTTCCAAATCTATTTCGTTCCCCTCAAAGTAATGCCCCCTGGCCCCAATACACTTGTGCCAACGTTTCTTCCAATCCTCGAAACAGTTGTTAAGTCAATTTCCGGAATAGCCTTCAATGCGCGTAGCGATTCACGTTTAATGTCTTCAATTGACTCAAAACGGTTTCCCCGGAGCGGTCGTTTGAGTTTGCTGAATAGCCAGAAGTCACACGGAGCTAAATCAGGCGAATACGGTGGTTGCGGCACGATATTGGTCGAAGATATGGCGAAAAACTCACGAAGAATTAATGAAGTATGCGACGGTGCATTATCGGTGCATCTTTCAAAATGGTTTTCACTGATCCTGCCAGTAAGGTCTCTGACTGTTAATCGTCGATTCTCAAGCACCAATTCCTTGATTTTATTGACGTGTTGATCATCAGTTGATGTTGATGGCCGTCCTGGACGTGGTTCGTCGTCAACGCGTTCTCGACCCTCTTTGAATAATTTGTACCAATCAAAAACACTTGCTCGCGCAAACAATTATTACCGAAGGCCTTTTGCAACGTTCTGAGCATTACGTTTCGGCACCAGAAATTTGATTCCGCACACAAAATTTAATGGAACTTCTTTGTTGAATAATTTCACTCATTGTAAAAATCGCCGAATGCACTTTTTGTACTTCAGAAAGACGAGCGTATACTAAACACTAATGATTATTTTGATGTGACATTTGGCACAGATGTCACTGACAGTCATACCAACCTAGAAAAAAAATATTTCGATGAATGGGTTTTCGCGCGAAATTTAAATTAAAAAGTCTTACTATTTTTTGCCCACAGTAGTAAGTAATTCATTTCAAGTAAAATTCTCATAAGAGGTCTCATTGTAGATGTTGCAAGATTACAAAATATTAAGAAACAAACTTAGAAATTATATTCAAATAAAATATTTTTTTTATACTTTTTACTTTTTTTCCTGTCCATTTATATTTTGCAGTGGCAAAAAGATCCGAAATTTCATAAGTTTTAAAGCACCATAATTCGGCAAGTTTTTGTCGTAGAAGAATGACATTTTTTTGTTTTATTGTTTCGTCAGAGCATGATGGAGAAAATGTATCTAAATGTAACTTATAAAACGTAAAGACTAGATAAAAATCAAATTTGTATTTTAATATGCGTGCACCCCTTGCAAAATAAATGCCACATCTAAAAGCTGTTCTTGATGTGCATACTTTTTGTAATGAGAAGTATCTTTTTATCATCAATAGTTTAAGATAATCACTATAACCTCTATTTTGAATCGCCCGGTTTATATACGCTACAAGTCATAGAGTACGCTGAAACTTGTCAACAGTTTAATTTAAATTTTATTTCAAGTTTTCTAATAAGTTTACATTAAACGATAATACTTATTGTAAATGGATGTATTTAATTTTATTCCTGCTTATTCACACTTTTATATCATCTCATCGAGAAGATTCTACAAATTACTTCCAAATAATCCTAATAGAAATAAAACGAAAATATACTTCTCTGATACATCTGGATTTCGGAGGAACTTTTCTCAGTCATTGAATGTAACAATCTAGTTTTAGAACAACGACTCTATTTGCAGTTGTACCTTATTGTTTCATGAATTGGAAAAATCGTTAGTAAAAGCTATCCTTAGAAGTATTAACTTGGATCAAGAAAATTCAATTTTTATTGTAAAGGCAATTCGATAAGTAAAAGAGATTTCAAATTTCAGGTTGTGTGTGTGTGTCGGGGGGAGGGATTTCATTTATTTTATTTTTAAGCTTATATAAGTTGTTAAGCGACAAAGTTGTTTGTTATGAATCGCTGGAAAACCTCTCTTATCATTTATAGTAAAAGCACCGTAGGGATTTTTCAATTATGGCAGGTTCACCTTAGTCATTACTACTTTCATTTCTTGAAAAGAGGATTGCCATATATATTGTATGGTATTAATAATATAGTATACTATAAGAAGTATATAAAAACTGAACTGCGCCGCCAGACGCCTGAGGGGTGCCTGTCAGCGTCTCAACCGCCGTACCCATATCCTGAGGGACATATAACACGCACGACCGGAGGCTGCTCTCAGTATGCGTTACGGTAGTCGGCGCACCGCTACCTGCGCATCACACCGATTCTACCAAGAGGTGACGACATGGTCGCCACGATAGGTGATGACCTGCACACAGCGGGAGTCCCCACATGGACCCTTGATGAATCGGCAGAAGACACCCGACGACTTCGTCGCCGGAACCCCATAAGAGGAACCGGTCCCTATTCCATATGTCGAGCTCTCCCGACGGCTCTTGCTTTTCCACATCTTCCGAATATTGAATCCTAGGGGAAGAGAAGAGAACTTGTTCATCTGCCGTGGTTATAAAAAGTATATAAGATGGATGTATCGGATATATGCGTAACACAAGCTTTTTCATCATAATTTTCCCTTCTGTAGTCACAATTGCCGGTTTTATTGGACGTAAGTAATAATTAGTTCAGTTTGGGACCTGTTTTTTGATGTTTCAATTACAAAGTCGTTCTTTGGCCGGCCCAATAGTTGTCTGGAAAGTCGTGAATTAATTTTAGGAACCCATGTCTGCCAAAAAGCAATCCGCTCTTCAGCTTGTGTCCGACATCTTTAAAGTTGAACTTCTGATAACACTTACATTATGTCCACATTATTGTAGTTAAGTCACTTAGCTTAATTATTTTGAGTCGCACAATCCGGAATTAGGCTTCACCCGTTCTCATTAACAAACATTTTAAGAGACTTAACTTAGCCAAACAGATGTTTGAACATGCGAATAAGTTGTTAAATTTGTAACTATAAAACTTCTGAGTATTCATAGTTTATTATTGTTTTCCTTCTTTGCGACGTGTTAAATAAATAAATGATTGTAAGGATCACTAAAAAAAACTGATTTACTTGTAGAACTCAAAATTTAGGGGCAATTTCAAATAAGAAAAATAGTTCAGAAGGTAGAGTTCTACTCAACTCATAGTTAAGAGAAGTTCTGAAAGTTAGAAATGTTTCAGAAACTTGATGAAGTTTAAAATTTTGACTCCGCGTTATATGTTTATAAAGTTCAAGTTGATGACTTGAATTAACTATCATAGTATATGAACAGGATATTACTAGGGGTCTCGTTTGGAAAGTAGGCGTTTCTTTTTTAATGATAGGATTAAAAGCTTTAGATTTATATGTGGTCCAGACCCGCATAATTCCCGAGCTATATTCTTACGAGCTCAAAATCACAATCAACTTTAAGTTGCATTTAACGTTTGTTCATGTTATCCAGTGCTGTAGTAGAGGGTAGATGGTGGTATACGCCATATAATTTCTGGATTCTAACTCCCTGTATTTCAAATAACACTGTAGCATATACTCCCTGGGCACATACTCTGCCTTTAGCGTATATTCTCTGGGCTTTTTCACGATTGCAGCACTGATTGTAATTTATAACTGGGCAGAATTCAATATCTGAAAATAATAACTGGAAAATCAACTTACCTGGAGCAGATTCAGAATTAATTATTAGATTTTAGAGTGTAATTTAATTTAAATTTTTTATTTTAAAATTATACTTTTTAATTACCTTTCATGCATTTAAGTAAGGAAGTATGTATGTACTTATGGATATAAAGTATTTAGTATATATTGTTCGGCATGAAGATAACATAAAAATAAAGGAATCCTTCCGGCCTATAGCGGAAGGAAAAGCTAGCTTCCCTACTCTTTGTTTTTAAGAATTCAGCTAATTTTACTCTGACGCGCGAAGCTAAACTGCGTGGAACCCAATTACAGAAGATTCCCAGTTTTTGTCAATATTGAATTTGAATGGGAATTAAAAAAAAAAAGTAGTCAGCTATCGTCAAGTTGGCTTCATTTGTGATGACCTATTTTTGCTGCCAAATTGGATGATATTTCACCAAGTATCGCCAGATTTGGTGAGAATTTGACTGTAGTTTTAAGTGTATGAGTGTTTGAACAATGGTTACAACAATGAAAGAGAATAGGTGAGAAACCACGTTCAATAAAACTCAGAAATTAAACTTTAAGGGGTAATCCCTTATTTTTATTCTGTTTTGTTTCAAAAGGCCAATCACCTTAGAATTTCAAAGTGCCTATATCTCAGTCATTTCTTAGATAGATGCGAAACAAAAAATGCTCCGGAATCCTTGTATCAATTCCGAACACTCAGGAGAAAGCATTTTGGGTTTTTGATGCATCTTTCTGAATTTAAAATCTTTAATATATTATTAAATATATCGCCATTTGTGATGATTAGCATGCAGAAAGAAATCAATAGTACCATTCCCCTCTACAATATACAACATAGCTGCCAACGTTTACGCTTTTATGTTATCACTTAAAGTTAATAGAAAATTTTATCTTTTTTAATTGAAGATTTCGGCGATTAAATAAGGCAAAATTTACTGTTAATTTTTAGCTGTAAGAAAAAAGTGCAATTTGTAAAAAGTAAAATGTATGCAGCTATGCAATACATTATTAATACAATTTTCTTATAATCGAGGTAACTTTAAAAATAATCTAGTAACTTTTGAGTGATCCAATATATATTCTAAATAAACTGAACGATTGCGATTTATTATTCATATAAATCAAATAGCATTTGTTAATATTATGTGGCCAATACTTTCTTGCTACACTACAAGGCAATTTTCAGTTCACCACTTAATTAAAATTCTGTTTGTTTACCAACGTATATTCCATGAAATTGCTCAGAACTATATAGCACAAAAGGCAAACACGATGCATTTCTGTTAATTCAGTTATTTTGATGTTAGTTTTCGCCATTTTATAGAAGATATTAAATAAATATTTGACTACATTAATAATATCTTCAATTATGTTAATAATTTACGATATTAACATTTTCAAAACAGAGAATTTTTCCCATCATATTACGTAAAATAAACACAGGGTGGTTCTTATTAAAGGTCCATACATACAGAGTGCTATAATCTGTCCTAATTAAAGTCCTGCCAAAGGAATTTAATTATATTTTGATTAGATTCCTCACACGATTGTTTCAGGAATCCTGCAGGCTGCATTCGACCCATTGGTTTAATGAACAAATAATATAAGATTAATTTATTTAAGTATTTATTATTCTTATTAATAATTAAAATAAGTATTATTCTTAGCCTACTATAGCGTGTAAGTGAAATCTTCCAGTATACCCGTTGTTAAGCCGAAGAACTAACTAGAAAAAATGTCTATGCGATAAAATACAATAATTAATTTAAAAGCTATAATAAAACCAGAATAGGAATTGTGCCAGTTTATTATTTTATTCAGACGATAAAACAGGGTGGTTTGTTTAAATTTAATTCTACACCAAGTTTCCTAATAAGTTTAAATTTAAAAGAACAATACTTGAGGAATTTATTTTTTCGTTGAAATGTGTCCTGCAAATTACGTACAAATCGTTCTTCTAGAAATAGAAGAAAAATGTATTTCTCCGAAATATCTGAAATTTGGGAGAGGTTCGTTCAATCAATGACTGTAAAATAAGTTTTAACGCGACGACTCAATTTCCAGTCGTATCTAATTGTTTCACGAATTGGAAAAATGGTTAGTAGTAAAAGCTGTCTCCAGTAGTATTCGCTTGCATCGGGAAAATTCAATTTTTATTGTTAAGACAGCCCGAAAACAAAACGTTGTTTCAACTGACCACCCTTGGGGAAAGGGGGAGCAACTGAATTAATTTTCTTTTCCAGTTTATAAAAGTTTTGTGTAATTATTTTAAGAAATTACATAAATAAAGCAACATACGTTCCTGTATTGGTTTAGATTATAAAAAAAAACGCACGGTTTAGGTCAAACCTGTTTGTAAAAACGAAATTTAAATTTTATTAAACGGCAGAGATTTTATTGTTTTTAGCAACCAAAATAACGTTGTCTGATTTATGATAAAAGCACAACGATCATAGTAAATCATTGTTGTAGCGATTTTGTTTATTGTGAATTGTCATGATGTTTGGATAATGGGTCTTTTGATATGTGTTATGATATTATTTGGATAATGTAGATTATGATATAAATTGGATAATGAGCAAAAAAAGCAGTTTTATAATAATCTTTTCAAACGATGGGATATGAAAGTTCTTCACTCCCTCTTTTAAAAATATCAGTAGAGGCTGTTTGTATAGTTTCATTTATAATAATTAGAATCATTGTAAATAATTTTAAACAATCAAAATTAATATTTACCAAAAAAGAAAAAGAGAGAGCAAAATAAACTGCCTTAATGATAGATTTTATTTACGTGCCGGTATGTTAATAAAAATGTTTATGAAACCCAAGCAGCATATAACTCCCGTCCGAACTTTTGCCGAATGTTTTAATCCAGCGTTTCCCAACCTGGTGAACCCAACCTGGAAAACGAACTTTATTGCATTTTAATTATTTATACTATTTTTGCATTCTGAATTAAAAATTTTCTCATCCTGCATTTCTTCTTAGATGTGAAAATACTACTTTTTAAAACTTCTGATAATACTACGGTTATTTGTAAAGAAATAGTATTAATATTTTTTTTTCCTTACAACATCTAAATAATCATTTTAATGAATATTTTGTTATTTATGTCTTCTTTTTAAATTTCTAAAGACATAAAATTAAATTTCTCACTGACTGGAGAAATAAGATGATCTACTTCTATATAAAACTATTTATGTCTGAACTTTTAGAAAAAAATTTAGATATTTTTCTAAATTTTTCTTAAATTTACCATTTATTTATACAGTTTTGTATTTTCTTAATCTTCAAAATTTTACCAGAATAGTTTCCAAATTATATAATTGCAATTCTTAATTCTTATTTTAGAAAACGTATTTTAGTGCATATAGTTCTTGTTATAGTCTAAATTTTAGATATTATCACTCTAATTTCCAATTTCGAAAGAGAAAGTGTTCTCAGAAAGAAAACAATAACGAAAAATCATACACCAGGCATAGATTATGAAACACTTCCCAACAGATATCTAAATAAGCAACTTAAAAAAAACACATAACTCAGTAAAAATCCACTTCCAGCAATTGCTGTCCATATCAGGTAATGTGTTTAGATTTTTTTTTTTTTTTTTTTTTTTGCGCAGCGCTATATATGATTTATAGAATTTACACACACCGCCTCATACACTCAAAATTAGATCAGCTTAAAAATGCAAACGTACTTCAGCAACTATCGATCTTAGTCGTTCCTGTAAACGATTTTTTTTGTGTGTCTCTGTAAATGAACGACAAATGCTCTAAAGGAAACACGCAGTGCACTTCAATGAATTCGTTATTTTTGAAGTATCATGACTCTCCATAGATCATAATGTAACGAAATCCGTTTTTTTGCGTCCTTGTAAACGAACTATAAAGGCTACTTATTCTACACTCCCGATAAAGCATTTTCTAATACATCTCAATGATGTATATCGATCTCATTATGTTTGAAATATCGTAACATCAATAAAATGCACCACAAACAATTTTTCGTCATAGACTGTAATGCAACGGGATTCTTTTGTGCGTTCCTGTAAATGAACTATAAATTCTACATATTTCATTTTCAATACTGAACATTCTGTAGTAAACCTCAATATCAATAGAATGGCAATTCGAGTATATTTACGGGAGTTAAAGCACAGACAGACAAACCGCATTCATAAGCACTTTTCAACCATGTTGGAAAGTGTAAAAAAAAAAAAATTGCAACCAAAATCGAAAAAGTAAAAATGTATACCCAGTTAGACATCGACCTGAAACATCCTAATGCAAAATTCATTTAAAAATATTGAATACAAACCAGTAATTTGAAAAGAACGCTCCAATAGGTTTATCTTTAACACCTTCGGGACCGGCGGCTTTTACACAAATTTTATTCGGATGGCACCACTTTGTTTTAGAAAGCTACCTTTACTTAAACTATCATAAAAAATGCTCCAATTAGAGAAAGTAAATATTACTTTTCTTTTTTTACTGGTGCCTAAAAGAAATTCTGTATGCTCTTTTTGAGGGTGCATATATGCACCCATGGTCCCGAATGGGTTAAGCTTGCAATTGTCTTTGCGTTTCTAGCGTATGATCTTAACATTTTGAGAGTTATTTGTACTTCAGACGTAACAGTCAATGTTTTGATTATTATTTTTCTGTATATATATGCATTAAAAGGTCTAACATAATATTTTTGGGTACTTTTCGGTTAGCCGGACGCCAGTGATGTATGTACATGTATAAATACATGCAATAATTGTATATTTTCTCTAGAGCAGAGTTTTAAAAATTTCATAAAATTTGGTAGATAGTAAAAATTTTAGTAGGCAATTAATATATATATATATATTTACTATCTACCAAATTTTATGAAATTTTGAAAACTCTGCTCTAGAGAAAATATACAATTATTGCATGTTTTTGTCCACTCCAGTGATGCATATCAATTTCATTATGTCTGAAGTATTGTAACATCATTTGAATACATCGGAAACTTTTTCTCATACAGTATAATGTAACGAAATGCTTTTGTACGTCCCTGTAAACGAACTATGAACGCTACATACTTCATTATCAATACCGAACATTCTATAGTAAACCTCAATAACATCTACAAATTTCATGGCAATCCGAGTATATTTAGGAAAATTAGAGAATGGGCAGACGGCAGGCTGACAGACAGACAAACTAAATTCATAAACACTTTTCAACTATGTTAAAAAGTGTTGAAAAGGATTGTATATTTTTAAATAATTGCTTATCAATTTTTTGGCATTTAAATCCAGTATTATTTATTAGTTCTCTCAATATTTACGAGAGTTGGAGACAGAACATATGAACAGACAGATACAAACCGAATTCATAAACACTTTTCAACCATATTAAAAAGTGTTAAAAAGAATTAGCTAATTAACTTTGTAAGAAAATGCACACTATTTAAATCTGTTTACATAATATTCAATAATATCCAACTAAATCTAATCTCCAATCTATAATTGGAGTTAATATCCAACAAGTTCAAGTAAATCTTCAGTATCTGAGACAGTTTCATTTCACAAAGAGAAGTAATAAGAGATTCTGATGTCTCCAATCTTCTCAGTAATAAAATCTTTTTATTTTCTTCGTCGAAAATATTCTCCTACGAATGACACCCTTGACACTCAACAATAAATAAAATCAAAGGGTAACTCAAGAAATGTCTGCAGTTGAAATGAAACTCGTTACGTCTCCTTTAAAGGCAACAGTTCACTTTAACGATAACAACTCGAATTTGGAACACGCCTATTGTTTCTTAAATTGGATAATGGGTAAGAACAGCCATCTTCTAATAAAATCTTTCCAAACGATGGAAAATACGTGTATTGCAGTAGTGGGTGTTCAAACAAATACATTTATTTGTAATCCTCTTATTTTAGAGCTATCTAATGCGATGCCAAGTATAGACGATATTTTTTGAAAAAGGGGGGAGGGCATTTTTTTTCCTTTTGTTGTGTATTAATTTTTTCCAAAGAAATACAAAGAATAACACGAACGAAAAAAACATGCGTCAAGCATAGATTATGTAATACTATCCAACACTTCCAAAATAATTTTGCAAATCTCTACCGTAAGGTGTAAGATGATGTCTAACTAAACAATTTTGAAAACGCATAACATATTTAAAAATCCAATTTCAGGCATTGCCAACAATATTCGAAAAAATATCTCAGCTCTTTTGTGCAGCCCTGTATAGGATCTATAGATTTGTAAATATACTAGATAGAATATTAAATTTTAGTTCAGTTAGGAAACGCGTGGCAGAGTTTAAAATTTCCCTTCTGCAATTTCCGACAATAAACGGAAACGTACTCGAAAATTTTTGTGCTGCCCTGTATGCAATCTATACAATTTATACACACCAACTAATAGACAAAAAATGAGTTAAATTTAAAAACGCGTTCAGCAACTGAAAAAGAATTCCCAGCAATTATTATTAATAAGCAGTACTTTAACCAAATTATTTTGTGTGTCCCTGTAAATGAACGATGAAAGCTATACACACAATATTCTATAGTAAGCCCCTTCTAATCCACGTTAGTGATATATATCAATTTCAATATATTTGAAATAGTGAAACATTACTAAAATAAACTGCAAACGATTTTTCTTCATAGGCCGTAATGTAACGGCATTCTTTTGATTATCCCTGTAAAGGAACTATAAGTGCTATGCACACCACATTCTATAATTAGTCTCTTGTAGTGCACCTCAGTGATATGTATTAATTTCAATATGTTTGAAATTGTGTAACATCATTAAAATAAACCGCAAATGATTTTTCCCCATAGACCGCAATGTAACAGAATTCTTTTGAGTGTCCCTGTAAAAAAACTATAAGTGCTGCACAGTTCATTTTCAATACCCAACATGCCACAGTAAGCCTTAATAACATATATCATTGCATGACGATCCGAGTATATTTACGCGAGTTAAAGCACGGACAGACAGACAGAAAGGCAGAGAGACAAACCGAATTCATAAACACTTTTCAACTATGTTGGAAAATGTTAAACAATGAATAAATCTAAGAAAATCGCCTTATGTTTTTTTATGCACAGATAGCTTCATAAATATATATTAATTCTTCTTCTTCTTATTATTATTATTATTATTATTATTATTATTATTATTTTTCAAATTCTCTTATTTTTAAAATTACAAACTTTTTACACCACAAAGTCAACTTCAAATGTTAGTATGTTAAAAATCAAAATTTTATATTTATTGGTATAATTGTATGTAGGATACGATAATATATATTCCTTATATTTTATTCACATTTGATAAGAAAAATTAATTTTTTTTTTTACAATGCATACAAAATTTTGAAATGTAAGTAAAATTGAAATTTTGAAATTTTAATAAGCGAAACTCTTAAAATTGATAAAGCTAAATTAAAATTTTACGAAAGAAGAAATAATAATAACTTTCATTTTATTTATATTGAATGAAATTTTAAAGTTATATAGCTGAAGATATTATTCGAATGAAATCAATGCGTCCTAAACTTTTCTTATTTTAAAAATACGCCTACAAAACAACAATTTCAGCAGAAAGTTCCTCCGTTTATCTGGACCGCGGATAGATGGCACCAAAACAATATTTAAAAACTAATCTCAATGGAGGAGCAAATTTCAAAATTGCTTTCCTGATCCACTCGTCAGATTTCTGAAATGGTCCTTCAATTGTGCAAATTATGGAAAATTTGTTAGTTTTGGATGTTTTATAGAAATATGTGCTAAAAAGAGATGATTTGAGATAAAGAAGAGATTTGTATTTAGGCAGATAAGTTTTCCCATACGCATCGCAAATCGAAATTAATCCTGACATGGCTCCATCTTATCGCCGACTAGTAAGATGGATGGGTCCTGACCAAAATCGTCACCTCACTTGCGTATTATATAAATAGCTAGTAAGTTGAGTCAAATATAAAAATTGTATACAGAAAACTATATATTCATCTGCTATCGTCTTAAATTCTCACCAAGCTTGGCGACACTTGATGAAATGAAATATCATCAAAATTTATCCTGTGCAATATTTTTAATTCAGATATTTTTTTCCGAGCCGAATTTAGTGTTGGAACCCCTCCCTGCATTCTGCAGTATAAACCCAGGCGTGCTGTGACCGCTCCGGTCTGTTTTTCGGAATTTGTATGATTTTATATTTTTAAACGGTAATCTATTCAAACGAACCTAACGTTGGGGGGGAGAGGGTCATTCGGCAGCATACACCCGGACGTGCTATGTCCGCTTCTGTCTGGTTTTACAAACGTCCCTCGAAACTGTATGATTTTATATTTTTAAACAAAAAAGTATATAATCGGGTGTGATAAGCACTCTCCGGTCTCTTTTTGCAAACAAGCTTCGGATTTGTATGATTTGACATTTTTAACACAGCGAAAAAAAAAAAAATCTCGCAGTTCAATCTCTTGCCTCTTTTTAAAACTCAAAATATCCGAGAGTTAAAAATGGAAAACCGAACCTGGACGATAAACCCTGGTGAAACGTCGAATATACTTAGAAAAAGAAGGGGAAAAGTCAGCAACGTTTACGATAAATAACGTCCAGAATTATTTTTAAATAGTAAATGCAAATTAATTTTAACCAAAGATATCGTTACAACCGGAAGGTAGATTATATAAGTGAGTTTTTCCCATCCCATCCGAGGAAAACGTGGATGGCGGTTTAAAATTGTAGAAAAAAAAGAAAACATGAAAATATGAAATTGGCCTACAGAAACATTTTTTTTTTTCTTTTTTGAAGTTGTAAATATTATATATATATTTTTTTAATGTCGTTACAATCGGAAAGGTACGGCCAAGTTTAAGTTCGTTTGGATGTTTTTCGTTTAAAAATATAAAATCATACAAATTCAAAGGTTGTACTTTACCGAAGGCAGTTGCCCCGAACATTAGGTTCGTTTAGATTTTCGGTTAAAAATATAAAATCAAAACATACCGGGGCGTACGTAGCACGCCCTGTCTACGCAATCAGAGGCAATGGGGCCCCCACGTTTGCATAGATTTTCATTTAAAAATATAAAATCCTACAAATTCGAGGGTGTACGCTGCCGAATGTAGTGGAGCCCCAATATTAGGTTCATTTAGAAAGATTTTCGTTTTAAAGTATAAAATCCTTCAACACTGGTATTAACTATATATTTAAGATTCTTATCACAGGTCCATGCAATCCCGAGTAAGTGAGCTAGTACATATGTAATGGTAATTGCTCATCAAACGAAAATATCTACTCCGCCGCTAATAAACGAAATATGTGTTTATAAAAACGCGAAATCTGTCGCGAATTTCAATAGCCATTTTCGAATATTTTAATTTCTTGTAGAGTTGAAACAATATTTACAACTTAAGTTTTATTTTCTTATTTAGAACGCGAAGACGGAATTCGCAATTTAACTGTAAAATAGAAAACACAATACTTAAAGCTACAGTATACTTAACGTTTAATAATAAGATCTTTCGTGTTAAATCGTCGGATATCCTACACGATTTCATTTCACAAAGGAAGCTAATAAGAAATTTCATTGTCTCCACGCTACTCTGTTAATAAAGTCGTTTTATTTTCTTCGTAGAAAATGTTCTCAATCGAATGATACCCTTGACACTCAACAATAAATAGAATTAAAGGGTAACTCAAGAAATGTCTGAAGTTGGAAAGAAACTCATCTAAGTCTGTAAAGACCAGTTCACTTTAACGATAATAACCTGAATTTGAGACTCGCCTATTGTTTCAGAAATTGGGTAATGGGTAGAAACAGCCATCTTCTTATAAAATGTTTTCAAACAATGAAAAAAGCAAGTGTATTGAAGCAGGACTAGAAATAAATTTATTTGTTATAATTATTATTATTATATATTGTCTATTTTATAAAGTTTTATAAATAATAACTACAAAAAACAAGAAAGAAAAATCATGCATCAAGCATCTTATGAAACACTTTTCAACACTTTCAAAAAACTATAACAAAACTTCACAGTTATGGTGAAAGTTTATGTCTAAGTAAACAATTTGGAATACGCATAACCCGTCAGTAGTCGGACAAATATCCGAATTATTTTGTTCAGCCCTGTATAAGGATCTATACATTTGTATATATATTGCATAACATTCTAAAATTTACTTCAGTTAGGAAACGCATAGCACTGTTGAAAATTCTCCAACAGCAAATTACGCCAATAAGCGGAAATGTACTGCAGATCTTTTGTGCAGTCCTGTACAGGATCTATAAAATTTATATACCCTAGTACTATGCAAAAAATGAGTTACATTTGAAAACGCGTATCACAACTGAAAACGCACTTCCAGCAATTATTGTAAGCGAATACTTTTGTGTGTCCGTATAAATGAACGACCAATGCTAATGCACCTAATTCTAGAGTAAACCTCTTGTAGTGCACTTCAGTGATATCATGTTCAATATGTTTGAAATAGTGTAATATTATTAAAGTACACCGAAAACGATTTTTCTCCATGGACCATAATGTAACTGAATTCTTTTGAGGGTCCCTGTAAATGCTACACACTTCATTTTCAATATCAACCAAGCCATAGTAAACCTCAATAACATGTTTCAACTATGTTGGAAAGTGTTAATAAAGTAATTAAATGTAATTTTTAAATCAGCTTGACTTGCAGATGTCCCAAAAGAGCTATAAATGGATCGTTTTAAAGGATTTTAGCTTTTTTGTGCCGGTGGCATTACAACAGAACAAAACCGAAATCTGCGATGCAGATTTTTTTTTCTTGACTTTACATTTTTCAATTTTTTATTACTATAGTGCGACTTGCACTTGTTAGAAGTTGGTACAAAAAGCAATTTCATCGGCATTGAAAACATTCTCACGACATATGGGCACTTTTTTCTTCTCCAGAAATTTGTTTTTACGCTATGCCATACCTTTCACGAAAACGAAACAGCCAACCAGTACTCGCTTCAAGTTTCACGGTTTTCATGGGCTATGAAACATATTAATATCGTTTCTGAAGTGGGCAAATTTGTTGTCTTATATCTTTAAACCAAGTGAATACAGTTTCATAAATCGCTTAGCGTAGTTTCCCAAATCGCATTGATTTCCTGTTTAGGCATATTAAACCAGAAAAATCTTCACAGTTTTTTCCTTTTCTTTTAAAATGGCAGCTAATGCAGAAGTATAGCCAACAAAAATTCTTTCTCGAGATCTACCTGCCTTATCCCTGTGCTTACAGCTTGTATAATATTACTTTATTCTTTCAATGAAAATTGCTTTCCTTTTTTATTCTATACCATAAAAAAAAAAAAAAAAAAAAAAAGAAACAAAAAGAAAAAAAATCTGATTCCAAATGTGATTTTTTGAATTATTGCAGATTAGAAATTCACTAATATGTACAGATGTTAATCGCCAAATTCGAATGTAAAGGACTGCTTAAAAATAAATTCTTTGGATTTCCTACACATATATATATATATATATATATTAACGAGTGTAAATACAAACCGAAGGAACTACAAAGAAAATAAATTAGATATGAATGTAAAGGAAGAGTTTCTTAATTTTAGAGATGCGCATAGGATAGCAAATTCTCTCAAAAAACAGCTGCGAGAAACGCTGAAAATTCGAAGATAGTGGTGTATTCAAAATAAAAAAGAGTTTTCCTTCGGAAATTTAGTTTTTCTATAACGATTTTTTTTTCCTTGTGAACTCGGCGTTCGTTAAACTTAAATGAACATTCTTTTAAAGACTTTTAAATTCGTTAAACTGAAAAATTTGTTAATTTGAAATTCGTAAAAGTGAACATATTTATAATGGTAAAGTAAAGGGGATTTTTTCTAATCTAAATAATATTCGTTAAACTAAAAAAATCCTTAAAGTGACATTTGTTGGAATGAGATTCTACTGTATATTAAATTTTAAAAAATCTATTAGATTTTTCATTTAAAAAAGGTTTTTATACCTATTCAATATACGAGGTAGTATGTTCGATAAACCGGGAAGCCCGGATCGGAACCTATAGTATCGATAAACGTATTTTTGATGATTGAGTAATATTCCAGCTATAAATATATTAAAACAATGTTTCAACGATAATAATTTGTTAAGGACAGCAGTCATACCTTTCAGAAAATCCCCAAGTATATCGTTAACTTGCTGTATTTTAGAATACGTAAAATAGAACAAAATATATTTTCAGCTTTAATCTAAAATATGATCTTATAAAGCAGCTGATTTTGCTTATTTGCTGATAACTTGACAATTTATTGTCATAAATAAAAGAAAATTTATATTGAGGGTTTTCGACCGTGAGGATTTTAATGGTGACGAAAATAATATATTTCCATTATGAACTTTTTAATAAGCTCATTATTAATGCATGCCTGGGGTTATAAATCGCAGGTTGTTATAATCCCTTTCAGTTTCTATTTAATTTTTCATATTTATTGTATGATGTTGAAATGTAACTTCTTTTTAGCAATCAAATTTTCATTTGTACGTTACGTGCTGGCATATTAAAAATTATTTGACTGAAAATTATTTTTTTAAAACATAAAACACCAGTAAGTTACAAGTAAACTTTGTTTGAAAGCACATCTTTTTTGTTCCATTCGATGGAATAAAAGTTGAAATTTGGCGATATTTAGAAGTGAAGGTATATGCTTTTAAAATGAAAACCATAGGGCGTGTCATGACGCTTAGTGTTATTTCTGTGATTACCATAAAAGACGGAAAAATTTTTTGCTTTATAATATAGATTCATGTTTTGTTTTATTACAGCTGGTCATGATCTTATTATTTGTTTTTTATTGAAAATAATAAATAATTTAAACATAAAATTCCTAACTCCAAATAACAATGTAAAAAATACGATTATAACATAGAAGTTTCACGAAATCTAAATGAAAAAAATATATATAATTCAAAATAGAAAACAGTTGTCAAACAGTAATTATATTAAAAAATAAAATAACACCGAAGCTTTCACTTATTTTTTCTTTAATATTTCAAATTTTAATTGCTTAAAAAGCGTAAAGCCAACAGAGTGAAAAAGTATCCAAGCCGAGACTCGAACCTGGGTCATCAATAAAGCGCACTGACGTTTTACCAACTGAACCACTTGGAACGATACCCAACCTGCCACTTTTCACTATCACATGTTGGCAATGATAGTGATATCACAGCACGCGATGGAATATTTTCCCGTGAGCCACCAACCCTGGAGCAAATACGAAACTAAAGAGAATCCAGCTTCGATGATTGAATAAATCTATTTTTAACACTTGGAAATTTTTCCATAGAAAATTTCTCGCGCCTTGCATTCATAATATTTCAAATTTTATATTTAAAAGTATCCAAGCCGGTACTCGAATGATGACTGTTGACCCGTGTTCGAGTCCCGGCTTGGATATTTCTGCTCTCTGCTGGCTGTACGCCTTTTAAGCAATAAAACTTGAAATATTATGAATGCAAGGCGTGAGAAATTTTCTATGGAAAAATTTCCAAGTGTTAAAATTAAATTTATCTTTTCTTTGTTTGAAATTGTTATTAAAACCTATTATATTGTTGATCTTATTCAGCTTTCGGAAAATAAAGATAAAAAAAACCTTGCATAAAATTCAAATCCAAATTTTTAATTAAAAAAAGTACGCTATTTTACAAAACGACCTTTGAGTGGACTTTTATTTAAATGAGAAAGATGCTGTAATGACTGGGGAAAGCGAAGGTGCTTGTTTTGATTTATTCAACATGGTATATAAGGTGTAATAACGAGGAGAAGTTTTACCTAATCTTGAAAAGCAATTTACGTTTATTTCAAGTCAGCCTTAAATAGCCGGGATTATAAAATGTATTTCAATAGTGATAATTACAGACGCGACATTACGGAAATTACTAAAGAATAATGCTTTACCTGTGTACGAATTAGAGAAATGAAAACACTTCTTAAATACAATAAATGGATTATAAATTATAAAGTATTGATGATAAACAGAAAAAATTCCAGGTGAAAAAGGTTTTAGAAATGTAGAAATGAGTTATTATACATTGTTTTAATAAATTTATTGCATATCGCATAATTCCAATTTTTTTATATAATATAATTTCAATTTTTACATAATAGAAAAACATGGAAATTATTCAGTTTTTTTTTCAATAATTATTCAATTTATTTTTGTAATATCATCAGCCTCTCACCCCCCCCCCCCCGAAAAAAGCGAGAGAAAGTATATTTGTTGTAGGTGGCCTAAAATGACCCCCCCCCCTTAAGGGAAAAGCTTGTGTAAAATCCCGGCTTATAACATATGTTATAAAACCCAGTTTTTTAAATATTTCTATTCAGGCGTGTAATACTGCGATCACTTGAACACCGCCATTGCTTCTTCTTCACTTATCACAACTAGTTTATGTGTTACCCTGTAGACAGAGCAACCTGTCTGAAAAAACAAAACATGTGTCTCGTTTTGCCCGTTAGGATAATTTTAGGCCACCTTCTCCTATATCCCATAATTCCATTTTTTTAATATAGCATAATTTCAATTTTTATTCCATAGAAAAGAGAATGTGGTTATTCAATAATTTTCTCAATAATTATTCAATTATTTTAAAATGTACAGTCAGCAAAACAAATAAATAAAAATGAAATAAAGAGACAGGGAACACCCATACATTTTAATCTCAAAGTGTCATAGAAAAGTACGAAAAAAAGCCATCTGGAAATTATATCTTCTTTCAATTTATGTTATAAAAAAAAAGTTTCGTGTGTCGTCTTCATAGTGAAATTGTACCAAACGCTGAAAATCTCAATTTAAACACCTAATTTTAATCATATTTGGCTTTTTCAATAAATTTGAGCCTTAGAATACCTAAAAGGAAACTAATTCGGTTATGTAGTTTAGGAATTATGAAGTTTTAAAGTTTGGAACTCCTGATGCTAAATTCATTTATAATCGTTGGGAGACAATTTGCAATGCGGGAAGTTTTTTAAGCATAACTCAAAAACCACTAAGCAGAATAAGCTGTAAATTTTAATCCGCATATTCGAAGCTTTTAGAAATCGATTTCTGTTAAAAAATTCATAGGTAAAAATTCATGTTTGTTTCTTTTCCCCTAAGATATCGAAAGATTTCATGCGACGCATCGAATTGCTACGACGCTATTAAGTAAATAGATAAAATGTAAATTAAAATAGTAATAAAAGTAAACAGTTCTTTTAAAAATAACCAAGTTTGGACACCATAAAAAATCTATATAACAATTTCAGTGCGCTCAAATATTAGATATAATAAACAATTTTAAAAATTACAACTGAACAAAATTTTATGTTTACCATTGAAAATTTCCTGTTTCATTGCCGTTTCGATCCTACTCCTTTAATCGTTTCTGATTCTGATTATCCTTTTATTTTATTGTGATATAATGATTTAAATGTATCTTCAATCGTAACAAAATTATACTAATCATTACTATAGGATATTTACATCTCGTAAATCCAAATAAATCAGAAATAAAATTGTTCAACTGAAAATAGAAAATGTTTAATTACATTAAAAAGACTTAAATTCAAAAATTTCACTCTCCTTTATTTGAAATTGTTTTTAAAAGTCGTGTTGTTGATTCTATTCAACTTCTCAAACGAAAAAAAAAATCTTTCGACATAAAATTGCTAGTATCAAAGTTTTTACTTAAAAAAAAAAAAAGGAGTCTTCTGTTTCGCGAAACAATCCGTAAGTGGACTTTTATTTAAATGAGAGGTAGCATAATGATTTGGGGTAAGCGAAAGTGATTTATTCAACATAGCGTATAACGGGATGTAATAACCCGGAGTAGTTTTCTGAAATCTTGGAAAGTAATTTGCGTTTATTTCAAACCAGCATTAAATACTTCGGATTATTATACGTGGTTAACCGGTGAAAATTACAGATGCGACATTACGGAAATTACTAAAGGAGGGTGCTTACCTGTGTATGAATTAGAGAGCTAAAAGCAATTAAAATACAAGAGATAGAAAAAAAAGTATGTTTTCTAAAGTGAGGGATAAGGAAGTATTGAATAGAAATAGAAAACTTTGCAAAAGAAAAAATGTGTTTTATAAAAATGAGTTAGTATATATTGATTATATATATACTTATTATTTCATTAATAAAGTATATTTTTAATTGATTAAAGTGATTTTAATCGGTATAGAAATCTTCTATTTGGGAATTTTAATAATAAAATAAAAGTAAAAATATTAAACATAACCATCCTTTTCTTATTGTACTTAAAAATAGATTTATTTTTAAATCAAAACACTTATAAATCAAAAGAAAAATTGTAAAAGCGTGAGACGTTGAAATGCTGCTAGAAATATGTATGTCATTATAACAGAATACACATTATAACATTTAAAGGAATTTTATTTCCTTAATTCCTGCCCAATGTAAGCACTCTTCAAACATTTCCATATAACTATAATTTAAACTTAATCGCAGCTAATTCTGCTCCTACTTGGCCTTTTTTTTATCCCTATGAAAAAAATATAACAATTTACATATGAAATCCGTATTTTTAATCGTAATAAAATAATATAAAGTTAACTATGATACATTACACAGACTTTACTACATTCAAGACCATCTAAATTAAAATAAATACATAAAAACATTTAAAAAATGAAATAAAGTATACGTTTCGCCATGACATCGCATAGCCTCATCAGTACTAACATCAGCTTACAAAACAAAACATCGAAGAAAAATGGATTCAGTTAAAGTTGAGGTTATTACTTTTGTTTTGTAAGCTGGTGTTAGTACTGATGAGGCTATGCGATGTCATGGCGAAACGTATACTTTATTTAATTTTTTAAATGTTTTTATGTATTTATTTTAATTTAGATGTTTTTGTGTAGTAAAGTCTGTCTAATGTATCATAGTTAATTTTATATATTGATTTAATTCAGACGTTAAAATGTATGTATATCTTAAAAATAATACTAACAACAAGTTGTTCGCATCTTGTAAACCCAAATCAATCAAATATATATTTTTTTTAATCTGAAAAGAAATAATTTGTATTTTTTGAATTTTGTATTTACATTAAAAAGACATAAATTCAAACTTTTCAATCTCCTTTATTTTAACCTTTTTTTTTTTTTTTTTTTTTTTTTTTTTTTTTAAATGTATTATTGATTCCATTCAACTTCCCACAATAAGAAGAAAATTCCTCCTGACATAAAATTCACAGTATCAAAATTTTTAAAAGCAGAAAAGGCGTCTTCTATATTTCACGAAACAATCTGTAAGTGGACTTTTATTTAAATGAGAGGTGCCATAATGATTTCAGGTAAGTGGAAGTGCTAGTTTCGATTTATTCAACATAGCGTATACGAGATGTAATAAACCTTGAGTAGTTTTCTTAAATCTTGGATAAGTAATTTGCGTTTATTTCAAGTCAGCATTAAATACTTCGCATTATAAAATGTATTTCAACAAAGAAATTTACAAACGTGACATTACGGAAATTACTGAAGAATGATGCTTACATTTGTACGAATTGGAGAAATGAAAACCATTTAAATACAAAAGATGGCAAAATAGTAAGTTTTCTAAAGGGAGAGATAGGAAGTATTGACTATAAATAGGCAAATTTATTTTTTTTAATGTTTTATAAATATACAAGTGAGTTACTATATATTGTTTTTATAGGTTTATTTGTATATCACGCAATTTCAGTTTTTAATAAAGCATAATTTCAGTTTTTAATATAGCATAACTTCAATTTTTAATATTACAAATTTCAGTTTTTAACAATGCATAATTTCTTAACATAGTTTTCTAACATAGTTTCAAAAAGTGAGAGAGAGTAAGTATTGAATGGACGAATTTGTAAAAAAATGTTTTACAAATATACAAACGAGTTACTATATGTTTATTGTATATCCAATATCAATTTTTAATCTAGCATATTTTAAACTTTTGATATGTCATAACTTCCATTTTCAATGTAGCATAATTTCAGTTTTTAATGTCGCATAATTTCAATTTTTAATATCGCACCATTTCTCATTTTTACACCATAGAATAGCTATAAATTGCACTATAAATTGTGACCATATAAATTGTACTTCCAAATAAAATATGTTTGAAAAACTATGACTCAGTTTAAAGATTATTTATATATATATATGAAATGAATGTGAAAAAGTATGAAAGAATTTTGAATGTGAACGAATGTGGATTGATATGAAAGGATAGGTTAGTTAAACCCATTCCAAATCAGAAACTAAAATATAAAAATTCAAAGTTTAAAATCCCTAAATCGCGTGTCAAAATTTTAAAGTTTTGCCTTCATTTCTAGTTGCCCCTGTATCTTAACTTTCCTTACGATACATTTATTACGAACAGATATCAATTTTGAATCGTCGTTAAGATTAAAAGTGCTGACGGTAGCGCATCTCTCTTCTCCCGGTGGCTACATCTTGCATGTTAATTATCTGGGCTGCTTACCCAGATATGAGTCAAGGGCTAATTAGCCAATTAAATTACATTATTTCATAAGTTGCAAAGCGGTCTCTAGCGGTGGTCCGGCCGTATATAATGTCAGGAGCACGTATTTTGCATGGCTTTTTGACTCTAATCACTCTCCACAAAAACTACGGCCAGTATTCTTCGAAGTGCGACGGCATCCTTGCCATTGTAAGTCCGGCAATTCGCCGAAATATGAACGATAAGACGATGTTTCCCCCGTAAAAGACTCTTCAAACTGTCCCCTGGGCCTAGCTTAAAGAGAGACTTGTAATTAATTGGAATAAAAGCTAGTTCCCAGGAAAATGCCTGCTGATTTCTTACATTCGCACGACTACATCAACGACGTGAACGAATGTGGATTGATATGAAAGGATAGGTTAGTTAAACCCATTCCAAATCAGAAACTAAAATATAAAAATTCAAAGTTTAAAATCCCTAAATCGCGTGTCAAAATTTTAAAGTTTTGCCTTCATTTCTAGTTGCCTTACTGGGATGTGTGGTAGCGGCGATCAACCGTCCGTCGTTACAGAGGGATCGATGTGCGTTCGGTATACCGAGATGCGCTCGTTATACAGAGGCGTATCTTACAGAGAGCTGGCAGGATAAGGCTCCTGTGCGGGTAACAAGTGTTTTCAACTCTCCAATTCATGAGTTCAGCGTTTCTACCGTAAGAAAACGACTTTCTGATAAACGATTTTCTGAACTGTGGAAAGCGAAATCGGAAATAGATTTATTTTCGGTACAAAAGCAGTTATGAAGATGAAATAAATATCTACAGTCAGTCAATGAAAGAGCTCCTGCTTCACTCATTAAGTTATCAAATAATATTCTGTGTTTCTGATCATCTATCAAACAATTTTTTTTCTTCCTTTTCATCTCGGATATTTAGAAAACAAGAAAACATTTCCTTGCTCATTCAAAAGAAAAACATTTTTTATTGCATGGGTTTTCTCCTACTTCACTTTCAAAAGACGGTATCTCAGATGACCTAGTTTGCTGCAGAGAGAAGAGCAAAAAGTGTGTCACAAACAACCACTTGTTTTGTGTTAAGATCAAGGTCAAAGTTCAATGCAGTAACGATCTCCAGCAGAAGGAAGGCTGTTCTTTTTTTTTGTGTTTCGTTGGTGTTTCTTTCGGTTTCAGTTTAAATGGTGATAATTTTTTTTTCTTTTTTTTTCAAGTGAGTATTCTGTGCAATCAAATGGATTTAAAAGAAAAAGAAGAAATAGGTATGTTCGATTTTGTTATTTTTTAAGAAGAATTTAAAAGCGGACAGAAACTTTTTATTTTTATTTTTTGAAGCAGTAAGAGAGAAAAACAATTAAAGAAAAACAATTTGAAATTTTATTATTTTTTAAGTGTTATTTTTATGAAAAATACTATTATTATTATTTTACTATTATTATTATTATTATTATTATTATTATTTTATTATTATCTCTATGTTACAACTTAAGTGATTAAATGAAGCAGATTATTTTTGTTTATTATTTTGGAAATTTAAGCGGGATTTAATGAAAAAAAAAAAAGATGGCAAATTAGAAAAAAAAAATGATTTTTTCTAGTAAAAATATTTTTTTTTTATATTTTGTTTAATGAGATTGTAAAAATAAGTAATAAAAATGAGTGTAGAAGATAAATCCACTCAAGTAGGTGAAGGTAGCGAATCTTTAAAAGAAAAAAACACAGAAGTTGATGAAAGTAGAAACCCTTTTAAAGAAAGTTCCCCTGTAAATATAAATGGAGCTATCAGTCAAGAGAGCCAACAACCTGTTAAAAATCAGGCCCCAACCCCTGAATTAGAGTCAATAAAAAAGGCCGCTGTAGGTAGCTATGCAGCAAATAGTGGGGAAAAAACAACGAAAGATCCGGAAATTATCCCATTTTCACCGGAAACAAAGATGATCTTTTCTTCCTGGCTTGCTTATTTTGAGGCTGTATGTATTGAATCCAGAAAAGATGATGTTTGGAAGATAAGAAACATCCAGAAATTTTTAAAAGATAGTGCCCTTACCCTATACATTAACAACTGTCTTAATGTTTTACACTGGAATGAGTTTGTTTCACTATTCCATGAAAATTTTTCTACCCCAGATACACTATCACTAAGCGACTTTGCTAGTATTCGGTATAGGTCAGGTGAAGACCTCAACGAGTACTACCAAAAGAAAACGAAAATGGGTCGTAATCTGGGTTTAGATAACAAATTCATTCTAGAAGGGTTATCCGAAGGTTTGCCAATTTCGATGCAGAGACTTATTGTGACTAATGCCCCTAAAACTGCCACAGAATGGAGAGAATTAGTTTTTAAACTTACTAAGCTTGAAGAAGCAGGCAAGAGTCCTGAAAATAAACCAGACCCAACTCCCCAAAATCAGTTCAGACAATGGCGACCATATCGCCCTAATACCGCTGAGCAGAATTTTCCAATGCGATCCTGGAATTATAGATACCCTTATCAAAACCCCCAGAATCGCCCAAATGTGACTAACCCTCAAAGAACTTTCCAAAATGTGAGACCATTTCAACCGTCTCCTCCCAGACCAAATATACACTACCAGGCTACATTGCCACCATCGCCATGCCGTGTATGCCTTAATCTTAATATTCCAAATGCTTACCATTGGGTACGAGATTGTCCTTTTCGAAAGCAATCTTTAGAGGCCTCTTCTCTAACCCAACACCCAAACATTCAAATCCAAAATCCAAATCAGACACAAAGGATTGTTCTGCAAACCCAAGTAGTAATATATAACAATTAATAGTACCCGGGTACATAGAAAAAAGAAAAGGATCCAAAGAAAACCCAAAGAAACGTCAAATTACTACTCTAAGGATACCGGAAAACTCAATACCATGTTTGATCGACTCAGGAAGCTCGTTAAGTGTCATTCCATTACATTTAGTCCAAAAATTCCAATTAAACACTTCCAAAATTCGTAAAGGTCTATCGGTCGCTCAAACACAAGGCATTCTAACCTTGCAGGAAAAATGCCGTGTTAATTTGAAAATTGGCCGCATATCCAAATATGTTGATCTTTATGTTATAGATAATAAATTACCCTATACACTTATTGGACTTAACCATTGCCAAAGTTTCCAGTTAAATATTGATTGTGTTAAGATGCAAATTTTCCAAAATAACCAAAGAGTGCCTCTCCTGAACCAATTACGAAATATTCCAACAGTTAATTCTTTGCATGTATCAGAACCTAATGAAGATGTCTCAGAAAAGGAAAATGCAGGGATATTTGGCGAAAATTATGAGCCGGAGTTTGTAAACGCCACTGAACCTATCCAAGTTCAGTCTGCACCTAACAAACTGCCTACTCTCTTAGCCAAATATGTCGGTATTTTTGCCAAAGATAAATATGATGTAGGATGTGTCAACATGGAACCCCAGAGAATACATTTAACGTCCGACTTACCAATTTCACTTAGAGCTTATCGTACTTCCCCTAAGGAAGAAGAAGAAATTAGAGAACAAGTTCAAAATTTGTTAAAAGCTGGTATCATTAAAGAAAGTCATTCCCCTTATTCCTCACCTGTAACCTTAGTTTATAAACGTGAAGAAGGAAAGAAAACTCGGTTGTGTGTCGATTTCCGAAAATTAAATGCCATAACCAAAACAGATGCAGAACCCTTACCCCGAATCGACACTTTATTGGACAAATTGGTGCAAGCTAAAGTGTTTTCCACTCTCGATTTAGCAAGTGGATATTGGCATATACCTATCCACCCTAAAGATACTGAAAAATTAGCTTTTGCCACAACGTTTGGCTTATTTGAGTGGAAACGTCTCGCGTTCGGCTTGAAAAATGCGCCTGCAAATTTTAACCGTATCCTTCGAAGAATCCTAAATAAATATAAAATTGAGTTTGCATGCAGTTATTTTGATGATATTATTGTATTCTCACAAAATGAAGAAGAACATTACCATCATTTGGAAATCATTTTTGATATTTGTGTCCAGGAAAATCTTAAATTAAAGCTGTCTAAATGTAATTTTGTTAAAAAAACAATTAATTTTCTTGGATATGAAGTGTCGAATGGTTGTATTACACCCGATAACCCGAATATTGAAACCATCAAGAGGTTAAAACCACCAACCAATGTTAAAGAGTTACAACGCTTTTTGGGATCTATTAATGTTTATAATAAATTCATTCATAAATATGCTGAGGTTAGATATCCTCTTAATAATTTGTTAAAGAAAAATGTTCCTTATGTATGGGACCAGAACTGTCAAAATTCTTTTGAAAAATTAAAAGCAGCTCTAATTCAAAAACCTATCTTAAGATTGTTTGATCCCAAAACACCTTGTAATTTATTTGTAGATGCATCAAGTCTTGGAGTGGGATGTGTTGTGAAACAGGCTGATGAAAATGGTATTTTGCACCCCATAGCATATCATTCTAGAAATCTTCGCGACTATGAAAAAAATTATGCAATTACTGAACTCGAATGTTTGGCAATTGTGGATGCTCTAGATAAATTTTACCATTATTTACACGGTCAAAAATTTGTCATTCATACAGACCGTGCGGCTCTCACTTGGCTAAAAAATGTTAAAAACCTAAGAGGACGTCTTTTCCGCTGGTCCCTTAAATTGAGTATGTTTGACTATGATATTAAATATAAAAAGGGCTCCACTAATGTAGAGGCTGATATGCTGTCTAGATTACCTGTTTCAGAAGACCCCCCACATCATACACATTTACTCAACTTGAACGATATCAGAGAAAATCAGAAAAAAGAGAATGTCAAGGTAGATGGTAAAAAATATGTTGAAATTAATGATGTTATTGTGATTAAAAAGAAAAGTTTGTATAAGATTGTCGTCCCCATGGCTTTACGTTTACCCCTCTTGGAAAAAGCCCACACAGATTTTGGACATCCTGGAATTTATAAGATGATAAATTTAATTACAAATCAATATTATTGGCCTAATCTTAATAAAGATATTGAAAATTTTGTTAAACATTGTCATACCTGCCAAATCAACAAAAAAAGTAGGCAAAAAAGATTTGGTTTGTTGCAGCTCATGCCCCCAACGGATATACCTTTTGAATGCTTGGCATTGGACTCTGTTGGCGGATTTAATCATTATAATTCGGCAAAGAAATATCTGCATTTGGTCATAGACCATGCAACTCGCTATGTGTGGGGTTTCGCGTCAAAAAGTGTAACAACTGACACTTATACAAACATTTTGAAACAATTATTTCAAACTCAAGTACCAGAAAAAATACTTACTGATAGAAATGGAGCATTTACAGCTTCTAGATTTAAACGTTTTCTTCGTAATTATAATGTAAAACACCGATTAACCTCCAGTCATCACCCGGAAACGAATGGGAAAATTGAGCGTTTGAATCAAACTATTGTCACCAGATTAAAATGTATTGTAAATTCATCACCAACTAAATTACCTTGGACAAAATTTTTAGATGAAGTATTGTATCAATATAATGCTACTCCACATTCTGTAACTCAATTTCCACCTAGTTATTTGCTGTTAGGAAAATTACTTTATGATCCTCTTTTGCCAGATAATGATTATTACCCTCCTGTTGAAGAAGCTAGAAAATTAGCTAAGGAAAGAACAATAGCTTACCATGAAAAAAATAAAATCCATTACGATGCTCGTTTTCTTCCTGTAAAGTTTAAAGTTGGTGACATTGTAATGTATGAAGAATTCCACTATCCTAATACACGTAAATTGACTCCACCATATTCTGGACCATATACTATCTTAAAACAACTATCTGATGTAAGTTTTGAAATTGATAAACCCAGTATACATTTTAAGAGAGATTCTGAAATAGTGCATGCTTCCAAGTTGAGATTCTATAACCCTCCTCAAAATTTAAAACTCTACCATGAATAACCCCCGTCTATCCCTTTCATCTTTCAATTTTTTATTTTTGCTTTCCTATCGTCCCCCTATCATTTTAGTATTTGGATGAGGACCCAGCTGGATGTTAATTTAAAACCCAGCGGTGTAGTTTGCAGAGCAGTTTTAAAGTACTGCTAACCTTTTTATTTTTTTTATTACTTATGCAATGACAAAACTAGGAACACGTTAGGGGTCCTCCGCTCCGTGGCCTCCCGTCTATAGTCGAACTGTTTTCCCATTTTCTCTTTCCATGTAGAATGGAGAATTTGGCAAAACTGCTTCGCTTTCCCTCTGTAGGTGATTATCGGGCATCCACTTTTCCTTTTTCCTTGTGCAAGAGACACATTTTTTTGGATGGTAATCACCTCAGAGTTTAGAAATCCATGTCTCACTGAGCATGGTGGAAAGGATAGCCTAAATTTTTTTATTTTTTGGTTAGAATTTCCTATTTTTACAAAGTTTTCAAGTTCAATATTTTTTTCTCTCCTGAGAATAATTCCCACTAGTGTCCTATAAGCCCAAAGATGCTTGTAAGTAGATATTTTGGAGTAGTAACAGACCTTGTAACTGCTCATATGACATTTTCATGTTTGTGTTGTTTTTATTACATTTATAGTAATTGTTTTGTCCTATATTTACAATATATTTGAAATATCTTTTATGCTATATTTTTTAAATTTAATGTTTTGAATAAGTGTTTATATCATGTTGAAGTATTTTTATAAGTTTAAGTGCATATTTTAATTGTTTGTGTTTTGTAAATAATATAAGTAATTGCCATATTATATTTCTGTTTTCAAGTATCATATTATTTAGTTTTTATTGTATTGTATGTTTAAAGAAAGGTGCAATGTTTACCTTTCCTGATGAACCAACACCCAAGAACAATTCACACAGGACATGTTGGTTAACAGAAACTTTTGAAATGTGCTAAAAGACTTTAAAAAAAATAAAACACAATGTTCTCGCGAGAAATGTTCAATTTTTTTTTTTTTGCTGCAGCTGTGTGTTTTGTTTACAATATATGTCATATGTTTAATCTTCAGTGTATATCATCAAATAGTACCAGTATTTTATGTAAAAGTAAGCCCAAGCAGTTTGAGAGTCTAATTAGAATTCCGTAGAAAAAAAAAAAAAAATTCGATAGCCTAGTTTTAAATGTGTTTAACTTATGGGGTTGAGCCCCACAGCCCTTGCTGGCAAGTACTGTGGCGCTCATTTTTAAAGGGGGGGGGATGTGAAATGAATGTGAAAAAGTATGAAAGAATTTTGAATGTGAACAAATGTGGATTGATATGAAAGGATAGGTTAGTTAAACCCATTCCAAATCAGAAACTAAAATATAAAAATTCAAAGTTTAAAATCCCTAAATCGCGTGTCAAAATTTTAAAGTTTTGCCTTCATTTCTAGTTGCCCCGGTAACTTAACTTTCCTTACGATACATTTATTACGAACAGATATCAATTTTGAATCGTCGTTAAGATTAAAAGTGCTGACGGTAGCGCATCTCTCTTCTCCCGGTGGCTACATCTTGCATGTTAATTATCTGGGCTGCTTACCCAGATATGAGTCAAGGGCTAATTAGCCAATTAAATTACATTATTTCATAAGTTGCAAAGCGGTCTCTAGCGGTGGTCCGGCCGTATATAATGTCAGGAGCACGTATTTTGCATGGCTTTTTGACTCTAATCACTCTCCACAAAAACTACGGCCAGTATTCTTCGAAGTGCGACGGCATCCTTGCCATTGTAAGTCCGGCAATTCGCCGAAATATGAACGATAAGACGATGTTTCCCCCGTAAAAGACTCTTCAAACTGTCCCCTGGGCCTAGCTTAAAGAGAGACTTGTAATTAATTGGAATAAAAGCTAGTTCCCAGGAAAATGCCTGCTGATTTCTTACATTCGCACGACTACATCAACGACGTTATACCTTACTGGGATGTGTGGTAGCGGCGATCAACCGTCCGTCGTTACAGAGGGATCGATGTGCGTTCGGTATACCGAGATGCGCTCGTTATACAGAGGCGTATCTTACATATATATATGTATTTTAAATAATTTTTAAGCATGATTTTCTAAAATCTATCTCAACTATAAACATGTATTTGCTACGATAATGTAAAATTTACTCTTTGCAGTGATAAAAATAAATATGCAAAATGAAGGAGAAAGTACCAACATTTCGCCCATGCTTGGCGAACTTCTCGTTCCTCACATAAAAAAATAGTATTTTTTCATTCGTAGAGTAGAAATAAAAGAAAAATAAAGTAGAAAAGAAATAAGTAAAGTAGTAGTAGCAGAATAAAGTAAAAATGTTTGAAATAATTACTTTAATTTTTTGTATGTTGAAAAATTATAAATGACGTAGTTGGTTGGCAATATAAAATTATATTAAATGTAACAAATCTGTTTAAGTTTTCAATTAAAAGCGATTTTTACCAATGTTATATGCACCGGGCATTTTGCTCTATAACCCGGGTAGTTTAAGTTATTAATAGAATAATTTTGAATTGACTCACAAAAGTGTTAATCGGTGGAGAAATCTTATATTTTTGTATTTAAAGAATAAGAGTTTGCTTTCGAAAAGTCGGTACTTGAAGAGAATTTTTTAAAGACATGTTTTTAGAACGTCTTACTTAGGTATCTGAACATTTTTACAGATGTTCTTAGAAAATTTCGCATATTATCCATTTTCTATCTGTGCAGTAAACTAAAGGATGTAAAATCAAATCGAGTGTGCAGTTTCTATCGTTACAAAAAATAAAAATAAAATAATGAACAAAAATAAAGTGCCCAGATAAACTGATGGCATTGGGCTCACAGGCTACTCACACTAATTGTATATTATACTCTTATTTCAAAGAAATAACCCATTTAGCTAAATTAAGGGAATTAAGGTGGGGATTAGCTCTCCCATCCCCCCTTTATACGTAACCAATGAACCCCCAAAACTAATCAAGGAAGCGCCTTATCACAATGAACCTATATACAAAATTTGAAGCAAATCGGATAATTCTGCATGAAAAACTCATTTATCTAAATTAAGGAGGAATTAACCCCCCGTTCCACCCTTTATATTTAACCAATCAATCCCAAAAAGTAATCAGGGAAGCTCCTCATCACAATGAACCTATATACAAAATTTGAAGTAAATCGGATAATTCTGCATAAAAAATACATTTATCTAAATTCAGAGGGGATTAGCCCCCCATTTCCCCCCTTTATAATTAACCAATGAATCCCTAAAACTAATTAAGAAAGCGCCTTATCAGAATGAACCTATATACAAAATTTGAAGCAAATCGAATGTTTCTATAAAGAGTTAAAGCCTTACGTACATACATACACTATATGGCCATTAATGACCGGCAAATTTCAATTTTAGACATTTTGTGGAGTAGTTAAAAATGTACTTGTCAGATTCTTCTGGAATTTAAGGATAAAAAAGAACAAGTTTGATTTCATATTTATCAACGTCGATTTGATAAGGAGGATAATTAGGGGGCCAACAAAAAATTAAAGAAAAAAATAATACTTGCGATCACCCTGTAAAATAAAATGCACCAAATGATCTACCGCTACAAAATGTACATAGGCAGACATTGTACAATATGTGTATTCATTTGTGTAAGGATAGCATGTATAGTAATAGAAATATAGCGATTTTTTTTAATTAAAAAAATTCTTGCATGTTTTTTGCTTATAACATACAGGGTTTTTTAACAAAATTTAACGCCAGTTTCAGAAAAATTTCAAAATGTAGTGAAAACAATATAGTGCAATTGGAATATAAATATATTAAATATTTAAGGAAATGTGGGAGTTGTATGAAATAATTTGTATCTGCGCATGCGCGAACGATAACAAGGAACTTTTTGCATAATTTGATAGTCAACTCTATGGAGCAATTTATTTAAAAAAAAATCAGTCAAATATCGTAAAAATTCAGAGAAATATCGGTGTTAGAGTGAGCTGTTTTTTAGTTTCTCATTAAAACTCGCTGAATGATAAGGAATTTTTCACAAATTGCCATTTTTAATTTTATACTATTTTCCAATTTTTAATGATACTTTAGTTCTCTTTGAAAAACTACCCTAACGAGCTTATTCGAACAAAAAAAGAATTATCAAAATCGTAGGTTCCGTTCCAAAAGTATTATTACCTGGTGCAATAAAGTTTTCCAAGGCGAACTAAAGTATCAATAAAAAAAATGAAATATAGTATAAAAATTAAACATGACAATTTGTGGACAATCCCTTATCATTCAGCGAGTTTTAGTGAGAAACAAAAAAACAGCTCACTCTAACGCCGATATATCTCTGAATTTTTACGATATTTGACTGATTTTTTTAAATAAGTTGCTCCATAGAGTTGACTATTAAATTATGCAAAAAGTTCCTTGTTATCATTCGCGCATGCGCAGATAAAAAATATTTTATACAACTGTCCATATTTCCTTAAATGTTTAATATATTTACATTCCAATTACACTATATTGTTTCTACTGCATTTTGTCAACTGTTCTGAAAGTGGCGTTAAATTTGGTTAAAAACCCTGTATGTTATAAGGAAAAAAACATGCAAGAATTTTTTTAATTTAAAAAAAAATAGCTATATCTCTATTAATATACATGCTATTCTTACACAAATGAAGACACATATTGTACAATGTCTGCTTATGCATATTCTGTAGCGATAGATCATTTCGTGCATTTTATTTTACAGGGTGATCCCAAGTATTATTTTTTATTTATTTATTTATTTATTTATTTATTGGCCACCTAATTGTCCTCCTTATCAAATTGACGTTGATAAATATGAAGTCAAACCTGTTCTTTTTAATCCTAAAAATCCAGAAGAATCTGACAAGTACATTTTTAACTACTCCACAAAATTCTAAAATTGAAAGTTGCGGTCATTAATGGCCATATAGTGTACGTACATACGGAACCCGCGGTCACATTAGCTTTCAGGGTTTGACAACCTGTGATCTAAAAATAAAATAAAATAAAATCACATTTCTTCAAATTTGCCTAGAATATAAATAAAATTTTATTATTTTTATATTTTTACACCACAACTATAAACTACTTAATCAAATTACTTATTTCAATTTAAATCAATATATTTCTTTATGAAAACGTAGACAGTCCTTATAACGTATTCTTAATATCAATGTATTTGTTTTGTTAATTTATAATGCACTTGTTCAAAAGTGAAAAAAAAACATTTTAATAAATGCTTTTGTAATCTTTTCTGTTTTATTTATTTTTTTATTAGTATTTCAGCTTTAATTTCATTTGCGTTAAAAGTGCTCTAATGATTAAATAAAAACTCAATACCAATTACCACAAAGTGCAAGTTGAACAAAAATAACGCGTTGCATACGCAATTTTTTACATTCGCTGCCGGAAAACTCCTTCATAAAACCGATAATGCTGTGAAAACATTTTACTATAGATAGTACAATATTTTAACATTCTTAGAACATAACTGTAAATTAATAAAATAATTTTAAAGCATTTTTTCGTTAGCCGGATGCAGGTGATAAATCGCCAAATATTCTGTATGGTTAGAGCAGTTTACGAGTTACAATAGTTATTTACACGCCAAACTACGGTCGCAAAATTATACCAACTACTTATGAAACTGCAACAACGAAATATTTTAAACACTAAAAAGCAGAAAATATAAATGAAAAATAAAGAGTGCAATAATTTTTTTTAATTCTCTTCTGTCATTTAATAGTTTACTATTAATTAAGTTATGATTATATGTTGAGAAAACAATTTAGAATTCCTAAATAGATAGTTTTAAATTATGGTATTTTTTATTTTCCTGTTGCCATATCTTCAAAAAGCAACAGAGCAAAGATTATAATTCCTTTAATAAATTCACTAATGCGTGCTTCCTTATTAAACGTAAATCAAATCAGTGTATTTTTGCTAATCAGAGCCCGCGCCACAAGTTAAAGGATTGCAACGGAAATTTTTTTGGGACAACAGGAATTGCAAACATAAAATTAGGCGTGATTTTTAAGTTAAACATTGAATGCCTATGAAAAGGTGTTTTTCAGAAAAAACTATTTTAACATTTATTTAGTTTCTGTGTTAAAAACTGAAATACATTTTAATAAAACGCTTATGTATTCCTTAATATTGTATTTCATATCGTTATTTCAGCATTCATTTCCCTTTTGCTTTAAAAATACTGTAATGATTGAATAAAAATTCAATAAACAAAGTGCAAGTTTAAAAAAAAAAAAAAAAAAAAACGCTTCCGGCAAACTCATTTCTCCTTCATAAAACCGATAGTGCTGTGAAGCTAACATTCCGCCAGTTGCATCCAAGGCTCCGAATCAAAAGCTGAAAAACACGATATTTCCGATAAAAAGAAATCCGGAACTAGACCTAAATTATTTTTTTCTGTGAGGAAATGAACTTAAATTATTTGTCTGCTGATGAACAGAATCGTAAAAATAATTTTATTACACTGTTTTAATTTCACTTAATTTGATTTTTGTACATAAAGAATGAATTTTGAAATCGATTTTTCACTCACTTCCTGATAGGGTAGAATTATAAAATTATGTGCACAGGTGTGTTTCCGATGACGATACAATATTTTAACATTTTTTAACATAATTATGAATTAATTCTAAGGCATTTTTCAGTTAGACGAGGTCAGGGGATGAATCGCCAAATATTCTTGAGGATTACTATCGTATAGGAGTCGCAAAAATATTCAAGTTAACAATGCACCAAGCCAGGGGTCGGAAGAACTACTTTTTTTATTGTAGCGAACTACAACTACTTTATCGAAAATGTAGTTAACGACAACTACTTGTTTAAAAAAGTAGTTAACGACAACTACTTGTTTAAAAAAGTAGTGACTACAAACTACTTTTCAAAAGTAGTCACTACTTTGCTACTTTTAGATTTTGTCAAAGGGTTCAATTTACACTGGAAATTAAAGACACGGATAAATAATAAAGCTACCCCTCGTTATATCGCATCTGCTGGGATACAATTAAATAAATGCGACACAACCGAGGGCATTAAAAATTAAGAAAGATAACATACAATAAAATGTTTTATGTTTATCTCCAAAATGTTAGTTTATACACACATTACAAATTTCGAAACAAAATTAAGAGAGATATTATAATCTGGAAAATTACAGAAAAACAACTCTAAATAATATTTTAAACACTAAAAAGTAGATTTTTTTTTAAAAATAAATAAAATAATAAAGAGCGTAGTATATATTTTTAAAAATACGCTTTAATCAATTAATAGTTTAATATTAATTAAGTTATTATACATTAAGAAAACAATTTAGAAATCCCAAATAGATAGTTTAAATAACACTTTTTACTTTCCATGTTTCCATATCTTAAAAAATAAACGGAACAAAAATTATATATTTTTATATAAATTCATTAGTTCGTGCTTCCTACCAAGCGTAAAACAAAGCGATGAACTTTTCATAATCAAAGCCCACGTCAAATTAAATTATTGTTACGGATTTTGTTTAATATTTTATTTATTTTTATTTATTTATTTATTAACAACATTAATTGCTATCATGAAATTTACATGCTTTTTTAGATAAATATTCAATGCTTATTTTATTTTTTATTTTTTTAACAATTTTTACTTTTATGCTTATATTTTTAACCCGTTCGCGTTTGGTGTCCTAATGCTAATAGTACTTATCTTTAAATTTACCATCATCTTCTCTTTACAATTATTACTGTTACTATCTGCATGCAGTAATGATAGTATGTCTTTTAATTTTTATTCGTAAACTCCAAAATTTTGGAAGGATTCTTTTAAGGTATTAAGAAATCCAAAAGTTTTTTCCCTTTTTCCTATAAAGGCATAAAGAACTTTGAGAAAATGGTATCAAATTTAACATTTTTAATCGTTTTTTGAGACACGATAATTACTAATAAGTCGTCAATGGACAACAATACATTAGAACTGAAGATATAGGCCTTTTTTAGCCCCTGCTCTTATGTTTTTGGAATGTTCTCTATGCCTATAAAACAAACAATTCAATTTCTTTAAAATGAAATACTTTTTTAAATATATATATATATATATATACATTATATAGAAGAAAGTATTGTAATCAATTTTTTTTTTCGACTCCCGGTTTTCAACGAATTATAGTTTGTCAGAGATCCCAAAAATATGTTCTTACAAAATGTCTCTGAATCCTCTTTGTATCATCGAAAAATATATGAAATTATGAATAGAATTTAATCAAATTTCATTTATGTGTTTTTGGCTTTGGCCAGCTGGTTCCAGTTGAATATGGAGACATTCTTCTGGAAGGGAACGCTGTGATACCAATTTATGTGCGATTTTCTCGATTTTTCGTAGTTGTGTTGTGCCTCGGCTGCTCTTGCAACAAAAGGTGCTTCACACCCAAGTAACCCGGTTATTCGCAAGCAGCTGACCTATACAGAATGACGAAAAATATTGTTTTTATTTTCACTATGATAGCGAATTTTGAAGTATTAACATTTATGAGATAGAAGAAAATTTTGACAGTGGCAGATCCAACTAGTTATAATATTTCTGAGGCTTTTCTTTTTTTGTGTGTGTTTGTCTTTAGGTCATTAACACTCGATTGCTATTCCAAAAAACTTAAGTTTTTGCTTTCAGTTCTATCTGTGAGATACATGAAGTAATTTTCATATTTATACAATTTAAACAGTGATATTTCGGGATGGGGGGAGGAAATTAGTAATTAAATAGAAATAATAATTGTTCTTTTGCATTTAATCCCAAAAACTTTAAAAAGAATTATGAACCTAATTATGAAAAATTGTGAGTAGCAAGACTTGAAAATATCTATTGTAGCATTAAGCCTAAACGTTGCATCTTGCAGATAGAATGATAGTAATCTAGTGCTAAGCACGTTCTGTTAGCAGTAGAAATGTTTCTTTCCCCTTTTTCTTGCGATAATTTTTCAGAAGAATCCGTTTTTAATTTCTCAAAAGTAGTGATAATAGTCATAGAAAGATTAATTATGTGTTATTTTATATACAGGGTGACAAGTAATAAGCGCCTAAATTTGAAAATTCGACAATTCATTAACTATGATAAATATGAAGGAAAAAAAAGTGACATTTATATATGGTAAATCTTAAATTTCATATGCTGTAATTTTAAAAGCAGTTAAAAATTTCGCCAGTAGAGGACACTGCACTGCCTTAAATTGTAAGAAGGCTCAAACGAACATGTAAAAGTTCCATTAAAAATCTCGCAAGTTTTATTTTTTACTCTATTTATTTAACGATTAAAACCCGAAAAAAAGACTTGATTCTTTAAAAATTTATTTGAGCATTTTTAATGTATCAGACGCTGCAACGCCATCTGTTGACGAAAATTCGAACTGTTTTTTTTAAATTAGAGCCTATAAAATTTAAGATGTACCAGATATAAATGTCACTTATCTTCATATTTATTATAATTAATGAATTATTGAATTTTCAAATTGAGTCGTTTATTTCTTGTCACCTTCTATATTTATAAGTTATTTTATTTTTACTTATTTATTATTGAGCCGCATACTTCTGATACGTTAAAAATCTATTCGAACTAATATCCCCATTTGTTTTACATTAACAATTCCAGACTTTTCTATTTAAATTAAAACTCATTTGGTAAAACCATTCTTTAAAATATTCCAACTTGTCAACATTCAAAGCAGGAAATTAGCCGGTTTATCGGAAAACTGGAAATAAGCGGCGTTTTCAGGAGGCGATGCAACTCCTGAATATTCTGGAGTAATTTTCCAGTTTTCGATCTCGCTTTTCATTAGAAACTGTAAAACATTATTCAGAGAACTCGGGCAGTATAGCAGAAATGAAACTGCGAGACAGTTAGTTCTTCGCTCGAAATCGGATGAACGCAATCAATTGTTTTGAAATTCTATTGCTGTGGAAGAGAATAAGTCTCCCTAAATATTCGATGTTTACGCTGTGCTTTTAGCGTATTCAGGTGCATAGGAAAAGGAGAGGCCAAGGAGGATCAAGCTCTTCCCATTCAAATGAATGCAATTTTTAAGTTATTTTATTTAACTCAACTTAGTTTTTGTATGTAAAGATTCCTATTTAAAAATGCTCTAGATTTTTTTTTCTAAATGATGCAAAATCAATCATTACTTTAATTTACACTGAAAAAAAAAAAAAAAAAAAAAAAAATGTTGATTTTACGGAATGCGCTGTAGCGTATTACTGCTTATTTTACTGTTTATTACCGTTAATTTTATGGTATAATACTGGCAGCTGGAATTCCAGTATTATTTCGTAAAATTAACAATTTTTTTTTTTGCAATATAGTCTTAGCTTCTAAAAATATACAAATCTGTGCATTTCTTTTTATATACAGGGTGATTATAAAAAAACTATCCCGACATTTGGGCCCCTAACTATCATACCATTCACAGAAACTGAATGAAATTTTGGCAAAAGGTATTTTGAGGTATGCGCTCAAGAATGATATGGAAAACAATAGTGTCACTCAAACAGTTACGGTTACAGTGAGAAAATTTCGAAAAAATCAAATGGCAACACCCAGTTTTTTGTATTGGAATGTGATCTCCATTGTGAAAACCCCTAAATTAGCGTTGGAACGGCAACTGTAGCATGAAAATCACCGGTGGTAGATAGGCTAAAAGTGAGGACAACCAATAAGGACAGAGAAGCAGCATAAAATAAAGCATTTTATTGTGTTTCACAAATTTCCCACATGACCTCCTTCCCACACGATGACACTTTGCATGCGGCTGATGGTGGATAGCACTACAGCACGTATCATGGCAATAGGAATCGCTTGAATCGCAGTTCTGATGGCATCTTTCAATTCAGATGCAGTTTGAAGACGAAACTGATACACTTTGGATTTCAGATATCCCCACAGCCAGAAATTCATTGGTGTCAGATCAGAAGACCTTGGTAGCAACGGAAACGGGAAATGACGGGAGATAACTCTGTCACCAAACTGTTGAATTAAGACACGTTTGACTGAAGACCCGACATGTGGAGGAGTGCCATCTTGCATCCACACAATTTCAGATAGAGCATTTTGCCGTTGCAATGCGGGAATCGCGTAATGAGTTAACATGTCCAGATAGCGAGCACTCGTTACTGTACACGTTTGCAAATCACCGGCAGTAACCTTTTCAAAAAAGTAAGGGCCGAGGATGAACGTACTCGTTATACCACACCACACAGCCACTTTTTCCTCGTGTAATGGACGTGCATGCACATCATGTGAATTATTCTCTGCCCAGTGCACACAATTTTTTGAATTCACGTTACCAGTTAACGAGAAATGCGCCTCATCTGTCCACAGAATGCGTAAAGGCCAGCTGCTATCTTCATCGTACCGGATAAGGAATTGATTTGCAAAATCCAGCCGTAATTGATAGTCTCCCGCTTCCAACATCTGAACACGCTGGAATCGATACGGAAACATGTTTAGAACAGAGCGCAGAATCTTGCGTACAGTTGAATTCGGCAGATCCAGAACACGTGAAACACCGCGTGCAATTGCGGGACGAACTGTGCATATCGTGTGATGGACTTCTGCAGCAGCTTCCACAGGAACGGAAGGTCGTCCAGAACGAGGTCAATCGCATGTGCAACCAGTTTCTTCAAATTTATGAATCAAGTCCCGTACAGCTTTGACAGTGCACGGGCCTCGCCGTAATCCATGGTTTCTGTGGTAAACACGCAATGTCTCTGCGGCATTTTGTCCATTCAAGTAATAAATCTTTACGATTTCTCCACGTTCTTTCCCTGAAAGCGGCATCTTGTTCGGAATGGCAGAAAGGAACATACGCGGATCGCATTTCGCAGTGCCTTTTCTTTCACCTAGCGTGACGACGTCAGTCATGACTGTGTCTTACGTAGAACCCGAAATTTGCGTTTATTGGTTTCTTCTTCTCGTTTTGTGGAGAACTAATCAGGCTGGGATATCAGCCAAAGAAACGGTGTGACGTGTGACGTAAATGAAACGTAAATTAATGCTCTGGTGTACGGCAAAGTCCTTTTTACTTTTCCCTTGCCTAGTCCCGGTGATTTTCATGTTACAGTTGCCGTTCCAACGCTATTTAGGGGTTTTCACAATGGAGATTACATTCCAATACAAAAAACTGGGTGTTGCTATTTGATTTTTTTCGAAATTTTCTCACTGTAACCGTAACTGTTTGAGTGACACTGTTGTTTTCCATATCATTCTTGAGCGCATACCTCAAAATACCTTTTGCAAAAATTTCATTCAGTCTCTGTGAATGGTATGATAGTTAGGGGCCCAAATGTCGGGATAGTTTTTTTATAATCGCCCTGTACATGAATCATTACTAAAATTAGAGTAATTTTAGTAGAGTACCCATTAAAAAAAAAAAATTTTTTTTGAAAATGGGTATTTAACGGTGCCCAAAATGGAGGATACACAGTGGTAACCAAAACAGGCAGGATCCAATTTGGGCACATACCTAATAATCTTTCGACCCAAATTGGGTTTTATTTTTTTCTGTGTATGTATAAGTGTATAGCAGAGATTATTGTTCAAAAAGTGTTACGAATAGAATAAAAAATAGTCCACTGGGACGCATATGTCCCAACCCGTAATCAAAATGTTATAATGAATCTAAATAATTTATCAAAGGCAAATTAAAATAAAACACTGATTATTTGTTTTGTTTTTATTTATTTTATTTTTATTTTTAATGTCACCATTGCCTTAAAAGCACTAGAAATATTGCTGATCCAAAAGACTAGTCATCGGATGCTAAAAAAATTTCCAATAATGTACGTTTCACTTTCTTACATTTTCCAACATAGTTGAAAAAATTTTATGAATTCGGTTTGTCTGTCCGCATTCTAAATCTCGTAAATATGCTCGGATACCCATGTAAAATTTATGTTATTGAGGTTTAGTATGGAATTGTTCGAAATTGAAAATGAAGTGTGTAGCATCCAGAGTTTATTTATAGAGATACACAAAAGAATTCATTTATATCATTTATATGTGTACATTAGGCTGGGTCGAAAAACCGAAATTTATATAATCGAAACATAATAGTGCGGGAAAGTTGTCATTGGTAATAAGGAATAAATTCGCAAAATATTACACCGAATGGCTAATATATTTTACCGCCGCAAGTGGGCCAAAGTTTTGAAAAATTGCAAAAAAAAATTATTTTTTCGAAAAAAAAAAATTAAATTATCCAACCATAACAATACAATTTCTAATAGATTGCAACAGTTACTTCAAGATGTTAGTAATATTCCAATAAAATTTTATTACGGTGAAATCATTTCTATTACACGCCGCAGGGGTGGTCAAAATTTTGAAAAAACGGCAAAAATTTCAATTTTCAGTTTTTTCCAATTTTTCCAATTTTTATTACATGTTTACAGTTAAATAAATTTACATTATACCTAGTAATAACTTATAAATGTCTATTTTGATCATGGTGTAGCCAACCAAGGGCGAGAGGGACCCGCCCCCCTTCTAAATTTGAGAGAAAGGGGCTTTTTGAAGGGATCCTGGGGATTTTCCGCGAATTTTTAGGGATTTTTTTTGTAGGGTGCCCCCAAATTTGGAAAATGATGAGGAATTTATGTATGGGGACACCCCTGCAAAAAAAAATCCCCAAAATTTCCCGGAAATTTCTTATTTCTTCAAAAAGACTTTTTCTCTCAAATTTAGGTGGAGGGGGCGGACCCCTCTCGCCCATGGTTGACAATGCCCTTGATAAAAAGTACTAGACATAAGTTATTACTATATATAATGTAAATTTATTTAATTGTAGACATATAACAATAATTGGGAAAATTGGAAAAAATTAAAAATTGAAATGTTTGCCGTTTTTTTTCAAAATTTTGACCGCCCCTGCAGCGATATTAGAAATGATTTCACCATAATAAAATTTTATTCTAATATTACTAACATCTTGAAGTAAATGTTGCAATCTATTAGAAATTGTATTGTTATGTTTGGATTTTTTTTTTTTTTCGAAAAAATCGTTTTTTGCGATTTTTTGATATTTTGGCCCCTTTGCGGCGGTGAAAGATATTTACCATTTGGTGTAATATTTTGCGAATTTATTCCTTATTACCAATGGCAACTTTCCCGCACTATTATGTCTCGATTATATAAATTTCGGTTTTTTTTCGACCCACCATAGTGTACATGCAATCGTTCGCAATGTATTTTATTTATGGTGCGATATTTAAAGCATAATCACATTAAAAAGTATCACTACGGTGCACTACAACATGTTTTCTATAGATTATGCCGTACATAGCATTTATTGTTCATTTACAGAGACACACAAAAGAATCCGGTTACATTGATTGATACTGATTGTTACATTGATTATGTTTTATTAAGTGATGTTGTTTATATTAAGTGATATAAATTCTACACATCATATAAGCTTCACGGAACAATTCGCACACATTACCGGCTATGGACAGCAATTGCTTAAAATGGATTTTTGCTGCGTTAGTGTTTTTTTAATTGCTTATTTAGATCTCATTTAATTTTATGAAATATTACAATTTCGTAATAATATTCTGTTAGCGTTGGAAAGTGCTTCATAATTTATACCTAATGCATGATTTTCCGTTCTTTTTTTTTTTTCAAGATTAGTTAAAAATGCAGGTTTATATTTGAAATCTACTTTTCTACTTTTTGTAATAGTATGTGTTTTATAGCGTTCTGGTGAAACATTATGCTATCGTATAACTTGTTGTTCAAGTACAAGGAATTTCTCTAGGTTCTTTTGATGCCGATATTAAATATACATTACATGGAGATAACATCTTAAAGTTATGACCAATTTCAAATTTAATGCGAGATGATGCGAGAAAAATAGAGGCATAAATTCAAATTTATTGCCGTATTGCAGACAGACAAAATAGGATATAACGTTTAATGCCTACGAAAAACCAATAAACATCGATTATTTTTTGAAAGAAATATGTATGGAGCCATTTCTATATCCGAGTCTCTCTAAATAAATGATTACTTAAAGCTGGAACTGAAAGCCAAATTTTGCTGAAAATGCACTTTGAAAATATTTATACCTCATTAATAAGAATATAAAAATATATCAAATTTACTATAGATCCACGATATTTCGCAAACATCTGGTCCAATAAAACTTCTTTTTAAAAAATATGGTACACATAACGCAAAAATATACATTGCAAAAATATGCATTGTACAGATTATAATGTCTTTTAGCCATTGAATAATGAATAACAACATTAATGATCACCTAGGGAAAATGAATGTAGTTTAGAAAAAAGATGATTAAAAAGATTTTATTTGATAAAGAAAAAGAAAGTATATATTTAAAAATATCTCCTTTGTTAATTTATTAAAGCAGAATAAACTTCTGAAGATTCCGTTGAACAATATCATGTTGTTCCAATGTTACCACTGTATTTTTACGTACACAGAAAAAAAACGATATGGCTAGGAAATAATAAAGTTCAGACCCGGTTCAGCTTTAATCTGAAAAGAAAAAAGTAAGCCCGGGGTATTTTCATCTACTGCATCATCTACTGCATCATCTGCTCATCATTTAGTGCATTTCAAAATGTGATCTGCTATTATATTTTTTATGTACTGAAACTTTAACTGTGTATATGTCTGTATGCTGTACATGCTCAATAAATACATCCCTGCTTCATACATGACTACATTTATGTAGCATATACGCATGTTTATCCATAACTCTTTAAGAGAATATACTCGCTAATATGTATGTAGAGAATCAATAATACACAGTGTTTCACGTGTCAGTTTTTGTCTTTCTGTCTTTTGAAAACTGTATCAAGAAGCCAAATCCTTCTTTCCACTGTAATCTACACGGTTTTATTTTAGTTCAAAGTAATTAAATAAATCTTAAACTAAAAATTTCCCTTGCAAATATAATATTTATTTATAAAGTTCAAGATAAAATTTTCAATTTTACCCCTTTTTGTCACATGCGTAGTTGCAGATTGTTAAGTTGAAAAATTGCACCAAAGAAGTATAACACCAAATACATTCATCTGGGGAATGCATTAAAACTTCTTTATCCGGAACATCTTTTATCTAAAAAGAGAGAAAAATATCCGTTCATTCTTCTCGCAGAGGTGTGCAATATCCGCTTTCAAAAAGTTTTCTTTTATTTTTTCTCTTCAATTAGCACTCTTCTCCACTTTAACGTTATTCTGAAATGTCCGTAAACTTAATTATTTTCAGTCATTAAGATCAGACGTTCTGGCAGAATAAAAATATAAAATAATTTTTTTGAGTGAGAATTTAAGAGTGGTTTGACACGTGGGCTGGTAAGAAGGATTGCATTAAAAGTCAACTTTATGTTTAAGTGGCTTATAAATTTTAATATTCCTTTTACTGATGGTACTGAAACTGCGCATTTGTATTAATAGATACTTATATGAGCTTAGTTTGATAGTTCATTTTTTGGCTGTGACTATTATATTGAAATATAAAAATTTCTTTATCCGTCCACATTTTGTCGTACGTGTACTTTCAAATTGCTAAATTGAAATTTTGAAATTTTAAGTATCACAATGTTATGAACATTAAGTAAGTCGCACAGCATTAAGTAGCACAACGTTATGGTTATGAAACTGCACATTTGTATTAATAAACTCTTATATGAGCTTAGTTTGATGTTTCATTTTTTGGCTGTAACTATTAGATTGAAATATTTTTATTTGTAAAATTTCTCTATCCGCCTACATTTTGTCGTACATGTACTTGCAAATTGTTAAATTGAAGTTTTAAGTAGCACCCACAAAAGAGTTATTTTGGAAGTGCATTAAAACTTCATTACGTGAAACATCTTTTATCAAAAAGAGAAAGGAAAAAAAAAGATATCCGTTCATTCTTCTGATAGAGGTCTGCAATATCCGCTTTCAATAACTTTTCATACTTTTTTCTCTTTCTATTAGCACATTTCTCTCAATGCATGGTATTCTGAATTGTCTATAAACTTAATTACTGTCATGCATTAAAATCAGACATTCTGGTTTAAAAAAAAAAAAAAAAAAAAAAAAAAAATGTTGGGTGAATTTAAGAGTGGTTTAACAAGTGGCTATAAGAACGATTGCATTAAAAATTAGCTTTACGTTTAAGTAGCTCATAAATTTAATATTCGTTTTAATGGTAGTTAAGAAACTGCGCATTTGTTATTAATAGACACTTATATGAACTTAGTTTGATGTTTCAGTTTTTGGCTGTAACTATTAGATGAAAATATTTTTATTTGTAAAATTTCTCTATTCACCTACATTTTATCGTACATGCACTTGTAAACTGTTAAATTAAAATTTAAAAAGCACCGAAAATATTATTTTGCAGAATGCATTAAAACTTCGTTACATTCGTCCAGTCCTAAAAAGGTGTCTTACATTGCAAACGCCCCATATAAAAATACATTGCAATAAACTTGGATATTACGAGTAAACGTCAGATATAACGAGCAAAAAAAAAATCTTATCCACCCAAAAGAGGCACATTTTAACAATTTTCAACATAGATGAAAAATGGTTATGAATTCGGTTTGTCTGTCTGTCTGTCCGTTCTCTAACGCTGGTAAATATACTTGGTTTGACGTGTAATTGATATATGTTATTGAGGTTTACTATTATATGTTCGCTATTAAATACTGGAGCTTGTATCATTTATAGTTCGTTTACAGGTACACGCAAAATAATTCGGTTACATTAGGGTTTATGGGGAAAAATCGCTTGCGGTGTATTTTAATGATGTTACACTCTTTCAAACATAATACATTTCATATACCTAACTGAGATGCGCTACAAGAGGCTTATACTGTAGAATGTACTTTTTAGCTCTGGTTAGAAAAACTCTGAAACCGGTCTCCGCTCGGTCTAGTTGCCAAGGTAACTGGCCAGTTGACTTTATTTGATGGAAGTTCGGTATTTTCTTTTCGCGCGAATTTCCCCCCCCGTTCAGCTGGTCAGCCCGAGAATTATCGCAGTTCGCTCCTACTGAGGAAGTTCGCTCCCTACAAGTTTTGGAATCTTCGAAAGCAGCAACCCTACCTAGGGTTTTTTTTGTCTCGGTAATACGCATTTATCGTTTATTTACAGGGACTCACAAAAGAATTCGGTTGCAGTGCTGTCTTTGAGCTTTAATAACGGGAAGTGCTTTTTTAATTGTGGTATGAGTTTTTAAATTTAATTTTTTTTTTTTAATATTACTTGGTGTGAATATATTCTAGATCATATACAGAATTCGAGTGCATTTCCGCTTATTGACGGAAATTGCTGAAGGGGAATTTTCAACTGTGTTATGCGTTTCCTAACTGAGCTAAATTTTAGCAGATCATGTTGTGTATGTAAAAATCTATAGATCCCATACAAGGTTGAACAATAGAATTTGGACAGTTTTCCGAGTACAGATGGTAATTGCTGAAATTTGATTTTGAAATAGTATGTTACGCGTTTTTCAAATTGTTTACTTAGCCCAACAGCATCTGTTATCTTATTAAATGGTGAAGTTTTGTTACAGTATTCTGAATGTGTTGGAAAGTGTTTCATAATCTATGCTCGACGCATGATTTTTCGTTCTTGTTTATTTACATTGTCCTTAACGAAAAAATACCATGTGCATTTACACCATGATAATGATGAAGATGAGGAGGATGATCGCCATACACTGCAAAAAAAAAAAAAAGTTGGAAATTGTACGTCAAATGTGACAAATGAGGTGCGTTCGTACTATAGCTAGTTATATAAATATTCAGATCTTGATGATTTTTAATTCAGTGAAATGAATTATATCGTCTGCAGATTAATTTCTGTCATAAAATAAGTATCTCGGTCGCTTGACGGTTAAACCTCGGAAGCTCCTACAACAAGAAAGCATCGATTTTTATATAAAAAAAAAATTTCAAATTTCTTAATAAATGTTTTTATTAATATATTCTAAAGTTTTGATACGATTTTCATAAAATTTGAAATGTCTCGACAAAATTCTGCAAAGATGATATATCTTAAATTTCAAACCATTCGGTTGGGTAGTTTTTGCATTGTTATATACGGACAGACAGACGGACGGACCAGACGACCACAATAGGTGCTACGTATTTATATAATTATAAACGCACCTAAAAATGTTGATTTTATGGTATAATACTGACAACCCAGCTGCTAGTATTATACCGTAAAATTAACAGTAATAAACAGTAAAATAAGCAGTAATACACTGCCGCGCATGTGCGGGGTTGTCACTAAGGGTGACAGCTGGGTTGTCAGTATTATACCGTAAAATCAACATTTATTTATTTTTTTATTTTTATTTTTTTCAGTGTATAGATAAGTATGAAATAACAACCGCATCTCTTGCATATGCAGTTGCTCTTTATTACTGCACGAAACTTCGAAGCGTTTTAGAAGCAAAAGAGGCATGTAACAATATTTTCCGTGTAATCAGCTTAATTAGACGAAAAGAAAGTGCGTGTGATGAAAAAGATTTTTAAGAAGTTTAGTTTACGATACTAAAGATTATACTGTTACTTGCACGTATTATCCTAATTTTCGTATCATAAACCCGTCTTTCAATTCGAAAATAATGTATAAATGAAAGAATTTATTTTCCTTCTTTCATTTAATACTTTTCTTATTTATTTACTTAATAATGTAATGTATTGCGAGTATAAAATTAAACATTGCACAATAATTAATTCTATAATTTCATACCTTTTTTAAAAATTAAGGACGAAATATTTCTTCTACAAGTGTGATAATTCGCCTGTTTTTTTACAGATTTAGTTAAACTTTTCTGTCATTTTAATTGAACTTTCACACATTCTCGTATAACATTAATTTCATAGAGAATAAGAAAATAGAGAGTGAACTCGCTTATTGCGAGAACTCGGTTATAACGAGCAAGAGTATCGTTCCCTCCATCCTCGTTATAACTACACTAAAAAAAAAAAAAAAAAAAAAAAAAAAAAAAGGTTGAATTTACGGTATAATACTGGCATTCCAGCTCCCAGTGTTATACCATAAAATTAACCGTAAAATAAGCAGTATACGCTGCCGCGCACCCGTGACAAAGTCCCGATTTTTCGTGGTGTACAAATTCTTTTATATTTCTTTTCGTACCATGCTATTCATTAGTCGTAATCGAATGGAACTTAGTACAGTAAAGCCTGTGAAGACAGAACCTCTCTATAACGGAAAATTTTTATAGTTCGTTCGAAAGCAATACCTTAAAAATCTACCTGCTTAGACGGAAACCTGTATAAAACGAAACGTTATGCGGTACCTAGCGATTCTATTTTCACAGGATTTACTGTATTTTGTTCAATAAATCCTGTGTAAACGGAACCTGTTTATAACGGAATTCTTTTTTAAAAGGGATAATTTTATTGTCTCTACGATAGGAATAATATATAATTTTACTTGCTAAATTGTAATTTCGTTTCAGTCCCTAGCGATTCCGATTTCCAAAGTTTTACTATGTAAGATTTTTGTTTTTATTTAGTATACTAAATCCTGCTAAGACGAAATCGCAAAGGACCAGAAAAACATTCCGTTTTAAACAGGTTTTTGTCTTAGCAGTTATGAGAGTATGGTAATCCTGCCATAGCGACAATAAAATTTTTAAATTTTAAGACAGGAAGCCGTTGTAGGCAGGTCCCGTTTTAATAGGGTTCACTGTATTTTTATGTTCCGATTTAGATGCCGTTCTCCCCTTTTTTTTGACTGCATGTTCCGCTTTTTGTGACATTGGATCTGGCAGCACAGTTATGACCGAGTTCGACTGTATTTATTCGTAGAGTCCAACGTTAAACTTCTCAATCGAGTGTACCTTTTTTGTCGCACATGTAACTACAGATTGTTAAATTGAAATTGCTAGTAACATCAAAAACATTCATGTTGGAAGTTACATGAAACATCTTTTATCTAAACAAGTTGGAAATTGTACGTCAAACGTGGCAAATGAAGTGCGTTCGTACTATAACTAGTTTTATAATTATTTATATCGTCTGTTATTATGATATGATTAATTTCCGTAATAAAATAAGTACATTTTAAATTGGCAATATTTTATCTTTTGTTGACATTCACTGAAAATTCCAGCTTTGAAAATTTTAGAACTTGAAATCCATATTTAGACACTTTTTCCTTTTAATATAATATTTTAATACCCGGAAACATCTATCCAAAAACTGTCGGTAGATTATAGGATTGCTATAGAATTTTAGTTACAAATTCGGTTTTTAAATTCAATAATACGGAAATAATAAGACTGACTCCATCTTAAATAGGACGTAAAATCACCATGGCCGTCTAGAATCATTACCTATTATGAGATGTCATCACTGCTAAAAATAATTGCTGATTTTACTGTATAATACTGGCACCCCAGCTTCCAGTATTATACCGTAAAATTAACAGTAATAAACATTAAAATAAGCAACTTATTTTACTGTTTATTACTGTTATTGAATTAATTGCTTACGATAGGATTTAATAGAATGAAGAAAACTTTTATTAATATCCTTTTAAGAAATTGATTCGATTTTCATAAAATTTGAAATGACTCGACAAAGTTCTGCAACGAGTATATATATTAAGTCAAAAACCATTCGGTTGGGTAGTTTTTGCGTTTTTATATGCGGACAGACGGACGGACCAGACGACGACTATTAGGTGCACACTGCAAAAAAAAAAAAAAAAAAAGGTGTTGATTTTACAGTATAATACTGGCACCACAGCTGCCAGTATTATACTGTAAAATCAACACTTTTTTTGTGGGGGAGAGGGGGGCGGGCAGTGTACGTATTTATATAATTACGAACGCATCTAAAAAGATTGGACATTTTCCCGCTCATTCTTCTAACAGATTATATCTATATTCGTTTTCTACAAATGTCACACTTCTTCTCTTTTCTACCACTTCACGCTATTTCGAACTTTCCTCATCCACATTACTTATTTTCATGCATAAAAATACTGAAGGTGATCGGACATCCTGTCAAATTATGGCTTATTTTTGCCGTGAGAATTTTAAGAGTGCTTGACTCATGGACATTAAAACTTTTATAGTTCACTGGCTCATAAATTTTAATATCTGTTTTTATTACGGTTGTTAAGCTGTGCATTTGTATTAATAGGTACTTATGTGAGCTTTAAAAAGCCAAAAGTATTTTAAAGCCAAAATTTCCCTGAATTTCTGAATGACCCGTATAACATAGCAATTTGAAACAATTTTGTTTATCGAATTTTAAAGAAATTGGCAGCAGACTTCAAAGCAGCACGTATCTCCCGAATAATGCTTTACAGAATGTGGCAAAATTGCGATCGAAAACTGGAAAATTACTCGAGAATATTCAAGAGTTTGCTCTTTTGAAGCGCAATCGTGCTTACGTTCAGTTTTCCGATATAATGGCAAATTTTCCATCATGAATGGAAGTCGTAATATGTTAAAAGGAATGATTTCGATCGACGAGCCTTTAATTAAAATGGAATATAGCGAAGTTAATTATAAGATAGAGTAATGCAAATTTTATGATTTATTTTAAATCGACTAAGAAGAGAGTTATGAAAACTTACGGCTTACAAAAACGAATTAAATTTTCTGAATAAAACTATATATACATATAAAACTGAGAAAAAAAATTGAGGATGATTTTAGTATCTTCATTACGTATTGTGTTAATATATTTACGTTTATGCTAATTTAAAAATATATATATTATTTAAAAATTTATATTGGATATATGGATATTAATAATGTTGCGTGTTAATGAAAGTTTTTAAAGCAAATAATCAGTAGTTTTGGCCAGAATCTCTGTATAATAATAATTTTATAAATTTAGGATTGAGTTATTTCTCAAGTGGCTAAAATAATATAAAACCAATCTTTATACGGATTAATTTTATATTAAACTAGCAAACCCGTCCCGCTTTGAGCCTGCCGAGAGAAATTAAGCCCGTGTCTGGGACCAGTTCCAATCTGATGCGAATAAAAAAAAAAACAAATAATGAAATAAAATAAATAAATAATAAAATATAATAAATGAATAATAAAATAAATAAATGTGAAATAAAATAATGAGAAAAAAAAAAAGGTCTGTGTCACCTATAAAAAATAAACCCAGCTCCTATCCAAGTCTAATGAAAGAAAGTAGGACCGCGAGAAGCCCGCGGGCCGAAACAACAGAATTCGAGTTATTTAATTTTTAAAAAGGCGGAACGAAAATTATTAGTATCTGTTTCATTTTCTATCGAGTTACACACACAAAAAAAAAAAAAAAAAAAAAAAAAAAAGTCTGTTATAAGGTATGAGACAAAATCACTTATCTCTCAAATACGCAGGAACACCTTTTTCGTTATAATGACAGGCTTTGGCGATAAAGAGGTTAATATAGGAACCCTTCGCTGTTTTTTCATTCGCGTCGTGAAAAATTTTGCATTTTGATAATCATTTTAATAATTCGTATAAATTATTACAGTTAGAACGAAACTGACATACATTATAGAGCTTTTCATCAAGAAGAGGAATATTCAAAATAATTAGGATACGTTATGGTCTATAGTCAGTAATTGTTTATAATGCATTTATAATGGCGTTGAACTGAACCGATACCTTACTTAAGTTCACTGCAACATATTTTTTTTATGAAAAATAGCGTGCGTAATGTTTTCCCTTATTTTACAGGACTGCAAAAAAGAATTTGGATATTTTCTTTGAAATGATCGAGCATTTTACTTAAAATGGATTCCATATGATGTAAAAATGCATTTATGTAGCAACAATTAAACATTCGAATTAACTGGATGAATAGGTGTTAAGCCAAAATTTGTTCATTGCATTTCAGATTCGGCAGTGTTTTTGGGAATTGTCTTCTCCTATTCAGTTCTAATGAGCCCAAATCAAGAGTTTCCGAAACCTATTAGAATATAAGTTAATGGGTCTTGCTCAGTGTTCTTAATGAATACAATAGATTGGGTATGTGATGAAGGACATTAAGGACGGAAGTCTACTTAAAAGTGTAAATAAAGTTGTCCTCCACAAAGAAAATGTATTTGCGTAGTTTTACAATGAGGCATACATAAGGTGTTCCATAGACAATTGTAGAAACTTATTGACTATTATTATCTGCAGGGTATTTCAATATTTAAAAAAAATAATTAAATAAATAGAAACTTCTTTGTTATAAAAAAGTAATTGTTCTGAAAGTAATGGTGCATGAGATATAGGCGAATTTAAGTGTTGATTACCTTGTAAAAAAAAAGACAAATGTTTCTTAATCTACGAAAATATAATATAACCTCTTCCGAGTTACCCACGATTTCGAAAAGAGTTCTTTATGTTTAGAAATCTCATAAACCAATATATTTTTGAAATTTAAAGAAGCATTTATAAAGAAGCTGCTCCTGCCACTAATTTTCGGGAACGTTTCCGGATTGTTTTTATAGTGCATTAATCAGTTTTCTCATACCTGAATATCGGTTTTTAGGATGTTATTTCTTCTCAATTAAATATTTCAGCTGCGTAACTGAATTTATACGTGCAAGAGTAACAGAATAATATTTAATTCTAATGTTAATGCTTTCAATTTGTCATGTGTGTCTGTAAAAAACGTTTTTCAAACATGAAAATGTTTGCTTGTGATCATAAAAACCGATATTCTTGTTTGGGAAAACTGTTTAATACACTATAAAAAGTACTCGGAAACGTTTCCGAAAATTAGGGGCAACAAAAGAAACTTGTTTTTTATAACTGCTCCTTTAAATCTCGAAAATCTATTGGTTTCTGATGTTTCTAGAGATTAAAAAAATGCTTTTCGGAATCGTGGATAACTCGGAGGAGGTTATTGTGTGTTACTTACCCATCATACGTAGTATAGGGTAAGTCTTGTAATCGTTTTGAAAATCGAATTTTTTTTTTTTTTTTTTTTTTTTTTTGGTGGATTTACACGTTTCAGACACTGGAGATTCCGAAAAACATATTTTTAGAAAAAAAAAAATGCCGTCCGTCTGTGTGTCTGTAAACGCTCTATCTCCCGAAAAAACTGAGATAGAGACTTGCAATTTGGTATGTACTTAGTATGTAATAATGGAAAGAAGCTTATTGAATTTCAGTAACCTCGATTATGCGGAACTATTTTTTTCGGACTCTCGAAATATTCGTTCTGATAAAGGTATATAAAATTTTTCGAAATTGTTTATTTTAAGGAGTGAATATAAAAGACAATAAAAAAACATGAATTTTGCATAAAGAATGAAGTCGATCGGACAATGAGTTGCCGAGATATTTGTAATCCTATTTTCCACATTCTTCGATTTTTCATGACCCTGTATTTGATTCAAATTTCAATTCAAAGATATATTTTAATTGGAAATGAGACGTTTAATCCGACGCAGTAAACCGTTAGTTGATAGGATTACCAATTTTGGAGTTATAAGGATGTTTCTTTTACGCAATTCAATAATAGAGCATTTAAAGTTTATGAAGTCATCAAGCCATGATTTTATTCGAATTGCAATGCATTTTATAAATAGTTTACACATGTTTTATTTTCATATTTTATATTACGCATATCCATGATGAGTAAGTATTACGGTGGCTCTCAACGGCTAGTTTATTTTTACCTTCATGATTAAGTCTCAATACTTACTTGCATCCTTTCATTTTTTATGTATATACATCTTATATATTTACATACATCGTATAAAATATTTGCTTGCAACAACTTTCAATACATATATAGCAAAGATGTAACAACTTTTTTCTCAACAAATGGAAGTAATAATAAATAATAAGGAATTTTCTATAATCCTGAAAATATTAGTTAATGCATCAGACTGATGCAAAAGTTGATGGCGTTTAATTTATTTTAATTTATTATTATTATTATTATTATTATTATTATTATTATTATTATTTTAAATATATATATATATATTTAACTTTATTATTATTAATTAATTATTATTTATTTATTTTTATTTTATTTTTATTATTTTAGGTCGAAAGTGTAACAAAATGAATCAATAATAAATTCTCCTGGACAATATCCCAGTGGGGTGTTTACAATGATTTCGCTTCACGATCTAAATATTTATATCATAAATGATACCATTGTTTTTCTAACTATTAGAAACAATAAACAATTCTGTCACTTAAAAAAAAATTTCTTTATGAAAAAAATATTTATTAGTCACTTTAGGCTGAAATGAATGATGAAAACCCAGAAATATATCATATCTTCAACCTTACAAATGAATTCGAACATATAAAACCCAAAAAGGAAAAAATACAGATTACTTTTTTTCTTGTAATATACAATACCGTTAATTATATACTTTTTAATCCTAATCTATTTATATTAGTAGATCAACACTAATCTATTTATATTACTATTTGCATCAGTCATCGTCAAAATAATTCAGAGTTTATTTATCCTCTTCTAAATGTTTTGGTTTAGAACGGTCAATAAGTTTAGCAATTTGCCTAAAACTCATATGGAGTTCCCATCGTTTATATATGGAGCAACAACTCAACTTTCGAACTAACTAACCAATCATTTTCCGGTGGGTATTAAGCCGAAATCTGTTCGTTGCATTTCAGATTCGACGACTTCTTTGGAGAATTCGAGTTCCTTCTCCTATACAGGTCTAATGAACCAAATCAGTTGTTTCCGAAGCCTATTAGAATTTAAGTGAATGCCTTTTACTTACGTAACATTACTAATGAATACAATAGATTGGATATGAGATGCAAAGCATTGGAGAAGGAAGGCAATTTAAAAGTATGTAATTTAAATTAACCCCCAGAAGCAGTTGCGAAAAGCAATCGTTATTATCTCCAGAGTGGTATTATAACTGATACGAAAGAATAATAAATAAACAAACAAATAAATAAACAAGTTGGAAATTGTACGTCAGACGTTACAAACGAGGTGCGTTCGTACTACAGCTAGTTATATAAATATTCAGATCGTGATGATTTTTAATTCTGTGAAATGAATTATATCGTCTGTAGATTAATTTCTGTAATAAAATAAGTATAACAATCGCTTGACGATTAAACTTCAAAAGCTCGCTCCTATAAAAAGAAAGCACCGATTTAAAAAAAAAAAAAAAAAAAAAAAAAATCTTAATAAATGTTTTTATTAATATTTTCTAAAGTTTTGATTCGATTTTTAAAAAACTTGAAATGTCTCAACAAAATTCTGCAAAGATAATATATCTTAAATTTCAAACCATTCGGTTGGGTAGTTTTTGCGTTGTTATATGCGGACGGACGGACGGACAGACGGACGGACCAGACGACGACAATAGGTGCTACGTATTTATATAATTACGATCATTAATAAAAGTAATTCATCACTTTATGCTGAGTGTAACGGAAAAAACCTTAAAATATTTTTAAAAATTTTAAACACATTGCAACATAGCTGAAAAGTGTTTGACTTCCGTTCGGTCTACCTGTGTATTTGTCGATTTGTCTCCACTCTAACTCTCGTAAATATGCTCATGTTGCTACTAAATTTAAATGTGATTTTTAAGTTTAATGAGATTTTCCCCTTTAAAAATAGACTAGCATTTGTAGTTCGTTTGAAGGTTTATTATTAGAAGAATTCTAATTCATTATTACTATTGTTTTGAAATACAAATCAAGAATGTTACATTATGTCCATCTGAACTAAACTAACATACACTGACGGAAAAAAAAAATCCCAACACCAAGAAAAAAATATTGTAGAGTAATGAAATTTGGACAATGCATTTGTCTAGTTAACATGTTTAATTGATTAGATTTTCAAGATCACGGGTTAATTTAAGCTCAAGAAAATGCATTTCAAATGCGAAATGCTGTTACATTAATAGCCAGTGTAACCTCCAGAATTTTGAATGCAAACCTGCAACCGTGCATGCATTGTGTCATACAGGTGCCGAATGTCACTTTGTGGTATAGAGTTCCATGCTTGTTGTACTTGTTGTGTCAATACTGGGACGGTCAGTGCTGGCTGTGGATGATGCTGGAGTTGTCGTCCAATGATATCCCATACGTTCTCAATTGGAGACAGATCTGGTGATCTCGCAGGCCAAGGTAACATGTCGATACTCTGTAACGCACGTTGCGTTACAACAGCGGTATGAGGGCGAGCGTTATCATGTTAGAAAACTCCCCCTTGAATGCTGTTCATGAATGGCAGCACTGTAGGTTGAATTACCAGACTGGTGTGCAAATTTGCATACAGTGTGTTTGGGATAACCACTTGAGTGCTCCTGCTGGCATAGGAAAGTGCTCCCCAGAATATGACTCCAGGTGTAGATGCAGTGTGTCTAGGCCGCAGACAGTTTGGTCGTAGGCGTTCCCCCGACCTCCTTCTGACCAACACTCAGCCATCACTGGCACCAAGGCAGAACCTACTTTCATCAGAAAACACAACAGATCTCCACTCCGTCCTCCAATGAGCTCTGGCTTGACACCATTGGCGACGCAACCGACAATGATTTGGAGTCAGAGGAATGCACGCTACAGAACGCCAGGCTCGGAGCTTCCCTTGAAGTAACCTGTTTCTAACAGTTCGTTTTGTCACGTTGGTACCAACTGTAGCTCGAATTTCTTCCGTGGCCACCCGGAACCCGGTCTTCTTGAGCCTATACCATCCCTTGAACACTACTCCCAACAATCATGCACAGTGGATACATTCAGGCCAAGTCTTTCTGCAATATCGCGGAAAGAAAATCCAGCTTCTCGTAGCCCTATTATACGACCTCGTTCAACTTCGGTGAGTTGTTAATAATGGCTTCTGCGTCTTCTTAAAGGCATTTTTGGCTAACATCAACTCAATACGTCAAATTTCGAAGATAAATAACGCTCGCGAACTTCACAGCACGCATTTAAAGCAAACCAGATTTGCAAGTTCTGAGTGGCGATACTAGCACCACACTTATGCGCGAATCGCGAAATTTGAATCGATGTCATCTTTCAGATGTATAAACACGCCTACCAAATTTTGTTTATCTAACACAAGTCTTTCTTGGTGTTGGGATTTTTTTTCCGCCAGTGTATATTATAGAAATTTATTGCATTAGTTCTTTTATAGGAGGATTCAAAATAATTAGGATAGATTGTGATCTATAGTCTGTGATTGTTTGAAATGTATTTTGATACCGTTAAACTAGATCAAACGGAACGAAAAATATATTTTCCTAAGAATGACTGTAGCATATTTCTTGTAAAAAAATAGCGCTTGTAGTATTTTTACTTATTTTATAGGGTCACATAAAAGAATTCAGATATTTGCTTATGGGAACTATCGGGCGCACTACCTTCTTTCCTAAAACAGATTAGCTATTTACCCAAAACACATTGATAGGAAGGGGGGGAGGGGTAGTTGCTTATAAAAAGTCGTGCACGTAATGTTTTTACTTATTTTACAGGCTAACATAAAATAATCCAGATATCTGCTTTTGGAATGATAAAACATTTTACCAATTTACCTAAAACAGATTGCATATGACGTAGGTATCCATATATGAAGCCAAGGTTACTATATATGAAGCCAAGGTTACTATATATATGAAGCAACAACTGAAATTTGGAAATGAACTACTGTTTTCCGCACTGCCAAAAAAAAAATGTTGATTTTACAGTATAATACTGGCATCCCAGCTGTCAGTATTATACCGTAAATGTAACAGTAATAAACATAAAAATTAACAGAGTAATACGCTGCCACGCATAGCTGCCAGTATTATACCGTAAAATTAACAGTAATAAACAGTAAAATAAGCAGTAATACGCTGCCGCGCATGCGCGGCATGCGTGCATGCACTCAGCAATCTAATCAGCTTTTAACATATAAAAAGTTAAACTAGGCATAGATTTTTAAAATAATTTTGCCAACAAAAAAAAAAAAAAAAAAAAAAAAAAGAAAAGAAAAAAAAGAAAGAAAAAGTCATTCTTTCAGAAAAGTAGACTGAAAAAAGAAGTTTAAAACATTAATTTTCTAATGAAATATTTTATATACATAAATGCATTCCACACCCATAGCTTTAACATTAGCGAAGGGAATTTGAGATCTGAAAGACCACCACCCTTAAGCATAAGGTATGTGTCTACTTTCTGGGCACTTTTTAGGAAAAATATGAAACTTTTTTAAAACACACGTTTTTTTACATAAAATAGGGAATAAAACTACGAATTCTAATAAAATTTTAAAGGAATTTCAATTAACTTTTCAAATTTAGGCGATATTTAGTCAAATTTTAGTAAAAATGAACGTTTATGCCAAACTTTCTACAACAAAATCTAACTTAGTTTATTTCCCCTTTTTTCAACAATATATTAGAAAATCACTTACCTGTGTTAAGAAGCAAAATATTTGCAATACTTCTTAAATTTACTAACATATACCAAATTTTCTATACACAACATGATTTAAATATGTATATATATATATATATATTAATCATGTTGTGTATACTTACAAGCTATTTTTTGCTTCATAACATACCAATAGATGAGCAGAACCTCATGACAAAATTTTATTACAATGTCTTAAAAAGTTTTTAAGAAATGAGATTTTTCATGATTTTACTTACCCATCATACGTAGTATAGGGTAAGTCTTGTAATCGTTTTGAAAATCGATTTTTTTTTTTTTGGTGGCTTTACACGTTTCAGACACTGGAGATTCCGAAAAACATATTTTTAGAAAAAAAAAAATGCCGTCCGTCTGTGTGTCTGTAAACGCTCTATCTCCCGAAAAAACTGAGATAGAGACTTGAAATTTGGTATGTACTTAGTATGTAATAATGGGAAGAAACTTATTGAATTTCAGTAACCTCGATTATCCGGAACTATTTTTTTCGGACTCTCGAAATATTCGTTCTGATAAAAGGTATATAGAAATTTTCGAAATTCTTTATTTTAAGGAGTGAATATAAAAGACAATAAAAAAACATAAATTTTGCATAAAGCATGAAGTCGATCGGATAATGAGTTGCCGAGATATTTGGAATCCTATTTACCACACTCTTCGATTTTTCATGACCCTGTATTTCATCCAAATTTCAATTTAAAGATATATTTTAATTGGAAATGAGACGCTTAATCAGATGCAATAAACCACTAGTTAATAGGATTATTGTTTTTGGAGTTATAAGGATGTTTCTTTTAAGCAATTCAGTAATCGAGCCTTCAAAGTTCATGACGTCATCAAGCCACGATTTTATTCGAATTGCAATGCATTTTGTAAGTAGTTTACACATTTTTTATTTTAATATTTTACATTATGCATATCCATGATGGGTAAGTATTACGGTGGCCCCCAACGACTAGTTTTTTTTTATGCGACTCCCAATTTCAGAAAGTTAAGTTCTGGTTTACAATTTGGGCTGAACCTTTGCTTCTAATTAGCGCTGAACCAAAAGTAAGGCATTTTTGGAATTCTAACTGTTTTAACTTTAATTTAAAATAATAATAAATCTTTCGAAATGTTTCGCAAAATCTGAGATTTGGGGGTTGGCACATACCTTAAGATTCAGTGTCGTCTTTGGAGAATTGAAGTTCCTCTCCTATCCAGGTCTAATGAGCCAGATCAATTGTTTCCTAAACCTATTAAGAATGCAAGTGAATGAGACTATTGCTCAATATTCCTAATGAGTACAATAAATTGGATATGTAATAGAGGACATTAAGGAAGGAAGACGATTTAAATTGTTGTATAGAGAAAATTTATTTGTCTTATTTTACAATAAGGCATGCATAAGATGTTCCATAGACAATTGTGGAAACTTATTGGCTATTATTATCTCGAGTATTTCAGCAGTCTAAATAAATAAATAAATGGAAATTTCTATCATCATTTCGTAATTATTCTAAAATTAATCGTCAAAACCCTGAAATATAAGCAAATTTAAGAGTTAATACACTGTAAAACAAGTTGGAAATTGTACGTCAAACGTGACAAATGAGGTGCATTCGTACTATAATTAGGTTATAAATATCCAGTGGTTGGAGTATCATAGTTGAGATTTTTTCCAACAGAGCGAAAATATGCCGGGACCGGGACTCGAACCTGGGTACTTTGGTTTGCCGTACCAACGCTCTCCCTACTGAGCTATCCCAATGATATCCTGGTCTGGCATATCTCACTCTTATTTGTTGGATAAGGCTTACGGACTGCAGCACTAATTTCATTCATCTGAGCTATAACTATAGCATTTACATGATGAATCTTGAAATATCGTCGGGATAGCTCAGTAGGGAGAGCGTTGGTACAGCAAACCAAAGTACCTAGGTTCGAGTCCTGGTCCCGGCATATTTTCGCTCTGTTGGAAAAAATCTCAACTATGATACTCCAACCACTGGATATAATTTACCTAGTTGAATATGCTTTCCTCTATCCATTATGACATAGTTTATAAATATTCAGATCTTGTTGCACTCTTATGCAAATATGCATGAATACAAAATTTATATTATGTGCAGATTTTCTAATTATAGATATTAATTCTATTTTATGAAATTAAGTTTCAATACACTTTTACAAACAATTAATTACAATTCTGTTGCGTTAAAATTATACTATGCGCAAATATCCAATACAAAACATTGTTTAGAAAAAAAATCGTTATTTTTTCGATGAAAAGATTAATTATGTCGTCTGTTATTGTGATATGATTAATTTCCGTAATAAAATAAATAAATTTTAAGTTGGCAACATTTTATCTTTTGTTGACATTTACTGAAAATTCCAGCTTTGAAAATTTCTGAACTTGAAATCCATATTTAAACTCTTTTCCATTTAATATCTATTTCTCCGGAAACATCTATCCAAAAAACCATCGGTAGATTATAGAATTGCTATAATGAAACAATTTTAGTATACAAATTAGGTTTTTTAATTCAGTCATACGGAAATAATGACTTCATCTTAAATAGGACGTAATCACCATGGCAACCTAGAATCATTACCTATCATGGGATGTCATTAAAATAATTACGTATGATAGGATTTACTAGAATAAAGAAATTTTTTATTGATATCTTTTTAAGTTTTGATTCGATTTTCATAAAAATTCGAAATGACAAAATTCTGCAACGATTGTATATATTAAATTTCAAACCATTCGGTTGGGTAGTTTTTGCGCTGTTACATGATGATGGACGTATCAGGCGACGACTATGGGTGCTACGTATTTATATAATTACGAACGCACCTATAAAGACAAAAGTTTCTTAATCTACGAAAATAACACATGGGCTGATAAGTTCCCGGTCTAATAAAGAAAACACAACTTTTTAACAAAACTTTATGACTTTATAACTTTAATAAATAACGTAACTTTATTAATAATAATAATAATAATAATAATAATAATTTATTAATAATAATTTAATAATAATAATTTATTAAATGAATAAAAATAATAATTTTATATTAAATAACATAATTTTATAACGAAAAAGCTCTAAACAGTGCTCAGAATCATCGACTCGTTGTCAAAAGTCAACACGCGCGGCAACACATTTTGCAGGGCTTAATTTGCGCCGGAGCCCACAGGAGCCCAGCTCCGGTACTTCTCTGTTTTTAGTAAATATTTAAATATTGGCCAGCATTCACCGAAGCTCATAAACACTGCGCTGCGGAGCCCAGTGCAATAACGCTTCCGAAAAACAAATCCTAAATTACCCTTTCCTTTCCCTAAAATCTTCATCTGAAATCTTTTGCCTTCTTTTGTATCAAAACACTTTATAAGTGACGTAATGTGTCGCTCACGTTGGAGATGGAGATGAAAGAGGCTCGATTTTTATATTAGTCTATATTATTATACACTTTATATTATTGGGCAGGCTCGAGCTCAATCAGTCTGAAATTCAAAATTTTATTTAATTCCATTTCAAATCATTTTAATGCTATTTTGATCAGAATAAAGAGTAAACAGAAATAGTCTTTTTATATGCTGTATAGCTGCGAACTATTCATTTTTTGTGTTAACACTATTTTCGAATCATAATCTTGAGGTTATTTAATCGCAGAATTCTGCGATTAACATTAAGATTAGGCAAAGGTTTCTATTTGGAAGTTGTAATAACTAAAAAGTGGAATAGTTGATAGCTAAGTATAAGCAGGTGTATTAAAAATTTTTATTTTGCTAAATAAAAAAACAGTGCTTTAAATTTTGAAAAGAATGTATGAAATATAAATATGCAGATTGGAGTGACGGCGGAGGGGGGGGGGGAGGGAGGGGTACGCTACGGGTGTTAGAACTGCAGAATATTGGGGTTCCTTTACTTTTTATCTTAAAAATTAAGCCCTTGTCTTTTGCAAGTTTTTGTCTGTGCTAATAATAAATTTGCTATCTTAAACAGATTTTTTAGGATGTGAAAATCACGAAACATTGTCATGAGGGAATTTTTGCGATTAAAACTTATTTGTATGTAAGAAGATAATTTTAAATACGTAAATTAATCTTGAAACAATTTTAAAATGTTATTAAAAGTTTTCTACTCGGTGCCTAATTTACGGCAGGGCATTCGGGGCACAGGCCTAGGGCCCCCAAATGCTACTGAAGATATTTTAGTTATTAGCTGATGAAGTTTTAACCATTAAAAAAAATAATATGGAAAAATCTGTTTATCGTTTATTTAATTTTAAAATAACTTTTTAAGGGGATACTTCACTCAAAAGAAAAGATCCGCTTGCTAATGTTAATCCTATGGGAGACTTTTTTTTAATATCTCATTTCTACTTCAATATCTGTAAATGATTTTTTTTTTCATTGGATAGTTGAGGTCAATCTCTGTAAAAGTTGCATTTTTCTTTTTCGATTTTGTTTACAGGTTTTTATTATTATTTTTATTAGTATATTCTTTTACTCAAGGCAGCTGTAAGCATAGATGCAAGGGTCCCCCACCCCCATAAGCATCTGTGCCCAGGGCCCCCAAATTTGTAAATCTGTCCCTTTTATTTAAAAAGTCGGCGTATTTTCGGTATCGGGTTGATGATACAAACTGTTTCAGGAACCTGCGGGCTCAGATTTCAAATAGTTGGACTGATCTTTAGTCGACAGTACTAAATCTACAACCATAAGTCATTCAGTTTCATTTCTCAAACAATGCTCCTTTATCCAGTGAATTAAGATAGCAGGATATTAATGAAAACCATTATCATGCGCCTCAAACAATTGTGGTACATTTTGGCTTTGTGTGATGTAGCACTGACATTTTAACAGTTTCTATTCTCCTAAAAATGTAGAGGAACTTCAAGTATTATGGAATAGTCGGGGAATATGGAATACCAAGGTTTCTCTTTGGTAACGTGCTAACTTAAGCATGCTAACTTACTCATAAACTACTTAAGAATGTTTCAAGAATGTCCCCCAGAACGCGCAGTTCGTCGGTCGGCGTCAGGGCGCGAGGTGTGAATAAATATTTGTTTTTCGTGTTTGGAAAGTTTCAGGATATAATTTTTCAACATTTTTTATTCATTCTTAGATGTAATATTTTTACAATGACATTAAGTGTAACGTACACCGAAATACTAACAGTTTATGATGTAACACTCGTTTTTTTTTTTTAGCTCCCGATTCACCCCAATAAACAAAGAGTAATTTTACCCTCAAAATAAGTTTCTTATTATTATTATTTGTTTGCAAGTGATGAATTTTTTTAAAAATATTTTTTGTCTATAAGAACTATTCTCAGATAATTGATGTTCGTAATCATATTCGGTTTTCGTATTTTAAACAATATCTGTATGTTGTATTGCCCCAAATGTAAATACTATTCCATAATAACCGAAGTTCCTCTACTAATCTATAATTTAAAACTGCATTTCAATATCATTTTTTTAACAGTGAAATATTAATTTTCATTTTCCTCTCGGCACAACTACTTGTCTATTAGTAATTATGTTTCTGGCTACTGGACAAGAGTTCTGGGTTCGAATCCCAATCAGACATGGATGTGCGTAGTGAGGTTGGGTTCAACTGTAAATAGATGCCCCGGTCTATTTACCCTTTGTGCGCAAAAGCTGACCATAACGTCTTCAACCAACTGCCGGACCATGCTAATTAAACCGAATTACCGATCCTATTAAACGGAACTACATTCATTAGGCTGAATGCAGAATGTAGACCGCGAGGTGGACAGGGTTTCACAAACAACCGTTCGAGGAATCCAATCTAAGTTTCTAAATAATTACATTCCTTTGCATACATTAATTAGAACAGATTAATCAGTACTCCGAATATAGTCCTTTACTAAGAACCACTCTGTGTGTATTTTACGTAATATACTGGGAAATTTTCTGTTTTGAAAATATTAATTTCCTAAATTAATTGAAGATAATATTAATGAAGTTCCAAATATTTATTTAATACCTTCTACAAAATGGCGAAATCTACCATCAAAGTAACTAAATTAACAGAAATACATCGGCTTTGCGTTTTGTGTTCTATCGTTCTGAGACAATCCTTGGAATATTTGTTGGTAAACAAATCACCGTTCATAAAAGAATTTTAATTAAGTGGTTAACTGAAAATTACCTAGTAGTGTAGGAAGGAAAATAATTCCTGAGAAAATATTAACAAATGACACTTGATTTATTTCGATAGTAAACCTGTATTATTCAGCTGATTAGGATGTATATTGGGTCACTCAAAAGTTAAAATATTTTGTTGTTGTTGTTTTTTAATAAATTTTGACTTTTTAGAGACTTATTTTAGAGATTTTTTCAAAAAAGAGACAGAGTTGTTTATTGCTTTCAATTGCTGGATAAACGTCGCCTGATTTATGATGAAAAAACTTTTTTAAATTGTTGTACTATTACAGCATTGTAGAGAAGAATGTATTACTAAGTCATTTCTGTATACTATTCATCTCAAATAAAATTTAAATAATTAGAAAAATTAAAGGCAATATAGACAAAAATTACTATTACCTATTAATAATACTTCTTTTCAGTTACCATATTATTAAAAAAATATTCATAAATGTAACATTTAGAATGCATTATATACCAGCATGAAATTTACATTCAAAATTTACCAAGGATACTAATGTTTGTAAATGTTAATATTTTGTTTATTAGCTTTTGAAATCTATGTTAGATATAATTCATGAGAAACTAATTTCGCTGCCCAACATTGATTACAACAGGCTTCGGATATTTTTAAGATGACTGCATATAAACGAAAAGTTGATTTTCTTAACACTTAGGTCTTTAAAATATGTATAAGAATCTTGTTATTCAAAAACCGTTTTTTAACATCAATCAAAAACAGATGCACATCATTCATAAACAACATTGTCTTCACAATAACCTTACAATTTAAATGCATTGTTATCATAATTTTGTTTTTCGAAAGAAATCTGTGCCATTATCAAAATGTCTCAAGATAATATGAGCAGTTCTCAAAAAAATATTGCCCCGTTCAACGAAACTTTCTGACACATTTACCGACTCATTTTTAAACCTCAAAAGCATTTCCATGGTTATTAAACGAGTTTTGTAATCGAAACGTTTTTTGTTTTTTTGTTTTGTTTTTTGATAAATGAATTTCATCTTTATTTATAAGCAATTGTTGCCAAGGGACACATTTTTTTCTTTCCCGCGCTGTCACGTCCGGAAATTCGGTTCAAAGTGTCCGCTTTGACAGCATGTTATATGCAAGATCTTCTACATTTACTGGAAAATGGGAGAAACCGTTCGACTATTCATCGTTTCTGAATAAGAACACATACAATTTCATGTGTTTGCGAATAAAAATGAATTAAACATGTTGGAAATTGTACGTCAAACGTGACAAATGAGGTGCGTTCGTACTATAACTAGTTTTACAAATATTCAGATCTTGGTGCAAAAATGCATGAATACAAAATGTATTTTATGTGCAGATTTTTATATTATAGATATTAATTTTATTTTATGAAATTAAGTTTCGATTCGCTTTTACAAACCTTTAATTACAATTCTGTTACATTAAAATTATACTATGCGCAAATATCCCATACAAGACAATGTAAAAAAAAACATCGTTATTATTTCACTAAAAAAATGAATTATATCGTCTGTTATTGTGATGTGATTAATTTCCGTAATAAAATAAGTATATTTTAAGTTGACAACATTTTATCGTTTGTTGACATTTACTGAAATTTCCAATGGGAAACTTAAGCCTGGCTTTTATTTTCAAAATTTCAGAACTTGAAATGCATATTTAGACTCTTTTCCAATTACTAGTATCTATTTCTCCGGAAACTTCTAATCTAAGAGGATTACTATAATTAAACAATTTTAGTATACAAATTCGGTTTTTAATTCAGTAACACGGAAATAATGTGACGTAATCAAGATGGTAACCTAGAATCATTATCTATCATGGGATATCATTGAATTAATTACGTATGATAAGATTTAATAGAATGAAGAAAACTTTTATTAATATCTTTTTAAATTTTGATTCGATTTTCATAAAATTTGAAATGACTCGAAAAAATTCTGCAACGATTAAATTTTAAACCATTCGGCTGGGTAGTTTTTGAGCTGTTATATGCGGACGGACCAGACGACGAGTATAGTTGTTACGTATTTATATAATTACTAACGCACCTAAAAATGTATCAGAAAGTAGGCAGTTTGGATTAAAAAAAAGCTTTCATGATACTTTCAGCGCATGCTTTAGATAAAGGTTGTCATATAGGATGATGTGAAAAAAAAATAAAAGTTTACAATTACGAAATTACAATTTTGATTTAAATTTGCCTTTTCACTTACTATTTAACATAAAAAAAATTCAGGTCAATCGATTAATGTCTTGAGCCCTCTACCAGGCCCTGAAATTACGAAAATTGGGACATATCATGCAAAAATAAATTTCACAATTTCGAAATACAATAGTCATCGTAATTCCAGGGCCTGGCCCTCTACCAGGCCCTGGAATTACGATGACTATTGTATTTCGAAATTGTGAAATTTATTTTTGCATGATATGTCGCAATTTTTTCAATTTCAGTGCCTGGTAGAGGGCTCAAGATATTAATCGATTGACCTGGAAAATTTTCTCCGTTAAATGGCAAATGAAAAGATCAAAGTTCAATCCCTGTTGTATTTCGAAGTTGTAAACTTTATTTTTTTCACTCCACCCTACTGCCCAACGCCGCGCTCAGGTCAATCGATTAACGTCTTGAGCCCTCTACCAGGCCCTGAAATTACGAAAATTGAGACATATCATGCAAAAATAAATTTCACAATTTCGAAATACAATAGTCATCGTAATTCCAGGGCCTAGTAGTGGGCTCCAGACATTAATCGATTGACCTGCATTTTTTTCTTCCCATTAAATAGCAAATAAAAAGATCAAATTTTAATCACAATTGTATTTCGAAATTATACACTATTTTTTTTTCACTCCACCCTACTGTCTAACGAACGCCTTGGCGGCTATTGCAAGTTTATTTTGTGCCCTTCCGAATGTTTCCTGTTACTTAGCTTTTAATAAAAATAAAAATCCATTTTGAAGGATGTTTCTTTTTAAATCAATAATATTTGATATCATTATATTATTATTATTATTATAGGGAAATTTAAGTATTCTCTGGCACATTAAGTATTTAATTTTGTCTAACTTTTTAAGTTTTTGCAATTTTTATTCAAAATTTTACTATCTGAATAGAGATTTAATTCATAGTTTGAACGAGCCGTGTTCTTCTTACTGTTGCTAGATTTTAAAAAGCTCAAATAGTAATATTTATAAACACTTTTCAATTGAAAAATATATTTCCACGTAAATATTAAAAAAGAAAGAAAATTTTGAAACAATGAAACTATTACGTGCGAAAAGCTGTTATTGGTGGAAATTACATCTTATTTAAAAGGTACTTTTAAAACGCCATATTAAAAATGATTTTCTTATAGCGTCCCGGTCTTATAAAAGTCCCGGACGCAGCGACATTTTTTACTTAACCATTTTATACAAGCTGATTTTCAAGTATGTAATTGATCTTACTTAATCAATACAAAACACAGAAAACAGAAAACAGCCATCAGCTGGCGCGACAGCGGTTGCTTCCGCCTTAAGAACAGAAAAAATCCCCAGTCAAAGGGAAATGAATGGCTACCCAGTTACAGAAGATCTCCATCGGTCATCAAATCATTCAATCTTCCGTAATCGGGTAATCTTAAAAAAAAAAGATCAAATTAGCGTGCTTTTAGACCCTGCAGTTTATGGACTGAAGTTGGACAGCGTAACTCGTAAGAGCTCCCTAATTTATTATAAATAAAATGTTAGATTTTTTCCGTCAAATTCTACGAAAATGTACTAGAAATCCCTCAATTTACAAAAAGTAAGATTTTAGAAATTAACCATTTTTAAAATTTTGTAATTGTATTTAGTATTTTATTTAAAAACCCTGAAAATAAATTTAGTTTAAAAAAATGATCGAACGTAATCATTCAGCTTAAACATAGTTTATTAACTATAACCGCTGTTCTGTTACCATGGCTTATCACATTATGTATTTTATGTGATAAACTAAGACATTCTGTCTTCAGAAAATATTAATATCCAAGTTATTAATATATTGAAAGATATTAATATGTAATCCTAAATATTTATTTAATCCCTTCTATAAAGCAGCAAAATTTATCGCCATAAGAATATTGCCAGAAATCTATCATGTTGGTATATATTATTTATGACATATATTGTCCTAAGAAATTTCTTGGGAAATTGGTCTGTAAACAAATGATTGCTCTTGGAGTAATTTTAATTAAGTGGTTAATAGAAAATTGTCTCGTTTTCGGAAAGAGAACATTTTCTGATCAAATGTTTATTTAATTATAAGATTATATGGAAGACAAATGCCAATTATTCAGTTGTTAAAAATGCATATTAGTTTATGATAAATATTAACAATTATAGTTGAAAATGATATTAGAAAGTAATGGCTAAAAGATAAGCAGGGTTACTTAGATTCTTTTAAATGTTGATAACGTTAAGCTTAGTTAATATTCTAAGTGGTAGAGTGTCTTAATGATGTCATAATAGCCACAAAAACGCCCTGACCTTTATGATAAAAGCACCCCGATAGTAAAAAGAATGAACTGTTTTAGCGATTGTTGTGTTGGGAATTCGGATTATGGAAGATTCCTCATTAATTACGAATACTTATAGTTCTTAATGAAAAAGTTTGTAAATGAAAAAGTAGTTGTGAAGCTATCCTGGTGTGCAGTATCATTATTTATATTCTGAAGTATCAGCATTAAAGGAAATACAATGATTATGTAAGTACATTCATTCATTATTTGTTATTTTTGAAACAGTAAAGAACATAACATAGTTTAAAATAAGTACACATACGTTTGGAATAAGAATTTTAAAATTAAAAAAAATATATTTAAAATCAGACATTTTAATAAAACTAAATAACAACACATTAATATCGCATAATAAAAAAAAAATTACAATAGACGTTTCAAGCTTTATACAAGCTACTGATCAGTGCTACTATCAATCGAAAACCAAAGCTGTTGTTTACACATGTTCAAGTTCAAAATTATCCATTTAAAATACTGAATCACCGGGAAGTATATGTCACAGTAGGACCACATATTCTGGTGGAATTGCACAGGGTGTTTCACGAAAGCCGCCTAACTTTGAAAATAAATAACTTGGAAACGGTGATAGATATAAGCATGAACCCAGTAGTATGTTTATTAAAAAAACCGTAAGAATCTGATACAGAAACCTCAAAATTTTAGTAACAAATTGCGTCGATAGATGGCGCTGCAGGTGACATAACCATAACTAGGTTGGCTGTATTACATCAAAAGCTATTCAGAATGTGCACTGCACAAATGTCGCAAACGAAGAATGAAATTGCCAGTGACTCTCTGTAGTATGTCACCACCGGAAATCAACACACAAGCTTCACAAATAGCATCCTCCAGCTCGTTGAGTGCTAAAGGATTGTTGCGGTAAACAATGCCCTTTAGTGTCACTTCCGGAATTTCTTTCTCTATACGCTAATAGCGATCACGTTTCAACGGTGAAATCTTCGACGACTGATCGCTCTTGATGTCTGAGCTCTTTTTATAGGGATCCGTAATGCTTACTGCAGCGCCATCTATCAGCGCGATTTTTAACTAAAATTTTGAGGTCTCTGTATCAGATTCTTATAGTATTTTTTTTATAAATATACCACTGGTTTCATGCTTCTATCTATCACCGTTTACAAGTTATTTATTTTCAAAGTTAGGTGTTCGTGAAACACCCTGTACATGTTTCGTTTAGGAGAGATTTCTCTAATCTTGTAAACCAACCTTATAGGAAAATTCGACTTTTAAAAGCCTCGATCGTAAATTGCCAGATTTGTAAGCGCGTTTATGCTCTTCTAGGCAGATGGTGAATGATCGTCTAGTTTATTTTCACCAACATAAACAGAGTCAGTCTCTACAAGGGATACTGTAAAGTTACAGCTTCTGTAATAGAGTTATTCTGTGATTCTGGGGCGGTGGGTGGGGTAGGCTTTAATTTATATAATATATTCTTCATAAAATTCTGAAGCTGTTTAAAAGCTGTACCAATATTAATTGATTTCAATGAATTTAAAAAAAAAATTGACAATTTTTTATAACAACGAATGGAGACATAACTTAACTTTTTAATTTTAACATAACATAAATTTGATATCAAAAGGTTCTGAACTAAAATACTAGTTTTCGTTCAAGATTTAATAACCAAAAAATTGATTTTATTATTATCCATTTAATAAGCTAAAAATAAACTGAAAACCGATTTTATTATTATCCATCTAATAAGCTAAAAATAAACTAAAAATTGATTTTTTTTTAACACGTTAAATATGTACTGTCTTCTTATTTTTTTATGAACCCACCAAAACATTTTATGATTTTCAACGATGCATTACCTATTAAATTATGTTACAACATTAAGTACACAATTTATGTCTTTAAACACTCTATTTATGAAAAGTTATCAACACATCAAATCTCCCGGGCGTTTTTGAGAACAAACTGAAATCGTAAACAAAGATTAAATGCATTGATAGCAAACATCAACAAATGCGTTAGGCGATCCAATCTTTTTAATGTTATGAAAAGTTAAGGCATAATCCCCAACACTTCAGTCTCTAAGCGTCAATTATCGACGTCGTTTATCTAGTCGCGAACGGCACCATGTTGGGACATTAGCGGGATTAGGAATTGGTGTTTTAGTTAAGTTTAGATTTAAATATAGATTATACTTTTCATAGTTAAAGCTGCTAAAAGGTGTGTTTATTTATTATTAGAAAGGAGTTGTGTTTTACTGGGGGTATTTATTAGTACTGAAAGAAATAATAGAGATCGATATTTTATCTATAATAAAAGCTTTAAAGAGCGGAAGCATCAGCGTTTTAATAAACACTTTCCAACATAGTTGAAAAGTGTTTATAAATTCGGTTTGTCTGTCTGTCTGTCGCCTGTCCGTGCTCTAATTCGCGTAATTATATTCAATTGCCATGCAATTGATATTTGTTATTGAGGTTTACTATGGCATGTTCGGTATTGAAAATGAAGTGTGTAGCACTTATATTTTTGTACAGGGATACTCAAAATAATCCGTTACATTATGGTCTATGTGCACTGTAAAACATTTGTGTAAGTTTACCATGGTTTATCTGTGTAACATTACACAAATTCTGGAGTAACCCCTTCTGATTATTTAAAAACACACATCGCCGGTGAAACGTTTCACAGTGCTGTGTTAAGATACCGTTCTCCGGAATAACGGATGACGTAAATTCCAAACGCATGCGCAATGATAAATATTCTCACACGTGACAGGCGGGAAATGAAGAAACGAGGCAGAAACAAATGCGATAACGTGAAGGAAAGGACGCTGTTGCAAGTTACTAGTCGCCATTTCAGGAAGAAACTTAAATATTAAGTAAGTTGTCATTTTCTTAATATTTTTTATGCAAAATATAGAGTATTTTAAGGGCCTGATTAATGCACGGGCCTCGGCCCTGGGCCCACAAATTATGTGGCTGATTATTTTTTTTCCTTAATCAAATACTTTTCAAATAATATTGTTTATAATATATATATTGTTTTCAAATAATTTGTTATATCTCCCCCCCCCCCCCCCCCTGTGTGACGTCGGGCTTCCCCTATATGTAAGTCCTAAGCGGGCGGGCCCTTGATTACCAGACTTTTAGGGAAAACACAATTTTTATGATTTTGGATAAGGCGAGTTTTGAAAAAGACGTCTTTATTTATTCTGCAACATAAACTGTGGATCATAGATGTTTGTGAATTATACAAATGCTTATTTGAGAAAGTGGACGGTAATTCATTTTCTTGATTATTCTTGTAGGTTAATTTTTTTTTTGTAAACTTGAAACTTTCACCCAAACAACTTTGTCAACTCATCAAATAAACCTACTTTTTTTTTTTTTAAAGTGTCGCCGGGAATGGGGAGGTAGGGGGGGATGTTCCGAAGTTCCACTGTTTTTCAGGGAAAATCTTAATGAACATGCTAAGAGCTAGCTTCACTTAATAAATTTATATATTCTATATTTTCTTTCAAAATTTGGATGTGTTTGTTTTGGTAACTGAATTTTATATACTCACGGCCATTTACAAAATTTATTTTTAAAGTTTTAAGACCAATGTACATTATTATTATAAATAAAAATTTAATTGTAAATAACAGAAAAAATATGAATCGAACTTTAATTGTAAATAACAGAAAAATATCAAAATTCCAGTAATTGACACCCCACAAAAAAGAAAATAAATATAATTGTTTTTATGACTGTATTTAGTACCAGAATTTAATGAAAACATTCTAATAAAAAAAATAGTTATATTAAAGTAAATTTACCAATTATGATATCAATGATTATCACAATATCAGTATTTTAATTATTTTAGATAGATGTTTTAAAATACTAAATATCAGGGAATTACAGTTGTCAAATTGAGAGAGAGTGGGGGGGGGGGGGGGTGATAACAAAAAAAATCTGAACAAAAAAAGTTTTGGAATAGTTTTACATAGATTCGTATAATTCCCACTATTTTTAACAGTTAAATTCCCCGAAACTACTTGATATATTATTTGTTGTAATTAGTATTACAAATATAAAAGAAATTTTTCTGCGGATTGAATTTTTTAAATAATAAGTAAAATAATTTTTAAAAAAATTGTAGAATTAACGTTCGAGGCCACTGATCTGCAGATTTACTAGTTTCATTGCTACTATAAATTTAATTAAAATTATTATTATTATTATTATTATTATTATTTTTTTTTTTTTTTTTTTTGGTCGGAGGTGAATAAGCAAACATTTAAGACCTGTCCTGGCCACAGATTGTCATTATTTCTTATGGTCAGTGGTTGAGAAAAACTATTTTTTGTAGCAAACTATCACTACACATACCTTTCAGGTTAAGAGCTCTGAATCTTTCGCACGTCTGCAGATGTCTGTTTTTTTTTTTTTTTTTTTTTTTTTTTTTTTTAAGAAAATCTACCCCCTCCCCTCCCCTCCCCCCCCCTTCAGCAGCACACAAAATTTAAATTTTTTATTGTAATAATCAGTCATCTAAAATCAGTGGTCGCCAACCTTTGGAATCTCACAGACCAGTAAATTTATAATTTTTAGTTCTGCGGATCACCATGATGATATTTTGTGGAACATAAAATAGTACTTGTGTACTATAACGGTCAGAGAACTGCCATTTTTTAAAGAAATAAAATGTATCTGTTTAATATCTAACAAAATTCTTATTTAATCGCAACATAAATCTTTAAAGGTTATTTAATTGTAATAAAATTTGTTTACTTGTTACAATTTAATTGAAGCTTATCTAAGTATTGCATATTTAGTGTAGGGGAGACCGGTACACACTAGACCTATGGACACAGTGGACTACCCCCTAATTATTTATTTATTAAAAAAAAATTTAAGCTTCTCTTCTATCCTAATAGACAACAGCACTGCACTGATTATTTATGGCCTTCAGAAAATATGTTTAGCTCAGATTGAAATATTTTATCCTGATGGGTTGTTCTGAGCTTCTAAAAATAAAATTTTTCATTATCATATTTTATTTTTTTAGTAATTAAAGGTTGTAGATAAATAAGGTAAAACAGCCTTTTTGCAAAGCTCAGATACTTCTTTTTTATTTAACTTTAAAGTTAATATGTTTAAAAGAAAGCTATAAACAAATATTAATATGATTATTTATTGAACTTCAATATGAGGCACAATGTACCATCCACTCCTGGGGCATAATGGTCCACAATCCACTCTGCTCCTGTAATGCAGAATGTTCAAAATATTTAATAATTGCTTATTTTCTATTAAGAAATATTGTTTTAAAGTAGTATTTAACTGTAAAATAAAGTAAACAAATAAAAATAACAATTTATTTAACATAGTAAGAAATATTTTGTTTTGTATTTACTGTCTTTGATAAATATAACTGTAGTCTAATTGGTGATAATTATATTCAAGTAAAATTCAATGCAAATGAGATGCAAATTGAATGGAAATCAGTTTATTTTCCCCGAAACTGTAGATGAATCTGCTGTTGATGTCAAGGATATTATAATGTTGCTCCCTCACCCAAAAGTATTTCAGGAAAATTCCATGCTCAATCTTACTCATAATCATAAGTATTTTGGAATTTCATTTGCAAATTTTAATGTGTGCTGATTTTTTTTGTACTTAAGTAATAACTTCAACTAAATTGCAATTGTTCCTGTATTAATCTGTTATTATTTTCAAAATATAATTATTCTTGTTTTTGTTTCAAAATGTTACTTGTAAATTTATATTATTATTATGTTATTTTGCGGGCAAAGGGGAAATAAAAAAGAATTAGATTAATGAAAAATAGATTTATATTGTATTTCAGATAATACCTAACAGCGGTCCACTGTGCCCCGGTGGGTGGGCGGTCCGCTTTATGGGTGCATATAAAAAAAAAAATTAAAAATGTATTGAAAACTACGTTTTGAGAAAATTATGCTGAATGTATAAAGGTTTAAAGAATATTCAAAAATATTTTCATGCAGATCAGTTTACCTGTTACAGAGAAGAAAAAAAATTAACTGAAAAAGTGGTCCACTGTGTACCAGTCTCCCCTAATATTTGCAGAGTTTCCCCCAGGTTTAAAAAAAGGCAGGGTGCTGCTGGTGAGAAAAGGGCACTATTTTATTCTTAAGGGCACTTTTTGGATTCTTAAAGGCACTTTTTTTTAATTGTTAAAAGGTATTATTTTGAACTAAAATAACTTCTTTAAAAACACCATAATTTTTTTTTTTTTTTTTTTTTTTTAAATGCGCTAGGCCTTTCGAAAGATCTAGTTCTTTCCAAGGAGGGTGCTAATTATTTTATGAGGGGCAAGAAGGGTGCTATTTTGTAAAGAAAAGGGCAGGCAGGGTGCAGCACCCTTCTGAAACTGTCTGGGAGAAACTCTGATATTTGCTCTAGTTTGTTTTCAAATAATCTGATTGGTTTTGGCTCGAATGATGTTGCTGAAAAACAGAAAGTGGTCAAGTTACTATTTTATTTGCTGTGACAAATAAAAAGTCTTGTTGCACAAATGTGTTTTTGAAAACTAAATTAAAATGTTCATTGCTTTTTTTCAGCAATGGGTGCTCATTTTTTATTTAGCATAATAAGAAACAAATAATATTTGGTAAACGTAATTATTATAGCCTGTTATTATTTAAAATTTCAAAACTAAACATATCTTAAGATTCATAAATATAAGAATTTCTTGGAATAATATATTTGTTTTAATATAATTAAAATAAAAAATCAAATATATATTCAAATGTAAACAATAAAATTGAAAGTAAAGATATTGAAACAAAAAAGGCAGCAAGAAACTTTTTTTAAACCATTTTTTACAGAAAGTTACTGCTATTTCTTTAAACATTAATTCAATGAAAATTTCAGTTTAATCCTTGCTTCTCCTGGAACCATAAATTAAACGATAATTAAATCAACAGTTTAAAAATATATATAGTACAGTAGATTCCCTCAAATCTGCATAACTTGAAACCAAAGATTGTGCAGATTTTAGAATTTTGCGGATTTCTGGTCACTGTTTTGTTTACATTTTTTAAACAGTCATTTGAATGTAATAATGCACTGTAAATTATAATGAATGCTTACAATAAAGTAAAATATTAAAATAATTAAGTAAAGTAAGAAAATTTAAAACATGATTAAAATTTTAAAGGTAAAGGTCAAGTACACAATAATACATAACTAAAAATAGGCATAATAACGATGAGATTTTTTTTCTTTTAATTATTCAATGAAACTTGCCTGATAAAGTTACACTAATAATTTACATAAAAATCATAAAATAAAAGTTTTATTTCATGCTTAGGCAAACTTAATATCCAAAAGTTCTCGATTAATACATTAATTTATTTGGTAAAAAGATCACAATCACCACTGAGAACAGCACTGTCTTGAATTTTTTTTTCAGAAATAAAGTTATACTTCCTTGATGAGAAAGCATGTTCAGCCAATTAATAAGAATTACATATTAAAATGTACATGGAATGATATAATCATTTAAAAAATCCTGAATTTTTTCCCTACATCTCAACTGTAAGTTTCATTGTTTTCATTTGTAATGATGTGCAGATTTTAGGGAGTCTACTGTATTCAATTTTATCGAAGCAGTCTTTCATTTCTGAACAAGGAATGTCATATTTTTCATTACTTGCTAGATACAATTTCCAAACAGAAATCTAAATTACTGAAATATACAACTAATACATCAATGTTTCATAAAATAAAAACTAATCATTGGTCAATGTGTATTTTGATTTGTGTATTTAAATGTAACACATATGCAAAAGAGAAATAATAACAAATAATTAACAATAATCTTCAAAATTGTATAATTTACATGACTTTTAATCCCAAACTTTGGAGATTAGAGGGAATGGAATTGATTTATATAAATAGACCCTTTCTAACTACTATTAAATACTTTAATTTTTAAAAATGAAAGTACATTGTGAAAATATTTGCATAATTTATTGTATAAAATTACCCTATATAAATAATATTCAGATTTTTATATTGTTTTAATGTTAGTCTCATTCTAAGTCTTTTTTTCTATGGAACAACATGTTGTAGCAAAACACTAGTTTGGATGCTTTCTGTTCTTCAAGTTTGTTTTGCAATTAGGAGTGGATAAATCCAAAATTGGAAAATATCGCACAATTGATGCTGAACTGCATGGACTGGAAACTGGAATGCAACTCCATGAGCTGTATAAATTAACTTGTTATATTGGTTTTTTAAGCTTTCCCACCTACCATTGCAGGTACAGCTTAATAGAATCCAAACAAAGAAAAAATGGTACTTTTCGGTTAGCCGGGTGCCAATGATTTATGTACATATATAAATAAATAAATATATATGTAAGTATATATATAATATATTTTCATACATATAAGTGTATATATATATATATATAAATAAATAAATATGTAAGTATATATATAATATATTTTCATACATATAAGTGTGTATATATATGTGTGTGTGTGTATATACATATATTTTCGGTTAGCCGGGTGCCAATGATTTATGTACATATATAAATAAATAAATATATATGTAAGTATATATATAATATATTTTCATACATATAAGTGTATATATATATATATATATATAAATAAATAAATATGTAAGTATATATATAATATATTTTCATACATATAAGTGTGTATATATATATATATATATATATGTGTGTGTATATATACATGTATATGTATGACTGGTGCCCGGCTAACCGAAAAGTACCGAAAAAAGGCTACCTGTTCTTTGCTTGCAAATGCACATTCTACAAACTAAGGATTAAGGCTAGGCTTACAGCTACAAACGTGAAATAACATGCTCAAAAAAGAAGGGGTGCAGGGACTTTTTTATAATTTATAAAAATAAAATTTAACATAAACATTGTTCTAAATGATTGAACTGAATTTAACATAATAAAATTGAAGATATTAGATATGTAAATATTGAAAATAACAAACCATCTTCTTTTAAGTTATTGATTTAAAGAATGTTTAATTATATTGGTTTCATATTATAATTCATTTAATTACTCAGAGAACATTTGTGTTGCATATGTACAAAAACAAACATTTAGAAATTAAAAATCTAGGTAACTTATGATCAGTCATTGAATAATGGCCACTTTAGCTTTACACAACCTCTTTTTTTTTTTATAAACATAAATTAGATAAGGGATTAGATTTTAACATAAATTAGATTGCGTTTTTTTCTGTGGCTTTATAGCTCAGCATGTGTCTTTACTATTTTAAAAACTAATGATAAATTATTTAATCTTTTTCAGCTGGATATAAGTTGCTTCATTCATGGAGAAGGAAATTCAAGAGGGACTGCATATTTAATTCTTTGCATAATCAAGAAACTGATGCAGCCAGAAAGAGCTACATGAAGTGCAATAACAATGGTATTTTTAAATTGATTTGCATATGTCTGTGTTAAATATTTGTTTAGCATTGTTATATGTGACATATTACATGTTGCTACATTGCATGACACTACCTTCATAATTCTAATTAGGCACTATAAATTACATAGACTGTGATTTAAATATATATATATATGCATATATATATATATATATATATATGCATATATAAATAAATGTTTGAAGTGTGTTTTGATTTTTATAGTGCGAAATAATCTTACAAATTCAGATTTTCTTTCATATGTACTTTTGTCTGGCAAAATCAAAATAAGAATATTGTTTTTCTGATATTCCTCGCTATCATGATTGCTTAGCTTATACATTTTTTTTTTAAAACCGTATCTTGCCCAACTTTATCTTCTGACTGACTGTACATGATTTAAGATTTAATTAATATTCAAGTTTTGTTGTACATGTATTTATATTAAATAAATTACTTTACACTTTAAATTCCTGAGTTTTTTTTTTTTTTTAAACCCATTTAAACACTATTGTTTTTATGCGTTTGTTTTACAATTGTGGCCACTGGATTTTTTGGGTTTAGAAGCCAGTGACTCCTTCCAAATTTTGGAAACCCAAATTTGGGATGCACCTATAATGCCCAGCCAGTAGTGCTGCAATCGACAGAATATTTTCCAACTTCTCTTTTGTCCACTCAAAAATTCGAAATAGGTTGACAATAAGTAATGTTTCCGAACTTGTTTTTTGGTATGGAATGCTGAAAAAATAATTATTTTGTAATGATGATGATGGTGATGAAAGTGCCGCTTAATGTTGAATGTGTAATTTCTTATGTTATTAAAATATTTAATTTTTTAAAAGAAATTTAAGATTTCACTTATTTGAACACAATATATTAATACATGTACTCACTACTATTGCTTATATTTTGCATCTCTGAATTATTGCATTATGCTGATTGATAGGTTGATACATCTTATTTTAAAACTAGAAGTGTTTATAATTTCTGTAGATTTTGCAATATTGTTAATTTATTGCAGCATAAAAATCAGACTGACAATAGCTTTTTTTCAATTAATTTTTTTTTTTTTTTTTTATGGTGAAATTAATAATTTCTCAGTTATTTAGAGTATATTAAGTTACCATCATAATGCATTGTACTACTATTCTGTGATTGTTAATTTAAGATAAGTAAAAGAAATAAAACATGCATTTATAATTTTTTTAATTTATGATTTTTTGCCAGGACGGTTTTTACCGCAGTTTTTTCCACCTGCAGCACAAACTTACCAACCCTGAACTAAATAATAAATAAAAAAAATTAAGTTTAAAGTAATCAAATTGTATTACAATAGCTTATAAATTATCAAATTTATAAAGATTAAATTAATGGTAAATAAAGTAACATACATAACCTAAAGAAAAACCTAGTATTGCAAAATTAAAATTGACTTTTCAACGTTTCTCGATTGTTACTTATTAAATTAGCTCACATGTTTATGTTAATGGAAGTTCATGGAAATTGGATACTTTTCTTAAAGGTTCAAATCAAGCTGTAATATGTATTTTCTAACAATAATACATCAAAAACAATATCAATACATTATTATATATTATTATTTTTAATAGTGGTGTACCGAGTAGTGCTTTGGCCGCGTACCGAGTGAATACCGAGTAATTGTGTTTCAGAAAGAATCACTGATTCGAACATGAAGTGTGCTTAGTGGTAACACTTCTATGTGTGTGTGTGTGTGTTTATATATATATACCTATTTATAAACATGCATCTTGAGCATATAATTTAATCATATTTTATAAAATTAACTTCAATTTTTGAAATTTTATTTATTGTGGACCTTTTAAAGACAATTTTTGTATATTCAAAAATTTTAAAACAGTAACATTATTTAAAATTTATATATATAAAAAGAATTGATATATAAAAAGTTCAATTAACCAATATGAAATTAAAACTGATTATTCAACACAACTTTACCCATTTGTCATTTTGATACCTGAAATCTGTCTATCAAAAATGGTTTTTGCTTGCTGTAACAATACCTTTGAATAATGCAAAAGTTTCATATTTTTTAAAAGTAGCTTATTTTCTTTTGATTAAAAAAATTGGGTACTTTTGTGTAATAGCAGCCCCTGAGGATGAATCGCCAAGCGACCAAGATTTATCGCCAAATTATAAAGCATGTATGACATAATATGATATATTTTTACGTTAAATCATTACTTTTGTGATGTATATGGCCAAGTTATTAGTCATATATAACACATATATGATGTATACATATAACATGTGCATAAGTTGTATAGGATGTATATATATGGCATATAAAACGTAAATAATATGTATGTAATGACGTATAATGGGTGTTTGGAATAATATGTGTATATATGATGCATATATAAGCTTTTCGATGATCTTGGCGAAATCAGAGCTGAAACCTTGGCATAATTGTAATTGTGGAGGCCGCTATAACACGAAAACATCAAAAAAGGGGGCGGGGCTTTACAGTTTCTTTTCTTTTCTCTTTTGTGTGTGTTTGTAATGTACAGCTAAAATGCTATTTTATAAGTGCTCGCAGTGAACCCATTTTTTCTGAAGCACACTGCAAAAAAAAATTGTTGTTTTACAGTATAAAACTGGCATCCCAGCTAAGCAGTAATACGCTGCCGTGCAAGCAGTAATACACTATCGTGCATGCGCGGTAACGTATTACTACTTGCACGGCAGCGTATTACTGCTTATTTTACTGTTTAATACTGTTAATTTTATGGTATAATACTGGCAGCTGGGGTGCCAGTTTTAATACTGTAAAATCAACAATTATTTTTTGCAGTGCAGGCCAAATTTACATCAATAAAAGAAATGCCCTATCTCCTGAAAATGTAGAAAGATTGTAGTGTTTTTGTACCATAATTTGTCATACAGCAAATTTAATTACCGTATATACTCATGTATAAGTCGAAGAATTTTAGACAAAATTTGGGAGCTGAAAATGGCGGGTCGACTTATACACGAGTAAGTAGAAAAAAAAAAAAAATAGCGGAGTGAAATACCGGAGTCATATGTTTTTCGCAGATAGTTGGTGAATGTGCAAGTCTTTTAATTAATCACATATGGGTCTAGGTTGGAGAGACAGATAAAAGCAGACAATGGTGATTGATAAAAAAAAAAACTCAACAATAATGCTTCTGTAATTGTTCTGCACTCATTTTCTCTTGGGATAGAATTCCCTTCAATACAGGGGCATTCCTTTCAACATTTTAATCACCTTTTCAAAAAGAGTTCAACTTGAGAATGCTACTAGATTTCTCTCCTAAAAGTCCTACAATACAAAGAAGTACTATATTTTAGCAGTTTAAGAAGTTGTTTACCTTGTAAATAAGGCTTGAATAGATTAAGAAGAAAAAAAAAGTAAGTAATCATTAAATTGATGTGAATAGCTTTCAAAATAGTTTAAGCTTCTTTAGTTATACATAATTATACAATTTTAAAATGTTGAATTAAAAAAAAAAAAAAAAAAAAAAAAAAAGTCTGATTAGAAACGTAAAAAAAAAAAAAAAAATACTAATACTAATTTAATGAATGGTTTTTCTTTAAATCCTGGATTACAAATCATTTTTGAACATACTGCCAGAAATGTGATTCGACTTTTACACGAAAATTCAATTTTTTCCAAAATTTTGCGTAAGAATTGGGGGGGGGGGGGGGGTCGACTTATACACGAGTATATACGGTATTATTTTTTTTAATTGCATTTATTGTATTTTCTGTTTCTGCACACTGCTTCTTTATCCAAAATCAGTCTTTTCCTACAGTTTTAAAAATGACTTTTTTCTTTTTTTTAAATATAAACTAAACTTTAATTTACATTAATTTTGCAGGGGGGGGGGGGAGGTTCTTACCTTTTGCTATGTTTTATAGATAAATTTTTATGTACCGAGTAAATAGTTTTATGAATTAGGGCATATATTATACATTTATATTCAAATACCTTTTTATAGATCACATATAAATTAATTTGTCTTCAAATATGCTTAAAAAATGAAATTCTTGCAACTACTCGGAATTGGCCGAGTACAGAGTATATACAGAGTACTCGGTACGGCTCTAATTTTTAACTCAAACTGATTGATAAAAATATTATATGAATTGACATTTTTCCAACTGAGTGAAAATACGTCCAGGCCGAGAGTTGAAATCAAGACCTTTGGATAAATTGTCTGTGTTGAGCTACCTGGGCCGATAGCCAGCAGACACATTTCACTTAGATAACCTGATTGGCGATTATGTTAGCATCCATTTTTAATTAAGTTCCATTACCTGTAGTTTATTCTGTTGAATTCAGAACAGATGTTATTGCCAACAGTTGTCTGTCCAGGTAGCTCAATAGGCAGAGCGTTGTCAATTTAAGTGAAAGGTTTCAAGTTTGACTCTCAACCTGAACACATTTTAGTCAGGAATTTACTCTAGTAATAGAATTTTTTTAAAAACAGGTATTAGAATTTGTGTGAATTTGTAGATATGATCAAGTATTAAATATTAATTATTTTCTTATAAATTTCTCCCTAGGGTGAATATACTACTTCTCAACAGAAGAGACCTGTTCCAAGTTTTTTGAAATGGCCGTCTGTTTTGACCAATTGTATATAATTTTTAATTAGACTGTGCAACTATTTTATTAGATTTTATATTGCATTTAAAATTTTATTGCATCTACAGTAAATTTAATAAATTATATTTTATTTATATGTCTTATATTTTTATTTTCCCATCTATTGTGTTTTATTTCTTTTAAAGTATTTAAGCTCTTAGGCATCAGTAATGACAATAATTTTTATGTTCTCTCTTTTGATATAATTTTTGAAGGATAAAAGAAAACATGGGACAAAATGGTAAAATAAACATTAAATGCTGGGAGTATATATATATATATATATATATAAACTATTTGACATCCAGCACAAATTTATTAAATGTGACCACTGATACACCAATTCACTGTTATGTTTTATATCCCCCCCCCCCCACCCTTTTTTTTTAGATTAAATCAACCACAAATCATTTTTAATATGTTGATGAATTATTTTTATGCTTCTTAGCTTTAAAAATTATGTATAAAATAAACAAATCAAAACTTTGTAAGTTATCATTTGACGACGGGAGAAATAGTATTAAATACTGTAACCTTCTCTTCTGTCTAATGTGAAATTAATTAGGACTAAGAACATTTTCCGTCATATTATTTTACCTTCAGCAAAGTTTACTCTACGTCTATAAATTCACTGGGACTTGAAAATCTTTCTGCGGTAGACAGAGTTTACTGTAAATGTATAATTATAAAATGTATTTATTTACACGCCATATAATGAATATTTCCAACTGAAAGAGAGAGAGAGAGTTAATAAAATGAGGTATGAAAATTATTTAATTTAAGTAGATGGTTGATATAAAGGGATTTTTTATGATAGAAGAGTAAAAATAAGATGTTAAGATATAACCTCTTAAACTTATTTTTTGATTAAATCTTAAACTGGAAAACATTAATTTGTAATCTAAAAGAAAAAAAAGTTTTATAAATGTAAAGTTGTGAAAATAAATGTATATCATAAGATTTTTTACTTTTGTTATTTATATGTCTAATTTCTTTTATTCAAGCTGTTCCTCTTATTGTTATCCCATACCAAGTTCTTAAGCAGCTTTAAAAGTATATTTCTAATTGCAAAAATGTTTCAAAATGTTCTTTATCATATTAAAAACTTTACTTTTATTAAATACTTCTTTTTTTTTTTTTTAAACATTAAAAATTTAAATTTTTTGTGTGCTCCTTGCATTCTAGAGTTATATGTAGAAAATTTTCCTTCATTTCTTTACAAGTAAAAACAAAATTCTTTCCTTTACGGCAAAATCCTACTGACTTTTTCTATTCTTTTAATTTTCAGTATTTTTCTATACAAGAGTCTTTGTTTTTAGAACCTGTAAACACTGAATATTCATAAAATTCAAAGTATCCTAATTCTGTTAGTTTTGTCATAAAAGAAAAAAAAAATAATTAAGAGGGACACCCTGTATAAGTATTAATTTATTGACTTGGGTTATATTGGAAATGAGATGTACAATAAAAACATGTACCACCATCTTTAGAGGCACAGAATATATTTTTACATAAGAAGCACTATCATATAAATTGAAAGGCACAATGTGCCTCTTAATCTCAAAGGCAAATGTGTCTCTGAATATTCAGGGGCGCAAACATTCCAAATGTACCTTTTATATCAGAGACACAGTTTTAAGAGTATAATTTAGCTGTTAACAGCATTCCTACATTTGTGTGGCATAAAGCAAATTATGAGCACCATATTTGCTTTTATGCTTTTTGTTTTGAATATTGTCTGTACTGCGCCAAGAACTACAAGTCAAGAATATTAAGCAAGTGTTAATATTTTTTTTTTATCAAATTTTAAATCATCATGTAGTTTTTAAACCTTATGTGTTAATTGTATTATGTACTGTGGAGTTTAGCAGTTATTTACGATTTCATATTACTTTTTTTCATTGCCATTATCAAGTTAAATTTTTCTCCACTCCCTTTAAATAATTAAATATCAAATACAACATTTTATATTTATAAGTAACAGTTATAAAGCTGTGTTAATATTTGTTTGTCTTGAAAAATGTCTGATTAAGTGGCCCCAAATTTAATATTGTATGACCATTAAAACTTCCTAAGTTTAATTTAAGCATGATCACAAGTAAATTTAACAAAGTGGTGATCCATGGCAATCATATATATTATTTCTGTTGTCAACATCCCTTTTTCTATGAATTTACGAAGCGCAGAACAATGAATGAAGTATCATTCAAAAGGTTTTAAAAGCAGCTTCTGACATATACACTTACATTTTCCTAAAACATCTTTCTTGATTAAAAATTGCTGTTAATTAAAAATTAAATTGGCATTGTTTTCATAAATGAAACGATAGGTTTTCTTCAAATTGTCTTGCCACAAAAATTAAATTCCGGAGTATATCACACTCACAATGATTATCTTTTTTATACTATTTATATTTTTATAAAGTGTGACATCTCTGCACATGTTTATTTTATATTTATGATAAAAAAGCAAAATTCGAATTTCAATGTTTAGGAGAAAAAAATACCATAGATTGTCCATGTTGTACCTTTTTTAAGCGAATGATGTCATCTAATGCAGTTTACGATTATTTTGTTTTTCTCGCGCATGCTTTTTTGTAAGTTTGATGGAATGAGTTGATATTCTGGCTTGACTAATCTTATGGAATAGATATCGCAGACGCTCCAGGGTTGCTTAAAAATTTTTTGTGGTGCTATTTTGGGAAGAAAATCTCATTTTCGAATAATTGTTAGACGGCCTATAAAATTGTATTATAATTTTATTTTAAAACACGCACATTTAATTTTATTATTACACAGTTTTATTTAAAACACATTATTTTTAATACACGTGTATTTAATTTTATTTAGTAATTATTTTAAATTTATTTACATACACATTTCATTTTGTTATAAAATACCATGTTGTCATATGATGCAAAAGTCACCAGGTTACCACACCAAGCAAAAAATCACCATTTTGGTGCCAAAAAGAAACCCCGGTGCATCCGTGACATCTGTACCACTATGGTTTTGTTTCATTAGAAGTTTAAATCTATAAATAAAAAGTTTAGATTGCAGTGCAAAATTCTTGCATGAGTTCACTTTTTTTTTTTTTTTTTTTTTTTTTTTTAAGCTATGCTAAATACACAATAGCTGAATATAAATGTTTAGACAATAAAATTTCCTAATGTACCTAATATATTTTACTGTATTTTTTTCATATTTTTTAAGAATAATTATTAAATTATTAAAATCTGTTTAAACAAAGATTTGAAGATTAAATGTAATAGTCAGCAAGAATAAAATATAATTACTTGAAAATAATATTTGAGTAAACGTGGGGTACTATAGTCTTTAAAAGATATAGTCTTTATCAACTCTATTCCATTTAAATGTGGGTTTATAAGCATTTTAAGCATCGACACAAGGCCTGAATATTATATTCATATATAAAATATCACAAAACTATGTACGTGATAAATAACAATTATGATTTCCCTATTCGACATAGTAGTCAAAGTAACCCCAATTGATCTTTCTAATGTTAAAAGCAAATCTATTGCTTGTGGTAAGAATAATATTCTATCAATATTCTAAGAAATTTAAAAAATGAGAGACAAAAATTAGTACAAATCTGTATCTTAATTTTCTTTTAATATGACAAATGAAAGAAATCATAAAAACTGGTGTCATAACACATTTAATTTGGTAGTTTATCTCATAAGAAAGTCATAATTTTGTTTCAAATCAAGATCCCGAGAAGAAGGATTCTAAATATTGAGAAAATTCCAGAAGTTGCTGAGAAAATTATTCAGCTATTTATTATTGGAATCTCATCGAAATTGAGCTAATTGTCTTATATTTCAAATATGAATAATTTTTGGAGGTACGATTTTAACTTTAAAATTTTACTGTAATGTTTTAATAAAAGCAATAAGTTATGAAGCTGTACACTAATAAACATTTAAAATAAATTCATAAATACTGTATCCAGCATTTTGGATGATTGTGCAATGTTAAAAATAATAGGCACTAAATGTGTCAAGAAAGGTATTTAAATTTATCAAAATTGGATGTTGAATTCATCCTAAAACAGGTATTTAAAGGCGCCCAAATTGAGTATTCATGTGTTCTAAAATAGATATTTAAGATTGTGCAAAATAGGTGTTAGCATGGCCAAAATGGGTACTTAGTGGTATTCATATTGGGTGTATAACCAAATTGGATATTAAATACTGCCTAAAATGGATTCTCAGTATTCACTGAAACATTTGGTGTAACGTTACTCCATAAAACTGGAGGCAGCATTGCTGCCTCCAATCTTACGGTGGTATTTAACTGATATAACTGGTGTAACATTACACAGCTCTTGTGTAAGTTTACACCATAATATTGTGAAACATATCACAATTTCTGTGTAACGTTACACCACAATTGCGTGTAAGCTTTCACAGTAATTGTGTGTAAGGTTACACCACAATTGCGTGTAAGCTTTCACAGTAATTGTGTGTAAGGTTACACCACAATTACTGTGAAAGCATACACGCAATTGTGATGTAACCTTACACACAATTGTGGTGTAACCTTACACACAATTACTGTGAAAGCTTACACGCAATTGTGGTGTAACCTTACACACAATTACTGTTTAAGCTTACACGCAATTGTGGTGTAACCTTACACACAATTACTGTGAAAGCTTACACGCAATTATGGTGTAACCTTACGCGCAATTGTGGTGTAACCTTACACAGAAATTGTGATATGTTCCACAATATTATGGTGTAAACTTACACAATAGCTGTGTAATGTTACACCAGTTATATCAGTTAAATACCACCGTAAAACTGGAGGCAGCAATGCTGCCTCCAGTTTTATGGAGTAACGTTACACCAAATGTTTTACAGTGTGGGAAAATCATTTGCGGTTTATTTTAATGATGTTACACAATTTCAAGCATATTGAAATTGATATATATCACTGAGGTGCTATACAAGAGGTTTACTAATATGGTGAGCATAGCACTTATAGTTCCTTAACAGGGATACTCAAAATAATTCCTTTACATTACGGTATATGGAGGAAAATCGTTTGCGGTTTATTTTAATAATGCTTCACTGTTTATAACCTATTAAAATTGATATATACAACTAAGGTGCATTACAAGAGGCTTACTATAGAATTTTGTGTGTATATAGCATTCATCGTTCATTTACAGGGACACACAAAATAATTCGGTACTGTCTGTTAACAATAATTGCTGGAAGTGCTTTTTCAGTTGCTGAACGCGTTTTTGAATTTAACTCATTTCTTGTTTTAATTACTTGGTGTGTATAATTTCTATAGGCCATATACAGGGCAGCACAAGAATGAGTACATTTCCGTTTACTGACGGAAATTCAAAAGGGGAATTTTAAACTGTGCTACCCGTTTCCTAACTGAACTAAAATCTAGCATTCTATGTAGTATATATACAAATCTATAGATCATGTGAGTACACTTCCGTTTATTGACGAAAATTGCAGAAGGGGATTTTTAAACTGTGCTGCGCGTTTCTTAACTGAACTAAAATTTAGCACTCTATGTAGTATATATTCAAATCTATAGATCATATACAGGGCAGCAGAAAAGAGTTCGGCTATTTTTCCGAATATTGTTGGTAAAGTTTTCCAAATGGATCCCTTGTTTACTTAGATATCATCTTTCACCTTATTAAACGGTAAAGATTTGTAAAAATATTTTGGAAGCATTGGAAAGTGTTACATAATCTATGCTTGACGCATGATTTTTTGTTCTTGTTTTTTTTTTTTTTTTTTAATCCAATTTCTGAAGTTTGTTATTTAAAAGATAAATTAAAATACTAGCCATTGTCGTAATTTCTTTGTGGCAGTTATTGCATATTCGATAATTTGTTATCTTTATACAGTCGAACTCGTTTATTACGAGCACGGCTAAAACGAGCAATTTACACGTTAAGAATGGTTCATCATTTAAACTAATATTGAGATTTGCGTGCTTTCTGCGAGCTACAAAAACATAGGATCATGTCCAATACGAGCAAAACATTTATTTCAATGTGATTTTTGGCGAAAAATAGTGTAGAATCAGGAAAGACATCATTTTCTTATCGAACACGTTCTCTCTCAGCGATAATAGTTCTACATTAGAACTTTATATAAAAATATAGTAATTTTTCAGCTTTACCGGATAGAATTTCAACTTTCAAGGAGTCCTCTCCCCACTTCCAAAGAAGAAAAGTCAACGGATTGTCTTGAGGTCTTTAAAAAATGAAAGAAAGACGGGATATATAAGAAAGTTTCAAACACAGTTTCTTTGTAAAATTTACAACTGAGCCATAAAGGAAGGAGCATAGAAGAAAACCATTTGTTTATTTCCGTGAAGTTTAGTTTATTTCCGAATTCAGGACTCTGGGCTATATTAACTAGCATTTTCATGTCTCTTATTGCACTGCTAAAAAGAAAAGAATACTATGTAAACTCAATAGCTCGAAAACTGCAGTGATTATTGCAATGTTAGCCGAATTTTTCTCGGAAACTTTGATGTTATGTATTTTTAGTAATAAGATCAGATAAAGCAATGAATAGTTATAATTAGTTTAATTATGTGTGGGTTATTAAAATTTGTACTATCTTCATGGGTATTACGAGTAACGGTTAATGCGAGGACTTTTATAATTACCTTGCTTCTCGTATTAACAGAGTTCGTCTGTATTTGCATATCATTAATTCTCTTATTCCAAAATTCACAACTTATCATTTAAATATTTTTTTACGTATTCTAGAATTTATTATTTATATTCACAACTGAATAGCTTCCGGTAGCTCAGTGATTCGCACACTGTGCTTCCACATTATTAGTACGAGGTTCGCCTCCAGATTTGGACGAGGTTCACTCAATCACTCTTCACTTCTGGGTTTTAAGAAACTAAACCCTGCTGGTTCTGTGCCACTCTAATCACTTGACCAGGACATATGCTGTATTCCATCCACTCCTGACTACTTTTGCCATGAACAGTGTCCAGTGTCACAAAAAGCGAGCTAACAGCTTTTAAATCAGAACATAAAAATACAGTAAACACTATGGAAAAAGAACTTGTCTATAACGGAATCTTGTCTTAAACGTAAAAATTTCACTATCCTTATGGTGGGAATATATCATACAATTATACCTGCTAACACAAAAGCCTGTTTAAAACTGGATTTTTCTCCTGTCCTTTGCGATTCTGTCTTAGCAGGTTTTATTAATCTAAATAAACACAGCATCCTTATACAGTAAAACCTGTGACAGCGGAATCATGAAACAAAATTCCAATTTGGCATGCACTTGTATATTTGTATACCTATTTCCATCGGAGGGACAGTAAAATTTTTACTTTTAAGACAGAATTTTGTTATAAACAGGTTCCGTTTACACAGGGGTTACAGAACACAGTAAAACTTGTAAAAACAAAATCGCCTGGAACAGAAAAAACCCCGTTTTAGACAGGTTTTCGTCTAGGCAGGTATATTTGTAAGTTATTTCTTTGGAAGGGACTATAAAAGTTTTTCTTCACTAGTTTTACTGTACTAAATTCTACACGATTCAGACTAACCAATAGCATGGTATTAAAAGAAATTTAAAAGAATTTGTGCATCATGAAAAATCGGGACATTTGGCGTCCTGCGCAGTGATTACGCGGGACAGGTCATGGAGAACACTGGGACGCCCGGCGAAAATCGAAGGCCCGCCCTAAAATGTACTTTGTTTTTCCTAGTTTCTGAGGTTCATCGAACTGTGGCAATTTTACTGATTATCATAAGTCTTATAATATTAATTGAGAGCTTATAAAAATGTTTCAAATTTTTTATATTGTTTCTCTTTCAGTATTTGAATGCTCTTTTCCTACTTTTGCAGATTAGGCTGAGTTGGTGATTGTACATACATAGACAGAGGACTGTATTGCGAAGTAAGTTTCATCATTTATAATTTGAAACAACTTTTTTATCTTAAAATATGTACAAAATGTTAAATATCTCTATAAGAAAAAAATGTAAACAATCACAGCAAAATCCGCTTACAATTAGGATGCCAGCATTTTTTTTCTGTACAAATTTTCTTGGTTACTGTAATACGTTAGAAAAAAAAATAGTTTTAAGGTACAGTCTCAAAAAAAAAAAAAGCTTTCTCCCTCTTACAAATTCTCTTGCAAATAATCTTACAAAAAATATTAATATCAATGGACTATTTATAAATTTTTCGTCGGAGATCAATTGCATATTAAAAAATGTACGGAAATGATAACACCCACTTTTGATACTTCAAGTTCTTTGGATCAAAAAGCCTAGAAAAATACACAGTTTAAGCACTTAAAAAAAAATCTTGATAATTATAAACAAAAATGAGCTAGGGGAAAAAAGTAGAAAAATAAAATTAATATTTTACAGGGAAAAGTATTGGAAACATTAAAGTTATAACCAGAAAAAATTATAGAAATTCTGGAACTTGAAACGAGTTCAATAATCAAAGTCCCTGGAGCCATGGTCTCCGTATCTCTAGTAAGAGCAATGTGGATCTTAGATTTATAACCGTAGCCGAAGTCCAGAGCAACAATTACACTGCAAAAAATTAAATGCCCCCCTCCCCCCCAAAAAAAAAGGAAAACAAACAACAAAAAGACCGCTTTCGGCCAGAAATAAATAAAGTACAAATTATATTAAATTAATGATATATACAAATAAAAATTATAAAATAAGCCTACAAAATATTTACAGTTAAAAATAAATTAGAAAGAAAATTGCTATATACAAAGGCCCACGTAAAATACTAAACTAAAATTATATTAAAAACAATTTTTAAAAAAATCCTGTTGCCTTCTAAGATTTTCTTTTCTGTGGAATACAATCAGTAACAAGAGACGCAGCATCCCTTTTTTAAACCGTCGAAAAGTAAAAAAGTTCTATATCTCGAAAACTATTGATATAAGAATAAGCTGTATAAGCACATACATATATATGCTTTAGACGACATTCATTCTTTTTATGTAAAAGTTAATGCGTCATAATACACAAAACTTTTTCATATGAATTTATTAATCATTTTCATTATTAATAATATGATTTTGTATTGAAAATGTGCCTAAATTATGTTTGGGTTCATTCAATGTATCGGATTAAAAAAAAAAACATTTCATTCGGATATTTTTTGGGAAGTTATAAATTTTACGTTATAAATTTCGTTATAAATTTTACGTTAAATACGTTTCTTACGTAGATTTTAACACAATTTTTCACCCCTTCCAACAGTATGAAAATTTGAGAAAAAAGGCATAAATCATATACTGTACATCTAGGATATTTTAATTTTAATTTATCTTTCATATTAATAAGCACGATTTACTATTTTTGAAAGGAACATTAAAAAAAATATTTCCATGCATTATGTTAATACTGTTTAATATATCGATGAAGTTTAAATAAAAAATTTAATCAAAAGACTCTAGAACAACATAACATTCTAAATATGTCTAATTAACATTTTAAAAGAATAAATTATCTTATCCTTGAATGAACGCGCGCTTCATAATTATTCAATCTTTATTTAGGCTACGGCACTGACCACAACACAATATTTATTTTAAGGACATTCTCGAAAATAGGAATATGGGAATGTTGCAATGGGAATTTACAGAAACATGTAAACGCTGTTACACAAACAATCACAGAGAAATACAACAAACATTTTAGCATTACAAAATAGACTGAAGATGCCTATTAGTTAAAGATTTTTATAATCCAGTGTTATCCGATTTAGAGACCTGAACTGATTTATTACTCTTCCACACTGCAAAAAATAATTGTTGATTTTACAGTATAAAACTGGCCCCCAGCTGCCAGTATTATACCGTAAAATTAACAGTATTAAACAGTAAAATAAGCAGTAATACGCTGCCGCGCAAGCAGTAATACGCTACCGCGCATGCGCGGCAGCGTATTACTGCTTATTTTACTGTTTAATACTGTTAATTTTACGGTATAATACTGGCAGCTGGGGTGCCAGTTTTATACTGTAAAATCAACAATTATTTTTTGCAGTGCATCATACTCTGAAATGTCCCATCTGCAGAACACAACTTATATACCCTCCGCGTAGCGATGACACCACTCGTATCAAACATCGAAATTCATTTTGTTATGAGCAATCAACAAGATAGTTTTAAAATAATTTGTGTGACATTTTAATTTGATTTTAAACATTCATATTAATAAATTCGACTTTTTAAAATGAAATAATTTCAAAATATTTTATTTAATTCTTCTAATACATTTAAATTCGCCGAAGCAGTTTAAATTGTAAATTCGAAATGGCAGTCAAAAAGCTCTACTTGAATGACACGCCAGACAAAATGTGCGTTGTCGTTTATGAGGACATGTCTAATTAACATTTTAAAAGAATAAATTATTTTATCCTTGAATGAACAATCGCTTAGTAGTTATTCGGTCTCTATTTAGGCTACTTTTTATGATTCTTTGAATACTCTGTTGGCTGTTTTCCAGAAATTCTTTTGCTCTCTGAGCCGAATGTCTTTTGAACTACACAAATTTAACGATTTCGTTTTCTTACAGTCATAGAAATTCAGTTGGATTGTATTGTTTTATTAGATATTCTTAATATAAGTGCATCTTAAGAATTCAATTATGCATAAGATATTTTTTTAATATCTTTATCTTCTTTGCCTGTTTCCAAGTAGCAGAGTATATTCGTAACGAAATTAAAAATAATGTTTTATACTCGATCATGTTATAACTCGATTATGCTCACTGTAATGTCTAAAAGATGCTTTATTAGTGTTTGTTTATTTGTATAGCTTAAGCTTTGCTTGTCCGGAACATATTTGTTTTCAGAATTTGTATTCCACATTTTTGCATTTCTTTTTATGCATATAGCTTGATGAATGTATTTTTGTCAAACGAAATGCAATAATTTTAATTTTATTATAAATTAGTTATAAAAATTCTACATCATATTTTAATGTTTTATAAATGTAGGCAGAGAATTTTGCGTAAATGAGTCACATTTATTTGTTTATTTATTTACAACTGCATAAGGTGGGGAGAGGAGAGTTTTGTGATGAAAATTTATCATACAACTAAAACAATTTTTTAAATAAAAATTGAAATTTTATTTAAAAAAAATCTTTTTGAAGAGTTTTTGCTTATACTGTGGTATTATTATAAAAAAATTTAAAATGCTTAAACAATTAACAGAAACCTTAAAAAAATGTGTAAATCAAATTAATAACGGCATAAAAAATCATATAGATTTTTTTAATGATTGCCTGTGCTGCATTTTGACGTTACACTGACGTCACGTGATGCCTAACAACCATTCTCTCTGCTTACCAAGGAAACAACATTGATCTATATTGTTAGAAAATTACATTTTACTTTCGCGCCAAGAAGCATGGGCACTTTTTCAATCACCGACACGACACCGATAAATCGCACACGAATGCCGTGAGCCGATATCGGCACTCGAAAAATGCATTCATGTACACTACTAACTTTTTTACCAACATTTACCCGTATAATCTTCATCGAATTTGTTATTGAAAATGCATGTAGTTTGAATCAGTACAAAAACCCTTAACGGGTTAAAAGTTGTGACGCAGCACTTTCTTTTGGCTTTATGAATTTTAAATATGGGTCTTAAAAGCAATGATATCAAATTTAAGTGACGCTATGTTAATAATTATTTTTTTAAATCATAATTTTCTTTTTAGTTTTATTTATATTCACAGGTGCAATTATTATCTTAATATGAAAAAATATGTAAAATTTATTCGTGAATGAAAAAGCATCCGCATCTCTCATGAATTCAAAATATGGGTTTTAAAAGAAATGATATCAAAATTTGAGTGACACCTTGACGTTAATTTAATAGGACTCTTTTAAAATTCAATTTAAATTATTTTTGGTTTGTCTTCTAAAGTATATTTACACATACAAACAATACTTTTAATTTTTCAATACACTTTTAAATATATTACTTTCACTGAGCCTATATTATGTATTGAAATGTATTTATTTCAATAAATTGATTTATCTTCTGTGCCACGCTATCCAAAATCATAAGTAAAATTTATGTAAATGATTATTTTGCGTCATATTATCCACTTGAATACATTTCCCTTTGTTTGGATACTATGACGCAAAATAATCATTTACATAAATTTTACTTATGATTTTGGATAGCGTGGCACAGAAGATAAATCAATTTATTGAAATAAATACATTTCAATACATAATATAGGCTCAGTGAAAGTAATATATTTAAAAGTGTATTGAAAAATTAAAAGTATTGTTTGTATGTGTAAATATACTTTAGAAGACAAACCAAAAATAATTTAAATTGAATTTTAAAAGAGTCCTATTAAATTAACGTCAAGGTGTCACTCAAATTTTGATATCATTTCTTTTAAAACCCATATTTTGAATTCATGAGAGATGTGAATGAAAAAGCATCCGCGAATAAATTTTACATATTTTTTCATATTAAGATAATAATTGCACCTGTGAATATAAATAAAACTAAAAAGAAAATTATGATTTAAAAAAATAATTATTAACATAGCGTCACTTAAATTTGATATCATTGCTTTTAAGACCCATATTTAAAATTCATAAAGCCAAAAGAAAGTGCTGCGTCACAACTTTTAACCCGTTAAGGGTTTTTGTACTGATATCATTACTTTTTTAAGGTTATTGATGAGAATGTCAATTAGTCGAAATTAAGCATAGGGTATAAATTAATCATTAAAATAAAATTTTAAAGAAATGCTAAAAAAGACCCCTTGGACCCCAATAAAATATGAGGGTGGTGGCCCAGGGAGAGGAATCCAAGACTCAACTTTTAAATTATACAGCGAGAGAGTAACACAATTAGAAGGATGAAAATGCATGACAAAACCCGTTTGTTCCATCTTCCTCCGCCAAAGGACGCAACCTTTTCTATACAAACATAGCTGAAAATTTTCGGGCCGTCGATTCCGAGTCAAATGAGCCATACGTCGTCGTGATCGGTCCCATAGAACCCGATAGGAAAGTGCCCCCTGGTGGTGAAACTTGGAACTAAAATCGATATATCCTGTCGATGTCGAGTCGAATGAATCACAGTGCATTGTGATGGGACCCATAGAACTCGAGATAGCTGCAAAATCCGTTAGTTCCATCTTCCACCACCAGGGGGCGGACTCTGTTCCATACAAACATAGCTGAAATCTTTGAGGCTGTCGATTTCGAGTCGAATGAGCCATACCTCGTCGTGATGGGGCACATAGAACACAAGATAGGAAAGCACACTCTGGTGGTGAAACTTGTAACTAAAATCGATATATCCTGCCGATGTCGAGTCGAACGAATCAAACTGCATTGTGATGGGACCCATAGAACTCGAGTTAGATGCAAAATCCGTTAGTTCCATATTCCACCACCAGGGAGCGCACTCTGTTCCATACAAACATGGCTGAAATCTTTGAGGCTGTCGATTTCGAGTCGAATGAGCCATACCGCGTCGTGATGGGGCGCATATGACCCGAGATAGGAAAGCGCCCCCTGGTGGTGAAACTTGTAACTAAAATCTATATATCCTGCCGATGTCCAGTTGAATAAATCAAACTGCATTGTGATGGGACCCATAGAACTCGAGTTAGCTGCAAAATCCATTAGTTCCATCTTCCACCACCAGGGGACGCACTCTGTTCTATACAAACATAGCTGAAATCTTTCAGGCTGTCGATTTCGAATCGAATGAGCCATACCTCACCGTAATCGGGCCCATAGAACACGAGATAGGATAGCGCCCCTGGTGCTGAAACTTGGAACTAAAATCAATGTATCCTGTCGATGTCGAGCCAAATGAATCAAACTGCATTGTGATGGGACCCATAGAACTCAAGTTAGCTGCAAAATCTGTTAGTTCCATGTTCCACCACCAGGGGGCGCACTCTGTTCTATACAAACAGCTGAAATTTTTGAGGCTGTCGATTTCGAGTTGAGTGAGCCATACCTTGTCATGATCGGGGCCATAGAACCTAAGATGGGAATGCGCCCCCTGGTGGTCAAACTTGAAACAAGTTGAATGAATCAAACCATGTTGTGATGGGACCCATAGAACTTGAGTTAGCTCCAAAATCCATTAATTTCCCCTTCCACTGCCAGGGGCGCTCTCTGTTCTATATGAACATAACTGCCCCTGGTGGTGAAACTAAAATCAGTAAGTTCTATCGATGTCGAATCGAATGAGCCAAACTGCATCATGATTAGGAATGCACAACCTGTGGCCCGTGATGGATAACTGGTGGCCCGCAGAGACCATACATGCCAACCTATCCAAAAATTTCGAATTTCCTTAATAATTCGTGAGAAAAATTTGCAAATTTTGTCCATAAATCGTAGGAAAATATGAATTTCATCGATCAGGCGCATAAAATTATGAATTGCATCGACTGGATGCGAATTTTGTCAAATGGGCATGGAAAAATCACAAATTTCGCCATTTTGTCGCTAGAAAAAAAAACGCAAATTTCAATAATCGGTCAACAGAAACCAGAGATGCCAAAATCAGTAATTCCGGAGTTGTAAATTTCGTCAATCACTCACAAAAAAAAAAAAATCTTGAATTTTGTAAATCAATTGAAAAAACCTGCGAATTTTGTCGATAAGGCACTTAAAATCGTGAATTTCATGGATTGAGCAGCGAATTTCCTCGAATGGCGTGGAAAGATCGAGAATTTCAACGAACAGTTGCAGGAAAAATTTGCAAATTGTCCATAGATCATAGGAAAACATTATGAATTTTGTCTATCGGTTCTGCAAAATTATGAATTTTGTCGATAGGCATGGAAAATCGCAAATTTCGACAACTGGGCTTGGAAAAATCAAGAATTCCATCGAATGTTTGTGAAAAAATTGTAAATTTCAACGAACGGTAAAAAAAAAAAAAATAATTTGCGAATTTCGCCATTGTCTAGAGAAGAAAAATTGTGAATTTCATTAATTGGCCGATGGAAAGCATATCAGTTGAAAATCATGAATTTTGTCAATCAGGCACAGTAAAAACATGAATTTTGTGGATCGGGAGAAGGGAAATCATAAATTTTGTTGAACACATGCATAAAAATCATGAATTTTGTTTATCAGGCATGTAAAAATCATTAATTTCGTCAAACGGATGCATAAAAATCAAGAAAGTCATCAATTGGGTGCATAAAAATCTTGAATTTCATCGATCAGGCGTGTAAAAAATCATGAATTTCATCGATAAAGTGCATAAAAATCATGAATTTCATCGATAAAGTGCATAAAAATATAGGACAAAATTGCCATTCGCCAATCGGCGAGTAATACTGAAAATTTGCCGACTGACTTTACTGCCACCACTGGTCAAACTTAATAGTTCCAATTGCGATGATTCAATGGAAAAAGATTTTTTCCCCACTGTCGCTCGACAAATTTCAAAACCATTTGGCGAATTTCACGATTTTTTCAACGAAATTATTTGACGGATTGTGATTTTTTTTCTTCTCGAAGCCATTCGACGATATTCGAAATTTTTTTCCCCTGAAACCAGTTGATAAATTTTGTGATTTTTCCACTATCAATGAATTTTGTGATTTTTCTGCTATCAATGAATTTTGTGATTTTTCTGCTATCGATTGATGAATTTCGTGATTTATCGACTATCGATTAATGAATTTCACGACTTTTTCCATAAACGAACAAATTGTGCACTTTTTTTCCACTGCCATTCGACGAATTTTGCAATTCTGTTCCGCGATTGTTAGACAAATTTCACTATTTTTCTCCCGAGATCATTTGACGAATTTTGTGATTTTTAATTTTACTGACTGATTGATTTATATTTAATAATAAAAGTTAAAATGTTTTTGATTTAAAAACAAGATGGCTAACTGAGGGTGAATCCCAAAACTTAGCCGCATCATCAATGAGTTAGCTAATCAAGCATTTAGCTCTTACAGTTTGTTTAAAAGGTGCACACAAAAGCAAAAAATATGAATTTTTTTTAATCCTTACCATCACTGTTGAAATCCTGAACCAATTAGAATCTAATTGTGACAGTGTATTTATCTTGCAAATATCATTGAGGAGTTTTTTATACAGGGACACGCAAAATCAAAACATCATCATGATAACATTCAAATTACTAAGCCAATTCAAACCTAATTATGCCAAAGTATCAATCGATGAATTCATTAATCAAATATGTTGGGCAAAATCCTAGAACAAGCAAAACATCCGATTTGGCTATTTTTTTTACGCACGTCAACCAAAAAAACGGCAACTTCCAAATTCTACCCAATCAGAACGCATGCTTTTTAAGCTTAAGCAAGCAGATACTTATACACTGCTTACGGCAAGCTTTTTCACAAAATAAACAAATTTTATTTCGTTTTACAATTATTTACAAAGTTTCAGCAAGTTTTTCTTCACGATTTTTCTATTTTTACAAACTTTTAGCAATATTTCGTCTGGATATTTCAATTTTTACATACAAGCATTTAGCAATTTTTTCCTCCAGATTTTTCTATTTTTAATAATTTTTAGCTATTTTTTCCTCCTTGCTAAAACTTTGTAAATTGTCATAAAACGGAATAAAATCAATGTTTACTTCGTGAAAAAATTTTCATAGAAACTGTGTAAGTAGTGAATTCTCTGCTACAAAGAACACAGGTTATGATTGGGGAGAATCTAGAGAATTCTGATTTTTCAAATGCACGAAACGCATTCAAGCACCAGTTAGTAACATGTATATGTACTCTTTGCGTACATTAACAGAAAAAAAAATCCTGGATGCATGAAACTCCCTGTGCAGCAATCTCTAGAATGCATGAAATTCATCCAAACAGCGGTTAATAATTGATATATATATATATATATGTGTGTGTGTGAGTACGCTTCGCGTACATTAACTGAAAAAAAAAATCCTGGATGCACAAAACTTGCATTTCTCTGACTTCGGTTTTTCGAAATAGATAAAATGCTTCAGGGATTCAATCCAGCATCGCTGAAATGTTACATAAGCACAGAAGATCACTAATTATAATTAAAATATAGATAAAATGCTGAAGTGATTACAAATTAATCACTGAAGCATTTTATCTATACTTCAAAACATATTTGTTTTGTTTCTCATTTCCAAAATAATTTTCATTCATATTTACTTATTATAAGCATGTTATTTAATTTTACTGACTGATTGATTTATATTTAATAATAAAAGTTAAAATGTTTTGATTTAAAAACAAGATGGCTAACTGAGGGTGAATCCCTAAACTTAGCCGCATCATCAATGAGTTAGCTAATCAAGCATTTAGCTCTTACAGTTTGTTTAAAAGGTACACACAAAAGCAAAAAATATGAATTTTTTTTTAATCCTTACCATCACTGTTGAAATGCTGAACCAATTTGAATCTAATTGTGACAGTGTATTTATCTTGCAAATATCATTGAGGAGTTTTTTATACAGGGACACGCAAAATCAAAACGTCATCATGATAAGATTCAAATTACTAAGCCAATTCAAACCTAATTAAGCCAAAGTATCAATCGATGAATTCATTAATCAAATATATTGGGCAAAATCCTAGAACAAGCAAAACATCCGATTTGGCTATTTTTTTTACGCACGTCAACCAAAAAATCGGCAACCTCCAAATTCTACCCAATCAGAACGAATGCTTTTTAAGCTTAAGCAAGCAGATACTTACACACTGCTTACGGCAAGCTTTATTATACAATTTTAACATAAATTTTATTTCGTTTTACAATTATTTACAAAGTTTCAGCAAGTTTTTCTTCACGATTTTCTATTTTTACAAACTTTTAGCAATATTTCGTCTGGATATTTCAATTTTTACATACAAACATTTAGCAATTTTTTCCTCCAGATTTTTCTATTTTTAATAATTTTTAGCTATTTTTTCCTCCTTGCTAAAACTTTGTAAATTGTCACAAAACGGAATAAAATCAATGTTTACTTCGTGAAAAAATTTTCATAGAAACTGTGTAAGTAGTGAATTCTCTGCTACAAAGAACACAGGTTACGATTGGGGAGAATCTAGAGATTTCTGATTTTTCAAAAGCACGAAACTCATTCAAGCACCAGTTAGTAACATATATATGTACACTTTGCGTACATAACAGAAAAAAAAAATCCAGGATGCATGAAACTCCCTGTGCAGCAATCTCTAGAATGCATGAAATTCATTCAAACAGAAGTTAATAATTTATATATATATATGTATATATGTGTATGCTTCGCGTACATTAACTGAAAAAAAAAAAATCCTGGATGCACAAAAATTGCTATATTCCGCACTCCCTAGAATGCATGAAATCCATTCAAGCTGCGGTCAGTAATGTTCGCACAAAAATCGGTTTACAGCAATCTCTAAAGTGCTTAAAATACATCTTATCATATAAAATCAACAAAAATGCACTTACCGTTATTTCTCATCCTTCGTTTTTTTTTAATATTTCACAGGATTTATCCTTTATGACATAAAACACATTTCATAAACATAATTCAACAAATCTGACACACAACAAACCAACCCACAGACAATAGAACTCTATTATAGAATATTCTAATCTGTCAACCAACCAATCAAATCTAATTCCCTCAAAAACCAGCTCAATTTTCAGAACCATGCATTCTGCTCATGCTAGAACCAAGCACAGAAGGCGTGGAAAAAACGTAAGAAATAAATCGGTAACAAGAAAACTCATTTATCGCTTCGCTAAATTCGATGACGCCAAGCGTCTCGCTTGTTCTAGGATTTAACCTATTTTTCTTAATTATCTGTCTTAGTTTGTGAATAAATTTTTGTAATGTCAGTTGAAACTGATCTCTCGTACATAACGATGCATCACATTTTTTTAATGTTTTTTTTTTTTCTACACCATGATGTTGCTATTTAACAACATTATTTTAATTTTAAAAAGAAAACAAACAACTAATAAATCAGTAAATATGAACGTTTTGCACTCCTGAAGCCCCCCCCCCCCCCAAAAAAAAAAAAAAAAAAAATATATATATATATATATATATATATATAGTTTTAATTTCAGGGTAACTGAAGAAAAAAAAAATCCTTCTATAGCGTTTCTATTTTTCCATGCGCTGTGAAGATTTTTTAATGGGTTCAAAAACAAATTTCACAAATACTTCTAACTTAATTAACAAATACTTCAAAAATATATTTTTAATTCCATGTTGTTTATGTATGAAGAAAGAAACAAAAGTTTGGTAAACTTCTATCTCTGTTTAAATAGTCTATTTCAAGAATAAAAACATTCGGTAGAATGCATAGCTTTGACAATACATAAACAAAAATGAAGAATACAGTACCTTTTTTTTTTTTTTTTTTTTTTTTTTCAATTTCTTATATTTGGTGCAAGATACTACTGAATACTTTGCTACAAGATTTGTTTAAGGATATTACCCTCTCTCATGATTTTTAGGTTTCCAATGCCACGTCTACCATTGCCCCGAGAACTGACGACTGATTTCGTGATTTATTAAGTAAAATCTATATTTAACATTTGAAAATAAACTTTCACTAGAAAAAAAAAAACAAAAAAAACAATGGTAGAACTTTGCATTTCTCTGACTTAGGAAAATAAATATTAGAAGATAAATACATATTTCTTTATTATCTGTTTTTAAAATGCAAATTTAAGAAATGAAATTGAAAAAAAAAAGGTACTGTATTCTTCATTTGTTTATATAGCTGATCAAATATACGCATTTCACTGAATGTTTGGATTCTTATACTATGAAACAGAAGCTTACAAACGTGTTTTTTATCGTACATAAACAACATGGAATTAAAAATATATTCATGAAGTATTTGTTAATAGAAGTTAGAAGTATTTGTGAAATTTGATTTTCAACACTTCAAAAAATGTTCATAGCAGCGAATCGCATCGCACACGAAGAAAACAAACTGATGATTGATTCATTTTGAATGATTCCTTGTTACGCAAATTAATTGATAAAAAAAAATCTTAATCTTTTTTTCCTTTAAAAAATCACAAATTAAATATAAATAACAATTAAATTGTATATGTATAATTATAAAATATTTCAATATTTTAATCAAGGAATCTAAATATTTTTCGACTTAATGAAGATTTTGATATAAGAAATTCTTTATTATAACAAAAAAGAAAAATATACAAACAATGATTTAATTTAATACATATATATTACATATTAAAAATTGCATTAAAAACTGTTTTCGTATTAAAAAAAAAAAGAATCTAAATAGTTTTTCAGTGATATATATATATGCTATAACGTTTAACTGTAACCGTGATACCCATGAACTTCCTGACTGCGCAGTAATAAAAAAGGGTGAAAAGGCCGAAAATCCTTAATGTTAGTCTACCAGAAAAAGCATAAGAAAAGAGTCCAATTTTGAAACTGGATTATATAAAAAAACAAGAGTTTTCCTACGTTAGCGCAATATCTTAAACGCTTCATCTAAAACCGATTAATATAATATATTAATTTTAAAAAAATCGTTCGATCCATTTTCGAGATAACAACTCTGTGCCCATTACACCCCCAGCTAGAAAAAGTTTGCAAAAAAAAAGTGCACAAAATCAGAGCGTATTTGGCACCTCTACTTGTGTATAAAAAGTGCAAACTGAATTCTGCAAAAAAAGTGCAAACTGAATTCTGCACAAAAAGTGCATAATCAGAGGTGCCAAATACGCTCAGATTTTGTGCACTTTTTTTTTTGCACTTTTTCTGCATACGAAATAATCCCTAAATTTTGCAGTTTTTATGCACAATCAGAGGTGCCAAATACGCTCAGATTTTGTGCACTTTTTTTTTTGCACTTTTTCTGCATACGAAATAATCCCTGAATTTTGCAGTTTTTATGCACAATCAGAGGTGCCAAATACGCTCAGATTTTGTGCACTTTTTATTTTACACATTTTTTGCATACCAAATAATTCCTAAATTGTGCATTTTTTATGCATAATCAGAGACTCTGATTATGCATAAAAAATGCACAATTTAGGATATTTTTGGCATGCAAAAAATGTGTAAAATATAAAGTGCACAATATCTGAGCGTATATGGCACCTCAGATTTTGTGCATTTCTTCAAGTAGATTTTTTGCATACCGAACATTTTAAGCATATATTTAAATCAAGATTCAGCTTACTATGAAATTTACAGCTATCAATGTATAATAAACCCAGTTTTGGAAAGATGCATAATTATACATAGGATTATGAACAATAATTTTATCAGACATGGTACAAGTTCACCAACATGCGGAAAAAGATAATAAGCTTAAATTTAAATATATAAATTTTATAATTAAATATAACACTGCATACAGTAAAAAACATGTCCAATATTGTTAAAACCCAATAAGAGAAAATTATTACACTTACTTGAAAAGAGCTGCACTAAATTCTAGTTATTAGTTGAAAATGTTTTAACTAATGTATTTGAACTTAGAAAAAGGCATTAAAAAAAAAAAAAAAAATCAACTTTACTTATTTTTGTTTATTTACACAAGTGCGATCAGCTTTTTCTCATCATTTCACTTCCAATCCAGTCATTGAAAATTTTGATTGTTGCAACTGGATGCAATCATTTTTCTGATTGCAAAGAGCTTTCATAGACGACTGCCAAAATCTAGCTGCTGTTGGGAAAATGTGAAAGAAACCACAGCACACACAAAAAAATGACCATTGCAGTACAGCTGCTGCATTTATTTGAAATCACAACATAAATAATAAACTAATGGTACTCTGTTCCGGTAATGTAATGTATACAGTAAATGTTCCGGACTTAAATTTTCTTGCTTTTAGATTTAAACAAAATAAATTGACAGTCACATTGTGGAGGTGTATCTTTGGATGATTTACTTTTATCACACCAATTTCAAGCTGTATCCTGTTTGTTTCCTGTGTAAAAAAAAAAAATAAATAAATAAATAAATCATGCAAAAATATGCAAACTGAACTACTTTACAGACATTACATAAATATAAGAATTCAATATTAGATTTTATTAAGTAGTTTGTTTTTCTACAGGAAAAAATTATAGTTAAAATTCACTTATTTTCATGTGTAATATATGGACAAACTGGAAAATGTTGTTCATATAAACAATTTCTCAAATCTCAAACTTGAAATTTACTATCTATACTATTAAAAATGCATGTGCGTAACTATGTATCTATATTAACCTCAAAGGCTCAGACTGTTGGGTGCAGAGCTGAGAAATTTTTAATAAAGTTGGATAATAGGAAGGACCATAAAAAAAAAAAAAAATCCAAAATTTTAATTAGATTTTTTTTTATGTGATGTGAATTTTGTTTATGTTTTGTGATTTTTGCTCAGCCAATTTATATTCAGAGTCGCTAGAGGAAAGGGGGGAAGGGAAGAAGTAGTTGTCAGAAGAAATATATAAAATTTAGGAAGCTTGAACAGTATTTTAAAAAAAAAATGTTTGTGTGTGAATGTGAACGAAAAATTTGATTTTCAATTAATTTTTAAATAAAAGATCATTTTTACATAGTGTTCTCATTTGATGTTTTTCAAAGGGTGCTGCACCCTGCCCTTTTCCTTTAAACCTGCCGATGCACCCTGTCCGTTTTAGATAATGATATTGTAAAAGCGCCCGGCTCGTTTTCCCCCAGTAGCTTCTTTTTGTATCTTCTACATATTTTTTAATATTTGGCTTTTTCCTCTCATACCTCCCCCCCCCCCCCCATAAAAAAAAAAACAGATGCAACAACTGCATATTGTATTTCTTTTAAATGCTAAGATGTAAATTAACAACATAATACAAATATAACTTTTATTAGGTTGTTCGACATGTTTTGACTCACTCCAGGTCATTTTCAAAAACATTTTGAACAACATTTTCCAAATCTCAAACTAGAAATTTACTCTAGATTAATTTTAACACAATTATTCAAATTCTTGGCCTGGACATTTTTTGTTCAGTTGGAAAATTACAACTAGTGATGCACAGAATATTTGGTATGTATTTGGCCATACTACAAATATTTAATTAGGCTGAAAATAGGTCGCACTCGGCCTAACCAAATATCAAACTATTCAGTTTTGCTGAATATCTTTATATATGGCCCAACCACCAGGGTTGGCAAAAACCCGGGTTTTTTCAGAAAAAACCCAACCCAGTGGGTTTTCGGGAGTTTTTCAGGGTTTTGAGGATTTTTCTTCTTGCCGTTCTTTGTTTGTTTGTTTTGTAACAACTATATAATTAATGGGATGAAGTTTTAAAAAATAAATGTTAATACTTTAATAATTTTTATTTAATATATTATTTAATTATAATTATTTAGAATTTTTATTTAATATATTATTTAATTATAATTATTTAGAATTTTTATTTAATATATTATTTAATTATAATTATTTAGAATTTTTATTCAATATTAAAAATAGTTTAAAAATTTGTAATGATTTTAAAGACATTTTATGACTGAATTGAAAGAAATTTTTTAAAGTCAAAATAATTAAATTAATAGTCTAAAATTTTGTTTATTTCTCTTTTATAGATAAAAATTAGATTTAAACAGTGAATCATTTACTTTTGTTTTATTAAAATTTTCTTATGTAGTAGAATTTTATCAAATGTTTGGAATTATTGTCCTACTAGGGGGGGGGGATGAATTCACTTTTAAACCATCTAAATTGTAAGCTTAAATTCCTAAATCTTCCAGAGATCTTGATGTATGGGAGGGGGGAAAGGGGGGGGGGGGTTGCATCTCAATAGCACAGAATAGCTGCATGTTGTGTCATAGTCTGCGATCGCCCATCCTTCTGCTTTTGGCGAAATTAGATAAGGAGGGGGGGGGGGGAGGTATAAACAATAGAACTATCTCAAGAATAAGAAATCATTATTTTTAAAGAATTATTTAACAAAGAACTTTATATTACATTATATTTTAAATACTATATTTACGTAAGAATATTTTATAATTGAATTTGTTTGGATCATCAATACTTTAATTGGAAAATGAAAAAAATACACTCCAGTGTATCTTTCTTTTGTTTTATTGATGGATTTTTATCAGGTCAATTTCCTTTTCCCCAGCTGGCTGCTGATGACTGAGATTTAATTAAAGTTTTAAACTGCAAATAGAAATAATAATAATTAAACCAAGAACTAAACGATACTTTTTTCTTTTCCTTACTTATTTAAAAAAAAAATAAAACTTTTAACTATCCGATTGTGTTTAAATTTTCAGCAAATTCAAATAATAATAAATTAGGCAGCTTACCAAATTTCTATTAAAATACAATAAGTTTTCAGAAAATTAGAATCCCCCCCCCCCTCCAAAAAAAAAAAAAAAAAAAAAAACTACTATCACTATCTTAATCTTGCATCTGATAATGAATGTTCTTAGCTATGCAGAAGAGATTCATTATTATGGTGGGTTGTGCTGCACTATAATACTATTTCACGAAAGAAAGTGAAATGAATCAATGATCTACCCTTTATGTTTTGTTCAACTTAATTTAATTTTATGCTTAATATTATTTTGAATCATACTAAAATACCCGTGCCTCTAATTTTTAAGAATTGATTGAACCCCCCACTGTTTTCGTCATATTGACAAATAATCCTGATTTTTAATTGTTTATATAATTTTACATGTATTTTTTTTAAGATAATTATTTTCTCTGTGAATTTTCCAAGTTTGTTTCAGATACAGCAATTATGCCCATTTAGAATTTTCTGAAAACTATATCTGTGACACATAAAATGTATATTATGTTTGGTTTAAATTGATATATTTATTATTAGTTAGATAAGTGGAACTTTAAATAAAGATTTTGATAAAACCCACTTGGGTTTTTTTCAAGTGGGTTTTTTCGAAAAAACCCACCCGGGTTTTTTCGGGTTGGGCAAAATCAAGCCAACCCTGAACCAAACAGGCTTTTAAAAATATTTTCAAAAAATTTAGTTAAATTTTATTTTTAACTGTTAATAAATAAAGATATCCCGGAAAATTAAGAAGTAGAATTATATTCAAATAAGAGAGATTACTTGTACATTTATGTATTTCCTGTTTGAAAAGTAACAACTAAGAAAATTAACTGTTAATGATGACATTCATAAGAACTAATAATGCATAAATGTAAGATCGTGAACATTGTTTTCTTTTTCAAAACTGAGTGTTTCTAAACAAACATAATGGAAGATAATGTGCAGCTTTCAGGGTAAAGGTGAAAATAAGCACTCACCAGTCGCCATTCATCGATTAAACTTTAAAAACTGGCCAAATGCAGGATTTCCTGATTGCCCTTTTTCCCTAAATTTTGCGATTTTTCAGCATCCATTCGACGAAATTCGTAATTTTTATGTACCCGTTCGAAGAAATTCATGGCTTTTATGTGCCCGTTCCAAGAAATTTACGATTTTCTGTGCATAATCAACAAAATTCATGATTTTTTACACAGCAATCGATAAAATTCATGATTTTTACGCATTCGATCGATGAAATTCATGATTTTTAGACGTTCGATCGATAAAATACATGATTTTTACATGCTCAGTTGATAAAATTAATTTTTTTACACGCCTGGTCAACAAATTTCATTATTTTTATGCGTTCGGTCGATAAAATACATGATTTTTACACGCTCGGTTGATAAAATTAATTATTTTTACACGCCCGGTCAATGAATTTCATTATTTTTACATGCTTGGTCAATAAAAATTCCTGATTTTTACATGCTCGGTCGATAAAATTCATAATTTTTACATGCTCGGCCGATAAAAATCATGATTTTTTCACGCTCGGTCGATAAAATTCATGATTTTTTTCACACTCGGTCGATAAAATTAATTATTTTTACATGCCCGGTCAACGAATTTAATTATTTTTACATGCTTGGTCAATAAAAATTCCTGATTTTTACATGCTCGGTTGATAAAATTCATAATTTTTACACGCCCTGTCGATAAAATTCATGATTTTTTCACACTCAGTCGATAAAATTCATGATTTTTTCACACTCGGTCGATAAAATTCATGATTTTTTCACGCTCAGTCGATAAAATTAATTATTTTTACACGCCCGGTCAACGAATTTCATTATTTTTACACGCCCGGTCAACGAATTTCATTATTTTTACTCGTTCGGTCGATAAAATACATGATTTTTACATGCTCGGTTGATAAAATTAATTATTTTTACACGCCCGGTCAACGAATTTCATTATTTTTACTCGTTCGGTCGATAAAATACATGATTTTTACATGCTCGGTTAATAAAATTAATTATTTTTACATGCCCGGTCAAGGAATTTCATTATTTTTACGCGTTCGATCAATGAAATTCATGATTTCAAGTTCAATCTACAAAATTAAGGATTTTTACGCGTTCGATCTACGAAATTAAGGATTTTTACGCGTTCGATCTACGAAATTCAGGATTTTTACGCGGTCGATCAACGAAATTCAGGATTTTTACGCGGTCGATCGACGAAATTCAGGATTTTTACGCGGTCGATCGACGAAATTCAAGATTTTTACGCGGTCGATCGACGAAATTCAAGATTTTTACGCGGTCGATCGACGAAATTCAGGATTTTTACGCGGTCGATCGACGAAATTCAAGATTTTTACGCGGTCGATCGACGAAATTCAAGATTTTTACGCGGTCGATCGACGAAATTCAGGATTTTTTAGAGTGTCAACAATACTCCAGATTGTAAAACATGCAATGGGGAGTTATGAGATGAAAAAAAAAAAAGCAAAATATTAATTGGTTATTTTTTTAAACCAAAAACATTGGGAAGGAGGTGTCCATTAATGGCATATCTACATAGCTGTGTTAGAGGTAATTTAATCTAAATTTTTATATTTATATTTTCATTAATATCTTAAAACATTTCTTTTTTATAAACTCATTCTATTTTAATAGTTAATCAAACCCCCTCCTCCTTTTTCTTAAACATTATTAATTAAAACTCTTATTTTCAAAATCCAAACATTTGTATTTTTCTATAAGTCAAGACCACCCAGGTTCTTCTTTTTTCACTATGAGATAGTTTCCACGCAAACAACTTTTACTTGAAATTCTCACGTAATTTAAGGAATCGTAAATTCGGAACACACACAGGCAGATTGGATAAAGTACAAAAGGCCTTTATAAGAAGTCATGGGAATAACTGAAGCATTATTGTCAGTTGTATTGTGTACAACTTTTATTACCCTAAGAAAAGAGAGTCATAAAACTATTTCGAAGGCTTGTTAGGAAGATGCATCAGTATATTGCTTTCGAGTCGTTGTTTATGGCAGGTGTCAGCGGGCGGATAGTTGTTTTCGTGGGACCCGACATACAGCTGTTTTTCAACGATGCCCACGAGCGCCTTATTTCCAGGAATTGTAGCTAGGATTTTTCACCTAGCAACAACTAATCCAATAGGCGTGTTATTTGCTCCCCCCACTCAACCAATCAGCGTTGACCCTTTTTATCCCCTGGTCCAGCGTTACCAAGGAAACGAAGAGCTAGTTAGCAGAGGCAGTCATGTTTTGAAGCTCGGATAGTTTGGGTGTGTGAGGGTGGAGGGTTCCCTCCCTCACCCCGCCGGTTAGGCAGTGGCGAAATTTTCGAGAAAGAGACACTTCTCTCCCGGCAGTAGCGACAGTGGGTTGATAGAAAATGTTCGCTCATCAAACAACCTGAAATGACCGAAAAAACTTCTGTTTTTCCTATAAGTGCATACCCACGAAGGAGATCTACCATATTGTCGCGATTTGAATGTTCTAAACAGTTCGTGATATTGACACCGTATTAAATGCATAGTATTTCTCGGGAGCGATTAATTGTGAGAAAATACCTGCTGAAGTGATGATGACAGCGAGAATCTTGTCAGTGCTTTTAAATGATTAATTCTTATACTATTTTGAATTCAAAACTTAGAATTCATGTAAATTTAAATTCTTTAAATTTTAATTGTTTCTGTTTAATTTAATCCATTTCCCTTTTTTCTAAATTCATTTTAGTTTGAGAATAATTTTGTTAGTATGCATATTGACAGGATTCATTTCAATCTTTAGTCATAGGTAATTTGCACTCATTCATAATTTTTGCAAAAGGTAATAGTACCTAGGCAGTAAAACAAATCCCCGCAACAGCTGCAACCTTGGCATAATCATAATTGTGAGGGCCGCAAGATAACAAGAAGATAACAAAATTCCTAAACAGCGTAATTAAACTGGACACTGTAATAAAATATAATGTAATAAGATTTATTAAATTATAAAATAATAGACATGAGATGTATCAACAAGTCTCTGTTCAACCACATTTTACTAGCAGCTAAGCTTCCACTCTGGAAGAGAAGAAAATCAATAACAACCCAATACAAAATGGCTTATAACTGAATATAAGAACATTTTATAAATTTATTTTAATTCACAGAAGAAGCTACAAAGTTTAATTAATCAAAGTTTAACTAAATTAATTAAAAAAGTTTTAAGACTATACTCTTTTTAAGTTATAACTCAAAGCTAAAGCACAGTTTGTTTTTTTCTGTAAAGGCTTCTTGTAAAAAGGTCTGGTTCATAAAATGGCAGTATCTGTGTTAAATATTATGTAAAATTGTTTTATAATTTAACTTTTAATACTTTAGTCTGAAATATAAAAATATTAGACCAGCCGAATATTCGGTATACTTGTGGGCTGAATATTCAGTATTCGGCCAAAATCGCTATTCAGTGCATCCTTAGTTTATAGTAATTTAAATTTACTTTATAAGCTTTTAAAATTTTCGTAATTACATTTTAAAAGTTACAGATTACTAACTAATATGCTAAAACATATGTATCAACAATTATACATCCCAAGAAGGAAATCCATATACTGCGATATTTTTTAATATTCCTTTAGATTCCGGTTTCAGAGGTTTTATCAAATAAATACTTGACAAAGTTGATTACATAGTTAAATATTATGTACTTTATGATTAAAATAAGTTGGCTATTATTTACTTTGTGGAGGAGGAAGAGGGGAAGGGGATCAAAAAGTATGTTTACCTCCTGTGAACAAAAACAGCATTTTGGCCTTGAATGAGGGTTCCTGCAGTGGAGTCCCCCCCCCCCCCCCCCAACAAATTTTGACAAACAAAATCAAAGCATATTTTTATATATTTTAAATAATTTTTTAGTTTACTTTCAATTAATAACTCCAAAATAATATTCATCCACATTTACTTATTATAAACACATTATTTAATTTTATTGAATAATTTATTTATATTTAATAATAGAAGTTAAAATGTTTTGATTTAACTTGGTTATTAGGGTGGTCGAAAAAACCGAAATTTATATAATCGAAACGTAATAGTGCGGAAAAGTTGCCATTGGTAATAAGGAATAAATTCACAAAATATTACACCAAATGGTTAATATCTTTTAAATATCTTTTACCGCTGCAAAGAGGGCAAAGTTAAAAAAAAAACACTTTTTTTTTTTTTAAATTAAATTATCCAACTATACCAATACAATTTCTAATAGAATGCAAAAGCTACATCAAGATGTTAGTAATGTTCCAATAAAATGTCATTATGGTGAAATTATTTCTATTACCGCCGCAGAAGCAGCCAAAATTTTTTTTAAAAACGGCAAAAATTTCAATTTTCTGTTTTTTACTTTTTTTTAAATTCATATTATATGTCTACTATTAAAAAAATTTACATTATGTCTAGTAATAACTAATAAATGTCTAGTAATTTTGATGATGGGGATTGCCAACCAAGGGCGAGAGGTGCCCGCCCTCTTAAATTTTGGAAAAAAGGGCTTTTTGAAGAAATTTTTGCGATTTTATGGTAAATTTAAGGATTTTTTTAGTAGGAAGAAATCTTACATAAATTCCCCCTCAATTTTCACTTTTTCTCCCCCCTCCCAACAAAAAATCTCTAAAACGTTCCGGAAAATCACTTCAAAAAACCCCTTTCTCTCAAATTTAGGGGGGGGGGCCTCTCTCGCACCTGGTTCGCAATGCTCATGATCAAAATTACTACACATTTATAAGTTATTACAAGCTATAATGTAAATTTATTTAATTCTAGACATATAATAAAAGTTAAAAACTCTAGAAAAAACGAAAAATTGAAATTTTTGCCGTTTTTTTCAAAATTTTGACTGCCTCTGCAGCGGTAATAGAAATGATTTCGACCCACCCTATTGATTATGTCAGAAACTAAACAAATGTTTTGATTTATCGCTCAAGGTCAGAAATCTCATTTTTTAAATCAAAATATTTTTACTTTCATTATTAAATATAAATAAATTAGTCAATAAAATTAAGGGGGGGGGGGGGGGGCTTCAAAAAGTATGTTTACCTCTTGTGAACCAAAAAAAAAAGAGCTAGTTTTGGAATTGAAAGAGGGTTCCTGCAGTAGAGTTCCTCCCCCCCCCACCCCAACAAATTTTGACAAACAAAACCAAAGCATATTTTATATATTTTAAATAATTTTTTAGTTTACTTTCAATTAATAATTCCAAAATAATATTCATCCACATTTACTTATTATAAACACATTATTTAAATTTATTGAATCATTTATTTATATTTAATAATAGAAGTTAAAATGTTTTGATTTAACTTGGTTATTAGGGTGGGTCGAAAAAACCGAAATTTATATAATCGAAACGTAATAGTGCGGAAAAGTTGCCATTGGTAATAAGGAATAAATTCACAAAATATTACACCAAATGGTTAATATCTTTTAAATATCTTTTACCGCCGCAAAGAGGGCAAAGTTTAAAAAAATCGCTTTTTTTTTTTTTTTTAATTAAATTATCCAACCATACCAATACAATTTCTAATAGAATGCAAAAGCTACATCAAGATGTTAGTAATGTTCCAATAAAATGTCATTATGGTGAAATTATTTCTATTACCGCCACAGAGGCAGCCAAAATTTTGAAAAAAAACGTCAAAAATTTCAATTTTCTGTTTTTTACTTTTTTTCAAATTCATATTATATGTCTACTATTAAAAAAATTTACATTATGTCTAGTAATAACTAATAAATGTCTAGTAATTTTGATGATGGGGATTGCCAACCAAGGGCAAGAGGGGCCCGCCCCTCTTAAATTTTGGAAAAAAGGGGTTTTTGAAGAAATTTTTGCGATTTTATGGTAAATTTAAGAATTTTTTTAGTAGGAAGAAATCTTACATAAATTCCCCCTCAATTTTCACTTTTTCTCCCCCCTCCCAACAAAAAATCTCTAAAACGTTCTGGAAAATCACTTCAAAAAACCCCTTTCTCTCAAATTTAGGGGGGGACGGTCCTCTCTCGCCCCTGGTTCGCAATGCTCATGATCAAAATTACTACACATTTATAAGTTATTACAAGCTATAATGTAAATTTATTTAATTCTAGACATATAATAAAAGTTAAAAACTCTAGAAAAAACGAAAAATTGAAATTTTTGCCGTTTTTTTCAAAATTTTGACTGCCTCTGCAGCGGTAATAGAAATGATTTCGACCCACCCTATTGATTATGTCAGAAACTAAACAAATGTTTTGATTTATCGCTCAAGGTCAGAAATCTCATTTTTTAAATCAAAACATTTTAACTTATATTATTAAATATAAATAAATTAGCCAATAAAATTAAATAATGTGTTTATAATAAGTAAATATGGATGAAAGGAAATGAGAAACAAAACAAATATGTCTTGATTTAAAAAACAAGATGGCACACAGCAGGTTAATCACAAAGCTGTTCCTTTATTACTTTATGCAGTTTAACCCTTAATTGCTGTCACAAAAACTGTTGCATACATACTGTGAGTGGTTTTGGTTTCCAAGACCGCTTGATTGAAAGATTAATAAAAAGCTCGAATAACTAATAAGATACTGCTTCTGTTCTAAACTTTATGTAGGGGAGACCGGTACACAGTGGACCACTTTTCCAGTTAACATTTTTTTTCTCTTTAACAGACTGACCGATCTGTATGAAAATATTTTTGAATATTCCTTAAACCTTCTTACATCCATCATAATTTTCTCACAACATAGTTTTCAATACATTTTTCAAAAAAAAAAAAAAAAATTATATACACTTGTGAAGTGGACCAGTGTACCCCGGAAGCGGGGTACAGTGGTCCACCCACCGTGGTACAGTGGACCACTATTAGGTATTATCTAAAATACAATATAAATCTATTTTTCATTAATCTAATTATTTTTTGTTGCCCCTTCACCCACAAAATAACATAGTACTATAAATTTTGAAGCAAAAACAAAAAAATTATATTTTGAAAATAATAACAGATTAATACAGGAACAATTGCAATTTAGTTGAAGTTATTACTTTAGTACAAAAAAATCCGCTCACATTAAAATTTGCAAATTAAATTCTTAAGTACTTATGAGTAAGATTGAGCCTGGAATTTTCAAGAAATAGTTTTGGGTCTGAGAGCAACATTATGAAATCATTGACATCAACAGCAGATTCATCTACAGTTTCAGAAGAAATAAACTGATTTCCATTCAATTTGCGTCTCATAAATCTTACTTGAATAAAATCATCAACAATTAAACTACAGTTATATTTATCAAAGGCAGTAAATACAAAACAAAATATTTCTTACTATGTTAAATAAATTGTTATTTTTATTTGTTTACTTTATTTTACAGTTAAATCTACATTAAAACAATCTTTCTTTATAGAAAATAAGCAATTATTAAATATTTTGAACATTCTGCATTACAGGAGCAGAGTGGATTGTGGACCACTGTGCCCCAGGAGTGGGTGGTCCACTGTACCCCATGTTGAAGTTCAATAAATAATCATATTAATATTGTTCATAGCTTTCTTTTAAACATATAAACTTTAAAGTAAAATAAAAACAAGTATCTTAGCTTTAGTCATATATTACAGATACAGAGGACAGTCAATTCTCAAATACTCATCATACATCACATGCAGATAGATTTTAAAAACCAAATTTTGAAGGGAAAACTTACGGGTATGTACAAACAAAACAAAAACACAATTTGATTATTTTTTTTTTCTTAGAAGGACAGTAATTACTTGAACTTCATTTTTATAAACATGGGAAGACTTATTTTACTTTCTTTAATCATTGTTGAACGCTAAATTATACTTTGTGATAATTTAAGAAGTATTTTGTTTTGTTTATTTAAGGAGTTTAAGTATCTCCTTGGAAACTTTTTAATTTCTATGGAGTTTCTAAGTAGTGTAAGGCGTCTGTATGACCCCTGCTATAGTTAAACTGAAAATCACAAGTTACTGTGAAAATTGATAAAAGCACTACCGCTAAAAGCAGCTAAAAGATTTTTTTTTTCCCCAAAAGCCGTAGCATTTAAGCCTAACATTTATAACTAGGATTAGGGTGGTTTTATTCCAAACAAACGTTCATTTACAATGTTTTTTAGAGAACATTACAACATAAAATTGAATAATTTACCTTTTTTTCTGTAAAATAGACAACATCAGGCGAGAAAAATTGGGTTAGAATCTTGTATATACAATTCTTGTTTACGCTTGCCTCATGTATCTCGACAACAGAAGGAAAGGCACCGCGCACGCGCAGATGGAAACTAATATATCCTCCACTCCTGTCGGCCTGTCACACTGTTCAAAAAATTAGCAGTTGGAATTTTATTTAATTAGTTTTAGAATATATGCTTTATGTAATTTAGATCATTTTCACTGTCTCTGGGAGATGTAGAATACCCCAACTGTGCATTTAAGAGGGGTAAAATTATAAAATTTCAAATCTTAAAAATTTAAAAAAAAAAAAAAAAAATTAAAATTTTTGAAAATTTACCGAGAAGAAAATTTTGAGATATTCCTCATTTAAGTTTGTAATTTTTAAAAACTTAAAATTTTAACAAAAGTTTTTTTTTTTTTTTTTTTTTTTTTGAAAAAAAAATTATAAAAAAAAAAATAATGTACAGTAAAATATGTGTTTTAAAGCTGTATTTTTCTTTATAATATCTATATAATATATACATTTGTACATACGTCCAATTCAATGAGGGGGTTACCCCCCCCCATTGAATTATTATTAAGAAATGTTGAAAAAGAATTTAATCTTATATTATTAGTCAAATTGCAGGTCATAGAAGAACAGAAAGTGTGAAATATGTTTTATCCCCCCCCCCCAGCCCCACCTTCACATCCCTCGAGGGGGTGAGGGAGGAAAATATTGCTAGAAGGGGGGCACGAATCTGTGACGTTGAAGTGTTTCTTTTTAGGTAATATTGTATTCTCATAGGAAATACATGCACTTTTGAAAAAATTTACAGATTTGAATTGGCATCATTACGCATAGAAATAATCAAAACTTGGAATATAGAAATTTTTACATCTATAAAAAGTAAAGACTTTTGTGCATAAAAAATGCACACTTTTTGCGAAAACGGAACAGGCAGTTATTTTATGCAAAAAATTTGCACAGTTTTTGAAAACAAAAAATATGCACTTTTTTGTATGCATAAAAAATGCATATAATGTGCACACAAAGTGTACACTTTTTGAAATATTCAAAAATATTCACTTTTTTTGCACAAATTGTACACAATTGAAACTTTTTTGCAAAAAAAGTGCAAACATTTTCTAGCTAGTTACATTTTCCATTTTCGCTTAAAAATTGGTTTCCAGATCTCAAAATCTACTGCATGTAGAAATCTATAAATTTCAGGATAGAGTTAGGCCATAGATATAAGACTAATGTGAAAAAATCGAAACGGTATGCCGCATATTTACTGAGATATTAAATGTCGGCGTTTCGATTTTCCTTTGATGTCCTGCTAGCTGTATATATGAGAGTGACGGAATCTTCGGTTTTGGGCTTACGGTTTTCGGTTTTTCGCTGCGTCACTCAAGAGACTACCGTCTCTTATGATAAATACATTTTGTGTGCGCCGATATCGGCTTACGACATTCGTGTACGATTTATTAGCGAATGAAAATGCATGTAGTGTGAACGAATGCGTTTTGCATGCGCCCATATCGGCTCACGATAGTCGTGTACGATTTATTGGTGAATGAAAAGACGCCTTAACGATCGTTCTTGCTGCATCATTAAGATTGAACGTTTGTCAAAAAAATGGTCACCTTTTTAATACCGCTATTTCGAAACAATAATCTTTGTGGTAGATTTTTACAACACTTACTATAGAAGTATATGCCGAAAAGTATTGTTTGGTATTTGTGTTAAAAAGGTAATCGTTTAAAAGGTGCCATTTTTTCCGCGACATTGTATCTATCCTCAGCAATTTTCTCTATCACTCCGACAAGAACAATAACAATTAAGAAATATTTTGAGCACTGTTATTATCATCAAATATATGCTTCAGTATTATGGAAGGGAATTATTATTCTATAATCAAAAGAATATTATTACTCATAAAATATAAAAAAAAATTAAAGTTGATAATTTTTTTTATTTCATGTTTGCTTTAAATTAAAAACAGAATTTATGAACAACTCAATGTACTCATCTGTTTTATCATATAAAAATACCTGTTTAGAATATCTTACGTTTTTGCAACATCAATACAATCTACTCTAAAACTAAATCAACATCGCATTTCTTTCTAAAAATTCACGTCCGCAATTTTTTTGAAATACATAGATAAAATCTTTACTACGTTTAGATCGAAATCCGATGCTTTAATGATCAAGCGTTCTTGAAATTCAGATTGCTTCAGAGTACGTAACATTGGACTCATAAACGCGTATCAGATAAGCCAGCATAAACAAATGATAAGAAAAGTTTTAAAGTAGTTCAGTTGTAAGCCATTCAGTTTGTGTAAGCGATAGCGAGCTATTCCTAACATGGTAAAGCTTTGGAACGTATCATCAATGAGTAGTAGATAATGGGACGTGTAAATAAGTAAGTGTATTTTCCATTCATGTTTCATTGTATATTACTTGTATACTTTTTAAAATAATATAGTTTTTGCGCCCGAGCGTATAAGCAGCGGGGTGCAAGAGAGAGCCATCCTCTCTCCTCTCTCTCACACACACATTTTTTGTTTTGAAAATAGTAAGATATTTATTAAAAAATATATACAAACGAATGTACCAGCTAAGTACTACTAACAAAAATAGAACAATACTCTTGTAAGTCCTTTTCTTGGTTGTATATAAATCATATTAGCAGATCCAGTGAGGCAAATTACAGATCAAAAAGATAATAAAACCAAAAATATAAATTAAATATTTACGTAACATGCTTTTAATCCGAAACATGTCATCAACAATGGAGGATCGTCCTTCACCCACAAGTGGGTTTTGTGTATGTTTTCGTTTGTTATTAACGTTTTTTGTAAGCATATGCATTGTATATTTTGCAATGCGTATAAATATATTATGTAAACTGTATATGTATGATATAAACTGAATGTTAATTTCAATATGGTATAGGATATGGACAGGTCCAGATACACGACACATATAGTTGGCTCCGTGCACAATTTGAACAAAATTAGTTTGTTAGATATGCGATTTCAATCAAAAACGCATAAGAATGTTTTTGCCTCAGAACCCTCATTTTATTGAGACACTGTTCTGACAATATATGAATTTTGCATTGCGATCGACAATGACAATGTGTGTGGTTTGACTTAGGTCAAACAGAAAGATTGGTTTGACCGAAGTGGGTCAAAAATCGATTACAGAATTTTATCCAGATAGACAGATATACACATTGATAACAAACGAAATTAAATAAAACTGTGTAAAAAGGGAAAAAGTGCTCGCTAGAAAACTCCATATATTTTGCTCACACGAGATCAACTATCATAAGGTCGTTTTTACATCCTTGAGTCAGACTTGTTTAATCGTGATCGTGTAATCCATTACAATCGATTAAAAAAACCCTATGTAATCGCACTGTAATCATAATTATGAAGTTTGGTTTTGGAATAATCACCAAGTAATCGTAATCAGGAAATTTCACTCTGAATATAATCGTCATCTAACTATAATCCTGTTGTAATATGACCGTGTCGTGTTTGAACGCGGATAGTGTAAATTTCTAGCAATTGTTTTGATTCTATCACATTCTGCACAATTTATTAACGGACATCGGAGTTCCGTTAGAGTGGATGTGTAACACTCTGTATTTTGATTGAATAAGTAAATTGCGAGATCATGTTCCAGTGTTATTGCTTGTTTTTGAGTTCTTGTATGACTCCCCCACCCCTGTAAAATTATTTCATGCTTATTTTGAATCACCCTGTATACATATAATAATTCATATTCTAATAAATAATTTTCTCGCCTGAAACAATATTCTGGATTTCCTTTCAGATCAGGTATACTTAAACCCGATTCGCTAAAACAAAAATCCAATCCCAAACTGACTCGCACCAGAAAAATGTAGCCATCCTGTCCAAACCTATTTGAAACAAAATTGAAACAAAAACGAAAAATCATGCATCCTCGGGCATTGATTATGAAACACTTTCCAACACTAACAAAATATTTTAAAAATTTTAATTTTTTAATACAATAAAGTAAGATATGCGATATTTTTATTAATTAATTTATTTATTTTATAACACAGTAAAAATTCATTGACATCCATACCCGGTAATGTGTGCAAATTCTTTCATTCAACACTGTATATGATCAATAGGATTTATACTCAGCATGTAATACACTATAAATTAGATAAGTTTAAAATACATACCACAGCTGAAAACGCACTTCCAGCAATTATCCATCATACTCTGTAATGTATCTGAAATTTTTGTGTTTGCCTATAAATGAACGACAAATTCTATGCACGCCATAATCTATAGAAAACATTTTCTACATAACCTCAATGATACATACCAGTTTCATTATGTTTGAAGTATTATAACATAACATCATTAAAATGCACTGCTCACGATTTTTTCACCGTGGATAATAATATAGTGGAATTATTGTATGCATACCTGTAAAGGGACTATAAATGATAGTTATTCTATACTCTACAGAAAGCATGTTGTAGTCAATCTCAGAGATGCATATCAGTCATTATGTTTGAAGTATCGCAACAGCACTAATATGTACCGCAAACGATTTTTCCTCACATACCATAAGATAACTGAATACTTTTACGTATCCCTATAAACGAACTGTAGATGTTACACTCTTCATTTTCAATGACGAACATTCTATAGTGAACCTCAATAACGTAGAACAATTACATGGTAATTTGGATATATTTACGCGAATTAGAGACTGACACATGGACAGACAAATCGAAGTCTTAAACACTTTCAACTACGTTGGAAAGTGTTAAAAAGAGAATGAAAGCCAATCCGACCCAATGCAGGACATTGACACGAAAGATTCGTATTTTTCAACACAGTAGATCATAATGTGATGGATTTCTTTTATACGTCACTGCAAACAACTATAAATGCTACCCTTTTCATTGTCAATAGCGATCCTGCTATTGTAAACCTCAATAACATACAGGATGCCCCAAAAGTCCTTGACGCATATTAAAAATTCAATAAAAACTCAAGCAATTGGCCTACGAGATTGCGGTTTGGACGAAAATGCTTTTTATGATCTGAAATTTTGTTTCAGCAAATAAAAAAATTAGTTCCAGAAATTTCTCATAGATGGCACTGCTTCTGGAAAGTTTATCGAATAGGTAGAATGTCTTTATACATAACAGTGGCGAAAGATGCACAATGCGTATGCACAGGTTTATGTCCAAACTTTGACAACCCACATTCCAGAAGTTAACAATACTCGTCTATCCATCCTCACTTGTCTAATCGAACTCAGGAGGACGAGTATTGTTAACTTCTGGAATGTAGGTTGCCATAGTTTGGACAAAAACTATGTATTTTTTGAACTAATTTTTTTTATTTGCTTAAACAAAATTTCAGATCATAAAAAGCATTTTCGTCCAAACCGCACTCTCGTACGCCAATTGCTTGAGCTTTTATTGAACTTTAAAATGTGTCAAGGACTTTTGGGACACCTTGTTTATCAATTACATGGCAATACGAGTATATATTTACGAGAGATAGAACACGGACAGACAGCGGTCCAGACAAATTGAATTCATAAACCTTTTTTCAACTATGTTCTAAGTTTTACGACTTTACTTTGTAAAAATATGTTTTTAAAGATACAAAGTTTATACTTTAATCTTTTTCAACAACAACACAAATACTATCTCTAAGTTCCCTTTATTTCAGTTTGATTGAAAAAATAAAAACACTTCTTTTTAACTCGATGAAAACTTCGCTTTTGGTTTATAACATATTCTTTGTACTCGAATTGTATATATAAGCGACTCTTTCTTCTAACTGATACCCTCCTAAATCTGCGATCATTTCCTGTCATTGAGAGAAGAGGATAAAACTCTTTCCAAATCTTCTGTAATAAAAAGTAGAATTCACTTTTAAACAGCCAGATATTCAATTGGATTTTCGAAACTCGAATCAGACTTCATGCTAAAAGTAGATGCAAGTAGATTTACAAAATAAAATTAGGAAGGGGGGAAAAAGATGAGATTCAATAAACTAAGACACCGTGAATAATTCGTTTGCTTTCTTGATTTTTCTCTTCTGTTTGAGCTTAACTTATTTTAATATCAGTGTTTTGAAAATTTTGAGTTTGATTAAAGGGGTGCTTCTAAACTTAATGGAGATGTTTCTAGAAAAAAAGTAATTCGTAGACATTTTAAATCTGAAGCTATTTTCTGGACTCTCTTTTCAATAGTTATGTATACCTAATTTTTTTATGCAGTATACCTTTCTGTTATAGCAATTTATTTTTAATTTTTATTCGACAAATATGACTAATTAAAGTGACGTAGCATCGAAATAAAACTTTTATTTTTTCAGTAATAAAAAATAAATATTTCATTAAAATCAGGAATTCTAAAAAACTTTTTAAAAACATAAACTTCACTTTAAGAATATTAAATAAACGCTCAAAATGTTGGGTCGTTTAGTATACAACGTGTTAAATTTTTACGTAAACTTGATAAATATTTCCGCAAAATTGTGCCCACAAGCTGAAAAAAACCACACATTTGAATACAGTTATTTAAAAAATGAACATTTATTATGCCTTATGGGATGATAACTGAAGTTATTTTTACCATAACTTTTGTTATAATGTAAAAGTACTAATGCTAATGGTTTATTTAGTTGGAACAACTTTAAAAAATAAAACAAACACTAACCTGATACAGAATTTTCCCAGTGATGCTAAAGTTTAAGGTTTTTTCTAAACTAAATCAAAACAGAAAGTTCTAAGTTACTTTTCTGTAACTATTATACAATATAATAAAATAATTAGATAAATTCAGTTCCAGCAACAAAAAGATTATATCTAAGTTAATTTTATTTCAGTTTGATTGAAAAAAAATTAAAACATTCCTTTTTAACACGACGAAAACTGTTGTAGATTTGTAACATATTTTTTTTGCGCTCGAATTGTATACATGAGCGAATCTTTCTTCTAAATGATACCCTCTTAAAGCTACGATCATTTCCAGTCATTGAGAGAAGAGGATAAAACTCTTTCCAAATCTACTGTAATAAAAAGTCGAATTCACTTTTAAACAGCCAGATATTCAATTGGATTTTCTGAACTCGAATCAGACTTCATTCAAAAAGCAAATGTAAGTAGGTTTATAAAATAAAGTTAGAAAGAAAAAAAAAATTAGAGAATCGATAAACTAAGACACCATGGATAATTCGTTTGCTTTCTAGATTTTTATCTTAAGTTTGAGCTTATAACTTTTTTTAGTGTATTAGTGTTTCGAAAAAATTTGAATTTGATTAAAGGGGTGCTTCTAAATTTAATGGAGGTGTTTCTAAACTTAATGGAGATGTTTCTAGAAAAAAAGGGATTCGTAGACATTTTAAATCTGAAACTATGTTCTGAACCCTTTTTTTAAATAATTAGTTGTACCTATTTTTTTATGCAGTATTTCTTTCTGTTATAGCTTTTATTATTATTATTATTATTCGACAAATATGATTAATAAAAATAATGTAGCATCGAAATAAAACTTGTACTTTTTCAGTAATAAAAAATAAATATTTCATTAAAATCGTGAATTCTGAAACTTTTTAAAAACATAAACTTTATTTTAAGAATATTAAATAAACGTTCAAAATGTTGTGTCTTTTTTGCGCATTTGTTTAATGTACAACATGTTAAAATTTTACGTATATTTGATAAACATTTCCGCAAAATTGTGCTCACAAGCTGGAAAAAAAACACTTTTGAATAAAGTTATCTTAAAAACGAACATTCCTCATACCGTATGTGATGATAACTGAAAAGTTATTTTTACAATAACTTTTGTTCTAATGTAAAAGTACTAGGCTAAAGGTTTATTTAGTTAGAACAACTTAAAAAAAAATTAAACAAACACCAACCTGATACAGAATTTTTCCAGTTATACTAAAGTTTAGGATTTTTTCTAAACTAAATCGAAACAGAAATCTCTAAACTATTTTACTGTAACTATAACACAATAAAATAGAATAATTAGAGTTATTCTGTTTCAGTAACAAAAAGATTATCTCTAAGTTCCCTTTATTTCAGTTTGAGGAGAAAAATAAAAACACTCATTTTTAACTCGATGACAACTTCGCTGTTGATTTATAACATATATTCTTTGTACTCGAATTGTATACATGAGCGTCTCTTTCTTCTAAATGATACCCTCCTAAATCTGCGATCATTTCCAGTCATTGAGGGAAGAGGATAAAACTCTTTCCAAATCTTCTGTAATAAAAAGTCGAATTCACTTTTAAACAGCCAGATATTCAATTGGATTTTCGAAACTCGAATCAGACTTCATGCTAAAAGTAGATGTAAGTAGATTTACAAAATAAAGTTAGGAAGGAAAAATATTAGAATTAATAAACTAAGACACCGTGAGTAATGAGTTTTGCTCTCATGATTTTTCTCTTCTGTTTGAGCTTATAACTATTTTTTTAATATTAGTGTCTTCAAAAAATTTGAATTTGATTAAAGGGAGTACTTTTAAACTTAATGTAGTTGTTTCTAGAAAAAAAAGTAATTCATAGACTTTTTAAATCAGAATCTATTTTCTGTACTCTGTTTTAAATAAATAGGTATACCTATTTTTAACACTTTCCAAACATAAGTTGAAAAGTGTTTATGAAATCGGTTTGTCTGACCGTCTGTCTGTCCCCGCTCTAATTCGTTTAAATATACTCGGATTGTCACGTAATTTATATATGTTACTGAGATTTATGATGGCATGTTCGGTATTGAAAACGAAGTGTGTAGCATTAATTATTCGTTTACAGGGGCACTCAAAAGAATTTCATTACATTATGGTCAATGGGGATAAATCGTTTGCAGTATATTTTAATAATGATGTTTGAAATATATTGAAATTGATATAAATTATTGAAGTTCACTACAAGATGCTTACTATGTTGTTCATAACATGTATATCGTCCATTTACACAGGGACACACAAAATAATTCGGTTACAGTACTGTATTTGTGCAATAATTGTTGGAAGTGCATTTTAATGATTGGCATTCGTTTTAAAATTTAACTGATTTTTTGCATATTACTGGATGTGTATAAATTCTATAGATAATATACAGTGCTGAACAAAATAATTCGAGTGCATTTCTGCTTATTGATGGAAATTGCTGAAGGTGTTTCCTAACTGAACTAAATTTTTGCATACTATGTAGTATATATATATATATATATATATATATATATATATATATATATATATATACAGGGTGTTCCAAAATTCGACTTACAAATTAAGAGGGATAATAGAAGGTATAAAGAGGATAAAAACTTACCGTAGAACACGGGGTCGCAAATTACGTTTAGTGGGAGAAAATCGCAAACATATTTATGAAGGGTGTAACGTCGAGTGGGACAAAAATAGCCAATAATAAAAAGAAAAATTATTTATTTGACGTAAAACCTGATTACAATGCATTACAGTTCAACGTCAGAAAGGAAACGACACGACATTTTTATAGGAATATGTTTTAACGCGGCCAGCAATCCTTCATTCGTCGGTGTCTGCTGTGCAATGACCTTCGTGGACGCAACGTCGAACAATTTCTATAAAAATGTGTCGTCGTCTCTTTTTCTAACGTTGAGTTGCAATGCATTGTTATCATGTTTGACGTCATATAAAATTTTTTTGTACTTATTATTGGCCCTTTTTGTTCCACTCGACGTCACACCCTTCATAACTATTTTTGCGATTTTCTCAGACTAAACGTGGTTTGAGACCCCATGTTCTATAGTAAGTTTTCATTCTCTTGATGCCTTCTATCACCCCTCTTAATTTGTCGGTCGAATTTTGGAACATCCTGTATATTATACAAATCTATATATAATATACAGGGATGATACAAATCTATATATAATATACAGGGATGCACAAAAGATTTCAGATAATTTTCTACTGTAGATTTTAATTGCTGAAATTATGTTTTCAAATGTTTTATGCGTTTTCCAAATTGTACACTTATACATCGTATTTCACCTTATTACAAGCAAAAGTTTTATTACATTATCCTCAATGTGTTGGAAAGTGTTTCATAATCTTTTCTTGATGAATGTTTTTCTTTATTTTTGTATGTAGTGTTGCTCATATAGTTCTTGCGTATGGCTATTTTTTTTTTTAAATTATTATTATTAGACAAATATGCCTAATTAAAATGACGTAGTATCGAAATAAAACTTGTATTATTTCAGTAATAAACAAGAACGAAAAATCATGCGTCAAGCATAGATTATGTAACACTTTCCAACTCTTCCAAAATAATTTTACAACTCATACTGTTTAATAAGATGAAAGATAACATCTAAGTAAACAATTTGGAAAACGCATAACATATTTAAAAACATAATTTCAGGAATTTCCAACATATACAATATTCGGAAAAATATCCGAATACTTTTATTCAGCCCTGTATAGGATCTATAGATTTGTATATATACTACATAGGATGCTAAATTTTAGTTCAGTTAGGAAACGCGCAGCACAGTTTAAAATTCTCCTTCTGGAGTTTCTGTCAATAAACGGAAATGTGTTCGCGAACTTTTGTGCTTCCCTGTATATGATCTACAGAATTTATACACACCACGTAATAGACCAAAAGTGAGTTAAATTTAAAATCGCGTTCAGTAACTTAAAACGCACTTCCAGGAATTATTGTTAACAGGTAGTAGATAATTTTTTGTGTGTCCCTGTAAATGAACGATGACTGCTATACACACAATATTCTGTAGTAAGCCTCTTGTAATGCACCTTAGTGATAGATATAAATTTCAATGCGTTTAAAATAGTGAAACATTATTTAAATAAACCGCAGACGATTTTTCTCCATAGACGTCATGTAACGGAATTCTTTTGACTGTCCCTGTAAAATAACTATAAGTGCTATGCACACCCTATTCCATATTAAGCTTCTTGTAATGCACCTTAGTGATATATATCAATTACAATGTGTTTGAAATTGTGTAACATCATTAAAATACACCGCAAACACTTTTTCCCCATTGACCGTAATGTAACGGAATTCTTTTGAGTGTCCCTGTAAAAAAACTATAAGTGCTACACACTTCCGTTGAAATAGGGAACATGCTATAGGTGACGACAATAACATATAAAAATTGCAGAGCAATCCGAGCATATTTACGGGAGTTAGAGCACGGACAGACGGCCAGACGGCCCAATGGCAGACGGCAGACAAACCGAAGTCATAAACACTTTTCAACTAGGTTGGAAAGTGTTAAAAATAAGCATTTCTTTAATTTCGGAAATTCGGAAACTGTTTAAAAACACAAACATCATTTTAACAATATTAAGTGAACCTTCAAATAGTTAGGTTATTTCCTATGCATTTTACAAGTTGTTGAAATTTTATGTAAATTTAATAAATTTTTCCGCGAAATTGTACTCACAAGCTGAAAAAAAAAAAAACTGTGAATAAAGTTATTTTAAAAATGAACATTTCTTATGCCGTATGTAACCATAAGTAAAGTTCTTTTTACCACAACTTTTGCTCTAATATAAAATTACTATATGCTCATGTTTCATTTAGTTACAACAACTTTAAAAATTAAAAAAAAAAAAAAACGCCAATCCGATACAGAATTTTGCCAGTGATACGAAAGTTGAGGGGTTTTTCTAAACTTAAATCAAAAGAGAAACCTCTAAACTATTTTACTGTAATTCTTATATAGAATAAAATAAAATAATTAGATTTATTCTGTTACACGAACAAAAGATTATCATTCTACCTTCTCTTTATTTCAGTTTGATTGTAAAAATAAAAATACTCCTTTTTAACTCGATGAAAACTTTGCTGTTGATTTATAGCATGTTAGGTTTTGAATTTCTTTGTACTGGAATTAATACAAAAGAGCGAGCTTTTCTTCTAAGTTAAAACTTTCTAAAGCTGCGATCAGGCCAAGCATATAGTGAGAAGAAGGGGAAAAAAATACTTTCCAAATCTTCTGTAATAAAAGCTTGAATTCACTTTTAAACAGACAGATATTCGATTGGATTTCTAGAACTCAAATCAGACTTGGTGACAAAAGTAGATGCAAGTAGATGTACAATATAAAGTTCAGGTAAACAAAAATTTATCGAATCGATAAGGTAAGCTACCATTTATAATTTGTTTAGGTTTCTCGATATTTCTTTTCTGTTTGTGTTTGTAATTATTTTTTGAATTTCATTAAAAGGGTTATTCTGCATTTAAAATAGATTTTTCTAGTGAAAAGATTTTAGGGGTTTTTTTTTTTTTTTTTTTTTTTTTTTTTTTTTTTTTTTTTTTTTATGGTGGTAGCAGGTACGGAGAATTTCGCATTGTAATTCCACATAAAAGTTACTAAATTTAAACATATAACTTTGGTCCGTCATAAGCCAGAGGATACATTGAACACGTTATCCACAGTGACCCATAACGTGACTAATAAATCTTCTGTAAAAAAGAAAACTTTTCAATAAAAAATTCATCTTTCAGAAAGTTTCTCACCCGGCCCTTCAGTTGACCCTTTCATTTAAATACATTAGACAAAAGCATTGAAATCGCGAAATTTTCCGACGTTCGTTTTTTGATAGATTTAACATGTTTAGGGATGTCCTGAACACGATATGACTACTTTTAGAAAATGTCTGTCTGTCTGTCTGTCGGTGAGTCTGTATGTGACACATTTTTTGTGGCTTCTGTATCTCAAGTACTAATGTACGTAATTTCATAAAACTTTATATTATGTTAGAACTTCAGATGAGCTGGTGCTGATTAGGTTTGAGTGTCCATCGACCAACAGGTGGTGCGCTTCTACGCTGCATTTTTCACGATTCCGTGATAGTTATATATCCAGAACTAATGCACTGAATTTCATAAAACACCATTTTCTCGTACACCTTCATATGAATAGATGGTGATTAGGTGTATATATTTTCGTGTATATAACCCAACAGATGACGCTGATACACTGTGTTTTCCAGGATTTTCATCATATCTATATCTCAGCATCTATGGAACGGAATTTCATCAAATTTCATATTCAGTTAGACTTGAACGTAAGTTGGTACTGATTAGCTTTGGGTGTAAGTTATTCAAATCAAGCTTCTATGGTACAGAATTTCAATAAATTTAAAATTATGTTGTTTCAGTTTTAGCTTTTAAAATTCAACACTATACTGTGCTTTTCCCGATTTCTGTGATAGCTAATATCTGATCATCTACGTGATCAAATTTCATCAAATGAAATTTGTAAGATATTTATTAAAAATTTCAAAAGCGGGCGCTACTATGCTATATTTTTAGAATGAACATTATAGTGATATCTATCTATATTGGGTAGAAATACACAAAATTTTTATATTTGAAATTATTAATTAAAAATATATATGTTTGTTTAATTTTGTATTTGAATACTGAACATGGGGCGCTATTGAACTATGACTTTTTTTTATTCACTGACCACTGTAACTCAGCGTTAAATTCAAAGATATGTTACTCTATTTAAAATGGGAGGATTGAACTTTGTGCCGTTATATTAAAATAAATGATCAACGTAAAAAATAGTATAAATAAAGTACATATAAAGTAGCAAACAGCTGTTTCGGAGCCTCTAAAGCTCCATCATAAGAGCCAAAGTTAAAAAGATTAAAAACAGATTTAAAAGTTTAAAGCATGTAAGTGTGCTCGCGTCTCTGCTCGCAGCCAAGATGGAATAACGATGAGTGCTTAAAAACAACAGCGGAGTCAGGAGTTCTATGTGACGAAGGAGACCAATCAGAAGCGCTCCACCAGTCTGGACGAATTTAAGTACGGTATATTCCACAGAGAACTCGATGAAACTCACAGAGATCCTCTGAACTCTGTGGGTGTATTTCTTTAATTCATTCTCTTCACTTCTCCCCTCCCCTCTTTTTCTACTCCGTACTTAAACTTGTCCACACTGGCGGAGCGCTTCCGATTGGTTTCATCCGTCACATGGGACTCCTGACTCCTCTGTTTATTGTTATTATTATTATTAACACTGATCGACATTCCAAATTGCCCGCGAACGGAGACGCAAGCATACTTACATGGCCTAAACTTTTACATCTGTTTTTAGTCTTTTTGACTTTCGCACTGATGATGGAGGTTTAGAGGCTCCGAAACAGCTGTTTGCTACTTTATATGTACTTTAATTGTGCTATTTTTTACGTTGATAATTTATTTTAATATGCACTCTACTTCGTAATTGTTGGTGTGTAGCAGTACTATATAATAATAAAAAAAAAATTAAAGTAATATATTAGGATAGTATTGAAGAAAGTTTTGTGATGGCCACAGCATACTAGTTTACTTTTGAAAATAAATTTAAGCGCAAAAGATTCCTTGCATCCAGGCTCTTTTAAACTTACCAGAAATTTTCACTTTCCAACACTATCGGAATATTGTTATGAAATTTCTTTTTTTCGTGCAATAGAAGGAGATATATAAACAGACAATTTTTAAAATGCATAACATGTATAGAAGCTCATCTTCAGAGATTACCGTCAACAGACGGTAATGTATTTACATTCGTTTACCGTTGCCATTAATATGATCTATACATTTTTATACATATCACACATCATACTAAAATTTAATTCAGCTGGGAAATGCATAACACAAGTGAAAACGCTTTGCTCGTTAATTACTATCCATAGACGGCAATGTATCCATATCGTTTTGTGGTGCCCTATATACAAATTATATACACGCACTTTCACCAATTCCTGTCGATAGAAGTTAATTGGAATTATTTTGAGGAGCCCTCTATAGAATTTATACACGACACATAATATACAAAAATTTTATTTAAGAACTAGACATAGTTAAGACTGAAAACGCATAACAAAAACATCAAAACTCGCTTCCTGCACTGCAAAAAATAACTGTTGATTTTACAGTATAAAACTGGCACCCAGCTGCCAGTATTATACCGTAAAATTAACAGTATTAAACAGTAAAAAAAGCAGTAATACGCTGCCGTGCAAGCAGTAATACGCTACCGCGCATGCGCGGTAGGGCAATTGGGTGGAACTGGCAACTGGGTGCCAGTTTTATACTGTAAAATCGACAGTTATTTTTTGCAGTGTGCAATTATCGCTCATAGATGACAATATATCCGACTAATTTTGTCCGGCTCTGTAAAATAAACACGTTATATTTTCTATAAAGAAGGTGTTTTCACGCACTCAAAGAACGCATATCAGTGTCATAAAGCGTTATTTAAGCAATTACTGTCTTCCGACAGTGTTACAATCAAATTCTTTAGTGCATAAATGTCGATGAAAATTAAATGTTACGCATACATTTTTCTATGGGACTATATTGTAGTGCATATTAACAAAGCACATCAATTTTGCAATGTTAAAGCAATACATCATTTATATGGTGCACCAATTTTCACCAATAGACCATAATTTATCCGAATAGTTTTGAGTGTTCCTGTAAATGAACTATAAATGCCATTTACTCTATTTTCAATACGGAATATGCTACAGTGTACCCAAATAACATACATCAATTTCATTGCTATCCAACACTATTTATGGAAATTAGTGCTGATACAAAGACAGAGGAAGGGAAGTCATAAACGCTTTTCAACTGCACGTTGGAAAATGATACTTGAGTTGTCCGAAATGCAGATGTCACATTTAGAAATGTAATAAACCTTTTTTAACACTTTCCAACTTAGTTGAAAAGTTTTTATGAATTCAGTTTGTCTGTCTGCCGTCTGTCTGTCCGTGCTCTAACTCATGTAAATATATTCAGACTGACATGCAATTGATATATGTTATTGAGGTTTACTATGGCATGTTCAGTATTCAAAATGAAGTGTGTAGCACTTATAGTTTTTTGCAGAGACACTCAAAAGAATTCCGTGACAATACGGTCTATGGGGAAAAATGATTTGCGGTTTATTTTAATGATGTTACACAATTTCAAACACATTGTAATTGATATAGATCACTAAGGTGCATTACAAGAGGCTTACTAAGGAATAGCCTAGCACTTGTACTTATTTTACAGGGACAGTCAAAAGAATTCCGTTGCATTACGTCTATGGATAAAAATCGTTTGCGGTTTATTTTAATAATGTTTTACTATTTCAAACGTATTGAAACTTATATATATCACTAAGGTGCATTGCAAGATGCTTACTATAGAATATTGAATATTGTGTGTATAGCAGTCATCATTCATTTACAGGGACAAAAGAATTCGCTACTGTCTGTTAACAATAATTCCTGGAAGTGCGTTTTAAGTTGCTGAACGCGATATTAAATTTAACTAACTTTTTGTCTATTACGTGGTGGCTATAAATTCTGCAGATCCTATACAGGGCAGCACAAAAGTTCGCGAATACATTTCTGTTTATTGACAGAAATTCTAGAAAGAGAATTTTAAACTGTGCTATGCGTTTCATAACTGAACTAAAATGTAACATTCTATGTAGTATATATACAATTCCATAGACCATATACAGGGCTGCATAAAAGTATTCGGATATTTACCGAATATTTTTGGTAATTCCTGAAATTATGTTTTTAAATATGTTATGCGTTTTCCAAATTGTTTACTTCGATATTATCTTTCAGCTTATTAAACGGTAATGATTTGTAAAATTATTTTGGAAAGTGTTACATAATCTATGCTCGACGCACGATTTTTCGTTCTTGTTTTTAGATAGACACATTGAATAAACTGTTCAAAATATTATATTTAAATATTTAACTATTTTTCCCTTATAGAAGTTTTAAAAATTGGGTTATTTTACTTAAAATTTCTTGTTTACGATATATATATATCTACATTTTTTCAGCTATTAAATTTAATTAGTAGGAAGCTACTTTTCTTACTCATACATATAGTTTCTGCTTTTTTAAAATCTTTCCAAAATTTATTTTAAAGTTTTTAATTTGATATGTGTAGCTGCGACTAAAATAACTCTGTCATTTTTTGAGTATACAAGTGCTTGGACATTAGTTTAAAACTCTTAACTAATTTGATCTAAAAATATCTGAAAACTAAAATTTACTAGAATGTAAAAGAAAATGTCGTTTTTATTTCACTAATTAACGAAAACTTAGAAAATGATGAAATTAATAAACGAGATAAAAATAGTTCATCACCATAGTGAGGGAATTTTGTAGCGTTAAATTGCATACATAAGGGAGTTGCGATTAAGTTCTTTTTTAGCTCAAATAAATATTGTTTTTTAAGATGCAATGTTGGATAGAAATTTTACAATCTATATTGTATATAGTTTCTATAATGCTTGACATTAAATTTTCAACTTTTAATTCAGAACATTATCGTTGATCTTTAAACTTTTTACAAAAATTCGCAAAAGTACTGTTTTTAATACTGTTGCTTAATATTTAACGTAAAACGCAAGCAAGTAACAGATACAAGAGCAATTAAGGAGGTTATTCGAGTTTTTCGGCTTGAAAAAAAAAGGGTTATATATATATTTTTTTTTTTTTTTTACTTCTAGGAACGAAGTAGGAAAATGTAGGTATAATTAAATCGGGATGTTTAGTTAAATTATAGTATCAAATGATAATATCAGTTTCGAAGCGTCCTACATGTTTTTACATATTTGCTACCACTATTTTGAATCTATAATTTGAGGGGTAGATTTCTTGTACATGTTCAATAAGCACTTATGACGGAGATTTTAGCATGAAAATAGTGCTTGCAAATATTTTAAAAATACTGGACACTTCGACCCCTGTAATATACTTCGTCCTGAAATAATTATTGACAGATAATATAAGATTATGAATTGTATTTATAACTAACAAAAAATATGTATGGTTTGTTAAGTCTTTCGTTGCATAAACGTATATTTATTAATGTGTTTAGTCTAAGAAGGAATAAAACAAGATAAAAGTAATTGAGAGGGTCGGGGCAAGAAAATACCAAGCCACATTTTTGAACTTCTGAGATATTTCAATTTGAAAATTTGGTCAAATACTCAAATTAAGATATATAACCTAAAGTTTTTTTGCCAATATCTTAGTAACATTTGAGATATTCTGAGTGACAATATGGCATTACTTTAATGATATTACTATTACGTTTTTTTTTGTAAATTAGCTATCTTCATTGGGGGCATAAACATCTGGAGGCAAAAATGAAACCTGTCACATAGGCTACCACCAAGTGACATTAGAAACAAATTATATGTTGGCTATTATAATTTACAATATTAAGCAACAGATTACAGTGTTAGATTTATTTCACCAAAAATGGGGCTTGGCACTTTCTTGCCCCGACCCCCTCAATTGTACATATGCTTATATTAATTTATATATATATATATATATATATATATAATACGTTTCGTAAACAACAGTGAGCTTTCATTTAATAAATGCACTATAATGCTTAGCGAAAATTTATTTATTTATTTACCAGCGAAAGATAATTCATTGTAAATCACCAGAAATTTTAAGTTTAAAAAAATACGAATGTGTTACAGAAAGTAATGCAAAAGTTGGAATAACTTTATTTATTGACATAGTCTTGCGCGGTTGGATTATATCCAACCTAAACTCAAAAAATTCTTTTAAAAATCAACCCGAAACCTAACCCATCCCGGCGCACTTCAACCCGACCCAAACCCGAAATGGAAAAAAATCATATATTGATACAATTCTGAAAAAATAATCTACAATTATATCTTGGATATCAAATTATCATTATGTTCAAAAAGTAACATACATACATACATATATATTGTTTACAAATATTAAAGCTTATATCTCTGCAAAGAATTGTCAGAATTGAAAAATTCCTTTTTTGCATCAGATGAATCTGAACATCTAATTTTATAATTATGCAAATAAAAAATCGATTTTTAGTCGAATTTTCGGATTTTGAAAGTCCATTGTCCCCTTAATTCTTTTTTGTGATCTGATGAAACTATTGAAATTATTGTTATAAAGGCAGGATTTCGTAAAAAAAAAGTCCGTAAAAATACGGAAATTGTACTGGCAATCAACGGATTTTTTTTACTGTGTATTACAGGTTTCATTGTATAAGCTTTTGATGCTGCGCTTCAAGGCTTATGGGAGAAGTTAAAACCTAAATGATTTCTTTTCAATCATTATCAATTTCATTCTTTACTTATGTAATTTTCAATATTATATCAAGTAAACATTTTAATACTAAAGATACTTTCGCTTTCTGGAAAATAAATCAAAGAAAAGCTGCTTTTTTTCCGGAAGCTTTTTCTTTTTGACTATTAATTTTAAAAAAATTCAGCTTTTCGAAAGTAAAAGCAAATTTCTCCCTTTAAATATCCCAAAAGTCAACTCCTTTTTCAAAACTCTTTTCAGAATTTTATACATTTTGAATGAATTTGCTTCTTTGTACATTTTATATTAAGAAAAAGATACATTGGTTGAAAAATTTACTTTCAGGCAAAAAAGGATTTTCTTGTGTTCGGATCTGTGGGCTTATGTTGATTTCGTAAATTCATTCACCAGCAAAATTTCACAAGAAAGTTTGTTTTACTTTTTCTGATGGAAGATATTTTTCTTACATTCGATTTTTTGCACGTCAAAAGGTGCTTTGAAATACATTTTTTTTTTCTGTATAGTACAGTAAAACTAGCTAAGGTGAAATCGCAAAGGATTGGAATAAATTCCGTTTTAGACAGGTCGTATTATCAGGCACATTATCTGTTAAAATTGTATTGTACATTTTTCTCCCAGAAGATACAATTGTCCATTTTAGTCTGTATTCCATTATAGAAAGGTTCCGTTCTTACAGGTTCTTTTGTATTTCTTCTTGTTTATAAGGTTATTAAAGAACGAAAGTTTCAATATTAAATTCACATTAAACTATTTGAAGTAAAAATAGAATAAAGCGACGTTTATACATTTTTTAAGAGATCTAAAGCACGTCTTACATTTATTTGAAGAGATGCATAACTGAAATTTTAGCTTCAAGGTATAAACAATTTTCATTTTGAAAATTTAATACATCTGTTCAAAAAATTAAACTAATGTATTTTCAGTGTTTTAAAGACAAACATTTATCCAGTCAATAGCTTAGACCATTTGTAATGCAAAATTTAGAAATAATCGTTAATATCTTTCTTTTGTGTTTCATGATAACGTAGGAGACAAAATGAACATTTCTGTGGAGAGTAATACAGATGACAAATATACGGTATATTTTAATGAAGCAATAATAGTCTTAGAAGCAATCGCGAATTTCGTCAAGCGATCGTGGAAAAATTTTCGAATTTCGACAACCGGGTGCGTAAAATATCAGAATTTCGTCGGTCGGTCGCAGAAAAAAAATCGTGAATTTTGTCAAAAGATTGCAGAAACAAATAGCGAATTTCGTGAAATGATCGCGGAAAAAATCGCAAATTTCGTCAGACGATCTCGCAAAAAATTGCAAATTTTGTCAAACTATCACGTTAAAAAAATCGGAAATTTCGTGAGACGATCACACAAAAAATTGCAAATTTTGTCAAACCATTACGCAAAATAAAATGGAAAATTTCGTCAATCGTTCACGAAATTTACTAATTGTTTGTTGCATAGAGATAAGAAAATTTTCATTGATGATTTTCTTTATTGGTCTGCACTAGTGATCTAAAATCTGTACAATTTGAATTGGAAATCTACAAAGCCCTAGATCTCATGATGTGCAGAGTTGGGGGAAATTTCCCACCTAAAATTCAATCCTTATTTTGGAAACCTGACAAAAAAGTGCTGGTTAGCGTATTAAAAACCTTCATTTATTACTTCTATTTATAATAGAAGAAAATATTGTAATAGAATTTTTTTTCGACTTCCGGTTTTTGACGAAGTTACACGTTTTACGAGTCAGACATCCTGAAAAACAAATTTTTACAAAATGTCCGTCTGTCCTCTTTGTATCATCGAAAAGTGTATGAAGTTATGCATAGAATTAAACCAAACTTCATATTATATGTTTATGGCTATGGCCAGCAGGTCGCAGTTGAAATTGGGGATTCTCCCCAGGAAGGGGGTGCTGTGATAGCGATTTTTGTGCCATCTTTCTTTTGTATCATCGGAAAGTGTTTGAAGTTAGGGATCGAATTCGACCAAACTTACGTTTTTGAATGTGGGCGTCAGGTCTGAGTTGAAAATGGGGATATTCCACCAGAAGGGAGCGTTGTGATAGCGATTTTTGTGCGATGTTCTCTATTTTTTGCAGTTTAAGTGAAGAAATTGTGCATATTTTTCGATTAAATTTTATATTGAGATGTAATGTAATTGGCCGAGGTTTGTATAAAATTTTGGAGAAAATCGGTCAGATGGTGGCGCTGTGATAGCGAATTTTGTTCGATTTTCGGGACGGCCGCGACATTTGCTAAAAAAAAAAATCATACTGAATCACACAATCGTCCAATCTAGGTTAAAATTGCATATTTGAACTAAGCAAAAATTTTCACTCTTTATATATATATATATATATACTACTAGTTGGTTAGATTTCATTATGAATTCGTCCCCCACCCTGATGGGTTCGAAACATTTATTGACAAAATACTTGAAATACAATAAAAATATATAAATAATAGATCTGTTAATTACTCCTTTCTTATTTCAAAAATGCATAATTAAAAAAATACGCTTTTTTAAGTATTAACATGTATAAGATTTGGGATTTTCACTTCCGACTAGTTAATATAGTAAACGTGCCAAATAAAAATTTGAATTAATTATTTATATATTAAAAAAAAAACTCTAACTTGTCTTTGATACAAAGAATGGTTGATTGACTCATATATACATATATTGTTGGTATAGGCAGTTTTGCTGTTTGAGATTTTGAAACTGCAATATTGGGTTAGCAAAAACATGGTTGACATCTTCAATATTAATTTAATTCTTTTCTTATTTTCTTCAAAATATTATATCAAGTAAGCTTTTTAACACTAAACACACTTTCTGAATAATAAATCAAAGAAAACTTTCCTATACCAGTCTTTTACATTATTCAAAATTATCTAGTTTATTGAAAGAAAAAGAAAATTCTCTCTGTAAATAACCTAAGAGTTGACCCCTTTTACCAAGCTCCCTCTACAATCTTATACATTTTAAATGAATCTCTTTCTATATACATACATGAAAAGAAAGATAACATTGATAGAAGAATTTACTTTGGGGACAAACATATTTTTGTTATGGGCTTATGTAAATTTTATAAATTCATTTACAAACAAAAATCCACGAGAAAATTTGTTTTGCTCTTTCTGATAGAAGAAATTTTCCTTTCATGCAATGTTTTTTGTGTCAAAATGTATATTTAAAAACAAAATCCTTATAACATAACATTTATGCTTGTGTGATAAGGTATTAATAGATTTAATCTTAAATTGAATGTAAATATTTCAAATAAAAATACAGTAAAGCATACTAGATTAATTTTAACACAATTATTATAATTATAAATAAATCATATGAGTTATTTTCCAACTGGGCGAAAAATATCCGGGCCAGGATTCGAACCGGGGATCTCTTGGTTCGAGCTGCCAATGCTTCCAATTGGCGTCTGCTATTGGCAATTGGCTAATTGGGGCTATCAGTTGGCATCGCACAGTTGGAAAATTTACTACTCATATGATTTATTTGCCAATTAGAATAATTGTGTTAAAAATTAAGCTAGTGTAATTACGTATCCAGCGTTTACTGGACTTTTCATTACCTGCGATTTATTCTGTTGAGCTGATTCAGATATCGGACCAGATTCTATGATAAATAAGGTTAGCTGGGTGAATTAGGTCCTACAGATTCGTCCGGCATGGATCAGTAGGGAAAGCATTGGCAGCTTCAGCCAAGAGATCCCTGGTTCGAATCCTGGCCCGGACATTTTTCACCCAGTTGGAAAATTGCAACTCAAAGTAAAGCATAGTTTATACATCAGTGGATCGTTAACATACGATTTACAAATACAAAGACGTTTAACTTAAATCTTGGCTTTAAAAGACATAAAAAGTTTTCGGAACAGCTGTCGCACATGCAAAAGTGTTTGCGCAATTTTTGTTTTGGCCATTTTGGCGAGAAAACCCCATTTTTAACCTACTCAAAAAAGGAGGAGGTTATCAATTTGACGTGTATGTATTTTTTTTTTCTAGGTACCTGTTACTTCTTGCTAAAACAGTATGTTACTTTTATTTTATTATGAAACAGTTTATTATATATTAAACACACAATTTTATTATAAAATTCACACATTCTTTAGTATAAACACACTCAAATTATTTTATTATAAAACACACGCAATGATTAATTTATCATTTTATAAATTCATTTACAAACAAAAATCCACGAGAAAATTTGATACACAATATTTAATTTATTATAAAACACACTGAATCTGCTCTACCGGGTTGTCATGCGAAGCAAAATCTAGCCAAAACTGATGGGTTGCCCAGGCATATAATCGCCATTTTGGCGTCAAAATGATACCCCCGTGCGTCTGCGACAGCTGTACCAAGTTTTCATTCTGAAAATTCGCCAAATCCGTTCAAAACATTTAACAATATTAATTAAATTTGAAGCTAATATATAACAAATCTGAACATCCAGAGATAATTTGAACCAAATGAAACTTCACATTTGCACTAAAATTGACTAGGTTCATTTTGAAAATTATGCAGGGGTATATGAAATCCCATTTATTAAATCCAATAGATCAAAAAATTATTATACACTGAAAAAAAATCATCTTTTTGCAGTGTATTAGCATGACTAGTAGGAAATTTAGTTGTAGAAAAAAGAACACACAGCTGTATACTAGAAATAACAGAAATAAATAATAAAAAATAAATATAATAAAAAAAACACAGCACTCGTAATCGTAAGATTATATCAAGAAGGAGCCATCCAAATAAATTTCAATGAAAGCAAAAAATAATTTTCCTCTTCAATCTATCCATTACAAGAGAAACTATATTGAAATTGTAAACAGGTGAAAAATGAATACGTAACGATACAGTTATCATTTTACTACCAAAATTATGGGTTGAGTTACTCCATATAGTTACAATATGGAAATAAACATCAAAGTAAAAATGAAATAAAATAGCATGAGCAATTTGATATATGCTGTTGTTGTTTCATATCCTCCATGTCCAGCGACAGCTAGACTGGTAGAAAATATTAAACATATGAGTGATAGCGTTTTAAATAATTGCATTATATGTAAATTGTGCATATGTAGAACATTCTTATTTGTCTTGAAAATGGCTTCGGTATAGCCAAAACATGTAGGAAGTTTGTATATAAAACTATTTTTATTATTTTATTTAACACCTTTTAGCAATTAATGAATAAATTTTAAGCCTCTAAACGCACTGTTTTGTATAAATAAGTCTTTTTAGAAATTTAAAACATTTGGAAACGTATCACAATAAAGTGTGTGTGTGTGTGTGTGTGTGTGCTTAGGGGGGCGGGGGGTAAGAAAATAAAACATACCTTTATATCAATTCCTCTTATTACTAATGTTTTGTATTATTTTTTTATCTTTATGTATAATATCGTTATAAACAGTTTCACTGTGTAAGCTGTTCATAGTGTAATTTTTGGTGTGTAGTTAAAACCTAGGAGAGTTATTCAATGTTAATTTTTTCTTCTTATTTTCTTCTCAATATAATATCAAGGAAGACTTTCAATACTAAACACATTTTCGCCTTTTGAATAATAAATCGAATAGTAACATTCCTATACTAGTATTTTACAATAATCAAAGTTATTCAGTTTTTTGAAAGGAAAAGTAAATCTCTCTTCAAATAACGTAAGAGTTAACCAAATTTGTAAAGCTCACTACAGAATCTTATACATTTTCAACGAATTTATTTTTGTATACATACAAAACGAAAAGGAAAAGGAAAAAAAATACATTGGTTGAAAAATTTACTTTCGGGCAAAAAATGTTTTTCTTATGTTCGGATATGGACTTGTGCAGATTTCGTAAATTTATTCACCAACAAAACTTTATGAGATTTTGCTTTTTCTGATGGAAGACATTTTTCGTATAAATACTTTATTTTATGACAAAATTTTCATTGAAATATAATTTTTTTAAATCATAATATTGATTCCTGTTTATAAGGTTATTAAAGAACTGGCTATTGAAAAACTATATTGTAGAACATTTCATGCCTTTAAATATTTAGTACACACTTTATTTTATATATAGTATCAATTTCTCTAAATCTATCCTCTAAGTATATTTACAGATGTTTTGAATACACGAAACTTAGTGATTGGGAAGATTCACTTTCTTAGCAATAAAAGATATAGGGTTGAAGCTGCAATGACATACATAAAAATATAAAACCCTTAAGAACTAAGACGTAGAAGAGATAGAGAGGGTTGAGTATGTATCTCCCTCCAGACAATAATCAAGAAAAACATGTATTAGTCTATTCAATGGTTGGAGTATCATAGTTGAGGTTTATTCCAAAAGAGCGAAAATAGCCCGAGCCAAGACTTGAACCTGGGTACCTTGGCTTACTGTGCCAATGCTCCTCCTATTGAACTACCCGAATGATATCCTAACGGGCATAATTCATTCTTATTTGTTGAACATGGCTGCGAACTATAGTGCTAATTTCATTCAGCCGAGCTATAACTATAGCATTTATATAACGAAAGTATGATATAACGTGCAAACTCCTATATATATCATGTAATTAGGATAATTGAATATGATTTACTTATTTAAAAAAAAAATTCCTCTCTTCATTATGACATGTATTAGTTCTTTATCAATCCTTTATTACACTGCAAAAAATAACTGTTGATTTTACAGTATAAAACTGGCACCCCAGCTGCCAGTATTATACCGTAAAATTAACAGTATTAAATAGTAAAATAAGCAGTATTACTGCTTGCGCGGCAGCGTATTACTGCTTATTTTACTATTTAATACTGTTAATTTTACGGTATAATACTGGCAGCTGGGGTGCCAGTTTTATACTGTAAAATCAACAGTTATTTTTTGCAGTGTAGTCATTTAATTATTCAACGAGCGCGCTATAAATTTTCCCAGGAGAAGGCGCGCATTGCACTTTATTAGACATAAGTGTTTCGTTTTGTTACACTATTACAAATTAAAAATATTTCCCATTTAAAAAAAAAAAAAATTATAAATGACAACAGAGAAAATTAAATTTTAGTAATGCTAGGGTATCCAACCCGGCTTTTTCGGGTTACAAACATAAGTGAAAACCATATTTCTTTAAATTGAAAATTCTAATAGATTTTTCACATTTATTATATATATATTTATTTATTTATTTAGATTGCCCCTTAACAACACCAGAAAGCATTTTTCTATGAAAAATATTATGTGTTCAAATAAAGTTTCGAAATTTATTAAAAACGATATGTTTTTATTACCCACAAGCCAGAGGTTGATAGTCTAAGAAATCGCCAAAGATTTTGCTACACCAACCAGAAGATAAAACCCGGGCTTCCCGAGTTACAGAACGTACTTCCCAGTGTACAGACAGAACATAGAAAATCATTTTTTTCTAAATTGAAAATTCTAATAGATTTTTTACATTACATTTTTTAAAAACTGACCGTTAACAATACCAAAAAGCAATTTTATATGACAAATAGTAATTATGTATTCAAATAAAGTTTTGAAATTTATTAAAAGGTATGTTTTCGTAGTAGCCGCAGACAGAATAGCCGAAAAAAATCGCCAAAGATTTCGTTATTTGCAACATTTTTTTATATTTTGATAATTTCGGCGATTTAAACGCGTAGTTTGATTACATGTTTGTTAAATTTGTGTTTTAATTATATTATGTTATTTATTTATTGATAAAGTTGTAATTTGGTTAAGGAATATTAGCCGAACAGAAATGCTAAACTATTTATATTGTTTTAAGTACAAACTGGTAATCTTTCGTATTCAGTCTGAACACGATAGAAATAGGTTTAAAAGAAATTCATGCTTGAAAATTAATTTTAAAACCATACAAAATCAGTAAATTGAGTTAGTTTTCAAACAAATTGCATTTGAAAGAAACACCCCCCCCCCCCCCCCCCCCATTCTACGGTATAAAAAATTGCAGTAAAAGATAAATTTATTGGTCAGGTGTTACCACGTCAATAATGACGTCAGTGTTATTCACGGACTTGTTTTTGCATTATAATATAAATAGATTTACATTCAGAAAAAATATCCAGAAATATTCGTTTTAAGAAGGTAACTACTAATGATTAATGATAAAGCAATAAGATTATTTCTTAAAAAATATATCATGCATGATTTAATGCAAGAAGACAAAGATAAGAAAATATATTTTTAAAAAAAATCTATTTAAAAAAAATAATCCAATTTTATATTCTATATTTTATGCAAAATTTTTTCTGTGCATAAAGAGCTTTGTACACAATGCGCAACTTTTTCGATTTTAACTTCTTGACATTATATTTTACGCCATTTTATAGTTTGATCTTCAAATATATTTATTTATTTATTTATTTAAAAATGAAAACACATGTGAAGAACGAAGCATAAGACATTATAAAAAGCAATGGAATGGACACTGGAGGAATTATACTTAAAAGGATGAAAAAGCAAAAATTGGAAAAGCAAAATTGGAAAACTAATGAATATCAAGTATATATATATATATCTTCAACTGATTCTTCTGGATCGTCATCAGATATATATATTGAAAATCTTCCCATTTTTCTAATTTTGAGCGATATTGGAAAAACAAAAATTGCTGTACATTTTCGTTTGACTATCGTAAAACAAAATTATAACTCGTCGTAACAAATGCCAATTACATTATTACAGAAATAAATCTTTAAAATGTGAATTAATTAATTAATATACCTACTTCCAAGTACGATTCAAATTTTCTGAAAAACACACAAAACTGCATTAGAAATCGGAGAATCCGGTTTTATTCTGAAAGGAATTGATGATATAGCAATGCCCTTCAGAGTTCAGATATAGATTCGGTGAACGTATTGGAGAGAAAGTTCAGAAATATAAAAATTTATGCACACGTGCCCGCTGAAAGGTTGACCTGTCCTTTTACAAGAATAAAAATTATTCAGCTTTTCGAAACAGAAGTAAATCTCTGAAAATAACCTAAGAGTTAGTCCCTTTTACAAACTTCCCTCCATAATCTTATACATTTTGAATAACCTTGTATACATACAAATATATACAAGAAAAAGATACATTGGTTTACTTTGGGGGGGGGGTGTTTTTCTTGTGTCCAGGTATGGGAATTTGTAGATTTTGTAAATTCATTCGCTAACAAAACTCCAGAAGAAAATCTGTATTGATTTCTCTGATGGAAGACGTGTATCTTTAATATGATTTATTTTATGACAAAGTCCACATTGAAATACATTATATTGTGTCCTGTTTATAAAGCTATGTAAGAAAAATGATTTCAATTTTAAATTCGATTCGCAGAAAAGATTTGGAAAAAAAAATACAGTAAAGCATTGTTTATGCGTCTCTCAAAGCATTCTTATAAAACAACTTTGAAATTAAAAAACGTATAAATGAAAAACTTCAAACGTTTTGAAAATTCAGCATTATGTTGACAAAATTAGCTATATCTAATCAATAAACTTATACTACTTAAACTATATTATGAATAATGGTATAATCTAATCTTAGCCGTCATTGGGGATCTGTACAATACAATTCTAGACTTATTCAGTCCGTATTACCTGTTAAAGTGGCCTTATGCCGTATTAATGAGCATAGTAGTTTTATCTCTTGCGTTATTGCGTTATTTTGATCTCCACCTGTATGTTGGTTGGTTTGATTCATATATAATAAGTGGGGCAAAAATTTATCATGAATGCATTCGTAAAACCGAACTTACATAGATCTTAAGTTATATAAAAGCAAATTCGTATTTAAGAAAAATTATTTCAATTTTAAATTTGCAGAAAATATTTGGAACAGAAAAAATCCCTGACGGCTCGACTTACAGGCACAGGTAAGATTTCGAAGACGCAGACCGTGGGGCACCTATTTATTGGGAATTGCAGAAGAAAGACCCTTTTTGCCATGATGTGGCAGTTGGAACAGCCCACTTCGAAATATACGTGTGCCTGTAGGCGGAAACTGCAGGATTTTTTTTCCTGTAAGGGTTGGTCTTATAAAAAAACTTGTCAATATAAAAGTTGTAGATAATATTAAGGATATTTATAATAAATTTAATCGGATTCGATATCTTGTGAATTGACAAAGTTGTGAATTTTTTTCTTCTTAAACCCCTATTTTTTTTCTCCCCCTTGAGGGCATTTTTAATGAAATCAAAAATTTGTTATACATAATTTATGGCCCTTTTCCTAGAAGTAATAATAACTGTAAACGGATTCGATGTGTATCATAATTAAGACGTTATGTGTTTTTTTCTGTTTTCACAAAAAGCCCCCCCCCCCTGTTTCGAATTTGCCAATTAACGAACTTGACCAAGATCTTATGTAACAGTTTGGAAAAGATTTGTGTAGAATTATGGAAGTTATCGTGTCCATAAAAAAGTGATATATAAAGTTTTGAGTCATAATCGGTGTAGATCTGCAAGAATTTTTCAGAAATTCCAACTTAGGGGAGAATGTAATTGCCGAAACGTTAGTTGAGGCTCACTGTGGAGACCCGAAAAGTTTTTCGTTTCCGTTTGTTTGTTTGTCTGTCTGTCTGTCTGTCTGCCTGCCTGCCTGACTGCCTGCCTGCCTGCCTGTCTGTTCCACGATAACTGCCGTAAAAAACATTCGATTACGTTGATTTTTGGTGGGTATGTTGGTGAGGTACCCGGAATTAGCTATATAATTTTTGGTTACATTTGGTTCATTCGTTCGAAAAATATAGAACATTTTTTTGGGGGCATAATGCTTTCCTATGGGAATGCAGACGATTTTCAAATTTCATTTTTAACTGAAATGAAAATTGCGTATTTGAATAATGGATTGAAACGTAAAATTACGGATACTAAATTTTCGATATGGAGGTTTTAAATATATGCAATTGCTTTGAAAATTTGCCGATACATCGATTAGAATTTAGAAATTGTTTAAATTATTGGAAATTTTTTTGCAACTGTTCGGGAAATATAAAACATGTTATTTTCCTATTTTTTACAAATTTTAAAATGCATTTTTTTTCCCTCTTTATTTTGTTAGTTGCTTAGTAACCCTATTTCAAAGACTATCAAAATAAGAAATGCATTTTTTTTTATCTAAAAAATTACATGAATAAGAAGTTCATCAGAATTTCAGAATATCATTGCATAAATCGTGTTTAATTGAACGCTTCTAATTTCTGAAACCTCCGAAGTATTTTATATGCCTATAAATATGTATGTACTATATATAAAAAAAAATTGCGGATTGTAAGATGCTAAATAATATGAAAAGTGAGATTAAAAAACAATCACTTTCAGAGCTGACGTTGAGGCTCCTGATCTGCAGATTTACTAGTAGGTAGTATTTCTACCTAAAATACAGTAAAGCATTGTTTATGCGTCTCTCAAAGGATTCTTATAACTGAAAAGATGTAGAACTGAAAGCGGAATAAAAGCGAATTCGTATTTTTGAAGCTTCTACTAATCGATTTCTGTTAAAATAGTATAGGTTACAATTCATATTTGTTTCGAAAAAATATATTTTTTTTAAAGTAATTGACGAAAAAAAATATAAAATATAATTTTAATAAAAAATTGATTTCTAGAAGCATTAAATATGAAAATCCAAAATTACAGTTCATTCCACCAAGTAATTTTTGATTAATGTTTAAAAAACTATAAGCATCGCAATCTGTTTTGTCAAGCATTAACAAATGATTTCATATTTAGGAATTCTAAACTCTGAACCTCCACAAATCCTAAACTACTTGACGGAATCGCTTCCCGTTTGGTATTCTAGGGATAAAATTCGCGTTAAAAGCCAAATATGATGTCAAAATTAAGTGTTTGTTTTGAAAATTGTAGAATTTGGTACAGTTTTACTATGAAGAGATTCCCTAAACTTTATTTTTTTAAACAAAAGTTTAAAGAAGACACAATTATTAAATTATAAATGATTTAAAGATAAATAGCGATTTTTTTTTATATAATTATGTTATTATGAAGACATAATTTCCAGTCGAATGACTTTTCCGATTGTTTCTGAGACAATATCGTGATTAAAGTATTGGGGGGTGGGGGGAGGCGACTGCACATAGTAAAAAACTAAGTAACATGTGTTTTCCACTGTTAAAACTGAAATACTCAGAGTTATTATAAACAGAGAAAATACTCAAAAATGAGTAGATTTTGTTCATTTTTATGTGTTTATTGTTAACGCCATACATAAATTCTTCTGTATCACTATTATTATTATTTTTTCAATGCTATATCAAATAAGCTATTTAATACTAAAACTCACTTTCGTCTTTTCAATAACAAAACAAAGCAAAACATTTTTATGCCAGCCTTTTATAAGACTCAAAATTATTCAGCTTTTCGAAAAGGAAAGTAAGTATCTCTCTTCAAATAGCCCAAGAGTTAACCCATTTTACAAACCTCTCTCCAGAATCTTATACATTTCCAATGAATCTACTTTAGAATATATACAGAGAGATACATTGGTGGAAGAATTTACTTTAGAGCAAAAATTATTTTACTTGTGTTAGGGTTATGTGGATTTTCTAAATTTATTCACAAACAAAATTCTAGAAGAGTTTTCTTTTTCTGGAAGTAATATTTCTTTTGCAAGATTTATTTTGTCACAAAATCCCATTGAAATACGAAATTCTTGTAACGTAACATGGCTTCCTCTTTATTAAAGGACTGGGTATTAAAGAACGATGTTACAAACTTAAATTCACTGTGAATATTTCTATCAAAAATGCTGTAAAGTATACATCTCTAAAGAATCGTTAAAAAATTATTTTGGATATGAAAAGACATATACCAGGTGCGTTCGAAAAGTTCGGTGAATGGTCACATATTTAAAAAATCGCGCTGATTAGGATGTTCAGTCCAGGCATACTCATTGAGACACATGTCAACTAGTGTCCCCTATCGTCCAAATCACTAAAGTTAAGCAGAGTTGCTCGCTGCGACCAATTTAACGCAGTCAGTATGAGAACTCGTGTCATTGCAAAGTGGAGCAACGCGTGAACATAAAGTTTTGCTTCAAATTAGATAAAAAGGCGGCGGAAACTCATGACATGTTAGTGAAAGTGTACGGCGTTGAAAAAGTGTGACAACGCCCGTCCACACACTGCGATCCGCGTGAGCAACTTTCTCGCTAAACGGAAGGTGACAGTTCTTGAACACCTTCCATGTTCTCCAGATTTAGCGCTTGCAGATTTCTTCTTATTTCCCCTCCTCAAAAGAGTCTTGAAAGTAGCTGTACAACCTATGTCGAAAGCGTGTCGTAGCTAATGGTGATTACTTTGAATGCCAGTAAAGGTATTTTGTTTGTAACGAATGTTTCCTTTATTTTATGAGACCATTCACCGAATTTTTCGAACGCGCCTTGTAACTGGGCTGAAATCTTGGTTGCAATACATAACTGCATAAACTACGATTGGTTTTCGGTAATCGGACTCTAAGCACTTTTTTACTTTTCGAACATATAGTGCAAGAAAAGTATTCTAATCATGATGTTATATATATGTAGTGTTTTTACGAAGATGGTTTTTTACTCCATGAAAAAATGGCAGTTTGTTCAGGAAGGTGAATGATTGCAGTCGTAATCAATAATCATGGCGAGAGTTTAGGCAAGGATGGAATACCACAAGAGTTTCTTCAATAAAGACCAGCCAATTTCCAGAAATTCTCCATTTATTTATGAACAAGAGCGATGCAAGTAACAGTTCCCACAGTATTAGGTATAAACTTATAGCCCTCAGGCTTCACGATGGCTCACTACATCGTTTAAAAGGTCTTAAAGAACTGTATCAAAATTCTACATGACTACAACACCATATAACCATTTGGTTACACTTCCAAACACGTCAAAAATCTGTTCTCAAAAAGCGTGCAAGCGAGTTTTGTTCACGGAGCGTAGAGATACAGAATACGACGTCATGAGCCCACAAACCAATGAGTGAGAGGCGAGCTCCAACCAAGCGAATGAGGCGCGAGGGAGAAGCTCTAACACGAAAGAATTCCTCTCGTAGCTGCGCATTAATTTGAAGTGAAAAATACCTAGCGCGCGAAAGCAGAGCATGGAATAAAAAAAAGAATGGCATTTTTAAAAACATTCGAAATGAGAAAAGCGTCTCTCGGAATTTTATAGATTGGGGAGCTGATAAAAGTTACGAATGAACTTAAAATTTTAGATTAAGATTTGGAATAAGATAACTATTAATATACGGGTTAATACTTTTAAAAGGACATTAAATAGGAATAAATATTATTAAGAATTAAGGAAATACTGACTATGTCAGAAGTTAGATTAATTTAAAGGACTAATGTGAAATAAATACGAAGGATATGCGAAAGAAATAAATTTTTATATAACATATATGTGTGTGTGTATGAACACGATAATCCTCAGACGGTAGTTCCGATTGAAATCGCGTTTGACGAATATGTTTTTCCGCTGTCGCAAGAACTACATTTTCATAGAAACCGGATTAGGTATTTAATCCATTTTTGAACTACCTACAAAACATTTTGCGACCGATTCTATGGTTCTATGTGAAAATCACAAAGGAAGTGTCACATAATATAAGTTACTAGCCGGTCTTCGCCCGTCTAGCCGGTCGTTTCCGAGTGGAGCCCAGATACATAGTGCAGCATACCGCCCTGACTTCGCTTGGCGCCCAGAAAATTCATTTAACATGCAACCAGAAAAATATAAATAAAATACTTTAAATTAAAAGTATACGAAAATAACTAATAAGAATATAAGCACTTAAATAAAGATTTCGCGACATAATTTTTTTTTTTCATGATCCCCCTGACAAAGTACTACTGGGCCCTACCCGTGATTATTTAGGGGTGGGGCTGAAGTAGTACCTTTGTATCTGGGCCCCACTCGGAAGCGACTGGCTAGTATATAAAAAAAAATCAGCAATAATTATCTTTTTCGTCTAATTTTCTGCAATCTGGTTCACAGCCGATGTTGCCCACAAACTCGCTAGCTCTAAAATCGCTGGAAATACTTGATTAACTACTTTTTTTTTTTTTTTTTTTTTTTTTTTTTTTTGTAGATTTGTAAAGCGGAGTTTCACATTCTTACTTAAAACTGCGGCTGAGATATGGCAAAATTGCCTAAAACTTTCGACACACAGTGTGGCTCCCTTGATGGATTATTATCTAAAATTGCTGAAATACATATTTAACTATTTTCTAGTACATTTATTATCCTAAATTTCACGCTCCTACCTATTACTGAGATATCGCAAAATAACATAAGAAATTCGACCCGCATTACCCCCTTTAGTGGTTGAATTTCTAAAATCGCTGAAATACATGTTTAACTATTTTTTAGTAGATTTGTTATCCTGAATCTGTGATATCAAGCTCAGAAGTAAAAATGCTGCTGAGATATGGCGAACATTCGAAATGACCTAAAACTTTCGAAATTTTCGAAAAATTTCTAAAATCGCTGAAATTTGTGTTTAATTATTTTTATAGCAGATTTGTTATCCCGAATTTCATGCTCTTATCCAAAATTACTTATGAGATATGCTGAAAAGGTCAAATCATCGAAAATTATCGACCCCCCCCCATTTAACCCTTTAGTAGTTGAATTTCTAAAATCGCTAAAAATACATGTTTAACTATTCTTTAGTAGATTTGTTATCCCGAAATTCAGGCTCCTAACTGTAACTTCTACTGAGATATGGCAAAATGGCGTAAAACATTCGACCCCCATTTACCCCCCCCCCCCCCCTAGTGTCTGAATTTCTAAAATCGCTGAAATATGGGTTTAACCATTTTTTTAGTAGATTTTTCTAGTAGATTTTTCATCGTGAGTTTCATGATTCTACCTATAATTTCTACTGAGGTATGGCAAAATGACCTAAAATATTTTACCTCCTAATTAACCCCTTTTAGTTGCTGAATTTCTAAAATTGCTGAAATATTTGTTTATCTATATTTTTTTTAGATTTGTCATTCCGAATTCCGAGCTCTTAACTAAAAATGCTGCTGAGATATAGCGAACAGGCAAAATGACCTAAAACTTTCGACTCCCCATTTAACCCCCATAATAGATGAATTTCTAAAATCGCTGAAATATGTGTTTAATTACTTTTTTAGTAGATTTGTTATCCTGAATTTCACGTTCCTATCTAAAACTGCTGCTGCGATATGGCGAAAACGCGAAATGACTAAAAACTTTCTACCCCCATTTAACCCCCTTAGTGGTTGAATTTTTAAAATCGCTAAAATATATGTTTAACTAACTTTCAGTACATTTGTTATCTTTAATTTCGCGCTTTTAACTAAAATTGTTGTTAAGATATGGCAAAAAGGCAAAATGACCTAAAACTTTAGACCCCTGTTTAACCCTTTTTGTGGTTGAATTTCTAAAATCGCTGAAATACGCGTTTAATTGCTTTTTTTTAGTAGATTTGTTATCTTGAATTTCACGCTCTTACCTAAAATTGCTGATGAGATATAGTGAAAATGTGAAATCACCGAAAAGTTTCGACCCCCCCCCCCCCATTAAACCCACTTAGTGGTTTAATTTATAAAATCGCCTGAAATACATGTTTAACTATACTTTAGTAGAATTGTTATCCCAAAATTCACACTCCTACTTAAAACTCCTGCTGAGATATGCCGAAAAGACGATTATCTAAAACTTTCGACCCCCCCCCATTTAACCCCCCATAGGGTGTGAATATTCAAAAATCCTTTCTTAGTGGGTGCCTACATTGTGTAAAGAACATGTCTTCCAAATTTCATTGTTCTGGGGCAAACGGTTGAGGCTCGGCGTTGATTATGAGAAAACCAAGATACTCTTTTATAAGTATAAATAAATATTGCGGTGATGCAATCAAGCCGTAAAAAAATTAGTGACGCAAAGGTAACGTCTCCAGTTTCAGCCCGGGAATCCAGCGTTTGAATTTGCCCGATTTCAGTGTATTAGAATCACCTGTGTTTGTTTTTGTCTTTTATATTAAGAAAAAAGTATTGCATTCGCGAAAGTTTTTCACTTCCAGTTTTTGGTGGATGTGCACGTTTGTTATGTCCTGAATGACTAGTTTTGGACCAGAGTCTGTCTGTGTGTTACATATTTTGGGGGGGGGGGCGCTGTAACTCAAGAACGAATGTACGGAATTGCATAAAACTTAATATTTAGTCGAACTTGAGCATGATTGGATGATTTGATTTTGATGCGTATCGAACAACAGGTGACGCGATTATGTCATGGTTTTTACGATGTGCGTATATCTTGGCATCTGTGGGATGGAATTGGACCAAACTTAATATATAAGATTCTTACGAAAATTTATAATGATTTAATTCGAGTTTTGAGCATTTGACATAAAGTTCTGTGGTGTTATGCTTTTTACTATAACCATTTATGACTGAACCTCAGTTTCTAACGGGTAAAAAGTATCAAATTTTATATTTGACTTTATTTATATATACACATATGTATATATTTAGCCAAATCTGGCTTTAAATACACAACAGAAAGCGCTGTTGCAACTATGCTTTTTTTTTTTTTTTTTTTTAAATCTAAAAGTGATAATTGTAGTTCCTCAGTAAATCCCACCCCCACCCCCCAAAAAAGCACTTTAAATCATGTTTATCATTGTTAATGTGTTCTGCGATTTGAAATTAATAGAATGATACAGAAGAAAGCTTTATGATATGATCTTATAATTTTTCGTGAATAAGAAAGACATTCTTTCTAAACAAAAAAGTTTACAATGCATTATTTCTCTGCCTTTTTAACTATATCTTTATGCTATTTCTCTATCTTTTAACTCTCTATCTTTTTAACTGAATATTAAGTGATGACAATTTTATGATGTGGAAAGAAAAACATTCCCGAAATTTTTCCCAAATATTCTTATAGTTAGAACACTTTTCACAGGCTCTCTCCAGAATCTAATACTTCGTAAATGTTTTCGCCCTCGTGCACGTAAGACAGAAAACAAAATAAATATAACTTGAAGGAATCAGTCAATTGCGAAACACATTTTCCTGCGACCGAATGTACGATTATGTACTCGTAGATTTCGCAAATTTATCTTAAAAGAAAAAAATTGTCATTGTGTTTTTAAAAGACTATTGTATCAATTTTCATTCTTTTTATAACAGTGCAAAAATATAAAGTTCTGCGATTTAATAATGCAAGAAGTGTCATTTTTCTATGAATTAAAAAATTTCCTCATATGCAGAACACAAAATTGTTACACACACTTACAAATATATAACTGAAAACACTATTCTTTCTAAATAAGTTTACAAAGCATATTATTTTTATATTTTTAACAGAATATAAACTGTTGTCAACTTTCTAAAATGACATGGGAAAGTTCCCTAAATATTCTGTCAAATATTCACAAAGCTTTAATATTTTACGCTGTCTCTTTCTAGAACAATGGTTCTCAACTTGTGTGCCACGACACACTGCGCGCCGCGAAATGACCTCAAGTGTGTCGTGAAATGTTTCAGTGAAGTTCTATAAAGATTTCTCGAAGTAATATTAAAGTACATACCTAAAGTTAAATTCATTTAAGTGAAGTTCGAAGCCCCAAGCATAAGTACCATTAATTTTAAATGGAACGTCCCAAATTCTGCAATTTATGTTAAAAAGAGGTAATTATTAGGGTAATTAAAAAGATAATTATTTTCTTGACTCCCTGCAAGTTTGTTTAAGCTTATGTAAAACTTCTCGTGTGGCTTTCTTGGTGCGTTATAGTTCCTCCGATAGTTTTCGTATGCTAGCGACTGGATTCTCCTCTTTTTTTTCTCTTCAACAAGTCAAAATTCACAACTGATAGCGTGGCGTACCACTTCTGGGTTTGATTTCAAGGCTGAGGTCCCCTTCCTTAAAACGTTTGGATTTGTTTTGACCTGTCTGGACACTACTCTTGTCCTGGCCTCCAACTGGGTCATTCCACGTCAAATCAACCAAAAATTTTCAATATTCAACCTGACCATTTCAGATTTTAATGAAACCTTCAGGAATCATTCTCCCTGATGATACAAATGAGAATATACTTTTATAATTTTTTTATCTCAGTAAATTTTCATACAATTAATTATTTTAATTTCGAAAAATCCATTATTTTTTGGCTTGTATAAATATTTTCAATTTTGAATTTCTCAAGTTCTATCAGGTGCAGAGAGTTGTTTGACCCCTCATTTTAAAGAGAATTTCGTAAGGCTTAATTTCATATGCAAGTTGACTATGCTTGGTTTTAAAAAAGTTAATTTCATTTCATTTTTTTATATTTAAACATTTTTAAAATATTGAAAAATATATATGTTTTTTGTAATATTATAATCTTTAAATTTTGAAAGTTTTAGAGTGGGATCTCAATAGGATCAACAGTTATTAAAAAAAAAATGTTTAAAATGAATAAGACAATACTATCTTTAGCAGAATCATAAAGTTGGCAAGGTGCCGCCAACTTTAAATACCAGCCCCAACTGGTGTTTAACATTATTTTTCTTTTTTTAACGTAACTGCTGATCCCATTGAGATCCCACTCTAAAACTTTCAGAATTTAAAGTTTACAATATTACAAAAAAACATATATATCTTTCAAAATGTTTAAAAAACCCTATTTTAAAAAAAAAAAATTAATTAAAATTGTTTTAATTAAATTAAATTAACTTTAGCCAAGCATTTAGACCAAGTATAGTCAACTTGCATGTCAAATTAAACATTATGAAATTCCCTTTAAAATGATTGTCAAAGAACTCGCTACGCCTGATAGAACTTGAGAAATTCAAAATTGAAAAAATTTTACAAGCTAAAAAATGAGGATTTTTAGAAATTAAAAAAAAAAATTAATTGTATCAAAATTTGCTGAGATAAAAAAAAATAATAAAAGTATATTCTCATTTATATCATCAGGGAAAATGATTCCTGTAAGTTTCATGAAAATCTGAAATGGTCAGGTTGAGTCACTGGTTGATTTGACATGGAATGACCCAACTGCACGAGTTTTGAGGACAGCTTTATTGGTTTTAAGGCGTAGTTTAAAATAATGCCTTAAGATGTATAAAATTTCCACATTTGTATCACTCTTTATGTGGCCAAAAAATGAAATAAAGAAGCCTGTATGATTATAGAATATAGAGGAACATGCATCTTCTTAAATAACACTTTATGTTCAACAATAGGGGTGAGAAAGTGCCAGCTTCATACTTTGGTATAAAAGCATTCAAAAAACGAAAATACTTTAGATACAGCCTAATATTCTGTTAAAAATATAGACTAATATACAGTAAAGATTTCTAAGCCGGAATCGCAAAAGAACCGATAAATTTCGTTTAAAACAGATTTCTATATTAGAAGGTACACCATCTTATTGTAAATGAATGTATTATATATTGAATATTAAATAGTTAAGTAAGCAAATGATGTGGGCGAATAAATTACTTTTACACATTTAATAAACATCGCAAAACAAAGAACGTAACTTCACATGAACACATAACAGAATTACTAGTACATTCTGCGGATACTGCAGTGAAAAACAACATCTAAAAGATAGGTGTCACTAGTGACTGGAGAATTTACAATTCTTATAATTATTCTTGTGGTGCTGCCATCTACAGTTTATTATTTGAAGTAAAACACCACACTTTGGTATAAAAGTATTCAGAAAAATGAAAATACTTATGATACAACCTAATATACTATAATAAAAATAGGTTCACATACTTAGATGAAGATTGTGCTTTGATGAAGATAAAAAAAATCGCCTTGAAGGAAAATAATTATAATAAGGAATACTATACACTGAATAAAGACAAAGGTTTCTTAATTTGGAAAAATATAGTTTAACCATAAACGAAATTATACAATAACCTCTTCCGAGTTGCTCACGATTTTTAAAAAACATTTTTTATCTTTACAAACCTCAGAAACTGTAATATTTCTTAGATTTAAAGAAGCGCTTATAAAAACAAAGTTTATTTTCCACTGATTTTCAGGAACGTATCAGATTTGTTTTCATATGTATTAATCCGTGTTCTCTTTCAGGGATATAGGTGTTCCGGATGCTATTCCTTCTCAAGTAATCATCTTCATGTTCAACAAACATGTTTTACAGACAAACATGATAAATTAACAGCATTAACATTAAATTTACTGTTATTATGTTACTCTTGCATGTATAAATTCAGTTTCGCAGCTGAAAATGTTTCATTGAGAATAGATATCATCCTAAAAACCGATATTCCGGTCAAAGAAAATTGGTTAATGTAAAAAAAAAAACTACTTGTAAGCGTTTCCGAAAATCAATAGCAGCAAAGGAAACTTTTTTTTATATATAAATGTTTCTTTAAGTGCCGAAAATATATTGGTTTCTCAGCTTTCTAAAGATAAAGAACGCTTTTCAAAATGGTGGATAATTCAGAGGAGGTTATTGTATATATTCACACATGGTTATATTATATTTTCGCAGATTAAGAAACATTTTTTACAGTATATAAATGTTCGAAGTAATAATAAAATATAAACTATATAAAAATATTTAAGGCCTATCCTGGTATTCTATCTTGCAAAGGAGATATAAAACAAAATATTTTAGTTTTATTTTGTTGCGATAGAGGGTTTTCTCTGTGTTGTTAAATAAATTAAAAAAAGCATGTCTTTTTCATCTGTTTTTTCATCATCGCAGGTTTACTGTGCCGCGGAATTTTAAACATGGGATCAAGCGTGGCGTGAGCTAAAAAGATTGCGAATCTCTGCTCTAAAATCCGGTATTTCTTTAATATTTTTGCTCTTGTGCACATAAGAAAAAAAAATGGGAGGTTGAAAAATTTAGTCAAGAGCCAAACACCTTTTCTTGCTGTCGACTATAGGATTAGGTAAATTTTGCTAATATTTTTCCAAAGGAAAACTTTGACACTGCTTTCCTGAAAGAATAGTTTTATCACATTTTATTCTCATCTACAATTCAGTGCAAATATATATTAAAGCTCCAGTGAGTTAATGATGCTATAATAGGCATTTTGCTTTAATAAATTCAAAATTACTGATAAATATGCAGAATTGATGTGCATCTGCATATACAATATCGAAAACTGTATACTTTCTAAATAAGTTTATAATAGATATTATTTTTATATCTTTTTAATATAATATTAACTGCTGTTAATTTTCTGAAGTGGAAATAAAAATGTCCTTTTAATAATCCCAAATATCGGTACAGATGTCGCAGACTCTTTTATAACACCGTGCAAAAATAACTTGTAAGTAAACTACCATGCTGCGTCTGTCACAAAATTTTCTTCTACATCGTTCTAATGCATTAATTTAAATAGCGCAGTTGTATTATTTTGAAAAATCGTTATCTTCATTAAAAATTCAAAGCCAAAATTAGTTCAAAATGTATATTCAATAAATAATACTAATCTCAGATTTAAAATTTCGTGCTTTTCTACGCAATAACTTGGGTACGGCTGTAATTTTCATCTTAAAAAAAACATAGCTGCACGCCCTGTTGAGTGATCAAAACCAAATTAGAAAGAGCTTAGTTTTTTAATAAATACCTTACCTATCAAGTTTGGTACAATTCGATCCGATAGTTGATTAAATAGACATCGGGTTACATCATGAAAACACAACATAGTAACTTCACCTAAATCTAATTGGGAACAATTGATGTCAAAAACGAACTAAATATGAAATTTCATGGACATTCGTGCATTAGTTTTCCAGGCGCCCATATGTGTATATCCATAAAATATCGAAAGTCGGATATTTTGACGAATTCAATACTTTTTCTGTTGAATTACAGAAGAAAGTAAATATTCTCCCAAATATTCTTGTACCCAGAATCTTTTTCGCAGTCTCTATCTCTGGAATCCAATATTTATTTAATGTTTTTGCTCCTGTGCAAATGAAAAGGAAAACAGGAGAATTTAGTCAAAAGGGAAACACATTTTCCCGCGACCGAATGTAGGATTATTCTTCCTATGTACAATACAAATCTATGGTGATTTAACTCCCACGACGTATAGAGCGGGTAAATTGTTTTATTTTTACCTCCAGCATTTTAGAATAGTAATTTTTGCCTTATTTAATCACCGAATCACTACGATTAAATAAGACAAATATTCCTATTAAGAAAAAAAAAACTGGTGCTAAAAGTTTAAAAATAGTTCTCTCACCGCGAAGGGGTTAATATACCCCTATGGAAAGAGCATTTTCCCCCTATAAATTTCAAATTATCTGTAAATATACAGAACTCAAAATTGTATAATCTTGACAACCCTACTTTCTATGCTTTCTGAATAATAAGTTTTCAATACATGTTATTTTTATATATTTTTAACATAATATTAACCATTATAAATTTTCTGAAGTTGAAGAAAAATTTTTTCCGAATATTGATGTTTTTTCTCTTGAGAACATAAGAAAGAAAACAACAGAAACATAAGGTGAAGAACTCGATCAAGAGTGGAAAACATTTTTTTGCGGTCGATTGTAGGGTTATGCAGATTTAGCGAATCCTACTTGTTTTATGTCCGTCCTTATGTATAGCATGTTAAATTATTATTATTATTTTTTACTAATAGCTATGTCCTTGCTAAATAAGTTTTTCATGTACAGTAAAACCTATAAATGAAAACGGAAAATGTCTATAACAGAATACTGCCTTAAACGGAAAAGCTTCACAGCCCGATGTAAAGAATATCATTTATTACAATAAGATGGTGTAACTTCTAAGATAGAAATCTATTTTAAATGAAATTTCTCTGTTCTTTTGCGATTCCGTCTTAGAAAATTTTACTATATATTATTTCTCTATATTTTTAACAAAATATTAGGCTGTATCAAAAGTACGAGGGGTGTTTTTTAAGTAAGGGCCGCTTGAAAATAAAAACCAAATGAGAGAAAATTTTCAAAAACCAAATTTATTTTCAGATTCTACATAACATTTCTCTATTTTTCAATATAGCTGCCAAGTTGTCACGCTTGGAGGGGGGGGGGGGGAGAAGGGGTTTATGAAATTGTGACAGTTTGTGACAAGAGGGTAGAAAAGGGTAAGAAAAAGTGTGACATCACACATTTTGGTTAAAATAAAATCATTTAAAATCAGCAGATTAAATGTTGAAGTTATTTTGAAATTACAAGAATTTGAGGGTATCTTTTTATCGGGGCTAAAACAACTTTCATGTGATTTGTTTTCACTTATATTCCTTTCTTTTCAAAAAATTTACATTTATATTTTATTACTGATTGTATTACTTTATTGCATATTAATTATGTTTTCGGTTGTAAACCTTAATCTTATTTCATAGAAAATAACTACACGAATCATTTTTATTGTTATGCTCACAAATGTCATTAGTTAAAGTTTAAAAATAAAATTTGAAATATGATCTATAACGTAGTGCTTTGTTTCTGAACTGCAAGTATATAGCTATGTAATATAGCGTGACATGTGACAAGTGGGGGGAGGGGGTATGATGAAGTGTGACACTTTGTGACTAAGGGGGGGGGAGGGGGGTCAAAAATATTGCAAAAAAGTGTGACATCATTTATGGACAGCCCCTTATCCTACCTTAAAACTAGATTTTGAATACCCTCTTCATAGAAACTTTCCGCCTGCTCCGATAACCAAGAGGTCACGGCCGTTTTCACGCTTTCGTCATCGTTGTAATGGTTGCCGCCGAGATGATGTTTGAGTTAGGGGGGAAAAGATGGAAATCGCTCGGCGCAAGGTCGGAGCTGTTGGGGGGGGGGGGGGGGGGGTCCAAAACTTCCCAGCCAAAAGAGTCCAATAAAGCTCGGGTCTGAGCTGCGGTGCGAGGCCTTGCATTGTCATGCAGTAGCAAAATTCCCTCTGTCAGCATGCCGCGTCTTTTGTTTTGAATCGATCTGTGATAAAAAGCGTATCACTGACCTACCTCGCACGAGACGGGCGATTCGATAATCTTGAACATTTTAAAGACACAGAACAGACCGTACAGGTTACCTACACAGCTGCAACTGAGCACAGTTGCTCCCAGGGTATGCCGGGACACAACGCAAGTACTCGTTGCGGCGCGCACGCCACCTATTAGTGTATACAACAAAACGGCCCTTGCTTAAAAAACACGCCTACTATTTTCGTTTTTTGAATGCTTTTACACCAAAGCATCTTTCTCACCCCTATTGCTCAACATAAAATGTTATTTAAAAGGATACATGTCCCTCTATATTCTATAATCATGCAAGCCTCTTTCTATCATTTTTAGGTCACATAAAGAGTGATACAAATGTTGAGATTTTATGCATCTTAAGGCATGATTTTAAAACTAGGCTTTAAAACCAATAAAACTGCCCTCGAAATTCCTTGCAGTTGGAAGCCAGGGGTTGATTCTCAACAATTGGTTGTGGACAATCCGTTCTCCACAATCAATTTTGATGCTAAAAATTAACAAAAGTACACATTCAACAATTATTAGTGTTTCAATGTATAGTTTTATTAAATTTTTGCTTCAAAATTGATTGTGGAAGAATGAAATCTCCTCCTTTTTTTTCTCTTCAACTGCTCAAAATTCACCTGTCACTTATGGGTTTGATTTGAAGGCTGAGGTCCCCTTCCTTAAAACGCTTGGATTTGTTTTGAACTGTCCGGTGACTACTGTTGTTCTGTCCTCCAACTGCAAGAGTTTTGAGGACAGCTTTATTGGTTTTGAGGCCTAGTTTAAAACAATGCCTTAGATGCATAAAATCTCAACATTTGTATCACTTTTTATGTGACCTAACGATGAAAGAAAGAAGCCTGAATGTTTATAGAATATGGAGGGACATGTATTATTTTAAATAACATTTTATGTTCAACAATAGGGGTGAGAAAGTGCCAGCAACATACTTTGGTATAAAAGCAATCAAAAAACTAAAATACTTTTGATACAGCTTAATATTAACTGCCGCCAGCCTACCAAATAATAAAGCAACATGTTATATAATATTTACATTACATTACATCCCTAAATATTTACCCAAATATTCTTACAGCAATAACCCTTTTTCGCAGTCTCTCTCGAGAATCCAATAATTCTTTAACGTTTTTTTGCTCTTATTCCTATAAGAAATATAACAAAACAAACATAGCTTGAAGAATTTAGTCGAGAGCGAAATACATTTCGATACTATAGGATTATTTAGATTTCGAAATTTTTGTTTTTGAAAAGATGTTGCCATTGCTTTTCTAAAAGACTAACCTCATCATATATTTATTATTTTTATAACTCAGTACAAAAATACAAAGCTGTGGTTATTTAACCCCTTACTACGTAAGGGATGAGTACAATCTTTAATTTTTTCCAGCAAAACTTTTGAACAGTAACTTTTGACTTATTTAATCACCTAATTTATATGATTAAATTGGGGAAAAAATTCTATTTGGAAATACTGGTGTGGAAAGTTTAAAAATTGTGAACGGAATCTCGAAGGGGTATTTCGTCCTATAAATTTCAAATTATCTGTAATTTTGCAAAACTCAAAATTGCTGTATACTAATCACAACCCTATTACTTCTGAATAATAAGTTTACAACGCATATTGTTTTTATATCTATATTATAAAGCAAATATATGTTCATAAGTAACGTGACGTCATATTGACGGTAGCAACGACCTGGATAAACAGAGTTTATCACAAATTGTTTCGGGTTTTATCACAAATTTTGTAACCTTTTGAAAGGGGCTCTTTCCGTAATACTTCCTAAAGTCGGACAGGTGCTATCCCAGCCCCCGTGTTAAATACAGAATAGGTTAAATACAGAAACAAATAAATAAAAAAGGTGCTATAAATACAGAAATCTTTCGCGATTGATCTCTGGCATGTGGTTGATACGAAAGTACGAAAAATATTTTTTAGTGTAAGTGATGAAAAATTTAAAAATATATACTAAATGTAAAAAAAAAAGATATTAGAATTTTCAATTAAAAATTATTTTTACCAACGTTCTGTAAATCGGGTAGCATATCGGGTATCGTTAACTCGGTTACCCCGGGTTGGATCGCCCTGTATTTTTAACAGAATATTGACTAATGTTAACTGTCTAAATTGTAAAGAAAAAATTCCCTAAATATTTTTCCTACTATTCTTATACGTATAGAGTATTTTTGGAAAGCTCTCTCTAGACTATTTCGCAGTTACTATTCCGAATACCGCATAGGAATTGTCAAAGTGATAAAGGGTCTCGCTCCAATCTGAACCCGTATTTTTTTTTTCATAACTTTAACAATAATGAAGATATTTAGACGAGATTTGCAAAACATTTACATTCCCTTGTACGAAATGTATAATGATATCACAAGAAGGGGTAGATGTTAATGATGAGACTGGCTCAGCCCAAATCCGGTATCGATTTTCATACCAGTCTTCGGGCTCGGGCTCAAAATGAAAATTTAATTTATTCACAAATTGAAAAAGGGGGGAAAAAAGGACTTGCTATTTGAGAATAAACAAGTTGGAAAATGTAACGTCAAACGTGACAAATGAGGTGCGCTCGTACTGTTATTATTTCAGTGAGATTAATTATATCGTCTGTTATTATGATATGTTAATTTCCGTAATAAAATAAATACATTTTAAGTTGACAACATTTTATCTTTTATTGACATTTACTGAAAATTCTAATGGGAAACTTAAGCCTAGCTTGGAAAATTTCAGAACTTGAAATCCATATTTTAGACTCTTTTTACATTTAATATCTATTTCTCCGGTAACATCTATCCCAAAAACTGTCGGTAGATTATGTGATTGCGATAATTAAACAATTTTAGTATACAAATTCGGTTTTTTAATTCAGTAATACGGAAATAATAGGACTACATCTTAAATAAGCTGTAATCACCACGGCAACCTAAAATCATTACCTATCATGAGATATCATTGAATTAATTAAATATGACAGGATTTAATTAAAATGAAGAATGTGACTATAACTTAGTCATAGAGGTTATAAAATGTCATATACCCCATATGTGTCTATAACGTCATACATGTCAGATAACTTGGCGATACATCTCTGTCGCTTGATAATTAATCTTCGGAAGCTGCTATAATATAAGGTTGTATCGATTTTTAAAAAAAAAATCAAATTACTTAAAAATATTTTATTGATATCTTTTTAAGTTTTGATTCGATTTTCATAAAATGTGAAATGACTCGACAAAATTATGCAACGATTATATATATTAAATTTCAAACCATTCGGTTGGGTAGTTTTTGCGCTGTTATATGCGAACAGATGGACGGGTCAGACGACGACTTTAGGTGCTACGTATTTATATAATTACGAACCCAACTAAAAAGGTATACTAAGTTTCTTAAATGTTTTACGATCCTTTAAAAATCTGTTTGAAAAGGAATTGAATTATTATTATTCATTGGATTTAATAAGAAATATTCTATCTGATTCTGAAGCTTTTGCACGGTCAGTGTTAGTAACATAAAGAAGCTGTGAGATATCCCTTACCTATATCCTCTCTTTCTGTTTGCAAATCCTTTCTCCAAAATTACTTGAAAACAGAACTTATGTCTTTCTACCATAGTTGTACAGTGATATTTTAGAAGAATAAGAACTGTAACTTGTGGAGATATCGTCCAGTGGTTGGATATAAACAACAAATTCGCTATTTAAAACAGATGTCGAATTTTTTTTTAACAAATCCCGAAACGTTGTCATAAGAGAATACATAGGATTAATATTAATTTCTACGCAAGAAAAGATTTTAAAGGCGAGAATAAATCTTGAAACATTTATAAAATTTGAAAATGAACAATTTTCTGTTGCATAATTACGGTTTCCGGTTTCGGCTCTGATGACACACAATTTTTCGATCTCGGATTTCCGATCGCTGGGTAAAAGATTGCTCCAAAAAAGAGCCCGAACTCATCTGTAGTAGATGTGTCTACCATTCACATCCAAATAGTCCTGAACTAGATGCTTCTAGATGCAATTGACAGTACAATGCGGTTTCACTCTACTTACTGAGATACCCTATACTCCCATTACTTTTCGTGATGTCATTGCATTTCATGCAAATCAAAAATAAGTCTGTTCAAAGTTTTTTTAAGATATCTTTATTTTTATGTACTTCTTTTTAATTGCTAAAAGATGTAAAATAAAAAGATTATAAACAGTAAATTAGGTTTTATTAGACTATTGACATATGTTTCAGCTCAATATGAGCCATTATCAAAACAAACAAAAATATTCTATAAATGCAGGATCTATGAAGTTATTTGAAACGCAGTCTTTTAATTTCTCACTTACTTTTTAAAAATTGTGCACGTTATTTTTATTTTTTACTTGGATGTTTATTTGCATATTTGTAACCATGGAGTAACTCGAGCCACATTTAGTTACAGAAAAGAGGAACATAGAGCTGATATTAAGTATAATAGAAAAACCACAGCCCTGGCAAGATTATATGAAGAAGAAACCACCCAAATAAATTTCAATGAAAGTTTAAAAAAAAAAAAAATTCCCCCGCAATCTATACTATCAATTCATTTTAAAAGAAACCATAGAGATTGTTTGTAAAAATACAATATGTAACGATGCAGCATCATTTAATTTACCAAAATTGTGGCTCGAGTTACTCCATGGTTACAAATATGGAAATAAACATCCCAGTAAAATATTAAAATATAACGTGCGTATTTTTTTTTAAAGTACGTGAAAAAATTAAATGTGATTACTTTTAATAGAACTTCATTGACAGTGCATTGATAGAATAGCTTTGTTTTGATAATGGCTCAGATTGAGCTAAAACATGTGTCAACAGTCTACTAAAACTTATTTTACTGTTTATAATCTTTTTATTTTACATCTTTTAGCAATTAAAAAGAAGTATATAGTTACAAGGTGTTATGATTTGTTATCATTATTTTTGTTTAAGTTATGAACAATACTTATGTTTGACCTAGAGTAAGACAAACTATATTTTAGAAATAAATGGATTACGCCCCTGGTTTCCTATACAAAAATTGTTTATTGTAATATGCTCTACCACCTCCTAAAGTTTGTGAATGTTATTTTGAGTCAACCTGTTTATAATACTAATAACCCTATTCTTTCTCAATAATAAGTTTACAACACATAAGTATTTTATATCTTTTTAAAAGAATATTCACTGATGCAAACTTTCAAAAGTGGAAAATAAAATTTTTCTAAGTATCCTAAATATTTTTCCAAATATTCTTAACCTTTTTTTCTCAGGCTTTCTCTAAAATTCCGTAACTTCTTTAATGTCTTTGCTCTGGTGCACTTAAGAAAGAAAACAAAAGAAACGTAGGTTGTGGAATTTAGTCAAGAGCAATCGAAATACATTTTCTTGCAGCCGAATGTAGGATTATGTAGATTTCCCGAATTTAGTTTCAATGAAAAATTTTGCCATTGCTTTTCTAAAGTACTAACATTATCTTATTTTATTCTCTTCTTCTTTTTTTTTTTTTTTTTTTTTTTTTTGAAAATGAGAATTTGGTGATTTAATAATGCTGGAAATAGCATTTTTTCTACACATTTAAAATTATATCTGAGAATACGGAAATAAAATTTGTTAGGAATGAATATATAAATTTTTAATTTTGTTGCTTCGAACTATAGTTCGAAGCAACAATCGGGTAGGGCTGGCTCTAATGTTTTTGCTGCGAGTCGAATTGACTCTTAACTTTTTTCGGTTTCTGGTTGGATTTTGATTCTTGTCTGTCGGCTTTGGACATACCCGATTTTTTAAAAGCAAGACCAGAATATTTTTTCAGATGAAGGGAAAAAAACAAGTGGGTAAGTGTGATCGAAAATCGCACAAAGGGTTTCGTTTAATATTCCTTTCAAAACACTTTATCCTTTCTTTAATAAATCCAAATAAATTTCATTCAGCAACAAAAAAAAGTCCTGTTTTTTATAAAGTCAAAATTTACCGGTCTATTTTTTCGTTTTTTTTTTTTTTTTTTTTTATCTAAACCGTCCTGATAGCGAGAGAAGCCCGCTATTATACTCTGTCATAATAATATCTGTCATGTGGACTAAATGCAATATTAAAAAAAAAAAAAATCAAAAATTAAACATGTTGTACACCTTCAAAATGTTAAAATATGCGGATATTTCCATGATCGGGTTTTTATCATGATTCAGTACATTCCTCAAACTCATATTATTCTCTCAAACTCATACTAATTCTCTATCATTCATATTGATACTCGCTTTGTATTATTCTCAAACATTCGAAAAATCCGTTAAACTTTCAATATGACGTCAGATTAATTTTCTTTTTAAAATTCTAATGGCGTGATATTAATCTGTACATACACATCCTCATACTCCTTGTATTATTGAGAAATGTTTGAAAATTATTTCCGTTTTATTACCAGTATGACGTCATATTATTATTTTTTTTTTCAATTGGTGAAACTTTTTATTTCATTTTCATTTTTCATGTGGAAATCTTTCAGTAGAAAATTAATTATTGTAGAAAGAATTTTATTGTGGATTTTTAATTGTTAGCAACTGCTATAACGAGAAATGTTTAAATTTAATAGGAAAAGGCTGTTAGAATTTTGGTTTTTTTATCTCTCTATATTAAAATAATACTATTTTTTCAAATTTTAATATTTTGAGCTTCATAGTAGGTATTTAGCTATAAGTACACAAATTTTCATGCCTGTAAGCTATATTGTTTCTGAAAACGGCTCTGTGACGGACAGACAACGGAGCGGGAGTAATAGTGTTTCGTGAGATGAACGAAACCCTAAAAAGGGTGTTTTAATGGAGAAATTGTATATCTATATTAATCGTTCTTCATAAAAGATAAATTTAATGTGAGGCATGATTGTAGACATTTTTTTATGGTTGCAAGTATGGAAAACTATAAGAAAATATCTTTTTTAATATAAAGCTTTTTTTTTTTTTTGTCTAAATGTACACGTATCTGTTAGCTATATTTGTGAAAAGAAATTTCCCATAAATATGTTTTCTGTCTTGTATTTTATATATTTTAAAACAAGTTTTCACATTTAATAAAAAAGAAGGAAAGAAAGAATAGAAGAAAAAAAAATACTCTTACTAGGTATGATTTTAAGCCTTTTTGCATTATTTAAATATCTACGTGTGTGTTATAATATGCACTAAAAATCTAGGAAAAGATTGATTTTGAATTTATATGCCAATATATATTTTTCTATTATATTATTCATTATATGATAAATTTACATAAAAACTTCTAGTTGTACTTGTTGGTTAACCTATACAGAATTTTCTAATTGTTTTATTTAAAAAAATCTTTCCTTGCGTTTGTTAAATATTAAATTAAGATTTTTAAAATGTAAACCCCTTAACTCAGAGTTCATAAATACCACCTCTTTAAAAGTAGTTTTTAGATATTCGCGTTTGAAAATAGCAGACAGTGCTTTTAAGTGTTTGCAATTAATTAGAAAGTGCTCAATTAGCACGTGTTCTAAATGTGCCCAAGTATCATTTTCTAAGGATTTTTGTGCGTGTGTGTGAGAAAGAGAAGGGGGTGGGGGGGAGAAAGAGTGAGAGAGAGGTTGAGACTGAGGCTGAAATTGATTTCGCTGAAAATGGAGCACAGACCCGTCTAAAAATATGACATTAACTTTGTTTCATTTGGAGTTTTGAATCAGTTTCAGTTCTTGACGAAAAAAAATTATTTATTTCCAGTTTGTTTCGACTAGACTTAAATGAAATAAGTATTCTGGAATATCTTTTAAATATGTCCTTGGTGCAGGACTCTGTACCTATCGAACATTAGACATTAGTTAGAATGATTTTTAAATTCTTGTATGCAAAAATTCATTTCAAATATAAATATTCTAAATAAAATGTAATTTTTAATTTTGATAAATATTAATGGTGGTAAATTAGCTATGAGAAAAATTATAGACACCAGTTCAGAATGCATTTCTGAAAATGCTTTATAAGCCAAAAAATATACATTTTGAAGCTTTTTTTTTTCCTTCATGGTTAAAGTACAGGGCAAATTAACAATGCTATAGCAACTTAGCTAAAATTTTGCAAGGAACTAGATTCCACATCTGGTAACAGACTATCAACTTTCTGTATTGGCATATGTTGGTCAAAATAATAATAATTTGTGTGTAGATTTTACATTTCGTTAATTTAAGGATGTTCTCAAGTCCAAACTAACTACTTTCTGACACATTTTTTAGAGCCTGTACATATATAACTTTATCATTTTAGGGGGGAGGCGGGGTTTGGCACTTGATATCGTAAGATATCTCTAGGGGGAGGGAGGGGGGTTGTCTTTTGATATCTTTATCATTTTTTATCCAACCATTTTATTTATTTATTTATTTATTTATTGTAACTTATTCTTTACATTAAAATAATCTGTTATCTTTTAAATTGTCTTATCTATTTTTATGAAAATACAAAGTTATCACTAAAGCCTTTAAATGATTATAAGATCATTTCATTCCAAAATATGGATTTCACCGTTCGTCTTTCCTTATTCTTCTGCCATGTGCGCATATAATTCAGTGTTAGAAAAAACAGGTGTGAAATATGTTTGAAATGATACTTGCTGTGTTTACTAGTAAAGAAAAAGAAAAAAAAAAATGTTGTCCACTTGTTTTGTTGGTTAGAAGTTCTGCTTTCATCCTCCCCGTGCAGGGAGCAAGTACAAGAAGACAATATTACTATGGAATGCATCATGTAACAATAAAATATTATTAAATACATTTAAATAGTTAACTATCTTTTTTAAATAGTATTTGATATAAAGTTATTTCATGTATAATAGTGATATTTTATTGACTTCTTCACTTCACTTGAATTCGTAAAGTATTCTATATAATAAAAGTGTAAGTCATGTGACTGTCATCAACAGTTCCGGGATGTCCACCTCACTTTTTCATGTACCAGGCGGCCATTTTTATTCAAAATTATTTTTCGAATTAAACTGCATAAAAGTTACATTTTTAGAAAGATCGTTCAAAATAAATTAATATTTGAGAGATGACTTACATTCAATTATTCAATATTCTGAAATAACTTCAGTTGAAATTAGGATCGCAGTTCAAGTTCTCTATCCATGAAAGTAAACAACAACAACAAAAAAAAAAAGATTTTTTTGTCGTGAACGTTTAAAGTATGAAACCATGTAGTGTAATAGTTCGTAAAGCAAGTTCTCCGCGAATGAATTTTTGGACCGCTGCTTGGATGTCCCAAAAAAAAAAAAAAAATGCACCATTGAGACAATCAAAGTTTACCATAATTCTGCGCTATACAATTCAACTTCCTTCCAGATCTTTTCTTGACGTAAGATGTAATAATATTTAATGAATGAAATTTCGAAACGAATTCTCAGTTAATTTGGTTTTTATGCATTATACTTGCCAGGAAGAGAGATCACGGAAAATTATTGCTAATCGCCAATCATGTTTACCATTGTTATGACCAATCGCGTTCAAAATAGTAATTTAATATACATTTATAAAATACATAACATCATTAAATACATTTATGTTAATTTGCGCAAATCTCGCCAATACCATTTTTTAAATCGCGGATACTAGCTTTTATTATTTTTCACGTGTGCAAATTAGAAAATATATTGTGATTTTGAAATCAAATATTTTGATTTATGATATTATTTCTTATTTATTTTCTATTTTAAATTAAAAGTGTGAACGACATGTATTTTAAATTGTATGTAATATAAGTATTTTAAATTAAAGCTAAGTATTTTAACTGAAATGAGTGACATATTTATAATTTAAAATTAAATTGATGCAGTATGAATAGTGGTGCTGGGAGCAATATTTGGCGATTTATCATTTGCTCCCGGCTAATAAAAATATCCATCATTCAAAATAGTAAATAATATGGAATCAAACTAAAATAATACAAAAAATATCAATGTGTGTTACAATGCTTAACATAAATTTAAGGGAGACCAAACTGGTCGCCAGTGGCGGCTAGTGGTGATAATAAATGTATAACAATATCTTTATATCACTGCAAACTTATAAAAACAAAAACAAAAAAAAATAATTTTTAGACATTGATAACGATATCATTAAAGGAGAGGAGGGGGGGGGGGGGGGGTTCGAGGAATGATAACGTATGATATCGTAAGGGGGGGGGGGGCGGGTCCAAAATTACCAAAATGTTGATAACGTTATATGTGTATAGCCCCTTAATTCATTTTTGTTCGCAAACACATGAAATTCGCAGGTACTCTTATTCAGAAGCTAGGTAATCAAACTTTTTTTTCTACTTTTCGGTAAAGGTAGAAGATCTTTCAGAAAATACTGTCAAAGTTGACGTTTTGAACCGAATTTCCAGACGCGACAGCACCAGAAGGGAAAAAAACTGTCGTTATGAGAGCTTATAACTCAAAATGTAATTAATTTATCAAAATATGAAAAACTGTTCGATTACAAATTACTTCGATAATCATGCCTGCAAGTATCATGCTTTTATGTTTTTAAAAATGAGTCTGTAAATGTGTCAGAAAGTTTCGCATTATTGAGCCGTGGAAAATGTTTTTTGAAAACCGCCTTAAGGGTGTATTTCGAACGATTCTCTCCATGGTAATTACGTGTCCGATGATAACTCCAGAAAAATATTCAAAAATGGAGTATGTTATGCAAATTGACCTTATGGAGGTAAACAAAGAATTTTTAAAATTTGAAATTTTTAAGTTTTTTTTTTTTTTTTAGTGTTTCGTGAAAGTTACGTGGTGTTCAATTTCTCCGTAAGTAAGAGTATGTTTATATAGTAAATTTTGTCCTGAGCGTTTTTCAATTTTCAGCCGATTTTTTATGCGATTTTTAGAGTTTTTTCACGTTTTACGGCGATTTTTTAACGTGTAAAAAGAATCCGGTTTCAATCTTTCTGCTCAATATACTAAATTTTGTCTTTTCAGATCTTTGATTTTTTCGCGAAATTTTTATACAATTTTTAGCGTTTTTGTCCTCCAGGATTTTTAAATGTTAGCAATTTTTATTGCAATTTTTTGCGTTTTTTCACGTTTCGAAACGATTTTTCTACATTAATAAAAATAATACGGTTTCAATATTTTTGCTCAGTATAATATATTTTATTCTCTCTGAAATTTGATTTTCGCGAATTTTTTATGCAATGTTTAGCATTTTATCGCTTTTTCCTGGCCTGAAAAACGAAGAAGATCGGATAGAAAGGGGTAAGTTATTAATCTATTATCTATTCAACTCCAAACAGAAATTTCCAGCATAAACTTAAAGTGGGTGTTTGAAATCTAAGCATATGGAGGGGGCTTATTGATTTTTCAACAGTAAATACATGTTGAGGATTTCTTTGTCAAGCCATATTTGTAATATGGCTCAACAACAACAACAAAGCAAAATATTAAAAAAAAGAAGTTATAGTTGTTAGAAAGCCGCTTATATATAAATCCTTACTATAGATATAAGTTTTCTCAAAATTCCTTATTTATTTTTGTTCGTGAATTTTCTGTTTACCCGCAAAACATTTTATATAGCTAAAACATTCTTTAAATTCATCTAAAATGCTTCAGTAAACATATGTAAGTTTCATTTCAAATGTTAAAGTTGATATGTAGCGAATGTTCTGTTTTGTCTTTAATCAGTAATTTTAAAAGCAGTTTTTTAACTTTGTATGGTTTGCCACTGCTTTTTACGTTTTTCTATCATTACAAGAAGAAAGTATTGGATTCATGAAAATTTTCGACTTCCGGTTTTCGACCGATTTATACGTTTTAAAAGAACACGAATGTCTGTCTGTCTCTCTGTATGTGACAAAACTTTTGTGAGCGTTGTATCTCAAGAACTAATGCACGGAATTTATTAAAACTTTAGATTCAGTCAGACCTTGATATAAATTAGTGCTTATTAGGTTTTGGTGTAAATCGCGCAACAGGTGGCGCTGTTATACTGCATTTTTCACAATTTTCACGATAGCTATATCTCCAGATATAATGCACAGAATTCCATCTAACTTCAGATTTCTGTTAGATCTTGACATAAATAGATGCTGATTACGTTTTGGTGTAAATAGAACAATAGGTGGCGCTGCTATGCTACTTTTTTCATGATTTTCATGATAGCTATAAATCAAGAACTAATGCACAGATTTTCAACAAACTTCAGATTCAGTTAGACCCTAATTTATATTAAGGTCTAACTGAATCTGTATTCAGTTAATTATTTATAGTTGATTATTTATAGCTATCAGGAAAATCATGAAAAAAGTAGCATAGCAGCGCCACCTGTTGGGCTATTTACACCAAAACATAATCAGCATCTATTTATGTCAAGGTCTAACAGAAATCTTCGTTTTTGGTGTATGTAAAACCTATATGAGATAGAAGAAAGTTTTGGGATTGACGTATCCAACTTGCTTCTTTTTGGTCTACACTGCAAAAAAAAAAAAAATGTTGAATTTACAGTATAATACTAGCATCCCAAGCTGCCAGTATTATACCGTAAAACTAACTGCAAAATAAGCAGTAATACGCTGCCGCGCATGCGCGGCAGTGTATTTTACTGTTTATGCTTATTTTACTGTTTATTACTGTTAATTTTACGGTATAATACTGGCAGCTGGGATACCAGTATTATACTGTAAATTCAACAATTTTTTGCGGTGTACATTGGCTTTTATTTTGAAATTTTCGTTGAAAGAAGAGAAGGGGAGGGGGTATTTTCTAATTTGTTTGGAAACTGTATCCAATTTGCTGTTTATTTCTGGAGAGGTTTAAAATAATTTTCAAGCATGTTTTTTTATTTTTTTATCTATCTCTATCACTTGAGGCCAACTTACGGAAGATTGGCCCGTTTTCACTTTTATAAATTGTTCGGCGTTTGTTTCCGACTAATATTCCATAACGAAATTAAAACTTCATCAATAAATGCAAAAAAAAATAATAATATAAATAAAAAACAAATTTAACAGATATGTAATGGAACTAGGCGCTTAAACACTGAAATATTCAGAATCAAAAGGTTTTTTTAAAGAGAATTTATTAAATATAAAAAATCTATTAGAGTTTTTAATTAAAAATGATTTTTACCTATGTTGTGTAGACCGAACAGTATGTTCTGTAACCCGGGAATCCCGACATGGATATACCCTGATTTGTATAAAAAGCATATGCAATGTGAATTTCTAAAGGAAATCAGAGACATTATTAAAATCGATATATATATATAAAGTTACTTAAAAAATACGCTTAAGATAGATTTTTTTTCTTTTATAAGAAGAAGAAAACACGAAAGAAAAGCAGTATAGCGAGAAGTTATATTGCTTAAAATCGCCATCATAAATACATGAAAAAACGACTGTATTCATTAAACTTCAATTATAAATTTATCTGTCTATATTTTCGAAAATTTCATTTACATCCATCATATTTCAAAAGATGAGTGTAACCATTTTAAAGCTCACTCTCTAAAAATTCAAACCGAAATTTGCGGCAGAAACTTGAAAGAGATGTTTGAGATCTAAGTATCGAATTTTTTTTCACTCTTAAATACATATAGAGTTCTCCTTGTAAACCACTGGTATGCATTCATCAAAAAAAGAGGTTATATGTTAGAAATCCGCTTATCTATAAATCCTGTCGAGCCACATAAATTTCAGGGAAAATTCTTATTTGATTTTTCTCGAGTGCTCATTCGGTATCTACCCCGTAACATTTCATGGAGCTAAAGCCTTTTTAAATTCCTATAAAACCCGATTTAGTAGACTAATGTAAGTACTGCTTCAAATCTTAATGTTGTAATATGGCGAAAATGTTATCTTTTATGTCATTAGTATTAATTTCTAAATCTTTTCTTGACTTTTTACTTAAAAGCGGCGTTAGTGAATTATTATCTAGTATTTATAAAGATGTACGATTTTAAACTTTTTGAAATTTTAATGACACTTGTAATTTAGCATCTCCGGTCTAGTATTTTATAAACTGTTTTCATTCGTTTTATAACGGCTTACATTTTAACATGTTAAAAACGTAAGCTGATGTAAAAGGATTTAAATTAAATTATTTAAATTATTTTATTGAAAATTTAATTTTTTGGCATCGTAGTATCAAAATTATTCAAATTTAAATTATTTAAATTGTTTCATTGAAAATTTTATTTTTGGTATCGTAGTATCAAAATTATGCAAATTTAAATTATTTAAATTATTTCATTGAAAAATTTATTTCTGGCATCGTAGTATCAAAATTATTCAAATTTAAATTATTTAAATTGTTTCATGGAAAGTTTTATTTTTGGCATCAAATTATTGAATATGAAATTTTATTTTTGGCATCGTAGTATCAAAATTATTCAAATTTAAAGCATTTAAATTATTTCATTGAAAATTTTATTTTTGGCATCGTAGTATCAAAATTATTCAAATTTAAATTATTTAAATTGTTTCATTGAAAATTTTAATTTTGTGGCGTCGTAGTATCGAAATTATTCAAATTTAAATTATTTAAATTGTTTCATTGAAAATTTAATTTTGTGGCATCGTAGTATCAAAATTATTCAAATTTAAATTATTTAAACTGTCTCATTGAAAATTTTATTTTTGGCATCGTAGTATCAAAATTATTCAAATTTAAATTATTTAAATTGTTTCATTGAAAATTTTATTTTTGGCATTGTACTATCAAAATTATTCAAATTTAAAGTATTTAAATTGTTTCATTGAAAATTTTATTTTTGGCATCGTACACTCAGAAAAAGAAACTGATTAAAACTACAAAACATATTTTTTGAGTACATTTTGTTGTTTTAGCAAAATTGGAGTAAAATTGAACCATTTTACTTCAATTAACAAAACATTTTTGCTGACGATACAAAATTTTTTTTTGGAATTGCAAAAAAAAAAAAAAAAAAAAAAAATTGTTGATTTAAACAAAATTTTTATTGACCCATATTTTAACAAAAAATTTGTTTAACCCTCTGAGCGTTTTGAAAAAGGGTAAAATTGTAATATTGTTTTCTCTGCATTTTATTTTATATTCTAAAAAAATATGATTCTTTCAACATTATAAATAAAACTTAATTACAAATATGACTGTAACCCTTGAGAGTATTTATCATTCTTCAATGTTTTGAAAATTCATTAATTCTATAGAATTATAATATCTTAAACATTGCATATATTGCAGTGAAACCTGGAGCTTAGTGAACGGAATATTACGTTCTACACGCTTAGAGGGTTAAATATAGGTCAATGGAAATTTTGTTTGAATCAACAAAAAAAATTTTTTTGTTGAAAACCACTTTTTTTTTTTTGCAATTCCAAAAAAAAATTTTGTATCGTCAGCAAAAATGTTTTGTTAATTGAAGCAAAATGGTTCAATTTTACTCCAATTTTGCTAAAACAACCAAAATGTACTCAACAAAAATGTTTTGTAGTTTTAATCAATTCCTTTTTCTGAGTGTAGTATCAAAATTATTCAAATTTAAATTATTTAAATTGTTTCATTGAAAATTTTATTTTTGGCATCGTAGTATCGAAATTATTCAAATTTAAATTATTTAAATTCTTTCATTAAAAATTTTATTTTTGGCATCGTAGTATCAAAATTATTCAAATTTAAATTATTTAAACTGTTTCATTGAAAATTTTATTTTGGCCATCGTAGTATCAGAATTATTCAAATTTAAATTATTTAAACTGTTTCATTGAAAATTTTATTTTTTAATCGTAGTATCAAACGTTTATGTATCATAATCATCTATATTATAAAGCGAAAACAGATCAGTGAGTAATGCTGACTTCATATTGACGGTGGTAACACCTGATCAATAAATTTCGCTTTTACAGCAATTTGTTTTTTATTCTCAACATTGCACAATTTAAATTTTTACATCGTCGAATAGAATAAAAAATCTTTTAAACGTAATTTGTTCGAAAAATAAATCTCAATTTACTGATTTTTGTATGGTTTTTAAAATAATTTTCAAGCATGATTTTTTAAAAATCTGTCTATTGCGTGCAGTCACATTACGAAATATTAACCCGTTTGCACTTAAGGAATATAAATAGTTCACCATTTGTTTTCGGCTTCTCTTCCATAACGAAATTAAAATTTCTGCAATAAATAAATAAATAAAATAACATTAATACGAATTTAATAGACATGTAATCAAACAACGCGCTTAAACCACTGAAATTATCAGAATAAAAAAGGCTGCTTCTCTGGGAACCTAAAATGTAAAAAAATACCAACACACATGCATATACATACATACATGCATATGAAATCAGTGTAAAAATAGTGAAAATGGATTCAGGGAAACTTAAAACGTAAAGACATACAAAAATTCCCTTGATCGTGCCTTTATCATGATTACAATACTTTCCTTACACCAAGTAATAAACACATAAGATAGGGATTTGAAACTACTAATACTTATTAGTTAATATACATAAAGTTTTTAGTAAAGTCTGTAAACTTCAAATCAAACTCGAGTTTATTCAGTTATTTTGAGATATGACCTTTCTTTTCTGTTTACGTTGAAATTAAAAGAGGAGTTCGATTTTCCCTATTACTTCTTTTTTTTTATGATTTATTTATATTTCTCCATCTTTTACCAAACTCTCCATCTAAGTAATTGCGAAATGTATGAATTTTGTGAATGGGAGGAGTTCTGATCTGTTTCTGCATTTCTTCCACATAGCCTATCGGGAAAAACTTTTCCGAAAGAAAACGAAACCACCTGGTCTTTTCGTAACACGAATGTCAACAACCGATTCTGGGTGATGAAGGAGAAAGAACGCAGCAGCATTTGGAAAAGATCCAAAAGAAAGGATTTACACATTGCTTCCTTGAATTGTTTTTCCTTGATTTCATGTTTTTTAAGTAATATTAGTAAAAATAATTTTTAGCAGCGTTTTTTCTAAATTATCAGCAATTTTAATAAATACCGGCATAATCAATTGTGCCGGGTGATCTAAAAGTGATAGAAAAATTCAATAATTCGAAAAGTATAGACAGTAACATGTTAAGATTTCCACAGAAATTATGAAATCAGCATGAGATTTTTTTAGTAATGAAAATTTTACCACCAGAACGGTTACTTACATTTACCACCAAAAGTGCTGCTTCAGTTTTGTTAGTAGTTTCTACGACGGCGTAGCACAGTTTACAACGCAACTAGGATTACAAATGTACAATGTAATGTCTGCTAATAATGAGAACGACCGTCAGACGTGATATAATTCTCTACACAGCATCTAAGAGGATTTCTGCTGTAATTCCTGTCACATGATGATTTAATAGTGACAGGCAGCAGCTCCGGGATCACTGACTATCGATGACCTATCCCGTCTTAAAAGTTGTCGTTACTGAAAATCCCAAATATTTCTGTGCACTTCAAGGAAAATCGTATTGTTCATCTGTATACTTTTCGAATTGTTTTTGTTACTTTTGGATTATCCTTATTAACCCTACTATTTTGCAAGCCAGTGATCCCAATTGGAAAAATCGAATTGGATATCATTTAAAAAATAAATTATATTAATTGATTTTTAAAAAATAGTCAAATATAATTTAATGGTGAATTGATTTTTTGAAATAGAAAAGTCACAAAAAAGAATTGCACAGAAAATCGCAAAAATATATTTTTTCCAATTTTTAAATTGTGGTTGTGCGCAATTTTTTTTTAAATCATAAGGTATTGAAAATCAACCCAATACCACTATAAATCGGTATACTTTATTGCAATGATTCACATTGTTAAAAGAACAAAAGAAATATGAAACGCATTTGCTGAAATTTTGGGTTTCCATTTAGAGAATATGTTATAAACCACTGTCGCAAAAACGATATAGATTTTCGTACAAATTGACCAACGGATTAGAAATTTATTTTTTTTTAAAAACAATTGGCATAACATTTTGCGACCGATTCTATAGAGAAAGTCACCGAGGAAATGTTATTAAATTGTTTATTATATATATATATATATATATATATAACCATAAATGAAACATTATCATAACACCAACTTAAACAATGAAATAATTAAGTATGAAATAATTAGTTGACAATGAAAGATTCCCCTATATATATATATATATATATATATATATATATTTGTTGTTGTTGTTTGCTTTAGGTATAATCGATAGACAATATAGCGAGCAGTATAAAGACTAAAGGGACGATTCAAAAATATGGAAACCTGGATTTCAAAATCTTGGCAAAACTAGTTTTGTAAGATTAACAAAAGTTTTAATATTGATAAAAATCATTATTTTTACAATTTAAAAATGAATGACCGGATTTTAAAAAAAATATATTTTTTCAAAACCATTAAACTTATTATAATAAGTGATATATAAAAATTTAAAAAACCTTGCAAGTTTTTTTTTTTTTTTTTTTTTTTTTTTTACAAATGTTCGATGGTTCTCTTGAAGCTTGAAACAACACTGCTTCAGTAATGACAGACAAGAAACTGCTCCTCCTTAAAACTTTTATTTATGGTACGCAAATATAAAAATCTTAAAACTTCTTTCTCTTCTATGAATTCATATTCTAGTAAAAAGTAGTTTATTGTTTTACTCAGCCAGCGTCAGCTCAACTAAACATCCTTCTTCCGCGTTTACGTGAACACGCTCCGAAATAGAAATATGTCTTCTTTTTCATTTTGGTTTCTTTCTTTCTTTCTTTCTTTCTTTTTTTCAGGCAATTGCCACCCATAAGTTTGTGGAATCTGTATTTCTTGCAAATGTGGGGGAGTGGTTCTCTTCTGTTTTTTGGGTTTATTCCTCACGGCAGTTTAATAAAAAAAAACAGCCTGAAAAGAGAACAAAACCACCTGGTTTCCTTTTATGAATTCTGCTCTCGGTAACCGCGTTCGACTGATGAAAGATAATTTGGAAAATGGCCAAGAAACTTGGTGGTTAAAAAAAAAAAAAACATGTTAGCGGAAAAATTTTAAAATAAGAAATATTGTTTTATGGTAAAAATAGTAGTATGTTTGTGGCCATCACAAAACATTCTTCTATATAAATCAAATCGTCTTGCAACCAAAATTAAACGACAATTTATTCGTTTTTGAGATATAGTTATCGCGGAAATCGGGATAAACACAGCATTAAAGCATAACCTCTTTGGCGATTTATACAAAACCTAAACCGCGTCTATTTATGTCAGGGTCTAACAATGTAAAATTTGATGAAATTCCGTGCATTAGTTCTTTAGATATAGCTGTCGCGGAAATCGAGAAAAATGAAGTATAGCAGTGCCATCTGTTACACCAAAACTTAACCAGCACTAATTTATGTCAAGGTTTAACAAAATCTGAAGTTTGATGAAATTCCATGCATTAGTTCTTGAGATAGAGCACTCACAAAATGTGTGTCACATACAGACAAGCACACACAGCACGGACAGAGATTGTCTAAAAACAGTCAAATCGTGTTTAGGACCTTCTAAAACGTATAAGTCCGTCAAAAACAGGAAGTCGAAATTTTTCACCTATCCAATACTTTTTTCTCGTAAAAATAGAAGAAAGTAAAAATGTGCTTTTTAAAAGGCATTTATCGTTAATTGAAAGCATCTCTTAAAATTCCAGCAATGATTAACCCTCCCACTCAATCAAAGGAAAACCAATGAAAATATCCTTCTTTGAATTGGTATTATTAAAATACTGTATAGATTAGAGAAAAGAAAAATAATTTCCCGCAAAACAGTTTTGCACATTTACGGTCTCATACGAACAGTTACCAACATAGTTGAAAAGTGTTCGAATTCGGTTTGTCTGGCCGTCTATCTGGCTTATAAATTAATAACCTAATTTTTAGGCATTTTTCCGTTAGCCAACCACAGGTGATAAATTGCCAAATATTCTTTATGGTTACTTGTTCAACGAGTTACTAAAACAGTGTATTTCATTAGGCAGCAAGCTACTCTCTCCAAAGTAGGCCAACTGGCTGTGAAATTGCAACAACGAAATATTTTAAACACTAAAAAGTAGAAAATATAAATAAAAAATAAAGAGTGTGATATATATATATAAAAAAAAATACGTTTTAATCATTTAATAGTTTTATCTTAATTAAATTATGATTATATATAAAAAAAAAATAATTTAGAAATCCTAAATAGATAGTTTAAACTGTTTTTTTTTTTTCTTGTTAGCATATATTAAAGATACATTACAAGAGGGAACCGTGGTTACCTTTGTAGGTCTCCACATCCCTCGAGTTATGGTAAAACAAGTGCGGGTCGGGAAAACCTGACTTAAGGCCTATGGCCTGGCTCCCTCCTGAGTGTCCAGCCCCGAAGCTGTTGGGGGACGCCGGCCCGTCCCCAAGTGTTTCGCGGTGGTTTCCTCTGATAATAGGATCCACCGCGTATCGCAGCGACCTATGTCGTCCACACATGGGTCTAAAGGTTCGGGGGGTCCGCAGGTGGCGGTCCCCCGACCAGCCGAAGCGCATACGGAGACACAAATCCGGTCGTGCGCGTTATAAGTCCCTCAGGACATGGGTACGGCGGTTGAGACGCTGACGGGCGCAGCTCAGTTTTTATATACTTCTTATAGCATACTATACTACTAATACCATCTCAGAGAAATAATCTACTAGAGACCACATCTCTTTGTTATATTGTTGAAAATCCGGTTTCAGGATCAGCTCGGATTGGCGCTTTAAAAACTGTCTGTTTTGGCGGGGATCGCTTTCTTGGCAACTTCGATTTCATTCTCGCAATAAAAATAAACGTAAACAAACCAAAGCGAAACGAAACTGTTGCTCCTTCTAGGATTTAATCTCAAAGAGGAAGGATAGAAATAAGTTATGAGAGTCCCACCCATGGTGAAAAAAGGATTGTTTAATCTTCTGGATGGATTTTCTTTTTCTGTTTTTGCTGCTGTATTTTATTTTAATGTTATAAAATGGCTTTGTCCTTGTAATAAATGTTACTTAAATTATATATTTTTTTTATTAGTGATATAAGATATTAAGTACGATAATACAAATTATTTCGAGATTTCTGCTTGGAAAGCTTAAATTTGACACAATCATTTCACAAAATGTAACAAATTAATGTCAGATTTTTTTTTTTTTTTTAATTCTAAAAATGCATTAAATTTTGCAGGCATTATTAAAATAACAGAAAATCGAACAGTATTTACAGTATCTTTTTTTTTTCTTACAAAAGTGAAGAATTTGTGGAAAGTTAGCAGTGACATGTTATAAAATATTATTTGATTTGATAATATATTTTATAGGTTTTGAAAACTTGAAATCACATACTGTCTTTATTTAACAATACATTCTATAGAACATATTTTTGCTGCAATCCAGAATTTTTGTTTTGCTTTTGATGTTCCAATTTAAAGGCATATTTTTTGCAATCTTTCATACATACATATATATTTTTTTAATTGAAAGTATAAATGTATTACAATATTTTTAATCAAAAAAAAACAACGATAGATAACATATACGCATGTATAGAAAAAAAAATACAAATGCACAGTATATATATATATATATATATATATATTTTTGTATGAAAAATAAAAATTCCAGGATATTTCATATCTACTAAGTCAGAACTTGTGTAATTCTTTCTCTGTTAAAATAACTATTATTTTGCATAAGTTTCTGAGAAGAAATAATTTGCAACTTTTGAATGCTATAAAAAATTAAGTTTAACTCTCAAGTGTTTTTTTTCTTTACAATTATTGAAAATAATAACCACAGGCAACTACTGAAGATGTTGACTTCTAAACAATACTTGCTGTCATAATTAGATGCTATAAAACCTTCTCAAATACAAAATGGCTACTTTATGATTTTAGGTAGATTTCGTAAGAAATACAACCTATTACATTCTCCCCTATGTTGGAATTTCTGAAAAGTTTTTGCAGATCTACGCCGATCATCACTTCCAGAACTCAAAACCACCCCCAATTCAAAACTTTTATCTATCTAGATCACTTTTTTATGGACACGATAACTTCAATAATTCTGCACAAAGCTCTTCCAAACTGATACACAAAATTAAGGGGCATAAAATCTTGGTCAAGTTTGATAATGGGCAAAATCGAACCAAAGGGGGGGGGGTGAAAACAGAAAAATTCCCATAACTTCTTAATTATGATACGTATCGAATCCGTTTAAAGTTATTAATACTTCTAGAAAAAGGGCCGAAAATTTATGTATGACAGATTTTTGATATCATTAAAAATGACCTCAAGGGGGGGGGGGGGGATAGGGTTTAAGAAGAAAAGAATTCAAAACTTCGTCAATTCACAAAATATCAAATCTGCTTAAATTTATTATAAATCCTTTTAACAGTATCTACAACTTTTACTTTGACAAGTTTTTTTTTTTATAAAACCAACTCTTATAGCCCGAAAGAAAAAAAAAATCCTGTCTACAGACACAGGTAGATTTTGAAGTGGGTGGTCTAAACTGCCGCATCATGGCAAAAAGGTCATTTCTTCTGCAATTCCCAATAAAAAGGTGCCCCACTATCTGTATTTTCAAAATCTACCTGTGCCTGTAGGCCGAGCCGTCAGGAAATTGTTTCATTAATTTGTGATCGGAAATGTATGAAATTGGCAGGTGTTCTTATTTAGAAAGTTTTTAATCAAAAGATGCTTTCAATAAAAGCAGAAGATATTTCAGAAAAGTCCGTCAACATTTTGAACTGAAGCACAGACAGGCACAGACGCAATATAAAGTTTCGGCGGGAAAATGGGGGAAATTCCTCCAAGTAGATTTTGGCGGGAGAAAAACCAGTTTGGCGGAATAAATCTACCACCTCCACCTCTGATGTCGGTCGTCGAAAAGATAACCAATGTGGTGTCTAGTTTATTGTAAGGTCTATGAATACCATACAATATATATATTACCAACTAAGCACCATTGCCACAACCCGCTTAACGAAAATCCTGCTCATTTCCACGATGAAAATAAACTGTATTTATAAAAATTCACATTATTTGAGATCTTTGAATTTAGAAAATATTAGAATTGGCATCTTCACACTCATAAAAGAACTTTGCTTAGTTCGACCAGACATAACTAACATTCCGAAAAATTAAATTGATTTTATTCTTCATTATTTTTACTGTAAAAAAATGTCATAAGTAGTATTATATTCTTATTCCTAAAAAAATGGTGTATTTAAAACGCTGTCATTTCAGATCGTTAAAAAAAAAATATTCAATACTAAAAATATTCAAAACTTTTATCTTTTTTGTTCTTTTACATGTTCATGCTCTCTTTTTTGAGAAGAGCTGATTGTTTTCCCATCTGAAGATCCCCTTTCGGGCTTTTCCGTGACCAATCTTTCCGGAAGAAATACGAATCCGTTTCATTTTTTGGTAGTTTTCCGCTCTTATCCTTTACGCAATCGTAAGTACCGTAGGGTGTCAACTCGTAGAGTATGCATTTTCTCTTCCTAGAGGAGGAGGTTTCTTTACTGTTCCTGTATTTGTTTCACTGTGCAAATCCTCAGAATGGATTCAAAAACGTTACGAAACTGTCTGCATTTTGATAAATGTTATTCAAAGACAGTAAATAGTTTAAAAGTGAGGATAGCGTGTAGTGTCAGAGAGGGATTTGGGATTATGCGAACTTTCCCTTAATCTCATGAAATATCTGAAGAAGAAAGAAAAAAAAGAAAAAAGATGTTTATATAAAAAAGTTGTCATTTATTTGAGGTAAGAGAGCAAGTGTCCGTAAAGTGTCAAATTCGTAGAATATGCAGTTTCTTTTCCTAGCGCTACAGGAGGCTTCTTTACTGTTCCTGTATTCGATTCACTGAGCAAATCCTCACAATGTATCCAAAAAACGTTACGAAACTGCCTGGATTATAAAAAAAATATATTCAATGGCAGTAAATAGTTTAAAAGTGAGGATGACGTGGTACTGTCAGAGATACGTTTGTGATTATGAGAACTTTCACTTAATCTCATAAACTCTATGCAGAAAAAAGAAAAAAAAACATAAAAGATATTTATATTTAAAAAAAAAAAATGTTTCAGGTAGCGAAGCAGGTGTTTGTAGTGTGTCAGTTCGTAGAGTATGCATTTTCTTTCCCTAGCGAAGGAGGTTTATTTACTGTTCCTGTATTTGTTTCACTGAGAAAATCCTCAGAATGTATCCAAAAACGTTACGAAACTTCCTGGATTATAAAAAATGTTATTCAATGACAGTAAATAGTTTAAAAGTGAGGATAACGTGTACTGTAAGATATACGTCACTGTTAAAAATAAAGTTCGACGTTTCACCAAAAAACTGGTGAAAAGTAGCTGAAATTTAGCTGCAACTACAATCTTGGTGAAACGTTTCACCATTTTTATGGTGCTTTTGAAAATACCACTATATTGGTGAAATGTTGAACTAATTTTATGGTGAAAGGTTGAACCATGATTCAGGATTTTTTTCAAATCCAATTTAATGGTGAAAGGTTGAACCGTAATTCAAGGTTTTTTCTAATCCAATTTAATGGTGAAAGGTTGAACCACAATTCAGGATTTTTTCAAATCCAATTTAATGGTGGAAGGTTGAACCATGATTCAGGATTTTTTCAAATCCAATTTAATGGTGAAAGGTTTAACCATAATTCAAGGTTTTTTCTAATCCAATGTAATGGTGAAAGGTTGAACCACAATTCAGGATTTTTTCAAATCCAATTTAATGGTGAAAGGTTGAACCATAATTCAAGGTTTTTTCTAATCCAATTTTATGGTGAGAAGTTGATCGATGATAGGGTTTTATCTAATCTAATGGTAAAAGGTATAACCATGATTCAGGATTTTTTTCTAATCCATTTTATGGTGAATTGTTGAACCATGATCCAGGTTTTTCTCTAAACGTATTTTATGGGGAAAGGTTATACCAGATTAAACCAGGATTTTGGTGTTTAATTTATCATTTTATGATGCAGTTAATGAACTAAGATTCAGATTCTGTGAAATTATATTGCTCTAGAGAAGCTTACTAATTTTCTTATTAACATTAAACTGAAAATTATTATTAGAGTTTTAATTTTTAATTATCGTCTTTGAAATATATTTTAGAAAGAAAATGTAAACAGCTGGTTCAAATTTAAATACACAAAATAATTGCATTTTTTTTTCACCAATGATATTATTACCATTCTGCACTTGTAAATTATAAAACATTTCTCCACACTTTTTAATTAGTTACTTATAATTACTTTAGTATTTGTTTATTCACAAACATTCATAATAAAACATAATTTTGTAAAATAATTTTCTTAGATTTAAATACATACCCTGTTTTTATTATCTTTTAATTTAAAATGTAGTAAATAAAATATAGTTTTACTCAACATTACTTACATGGAATTTCTTTAAACAATGTAAAGTTTTGTACAGAAATATATAAATAAAAGCACAAGTCTTGAGAAAAGTTTTTTCCATATTGCACTTGTACATCTTTTATAATCTGTAAATAGACTTGAAATATTTTTCTAAAATTGTTGTGAATTTTTTCTATTTCTATAGATGCTAAAAATTTGATATCATAGTTGTAGAATTGTTACTTTCTTTTCATAAGATTAAAAAAAAAAGTAATATTTTAATAATAGAGCCGTACGGAGTACTTGGTACTCAGCCAATATCGAGTAGTTAAGAATTTCAGTTTTTAAGCATATTTGTCGACAAATGAATTTATAACTGATCTGTAAAAAGTTATTTGAATATATGTATAATATATGCAATAATTCGTAAAAACTATTTACTTGGTACTTATAAAAGACATTTTTAAATCTGTAAGAAAGTACTATGATTTTGGATAAAAAAGCAGTGTGTAGAAACAGAAAATACAATAAATGCAATTAAAAAAAAATAATTAACTTTGTTATATTGTAGATTACAGTGCAAAAACACTTATATTGTTCTACATTTTCAGGAGATGCATTCCTTTTATTATTGTAAATTTGACCTGCTTCAGAAAAAAAAATGTATTCGCTGTGATAATCTTGGTCGCTCAGCGATTCATCTTCGGGGGTTACTATAACACAAAAGTACCCAATTTTTTAATTAAAAGAAAATAAGGTACTTGTTACAACATGCAAAAACCAGCTTTGATACAGATTTCACTTATCAAATGAGTAATGTTGGGTTCAAGAATCAGTTTTAATTTTTTTTTTTTTTTATTTAAGAAAATTGTCTTTAAAAGGGACACAATAAATGAAATTTCAAAAAATATGATTATATGATCAAGATGCATGTTTATGAACATATATATAGATACACACACAGAGAAGTGTTAACCCTAAGCACACTTTATTTTCACATCAGCGATTCTTTCTTGCACACAATTACTTGGTACTCCACTACTTAATAATTAGTAAAAAATATTACTATAAATAAAGGTGCAATGGTTACACATATGGAAATTTATATTTTCAATATTTTAGGTTTTATACTTTTAATAGAATTTTTAAAACTTTTGGACAGTAAAATTCACATGTACTGCCCAAAACCTCAATTCTGAAAAATTATTATTACTTAATTTATTTAAAAATTAGCATTAAATAAAAACTTAATTTTTCAGCTATTGCTGGTTTATTTTCCTAGAAATCCATGTAATATACATATAGATATATCATTTATCTTACCAAGTTATATTACATTTCAGCGTATAGTTCTGTGTCGTCAATGGCAGCTCTACAATAGCTAAAAGGAAAAATGGTCATAGACACAATAAAATAGCAAAAAAATTCAGTTGGGTTGCGGTAAGCCGCTCCGTTTATTGAAAATTACAAATTATATATTTATTAAAAAAATATATAAAAATTCAGATTAATTAACCAAAGTAATTACAGTACAGTTTTCCCTAGACAGTTTCAGGAGAATGCAGCATTCTGTCTACCAAAAAGTCTGATAAAATGGTGTTCAAACAGTCGGGTAAAATGGTCATCCAAAAGTCGAGTAAAATGGTCGTCAAAAAGTAAGGTAAAATGGTCATCCAACAGTCGGGTTAAATGGAATAGATCCCAGCATCTGGTTAATTTCTCCACCTGTTTTAATAATAAAAGGAAGAAATTATTAAGATATAAAATTGTTATTTTTTCAGAAAACATAATTTTACTTAAATAAGTGGAACAATGAGGAATTTTCACGTTTTCTGATTTTACTTTATACAGGGCCAGCACTAGGATTTTTCAAAATTTTAGGGAGGAATTTTAGGAATTTTTTTCCAAATTTTAGGAAAATTTTAGGGGCATTTGCGATATTTTTAACATTACAAGTATGTAATAACAGTATTTTCGTGCTAGTCAGGCACATGTGGTACACTGCCAAAGAATATTCCCATCATTCCAATGAATTCAGCCCTTGTTCCATGTGCTTGTATTGATTGTTGCGAATGAAGGCATTTAAATTTGCACAATAACCGGCTTCCTATTACAAACCGTTTTGACAGCTTATATTTACTGCAATTATATTAATTAGAATTTTGAATTCCTGGATCATTGAGCCTAAACAGAATGAATGCTCTCTTTCTCTCTCTTTTGGATGTTCTCGGTGAACCTAGAGAACAAGAGGCAGGAAGCAGGGGAGATTATGAGAAAAAAAAATTCTGAAGTTAACAGAAAAACTTCTGAAAGGTTTTTTTCACACTTCTTTGTCGATATTTGCATTTTTTTCCCGTGTTTTTTTGACGAAACATGCATTTATTTGCGATTCTTTCATGAAATTTGCCTTAATTGCACGATGTATTGACAAAACTCCACGTTTTTTTTATGATCTTTTGACGAAATTAGTGTTTTTTCGTGATCTTTTGACGGAATTCACGGGGGTTTTTTTTTCGATAACTTTTGTCGGAATTCGTGTTTCTTTCGCAACCTTTTGATGCAATTTGCTTTTTTTCGAGACCATTTGACGGAATTCGCGTTTTTTTTCATGATCCTTTGATGAAATTCGCGTTTTTCTGCAATCTTTTGACAAAATTTGTGATTCTTAGATGAAATTTGCATTTTTCCGCAATCTTTTGACGAAATTTGTATTTTTGTGCGATCGTTTGACCAATCAAATGCCAATATCAACGAAATTGGCATTTTTCCCCCACAATTTTTTTATGAAATACACGTTTTTTCTGCGATTCTTAGACGAAATTATCTTTTCTCCTTGATTTTTGGATGAAATTGGAGGGGTTTTTTTCCCCGATTTTTTTAAAAATCGAAATTCACGTTTATTCCACGATCTTTTAAAGAAATTCTAGTTTTTTTTCCCCCCGAGATGTTTTTAAAAAATTATGTTTAAAAAATAAACTCCTTCAAAAAAAAATCCTAATAAAATCTCGACCATTACTTTTAGGTTTAAAAATTTTTAATTTGCAATATACATACGACATAAAAAGAAAAAAATACACCAGAATGTATATCTCTAATTTTGTGTTCACGAAAGCGAGAGAAATGATTTTCTATGCTATACAAACAGCATCCAAGGAACTCAATCATGATTATGTTTCTATGTTCATCAACTAAATAAAACAAAATAAATAAAGATAAAATGAAAAAATATCTGATAATGTAATCTAAGCTTCTTGCCTGAACAATCGATCGCTTCGTAAACAGTCCCAAATACGTCTGTAGACAGGAAATAGCCCTCACCTCATTGGCAGAAGATTTTTTGATGCATGCGTATTGGGTCGAATTTCGATGGAAAATATTTGACAGAATTACCAAACTGCTTTAAATATATGGATACCTTTCTGGTTAGCCGTGCGCCAGGGATATATGTACATATATAAAATCACGAGCAGGGAAGACCGAGCTATGCTCATTAAAAATTAGCTTCAAGTTCAGTTAGCTTCAAGTTAAAAATTCAAAACGTTTTCAACCGAATTACTGTGTCATCATCAGTGAAAAACTAATATGATAATTATTATTCCACTGATGATAACTGAGTAGTTCGGTTGAAAACGTTTTGAATTTTTAAAAGGACTTTAATGTGCTTTTAAATGTTTTATATATGTTTTTACGCATCTTCAAGCAATATATTTACATTTAGTTGTATCTTTATGAATTTTAGTAATAAAAACAAAGTTTGGAACTTTTCAAAAGTTACTGAAATATGTTGAAATAGTCGATATGCAATAAATGCATCCGAGTGAAAAAAGTGTTTTTAATAGATCCATTTTAAACTATTTAATGCATGTGAAACAGTATCTGGATATTTATCAAGCTCTTTTTTATTCACAAAACGTAATAGTTGCAAGCTTCTACAAATTGCCGTGTCATAAATAATTCCCTTAAAAGCTTTAATAAAGATAAAAACTATTCATAAAAAGCAAAAATAACGTTACCTCATCATCAAATGGTAAGGCGAATTCTGGAGCATGATTATTAATGTCTTGAATATATACAGTCACAGGAAGGAAGGCTTCATCCTAAAAAAAAAATGAAATATTGTTAAATGGAATCATGTTTTACCTAACTTTCTTGCTTTTACTAATGACACGCACATGTATATATTACTACTATTACACTATGTCATAATTGATCTACCACCATTTTGGAGTTACTAAGAGGAATGAAGAATTAAAACGAAAATTTTACTATTTCATGTCCCATAAACTATAAAGAAACAAAAAAAGGGGTACTTTTCCGCTATATGGACACCATTGTCACTAAGCATACATTTAATACATACATACATACATTATGAATTAGCATACATTTTGGCATGGTGTCTGTATAACGGAAAAGTACCAAAAAAAGCAATAAATTGACATTTTTGCCATTATTTTGGATACAATGAACTCAAAAGAAGACAAAATTTGGCAAGGAAGTCAACATCTTACAATTTTGGCTGTTTTTTTGGTCCCAGAGCACTCAGGGGGTGGGGTTGGGGGAGGTTAAAAAGTAATGTGTTTAAGTGTCAATTATTCAACATATTAAAAAGTTTTTTGCATTTCAATTAGAGTTCTATTGAATATTCATATATCTATTACTTTAGTTACATAAAGTTATTTATGAACGTAAAGAAATCTAACAATTATACATATATATATAAAAGGAAAAAAAAAAGAGAAACTTTTTCTCGACTATTTATTTTTTGAAAAATTTATGGTGTAAAAAGTCATAGGGTAGATGTGCCAGTAATGGACCGCCTTCAACGTTTTTGGTTTATAAAAAAATAACCAATGAAAATTCAGCTTTTTTTATTTCATTAATATGCTTTCTTTAAATTCTAGTTTTAAATACAATCATAATATAAAATATCTATTACTTTCCAGGGGTCGATCCAGGAAAAATTTGGGGCCTATTTAGGGCCCTAGGAGGACTATTTAGGAACTAAGATCCTTAGAATCTTATCAGAAACCTGCAGTTCAAAATAAATTAAAAAAATTAGCACTAAATGCAAAAAATGAAAAGAGTGAAGGTGTGAGCAGGACTGTTTTAGTCATGCAAAAATGAAATATATAGCTAATGGTACTTTAGAACCGGTTTTTAAGAAACGTTTTACTTATTATTATTTATATTTTTAATTTATGTGTACAATTTCAACTAAGTCTTGTTCTAAGGTGTGACAGGTATAAACAAAAATACCTTTTTATATTTCAAAGAAATGTGCATTGAGCATTTTTAGTTTTTGATCAACAAGGTGGGTTTTTTTTTACTTATTTATTATTAAAATTTTATTGTATGCATACATAATATAAGTAATATTCATTTATTATATAGTATATTTAAAGTTCATTAATATTGAAATACTAATAGTTCTAACAAGTCGGTTTTCTCAAAATAAAAATTTCCGAATAATGTCAATTTTCAAAATATTCCATGCGCGTGGGTCGAAAAAAGCGAAATTTATATAATCAAAACACAATAGTGCAGGAAAGTAGCCATTGGTAATAAGGAATAAATTCGCAAAATATTACACCAATTGGTTAATATCCTTTACCTCTGCATGGGGGGGGGGGGGCGGAGAGGTAAGAAAAAAAAATCGCAAAAACATGTTTTTTGCAGAAAAAAAAAAATTTATATATATATATATATATATATATATATAGTTACCCAACCATAGCAATACAATTTCTAATGGAATGCAACAGCTACATCTAGATGTTAGTAATGTCCCAGTAAAATTTCATTATGCTGAAATCATTTCTATTATACTGCCGCAAAGGCGGCCAAAATTTTGTAAAAACGGCAAAAATTTAAATTCTGTTTTTTTTTTTTCAATTTTCACTATATGTTTAGAATTAAATAAATTTACATTATATCTAGTAATAACTTATAAATGCCTAGAGTACTTTTGATCATAGGCGTAGCCAACTATGGGCGAGAGGGGCCCGTCCCCGCCTGGAAAATTTCCAAAATTCCTTTAAAAAGCCCCTTTTTCTCAAATTTAGGGAGGGGGAGGAAACCTTCTCGCCCTTGGTTGGCTATGCCCATGATGTAAATTACTAGACATTTATAACTTATTACTAGATAGAATGCCAATTTTCTTATTTTAGACATATAATTTAAAAAAAAAAGGGGGGGGGGGGAGGAAATTTTTGCCATTTTTACGAAACTTTGACTGCCCCTGAGGCGGTAATAGAAATGATTTTACCAAAATGAAATTTTTCTGGGATATTACTAACATCTTGATGTAGCTGTTGTGTTCTATTAGAAATTGTATTGATATATTTGGACATATATATATATTTTTTGTTATATATTTAAAATTTTCAAATAATGTCAATTTTCAAAATGTTCCATGCGCCTTTCTAATTTTCCAAGTTCTTCAAAATTTGTTATGTATTTACCTTATGGTACGCCAAATGGATATTAGATAAATAAATGGTATTTTAGAACTCATAGACTAAATTCTTGATTGAAAGAATAATTAACAGTGTTTTTGCATAAAAATTAGTTTTTATGCATATTATTATTTTTATTAATTTTTATTTTCTATTATGTTTGCGATTTCAACTAAGTTTTACAATTAGGTCTGAAAGGTATCTCATGAATAAAAATTACCATATTATATGTGAAAGAAATACGCATGGAGCATTTTTGCTTTTTGATCAATCAAAGCGCAGCGTTACTGCGAAAGTATCTCGCAAAACGGTGGATATTATTTTAGTAAAAATGTAGGTTTTTACATATTTATTGTTAAAATTTTATTGTATGCATATATGTATATATATTATAAGTAATATTCATTTATTTTATGGTATTTAATGTTCATTAATATTGAAATACTAATGTTTCTAACTTAAAAGTTGATTTTTTCAAAATGAAAATTTTCGAATAACGTCAATTTTCAAAATGTTCCATGCGCCTTCCTAATTTTCAGAGTTCTTCAAAATTTGTTATGTATTTACCTTATGGTACATAAAATGGATATTAGATAAATAAATAGTACTTTAGAACTCATAGGCTGTAAATTCTTTATTGAAAGAATAATTAACAGTATTTTTGTATGCTAAAAATTGGTTTTTACACTTATTATTATTTTTATTAATTATATTTTCTATTCATGTTTACGATTCCAACTAAGTTTTAATCTTAGATATGAAAGGTATCTCATAAATAAAAATAACTGTATTATATGTAAAAGAACTGCACATAGAGCATTTTCAATTAATTAATTATTTCAATAATTAATAATTACCAAAATAATTAATATTTTACCTTAAAATTTTAGTTATTTTTACGTAACTACATTTGCAATCACATATTTAATTTTCAAGCAAATCGGTTAAAAAAAAATTTTTTTTTAAGTCCACCTTCGCCTTAAATGATTTAAAATATACATTTATGCATACATATATGCGGATTTACTTTGCTGCATTTTTACGAAAACCAAAATCTACATTCCACATTTTTTAATTTTTATGAAATAAACAAAAATTCATGAAAAATTCATGGTTTAAAAACTTCACAACCATTTTTTAAATAAATTTAGCTACTTAAAATGCCTAAAACATGCTTTAGTGCAAGAAATAAAATTACCACACATATATCAGGATTTTGTGATAATATATAGCTTTAGTAACAAAAATCAAAGTATATATTTCACTATTTTTAGTTTTTATGAAATCTTAAGTTTTAAAAACATAAAATTGTTCCTTGAAATAGAGTTGGAGGTTTCTATTGCTTACTTACAAAATGAGGCTTTTGATAAATGTAAAGTTATCTTATAATTTAAACAACTTTTTTTTCGACTTTAATTTACTTTTGAAAAATGAATAGTTCAGAAAATCATACAAAACTTTTTTTTTATTTATTTAATTTATCTGAATAAAATGTTTTAATCATGCTTAAGCAATATAAAAAATTCAGTTATGCGGATTTATATCAAGATCTCGCGATAGTAAGAATATGACTTGTGTAGGCATCTCATTAATGAAGTAAACATGTCAACAAAAACAAATAATTAAAATCGAAAACTAATTTCGTTTGTTAGAAATGAACTATGTTATTATATTTAAGTTATTACATCTATAGTAATAGCTTTGAAATAGCCATTTGTTTCCGATACATCGCTAAATATTTGAAGCGGAAACAACATTTTTAGGCTTACACAAGATACTACTACCCATAATTTTTTCAAGTTTAAATACAAATTTTATATTTGAGAGAAACATTAATGCATTAGAATGCGTATAACAGAAAAATAAAAAATAATCACTTGTACACTTACCTTGATTATTTCCGGGATTGCAAGAAGAAGAAATATAGATGATACTTCAGCACATTGTTCGCGGGCGGGATCTCCTCTGGTGTGTTTACGACGCCATTAAAAACTCTACGCCTGCTCTGTACTGTTGCCACATGAAAATAACAAACCTTGAACCGACATCGTCGTTCAATTTGCGTTTCTCTTTTCCATGGCATTTTACTATAACTATTATAATGGTTCAATCGTTCGAAGTTCTTTGCTTGAACGAATATTTTGGTGAATGGTTGAACCTGTATTTTTAACAGTGTGGGAAGCGAATTTTCACTTAATCTCATAAAATCTCTGCAAGAAAAAGAAAGAAAACAAAGATATTTATAGTAAAAAAAAAAAAAAACAGGTACTTGTATGCAGGTATTTGTAATGTGTCAGTTTGTAGAATATGCATTTTCTTTTGCTAGTGGAGGAGGTTTCTTTACTGTTTTTGTATTTGTTTCACTAAGCAAATCCTCAGAATGATCCAAAAACGTTACGAAACTTCCTGGATTATAAAAAGTGTTATTCAATGACAGTAAATAGTTTAAAAGTGAGGATGACGTGTGCTGTAAGAGATACGTTTGGGATTCTGCGAACTTTCACTTAATCTCATAAAATATCTGCAGAAAAAACAAAGAAAAGAAAAATATATTTATATAAAAAATATGCTTGTTTCAGGTAGAGAGCTGGTGTCCGTAGTGTATGCATTTTCTCTTCCTAGCGGAGGAGATTTCTTTACTGTTCCTGTATTTGTCCTGAGCAAATGGATCCAAAAACGTTACGAAACTGCCTTAGATTTTGATAAATGTTATTCAATGACACAGGAATGTGACAGTTGATAGTTTAAAAGTAAGGATGATATGTACTGTTAGAGATGCGTTTGGTATTATGTGAACTTTCATTCATTCTTATGAAATCTCTGAAGAAAACAGAAAACAAGAAGATAGATGTATATTTTTTTAATCGCCGTTTATTTCAGGCAGAGAGCAGATGTCCATGTTACAAAATCTATCGCTTCTTTTTTTAAATTGAAGATTATGATAATTTTGACATTAGCCTTTTTTCTTCGTTATTAAGTATCGGGAAAAATTTCTACACTTACTATGCACATACACATGTACACACATTCACCAGTAGAAGTTTTCTGTTTAAGACATGATTTCCTCATAATGTCAAACGTACAGTTGAATGCCGAAGGATTTTGGAAATTTTTACCTGAAATTTTCATATTAGGGTTATTCTGAGATAATCACAAAGTTTATGTCCTTGGCTAAAAAATGCGAATTTAGCATAAGGGAGGGGGTATACATGAATGTTTAAATTTTTGTCAACATTTCTGTACAAGCACTACACCGTGCATGATTTTAATAATAAAATAATTTTAAATTTCTTTAAAAAATTGAAATGTTGTAAATGTGTTTACCAAGGCTTCATGAAAATTCATTTAACATTTTAGAGTATTTATTTTATGAAATTTACTAGATATATAGATAGAGAGATATGTAAATAGAAAGATTAATGCAGTTAGATTTCTTTTTCTTTTTTATACTATTTTTGTAACGACGTTTTGTTGAAGCCCGGCGTTTCCCGGGCCCGTAATAATAATCTTAAATATACCTAAATTCAGTCTTGAATGATTTTATATTTTTAAACTAAAATCTTTCCAAACGAAACTAATGTTGGGGGGGAGGGGGGCTTATTGCCTTGGCAACACCAGACGTGCCTATGCAGGCTCCGATCTGTTTTTGATTTTATATTTTTAAATGAAAATGTTTCCAAACGAACCCAGAATTAGGGACCCCCGCTGCCATTAGCAGTGTACACAGGTCGTGCGTCTAAAATAGACTTAACTTTAAAATGACATTACCATTATCATTACCAAGGTTTCATGGACATATTAATTACACTTTTCGAAATTAAAAAAAAAAAAAAAAAAAAAAAAAAAACATTATTCCTTAGCAAAAATTTCCATTATTTTATTGTATGCAGTAAGTTGAGCTAAAAATCTGGAATTGAAACAATAAATTTTAATCGTTTTTAACACTTTCCAACCTAGTTGAAAAGTCTTTATGACTTCGGTTTGTCTGGCCGTCTGCCCGTGCTCTAACTCCCGTAAATATGCTCGGATTGTCCTGTAATTTTATATGTTATTGTCGTTATCTATAGCATGTTCCCTATTTCATATGAAGTGTGAAGCACTTATAGTTTTTTTACGGGGACACTCAAAAGAATTCCGTTACATTACGGTCTATGGGGAAAATCATTTGCGGTTTATTTTAATGATGTTACACAATTTCAAACACATTGCAATTGATATATATCACCAAGGTTCATTACAAGAAGCTTAATATGGAATAGGGTGTGCATAGCACTTATAGTTACTTTACAGGACAGTCAAAAGAATTCCCTTACATTATGTCTGTGGAGAATAATCGTTTGCGGTCTTATTAAATAATGTTTCCCTATTTTAAACGCTTTGAAATTTATATATATCACTAATGTGCATTACAAGAGGTTTACTACAGAATATTGTGTGTATAGCAGTCATCGTTCATTTACAGGGACACACAAAAGAATTCTCTACTGTCTCCTGGAGGTGCGTTTTAAGTTGTTGAACGCGATTTTAAATTTAACTCACTTTTTGTCTATTACTTGATGTGTATAAATTCTGTAGATCCTATACAGGGCAGCACAAAAGTTCGCGAACACATTTCCGTTTATTGACAGAAACGCCAGAAGGAGAATTTTAAACTGTGCTACGCGTTTCCTAACTAAACTAAAATTTAGCATCCTATGTAGTATACAAATCTATAGATCATATACAGGGCTGAATAAAAGTATTCGGATATTTTTCCGAATATTGTATATGTTGGAAATATATGTTGGAAATTTCTGAAATTACGTTTTTGAATATGTTATGCGTTTTCCAAATTGTTTAGTTAGATGTTATCTTTCAGCTTAGTAAACGGTAATGATTTGTAAAATTATTTTGGAAGCGTTGGAAAGTGTTACATAATCTATGCTTGACGCATGATTTTTCGTTCTTGTTTTTTTTTTTTTTTTTTTTTTTTTTTTAGCTAAAATTTGCCATTGTCTGAGAATGACGTAATAAATGCAATAAATATTGCATTTTATACTTTTTAAAAATATCCGAAGTTGATGGAAGATAACTGTGGTCGGATTTGGGAATTTCAGCCAAAAATACATTAAAAACGCCTAGTTCCGTTGAGAAGACAAAATATGTGTGGTGCATTGTTATATATAACATTTCAAACTTTTGTGTAAAAGTTTTTCCCTGCGGCCCTTGATATTTCTTCACGGGTGTATAACTATGCAGTCGTAGGGCGTTAATCCTTCAAGCATGACTTTCTTGCTAATGGAAATGGTTCTTATCTTCAATGATGTGCCTACTTTTATTTCTTTCAACTAACCCTTGGAGCATTTCAAAAGGATAACGGAACTACCATATACCTGGTCTTTTTTTGAAAAAATAGATTTTAACTAATGATGAAGGAAGAGAAATTTGGGAGTTGGAACTTGGCCAAGAAAAGTTACAAAACGTTTTTGTTCCATTTCTCAAGATTTCTTACAATTTTTGTATTAGTATGAACTTATAAAGTGCATAGATATATATAATGCTTAAGGTGATTCTCAAATTCCCTGCTCAACAACGCGAAACTTTCTTTGACACATTTTCTGACTCATTTTCAAACGTAAAGGCATAAAATTGGCAGGACTGACTATTGAAGTGATTTGAAATAGACTAGCGTTTTCCATTTAAAAAAAAAAATTACTTGTCGAGTTATAAGCGATTCTTGTTCCGTGACGACAAGTTTTTCGCCTTTCTCGCGCTGCCGTTAATAGTATTTCTTGAAAGATCTTCTGCCTTTACCAAAAACGGGAAAATGCCATTCGATTACATAGTTTCTGAATAAGAACGCCTGCCAATGTCATGCGTTTCCGAACAAAAATGAATTAGCAGAAAGTAGCTCTTTTGGATTTGAGAGCAGCCTTAAGGGGACTAGAAACGCTGCAAATTCCCAACACACATTCGGAACATATTTGGAACACTTTGATTTAAAAAAAAAAAAAAGTGTTCCAGTTACCTTAATCTTAATGTGTACTGAGATGTGTTCTGAATATGCTCCGCTGTAAAGAAAGTATTCCAAAAGTGTTCTGTTCAGGACATTTCTTAAATCTAAACTTGGGAACACATTTGGGCACACTTGTGAAATTATCTCTTTCAAACAGTGCGCTAGAAAATGTGCTTGAACAAAAGAAGTGTTCTCAGAAGTATTCTAAAAACTGTTCCAAAAAGTGTGCTTGAACAAAAGAAGTGTTCTCAGAAGTATTCTAAAAACTGTTCCAAAAAATGCGCTTCAAAGTGTACTAAAAAAGGTGACAAAATAAGTGTTCTGAAAACCGTATAAAGATTTGCAGTGAAGTTTGAAATGACGAAAATGGACTGAAGTTTGATCGTGGTATTTCAGAGCCTGTAATTAATTTCGACAATTATACTTCTTGCATATATTTATTTATGTTAAAAAAGTATTTGTTAAATTGTAAAAAAAATATAATAATAATAACAAAAGTTTTAAATAAGTGTACGACCAAATTAAACTGGCAAAATTAGTTTGCCACGATTTTGAAGATCATCAGGTTTCATATTTTTGAGTCGTCATTTCTTCTCTACATTTCTTATTACATTGTCTCACGATTATACCTGAAAAAACAAACTTTTGGAAAAAAGAAAAAAATAGAACAAGTGCGTGTAGGATTCGAATCCTGAAGGTTCTGTATACCATTATGCCATATTACCGTAAAGCTTAGTAAGTACCGAATTTCTTGACAAATATACAAAAAATTCCGTTACAATACGTAAATTTGGCGTTAGTCCCGTTAGTTTTCCATTGGTTTATGGAAATTAATGAGTTTGCCGCGTAATAAATCGACATAGATTATAAGTTAATGATTTTCGGATTTTTACCTCATGTGCTGGTTTTATTCTAAAAACCTATATAGGGTATTTCCGGTTGACCAAAGATCTTGAAATTTAAAGAACATAAGAGTTCCGTTTTTTTGTTTTTGGAGGTACGGAACGCTAAAAATGAGATTTTACAAAAATCTGTATCCGACCATTTATATGACCCCACGCTTATAGGGGGATATAATAAATAATCTCTAATAGGACTGAAAACACTTTCATTGTTATGCAGATTAAAAATATAAACAGTACATAATTGTTCTTGTACTTTGCTAAAACAGTGTAAAATGGTAATGTTAAAACTTAGTTAAAAGTTAAATTATTCCAACTGTTTCGGCTACAATTTTATAACCATCATCAGGGATATCAAAGAACTAAATTGGTGAGCTTATAAGAGCTTGAGGGAGAAATGAGAAATGGTAGGGAAAGTAAAGGGAAAACAAAGAATGGAAAAAGGGAAAAAACACATAATACGCTGGAGCTATCAGTGACGTTGCAATAGGAACAATCAAGAGTATTTATGAGAGATAAAAATTGATAAATGCTATTATAATATTGAAACTGTCAACATTTAAAAGATGAAAGATACCTTAAATGAGAATTTGATTATTTTTTACATTTAGAACCCTTCTTTTTTTAAACTTTTGACTCCCCCTTTTGAACCCGCCCCCCTTCCCCAGAATTTTCACTCATACGGGTCCCTTGAAAAAAAAAAGGTCTCTCTGAGAATCTACATTGTTTTTAACTGCACACCTTCCACCGTAATGATGCATGAAAATGTTTGACACTATTTGTGTGAATATAGTAATGTATTATCCGTAAAATCTCAGGTATGACATATGTTTTTCAAACTTGCTTTTGTTTTGTAATTTTGCTGCAAATAATAATCCAGGCTTATGCTTGGTTACATTTGGAAAGTCTATTTTAAGTCGTGACAGCTGTTCAGAAATACTTCAAAAATAATGATAACTAAAAGCCGTCCATCAAATCTCTGTACCTTTGCCAGGAGTTCTCATTCTTTGAGACATATTTATTTACTAAAGATTTATGTGTCATTTATTCTGTCTGAACTTTGTTTTATGGTTCACCTTACTATAGGAGATATTTTTATTTTACGAGATTTAATTGAATGGAATAAAAATTACGATTACATTTTTAAGACCTATAAATACTAAATTTCTTAAGGCCTTTAAACTGTTCTCAAATTCAAACCGGCTACTTTTTGACATATTTAATTCTTTTTTTGAAAGGACATGAAATTGGCAGGTGCTCTAAATCAGAAACTATGTAATCTAACATAAAATGGTAACAAAAATAAAATGGAAATTCGAAATGGTTAACAAATTACAATTTTAAGAAACCCAAGATTAAGGGAAAAGTTCCATCCCTATTTGTATCCCCTATTCATATCCCTATTCATATCCGCCAGTCCAGTTCCATAGACGGATTAATGAGTTTAAGAATGGGATTAAAGAAGATCATAATGCTAAAAAAAATTATAATGGGTTGTCGTAACGTCGTACTGCGTCTTTGAGTGTATAAAGTAATAAGCTACAGTTTTGGAAAGGGGGAAATAAGAAAAACGTCAAAGGCAGGAGTTCTACATACAGATAGATTTGAAACCACACTTTTGTATAAACCTGGACCTATAAATAGAAATTTTGTATATTTTTTCCGAACCCAGCCAATTCGAGTGTAATTTTCTTGGAAACGACAGAATTATATATTTGAAGTTGAAATCCAGAACATTTTGTCTAGAGGTAACCTAGGGTGCAAAGTATTGCAGATATTTTTGCAATTTTGTTAAGTTTTGTGTTTAGTTTGCTGACAGAAAACTATAGGAGTTTTTATAAAGATGTCAAAGAATTTTTATTTTCACATTGATAACTCAGACAGATCGCCAAATGATGATTTTTCTTGGGTTAAGCTGAGAATTACTCCCCCCCCCCACACACACACACACACTCCACCACCACCACCACAGAAAAAAATTCCCTGTTGACACTTATTCAACTTCAGACACTCTGACAATGATTGGAATGTTTAACTAGTTGCATACAAATTAACATAAATACATCAATAACTTTTGAAAATCCTTTTTTGTTATATATTACACGATTCATTGAGTGGTCAATTCAATGTCTCTTCTAGCATTTTTTTTTTATTTTCGTAATTTTAGTGTAAATTTGGATAAAAATTTCTGTAAATTGTAACAGAATTCCAATGTAAACCTTGCAGGTACACTGGAGCCATGTTGAAGTTGTGTACAATAGTTAAGACATTTCAATTGTTAACTTAGTCTACAGAACGGAGAGAAAGCTGTTTTAAAAGTCAGTTCTTAGGGGGGGGGGGGGGAAATCTCAATTCAATTCAGTTCATGTCAGTCAGTTGATAAGATCCCGAACGTGTAGCCCACCACAGCATCGAAAACTGCTTTAAAAGTTTAAAAGTCTTTCTTTAGTCTAAAAGTCTTTCTTTTTTTTTAAAAAAAAAGGAAAAGAAAGAAAGAAAAAAGTAACTTCTCAACTATTTTCAATGTTCAAATATTTGGTTAGACCATCACGTACTCAACCTGCTGCCCGCGGCCCGCATGTGGCCCGGCGACCTTTTTTGGGCGGCCCGAGACACATAATCATTAATCACTATTTATAAAATTAATTGAGATGTGTATAAAAAGTTTTAATATTATCACTGCTCTTTTATATATTTTCATGGGAAGAAAATTTCTTGTTATTTATAATTACTAATTTAAAAATACCTTAAATTATCTTAAATGTTGTTTTCTTAGTCAAAGTTCTTTTTACATATAGTTTTACTTGTGCTACAGTAGTGTATACATTTCTTAATCCTGAAACAAACATTATTCCATATTAATTTAATTTGCACTATATATTTCAACATAAAAAAAAAAAAAAAAGTTTTTGCATTGAGAAAAAAAAATTATTATTAACAAAAACCCTTGATTTTTTTTTTTTTTTTTTTTTTCGCGGATTTGGGATTGTTGCATTGTTACGTTTTATATTTATCATATATTTATCGCAGAAAAAATTGACAGCAAAAAGTTTTATACCACTATTTCAAAACAACAATGTGCGCGGCATTTTCCATAGAAATCGTATTTTTTTACATTATTATACAAGTGTGTTGCGGCCCGCCTAACGTCACAAATATATGTTTGCGGCCCGCGAGAAAAAAAGGTTGAGTACGGCTGCGTTAGACCCTCAACACATAGAATGCGTAGAATGTGGTTTTGAAAATCTCTTCTTTTTGGAAATGGTCTCTAACTCGACTATTTTTAAGTCAGATAGAGACAAAGATAAAGTCAGATGAGACTCTAGCACATAGAATGCGCATAAAAATTGAAATTCACCTCTTTAAAAAAAGAGAATCGTAGCATTAAAAATGGTAACTATTTTCAATCTGGATTGAGACCCCAGCATACAGACTGTCTAGAAAACTGCTTTAAAAGTCACTAGAAAGAAAAAAAAAGTCACTATCTCAAACTCTATCTTAAGTTCATGGCAGTCAGATGGTAAGACCCCGAGCGTGTAGCCCACCAAAGCATCAAAAACTGCTTTAAAAGTCGCTTCTTAAGAAAAGAAAAAAAAAAAAGAAAGAAAGAAAGAAAGAAAAGGTCGCTTCTCAACTATTTTCAGTTCATATAATTGGTTAGACCCTCTGCACGTAGAATGCGTAGAATATTGTTTTGAAAGTCTCTTCTTTTTGAAAATGGTCTCTTTCTCGACTATTCTCTTTGGGGTCTCTTTCTCGAGACCCCAGCACGCGGACTGTGTAGAAAACTGCTTTAAAAGTCACTTCTTAGAAAGAAAAAAAAAAGTCACTATCTCCAAGTCTAAAGTTCATGTCAGTCAGTTGGTAAGACCCCGAACGTGTATCACACCCCAGCATCGAAAACTGCTTTAAAAGTCGCTTCTTTAAAAAAAAAAAAATAAATAAAAATAAAAATAAAAGAAAAGAAAGAAAGAAAAAGTCACTTCTCAACTATTTTTAGTTCAGATAGTTGGTTAGACACCCCCCCCCCCCCCCTCAACACATAGAATGCGTAGAATATTGTTTTGAAAGTCTCTTCTTTTTGAAAATGGTCTCTATCTCGATTATTTTCAAGTCAGATAGAGACCCATATAAAGTCAGAACTTCTTTAAAAAAAATAATTTAAAAAATCGTTGCATTAAACATGGTAACTATTTTCACTCTGCATTGAGACTCCGGCCAACAGACTGTGTAGAAAACTGCTTTTAATTTTAAAGTAACTTCTTGTTAGAAAATAGTCACAAGTTAGATAGTTGATGAGAATCTCTCACATGGTACACGTCTTGTCTCCACATTAGAGAATCAATTTCGTGTTTTAGATTATAATATATTTATTGCTAAATTACTGGTAAGGCTAAATAATAAAGCGGAGAAAAGTTTTAAAACAACACAAATAAATGACTACATCTTCAATATATTTTATTTACAACTATTTGAGGTATTCTAAAAGCTTTTTACAATTTTTTACTTTTTTCAAACAAATTCCACCTTTTTTAAATAAATTTATTTGAAGTATTCCATAATTTCAATTTTTTATTTTGAATAAATCCCGAGTACTTTTGCTGATTTAAAGCGTACACCTTTTTCATTCTTATCGATAGATTTTTCTAACTTTCTTTAAGCAATTGACTAATATTTTGAACTGGATGTAACAAGCACATCTATTTTTATTTAAAATGGAATCTGTTTATTTGTTTATCTCTTTCCCCAAAAATACTTTCTTTCTACATATGTGTACACTTTTGAACTGCATTTTTTTTTCTTTAGTCTTTTTTTTTTTCTTTTTAGCACTGTATAAAGAAAAAAATCATTCTTTGAAATTTGATTTATCATTAAAAGTATTTACTTTGAGCTTATAAATTCCAGTTTTTGCTATGATTGTTACATTGATGTTTCATGGGTTTTTTTACACGAAGATGCAACAAGAAACTTTTAGATGTTTTCCTCAGACTTTGAGAACAGACTGTTGATTTTCTTCGTAATGAGACTGAACATTGTTTTTTTTTTTTTTATTATAATCCCGTTTTTATTATATTACGAATTCTAAATTTATGTTTTCCGTCATTTCAATAATTTGTTGATTATTAGAGTAAAAGTAAGATTTATTGAATTTTATCCCCCTTTTTTTTTTTTTTTTTTTTTTTTTTTTTTTTTTACTTTTCTTTCATTCTTGTTAATTTTCGAATACATAGTGTAAGAAAAATATTGTAATCATAATTTTTTGTGTGAACACGGCAATTTCCAAACGTTAGTTCCAATTGAGCTCTCATTTGGTGAATATTTTATAAACCACTGCCGCAAGAACTGTCTAGATTTTAGTACAAGTCAGCCAACGGATTAGGTATATAATCCATTTTTAAACCATTTTGCAATTGATTCTGTAGCGAAAATCACAACATGATTGTAACAGAATATGCGTGATTAATATCGCGGCATTATAATCAAGCATTAGTAGCGCAAAGGTAATATCTCCGGTTTCAAAATGGGAGGACACATACACACACATATATAATAATAATAAACTCCAATGAAAAAACATATGTAGAACCAATATAAAAAAAGCCAACTAAAGTCTGTAAACCACATAAATACAAAACAAGAAAACAAAACAAACTATTTAAACACAACCAGAAATCACAACTAACTACTTTAACACAAAACTATAGAACACAACAAATTACAGCAATAATGAAAAAACCAAAAAACAACAGAGAAAGAATAAAACGACCTGTGTCAGGTGGCATGATTTGAGACATTATATATATATATATATACTGATCTTAGCATATATGCCAGTATAATTATGAAATACTGAATTATTTTTTAAAACACGTGTGGGTACATCCAGGCTGAAGATTATACCTACACGTGTTTTTTCATATCCAATTATAATTTAAATCTCTTGTTATTCAATTTTACATTATATTTGGTTCGTGTTTCATTTCTTGGTCCATTTGTATTCACTTGGTATCAACTCCGGATTGTTAACATTTTATGGTTTATTATAATTTTTTTTCTCTCTCTCTCTCTCTCTCTTTTTGAATAGTCTTCATGTTTTCAGTGTTTTTGGCCGGTTGCCATTGAGACACGGGCTATGGTAGAGTTGTGATGGCACTTGTTATATATATATATACTTCAATAAAAAGTGAATCATTACCTCATCTAGTCTGTATTGCCAGTCATTTTATGTTTTATATTACAATATTCTTAATCTGAAGTTACTGTTAGATAAAAAGAGAATACGTAGAAATTTTTAAAACAGCATAAAATTCCAACTATATTTTCTGGTTACTTTATTTATAAATATTTAGGGGTTTTCAATTATTAACACTTAATTAGCGGTTCACGTAGATTTACGTTTCTCAATCTGCGATTAAATAAGGCGAATAATATTCTAAAATAGTGATACTGAAATTCAAGGATTGCCCAAATTCTGAAAAGTAGACCGTTCTTTCGGAAAAAAAGTGCATTTTTGTGGATTTATTTTTCAAGAAAAGGTAACAAGATATTTAAAAAACTCTTTTTGAATTTTGTTTATTACACTTTAAAGAAAATAAATTGATTTTGTATTGGCGACATAGAGTTGGGTGTCCGCCTGCAGAGCAGATCCACAGAGATGGTGTCATTCTGGTAGCCGTCCACGGTGATCACCGTTACTCTGTCAAATATTATCTCAAATTATAAAAAGCATAATGTCTTTACTTGGAACACTTAAAACTACAGAGTAATTGTTCGGTTTTTCGCAAATATGATTTTGAACAAAATGGCGAGCCTTCAAAGATAAGGTACCTCTTTTTACAAAATGATTTGAAATTTGATTGTTTATGGAAAATACAAAAAATCATCAGATCGCCAAAAGGAATGATTACTCACTAGATAATATTGTTGTTAAAAATTTGTCAAAACTTGAAGAAGACTGATATTTGTTCGAGTTATCGTGATCACCGACTTCAGAAACATAGTTTTGAGATAATCACATTTAAAGATTCAAGTTATGATTTATGTATGATAGAACAAAGTAAATTAAAGGGGTGTAACTTTCTTATTTTTTATCAGATCGACTAGAAAATTTAATTGAATATTCTTTACTAATTGTACTTTCAAAAAATGTAATCTTCTGAAAGCTTACAGTTAGGTAATAACACCTTAAGCAAACCCATTTTTCCCCCTTGTAAACAAATTCCACCTTTTTAAAATACATTTATTTGAAGTATTTACACATTTTCAACGATTGAGTTTCAATAAATCCTTTAAAACTTTTTCTGATTTTAAAGCTTTTAACTTTATAGTATTATCGATAGATTTTTCTAACTCTTTTTACGCAATTGACAAATATATTGTGCTGGGTGGGTGTATAACTGTATAACAAGTCGAGCTATTTTTATTTAAAATGAAATCTGTTTTTTTGCTCACCTCTTTCCTAAAATTTGCTTTCTTCCATCATCTTTCGTCTGTAAATATTTTCTTTAGACTTTTTTTCTTTTAAAACTGAATAGGAGAAAAAAAATATATTCTTTTAAAATTTCAGTTGTCAGGTAAAAGTATTTATTTTGAGATTCAGACTTTCATCCTTGCCATGATTGTTACACAGTTGTTTCATTTCATACGAAAATACAACAAAAAAGCGTGTAATATTTTTTTTTTTTTTTTATGTGTTTGTCAGACTATGAAGGAAGGATGTTGAATTTTCTTGGTAATAAGATTGTAAAAATGTTTTTATGTATGGAAATTCTCTTTTTATGTATTAATGTTTTTAAAAATATATATTAAAAAAAAACTGGAGCGATACCACCCAACATTTCGAACAAATTGGTGTTTTTTCCAGAAAGTAATGTACTGTCGAACTCCTTTAATACGAGCACAGCTAAAACGAGGACATGGTTTAAAACTGCTCGTTAAGAATGATTCATCATTTAAACTACATAATGATTTTCACGCTATTTACGAAAAACTATCAAAAACTATGCTGCTATAAAACTCTTTCAATTGAACTATTTTGATTGATTTGAACATTAGATAGTGCTGAAAATAATTCTTGCACATAGCTTCATTTTTAAATATCCACGAAATTTCAGTTTTTACCCCTTCGACTTCAACTACAGCATAAAGAGTACTTTCTAAAAGTTTTTTTTTTTTAACACAAACTTAATTTACAGTAACATAAATAAATAAAATGAGCAAAACTCAGGACAAAGTGGAAGGTGAGACACTGTAGACTTATCTTAGCAAGTCTTCACACTGGAGACTTATCTTAACAAGTCTTCACACTGGAGACTTATCTTAACATGTCTTCACACTGGAGACTTATCTTAACAAGTCTTCACACTGGAGACTTATCTTAACAAGTCTTCACACTGGAGACTTATCTTAACAAGTCTTCACACTGGAGACTTATCTTAACAAGTCTTCACACTGGAGACTTATTTCAGTAAGTCTCCACAGCTGGAGATTTATCTCCAAAGCTTAATTTCTGAGAATTTTTAAAATGCTTATTAAGCTTAAAAGTTTTAAAACTTTGCGAACAGGTGGTAAAATCACATTTATCTGTACTAGAAATAAATTGCCACTACCCTTTAAAGATAGCTTTTAAAAAATCTGTCTGCAATGAAGATAACATTTTAATTTGGTAATGTTTGAAAAATATAATAATCAACTAAAACGATTATTGATACAACGTCAAAATTACCATTCTTCTTTAATCCCCTCGAGACGGACGTCATTTAACGACATTTTACTTATTAATAGTAATAAGTCTGTATAATGTTTTTCACCTTATTTAATCCAATAATTCTACGACTAGACAAGGCAGCGATTATACGACTAAAATATTCTGGTAATAAAAAATAAATTTAGTATGTTCTAACCATCACAAAACTTTCTTCTAATATAAATCAAATCAATTAAATGATTTAAATAGCACAAGAAATTACATCGATTTAGCCAATAGCATATACCATCTTTTACTTTTACTGCCCGAGAAGGACTGCTCAGACTAAGACAAAGTCTGTAAGTCTGTAGAGCATGGATGTCCCTCTCGGTCCTCTTTATTGAGGTTAAAAAAAATTAACCGCCAGTAAACGCGACAGAGGGCGGCGTAGTGAACAATAGATATGAATATGACGAAAACAATATTTGTGAAAAGATAAAAATACAAAACAATATCACAGCCGGAGAATACAAAGCTCCGACCCCACAAGGGGCAGTGAATAAGGAGGGAAACCGAGCCTCTGGCTTAGTGATGAATTAATAAAGAAAGGTCACATAGAAAGTTAAAGATGTTTTTAAGCTTTGAGAGCAAAGCCAGGCGCGATAAAATATTAGCGAGGTAACCGTCTGGAAGTACAGGAGGACATCGAATATGCCAGCGAGCTGTTAAAGGACAATTATAGAAGTAATGAGAGGCAAGAGCGACATCAACGCATTCACAAAGAGGAGAAAGGGCTCTTTTGAACTTAGAGGGCCCCCAAAGGGACCATGGCCAGTAAGAAAAGCTGTAGTGGGGAGAGTGAGCAGGAGAAGATCCAATGATACCAATGAGACCAGATGATAAGTATATCTACCCTTATCCGAGTAGTCCCAGTGATCCTGCCACTGCTTCGTAAAATGAGCGCGAAGATGTCGTTTCTGGATTTTTTAAGAATACACCATTGGATATAAGTGTCACATATTTCGAACAAATTATCGAATTTTGACACCCCCCCCCCCCTCTTAGATGACCGCAACCAAAATTGAATGAAAATCTGTACCTATCATGAGGATTCTAAATTTGATGTTTCTTTGAATTCTGCGCACATAAATTGTAGATATAAGAACACATGAATCGGACAAATCATGAATTTGCGGCACTTCTCTAGGGGGATTTTGCCCAAAAACTAATCAGCACCATTTCAAATAAAGGTAGAACTTCCTATGAAGTGTCATCCTATTCTACGTTCGTGAGTTACAGCGCACACAAAATTTGTGTAACAGACTTACAGACTCACGGACAGACATTTTCTAAAAACAGTCAAATCATGTTCAAGATCTTATAAAACGTCTAAATCTGTCAAAATTCGGAAATTGAAAATTTTCCTGAATCCAATATTTTCTTCTTGTGTAGATAGAAGAAAATAAAAGTCCTACGTAGTGCCATAGAGAGCATTTAATTCAATACATGTGTATTAAAAGTTAAAGGAAATCAGTTGAGCGATCAAAGCTGCAAGAGAGACCCGTATGTATGCATCATATGTAAGTCATATCTACCTCATATATAAATCATATATACACTGTAAAAAAATCTGGTAATTTTACAGAAAAAAACTGTCACCCAGGACGGCAGTAAAAAACTGCTTATTTTACGGAAATAACCTGTATTTACTACGAACTTTCTATTATTTTAACAGATTTTATCCGTAAGTTCGTAATAAATACAGGTTATTTCCGTAAAATTAACAGTTTTTTTATATAGGCTGACAGTTTTTGTTAAATCAACCTTTTTTTTTAACTCTGTACGTAATAATTACGTCCCATATTTTATAAATACGTCTTATACACATGTCATAAATATAAACGTCATATATGGCTAACTTTTTTATATACTAGTAAAAAGTCATACACGTCTTATTTGACAATAACGCCATACATGTCATATAATTTGGAAGATATATATCGGTCGCTTGCCGACTAATCCTCGGGGAGTGCTATATCAAGGTATCAAGGAAGTACCTTACCTATTCTTGTATTAAAAAATAAAAACCATTACGCACCTTATGTCGAACGTATATGAGACACCCATCATGAAAGAATTAAAGAAATAGAAAACAAAATTCATAAATACAGTTAAGAATATCTAAGGTTCCTCCTAAATTTTGGAAGATAAATTAATTTTTTTAAAGAATCAATTTTAAGAAATCCAATTTTTCATAGTTCATCATTTCTTACCGTAATTGACCATCTAAAGATGAGGAAATTGCAGAATAAGCTTTTTCTCTTTTGTGACCTGAGATAATAAAGAGCTCGAGGAAATTTTCCTCTGTAACAGATTTGAAAATACGAGATCTGATAAAGATTTAAAGTTTAAATATTTGAATGTAATAAAAGTATTTATATAAAAATATTTTATTTCAATTAAAAGGGGCTATATACAATCCAACAATATACATGTAAATACGTGCATATTTCACGGTCCATGACATTTCGGTCCCACTATATTATAATATTTTATACAGGGTCTGATTAAAACATGGGTCAATAACCGAGGGCCTGGATCCACGGTACTTAGGGGCCCTCAACTGGGTGCCCCAAATTTCAGATAATTTATATATTTTTTGTGCTGTCATATTTTGTGTGATAAACGTAATCTTTATAAAAGGGTGTCTTTGTCGGGTTTTTTAACCGAAGCCCTTAAATTTTATTATAGCTCGAATATAAGGGCCCGATAATCACAAACATTTATAGCTCGGATCCAAATTGTCGAAGCCCAGATAAATTTTGTATGGTAAACATAATCGTTTTAAAGGGAGGGGGGGACTCTTGTATATTTTTTATCAAAGCCCTCCATATTTTAGTATATCCTAATTATAAGGTGCTGACATCTTGAAACACTTATAACGCGGGCTGTAATTGTCGTAGCACACTCATATTTTGTATTATAAAAAATAATCTTTATAAAAGGGGGAGTTTTTCATTTTTATTAATTGAAGCCCCTAAATTTCAGTGTAGGGTGAATATAAAAGCCCGATAACCGAGTGCGGGAAGGGGGGGGTCTTCAAATGTAACTTTGTCTTATGATGTTTTACGATGCAAAATCTGAACGCGCTGCAATAATTAGAAAGCAAATTACAAGCATTTAAAATTTGAGGCCATGGTCATGGAAGTCTCGGATAACCACGTGTAACTTTGTCTTACGTTTTACCACACAAAATTTTGGCGCGCTATGACAATTAGAACGCGAGTTATAGGCGGATTAAAAATTTCGATCATCACCAGTGGGGTCCTCAGCAACACATGTAATATTATCTCATGATGCTTAACAATACAACATCTGTTTGCGCTACGACAATTAATAAGCGTTTCAAAAATATCGACAACCACCTTCTTCATGAGGGAAGGGGCAGACCTACACATCTTTATCCCATATCTTCGATGATCACATGTATCTTTGTCTCATGATGTATGACCATACAAAATTTGGGTACGCTACGGCAGTTAGAATAGTTAATGGTTAGAACGCAAATTATAAGCATTTAAAAATTTCAATCCTCATCACGTGGGTGGGGGGGGTCTCCAATCATCGCATGTGACATTGTCTCATGATATTTTACCATACAAAATCTGCTTGCGCTACGGTAATTTGATAATTTGAACTCGAGATGCAGGGCCCGCTTAAGATTTAGAAGTAGGGGAAGCCTGACGTCAGCCCCCCTTTTACTCTGCCAATTATGCTTCAACAATTTGAAATTTTATCATCAAAATTTCGAATAAATAACATTTTTAATATCAAACTAAAACTAACTATCTATATACATATAAAAAATGTTTATTATATACATAATTATACATAAAAAATTAATTTTGTAAATGAATTTACAAATATGAAACATGTGCAAATATTTTAATTTCAAAATATATTTTATGCTTTACAAATTGCAGGATTTACCAATGCTAAGAACAATGCAGGGGCAACAAATATTTGACGTAAATGTATGCTTGGCTGCAACACTATTTTATAAACTTCTTCTTTATAAACAGAAATTTGGTATCACCTGAATGCTAATTACTTACCCCTTTATTTAAATAACCTATTCTTCATATTTTATATCATTTCTCCACTCTTTATGGATATAAACAATATATAATTATACAGATTAAATTTTCTGTTATTTTTAGCACGTTTGAATTTAAAATGTAAAACATAAGAAAAATGAAAATAAAATGCATTTAATCACTGTTTTTATACCATTTATTAAATCAACAGAACAAAAATAGAATATAAATGTGTCAGTAATATAGTCTAAGGGAAAATTTAGTAGCTATAATTTAAAAAAAATACATTTTTTACCCTGACTGAAAATTTCCCCCCCTAAAAATTAATTTTGAAAGGTAAATTTGGGGGGCCCCTTTGTATTTCAGTAGGTAAGCTCGGGCTTCACGGGCCTATTCGATAAACAGGCCTTGTCGAAATGTAAGCGTTTTATATTTTCGATCCTCAAAGTGGTGGGAGGGGGGACTCTCTGATTACCATCTGTAGCATATGTGTGACGTTGTCCACGCACGCAAAATTTGAGCACGCTGCCACAATTTGGTCACTAGTTATAAGAGTTTAAATTTGTCGGGATCTTATATTGAGCTTTTTGCAAAATTTAGGGGTTCGATAAAAAAAAAAAAAAAAGTAAAATAAAAGACAAAAAAAAAGGCCTCCGGTAATGGCCCACATCATGTTAAACCATATTACGTTTGGCTGGCCTATGACAGTTAGAATCCGAGTTATTCGGGGCGAGGGGGGATGGCAAGGGACCGGAATAACATCGGTGTCAAAACGGCGGGACCGAAAATGTTCGGCTTCATGCATTGTCAGCCTCAGCATGGCAGCTTCAAGAGATCCCAGGTTCGAATCTTGGCCCGGACATTTTTCGTCCAGTTGGAAAATTACAACTCATATTGTTTCTGGTCTACTACACCAAGATCGGGAAATAACTGAACTGTATTCAGGAGTTGGGGGGGGGGGGGGGGGGGGAGGTGTTTCAATTTCAACTCATTTCAAACAGTTCAGTTTGCGCTACTTAACCACTCCCAACGATTCAGATATTGAGCTCAAATTTAAGTTTAAGTCTAAGCTTTTGAAAGCATTTAATCAGATACAAAAAATAACGGTAGAAAATAGTTGTTCGTTACTCCAAAGTCTAAAGCGCCCTCTGTGCACATTTTTTTAACTTTATCTTTAAAATTTATTTTTAAGAAAATACTGACATAAAGAATAGTTTTAGCGAAAACCGCAAACGAATCGACCAATTTTTCCGTTTTTTATAATCATTTGAAATTTTGGACCCTAAACTTTAATGGCGCCTATCTCCTTCGGGAGACGTTTGGGACCCTTAGTTTCCTATTTAATATTGTTTGTCTTGATGTGTGCTATCACCCCTTAAAATTTTGCCCAAGAGTTTAGATTCACCCTGTATATGATGCATATATAAGCTTTGTGGTGATCTTGAAGAAATCATAGCTACAACCATGACATAATCGTAATTGCGGGGCCCGCTGTAACACGAAAGTACCATTTTCTGTTATTTATTCATTATTTTTCATTTATTATGTTTTAGTATTATTGGTTTTTTTTTTTTTTTTATATTTACCATTTTTAACAATGTTATGTATTTAATAAGGTTCAATTACTGTTTTGAACATGATTGGCAACGATGAAAAAGATTGGTAATTGGCAATCATTTTTGGCGATCTATCTCCTGACCCGGATAATACGCAAGTACCTTGAATGTTTATAAAAGAGTGGGATTTTTGAACACTATTTTTACTTTTATACTTATTACCTTCATAATAATTAACAAAATGCTTTCATTTTCGTAATTCGCCTTCCTTTTATTTCACCTGTCATCTACATTTAAGCCGCTCAGTCTTTCCTCTCTTTTCAAAATACCATGAATCGTTTAATCGATAACGATTTGCCACGATCAATTCAGAGAACGAATCATCTCTTTTAAAAGGAAATTCGCATTCCCTAATTATCTTCCCCCAAGATGCTAAATGTCTTGTTCTTCAAAAGGTCTTGTGCGAGGAAACATTTCTTTTAAAAGGAACGAACGGCAATAGAAAAATTAATTACTCGCGGTATTGTACAAAAGAGGAACTAATCTAAGAAATACGCTAAGATTTAAATGGTTTTGTTAATATCTTTGTTAAAAGTTGTTTTCATTGTTTCATAAAAGAGACCGAGCACGAAGAAAAACCTAATTATAATCATTAATTTCAAACGCATTTCTGGCCGAGCTATATTAAGCAAAAGCATGTGTGTCAACGATGAATCATTGTAGCAAATGTATTAACTTCTAAACACCACGCAATTTAAACTTTTTATACCGTCGAATCGGAAAAAAAGAATATTTTCGAACGCAATTTGTTTGAAAATTGTATCTTAATTTACCGATATTTTATGGCTTTAAAATAATTTTCAAGTATGAATTAAAAGAAGAAAAATCTGTCTGGTAAAAAAAAAGGCATAAAACCCGATTGCGGAAGATTAACCGGTATGCACTTAAAACAATGTAAATAATTCAGCAATTGTTTGTTTCCGTGTAATATTCCAGAACTAAATTGTCAAATGAAGTTAAAACTTCCCAAATATATAAATAAGTAAATATAACACGAATTTAACAGATATATAATAGAACTCCGCATTAAGACATAGACACTGAAATAATCAGAATCAAATAGGTTGCTATAAATAGTTAAACCTTTAGTGAATTATCGCTGACATGCGAGTAATACGAAAGTATACCAAAAAGGCTTTCTGGTGTCGTTAGTTAGGCAATCTTAGACCATATACTGAATGTAAAAAATCTATTGTAGTTTTCAATTGAAAGTGATTTATACCTACGCTTTGTGCACTGGGCAGTATATTGATTATCATCTTTAACCTGGATAGCCCGTGTCGGATCGCCTAGTATATATGATGAGTTTTTGTGACCAAATTGCGACACATGTGGACCGAAAAATCGGCTAAATACGTCATGTCGCTGCTGCTGATTTTATCCAAGCTTGTCTCGGTGCGACATGATAAATTTTCACTGGTAGTGACTTTTCATAATTTCGATTTTAAAATGTTATTTATTTATAAGTTATTTGTTTATTTATTTATATTTTAATTGGACAAAATAAGAGTTTCAAACCTAACACATACAGGGTAATATAAAATAATTCACATATGTTACCATCTTTAGGCGGTTACTGCTTATTATATTTTATATATGCTAGAAATATTTTCTAGATGCTAAATTTTTGTATAAGTTACGAAATGAGTTCTTACGAAAGAAGTTCTATGTACAAATAGTACGAAATGAGTTCTTATAAGGGCCGTACAAAATAATTGGAATATATTACCACCTACGGAAAATTATTATTTGAAATTGTTTTCATTAATGCTGTTTGTTTTTTAACAGAACGGAATTTTATTTTCGATACAAAACTCTAAAAATACAGTGGCCTCTCTCTATTCTGAACACTCATGGGACCGATCAAAAATGTTCAGATTATGGGGGTTTTCATAATAGAGGGAGATTGAGAAATGCATTACTACTGCTACTATATATTGTGTTTATAGACTGTATAGAATACTTAGCCTGGTTAACCATGCAAGTTACTGAGATGGAGGTGCTAAATTTAGAAACTATTAAAATTTTAATTAAAAAAATTATATTAAAAGATTTTTACAAATCATACAATTACATACATACAATACATTACTTGAAAACATAATCGGTACATTACTTAAACAAGAACGAAAAATCATGCATCAAGCATAGATTATGTAACACTTTCCAACGTTTCCAAAATAATTTTACGAATCATACTCTTTAATAAGCTAAAAGATAACATCTAAGTAATCCGAATACTTTTATTCAGCCCTGTATAGGATCTATAGATTTGTATATATACTACATAGGATGCTAAATTTTAGTTCAGTTAGGGAACACGTAGCACAGTTTAAAATTCTCCGTCTGGAGTTAAATAATACGGAAATGTGTTCCCGAACTTTTGTGCTTCCCTGTATAGGATCTACAGAATTTATACACACCACGTAATATACAAAAAGCGATTTAAAATTAAAATCGCATTCAGTAACTTAAAACGCACTTCCAAGAATTATTGTTAACATACAGTAGAGAATTCTTTTGTGTGTCCCTGTAAATGAACGATGACTGCTATACACACAATATTCTGTAGTAAGTCTCTTGTAATGAACCTTATATAAATTTCAATGCGTTTAAAATAGTGAAACATTATTTAAATAAACCGCAGACGATTTTTCTCCATAGACGTAATGTAACGGAATTCTTTTGACTGTCCCTGTAAAGTAAGTATAAGTGCTATGCACACCCTATTCCATATTAAGCTTCTTCTAATGCACCTTAGTGATATATATAAATTTCAATGCGTTTAAAATAGTGAAACATTATTTAAATAAACCGCAAATGATTTTTCCTCATAGACCGCAATGTAACGGAATTCTTTTGAGTGTCCCTGTAAAAAAACTATAAGTGCTACACACTTCCGTTGAAATAGGGAACATGCTATAGATAACGATTATAACATATAAAAATTGCAGGGCAATCCGAGCATATTTACGGGAGTTAGAGCACGGACAGACGGCAGACGGCAGACGGCCAGACGGCCAGACAAACCGAAGTCATAAACACTTTTCAACTAGGTTGGAAAGTGTTAAAAAGTGAGTAATTTTAGTCTGTTTTTGCACTGTGTATGCTTGTGCAGTGTACATGTTATCTAGTTGTTTAAGAAGTAGAAAGGCTTCCGGATGTTGTTCAGCCGCATAGTTCAACAGGTCTTGAATCCCTTGGTCATATTGCTTGAAGGTAATCGTACTTCTTGTTTCATCGGTCTCTTCTGGTTCTGCTTCGTCTTACCCTCTTCCTCTTCAACAATGTTGTCGCAAACAGGAAGGTTTAAGCTTCGAGATAAGCTCCAAGTTCAATTTCAGTATGAAGCGCCTGAAGAATTGACCCCATGTCACTCACAGCTGTTGCTTCTTGGTCCCCTATCCTTGATTGCTCATTCTCACACGAGAATCCAGCTTTGTAGAAGCATTTTTGGATGGTGTATTCATTCCAAGCCATTGATATCCAATGGACAGCATCCATGAGATTGACCTTCTTTGTTACTTCGGTTGCCGAATTTGCCTCCTCCATCACCACGGACATTTTCTTCAAAAAATGAATTCGGTAGTGAGCTTTAAAGGTCTTGATTATTCCTTGATCCAGTGGTTGGATTATAGAAGTACCGTTCGGTGGCAGGAACTTCAGGCTCACGTTTCTCAGCTGCACATTTGTGTATGATCTGGCATTATCCACAAAAAGAAGAATTTTTCTTCCTTCTCTCTTCATCATCTCGTTAATGCCCTCCAACCATTGTGGGAAAATTGTGTATGTCATCCAGGCTTTTCGATTTGATTTATAGTGCACATTCAATGATGCTATCTTCACATTTTTGAGGCATCGTGATTTTTCACTTTGTAAAATCCCAAGTGGTTTGAGCTTCTCACCCGTAAAACTTGCACAGAGCACGACGGTAAATCTTTCTTTTGACATTTTTCCGTCCACGCATTTCTCGCTTCTTTCTGCTGGTGTTTTATTTGGAAGAGCTCTGAAAAACAGACCGGTTTCGTCGGCATTGAAAATGTCAGCAGCATCCAAATCCTTCATTATATCCGGAAGCTTTCTTTTCCATTCCCCCACAGTGTCGATATTTACGTCTGCAGCTTCACCAATGACTTTTTTTAATTCGATGTTATGCCGACTTTTGAAGCGAGTCAGCCATCCTTCTGATGCCTTGAATTCCATGATTTTCACCTTTTCTGCAAAACCCATAGCAATCTGCTGTAGCAGAATTCCGGTGACAGGAAGATTCTTCATTCTCATTTTGCAAAAAACTTCCAGACGTGATTGTATATGTTCTCGTTTCCCGTTTTCTCTTCGAAAATTCTACACTTTGAGAAAGGTTTATTTGCTTCAAAAGCGGCTATAATTTTTTTCTCTTTCTTGCTGATGGCGTTGACTTGACCAACTGAAATTCCAAATTCAGATGCAATTTTTCTTTGACTTACTTTTGATTTTAATTTTTGAACAACTTCGTATTTTTCCTGAAGCTTCAGTTCTTTCCGTTTTTTCGTTTTCCTACTTATTTCTGGCATATCTGCGTAAGTGTTGTGCCTCTTTCCCTGCAACGATAGTGAAATGGCGAAAAAATGTTACCTTTGCTGAGCATAAAGGAAGAAAGAAACAGAATCAATAATGCTGCCAACCAGGTGTGCAGAAAAGAAATCATAATCCTTTTTTGACCACTCCCTCTAACACCTGTTGGCTCTTATCTGACATTGGGAGGTGGACATTTCTGTTGCGCAATCTTTTTATTTTTATCTTAGCTCGGAAGAGGGAGAATCACGTGACATTTTTTTTGCATTATTTTTTCTTGTATCTCTTTGCCTAATAATTGATTGTTTTGATCATTTCATTTAATTTGATTATCATGATTTACTTTTTCTGAAAGGCAACAATTTCATATCTGCACTTTTTTGTTTATTAAAAATATAAGAATGTTCTAGTTAGTTGAGCAAATGTACGGTAAAGACAAAAATATTCTTTCGAATTCTTTTTTTCTTTTGGTTATAATAAATGTTTTGTTTGTTTTGTTAACTGAAGATTTTATCTGAATTATTCAAACAAATTTCAGTATCGGGTAGATCTTAAAATCTAGAAATGATTTTGTCTGTTTATTTTTAAATCGAGTTCATTGAACCCTTTTATTCTTCTGCCATAATTTTTTCGAATTCCCATGATGCGGGAATTTCTCGCATTCCGACTGCAAACACACGTTCAGATTACAGAGAGGCGGGTTAGAATGGGGATCAAAAGTAGCGTTCATAATAGTGGGGTGTTCAGATTAGAGGTGTTCAGAATACAGAGATTTCATCTTTTGTTAAGTCTATGGAGTTTCGCCGGGACCGTCAGAAAGTGTTCATAATACCGGGGTGTTCACATTAGAGAGTGTTCAGATAGAGAGAGTCCACTGTATTTTTTTCAGTATTTTATACTATTGTTATGCTGTAAATGTAATTTTACAGACAGTATTGGACATTGGCTGGTATAGTCGAATTTTGGCGGCAAATTTGGCTACTTTGGCAACAAAATCTGACGTTAATCGCAGTTATTCGGAAAGTTCTAGAAATTGAATCTCTATGAGACGTAGAAACCTATCTACTGAAAGTTATCCAAATTATCTATGATGGAATTACAAGAGTTTTCTCACTAATATCAAAGATATAAATAGATATGCTCGATAGTTAGTGAGTGAATTAGTGAAGTGACAAGCCATTGCCCGCTATATTAAAGATTGCAGCAATTACCTTGCATACAATAACAGTTGTTGTTTAAAAATTCTGTCTGAGGTAAATCATCTAATTAAAAAAAAAAAAAACTTGCATTATATAGTTTCCTTCAATATAACTCTAAAAGTCATGTTCTTTAAAAGATCTTGCATGAGACGTTTGGTCTCTGTTTTTCTCTTCTGTATACAATCGGCCGAACAAAAAAACACGCCATACATCTTAATTATCAAATTTTCCAAGAAAAAAAAAGAAATTGGCCGTTGTATTGGAAATTATCGCTTTTTTCAATTTATGTTTAAAAAATAAATTTAGGTGGTCCATACTAAAATTGTACCAAACTCTGCAATTTTCATTACGAACACCTAATTTTGACAGCATATTTGATTTTTTTTTTTTTTTTTTTTTTTTTTTACATACATTTTACCTTCGGATACGGAAGTCATTCGGTGAAAAAGTTTAGGAATTATATGCAATTTAAATTTGGAACTCCTAATGCTAAATTCATTTTTAATTGTTGCAAAACAGATTGCAATGAGGGTTTTCTTCTTTTTTAAGCGTAACTCAAAAACTATCTTGGTTGAGGTACTAAATTGATTGAGCTGTAATTTTGGATTCGCATATTTTAAGCTACTAAAATCAAGTTCTGTTAAAATTTTTCTAGGTTACAATTCATATTTTTTTTTTCGAAAGTTTATTACAAAAAAATTATTTTCTAAATTAATTTTCGGAAAAAATAAATTGTTGTCATATTGGATTGTCTATTGTGTCATTCTCCCCCCAAAAAAACTTACACAAATTATCATAATTTAAAAGCCGTTACGCCGGCAACCTCTGAAGGGTGTTGGTCAATCAGGGTTTTGCCAGTAAAAATGTTTTACAAACAACGTTAACTGGAACAGGCTAACGAATTAACGAATGCCGTTGACCACTTGCTACGCTATGAACGGACATATTACCCTGTCTGAAATTTGTGTATATAAAGGTCAAGTCTATTAAACAAACTTTATAATGTTTTGGTGTTAAGGAGGTTGGTCAGTCAGATCTCAAATTCCCCTCGCTAATGTTAAACTTATGAGCGTGGAATATATTTTTATTTTTAAAATATCTCATCAGGAAATTAATATTTTTTTAATTATTTTTTCTGTGTACTCTTCTTAAAGCATATCCCTTTCTTTTTTTAGCTGACAAAATATTTCTAAAATATATATTTAATTTTATTTCTAAAATAATTTTAATAATTTTAATTTCTAAAAGATATATTAATTTTATTTAATTTATAATGATGAGCTTACTCTCAGCTCATTAGCTTTTAACACATAAAATATTAAACTAAGCATAAATTTTAGAAATATTTTGACAACTAAAAAAGAAAGAGACATCCTCTAAGAAGGGACACAGAAAAAATAAGTTAAAAATATTAATTTCTTGAGGAGATATCTTAAAAATACGAATATATTCCACGCCCATTTGTAATATCATTGCCCAACACATTTAACTGAGCATCTGTTTAGTTTATTTTGCTTTTAATTACAAACTAACTGAACTTTAAATTTTACTTTAATACTGTTTTGACAAATATACTTTTTAAATATCAATACTAGTTAAAATGCAACAAAAATCCATCACACGAATTTAATTTTAATTTAATTATTCAATCCTTTTTTAATAAAGCCATTTTGCCAGAAAAAAAAATCTTAATAAATTATTTATTTATATGCTCAACTGCCCATGACAAAGAGCGTCAAAATCATTTCGTCAAATTACAAAAGCGGAATATATATATTTTTAATCTGTTCTTTCATTTATCCTCATCAAAATTAATGAAAGAAGCATTAAAGAAAAAATATGAATCCTAGAAAATGTTTGTTTCAAAAACCCTGCGGCGTAAAATATTGAAATGGAGAACCAATGAAATGTGTCACGTAATGAAATATCTAAATTGGCACAGTTCTTTTATACGTGTGACTCCAGAGACGGAAAACATTGGAAGTTCTCGGGGTAAATAATAAGTTCAATTTTGAAATGTTCTCGAGTTTTTTTTCTTATTTTCCAAATTACTGCGGGTTAATTAGCTCCACATTTGTTTATGGGAAAATAATTCCATGAGCTTCATCTTTTACTTCATTTGAAATAATACTGATTACAGCTGTTACCGCAAAGAGAGATCAGTTACAAGCAATTTTTATTGAAAGTCACACATAAAGGTATAATAGGAGATAGCTATTCGCAACATAAATAAGTAACGAAAATATTATTTTGTATACAACTTTTTAAAATTATTTTTTAGTGTCAGAGTGCTGTTGTTTTTAATATAAAAGGAAAATGTTGTGACTAAAAACCAACATAAAGTGCAAAATTTTAATTGCGAGCCAAAGTTGCTATTATTAATTTAAAACTTTTTTATTTTGAAAGATATACATTGCATTCCTTGCCGTGTAACGGAAATAAATCCCTATCATGGAAAAAAGGGACATGCATGGGTATATCGAAAGGGGACGAAGAAAAAAATTACAAAATCTTGCTTATCGATAACATTAAAAATCTGCTTTATCTGTAGATTTTATTTATATTCCAGATAGAGAAATATATCTTGAAAAAAATAAAAAATATTTATTTATCTTAGCCTACTCAAGTGCTGACAGAAAATTTCAATAAAGCATTTTTTACTTTTTATTAAAATACTAACATAATTTGAAAGCTTCTTTAGATACTGTGTACTGATATTATATAAATTCCTATAACAGTGATAACAATAATAAAAACTATTATCTATTTCACGTATTAGGTCGACATTTTGTCAGTAAATAAATTGGAATAAAATGTTCAAGTATTTGGACTGACAAACACCCATGACAAACAGCATCAAAATCATTTTATTAAATTGCAAAAGCTAAATATTTTTAATTTGTCTTTTTATTTAACCTCATTAAAATTAATGGAAGAAGAATTAAAGAAACGTGATGCATCGTAGAAAATGTTTGTTTCAAAAATCCTGCGGCATAGGAAGAAACGATGAAATGTGTCGCATCATGAAATATCTAAATTGACATAATTGTTTTCTTTCTGCATCTCCAAAGACTAAACACGACAAAGCTTTTTAGGAAAACAATAAAATCAATTTTATAATGTTCTTGAGTTTGTTATTTTCCAAAATACCGTGGGTTAATTCACTCCGCGTATGTTTACACATTTTAATTATGTGGAAATTTTTCCATATGCTTCATATTTTACTACTTTGATATGATATTGAGTAATTTATGAAAAATATCCTTAAACAAATGCTACCTTATAAGATAGACCAACCAGCAAAGGCAATTTATTATAGAAGGTGACACACAAATATAACAGGAGACGCACAAAGAAAACAATTATGCCAATTTAGATATTTCATTACGTGATATATTTCATTGTTTCTTCATTTCGATATTTTACGCTGCGGGTTTTTTAAACAAACATTTCTTGCGCTATATTCTATTTATTTAATTCTTTTTTCATTAATTTTGATGAGGATAATCGGAAATAAATCGGAAAAAAGTATTCGTGTCGCCGATCACTGATGACAAAAAGCTTCAAAATCATTTTATTAAATGATAAAGCATCTGCTAAAGCGAAATTATTTTTAATTTGTCATCCTTTGATTTACCCTCATCAAAATTAATGAAAAAAGAATAAATAATTAAAAAAAAAAAACAGGATGTATCGTAGAAAATGTTTGTTTCAAAAATTCTGCGGCGTAAAAATATTGAAATGGAGAAACAATGAAAAGCGTCATATAATGAAATATCTAAATTTGCACAATTGTTTTCTTTATGCATTCCCAAAGTCGAAATACGGTAGAGGTTTTTTTGGGAAAAAAATAAAGTCATTTTTAATTTTTCTTGAGTCTTATTTGTTATTTTCTCGAATACCTCAGGTTAATTAATTCCATATTTTTACACATTTTATTTGTGAAGAAATATTTCCAGATGCTTCATCTTTTATTACGTTTGATATGATATCGATTAAGTTATGAATAATTTCCTTAAACAGATGTTACTGCATAAGATTGACCAAAGGCAATTTATATTGAAAGTCGCTCATGCAGATAATAGCAGGTAGAATATTTGTTCAATAAATTATTGACTAAAGTAGTATTTTACTTTCGATATTTTCTTTTTTAGCACAAATATTTTACGGCTTTTTAACACTTTTCAACATGTTTGAAATGTTAAAAGGCAGAAAACCAATGTTAAAAATGCACAAATAATACACAAAAAAGCAGAAAACAGCTGTTTCAAATCCACAAGCTAGAATCTTCTTCAGTGCAACAAAGAGCAAAGCACAGCGTGCTAGAAAAAACAAGACTGGACAAAGTGACAGAAAGGCGGTGGCTTATATACCCGATACGGGTAGAGAACGCCAAAAAGTATCCAATGAGAAGAAAGCAGCATGAAATCTCGGTCGTTTTGCCCAGTCTTGTTCTTTCTAGCACGCTGTGCTTTGCGCTTTGTCGCACTGAAGAAGAATTTCGCTTGTGGATTCGAAACAGCTGTTTGCTGTTTTTTTGTGTATTATTTGTGCATTTTTAACATTGGTTTTCTGCCTTCTAATATTCTTGCACAAACGTTTTGATTTGCTATTTTTGTGTTTAAAAAGTGTTTATGACTTCGGTTTGTCTGTCTTTCCGTACTCGAACTCGCGTAAATATACTCGCATTGATGTGTAATTGTATATGTTATTGAGGTTTACCATGGTTAGTTCAGTATTAAAAATAGAGTGTATAGCATTTATAGATCGTTTACAAGGGACACAAAAGAATCCCATTACATTATGGTATATGAAAAAAAATCGTTTACAGTGTATTTTTATGATGTTACACTATTTTAAACATATTGAAAATGATATACAGTACTGAGATGCACTTCAAGATGCTTACTGTAGAACAGGCTGTGCATAGCATTTATCGTTCATTTACAAAGACACACAAAATAATTCGTTTACAGTACTGTCTATGAGCGATAATTGTTACAAGTACGTTTTCAGTTGTGACATGTCTTTTTTTATTTAACTATATTTTTTTTATTACTTGGTGTTTGTAAATTCTGTCGATCATGTACAGGGCTGCACAAAAGAATTCAAGTACATTTCCTTTTACTGACGGAAATTGCTGAAGGGGAACTTTCAGTTCCTAAATGGACTAAATTTCTTAGCATACTATATGTAGTTTATATACAAATCTGCAGATCATATACAAGGCTTCACAAAAGAATTCTAATACTTTTCCGGTTATTGATGGTGATTACTGAAATCCGGTTTTAAAATTGTGTTATGCATCTTTCAAATTGTTTACTTAGATATTTAAAGATTTACTGATCTTGAACCAATCCCGTATTGATGAAAATCCGTTAGCCAGGCATATTTTTACTTTAAAATAAATTTAGAATTTCTTTAATTATGATTTTTAAATATGTATGATTTAAAAACTTATCAGTACGTATCAGTGATTTTAAATTTATCAGTACGATACTTTTCATTCATCATTGTATCTATTGTGATTTTTAATCCCGTCAACAATAATAATAAAAAAATAATAATAAATTGTTAGTTACATTAATAATTCATCTAGTGAATTATTTATTATATCTTTTTTATAGGTCGGTATTTTGTCAGTATACTAATAACCAGTCGTTGGGGGCCACCGTAATACTTACCCACTATGGATATGCATAATATAAAATATGAAAATAAAACATGTGTAAACTATTTATAAAATACATTGCAATTCGAATAAAATCCTGGCTTGATGACGTCCTAAACTTTTAAATGCTCTATTACTGAATTGCGTAAAAGAAACATCTTTATAAATCCAAAATCGATAATCATATTAACTAACGGTTTACTGCGTCGGATTAAGCGTCTCATTTCCAATTAACCCTTTCACGCTCAAGGGAAATATTTTTCCCTTCTACAAAAATCGCTATCGATTGTTCAATTATTATTGAATCGATATTTTTTTTTTACTAAATGTCAAAATAAAACGTATGTCCAAGGCGGCAAATGTGTTTCTGAACGAATAAAAAAAAAAAGAACTGTCAAACTTTATTGTGCCAAAACCAAAACATTCACGGGCTGAACTAATAATATCTTGAATGTTTTTTATATTACAAAGCAATAAATAAAATACCGATATAATAAACCTAACTCTTCGTTATTACAAAGTAATAAATAAAATACCGATATAATAAACCTAACTCTTCGTTTATTTACTTTTATGGTCCATAGGGGAAAATATTTCCCATGAAATTATAGGAAGCCTATACACCCTGCTATGTTTTTCTGGTGATATTCTCTTACTTTACAGCCACAATAGCTAAAGGACTTGAGAAAATTAGAATACCATAACTATTTATTTTACTTTTCTGATAATTTTTATTATGTTTTTTGTATTACAAAGCAATAAATAAAATACCGATATAATAAACCTAACTCTTCGTTTATTTACTTTTATGGTCCATAGGGGAAAATATTTCCCATGAAATTATAGGAAACCTATACACCCTGCTATGTTTTTATGGTGATATTCTCTTACTTTACACCCACAATAGCTAAAATATTGTGTTGTATTGGCATATTTAGTCTTGGACATCTTATGGTCCTGTAAGGGTTAAAGTATATCTTTGAATTGAAATTTGAAAGAAATACAGGGTCATGAAAAATCGAAGAGTGTGGAAAATAGGATTAGAAATATCTCGGCAACTCATTATCCGATCGACTTCATTCTTTTTGCAAAATTTATGTTTTTTATTGTCTTTTATAGGGGAGACCGGTACACACTGGACCTATGGGCACAGTGGACCACCCCCTAATATTTTATTTATTTAATTTTTTTTTAAGTTTCTCTTATATCCTAATAGACAACAGCACTGTACTGATTATATATAGCCTTCAGAAAATATGTTTAGCTCAGATTGAATTATTTTGTCCTGATTGGTTGTTTTGAGCTTCAAGTAAAATTTTTCATCATCATATTTTTATTGTTTTAGTGTTTAATAAATAGTGTTTGATAAATAAGATAAAACAGCTTTTTGCAAAGCTAAGGTACTTGTTTTTATTTAACTTTAAAGTTAATATGTTTAAAAGAAAGCTATAAACAATATTAATATGATTATTTATTGAACTTCAACATGGGGCACAGTGGACAGCCCACTCCTGGGGCACAGTGGTCCACAATCCACTCTGTTCCTGTAATGCAGAATGTTCAAAATATTTAATAATTGCTTATTTTCTATAAAGAATTATTGTTTTAAAGTAGTTATTTAACTGTAAAATAAAGTAAACAAAGAAAAATAACAATTTATTTAACATAGTAAGAAATATTTTGTTTTGTATTTACTGCCTTTGATAAATATAACTGTAGTCTAATTGGGGATGATTCTATTCAAGTAAGATTCATGAGACGCAAATTGAATGAAAATCAGTTTATTTTTCCTGAAACTGCAGATGAATCTGTAGTTGATGTCATTGATTTCATAATATTGTTCCCAGACCCAAAAGTATTTCAGGAAAATTCCAGGTTCAATCTTACTCATAAGTATTTTGGAATTTCATTTGCAAATTTTAATGTGCGCTGATTTTTTTGTACTTAAGTAATAACTTCAACTAAATTGCAATTGTTCCTGTATTAATCTGTTATATATTTTTTTGTTGTTGTTGTTTCAAAGTGTTATATTACTATGTTATTTTGTGTGTAAAGGGTAAATAAAAAAGAATTAGATTAATGAAAAATAGATTTATATTGTATTTCAGATAATACCTAATAGCGGTCCACTGTGCCACGGTGGGTGGACCAGTGTGCCCCAGAAGTGGGCACACTTGTCCACTTTACATGTGCATATGATTTTTTTTTAATGTATTGAAAACTATGCTTTGAGAAAATTATGATGAATGTACAAAGGTTTAAGGAATATTCAAAAATATTTTCATACAGATCGGTTTGTCCGTTAAAGAGGAAAAAAAAATTAACTGAAAAAGTGGTTAGCTGTGTACCAGTCTCCCCTATTCATTCCTTAAAATAAACAATTTCGAAAATTTTTATGTACCTTTTATCAGTAAGAATGTTTCGAGAGTCTGAAAAAAATAGTTCCGGATAATTGAAGTTACTGAAATTCGATAAGCTTCTTTCCATTATTATATACTAAGTACATACCAAATTTCAAGTATCTATCTCAATTTGTTCTGGAGATAGAGCGTTTACAGACACACACACAGACGGACGGAATTTTTTTTTCTAAAAATCTTGTTTTTGGAATCTCCAGTGTCTGTAACATGTAAATCCTTCAAAAAAAAAATTTCTATTTCCAAAACGATTACAAGATTTACCCTATACTACGTATGATGGGTAAGTAAAAATGAAATAACATATTCCCAAACACCATGACAATGGAACGTCAAAATTATTTTAACCAGACACAAAAGCAAAATATCTTTTAATTTGTTCTTTCATTTATCATCATCAAAACTAATGAAAGAATAATTAACAAAACTGGATAAACCCTAGAAAATATTTGTTTCTATATCTCAAAACCCCGCAGCGTAATATATTGAAATAAAGAAACAATGAAAACGTTGTCACATAATGAAATATCTAAATTGACACAATTCTTTAATAAGTAACGTCTCCAAAGCCGAAATACGTCAGAGGTTTTCGAGGAAAATAATAAAATTATTTTGAAATGTTCTTGACTTTTTTTTTTTAATTTCTTACTTTACAAAATACCGCGGGCTAATTATAACTCTGCTTTTTGTACGTTTTATTTGTGCGGAAAAATTTCCCCATATGCTTCATCTTTTACTGCACTTGATATGATATTGATTAAATTATGAATAATTTCCGTAAACAGATGTTACCGCTCAAGACAGACCAGTATAGGGAATTGATACTGAAAGGCACACTTAAATAAATAAAGATAACAGGCGAGAGAATATTCGCATAAGAAATTAGTAACTAAAATATTATTTCATCTTGATATGTATTTAGCGCCAGAGTGCCTTTGTTTTTAGTATTAAAAAAAATGCTGTATATATATAAAAATAATTATAATGGTAATCTTCGGTTTGAACCGTGATGAATCCGATTTATGCAGTTCTTTAGTTAGCCGTTATAAAATAATAATTTAAAAAAAAACAGTGGCAGTCAAATGTTGAAAAATTCCTATCTGGAATATAAAATTGTGTCAGACACGTTCTTGGAATTTTGAAAACTTTAATGAAAAAGGAATAGATGTGCAGGATGAAATTGGAAGATCAGTGCACTGAAAAAAAAAATGTTGATTTTACAGTATAATACTGTCATCCCAGCTTCTAGTATTATACCGTAAAATTAACAGTAATGAGTAACCGTAAAATAAGCAGTAATACACTACCACGCATGCACGGCTGTGTATTACTGCTTATTTTACTGTTACTTTTACGGTTTAATACTGGCAGCTGGGGTGCCAGTATTATACTGTAAAATCAATATTTTTTTTCCATTGTGGTATCTTAATTCTGGTAGAAAGAGCAAGCAGCCTACAAAATTGCAGGCAGTTAGTCAGAAAAGAAATGATCAAACTCATACGCCGCATCTTCGTTTAAACTTTCTCAAGTATTATTGATTTGATGAAAGTACATGAATCATTAGATACCCGTTAGATAAAAAAATATATAGATAATTTTGAATTTAAAGATAAGGATAATTTTGAAAACTTGATAAGTTATAGTAAAGCTAAAAGCCAGCCAATACTACGTTATACAATAATTTTGGAAACCCTGATGTGAGAAGCGTATTACATATAGACAAAATAACGAAAGGGCAGTTACCGCTTAGCTATTATATGATTCAAACTCATACGCCACATCTTCGTTTTAACTTTCTCAAGTATTGATTTGATGAAAGTACATGAATCATTAGATACCCATTAGATAAAAAAATATATGGATAATTTTGAAAACTTGATAAGTTATAGTAAGGCTAAAAGCCAGCTAATACTACGTTATATAATAATTTTGGAAACCCTGATGTGAGAAGCGCATTACATAGACAAAATAACGAAAAGGCAGTTACCGCTTAGCTATTATATGATTCAAACTCATACGCCACATCTTCGTTTTAACTTTCTCAAGTATTGATTTGATGAAAGTACATGAATCATTAGATACCCATTAGATAAAAAAATATATGGATAATTTTGAAAACTTGATAAGTTATAGTAAGGCAAAAAGCCAGCTAATACTACGTTATATAATAATTTTGGAAACCCTGATGTGAGAAGCGCATTACATAGACAAAATAACGAAAAGGCAGTTACCGCTTAGCTATTATATGATTCAAACTCATACGCCACATCTTCGTTTTAACTTTCTCAAGTATTGATTTGATGAAAGTATACATGAATCATTAGATACCCATTAGATAAAAAAATATATGGATAATTTTGAATTTAAACATATGGATAATTTTGAAAACTTGATAAGTTATAGTAAGACTAAAAGCCAGCGAATACTACGTTATACAATAATTTTGGAAACCCTGATGTGAGAAGCACATTACATAGACAAAATAACGAAAAGGCAGTTACCGCTTAGCTATATGTGATTTCAAACTCAAGCAATTGGAAAAAGAAGAAATTTATAACGACCCTGAAAAAGAGCAAAGTTAATTCTGTAGTCGGGATATTCCTTTTGTTTCATTTTATTATTATTATTATTTATGTTGATGACTAAAGATTAGAATTTGCATGAGATCGTTTAAGGATAGAAAAGCTTAATTATTTCTTTCATTTGTTTAGATTAGAAAAACAGTTTGATTAAATCAATCAGTTATAAAAAGGTATATTTAATAAAGAAAAGGGGCACAATTTAAAAACCATAAGTGATTTCACTTCACAAGAATAATATACCATGATAAGAAAATTGCCTTATTGGAAGATTTTATTTCCAGAGTGACTAAGATACTTTATATTTTAAAATTTTCATTGACTCCTCACTGGTACATCAATAAAATCTGCAGATAAAGCAGATTTCTAATATTTCCAATTGACAATCTCTAAATTTTTTGTGATATTTCTTAGTTTCCATAATCGGGATGCCTATCTCTTTCCAAAGAACCAAGTGCCTTTTCGTATTAAAAAATGGCATACAAAATATCTCTTCAAATGAAAATTTACAAAATTTATTTTGAAGTAATTAAAAGTAAAGCTTGACACATCTTAAATGAGGAGGGGGGATAATTCATTGCTCGTGGAATAGTTTATATTAAAAGAAAATTTCGATTTAAACAAAACTTGATAAATATAGTACATATAAAGTGACTCAATTGAGGAGTCTTTCATAATCGGAGTGTTCTATAATTTTTGGTAATAATACAACAAACGAAATTAATAGTTATTCTGTCGCTAAAAATACTTTGCTACTTCAGGCTGAAAGTAATGACCTATGAGAAATTGGAAAAAGTTAGGCAAAATAAAAATGTCTAAGATACTGAAAATGTATTTATATGCTGCCCATGAAATACGGGTCTAAAAGATAGTAAGTAGAGGATTTTATTAGTTTTTTTTTTTTTTTTCTTTTCTATAACTTCAAAAGAGTTTACGGCATAAGAGAAGTAAAATTATTTATAAAAAATATATAAAACTGACTTAAAGTACTTGCCATATTTCTTTTTTCTCGAATTCACTATTTCTAAACCCAAAACGAATGTATCAAGAAATCTAACGAAAAATATAATGCAAAAAATGTGACTTTTTTGAACTATTCTGAAAGCATCTTTTATTATTTTCAACCCATTCATTGAATGCTACGACTCATTAGATTTTCTATCGTTCATCTCTAAAGAAGTAAATTTTACTTTGAAAATGGTTTCTGATAACTTTAAGTGGTTTAAAATTAATGCACTGGAGTTTATTTCTGAACAAAATTGTTTCTAAATGGTGTGCGGTAGCGCGCATGCGTTTGCAATGTAGCCAAACATATCTATTTTTAAACTAAAATTAAATAATATCGTGTAGACCTAGCTTTCCAAATAATGCGCCCATGGGCCCTATCAAATATCTGTACCCCTGTATCCTCTTCTAAAGCAGCCATACTCAACCTGCGGGCCAGACATGGGCCCGCCAACATTTTATGTGAGGCCCACAATCATTAATCCATACTCATAAAAATTAGAGGTGCACATAAAAATTATTTAAGACCTACACAATTGTTTATATATTTTTATGGAAAGGTGGAATTTGATCTGCTAGTTATAATTAATTTAAAATTATGTTAAAACATGCCAAATGTCATTTACTTAGTCAGATGTTCTTTTTACCTAAAATTTCCAAGTTGTAAAGATAAAAAACATATTTAAGAAATCAGACTTCTTCTCAATTCAAAAACTTTAATATTTTTAAATGTTAAAATATACAATGCATTTAATTTGTAATAATGTTTGATCTGTGTCGAAAATTAAAAATATATATACTACAGAGCATTATATGCGCTACTATAATATATAATTATATATATAATTTTCGACACAAATCAAATAGTATTATATATTAATTGCATTATATATTTTAACATTTAAAAAATTACAATTTTTGCATTGAGAAGAAGTCTGATTTCTTAAAGATGTTTTTATCTTTACAATTTGGAGATTATATATTATTATATTACGTCACTTTTGTTATGTTACTATTTTATTTTATTTATTTTATTATTGTACTACTTTTTTTTAACATTATCGAATAAGTATAGTGTGTTGCCGCTCGCCTAATGTGGCAAACATATATGTTTTCGGCCAGCAATTAAAAAAAAGGTTGAGTTAAAGGCTGTTCTAAAGCCAAAAAGGCAGTAGTAGAATGCTAATAAAGAAGACCATTACCTTCGTGAAATTTATGTTTTCGAGAGAAGTAAACAATTTCATTTGGAGTGGAAGAAAGAAGGAAATACGCATCTGTGTGTAATTATAAACCTTGAATACATACATATTCAATAAAATTCAACATTTTTACTATGGTATTTTATTATATATGGTAAGTTTTCAACATAATACATATTGTAAACTTGATTAAGTCACCATAACATAGAAATTATAATGTCTTCCTTTACAATAATGAAGACTTTTATGACTTATTTTTTATTTGAGTCAACTAATTGATCACAACATCCAAGTTCATTTCCATAGGTGACCTTTTCAATTGTAACCCTTAAGCACATGCGCTTATTCTTGTAACTTTGGCACACGCTGGGATAAATCTCACCCCATTTTTCTCCTATTATACTTTTAACTAAATACGTTTTTTAAAAACAAATATACTGACTTATATTGTAAAATGCATCAGTTATACTTATTTTTAGGTAAAAAATATGCTTTTTATATTTATTTAAAGATTTTGTAGTAGTTTCTGTAAAAATCGCGCTCACTTTTTTAGAAGAAAAAAATGTGACTGGTGTGAAATCTACCACGTGCGTGTACTTACCGGTTTTAACAGTGAGATACATTCTTTTGTAATACATTGGATAAAGTCCTCTCTTGGTTCATAAGTTAGTTTGGAGGACAGTAAAATCTTAATAATATTGCTTTGATTTTGTTTTGTTTTTTATTTGTAAAATTAAAAAAAAAGGAAAAGTATTTTCGAAACTTTTACTTTTCACACGGGCGCATGGGGTCCATGATTAATCCGACCCTATTTTCTTGCGTCACAACTAATTTCACGATTTTTGAATTGTAACAATTACTTATGCATCATGTGTTATTCCCCAAACCCTCTATCCTTCTTTAGGCGAGAGTCAAAAAATGTTAGACGGTCGGATACAAGTAATAAAGCAAAATCAATGCGATGCATGTGCGAGTTACTTGAACCTATAAAATCATAAACTTTCGTGGGAAGCCTTGTTGCGTGCGCGCCAAGAAATAAAATTGTCAATCAAATACCAAATACAATGTGCAAGGTTTTTGAAAAATTATGACTTGTTCTACAATGTTTGATTCCTAATTTAATTTTGTAGTTCCAAAATTCTCCTTTTTTAATTTTGTCATCCTTATTTCAATTTTATGTTGACATAGGTTGATGATTTCTATAGAAATCAACATATATCTATAACATTTAGAAGCATTTACATTATTGTTTGTTTGCCTAGATTTCTACCTAGATCATGATTCTTTTATTCTGTTTAATACTCAGAAAAAAAAACAGAAAATTCATAAAAACATTTTTTTTTCCATTAAAACAATTCATTTTATTTCTTAATTGGTATTTCAGTCTATTCCTTCAAAATTTAAAATAAAAAAATCTTTTAACATTCAAGTTTTTCTAGTAAAATATTACGGATTTTTTACAACTTAAAATTACCGTATTTAGTCACGTATTTTTTTGCCTTTTTTCTTTAACCGAAAGGAAACGTATGGAATAACAAAAGGAATGACTATTTTTAAAAACTATGTAATAAGTATTTTAATAAATAAATTATTAATATGACGCAAAGTGCATTAGATTATCAACAGTTTTTACACGAGTTTTTTAAACAGGATGAAAAAATCATTTATTTAGCTTTTAGAAAAGTGTTCTAAAATGAAAATAAAGTAACTTAGTGAGAGAATGCTGGTAGAATTATAATAGCCTTCTCAGGAACATTTCGTGTAACTAAATCTGCTGTTTCGTAAAACATTTTAGATCCTGTTTTGATTAAATTTGTTTATCCAATTTGGATCTACGAAATGCTTTTATAACTTAAAGGCTTCATATTCTTCGAATTCTTAAAAAGCTCTCATGCCGTTTTAGCAAAAAGCAGGCTACCATAAATTTAAAATCTGTGTTTAATTTTTTTTTCTTCTAAAGTATTACAAGTTTAAATTTCAGAACAAAGACTTACTGGAATTTGTTTTTATATTGTTTCTCCAAAATTGCTCAATTTCAATAGTTAACACTAAAACGATCATGAGCGGTCATTTTGACCGTTACCAAATGAATATATTCAGATTCGAACCATAAATTTCATTTTAAAAATAAGTTAGATACATACCTCACGGAAGTACGTTAAATGAATAAGTTAAAAATATTTTAAAATAATAATTCTGGTGTGAAATAGTTTTGCAAAACTTGAGTAAAATTTCTGACCGTTCTAGTGTTAAATCACAAACATGGTGCGTGTGGGAGAGATCATATGTTTATTAACTTGGACGGGATTCATAAACTGTGACGCAGTGTGACGGGGAAAGGTAGAGCTACTATACGGCTTGGTCAATCCAAGGTGCCCTTTGAAAAGCAAACTGAACATAGTTTACACAAAAATCTTTCACCTGACACACTGTAATAAATCCAATTATTAAGTTTATCATATTTTTTAATATTCAGGGGATATTCACTCAAGGTCAGGATCACAGATGCTGTGTCTAGTGTGACAGCCCAAATGTTGGGTAATACGTGGCGAGAAATGGAATACCGCTTTGACATTCTTCGAGCTACGAAAAGTGCTCACATCGAAATTTACTGACGTAAGTACTTGTATTAAAAACTTCATAAATGTCTTTACAATATACTGAAACAAGCATATGCCTAATTATATCAGTTTTTCTGCAATAAATTATTGTAATCAGGGAAAGACTTTATCACCATCCTATATATTACATTATGGTAAAATTTAGTTCAGTTATGTCACTGTTGAAAATTCCCCTTCAGCAAGTGCGTTTTAAGTTGTAGTGCGCGTTTTTTTTTCTTTTCTTGGCATAATACCTGTTCTGTATAAATTCTTTTGATCCTATACAGGGCTGCACAAAAGATCTTGAGCACATTTCCGTTTATTGACGAAAATTGGTAAAGGACATTTTTCAACTGTGTTATGCGTTTCCTAACAAAACCAAATTTTAGGATGCTATTTGGTATATATATATATATATACAAATCTATAGCTCATATACAGGTCTGCACAAAAGAATGTGTTATGCGTTTCTCAAATTGTTTGTTTAGACATAACTTTCATCTTATTAAACGGTGAAGTTTTGTTACAGCATTCTGCATGCGTTGGAAAGTGTTTCATATAATCTATGCTTGACGCATGATATTTCTTTGTTGTGTTAATTCATTAAAAAACCGGGGGTTGGCGTTTATGTTAAAATAAATTATCATAAAGAAAATGTCAAAGGGTCCTATTTAATAAATTCATCGAAGATTAATATCGAGGAGAAACCGCCTCCCCCAACGAGCGTCACATATAAGTACTGTATATAGGTAGCCTACAATCCTTAATTTTGACCACCACTTTTTCTGAATAGTAATTTTCACTTTATTTAATCGCTGCAATTCTAAGATTAAGTAAGTCCAAAATTACTATTCAGAAATTGTGGTGATACAAATTAAACAATTGTATTGTAAGAGAAGCTCATGGCGGAGGGGTTATGTTGTTATCAATGGATTTTCTTTTTCTATTTTTAAGCAAAAGTTAAATAAAAATCTAAAGATTACATTATTTGTCTAATCATTGAACGTTAGAAAGAGAAAAGTTTCTCTAATGAGATGTTTTGGGGAATAGATACATCTAATGACCTGTTATTTAGAAAAGGAAAGTTTCTGTTTTTTTTTTATGTTATTTCCCTTCATTCTTATTGTTTAAAGTACTTGATTAAATAAGTCCAAAATTACTATTCAGAAATGGTGGCGATACAAATTAAACAATTGTATTATAAGAAATTCTCATCGCGAAGGGGTTGTTGCTATCAATGGATTTTATTTTTCTATTTTTAAGCAAAAATTAAATAAAAATCTAAAGAATTCATTATTTGTCTAATCATTTAATGTTAGAAAGAGAAAATTTTCTCTAATGAGATGTTTTGGGGAATAGATACATCTAATGACCTGTTATTTAGAAAAGAAAAGTTTCTGGGGTTTTTTTTTTAATGTTATTTCCCTTCATTCTTATTGTTTAAAGTACTTGATTAAATAAGTCCAAAATTACTATTCAGAAATGGTGGCGATACAAATTAAACAATTGTATTATAAAAGATTCTCATCGCGAAGGGGTTAATGTTGCTATCAATGGATTCTCTTTTTCTATTTTAAAGCGAAAAGTTAAATAAAAATCTAAAGATTTCATTATTTGTCTAATCATTGAACGTTAGAAAGAGAAAAGTTTCTCTAATGAGATGTTTTGGGGAATAGATACATCTACTCACCTGTTATTTAGAAAAGGAAAGTTTCGGGGCTTTTTTTATGTTATTTCCCTTCATTCTTATTGTTTAAAGTACTTGATTAAATAAGTCCAAAATTACTATTCAGAAATGGTGGCGATACAAATTAAACAATTGTATTATAAAAGATTCTCATCGCGAAGGGGTTAATGTTGCTATCAATAGATTCTCTTTTTCTATTTTAAAGTGAAAAGTTAAATAAAAATTTAAAGATTTCATTATTTGTCTAATCATTGAACGTTAGAAAGAGAAAAGTTTCTCTAATGAGATGTTTTGGCGAATAGATACATCTACTCACCTGTTATTTAGACAAGGAAAGTTTCGGGGCTTTTTTTATGTTATTTCCCTTCATTCTTATTGTTTAAAGTACTTGATTAAATAAGTCCAAAATTACTATTCAGAAATAGTGGCGATACAAATTAAACAATTGTATTATAAAAGATTCTCATCGCGAAGGGGTTAATGTTGCTATCAATGGATTCTCTTTTTCTATTTTAAAGCGAAAAGTTAAATAAAAATCTAAAGATTTCATTATTTGTCTAATCATTGAACGTTAGAAAGAGAAAAGTTTCTTTAATGAGATGTTTTGGGGAATAGATACATCTAATGACCTGTTATTTAGAAAAGGAAAGTTTCGGGGCTTTTTTTATGTTATTTTCCTGCTTCATTCTTATTGTTTAAAGTACTTGATTAAGCGAGTCTCAAAATTTAAATACAAAAGACACGACTGGGGTAAATGAAGCTTGACAATCACGGGTTTAATTTTGAAAGAATAACACAAATTATAAAGTAACGATTTTAACACGAAAGAGGTCGTTTTTCTTTTTCACGAAAAACGAAGAAAAAAAAAAAAAAACGATGTTTCATTTTCCAAAAGGAACTTAATTGTTACCTTTTCAAACTATTGTTACACATTAAACAAAATACAAAATTACCCAAAAGTCATTACATGATTTTAAATGTTAATATTTTTTTATTCAGTTTTTTTAGCGACAGGCTAGTTATTGTTTTAAATTACCGGGAAAAAGGAGTTAGATTTATAAGAGGTTGATATTAATTTTCTTCTTATTTTTTTCCTTTTTCTATTTTCATTTGTTTAAAAGAAAAATGCCAAAAATTATAGAACACTCCTTATTAGGGAAAATTTCTCTATTGAAATGTACATATTTTTTGTAAGTTTTACAATTTTTTTAAATGCGAGTAATTTTTTATATACTTTATTTTTTTAGCGACTATCTAGGTATTGTTCAAAATCACCTGGAAAATGGAGTTATATTTATCGCTGATTGATCTTAATTTACTTCTTCGCTTTCTTTTTTTTTTTCTTTTGCGACAGAGTAGATGCTATTTTCATTTGTTTAAAAAAAATGCCCAAAAATTATAAGACACGGAAAAATTCTCAATTTAAATGTACATTTTTGTTTTTAAGTTTTACGAATTTTTTAAGCTTTACGAGTTTTTTTACGAACAAGGAATTAAAATTTTAAATAAAATGTCATATTTCATTTAAGATAGTACATCGTTATTTTATTGTATTTACGTCAAAATTATTTATTTTTGTTTTAAAAGATATGTATTGGACATAGGACGAAAGGGGCACTTAACCATGGAATAAGGGTCAGACATCCCGATTATGGAAAAAAATTACAAAGAGATTTCTAGTTGAAAATATTAAAGATAAACTTATCTGCAGATTTTGTTGACGCACCAGCTGGCGGAGATGGATAAAATTTATCTTTTAAAACAATAAATATAAAAGTAAAAATAGCTTATTTGGAAAAACACTCTTTTATAAGCATTCAATGTCTATCTTGAAAATCAGGCCTAATTTGATTACTGCAATTCGTGATTCTTCCAAAACATTTCCGTTAAAATATGTGAATATGACATGGGCACCAAACCTGAAAATTCAAAGTGGCTACTTCACTCAGACGAAAACACTCGCTCGCTAATGTTAACCCTATGAAGGAAATATTTTAAGATATCTCGTTCGCATTTCAATATTTTTAAATGCTTTTTTTGCATTGGATAGCTGAGGTCCATCTCTATGCACGCCCCTTTGTACTTTTTCGATTTTTATTACAAGTTTTTTTTTATTAAGATACTTTCACTTTCGGAACCGGATTTGAAAGTGAAAGTATCCTCAATAAAAAAAATAAAAAAAAAACTGCAACAAAAATCGAAAAAGTACAAAGGAGCGTGCATAGAGATTGGCCTCAGCTATCCAATGAAAATATAGTAATTTAAAAATATTGAAATGTGAACGAGATATCTTAAAATATTTCCTCCATAGGATTAACATTAGCGAGCGGGTGTTTTCGTCGGAGTTAAGTAGCCTCTTAAGCTTATTACTCTGTTTCTTTGGCAAACCGGAAAGAAAAGCATATATTATTTAAACTATTTTTTAAGGATTTCTAAGTTGATTTCCCAACGTATAATCCTAATTTAATTAAGATGAAACTATTAATCGATAAACCTTTTTTAAATTATTGCACGTTAATTTTTAATTTTTATTTAATTTTCTCTTTTTTAGTGTTTAAAAGGGAATCATTGCCGTTTCACAGCCTTCTGCTCTCAAAGCTGGTAGACGGGAGGTGCTGGGTTCAAACCCCTGTCGCGCTCGTCAACCTAACCGTTCGGAGTTTTCCGTGGTTTTCTTCGAACCTTGCTATAAAAACGGGTTAGGATCCCTTAGAAAGACCCCCCACGGAGGGCACTCCCCTCTAAGGTCTATATCCCTCGAGTAGATAATTGGCCGTCATAAATCAACCAACCAACCGTTTTACAGCCATTTGGCTTATTTTGGTGAGCGTGTTTTGGCATAGAATTAAATCCATTCTTGTTATAACTAGTATTCAATTGTAACACTCGAGAATATTTGACGATTTATCACATGTGGCGTGTAAACGGAAAATGCCTTAAACTTAATGTATTAATTTACAATTAAGTTCTAAAGATACTAAAATGTTGTTTTGTCATCACAAACATACCAGTGTACATTTAGAAAATACTCTTCTATCATTTTATTGTTTAACATTAATTAAATTATGTTTATAAGTCGAGAAAACTGTCCAAAAATATAAAATATAAATACGAAATAGAGTGTAACAATTAAAAAAAAACACTTTAATCAATTAATGTTTAATATTACTAATTATATTCGGATTATTCGTGAAGAAATCAATTTAGAAATACTGAATAGATAGTTTGAATATTGCTTTTTTTTTCTATTGCCATATCTTAAAAACGAAACTGAGCAAAAATTATAATTATTTTTATAAATTCCCTAATTTGCGCTTTCTACTAAGCGTAAATTACAGCGGAGAATTTTGGATATAATCGAGGCCCACGCCAAATTAACATATTCTAACGGAAATTTTTTGGAACTGCATGAATTGCTGTCGTGAAATTAGGCGTGACTTTTAAGTTAAACATTGAAAAAGAGTGTTCATTATAAAAAAGTGTTCTTTTTTTCTTTCTTTCTTAAGCTATTTTTACTTTTATTTGTTTTCTTTGTAACTTATTCGGGGTATTCCAGAAACGATTTCCTGCATTTTGTCATCAGTTCGTTTTATCGGCAGTTACGAATGGCTCCCAATTACTCAAGTACGGCTGCATTTTACTCCAGGTCACGTTTTCTATCGGGTAAAGTTGAGAATTTGAGTCAGGAAATGGATTAAATAATCGCTCCTCTATCCCCTAATCCACCCACACAGTAACATTAATACTGGAAGCCGCTCTTCAGTTCTGATAGAACTGATTCTCAGCTGTAAGTAGTGTTGCCAGGTTTACTGTCACAAAAAAGCTCGACAAAGAGACAAACAAAAAATCTGGACAAAAGCTTCTAAATCGGGACATAAAAATACAGTAAATCCTATTAAAACGCAACTTGTGTATAACGAAATCCCGTCTTAAACGTAAAACATTCATAATCTTACGGGGAAAAAAAAAAACATACAATTATTTCTGTTAAAACAGAAACCTGTCTAAAACGGAATCTTTCTCTAGTCACTTGAAATTCTGTCTTAGTAGGTTTTACTGTACTAAATAAACGCAATAATTAATCTTATATACAGTAAAATTTATAAAAGCGGAATCCCTAAGAACCGAATCGAATTCCGTTTTGCAGAGGTTTCTGATTGTACAGTTATAGTTGAGTGGTATTCCTTCAGTAGGGACTGTGAAATTTTTACGTTCAAAAACATGATTCTGTTAGAAACAAGTTCCGTTTTCACACGTTTTACTAAACAAAGTGCAATAAAACTTGAAAAAACAAAATCGATGGAGTCCGACAAATATTCGGTCTTAGACAGATTTCTGTCTTATCAGGTTGGTTTGTATCGTATTTCTTTCTCCAAAATTGTAAAAAAATTCCGTTTTAGTTAGATTCTATTTTTACATTATTTACTGTATGAAGTTCCACTCGATGCAGGGGGGGGGGGGGGGGTGTATTTTTTACTGGCGACTAGAATTATTTGCCGACTATCAGATTTCATCAAATTTGTAAAGCCCTGCTTATAATTTTCCATTTCAAATCTACATATAACTTTTATCGGATTGTGAGATATTAAATATTATGCTGATTATATTAAAAATTAGTGAGATTTATAAACAATGGTTTGTAAAGCTGACGTTGAGGCCTCTGATCGGTTGATTTACTAGTCCTATATGCTTGTGAAACTACTTTTACCATATGAAATAGTGTGTGAGGAAAAACAACTTTTATCATTTTGAGACCAAAATAAAATTTAGTTCAGTTTAAAAAATGTACAGCATCAAAGAAAAGCATTTGAAGCAATAAATGCCCATAGAATTATTTTGCGAGGCCCTGCAGAGCTATACATTTTTTTTTTTTTTTAATAAGGAGATGTTTACATGTTTTGGGAGTACACCTTGAGTGTACGACAAGAATGAACTTAGTATGAATTCATTTTCATGATTATTCTTTCAAGTACTCTCATGTACTGACGAACATTTCTTTCAATAAATATTTTATATTGTTTTAATTTCTGGTTAGTTAAAAATCACTGCTGTGTCACGAATGTTTGTATGAGAATAATGCTTATTCAGCTGAATAATAAAGAAAACCTTTTTTGTTTCTCTCTTTATAGCTTATTCGAGGTATTCCAGAACTATTCTCCTGCGTTTTGTCATCGACAGTAACAAATGTCTCCCAATTACTGAAGTACGGCTGCGTTTTAACTACAGGTCACGTTTCGTATCGGGGAAGTTGAGAGGTCGTGGCACAGAATTGATTAAATAATCATCCCTCCTTCCCCCTCGTGTATTAGAACAACATTAATACTGAAAGCCACTCTTGAGTCGTGATGAGACTGATTCTGAGTTGTAAGTGAAATCGGGTGCATCGGATCGGGTAACCAGATTTTAACCGACCCACAGGTCCCCTTTTTTTTTTCGTTGCGGTTCGGGGGGGGGGGGGGGGGCGGTCCGGTTGACTTTAAACGTTTCGGGTTGGAGTTGGCTTCGGTTTTGAATCTTTCGGGTCAGGTTCGGGTTAGATCGATATTTCAAAAAAAAAAATTCCTATATATTTTTCTATTTTTCAAAATAAAATTAATATTTATATTTAATATTAATGGGCGTATATTAGTTCATTTTTATATAAAACAGATAAAATTGATATTAGAAATATAATTGTAGACTACTTTTCCATAATTATATTAAAATATAGATTAATTTTCTATCGGTTCGCGTCGGGTTCGGGTTAAAATTTTCCAGTTTCGGGACGGATTTCAAGTTTACGAAATGTTTTTGTTGGATTCGGGTTGTGTATCGAGTTAACGTTAAGCAGAATTTTTGGGTTCGAGTCTGGTACAATCCGACCTGTGCAGAGTCGGCTTGTACCTCTCTCGTGCTCTATATTAGTTAACTACCTAATATAATTGGTTATATCGAATAATATAGGTTAATAATCGCTCTACTATTTTTTTAATGGTAAGAGGGGACACCCTGTATATATTCTTCTGTTTTAGAAAATATTTATGAATATCTTCTTTTTGAAGTATTATATTAAATATCCGCTACTTAGCAAGCCATGGGAAATTTTCACGGCTCTCCGAGATTTTTATTTTTTTGGCACTATGCGCTGATTCATAGTGAAAAATGCCCTGTCTTTGTGTTACTGAGGCCGAAAGAAATCTCTCTTTTGTCCCGTCGTCGCTTCTGGTTACCATCGAAATGATAAAACATAAACGCCGGATATGGGCATCACGCCCGCTGTTTAAGATTACCAAGCCTTGGAGCTGAAGTAGATATCGCCCTTTTTCCCGGAGAAATGAAACATATTTTATTTGGAAACTGACGGCTCATCTATCACACATTATCAAGTTGACTATTGAATATGTCATTTTCATTCATAGTTATTTTTCCTTTTTACTATTCGTTTTTGTTTTTCTTATATAATACTCGAAGTACAAATATAGACACTGCAAAAAAATTGTTGATTTTACACTATAATACTAGCACCCCAGCAGCACTGGCAGCTGGGATGCCAGTATTATACTGTAAACTCAGCTTTTTTTGCAGTGTAGTGTAAAATTTATGTTTGGTCATATCAATTTACAAAAAAAAAAAAAAAAAAAAAAAAAAAATAATAATAATAATAATAATAATAATAACATAATATATATAACACACACACACACCAAAAGAGGTAGAAAATACCTTCTTTTGCAGATTTTATTCACGCACAGCGGTGGGTTAAATTTACTAAAAACTTAATTTTTTTTTTTTTTTTTTTACTTTTTCTACACACTTTATTTTATATATTTTATTTTCTACTTTTTAGTGTTTAAGATATTTCATTGTTGCCATTTCACAGCCGGTTGGTCCATTTTTGTGAGCGTGGATTGGCGTATAATTAACTCCCATTATTATTATAATTTGTATACAGTCGTAACCATAAAAAAATATTTAGCGATTAATCACCTGCATCCGGCTAACGGAAAAATCCCTTGAAATTCATTTCTTAATTTATAATTACGTTCTAAAACTCTTAAAATGCTCTATTGTCATCGGAGACATATATATATATATATATATATATATATATATATATATATATATATATATATATATATATATATATATATATATATATTAATTCTAGTATTTCAGAAAAAAAAATAATAAAAAATCGATTGCAAAATTTTCTCTTTACAACATGATCCTAGTTAAATTAAATAAAAAAGGGTAATAAAAGCTTTTTAATTTTTAAATTAACTCCATACTTCAGTACTTTATTTACTGTGCACTTTTCGCTCCGTCTTCACCGTTTATAAAAATTAGATATCATGTACTTACCAAAATATTTATTTTCGAAAAGCGTGATTTAAAGCCTATATGCATTAAACACAACGCTTTAATTTCGACTAATAAAAAGGACCATCAAATGTTTATGGGAAGGGGGATTATCACGTGGAGCCCCCAATGATTCATCTTCATCACATGTATTCATTTTTTCATTCATATAATTTTAATTTACGAAATCGAATTTTGGCCAGCCAGATCGGACAAATATCCCACAGTGAGGTGATTGAAAGGTCTATTTAAGATTTATAAATGATGATAATTACATTTTTAGCTTATGATTTATACATTTTAATTGTAAATATGACTCCTTACTTAAAAAAAAATTTTCTTTATAAAATTAATATTACAAATATTTTTATATAGAATACAATTAGTTTTTTTTTTCTCCCCAAAACACCCAAAGTATCTTATAAAATAAAAAAATAAACAAAACGGGTTACTGTGTAGCTAGTATTGTATAAAATTTTATCTAAAACTCATTATTTTTAAAGCTTCATGCAAAACTCATTTATGCGTTGGTAGACAGCCATCAAAGTAAAGTAAGTACACTTATTACATCCGATTTTACAACATCGCTTATATTTGTATGTGCCACTCTTTTCCAGATCTCCCTGTGACACTTCCTGAACCCTTTTATAAAGAATCTGTCACTTTCATATGACGTCAGGAAATGCCTGGGTTTTCTATTTCCTTTTTATCTTATTTGCACGTAATAAGAGGAATTTATTGTTTCACCCAAAAAGCTTTTTTTCTTTTTTCCTCCCTTCTCTTTCCGACCGGCTATCTAATGTCCTTTGCGGAATCGAATCCATTCATACACTGACTCATTTTATTTATTACATATTCCGAAAAAAAGATGTTCTCTTATTTTTCTCTGCTTTTATATATATGTCTGTTCCTGCTCGCAAAGTGTCATGAATTTTTACTGTTTAGTTTTTGTTTTAAAGCATGGTATCATGATAACATTGGTTAAAAATTAATAATACAGTTCCACATTTTTTTTTTTTTTTTCCGTCAAAAGTTAAAGTTCGGTGTCAAGTTTGAAATTTGATTGTTAGTTTGGCAAAAACAAAAGTTGCAGCGGATCAAATATAAATTTCGGATCAGTGGTCTGGTAGCAAAACCATGCAGAATGTTTAAAAAAAAACAGATGGAACAAAATTTAACAGTGGTCGTGCACGGCAAAACAAATATTTTTTTGTGTAGGAAACTAAGATCCTAACCCATGTTTCCACTCAAAAATACAGGGTGTCGCATTCCAATTCGAACTAGTGCTTAATTTTTATCATACTTTAACAGGTGATCGTGCACTCCAAAACAAATATTTTTCTGTATAGGAAACCAGGGTCATAATCCATTTTTTCACTCAAAAATACAGGGTGTTTTTATCATACTTTAACAGGTGGTAGTGCACTCCAAAACAAATATTTTTTGTATAGGAAAGTCCATAATCCATTTTTTCCTTCAAAAATACAGGGTGTCACATTCCAATACGAACTAGTTGTTAATTTGCACTAGACTTTAACAGGTGGTAGTGCACACCGAAACAAATATTTTTTGTTCAGGGAACAGGGATCATAATCAATTTTTTCACTGAAAAATACAGGGTGTTTTTACCATCCATTAACAGGTGATCGAGCAGAAAAAACAAATATTTTTTTTTGTATTTTTAACTGTTGGCAACTGCTATAACGAAAAATGTTTAAATTTAATAGCAAAAGGCTGTTAGATTTTTAGCTTTTTCATCTCTCTATATTAAAATAATACGATTTCTTTTAAGCTTTATGATTTTCATATTCATAGTATCGGTATTCAGCTATAAGTAGACAAATTTTCATGCTTGTAAGTTATATAATTTCTGAGAACCGGTTCTGTGACAGACACAACAACGAAGCGGACTAATAGGGTTTCGTGAGATGAACGAAACCCTAAAAAAATTAAAACTGATGCTACACCAGAATTTAAATCCGTACATAAATGTTTATTTGATTTCATAGATTAAAGGCTTGAAAGCGGAAGGAAAGAATTACGATCCGCTTCGAGTATTTTGAGCAGTATAAAGAATTACGATGCGTTTGAGACGGTAGATTTCTTTTTTTCTGTTAAGTCTTGCAAATTCTGAAAAAATACTGAATATTTATTAATATTGACATTATATGGACTATGAAACATATTTCATCCGCTTTTGATTAATTTGCAAATCTAAAATTTAAACTACTGGTTATAAAAGAATATTTAAGAAAGTGAAATTAAATTTTTACAAAAATTTTGTTTAAACATTGAATATTTTTACAAAAAAAGGGGGAGTAGGATATTAATTTCTCATCATTCGTTTGAAGATTTATTATTTTAAAAAGACTTCTTCATTATGTTGAGTAAACAGTGAAATTAGTTGAAGCATATTTCGCAGAAAAAGAATTCTTTAAATGATTAGTTCTCTTTTAGTAATTACTTGCAAGATCTAAAAGAATTTCTGAAGTAATTTTCTAAAAATAGCCAGCTAAATTTTGGCTCCAGAATATAAAAAAAAATATCTTTGTGAGATTAAAAATAAATCCTGCTAAGTTGATTATTTTTATGTAGCTACAAGCACGAGTTCACACACGCTCGTTGTGTGTGCATGTGTGTTGTATAACACAGTCACATTCCGTGTGTTGGTATATGGCGGTTAGTGTATGCTTGCGTGTAAACGTTAAAAAATATTTTTTTTTCTTTACTAGTTCTGCGGGAGAAGCATTCTTTATTGATTTTATCGTTGTTACTTTGCATGCACTTTAGCTTGATGAAAACAGATTTTATGCATTCAAAATACGCTGATTTTCTTAGATTTTAGTGTGTTTTTCATTTTTTCCTTTCTTTACAGCGTACTTCATTTAACACCAAAATGTTATAAAATTTAACAGACTTGACATTTCTATTCACAAATTTGAGTCAGGGTAATATGTCCGTTCATAACTTCGCCAGTGGCCACCGGCGCGGCGTTCGTTAATCGTTACTCAATTCCCGTTAACGTCGCCGGTTGTAAAAGCACATTTTTACTGGCAGGCAAAGCCAGTTTATCTAACGGTAAAGCGCCCTTTTTTACGGGCTATGTCTGGAATCTCTGCGGCCGGGTTTTCCCCATACTATTTCTGTGATATATATATTTTTTATTATAACGTGTATTTTGTAAGAGTTTTTTCCTTTTTTTTCTTGCACACACGTTGTTATTGGTATCTTTATATATCAAATTTCTTTGAAATGTTTGAATAAATATAAAATCTATATTATAAAGCAAAAACATGTCCGTGAATAACGCTTATATTAAAGGTAGCAACATCTAACCAGTAAATTTTGCTTTTACTGCAATTTTATTAACTTCTAAACATCGCATAATTTCAATTTTTACGACGCAGAGAAAAAAAAAAAATATTCTTTCAAGTGCAATTTGTTTGAAAACTGTATGTCAATTAGCTGATTTTTTATGGTTTTTAATATGATTTTCAAGCGTGGATTTATTACTATTATTACTATTATTTTAATCTACCTGTATTGCGTGCAACACAGTTTGCACGTAAAATAATTTATATAGTTCAGCATTTGTTTCCGGCTAATATTCCATAACAAAATTAAGACCTCATCAATAAATAAATAAATAAAAGAATATAAATAAAACACAAATTTAACAGACATGTAATCGAACTAGGTGCTTAAACCATTGAAATTATCAAAATCAAAAAGTCTGCTGCAAATTTCAAAATCTTTCGCAATTTTTCAACTATTAATTCCTGGAATGCGGCTAATATCAAACTATCGCTTTTAATAAATTTCAAAACTTTATTTGAATACATTATTGTTATTTTTCATATAAAAATGAGTTTTTTTATAGTGTTAGTGCAATCTGTTAAATACATTACATTGAATGTAAAAAAATCTAACAGTTTTCAACTTTAAAAAAAAATAGTTTTCATCTCTATTTTGTAAAACAGTGAATCCTGGCTTGGAACCCCTATAATGCAAAAAAAAATGTTAATTTTACAGTATAATACTGGTAAAATAAACAGTAATACGCTGCGCGGTAGCATATTACTGCTTATTTTACTGTTTATTACTCTTAATTTTACGGTATAATACTAGCAGCTGGGATGCCAGTAATTTATACTGTAAAATCAACATTTTTGCAGTGTAGTATAATAATAATAGCACCTACTCTGGTACAATTGTTTTGGAAGTCCAATCCTCTCCTTCGAAAAAGAACACCCCAAAAACAAAGACTCTGCCTTCTGCAAGGAGATTGAAAGACACTTTGTTGAAACTTTTTAAGAAAATAGAAGTAAATCTCCTACATATCACAACTAAATTACTTTCAGATTTTTATGGATTGAGGATTTAATATTTTTCTTCCGATATATAAACTTTCACATCGCGAGAATAAAAATTGATGCTACACCAGAATTTAAATTCGGACTTAAATGCTTACTTGGAGCGAATGAAAAGAATTACCATATGCTTCAAATATTTTGAGCAGTGTAAGAATTATAATGCTTCTCAAACGGTAGATATTTTTGTTGTTGTTGTTGTTAAATCATATAAATTCTGAAAAAAAAATTACTGAATGTTTGTTAATATTTGCATTATAGCGTATATAACGCATATTTTAAACCAGGAGTGCCATTTCAAAACTTTCTTATGAAAGGGAGATTTCGATCATTATTTTGATTTTGTTGTAAACAGCTCAGACGTAATTGATATATGAGATGTAATTTTCCCAACTAGGCTAAAAAGTCCGGACCAGGATTCGAACCAAGGATTTCTTGGCTGAAGCTGCCAATGCTCTATCAACTGAGAAATCCCGGACGAATATGACGGAACTAATTCACCCAGTTAACCTTATTAATTTGTTCCGCCATATTCTTCCGGGATTGCTCAGTTGGTAGTGCATTTGCAACTTCAGCCAAGAGATCTCTGGTTCGAATCCTGGTCCGGACTTTTTCACCCATTTCAGAAAATTACATCTCATATGATTTCTCTACCAATTTTGAATAATTGTGTGAAAATCAATCTGTGTAATTGATATAGTTTTATTCATATATATGTATATATATATATATATATATGTGTGTGTGTGTGTGTTTGCGCTTGTTAATTTTTTTTTGTATTAACTTAATTGTATTCTGTATACACTTTATGATTACCTATCTTTAAATAGAAGATTAGGTTAGATTCGATGCAAGAACTTGTTTAATGTATTTTGAAATTCAAAGGTATTACAATTATATATATGTGTGTGTGTGTGTGCGCGCAACAGTAGTGCTTTCCACCCATTGCTAGTCAAAAAAGATATACATACATTAATATCTAAGTAAAATAAATAACAATATAACAATAAAATTCGTATATCGGATAACTATCAGACGATAGCTCTGAAGCAGACAAACTGATACAACTCCTACACATGCGCCCTATTTGAAACATTTTTTAAGGAACGATTTTTTTCATCGAAAAACTTATTTCGGTAGAAATCCTTATCTATTTTTGTGTTCATGTAACCCATTAGAGATAATGACGATAGACGAACCCTCAACAAATCCTGGGTATTTTTTTCCTCTCATTGTTCACAGTTAAACTGAAGTTATTGAATATATGCATGGTAAAACAATGATACTTGTGTTGGGAGTTCCAAGGGTCTCAGTTTTTTGTAGCCGAATTTTATGGTCTAGTTCTTCCCAGCTTCAAATATTTTCAGCAGCATGTGCCAAACATTCAACAACCTCTTCCAAGGTATATACATGATTTCAAAATACGTTCTTATTTTTAGAAACCTCTATATTTTCCAGATTTAAAGAAACGTTTATAAAAACAAAATTTATTTTGCTGCTACTGATTTTCGGAAACGTTCCGTGTCGATTTTAGAGTGTAGTAATCAGTTTTTTCAAACCGGAATATCAGTTTTTAGAATGCTGCTATCATTTCTCAATTGAAGTATTTTAAGCTGCGTAGTTGAATTTATACATGAAAGAGACAAAAAATATTAATTTTAAAGTCAATGTAAAATGCTGTTAATTTAACATGTTTCTCTGTAAAATACGTTTGTTGAACATGGAAATGTTTAACTGAGAATGGATAGCATCCGAAAAACCTAAATTACGGTTTGAGAAAAATGATTAATATACTATAAAAACTACTCGGAAACGTTTCCGAAAATCAGTGATAGCAAAAGGAACTTTGTTTTTATAAATACTTGTATTTATTCCGAGGTTTCGTAAGATAAAGAAAGCTTTTCGGAATCGTAAGTAACTCGGAAGAGATTATTAATTAATTTCGTTCGTGGTTATAGCCTAAATGATTCATGGGATTTCAAGTATACGACATACAAAGACGGGTGATACATGAAAAAATACATACACTCACCAAGTTTCAGGTACATACTACAAATGTTCAATGTGAGCGCCCTTAGTCACCCGGCACACATCCCAACGGTAATCTAATTCCGTCCATACGTTCAATAGCGTGTTTCTGTCAATGTCCGTCACAGCAGCACTGATGCTTGCAGCGTTGTTGGCATTGGGGATATATAAACTTCGTCTTTCACGTAACCCCACAAGAAGAAATCACATGGCGTGAGATCTAGCAACAAAGGAACATCACTCAGATCAGCGTAGAGATCCTACATTAGAGAAAGATTTGACATTGACGAAATGTCCGCCATGTAAGTTCCAAAGCAGGTGGAACGCAGTAGAACGCAATGTATTTTCATGACTCTCTGAAGGCCTATAAAACTAATTTTCCATGATTTTAATACAATAAAAAGTGTTAGACAGTGTTCAAATTGATTGCATTCTACTGCGTTCCAACTGCTTTGGAACTTACATGGCGGACATTTTGTCTATGTCCAATCTCTCTCTAATGGAGGATCCTCTAGACCAGCGCGCCCTAGCCTGCCATCTAGCGTCCAGTCGAACCGCGAGGCGGGCTTTTAAACTTGGTGAGTGTATGTATCTTGTCATGCATCACCCGTCTTTGTTGGTCGTATATCTCTCAATACACAGTGTTTTGAAATCCGATGAATCATTTAGGCTAACCCTGTATTTTCCTTGATAAACAAACATCTGTCCTTTTTTTAGGTGCGTTCGTAATTATATAAATACGTAGCACCTATAGTCGTCGTTTGGTTCGTCCGTCTGTCCGTCCGTCTGTCTGTCTGTCTGTCCGTCCGTCTGTCCGTCCGTCTGTCTGTCTGTCCGCATATAACAACGCAAAAACTACCCAACCAAATGGTTTGCAATTTAAAATATATTATCTTTGCAGAATTTTGTCGAGACATTTCAAATTTTATTAAAATCGAATCAAAACTTTAGGAGATATTAATAAAAATATTTATTAAGAAATTTGATTTTTTTTTTTTTAAATCGGTGCTTTTTTGTTATAGGAGCTTCCGATGGATGTTGAATCGTCAAGCGACCGAGATGCTTATTTTATGACAGAAATTAATCTGCAGACGATATAATTCATTTCCCAGAATTAAAAATCATCACAAGATCTGAATATTTATATAACTAGCTGATACATATATATCTGAATATTTATATAACTAGTTAAGATATTTGTATGAAGAGTGTCATAAAATATATACTTAACTAACCCGTTCTACGCACGGGAGATCATGAATTTAATTCTAAAACGTGTGTACGAACGCACCTCGTTTGTAACGTTTGACGTACAATTTCCAACTTGTTTAACATGTGGAAGTTATTGTGTTCACACACACACACAACAAATTATGATTGCAATATTATACGTGCTCGGAAAGTAAAAGTCCCACCAAATCTCCTTCTTTATCAAAACTAAATCACTTTCAAACTTTTCCAGACTGAAAATTTAATATTTTTCTGCCGATATATAAACCTCCGGATAAAAATGAAAATTGATGCTACATCAGGATTTAAATCCGGACATAAATGTTTACTTGATTTCCGAAGATTAAAGGATTGAAAAAGGATGGAAAAGAATCGCGATCCGCTTCAAATATTTTGAACGGCATAACAATTATGACATGTCACGATTTTTCCCCTTAAAATCTGAAAACTCCTTATATTAAAATAATACACATTTTTACTTGTATTATTTAGTATATAATAAGTCGTAGTACATTTCGATTATCAATGCTTATTTATTCGCTTATTTCCAGTCTGATAATCTGAAATTTAAATCGCTGTTTATAGAAGAACACTTATGAAAAGGTATTTAAGTTTTGACAGAATAAATCAAAATGTTATTAACAAGGAAAAAAAATCATGCGTCAAACAAAGATAATACTATAGCAAAATTTCACCGTTTAATAAGGTGAATGATTGACAGTAAAATAAGCAGTAATACGCTACCGCGCATGCGCGGCAGTGTATTACTGCTTATTTTACTGCTTATTACTGTTAATTTTACAGTATAATACCGGCAGCTGGGGTACTAGTATTATACCATAAAATCAACAATTTTCTTTTTCAGTGTAGGTACTCTCCCTTATATTAATTTATTCTGTACGCACAGAATTTTTTTTAATACAATTTAAATTTAATCTATCGATTTTTGTTCTTTTTGTTGTTGTTTTGTTTTTTTATCTTAAGAATCATCGAGAAAATTGGACTTTTCAGAAAGATAATTTCAAAGTTATAATTATCTGCTTATCTGTGTAGTGCAGCCTTCTTTATTTATTTGTATCTCCGCTTCTATTGAAAATTTTTCAGTGCAGTTTGTGATGTTTAGAATTCATTACAAAGGGAAAAAAAATATTGAATTACTGAAGATTTTAAAAATGTATAACATGCCCTTTAAACAAATTGATTAAGATGCAGATATTAAATAATTATTATAGTCAACAAAACTCATTAATCTGTTTTGGAATGCATGGCGCAATACATGTTTTTCCCTTTCATTAACTGGATCTAATAAGACTAGAATGCCGACAGCATCTCCTCCCTAGATGGATGAGCCAATTTCCTCTCCTCAGATCTATTAAAAGACTATTTTTCATCACGTAGTGTCGTGATATATTCCATCTATTGCTGCTTTGAAATTAAACGCTTCGTCATAGCGTTTTGTTTTTCATCAGAAAATAGGGAAGTTTTCGCAAATTTCGTCGTTTTTTAATATAGCATTAACATATTCTTTTCAGATTATCAATTAAAATAGTTCTAATCTTATTTGTTTTTCTATTTATTTATTTGTATATACGAAAAGAAAGTAGCACATATTTTCTGTCAATTTTATTGCCGAAATGTCAGTTCAGGCATACTTTTGAGACCCGAAAAGTTTTTCTTATCTGTTTGTTTGTTTGTCTGTCTGTATGTCTTGCGATAACTGCTGAAAAAAGCATTCTTTTAGTCTGTAATTAGGTAGGTATGTTGCGAAGCAACCGGAATTAGCTGTATAGTTTTTGGTTAAATTTGGTACATTCGTTCGAAAAATATAGAACATGTTCTTTTTCATCATAATTATTTTCAATGGGACTTTCTATTCAGACTGTTTTGAAATTTTAACAGTCATCGAAAGGTAAATTATTTATTGGGATAATTGATTTAAACCTTAAATTAATGGTTTCTAAATTCCCAAAATGGCAATCTTAAATTAATCCTATAACTGAAAATTTTCCAATATATTTATTGGAATTTCGAAATTAATTGTATAAATTATTGTGAAAATTTATGCATCAATTTAAGAGATATAAAACATTTTAATTTCTCATTTTTTTTTCAAAAATTTTCAATACATTTCTTTTTTAATTCTCTTTTATTAAATGGTTGCCTAGCAACTGTGTTTCAAGGAATATATATATTTGGCGAAAACAGCTCGAAATGGTTCGTGTAAATATACCCACGGCCGCTGTGTCGACGTTTTGTCTTTCTGAACTTGGCTGACACACTGCCGTGTGTCTATATATATATAAAAATTCAAGTAAAGCACATCATTTGAAACAAAAATTTAAAACAAAATAGCTGATTTTCGGGTAATTTTAATTCTTAATATGCTTTTTCTAATGAAATAAATGAGGATTTATTTTAACTACTAAAGATGACAAACGGGATGACAGATGGAATCCTTAGTCTCCCGTGTCTGAGTCTCCCGCGCATACGCTACCTCCAACAAACTGACGTATTTTGTAGCCTAATCTAATTGCGTGAATGGAGGCGAAATTTTGTAATATAATTTAACAAGATGGGGGACGAAAAATTCCGCGAAAAACACAGCGCCGCAGTGGTGACTTTTAGAACTGATTTTTTTTTTTTTTTTTTTCGCGGAATCGTTAGTCCTCCCGTCTTGTTAAATCATAATACAAAATTTGGCTCCCTTCTCGCTATTAGATCGCGCTATAGAACACGCCGACTACTGTCCGTTTAATTGCGGCCACCTTGAATTTTTGATCCAATTTTGTCTTTGAATATCCAACAGGGAGCGCTTTTGTTCTATGCTTTTTGTTGTTCACCGATCAATGCAACTCCATCTCAAATTCAAAGAAATGCACTAATACACACTGTGTTTGCGTATGTTTATGTGCGAATGTTAATTGTGAAATTATTAAAAATCTGCCTCATCTGTATATTTAACAGACGCGCCAGAGTACAAAATCTATCTTTTAAAATAAAAATTAAAAAGTATATTTTTAATCTTAGCCACTGTGCTGCGTAAATAAAATGTGCCAATAAGGCAGATTTTTACTTTTTTTGTGTACTTTTACTGGAGATAAATAATTGAGACTTAAAAATTTTAACATTACATTTTATTCAAATTAACTTTAAGAATATAAAAAAAAGATAAGATTACTATCTAAGCTTAACAATATTTTGTTGAAAATACTGATGATAAAATAAATTTTCTTTCTTTCAGCTTTTATCGTCAGTGAAATGTAGCCAGAGGCATCTTTTACCTCGATAATCTCAATTAATTAAAGACGTTCACAGCGACTTTAGGGTAAGTAAATACAATCTCAGCATCCCAATCGATTTTTGTGTTATTGATTTCCACAGGCCCAGTTGTTGATGACACCTGATTACTACTTCTGATTTATCAAAGTTTAATAATCGAAATATTACTGTTATTGTTTCTTTCATTTATTTCACATTTTCAACGTTAGAGATTTGTAAGTTTAAATAAAAGAAATTTTCCGTCTTATTCAGGGTAAATATATGAAAATTCGGTGTTAAGTTCAAATTATTTAGAGATATTAGGGAGGATTCCGATATTGTTTAAAACCGAAAACCGAATAGAAGTAAACTTCAACTATCTGAGAATGGCTTTTATAGACAAAAATTATTTTTAAAAATTTCATCACTTGCAAACAAAAAAAAATAATAATAAACGTATTTTGGGGTATTGTGAGATAGTCGGAAAATATGGAATAGGGTGTTAAAAATGAAGAAAACGAACAAAATTTGCCGAAAAACAGATGTAATGATGTCAAGCGTGATGTCAAGCGTTAGAGGGCAGGATCAAAATATAGTGTCTAGGCAGTCAGCCAATATACTGACTGAAGTTCATACTTCAGATTTGTACAAATCACAAATATAAGGGTCTGTCTTTGCGCCACCATAATCATGGAGTATTATGAGATATTGGTGTTCCATAGAACTCGACACCTCCGGTTTTGGTAAAAAATTACTCTATGTTTATTGGTATGAATCGCGAGCTAATAAACGAGTGTTACATGATAAACTGTTAGTATTTCGATGTACACTATGATTAATTTCATTGTAAAAATACACATAAAAAAATAAAACCCATCGGGGTCGAAAGATTCTTGGGTATGTGCCCAAATTGGGTCATGCCTGTTTTGGTTACCACTGTGTATCCATTTTGGGCACTGTTAAATACCCATTAAAAAAAAAAAAAAAAAAAAAAAAAAAAATTACATTTGACCGAGATTTTATGCCGCTTGATTTTATGTATTAGTTTGGAAGATATTTGTGCAGAATTATTGAAGTTACCGTGTCCATAAAAAAGTGACAGATAGATAGATAAAGTTTTGAACTGGGGGTGGTTTTGGGTTCTGGGAGTCATGTCGGCGTAGATCTGCAAAATTTTTTCAGAAATTCCAACTTAGGAGAGAATGTAATAGGTAGTATTTCTTACTAAGTCTACCTAAAATTACCGCAGAATCCAAATAAGGTATCAAAATTGGATGTTAGTATTGAAACTTTTAAAATTTGTCTATGTTTCAACATGGAGATTCCCCCTTAATAGAATTACAGAAGGCACAACTCCTATAGTCGAATGGTACCTCTCGCATCTCTCTGTGATAATTTGTTGATAAAACAGTATAAGAGATGGTTCTTTTTAAACTACCATTTTTTTTATTGACGTATATTAAAATTTAGTTAATTCGTAATATTTTAGACAAAACCGCATTCGAGATTTCGCTCATTGGGAAAAGAACAAAATTTTCGAAGTTCATGGCACTTTTATAATTTTGAAATGCACCAAAGCTGCTATAAAAATGAAGAACCAAAAATATTTATATGCAACGCGCTACTTTTTGTTAAATTATTTAACTTGCTAAATTTTTATCTTTACAACTCCAGTATATTTATTATTTCATGAATAATTTCGTCGTTCATTTTACATACATTTTGTTTTGAGGTTTCTTTTTTTTTTTTTTTTTTTTTTTTTTTTTACATTTTAGCTTTAAATATGTAAGGTCTGTTAAATTACTTTCAGAGCGAGTTTATTTCATAGTTAATGTCTTTTCTAATTATCAAATAAACGTTCAGGAACATTTTTATGAATTACGAGCAAATGAAAAATGGAAATTTATTTGTTTGTTTTTCGGAGTGAAAAATTAGTATACATATATTAAAGTAACACTCCGTAACAAATATTTTATTACTTGAACTGTTTCCAATATTTGAATGAAGCTCTTACATAATTTTGTTTAAATTACTTTTATTTTTTTTTATTTATGTTTTAATAAAAAAAGATGTTACAAAATAAGAATATTTTGTTTTTATACCTAAGAGCGCAGATCGCGTCTCGACATTGCGAGCTAAGCAGATTAGCATCAAGTAATTTATTCATTACAGTTTATTTTTACTTATCTATGACTATTATCAATTAAATATACTTTTTAAGAAAGGTATTGCAAATAACGTCTTCGAATCATACATAAATGTTACAAATGATGAAAAAATTGTGAAAAATAGTTATTATTAATAAATGATATAGTATAATATCATTTATTAATAATAACTATTTTTCATTTTTCTCAAAAAAAAAAAAAATTAGGAGATTATAAGGAAAAAAATACTACATTCTAGTATATATTTTGTAATATTATAGAGTTACATTCATTCATAATTTTAAATACTTTTAAAGAAAATTATTACTGGCACAAGCATGTCAAACTCTCTGGCTTTAAAGATTTTATAAAGAAAATATACATTTAACTTTATGTAATAATTTTACATAAAGTTGTAAAATATTCTGAAAAAAAAAAAAATAACTGGGAAAAAATTACACACAGGTACGCGGAACTTTTTGTTTAGAAATTAAAGTCTCTGTATTAGGTATTTATATATTGTGAAACTGTATAAGTTACATATTTTTAGAATTTCTTGGGTGTTTTTTAAGCGCGAAATTGGAAATTCCAAAATTTGAATGCATTTTTGTCTTCTGTGCCCTTAAATAAAATTGAATAGCATTCAGAAATATTTCCTTAGAAAAAAAAATCATTCAAGAAATAATCTCATTTAAATCTGTTCTGATATATAGTATTGACAAAAGATCGTCTGCACATTACAGAAATTATTTTTTAATTTTTTTCTATTTTCAATTTATTTTTAAGTTGGCAATGCGAAATCTATAATATCTATCGTCTGCTATATTTGTTCTTTTGACGAGAAAGAGAAATAAAAATGGGATTTTAAAGCATTGTTACTAAAAATGGAATATCTGAAAAGGTAAGTACTTGCACTTTCTTTCAGGAAGATTCATATAAGCAAATTGTAAAACACTGTAAAATTTGCATAGATACCATTTTTGAAAAAAATTACTTTAAAATTTTGAAATGCAAAGGTCAACGACGTAACGTCTGCCACTTTATCAGGAAATGGCAGTGCCTAATAATTGCAGAAACACTCCTTTATTCAAAAATGTCATTAAATTGCAGATTTAAAGAGAGATTAAGTAAGGAACTTATTTAATCCATTTTAATAAAATAATTCGCTTTATAACCCAAATCTAATAATTTTTAAGACCAAATTTGGGGTTAATTTACAATCTAATTTTTATACAGCTTTCATTACATCAAAGCGAAATAAACTTGAGCGAAAGTAAAGTATTTTTATTATTATTATTCATTTCACTAAAATTGTTGACTTTATAGCCCTAGTCTAGTACTTGTTAATATTAAAAATCAAATTTGTTAGCTAATGTATTCATATTTAATTGCGTAAAAATAAAATGATCTTGAGACAAAATATAGCATTTTATTGATCCATTTCAATAAAATAACTATCTTTATAACCCAAGTCTAGTACTTGTTTAGCTTCCAAATTTGGTCTTAAAAAATAATATCAAATCTAATTTTGATTTAGCTTTTATTGCTGTTTAAAAAATGGCCTAGAGACAAAGTAAAGAAGTAAAAATTAAATCTATTATGTGGTTCAACGGCCTGTATTAAATGTATACAATTTCAAATTGACAAAGCTACCAGAACATATTCGATTTATATGGCATGTAATTACCAAAGATTACTCCATAATTTTTATCCTTACTTAAAGTGGGGAATCTCCCGGTTGGTATGACTCTGCAACCCACAGAGATTACATTCCAGATCACTGATTTTACGTGCAGGCATAGGGCACCAGTAACAACGCAGTGTTCCCAGGAGATCACTATCCAAAGCACTGATCACACCCGATGCCACTTAAATTCGGTGGCCTGGTGGGAACCGGAGTTATACAGTATCGTGTGGCACACTAAGTATACATAAAAAAGATAAAATTTCATAAGAAGAACATTAGAATAACTTAATGAATCCCCACACCCCTCCCCTATTCTTAAATTGAGCAAGAGTTGTGGTTTGTAAAAGAGAAAATTCATCGGGAAAATAACCAAAGACGGAAAATTAAAATCTAGAATACTAAAACCAACTGAATAATTCTTAAAAAACGTATAATTGCTAAAGCCATTTATGCCTTTATTAAAAGCATTAGGGAAGGAAAATATAAAATGAAATAAACAGACTTGGAAAGCAACTATCTGTTATATCTAGAAATGCGTAGTAAAAACTAATGAAACGAGCTTTTATTTAAATGACAACAATAAAAAAATGTTTATCTACAATCGATGACTTATAACGCATTTTAAGTACTTTTCAATTTGCTTCAGTTTATCATTATGTTACATACAACACTCAAAAGTTATATTTCTAATTAACAACACCGTTATGCCTAACGTTTAAAACTAAATTATTTTCAGTAATGGGCATTTTATATTTTCCTGTCAACTCTTTTATCGCTGTTGAACAAAATATTCCCGAATGATAATCTCAAACCTCATTAAACCAGTACAAAACATATTTTCTCGTTGCCACATCGGTCTCAAAAATTTTCTCTTTTCATTTTATTCCAAGCAGACGATATTTTATTTCGCAAGCAATGAAAATAGCTTCCACTTTCCACTTTTAATGTAAAAATTCAAATTTCATAACCAAACTATCTTAATTTTTAATAGCACTCTAGTGCAAATAACACGATGGGTTATTTCTTTACAATATTTTTTTAACACTATTATTTTATTAAGATTATTTTTACGAAATCTCGAAAAAGGTATCAAGTTAGCTCCAAATCAGATTTACAGTGTCTCACATAAGTGATGGGACACTTGTGCTTTACAAAAGGAAACTAATCAAATAAATTAAAAAAACATGTACACATTTTTTTTGTGGGTGTGTTTCATACTTAAATTTAGTAAAGATTATTACATAACATACATTTTGTCAAAATATTAAAATATTAATTTAATAAAAATACAAATGTTTAGAACGGAGCAAAAAATAGCTCACATAAGTGATGGGACACCATTATATATGCAACAAAAATCGCCTGAAATAAGCAATAAAAATATTTTTTGGGGTTTTATTTTTACTTAAAAGCAATTGGCAATAATTTATAAAATCGTCTGCAGTATTTCTCTCCAGTTTGTTTTGGAATTTTTGTGTTTTTTAGCTCTGTGTAGTCATGAATGCTAAACGAAAAGAAACTTCGCCTGAAATTCGAAAATTAGTTATTAATTTGCATATTGAACGTGGAAAATCTATTAGAAAAACTGCTGAAACAGTTAACTTGAGTCGTTCAACAGTTTTCAATATCATTAAACGATATAAAAAGAATCATATGATTCAGGATAAAAGAAGACCTGGCTGACCATCAAAGCTATCCAATGGAATAAAGCGAATTATCGTTCGAAATATTAAAAAAAATCCAAGAATTAGTGCTTCAAAAGTTGCTGCTGATTTACAAGCATTATATGGAATAATTGTTAATCCTGAAACTATTAGAAGGGTAATTCGATCTGCTGGATATCACGGTAGAGTAGCCAGGAAAAAATTCTTCGTAAGTGAAAAGAATAGAAAACTCAGACTAGCTTTCGCAAAATCCAACATAAATAAGAATTCTGATTACTGGAATAAAGTTATATTTGCTGATGAGAGTAAATTTAATATATTTGGTTCTGACGGTAGAATCTTGGTGTGGAGAAAACCCAGGGAAGAACTTCGCAAACAGAACTTGGTACCAACAGTAAAACATGGTGGAGGAGGAGTTATGGTATGGGGGTGTATGTCGTCCGCTGGAGTTGGTAATTTTGTTTTTATTGACAGTATAATGGATCAGTACAAGTATATTGATATTTTAAAGCAAAATTTGAAATCTTCAGCACGAAAATTGAACCTTCATAACGATTTTAAATTCTACCAGGACAATGACCCCAAGCACACTGCTCTGAACGTTAGACTTTGGCTGCTATATAACTGTCCTGAAATAATAAAAACACCACCACAATCTCCAGACTTAAATCCCATAGAGAATATTTGGCAAGAATTGGAATCAAGAATTCGCAAACACACCATTTCTTCAAAACAACAACTAAAATCGGTGCTTCAAGAAGAATGGGGTAAAATCACTCCAGAAATCACAAAAAAATTAGTCGAATCCATCCCAAAAAGATTAAATCATGTTTTAAAAGTAAAAGGAAATCCAACAAAATATTAAAACCTTTTAAAAAGTAAAATTTTTGGATAAATATTTGATGGAAAAGTAAGTGTCCCATCACTTATGTGAGCCATTTTTTGCTCCGTTCTGAACAATTGTATTTTTACTAAATTAATATTTTAATATTTTGACAAAATGTATGTTATGTAATAATTGTTACTAACTTTAAATATGAAACACACCCAAAAAATTTTTGCACATGTTTGTTTATTTATTTTATTGCAGTTTCTTTTTATAAAGCACAAGTGTCCCATCACTTTTGTGAGACACTGTATGAGTTTCTCTTTCGACTGTGCAATTTACCTTTTCTTGTGAACTGTAGTGTTTGAAATCTTTTATCTTGAAAATGGGAAAGAAATTGCGTTTTCAGTTACATTGTCAACAGAATATGAAGCAGAAAGTATTTGTAAAGTAAAGTATTTATAAAGTATGCAGTCTTTCTTTATTAGAAACTAATTACGTAAAATACGATGGCTTAGTTTATTGGCCTTTTATTTCTATATATGAAATGTACATTTTCATATTATGAATCATCATTTCATATAATCACAATTCACATTATGGGAATGCACAAGAAGTTCCAAATAGTTCGAAGATTTAAATGCATTCTTAGTAACGTCTTCTCGGCGAGTGTCCTTTACAGAATTTTTTTATATTTTATCATCGGCAAAGACTACCTTAGATCCTGTACTCATCCAATACTGGACATGACAGGTCTTCTAACCCATTCTATAAGCTGCGATAGAACCACACTCAATAGGTGAGAGAGGCCGGAACAGATCCGGTCCCTTAAGTTTAACCAAATTTTAGTACATTACGTGGTGTGTTTAAATTGTATAGCTCATATTACAGAGATGCGCCAAAAAATTCGTAAGCATTACTGCCTGTGGGCTTAAATCGCTTAGAGTGCTTTTTTTTATTATGCTATGCATTCTTTTATATTTAGTTGGTAATATACTAATATATTGTGTATAAATAAATTCATACACAGGGCTATGGAAAAAAACTGAAAATATTGCCGTCTATGGATGGCAATTGCTGGAAGAGCGATTTTAGTTGTGTTGGGGTGCGTTTTCTATCTGAATTAAATTTTAGCATACTATGTGGTGTGTATAAAAATTTGTAGATCATATAGGCTGCACAAAATATTTTAAGTTACCATATATGGGCGGTAAAGGCTGAAAATCAATTTTCAAATGTGTTTTGCTTTTTTTATAGCTGAATTACTCAAAAGAATTCGAATATCTTATCGACTGCGGAGGGTAATTGTTGAAATTGGATATTCAAATGTGTTATGCGTTTTCTAAATTTTTATTTATATATCTTCTATTACCTAGTAGTGAATTTCATTACAATATTCTGGAAGTATTTCATAAACTTTGTGTGACGCTTGATTTTTACTTACCCATCATACGTAGTATAGGGTAAGTCTTGTAATCGTTTTGAAAATCGAAAAATTTTTTTTGACGGATTTACACGTTTCAGACACTGGAGATTCCGAAAAACATATTTTTAGAAAAAAAATTTTGCCGTCCGTCTGTGTGTCTGTGTGTGTGTGTGTGTCTGTAAACGCTCTATCTCCCGAAAAAATTGAGATAGAGACTTGCAATTTGGTATGTACTTAGTATGTAATAATGGGAAGAAGCCTATTTCATTTCAATAACCTCGATTAACCGGAACAATTTTTTTCGGACTCTCGAAATATTCGTTCTGATGAAAGGTATATAAAAATTTTCGAAATTGTATATTTTAAGAAATGAAGATAAAAGACAATAAAAAAACATAAATTTTGAATAAAGCATGAAGTTGATCGGATCATTAGTTGCCGAGATATTTGGAATCCTGTTTTCCACACTCTTCGATTTTTCATGACCCTGTATTTCATCCAAATTTCACTTCAAAGAGATATTTTAATTGGAAATTTGACGCTTAATCAGATGCAATAAACCGCTAGTTAATAGGATTATTATTTTTGGAGTTATAAGGAAAAACCTCTTTCAAGCAATTCAGTAATCGAGCCTTTAAAGTTTGTGACGTCATCAAGCCACGATTTTATTTGAATTGCAATGCATTTTATAAGTAGTTTACACATGTTTTATTTTAATATTTTACATTATGCATATCCATGATGGGTAAGTATTACGGTGGCCCCCAACGACTAGTTCTTTCTTGTTTAGTTATGAAAAGTTTTTTTGTGTATTTCTTTTATTTCTTTTCTATTATAATTTTAAAATAGATAAATTTCAGTTTGCTTCTGTTAAAAAAAAAATCGAAACAAGAGGGAAAAATTCTGCTATAAGGCCGAATATAGATTGCCACACACGGCTTTTATTTAAAAAATAAATAAACTAGCTGTAACTCAGAATAAAAACGCAATGACAACAAATAATTTTAAAATATCTTAACAAATAAAAATTCCCCTGTTAAAGTGTTGAGTTGTTCAATAACCATTCGATTTAGAAAAATATTTTTCTACCACTGAGCAATTTTTTTAATGAAATTTAATTCATGTCGCTATGGCAGCAGACGATAAAATGATATCTTTGGAATAAGGGAATAAATAGAAGAAAAAAATTTGTTGATGTTTGTGATAAAATGTTTTTCTTTATTTTTTAAAAATGTATATACATAATTCACTTTTATATTTTAACAGAATAATAAGTTTACTATAATTCGTTACTCATGCTATGGCCAGTATACACGATACACGTCGAGCCACAATGCCTTTATCATTATCTTTGTACGCGTAAAAGTTTCGCTACGGTACTCCATTGTGAAGTTTTGTAATTTTTGAAATCTAATATTTGAAAAACGACATAATCATTAGATTTGAAATTTATATCAAGAAAAATACAATTTTTTACCATTCTAACGCAGTTTGTAAAACAATTTTGTGACAAATACTTTTCGAGTTATTAATTTTTTAAGTAAGTTCAAATGTTTCATTTTCCGAGATTAATCTGTGGCAACGATGGATTGCTGTGACTTTTCATAAACATGAAAAATGATAGAGATTGAAAGAATAAGCCACCCTGTGTGTGGCTAATAAAATGAAAAAAAAAATATTTTCCAAAATAAAATTGATTTATAATCTGACTAGTTTTTGTTAAAGAATACCTTAAATACCTTAAAAGAATACCATAAAATCGAAAATTTCTTTATTCATTTCGAATTTATTTCTATAATTCATGTATGACTGACTTTCTAATACATTTTAAATGTTTTTCAATTTGCTTTAGTACATCGTTTCGTATATTATATCTAACACTAAAAAGTGGTTTTTCTCGTTAACTCATTGTATTTAACATTGAAAAAGAATTTATTTTCAATAATGGACGTTTTATATTTTCCTGTGAACTCGTTTATCGCTGTTAAACAAAACACTCCCGAATAATAATCTGAAACCTCATTAAACACGGAAATATATATAAAATATATTTTCTCGTTACCATATCGTTTGCAGAATTTTTCTCCCTTCATTTTATTCCAAGCAGACGATATTTTATTCCGCACGCAATGAAAATAACTTTTACTTTCAAATTTCATACCAGACTAACTTAAATTTTAATAGCGCCTAAGTGTGAATAACGCAATAAGTTATTTCTTCACCTTTTTCAAGCAATATTATTTTATTTATTTTTTTCTTTTAAGTTTTGGTTCTTAGCTTCTATTAAATAAATACAATACTTTCCAAAAAAGTATCAAGTTAGCTCCAATTCAGATTTATGAGTTTTTCTTTGGACTGTGCAATTTCCCTTTTCTTGTGCACTGAAGTGCTTGAAATTTCTTATCTTAGAAATGGGAAAGAAAATGCTTTTTCAGGTGCATTTGTCAGCAGAATATGAAGCAGAAAATATTTATAAAGGAATTGTAGTTTTTACGTAATAAAAGAAAACGATACGTAATCTACGGTGGCCTAGTTTATTGATCATATATTTCTTTATATGAAATTCAAAATTAAATATGGTTGGAAGGTTTAAATGCATTCTTATTAAGGAAACGCCAGATTAAAAAAAAAATAATAAAGAAATAAAATACATAGTGTACTTACCAATACAAACACAAGGTAGAAATGAAAGCTATTTTTAGTTATGAAAAGCTTTTTTATTTATTATTATTATTATAATTTTACTCATTTTAAAATCGATAAATTTCAGTTTACTTATGTTAAGAAATCGAAATAAATAAAAATTCTTTCCCAGAACAAAATTGATTTTTTTAATCCAATGCGTTTTTATTAAAGGATATCTTAAATTTACCGCAAAATCGTAAGTTTCTTTATTCGTTTAGTATTTTTCTCTCTCATTTATATATAGCTAGCTTGTATACGATTTATTTGTTTTCAATTTGTTTCAGTGCACCTTTTTGTGTATTACACACAGCAATAAAAGGTTTTTTTTCGTTAACATCATCGTTATACTTAACGTTGAAAAAAAATTATTTTAATAAAGGGCGTTTTATATTTTCCTGTTAAACTCTTTTATCGCAGTTGAACAAAACATTCTCGATTAATAATCTCAAACCTCATTAAATTTCTAATATACATAAAACATATTTTCTCGTTGCCATATCGTTCGCAGAATTTTTCTCCCTTCATTTTATCCCAAGAGGACGATATTTTGTTCCGCACGCAATGCAAATAACTTTTACTTTAAAAATTCAAATTTCATACCATGCTAAATATTTGATAGCGCTTAAAAGTGTGAATAACGTAATAGGTTATTTCTTTAACACTTTTTTCCTCAATGCTGTTACTTCATTATTATTTTTTTTTTATGGATGTTTGTATTAAACAAATATAATACTTTGGAAAAACATTAAGGTAGATTCAATTCAGATTCAGTTTTTCTTTTAACTGTCCAATTTACATTTTCTTGTGCACTGAAGTGTTTGAAATTTCTTATCTTAGAAATGGAAAAGAAATTGCTTTTTCAGTTGCAATTGTCAGCGGACTATGAAGCAGAAATTATTTATAAAGGAATTGCAGTCTTTACTTAATAAAAGCAATCAATACGCAATATACGGTGGTATGGTTTATTGGCTGTATGTTTCTATATATATTAAATGCAACAGGAGAAATTCAAATATTTTATTTTCAAATTTTATTAAAGAAATGCTTTACCTTAAAAAAATATAGGGTAAATGTACCAATAGTCGGCCACCCCCCAATAGTCGGCCACATTGAGATAAAATGCCTTACGCATAGCTTATTTTTGGTTCTAAATGAAATATTACAATTTGGTTACATGCAACCATCTTTCATAAGTCATAAACCATCACCAAAGAATTATGGGTACTTTTATTGAATTTGTAATCAGCCATTTTTTTCAAGATTGAGGTCAAATCGCCATTTTCCCTATTTTTTTGTTAACAGATGGCAATTATTTTAAAAGGCAAGTATTAATTAATTTTTTATTTTTTTCTAAAATTATAAGGCTAGAATATTAGCAGGGTAAATAAACTAATGTTTTTGATTATAAAAAGTAAATAAATTTGTTGCTTTTAATTAATTTTAATGTGGCCGACCATTGGGTATTAATTTTACTTACATATCCAAAAGTCGGCCACCAGGAGCTGAATAATGAATACATAACGTATTGTACTTTTTTGAGTTTATTGAAGTGAAAACTTCTTTAGGCGCGTTGGGCATTTTTTGAGATGGGAAAAAACCATTGAACTCGCGACACTGTTACTGTAACCGACACCTCTGTATATAAGTATGTGCATGTATTGTGTATAGTTAGGTATGATCTAGGGCGGGACGGGCGCGGCGCAAGCTTGCCTGTGCGCTATTGCACCGCGGTATAGTAAGCGTTATAGTAAGCGCAGAAAAATGTAAGTGGTATAGTAAGCACAGAAAAATGTAAGCGGTATAGTAAGCTGTATAGTAAGCTGTATAGTAAGCGGCATAGAAGCGGTATGTTAAGCGCAGAAAAATGTAAGCGGTATAGTAACACAGAAAAAATGTAAGCGGTATAGTAAACGCAGAAAAATGTAAGCGGTATAGTAAGCGCAGAAAAATGTAAGCGGCATAGTAAGCGGTATAGTAAGCGCAGAAAAATGTAAGCGGCATAGTAAGCGGTATAGTAAGCGCAGAAAAATGTAAGCGGCATAGTAAGCGGTATAGTAAGCGCAGAAAAATGTAAGCGGTATAGTACGCGACATAGTAAGCGGTATAGTAAAGCAGAAATATGTAAGTGGTATAATAACGTAGAAAATGTAAGCGGTATAGTAAGGTAGAGGAAGCGCAGAAAAATGTTACCAGTATAGTAAGCGGTATAGTAAGCGCAGAAAATTGTAAGCGGTATAGTACGCGGTATAGTAACGCAGACAAATGTAAGCGGTATAGTAAGCGTTATAGTAAGCGGTATAGTAAGCTGTATAGTAAATGCTGTAGAAGCGGTATAGTAAGCGCAGAAAAATGTAAGCGGTATAGTAAAACAGAAAAAATGTAAGCGGTATAGTAAACGCAGAAAAATGTAAGTGGTATAGTAAGCGGTATAGTAAGCGCAGAAAAATGTAAGCGGTATAGTACGCGGTATAGTAACGCAGAAAAATGTAAGCGGTATAGTAAGATGTATAGTAAGCGGTATAGTAACACAGAAAAAATGTAAGTGGTATAGTAAGCGGTATAGTAAACGCAGAAAAATGTAAGTGGTATAGTTAGCGGTATAGTAAACGTAGAAAAATGTAAGAGGTATAGTAAGGTATAGGAAGCGCAGAAAAATGTAAACAGTATAGTAAGCGGTATAGTAAGCGCAGAAAAATGTAAGCGGTATAGTAAGCTGTATAGTAAGCTGTATAGTAAGTGGTATAGAAGCGGTATAGTAAGCGCAGAAAATTGTAAGCAGTATAGTACGCGGTATAGTAACGCAGAAAAATGTAAGCGGTATAGTAAGCGGTATAGTAAGCTGTATAGTAAATGCTGTAGAAGCGGTATAGTAAGCGCAGAAAAATGTAAGCGGTATAGTAAACGCAGAAAAATGTAAGTGGTATAGTAAGCGGTATAGTAAGCGCAGAAAAATGTAAGCGGTATAGTAACGCAGAAAAATGTAAGCGGCATAGTAATCGGTATAGTAAGCTGTATAGTAAGCGGTATAGTAACACAGTAAAAATGTAAGTGGTATAGTAAGCGGTATAGTAAACGCAGAAAAATGTAAGTGGTATAGTTAGCGGTATAGTAAACGTAGAAAAATGTAAGAGGTATAGTAAGGTATAGGAAGCGCAGAAAAATGTAAGCAGTATAGTAAGCGGTATAGTAAGCGCAGAAAAATGTAAGCGGTATAGTAAGCGGTATAGTAAGCTGTATAGTAAGCTGTATAGTAACTGGTATAGAAGCGGTATAGTAAGCGCAGAAAATTGTAAGCGGTATAGTACGCGGTATAGTAACGCAGAAAAATGTAAGCGGTATAGTAAGCGGTATAGTAAGCTGTATAGTAAATGCTGTAGAAGCGGTATAGTAAGCGCAGAAAAATGTAAGCGGTATAGTAAAACAGAAAAAATGTAAGCGGTATAGTAAACGCAGAAAAATGTAAGTGGTATAGTAAGCGGTATAGTAAGCGCAGAAAAATGTAAGCGGTATAGTAACGCAGAAAAATGTAAGCGGCATAGTAAGCGGTATAGTAAGCTGTATAGTAAGCGGTATAGTGACACAGAAAAAATGTAAGTGGTATAGTAAGCGGTATAGTAAACGTAGAAAAATGTAAGAGGTATAGTAAGGTATAGGAAGCGCAGAAAAATGTAAACAGTATAGTAAGCGGTATAGTAAGCGCAGAAAAATGTAAGCGGTGAAGTAAGCGTTATAGTAAGCGGTATAGTAAGCTGTATAGTAAGTGGTATAGAAGCGGTATAGTAAGCGCAGAAAAATGTAAGCGGTATAGTAAAACAGAAAAAATGTAAGCGGTATAGTAAACGCAGAAAAATGTAAGTGGTATAGTAAGCGGTATAGTAAGCGCAGAAAAATGTAAGCGGTATAGTACGCGGTATAGTAACGCAGAAAAATGTAAGCGGCATAGTAAGCGGTATAGTAAGCTGTATAGTAAGCGGTATAGTAACACAGAAAAAATGTAAGTGGTATAGTAAGTGGTATAGTAAGCGGTATAGTAAGCGGTATAGTAAACGCAGAAAAATGTAAGTGGTATAGTTAGCGGTATAGTAAACGTAGAAAAATGTAAGAGGTATAGTAAGGTATAGGAAGCGCAGAAAAATGTAAGCAGTATAGTAAGCGGTATAGTAAGCGCAGAAAAATGTAAGCGGTATAGTAAGCGTTATAGTAAGCGGTGTAGTAAGCTGTATAGTAAGTGGTATAGAAGCGGTATAGTAAGCGGTATAGTAAGCGGTATAATAACGCAGAAAAATGTGAGCGGTATAGTGCGACTGAAGTCTGGTTCCCGAAATTTTTGTATGTAAAATAATATGCATGATTTTTCATGCACAATAGCGCATTAAATGAAAATTGTAATATAATTTTTGTAGTAGTAGTTTATAATAATGAATAAAAAAACACTTGATTTAAAAGTATTTCCTGCACAATAAAACATTTCCTGACGATTCAAAAAATACACACGTAATTGTTCAAGTTTTCACTTCTGTCGGCACTCCCGGAGTTCCACTTTTTTTTTGTTGTTTGATAGATATAACTTTATCTCTACATCTAAAATAATTTTATATAAAAAAAATCTTTTTTTACGTGGTTGTTTGTTTGTTTGTACGGGAAACTACTAGAACTACCGAAATAATTTCAAAAGTAAAGGTGGCAGTCTGTGCTCCGACATATACTATATTTTACGTCAGGGCCACTTTTCGTAAGTAGATGGATGAGCAAAAAACATTCCAAACGTGCCCTTTTTGCCCTCTTGAAAGTTGGCATGGTTTTTGTTTTCTAATAAATTCGAAATTTAAAAGTGTGAAGTGAGTGGAATAAGTTCTAAATAACAATTCATGTAGAATTGTTAGGAATATAAATTTGAAATTTAACATGTCTGTTACTTTTAAGAGGTAAATTATGGATCAAGGCAATTAAAAAAGGGGGAATTTTAGAAAATGAAAAAAACAGTGAATATTCTAAAAACATTCTAAATTACGATTTATATGGAATTACTAGGGAGAGAAATTTAAAATTTCCTAATTCTGTCATTTTTAATATGTAAACGCTGGTACGAAATAGTTTCTTAAAAAAACGGAATTTCAAAGGGTACAGAACCAAATAAGCGTTCTAAAGTTTCAAAATCTGTGATAGTTTTGTTGCTGGAAACTTAAAATTTGGCATGGTGGTCAATTTTAAGACATAAACAACCGGCTCAGAAAGGCTTCTAAAAATTTGGAAATTTAGAATGCTGAAATGAGAGGAAAATGTTCTGAATTATGTTTTTTTTAATAAAGTTTAGAGTAGAAACTTGAAATTAGACATGGATAACCTTTTCCATACGTAAGTGGTCTGACCGTAGCCGAACAGTTTCTAAAAAATTAGAAATTTAAAAGCAACTAAAAATTTTTTTAAATTGCAATTTCTGTGGCTTTGAAACTTCAAATTTTGCATGGGGATTTCTTTTAAGATGTAAGCTCTCGCAAAGAATGGTTTCTATAAAATTCGAAATTTAAAAAATTGAAATTATCAGTAATTGTTGTTTATCATTCTAAATTATGATTTATTTAGAATTAATAGGGATAGAAAACTGATATTCGATATCGGGGTTACTTTAAAGTCGCAAATGCTCGTACACAGTAGCTTTTTCTTAAACTAGATTAGATGCGGCAGTTGGTACCCTCATTATTTGCTTTTCAAGTCTGTTGAAAAGTATTAAAACAACTAGATTGGAATGCGGCAGTTGGGACCGCCCCTCCCTACGCTTTTCCACTGCGGAGTTCCAAATGAACTCGTATACTAATAACTACATACTAAATATATTTCATGTTCAAAATGCATAAAAGTGTTAAAACAATTAGATCGGAATGACTTTATGCAGCAGTTGGGACCGCCCCTTCGCTGATGCACGAATGTATGCATATTTGCTTTTCAACTATGTTGAAAAGTGTTAAAAGCAACTCGATTAGATGCGGCAGTTGGTACCCCCATTATTTGCTTTTCAATTCTGTTGAAAAGTGTTAAAACAACTAGATTGGAATGCGGCAGTTGGGACCGCCCCTCCCTACGCTTTTCCACTGCGGGGTTCAAAATGAACTCGTATACTAATAAACTACATACTAAATATATTTCATGCTCAAAATGCTTAAAAGTGTTAAAACAACTAGATCGGAATGCCGTGATGCGGCAATTGGGATCGCCCCTTCGCTGATGCACGAATGTATGCATATTTGCTTTTCAACTATGTTGAAAAGTGTTAAAAGCAACTCGATTAGATGCGGCAGTTGGTACCCCCATTATTTGCTTTCCAATTCTGTTGAAAAGTGTTAAAACAACTAGATTGGATTGCGGCAGTTGGGACTGCCCCTCCCTTCGCTTTTCCACTGCGGGATTCAAAATGCATAATTCGATTCAAAACCCACTTTAAACTAACTTCAATTTGAGCGCGACCAGAAGGGGTACCAGCGTTTATTTATTTTTATTTATTATTATTTTATTTTTTTTTTGCAGTCGACTGTAGCATACAAAATTTAGTCAAAATCGCTTAAACCGTTTTTTAATGCAATTTGTTTGACCCATAGTGACCGCCAAATGACCCACTAATCGAATTTTCTCGAACATGTGACCCAGCCAAATGGTTTTCTTGTATCCCAAAAAGTTAGGACACAAAACGTAGTCAAAATCGTTAAAGACATTTATTAGATAAGATAAAATTACCTTGGACCTTAACATGTGACCCTTAACTTGTCACCCAGCCCATTAGTCTTTTCGTACACCAAATCGGTAGGATACAAAATTTAGTCAAAATCGTTTGTCGTTTTTAGATAAAATTAGTTTCACCCGTAGTGACCCTAAAATGACCCACTAATCGAATTTTCTCAAACATGTGACCCAACCAATGGTCTTTTCGTACCCCAAAACGGTAGGATGCAAAATTTAGTCAAAATCGTTAGAGCCGTTTTTTAGATAAAATTTATTTAACCCATAGTGACCCCCATATCATATGACCTACTAATGAAATTTTCTCGAACATGCGACCCAGTCCAATGGTCTTATTGTATCCCAAAAATGTAGGATACAAAACTTAGTCAAAATCGTTAAAGCCATTTAGCAGATAAAATAAAATTAGCTTTACCCGCAGTGACCCTAAATGACACACTAATTTAATTTTCTCGAACATGTGAGATAGCTCAATCACCTTCTTATAACCGAAAATGGTAGAATGCAAAATTCAGTAAAATTTGTTAGCGTCGTTTTCCAGGTAAAACTAGTTGGATGTGTCAATCCCAAAACTTTCTTCTATCTCACACAGGTTTCGCATACACTAAAATAAATCAGCAGCAATTTATATCAAGGTCTAACTGAAGCTCAAGTTTTATTAAATTCTGTGCATTATTTCTTGATATATGACTATCACTAAAATCGTGTAAATCCTGCAAAATGCTCCATAGCAGCGCCACCTGCTGGTCGATTTGTACCAAAAACTAATCAGCACCAATTTACATCAGAGACTAACTGAATATAAGGTTTTACTAAATTCCGAGTGTTAGTTCCTGAGATAGAGCTATTGCGGAAATCGCGGAAAATGCTGCATAGCAGCGCCACCTGCTGGGCGATTTTTACCAAAAACTAATCAGCATCAACTTATATCACTGACTAACTGAATATAAAGTTTTATTAAATTCCGAGGATTAGATCTTGAGATAGAGCTCTATTGCGGAAATCGCGAAAAATGCTGCATAACAGCGCCACCTGCTGGGCGATTTTTACCAAAAACTAATCAGCACCAACTTATATCACGGACTAACTGAATATAAAGTTTTATTAAATTCCGAGGATTAGATCTTGAGATAGAGCTATTGCGGAAATCGCGAAAAATGCTGCATAGCAGCGCCACCTGCTGGGCGATTTTTACCAAAAACTAATCAGCATCAATTTATATCAGGGACTAACTGAATATAAGGTTTTACTAAATTCCGAGTATTAGTTCGTGAGATAGAGCTTTTGCGGCAATCGCGGAAAATGCTGCATAGCAGCGCCACCTGCCGGGCGATTTTTACCAAAAACTAATCAGCATCAATTTATATCAGGGATTAACTGAATCTAAAGTTTTATTAAAATCCGAGCATTAGTTCTTAAGATAGAGCTATTGCGGAAATCGCGAAAAATGCTGCATAGCAGCGCCACCTGAAGAGCGATTTTTACCTAAAACTAATCAGCATCAATTTATATCAGGGACTAACTGAATATAAGGTTTTACTAAATTCCGAGTATTAGTTCGTGAGATAGAGCTATTGCGGAAATCTCGAAAAATGCTGCATAACAGCGCCACCTGCTGGGCGATTTTTACCAAAAACTAATCAGCACCAACTTATATCACGGACTAACTGAATATAAAGTTTTATTAAATTCCGAGGATTAGATCTTGAGATAGAGCTATTGCGGAAATCGCGAAAAATGCTGCATAGCAGCGCCACCTGCCGGGCGATTTTTACCAAAAACTAATCAGCATCAATTTATATCAGGGACTAACTGAATCTAAAGTTTTATTAAAATCCGAGCATTAGTTCTTAAGATAGAGCTATTGCGGAAATCGCGAAAAATGCTGCATAGCAGCGCCACCTGCCGGGCGATTTTTACCAAAAACTAATCAGCACCAATTTATATCAGGGACTAACTGAATCTAAAGTTTTATCAAATTCCGAGCATTAGTTCTTGAGATAGAGCTATTGCGGAAATCGCGAAAAATGCCGCATAGCAGCGCCACCTGCCGGCCGATATTTACCAAAAACTAATCAGCACCCATTTATATCAGGGACTCACTGAATATAAAGTTTTATTAAATTCCGAGAATTAGATCTTGAGATAGAGCTATTGCGGAAATCGCGAAAAATGCTGCATAGCAGCGCCACCTGCCGGGCGATTTTTACCAAAAACTAATCAGCACCAACTTATATCACGGACTAACTGAATATAAAGTTTTATTAAATTCCGAGTATTAGTTCTTGAAATAGAGCGCCCACAAAATTGTTGTCACATACAGACAGACAGACAGACAGAGTCACAGACAGACATTTTCTAAAAACAGTCAAATCGTGTTCAGGACCTTCTAAAACGTATAAATCCGTCGAAAACCAGAAGTCGAAAATTTTCATGAATCCAATACTTTCTTCTTGTAAAGATAGAAGAAAGTGACAAAATTCTGAAGTGGCCGACTATTGGTGCAGTGATGGCCGAACATTAACTTTAAAGTGGCCGACTATTGGAGAACTTGCCCTTTTTGAACTTAACTTTGTCTAAAAAAAAACTATTACCGTGTTTTTTAAAAATAATTGCTGAAACATAATAAGAAACGTATGTTTTAACATATATCACTGTTAAAAATGTTGTGTCGTTTTTTAAAAATTCTACGTTATGGTTTATATACAAAAAAACAGTTAAGTGGCCGACTATTGGTACATTTACCTTATATAATAAATAAATAAATTTGGAGCGACTCCATTCAACTTTCTGAATATTGGTGCCGAATGTTAAAAAAAAGGGGGGGGGAGGGAAGGGCGATTGTTATGGAATCGGCTGGATTTGAACGATGGACTACCCGTTTTGAAACTGGGGGGCACTTATACTCTGTCATATTTTCTTGGCAATCTTCCGTATAGAATCTGTCTCAAAAATAGTTTGAAATAAAAATGGATTGAATACCTATAATATGTCGGCCGATTTTATGAAAATCTACAGTTCTTGCGAGAGTTGTCTATAATATGTTCGCCAAATTGGAGATCAATGGGAAGTACCGTTTGTGAGTTATTGTGTTTCCTTACACTATAATATGTTCGGAAAGTAAAAATAGGGTGTGTGTTATTCACATTCGCACAAGGATGAAGTAAAAGCTATTTTGTTATGCAGCGTTTTTTTTTTTTTTTTTTTTTTTAATAAAAAGAAATCTTTTTAAAATAGATAAATTTAAGCTTTATTATGTTAGAAAATAAAATAAAAGTTAATATTGAGCCCAGGATAAAGTTGGAAATATTGATTTGAAACTTTTCTGTTAATTGGAAATGTTGTAATAGCTTGAACACTATAATCAGGTTTCCATTTTAGCTTCATGTACAGAAAATAAAAAGTAAACTTATTGTTATCCTTCAACTCGCCACTTTGTATATGTTATCATTTTTTTTTCTGCTTAGCTTCACGCACTTGAAAAATAGAAACTGGGTCCTGCTAAGTCGTTGTATACATGAATCTCAAAATCAAATACGAATGTAACTGGTTATTTCAATAGTGACTGTAATTGGGAGCCTGGTGTGGTTCTCACACATGAGAGAACGTGTGTATGTGAATGAGGTTAGTCTGTCTGGCTAACTCGCTTTATATAAATTTTTAAAAAGTGAGAAAGCTAAACACTAGTGTAATTCGTTATTTCAGCAATTATCGTCTCTTGTTATATTTCGCGAACATAAAAATACAAGAACAAATATTAATAATTGATTTGACTAATTTACTGTACAGAAAGATCAACAAACAGTAAATCCAAATTCAGTCGTTATATCATTAGATTAGAAAGGAGAGTGCTTTGAGACCTATAGCTACTAAGACTATTGTCTCGAATGATCCATACTTTTATTCACAGAGACAGATAACACATACAGAAATCAACAATGTTTTCTTCCATTACATATATCTTCTTCTGTATACAAGGGAATAACCGAGATACAGCAGATCCATATGGCAACACAATTACATCCATACCTCACCCGAGATTCGAACCCAGGCGTGCAGCGTGGTAGACGTTTCCGCTACTGCCCACACTGACGGGCAGCAAATACAAACATAATTCATTAATTTGACGATCAGTGTAAACATTGTGTTGGGAGCTTAATGCGCATGTCTCTACAACCACTTCACTCTATGGTCGCAACGTCTCGTAAAAGTTAAAACATTCGACTTAAAATTATTTTTAATAAACTTAGACAAAATTCATTTACTCATAAAATTTTACGTTTTTCGAACATGCGATGGTACAAATAATTTATTTATTTATTTATTGGCCTATAATTTAAAATTTAAATGCATCACGTTCTTATTTATTCTTTGTTTGACAACAACATCGCTAATATATATATATATTTTTTTTAATAACATTTTATACATATATCGTATATTTGTTTTTTATAACTTTTATATTTTTTGGAGAATTATGTAACAACTTTTGCCTGACATCGTACGTACCTAATACTTATAATTATTTGCCTTCTGTTATATCATTCTCGGTATATGGCTTTATGGTTTCCCATCTCATCTAAGTTAAATTATAAGCGGATAATGTACTCTGATCACGCAAAGTCAATGGTTGCCAATGGCATTTACTCAAAACTCATGTTTCATAATCACACAAGTTTAATTTTAATTACATTTTAACAAGAATAATATAAAATATTAGTCATAACAGGTTTTCTAAGAAAGATTGCATCATGAATATGTCTCTCTTATGACTAATGTATGATGGTAATAACTCAAATTTTGCTCTTATGAGCTAATTTTTACGCTTATTGTTAAAAATTATGCTGGTACAATTTCCATTTGGATAACTCATTTCTATCAGGGAGCGCTTCTATGCTGTACTCTTTGTAATGATTACACCAAAATATTTAATTTATATTGTTGTGAGCTCGGGGTTCGAAAGGACTGATGCCAATATATAAGAACAATAAAAAGACTTTATTCACTATAAACAGTGCAATACGATCGCAAATATCTTCTGAAAATTACAAGATATTCAGTAATCTTCAAATCCAATAAAAGCGCAGCAAAATTTCACATAGAAACAATGCGTTCAATACGACGTATCAACGACAAAATCGATCCGAGTAACACAGTTCTCAATGCAAAGCCTCTCGTATGAATTCAATCGCAGTTGACAGACAACTAACTAACTGAACTGATGGAGGTCCTTATATAGGCTTTAAAGATCTTTCCAGATTATTCCAGAGCCTTCAGATGCTAGAAATTACCAGAAGGTGCTTTAACTTTCGATAGAGAACCCAAGCAAGAAAGGATCCCAATGTATAGGTATAAGGGGGGTGTGGTTGCACAAAAAGTCGCCAAATCCGTCGCCAACTTGGCGACATTTGGCGATATATCGCCAAATTTGGCGACAAAAATAAGTCGCCAAAACCATCGCCAACTTGGCGAAAAACCCATTCCTTGGCGATTTTCCAATAGAACTCCATTATAAAACCGATGCTGTAAGGTTGTTTTTCTTGCAAAGCACCTGAGGCCTTTAGCATTGAGTTACATGATGCTCAATAGGAAATACATTAATAATACTGCAATTTTCACAATAATAAAATAAAATAAATTAAAAAGAATGAAATATTTACAAAATTCATAACATTGCCCCCCTCTCAAGGACTGCACGTCCCGGGCAGTTCAACCTTTGATCGGAAAGCAAACCCGTTACCAACAAATGCTATACTATTCAAAGCACTTAAAGCAAACATGGAAAATAACAATTAAACACATTCATAATGCTGAATTATACAAAATATACAAGTATTTAAATAATAATAACATTAATAATGATAATGCTAAGCAAAAGAAATTATTACATTAACTTATATACAAGACCATGGTCATACTAATTTACATTATTTACATTACACTATTTACAATCAATGAACTAAGTACTATGGCCATAGTATGGAGCCAGCCTGTCGTAATGAACGACTCTAGGCTTCGAACTTGGTGACTTTCGGATCCGAATTACGACATCGTTCAGTCTGTTTAGGACTGTATAAGGACCGTCCCAGTGCGATTGCAGTTTGGGAGAAAGTCCTTTACGTCGAGTCGGATTATAAAACCAAACCTTGTCACCTTCTTTGAATTGATGTCCCGTGGCTTTCGTGTCGTACCTGGTCTTCATCTTCTCCGTCTGTATATTGATCCGCTCTCGAGCCAAGTTGTGGACGTCTTCAAATCGTGCCTGGAGATTCTGCACGTATCCCTCTGGCGATGAAGGCGCATCTGGAGGGCGACCAAAAATCAGATCACAAGGTAGACGAAGATCACGACCAAAAAGCATCTGAGACGGGGAATAGCCGGTTGTTTCATGGACGGCGCTGCGATAGGCGAGAAGAAACAAGGGAAGTTTTTGGTCCCAGTCTTGTTGGTTTCTTGAGACTAGCAGTGAGAGATTGTTGAGGATGGTACGATTAAATCTCTCAACCATGCCATCCGATTGTGGATGTAAAGGCGTCGTCCTAGTTTTGTCCATTCCGAGAAGTTGACAGAGACCCTCAATCACAGCAGAGATGAAATTTCTCCCCTGGTCAGAATGCATTTGAAGGCGGACTCCATACCTTGATATCCACTGGTGTACCAAGGCATCCGCAACCGTAGAAGCTTCTTGATCAGGGATGGCATAAACTTCAGGCCATTTTGTGAAATAGTCCATGACAACAAGGAGGTATTTGTTGCCATCAGCACTTCTTGGCAGAGGACCTAGGATGTCAAGGGCGATGCGTTCAAAAGGTGCTCCTAAATTGTAGAGATGTAGTCTTCCTCGGCTACGTTTCTTTGGTCCTTTCCGAGCTGCACATGCATCGCAAGATTTGCACCATTGTTCGACGTCAGCTCTCGCTTTTCCCCAGAAGAAGCGCTCTCGGACTCTGTGTAATGTTTTCATGACTCCAAAATGGCCACCAGTGGGACTGTCATGTAATTCCTTGAGGATCTCAGGGATTCGGGATCGAGGAAGTACCAACTGCCACCGAGATGTCTTCCCATCTTCCGATTCGAATTTTCGGAACAAGACACCATTTCTGACGTGCAGGGAGTTCCAAAGAGCCCAATATTGCTTCGTCGTAGGACTGTAAGTCGAGATGTCTTTCCAACTGGGCTTCGTGCTAGAAGATTCTAATAACTCCAAGATTGGTTTGATCTCAGAGTCTGCCATTTGATCTTCTCGAATCTTCTCATCACTCCAGGGATCTGGTGGCGTTGATAGTGAAGTCTTCGTCTGGCGTATGACATGTTCGGGATTATACTTGTTCTCCTCTCTGGAACAATAGCGACAACTTTCGGGACACGGTCTTCTTGATAAGGCATCAGCATTTCCATGCGATGAACCTTTACGATGCCTGATGTCAAAGTCGTATTCCTGGAGTCGTTGTATCCATCTGGCTACTTGGCCCTCTGGGTTCTTAAAATTCATCAGCCATGTTAAGGATGCGTGATCAGTACGAAGGAGAAATTTCCTGCCATAGAGATAGTGATGGAAGTGTTCTATGGCTTTCACTATAGCTAATAACTCCTTACGAGTGACGCAATAATTCCGTTCCGGTTTCGATAAACATTTGCTCCAGTATGCTACGACTCGTTCTTGGCCATCTATTTCTTGGGAAAGTACAGCGCCGACACTTTCCTGTCTGGCATCCGTGTCCACAATGAATTGTTTGTCGGGGTCTGGATAGGTAAGGACTGGAGAGGATGTGAGAGCTTCTTTCAGCCGCTGGAAGGAATTGTCGCATTCTTGTGTCCATAGAAACTTCTGTTTGCTTTCAGTGAGCCTATGCAAGGGTCTTGCGATGTTGGAGAACCCCTGTACAAACTTTCTGTAATAAGTACATAGTCCCAGAAAGCTTCGCAACTGATGGACATTTTCCGGACGTTTCCAGTGCTTTACTGCAGACACTTTTTCAGGATCTGTTCGAACACCTTTAGCTGAGATGATGTGTCCTAAATAATTTACTTCGCGTTGGAAGAACTTGCATTTCAGAGGGTTCAGCTTTAAATTCGCCGCTCTTAGCTTCGTTAACACTTTTCGAATATTTCCAAGATGTTCTTCAAACGTGCGGCCACCAATGATGACGTCATCTAGGTAGATGAGACAAGCTTCAAAAGTCAGGCCTTTTAACACTGTCTCCATGAGGCGCTCGAACGTTGCTGGGGCATTACAGAGCCCGAACGGCATAACTTTAAATTGCCAAAGTCCTTGTCCAGTAGTAAATGCGGTCTTCTCTTTGTCATCAGGATGGATCTCTACTTGCCAATATCCACTCTTCCATTCCAGTGTGGAAAACCATTTATGTCCTGAAAGAGTATCTAGCGTGTCGTCTATTCTTGGTAGAGGATAGCTGTCCTTCTTCGTGATGTCGTTAAGTTTACGATAATCCACACAAAATCTTGTGGAGCCATCTTTCTTTCGGACCAACACGATGGGAGAGGCCCACGGACTTGATGACGGTTCGATGATGTCACTATCCTGCATCTGTTGTAAGAGCTTAGACACCTCTTCTTGTTTAGCGAACGGCAAGCGTCTTGGATGCTGTTTAATCGGTGGATGGTTGGCAGTATCAATTCTATGACGTGTCAGTGAAGTGCGCCCTATATCACTCTCGTTTTGTGAAAACACATCCTTAAATTCCTGGAACAGTCTTTCTGCGGCATGTCTCTGCTCAGGAGATAAATTCTCATTTCGTCCAATTTCAGGTGTTAAACTTGTAGGCGGCTCCGACAACGTCAAGCTCGGGTCTTTGCAAACACAGGTGACTGGAGCACAGGTAGCAAGCACTTCACCCTTCTGGATAATTCTAGACTTTTCACTTACATTCGCCATCCTCACGGGTATCACATCTCTCGACAGATCTACCAGCGCTGATGCTATTAGCATTCCTTTTGGGCTCTTCTCAGGATATCCAACCAAGCCACATTGAAAAATACTTTCGTTCTCAGTTAATCCAGGTATCATCATTTCGGTCCGAGGAGGGATGATAACATCTGCCTTGGCTGTGATCCGTTGAATAGACTCGGACTCATTTCCAAGTTTGAAAATAGTGACATCTTCTTGAGCAGAGCGTAACTCATTCTTCTTAAAGTCCAGTGTAAATCCATGCTCTTTTAAAAAGTCCAATCCGAGTATGAAAGGGTCTGAAATATCGGCCACATAGACTGTATGATGGTAAGCGGCGTTCCCAAACTTTATTTTCAATTTCATTCTTCCATGTATGTCAATCTTATCCCCGGTCACGGTTTGGAGGATAACACGGGGCGGGGTCCAGAGGAGTTTTTCCTTTAGCCGGTGAGCTAGATCTTTCCGAATGATGGTCACATTGGCTCCTGTATCGATGATCATATTACAGGGCAAATCATTCACACGCCCGACTATAAAAACTCCGTTCTCGCCGCAACTTCTTGCAGAAATTTGACACACTTGATAATGGGGCTTCTCGAAATCTGGCATCCTCCGCCCCGCGAGATGGCCATTAATTAGTTTTCCTGCTCCGCCGTTCGTGGGGGAGCTATTACCTTCTGTGCTGGGTCGTTTTAGGCAGTTTCTTTGAATATGGCCTTCTCCACCGCATTTCCAGCACTTGATCTTTCTGCCAGTTTTGTTGTCCATCAAGGAGTTTATCTGCCTCATCATGTCCTTCACCTGCTGCTGTAAATGCTCCACAGCTCTATCCGACGTCTCAGGCATGTTGGCTACTCGCACAAAGTGTCGATCTTTCCTTGTAGCTTGCTGGGCTGCCTCGAATTTCAGGGCATAAACTAAAGCCCCTTTTAAATCACTGAGATCTGCAATCCGGAGTTGTTTCTGAATCTCAGAGTCACGCACACCATCAATAAAATGCTGCAGAGCCAAGCTTTCTCTAATTTCAGTCGGACAGCCAGGATAAGCAAGATGGGAAAGTCTCTCGACATCCGTAGCAAGATCTTGCAGGGATTCAGTGGATTTCTGCTGTCGAGATTTGAGCTGGAGTCTGCTATATTCCTTCATGCATTTCTCGCCAAAGCGTAATTCTAAGGCACTGACGAGCGTTTCAAAATCCAGCGGTTCATTTGCAGGCAATGTCTGTAGGACGTCGGCAGCATCAGCTCGTAGAGAAGCAGCTAACTGGCAAGCCTTTGTCTGGGAATCCCATCCATTGGCGTTCGCTACGATCCCAAATTGTGTCTTAAAAACTGGCCATGAGGATTTTCCGTCATAGGTCGAGAGTTTAATACAGGAACGAGGAAGCATAGATTGATACATGACATCTTCGGTATAGTTTCCGGCATTTATCTTTTGTTTCTTCACATTTTCCAACTCTTTTTCTACACTCTCTATCCTTTCTTCTACGTTATTGGCTGTCTTTTGAACTTTTTCTTCTATTTCCTGAAATCTTCCTTCAAATTTGTTTTCCACGCTGTCAATTCTTTCATTTAAAGATGTTATTTTATTATCTATTAATTCTTTCAACTCACCAAGGTTGGTTGACATATCTTTCTTCATTTCTTCCGACATCTCCTTCATTTCAGCCTGGTTCGCAGTCATTTTCTCATCTATCGCTGACATTTCCTTCTTCATTTCTTCCGACATTTCCTTCATTTCAGCCTGGTTCGCAGTCATTTTCTCATCCATCGCTGACATATCCTTCTTCATTTCAGCCTGGTTCGCAGTCATTTTCTCATCCATCGCTGACATATCTTTCTTCATTTCTTCTTTCAACTCGCCAAGGTTCGCAGCTAATTTCTCCAATAATTCTTTCAGTTGACCCTCCATTGCTCTGGTGATCGGCATTCAACCCCACTCCTGACACCAAATGTTGTGAGCTCGGGGTTCGAAAGGACTGATGCCAATATATAAGAACAATAAAAAGACTTTATTCACTATAAACAGTGCAATACTATCGCAAATATCTTCTGAAAATTACAAGATATTCAGTAATCTTCAAATCCAATAAAAGCGCAGCAAAATTTCACATAGAAACAATGCGTTCAATACGACGTATCAACGACAAAATCGATCCGAGTAACACAGTTCTCAATGCAAAGCCTCTCGTATGAATTCAATCGCAGTTGACAGACAACTAACTAACTGAACTGATGGAGGTCCTTATATAGGCTTTAAAGATCTTTCCAGATTATTCCAGAGCCTTCAGATGCTAGAAATTACCAGAAGGTGCTTTAACTTTCGATAGAGAACCCAAGCAAGAAAGGATCCCAATGTATAGGTATAAGGGGGGTGTGGTTGCACAAAAAGTCGCCAAATCCGTCGCCAACTTGGCGACATTTGGCGATATATCGCCAAATTTGGTGACAAAAATAAGTCGCCAAAACCATCGCCAACTTGGCGAAAAACCCATTCCTTGGCGATTTTCCAATAGAACTCCATTATAAAACCGATGCTGTAAGGTTGTTTTTCTTGCAAAGCACCTGAGGCCTTTAGCATTGAGTTACATGATGCTCAATAGGAAATACATTAATAATACTGCAATTTTCACAATAATAAAATAAAATAAATTAAAAAGAATGAAATATTTACAAAATTCATAACAATATTAATATTTAATTTCCTTAACATAAGTAGTACTATGTTGATTCAGTTACGGCTTTGAATATCGAACATAAAATGGTATGCTTTTTATTATTATTATTATTCCAAATAGCCTTTTTCTTCTTCTATCGTGATAAAAGCTCAATTATTTATCTAACTCCATAATACATATACCTAATTATTTGCTTGTTGCTATATCCTTTTTAGTATATCGCTGTATGGTTTCCATCGCATCTAACTTAATTTATAAGCAGGTAATGTGCTTTAATCACGCAAAGTCAGTGGTTACCAATGCTATATACTCAAAACACATGTTTCATAATCACGCAGGCTGAATTTTAATTACATTTTAACGAGAATAATATAAAATATTAGTCATAACAGTTTTTCTAAGAAAGATTATGTCATGAGTATTTCTCTTTGATGGTAATAAATGATATCTTGCTCTTATAAACTAATTTTTTTTTTCTTATTCTCAAAAACCAATGCTGATTCAACTTCCGTTTCGATAACTCATTTTGATCAGGGGGCGCTGCTATACTTTTATTTTTGTGAAGATTATACCGAATATTTCATTTCCTTAATCCTATGTGAATAGTGTTATTTTACTTAATCCTACGACTAGTGTTTAGTGGTAATAAATAAAAAATTGCTCTTATGGGCTAATTTTTATACTTATTGTTAAAACCTATGCTGGTTCAATTTTCGTTTGGATAATTCGTTTTTATAAGTATTATGTTGGTCCATTTATAGCCTTTGAATATCGAACAAGAAATGGTATGTTTTTAATTCTAAATAGCTTTTCTTCTGCTGTCGCGGTAAAAGCTCAATTATTTATCAAAAGTTTTGCTTAACTCCACACGTACCTAATTATTTGCTTGTTATTGTGTCATTCTTTGTATATCGCTTTATGGTTTCCATCTCATCTAAGTAAATTTATAAGCGGATAACGTACTTTGATCACGTAAAGCCAATGGTTACCAATGCCATATATTCGAAATACCGGCTTCATAATTGCAAAAGTTAAAATTTAATTACATTTTAACGAGAAGAATATAAAATTTTAATCATAACAGCTTTTCTAAGAAAGATTATGTCATGAGTATATCTTTATTATAACTAGTGTTTGATGGTAATAAATAAAACCTTGCTCTTATGAACTAATTTTTATACTTATAGTTAAAAACTATGTTGGTTCAATTTTCATTTGAATAACTCGTTTTGATCAGGGAATTCTGCTATGTTATGCTTTTTGTAATGATGTCACCAAATATTTAATTTTCATTAATATTTAATTTCCTTAATATAAGTATGGTTCATTCTCACGAAAATGTACTTTTTTATGGTCCCAAAGGGATAAATATTAGGAAATGCAGCAAATTTTCTAATATTTTCATTCATATATATATTTAAGTTTTAAGTAAACTATAAAATATATTTTTGACAAAATAATTTTAATATCTAACTTTAATTTTTTTAATGAATAAAAGTCGAAAGTTCCCTCCGTGGACGTTCTTACATCTAAAACACAACGCTCACTTCAATGACGTTTAATCAATTTATTTATTTATTTTTCTTTACAATTTCTTTTTCAATAATAATTAGTTAAAAGTCTGTAATTAAGTTCTAACTTAATATATTTTTTAATGGTTATATTTTTACTAAGGAATTAACTTATAAACTTTGTCCCTAGCCAAAAAAGTCTCCCTCCGTGGACTATGAAAATAAATTTTAAAAGATGCCATAGATAGTACATGCCAAATCATCATTAGGTGTTTTGGGAGAAAAAAAAAGCCATTTTGTTTAGATGTAACTCATTGTTCTGTTGTGAAGTTATTTAATCTTTTACGATTTATTAGTTTCATTTGGAGTTTGGCAAAGTTCTCACAAAGAAGGTCTCCTTAAAGCGCATACTCAAACTATTTTGAAAACAAAAATGCTAATGAAACTATTGATGTACGTTATAAAAGATCAGTAAAATTTTGCTGCAGAATTCCAGTATAGAAAATTGGTAAAAAATAAATAAATATTTACGAGAATTTGGCACAAAAAGGCGTGGTTTGGCGAGCAACACCTTTTCCTCGTCAAATTCAAGCGATTTGAATGCATTTGGAAATCGCTTGTTAAATGTGTGTTTAAATGCGCAGCGATTAGGGAATTTAAACTTAAAAACGATGAAACAGTTTATTATTTTTTCTATAAGCTTATATAATATGTATAAGTTGGGCTTTGCTGCAGTTATTTAACTTTACGCGGTTTCACCGGTTGGATAATTTTAGAATATATTTTAAAAGTAACCGCCCGATGAAGAACGTTGTTGTTATCAATTCGATATTTAACAAGTCTTTGTTTCCATGGTAACAATGGTGTTCTCTTGTTGTCATCCACACTAACAATAACGAAGCTGCATCGACAGTGATCAGAATCGGGCTATAATTTTGAGTTTGAAACAATTTTAATCAATTTAAATGTTTGTTCTAAATCGTTTAATACGATCGTTAAATTTTATTATACATATAAATGTATATGTGAAAACTGTATTTATAAAAGTGTGTTTATTTAAGTTAAACATACTTAAACTAGTTTATGAAGAGTAGATAAAGTTATTCCTTAAAGAGTATTTATCATAAAAGGGTATTTTTTTTTCCTTTATTGTGTCGCCAAACGACGATAGATTGAAAAAAAAAATTAAATTTTCACTACTTTTTTAAGGACGCTATATCGAGATTCCGTAGGAAATATTTTTATAGACATATATATCCTCATGACAAGAATATTCTTAATTTTTTTCAAAATTTTCTTAGTATGCGCTTATGGCGACTTTCCTTATCAGTGTATAGTCTGTGTCCATCATAATAATGTAAGAAAAGGCTAATTTATAATTATAAGACAAATTTTAGACTGCTTTAACATTGCATTTAATAAAAAGAAATGATCGAATAATTATTGCGCGTAGTTAACTGTTCCACAGAAAAGGCGAAATTGGTTTTAAAAAATGTTTTAAACTGTTGAATTTATAGAATGTAATTTTCTGAAAAACAGTACGCATCAAACTTCTCTTTGTATTTGAGACCTCCTTATACTGCGCACAATGTTTGATAAATGACCGATAAACTAGACAGTATCAGTAAAATTGGATATATTAAGTTTTGAATTTTTAAGTTTTTTGGTTTTCAGGTTCTTAAAAATTCAAAATTTAATATATCCAATTATACTGATACTGTCTTAGTTCATCGGTCATTTATCAAACATTGCGTGCAGTATAAGGAGATCTCAAATACAAAGATAAGTTTGATGCAGATTTTTTCTCAGAAAATTGCATTCTATAAATTCAACAGTTTAAAACATTTTTTTAGCCAATTTTGCCTTTTCTGTGGGACAGTTAACTACGCTAATAAATACTTCGATTATGTCTTGATTTAAATTTTTGAAATGTAAATATCCCTTTCCATGACCTCCGTGGCCATGTAATAATTCAAAAAAAAAATCAAAAACTTTTGAAAAATGAAATAGGAAACCTGACCAATAATATAAAGTTATTTATTAGACATAAATGAAAACACCCATGCGATTTTTAAGATTTTTTTAAAAAATGTATAAAATAGATTTTTGCTATTTTATACCTTTTTGTGAGAATGACCAGTATATATATAACTAATGGCTTTGAATATCGAATAAGAAATGATATTATTATTATTCTAAGAAGCTTTTTCTCCTGCTATTGTTGTAGAAGATCAATTATTTATAAAAAAAAATTGCTAACTCCATACGTACCTAATTATTTGCTTGTTGCTATATCATACTTAGTATATCGCTTTATGGTATTTCATCTCATCTAAGTTAATTTATAAGCAGATAATGTTCTTTGATCACGCAAACCCAATGGTTACCAATGTCATTTACTCAAAACGCATGTTTCATAATCACACAAGTTGAATTTTAATCACATTCCAGCGAGAGTATCATAAAAGGTTGGTCATTACAGCTTTTCTAAGAACTATTATGTCTCGAGTACTTCTCTTTTTAACCGACTGCGAGATAGCTTTTTCTAAGATTCCGCAACAATATGGGTAATTCTCGGAATGTGAATGACCAAATTCTCTCTGTCTCTCAAAATGAAAAAATAAAATAAAAGGAAAAAAAAAAAAACTTCTTGGTCAGAATAAAATTCTAAAATGATTTTCTAATCTCATAGTTTTCTGTTGCCTGTAAATTTATCACAAAATTTGAAAGAAAAATATACATACTCAGAACGTTTTTCTAATCATTGAGGTGTGATTAATATGTGACCTGCACGGTAGCGTATTACTGCTTATTTTACTGTATTTTTCTGTTACTTTTACGGTATAATACTGGCAGCTGGGGTAGCAGTATTATACCGTAAAATCAAAGTTTTTTGCAGTGTACAACGCCGAAAAGTTATTTTTCTCATTAACATTATCGTTATATTTATCCTTGGAAAAAAAATTCTTTTCAATAATGGTACTTTTATATTTTACTACCAACTATTTTATCAGTGTTAAACAAAACATACCCCAAAAATAATCTTAAACCTTATTAAATGTGTATTATTACAAAAAACATACTTTCGTATTGCCATATCGTTTTCACAGAGTTTCTCTCCATTCATTTCATTCCAAGTAGACAATATTTTAATTCGCAATGCAAATAACTTCTACTTTTACTTTAAAAATTCAAATTTCATTCCAGGCTAACTTTAATTTTTATAGCATTTTATTTCGAATAACACAAGAGATTATTTCTTTACCACCTTTTTTTTTTCAACACTATTATTTCACCGAGATTTTTTTCTTTTTCGATGAACGTTTGTTTTAAATAAATATAATGCTCTCGAAAACATTAGCTCCAATTCATATTCACGAGGTAACCCGTCATAATCCGAAAATTGAATAATTACTTATTGGCTGTTCTTTGCATTATGTTACAATGCGAGAATAATAGTTCGGATATGGGTGAAGGGTAATATGAAAGATAACTCAAGTTTAAAATAACAGTAAAACGCACTAAGACGAAATTGCAGGGTACCGAAGATAAATTCCGTTTTAGACAGATTTTCGACTTTAGCAAGTATTCCTATATATTATTTCTGTTCTGAACATCCCTTTTTCTATGTCTTTACAAAACGCGAAAAAATGAATGAGGTATCATTCGAAAAGTTTTTGATCCGACTTCTGACATAGTACACTCACATTTTGTTAAAACATGTTTTTTAATTAAAATTGCAGTTAATTAAAAATTATATCAGCATTGGTTTCATAAATGAAATAAAAGATTTTTATCAAATAAATGTTGCCACAAAAATAAAATACCACATTATATCATTCTCCGCAATGATTATAAAAAAATATAAAAGTACAAAAAAGATAAAGTGTAATGTGTCCGCTCCATATTTATGATTAAAAAACAAAATTAAAATGTTTACCAGGAAAGACACCATAGATCGATTGATCGAAGCAATGGTATTTCACGTGTAGCCTAAAAGGTATGTTTTGTTATATTAGATTAAATTGTATTTTATATGTATTCAATTTATTTTTCGTCCCCTGTTTTCCCGAAGCGGATGACGTCATCCTGTAATGCAGTTATAAAATACGATTGTTAATTTTTCTCTAATTTTGCCTTTGTCAAATCCTCGATTAGTTTCTACTGCAACTTTGATGGAATAAATGAGATGATATTATGGCTTGACTAATATTGTTTGCAGATATTTTTGTCCTTAATGTTTCTTTAGAAGTTTAAACCTGCATCTAAAATACACTGCTCAAAACAATTAAAGGATATTGCAGTTTTAGGTGGATTTTGTATCTGGGAAACTTTTTAGCTGATTGATACATGGTCGACAGACATAGTAGGTTATATGAGAATAAATTACACATGTTTGGCAGAAAAAAAATGCATTTTATTGCGCATTTGTGTACAAAAGGAAAAAAACACAATTTGTGCATATGAGAAAAAAAGAATAAGAAAAGGTGTTTTCTTCAAAGAAAATCATTTTCAGTAGGGGGTATGGTTTCCACGGGCGGCCAGCAACGTTGAACACCTTTGAGGCATGGAGTCAATGAGGCTATTAATGACGAGTTGGGGTATTCTGCCCCACTCTTCCAGAAGAGCTCTTTCCAGTTCTTGGAGAGTTTGTGGGGGTTGTTGGCGGCCAGAAACTCGTCTTCCTAGAGCGTCCCAAACGTGCTCGATTGGATTCATGTCTGGAGAACACGCTGGCCATTCCATTCGAACGATTCCTTCCTCGAAAAGGAAATCCTCCACCAGGTTTGCACGATGTGGCCTGCAGTTATCGTCCATTAAAATGAAGTTATCTCCGATTGCTGCAGCGTAAGGGACTACAATAGGTCTGAGGATCTCATCCCTATATCGGCGACCAGTCAGAGCTCCATCTCGAATGATGTAGAGGTCAGTGCGCCCGTCAATGGAGATGCCACCATACACCAACACTCCTCCACCGCCAAATCTGACACTTTCGTGACGAACGCAGGATTATTCCTACTGCCACGGTCCCTGCAGATGAAAATACGCCTATTATCCGGATGCACAGAAAAACGGGACTCGTCAGAAAACAGAATATTGCTCCATTCATTTCTCCTCCAGTTGACATGCTCGGTTGCCCACTCCTTGCGGTCGCGACGATGCCTTGATGTTAATCTAACACATACCATCGGTCGGCGAGCATACAGACCTACAGCATGGAGCCGGTTTCGGACAGTCTGAGTTGAAATCGTGGTGCCTGTAGCCGAGCGAAGGTGTTGTTGGAGAAGAGTAGCGTTCATGTTTCGGTGTCTCCGAGCTGTTAACGCTAAATACCGATCTTCATTGGGCGTTTTTGCCCGTCTACGACCTTGCCCTGGTCTTCGGCCTGCACATCCACTCTCCAAAAAACGGTTCCAGATCCTGGAAATGACACTTTGTGACACTCCAATGGCTTGCGCTACTTCGGCTTGAGTTTGGCCCCCTTCTAACCTACCAACAATTCTCCAAGCTTCTGAATCTGTCAAATGACTTCGCTGAGACATCGTACTCATCGAAACAAAGCAATCACTGAATGCCGATCATCCTTGTCTTCATTCTCTTTTATCCAGTTGAAAGTCAAATTTCATTCGCTGCCGCTGAAGCGACGTTTTTGACGTCGAACTCAAAATTTGCATACTCCACAGTTTGAAAACCAGAAAAATTTGCATTTGTGATTCTCTTCTTCTATTTTCGGCAAAAAAAATTTCGTTTATATCTTTATTTTATATATAACTTCAAATATCCTTTAATTGTTTTGAGCAGTGTATATAAATTAAGTTAATACAACTTGTGTATATTGTATGAACATATCCAATCTCACGTATGCAGATTTTCGATGGATATAGATTAATATGCATGAAAAATTTTATATACAAGGGGCATTTAACAAAGTTTCTTTATTGTCGTCTGTATAATCAAAGCTTCTTTCTATCTCAAACTTACAAAATACGAAGTTAATGACCAAAACATTTTTGTCTTTTTGGGTGCAAGGGAAAATTTGATTTTAGAGATTTTATTTTTAAAAAAATAACTGTACAGAGAGCCTTCTATTATTTCTATCAAAACCAATTGTTTATTAATCATAAATGAAAAATGTACATTTATACATATAAACTTTCGGAGGCTTCGTGGGCGCAATAAGGAAAGGTCGGTGGGCCTAATAAGGAGCGTTTATGGGCGCAACAGTGTCCGTGGGCGCATAGTTTGGCGACGTCTGATGTAGTATGTTCAGAATAAAATGACGCAAACCGCATATAAATACGATAATTATACCAAATTCCTTAAGACAATTTAAAGAATACATAACTGAAATCGCAGTACAAAATTTCACACCTTTTAACTTTTATAAAAATTCAGACAGATAAATAAAACAAGTGAGTAAATGTGATCGAAGATCGCACAAAGGGTTTCGTTTAATATTCCTTTCAAAACACTTTATCCTTCCTTTAATAAATCCAAATAAATTTCATTAAAAAAAAATCGTTTTTTATAAAGTAAAAATTTACCGGTCTATTTTTCTCGTTTTTTCGAAAATCTGAGCCGGTCAGATAGCGGGCAAAGCCCGCTATTATACTCTATAATAATAATATCTGTCATGTGGACTAAATGCGTTATTAAAAAAAAAAATCAATTTCAAAATTAAACATGTTGTATGAGACCTTCAAAATGTTAGACGTCAGATTAATTTTCTTTTTAATTCTCTAATGACGTCCTATTAAGCTGCTTTCTGTGCTTACACATACTCCTTGTATTATTGAGAAATGTTTAAAATTTTCCGTTTTATTTACCAATATGACGCCATATTAATCGTTTTTTTTTTTTAATTGGTGAAACTTTTGTTTTTCATTTCTCACGTGGAAATCTTTCAATAGAAAATTAATTATTGTAGACAAAATTTTATTGGGGATTTTTAATGGTTGGCAACTGCTATAACGAAAAATGTTTCAATTTAATAGGAAAAGGCTGTTAGATTTTTGGCTTTTTATCTCTATATATTAAAATAATACGATTTTTTCAAATTTTATGATTTTGAGCTTCATAGTAAAATATACAATATTTAGCTATAAGTACACAAAATTTCACGACTGTAAGTTATATAGTTTCTGAGAACCGGCTCTGTGACGGACAGACAACGAAGCGGGAGTAATAGGGTATCGTGAGATGAACGAAACCCTAAAAATTAAATAAAAATTCATAAAAATTCACGCTTTTTATGTTTTGCTGTCTTTGTCTGACGTAATAATTTTTTAATAGGTGAGTGCATAAAATTTTAAATATATATTACTTATCTCGGAATATATTTTTTCAAGATGTATCATATTTAAACTCATCTGTCTGAATTTTTATAAAAGATAAAGATCTGAAATTTTGTGCTGCGTTTTTCAGTTATGTATTCTTTAAATTGTCTTAAGGAATTTTTGTCTAGACAGATTAATATTTATCGTTTTCTGTACTCAAAAACGAAAAAAATATATATATGCAAAAAAAAAAGAGGTCTATACTAAGAGAGGAAGATATTTCAAATTTTAAGCATATAAAAAATATATATTTTTTATTTTATTGTTATATTAAATTTTAATTAAAAAAACTATTTTACACATCAAAAAGGGATATATTTAAACGCGCATTATAAAGATAACAAGAAAGGAAAATCATGCGTCAAAGATAGATTATGAAAAACTTTCCAACACATTCAGAATGCGGTAATAAAACTTCACCGTTTAATACGGCGAAAGATGATGTCTAAGTAAACAAGGGGTGGGGGTGGGGGAGATAACAAGGAATTTGAAAACCCAATTTCAGGAATTACCATCAAGAGTCAGAAAAATATCCGAATTATTTTGTATAGCCTTGTATATGATCTATAGATTTATATATATATTATTACTACATAGTATGCCAAAAGTTAGTTTAGTTAGGAAACGCATTACACAAATGAAAATTCCACTTTAGGGCCATTCCATTGTGACGGGTGTGACATCCAGACAAAATTTTAAGAGTTTATAACTATATTTTGGGAAATAAATTAGTTAATAAATCCCTGAAAAGTATTTTAATTATGTTTTTCCATGCATATGCTTGGATAATTGAGCAAATATATAACTTCAATAGCTTTCAATATTTAAAAAACAAGAATTTTAAACTTGTGACGGGTGTGACTCTCTCGGGGCAAGAGTTTTTACTTGCATACACATTTGTTAAAATTCCTGTGAATATTTAACTGTGTCATTATTAAAACAATTTTTTTCTAATGAAAGAGATTCAAATTAAACTTAATACGTAATTTTCATAATAAATTTTAATTATTTTAATGTATAAGAATTTTTTTTCCTGCTGTGACGGGCGTGACAAAGAAGTAACGGGTGTGACATTGTGCAAAGTGTACAATTTGAAAGTTGTTTACCAAAAAAATACAGTGAGCAGTATAGACAGTAAACTCAACAATAGTAAATCTACAAAAGAAATGTAATAAAACTAACATATTTATGCAGTTAGTTTAAAATTGGTAGTGCCCCCTACTCGTTATAAGTGATGGGGGGGGGGCTACTTTTTTTACAATAGCAGATTTTTTTTTTATTGAGATGTCATCTTCCTCTGGCCAAATCCAGTGTGGCCCACTGGCTTGCATGTATTTTAAGCTTATTTCTTCCTTACGGAAGTTGATATTCAAGACATTAGCATAGTACAAGCTATTACGCTTTTTGCTACTGGACAGGGAAACCAAAAGATAATCACCAATATCCAGACAAAATTTTAAGAGTTTATATCTATATTTTGGGAAATAAGTTAGCTAATAAATCCCTGAAAAGTATTTTAATTATGTTTTTCCATGCATATGCTTGGATAATTGAGCAAATATATAACTTCAATAGCTTTCAATATTTAAAAATATAATATATTCTTGTAATGATAATCTGTTAATGCAATTGTGACGGGTGTGTTGACATCCAGACATATTTGTTTGATGTTACAAAGGTTTCTGGTAATTTCGTTCAGAGACTACGCCATATTATTGCTGCGCATGGTTCAATTGAGTATCATGATTAAATCTGATATTTTCAAAATCTTTCTGGGGGGGGGGGGAATCACAATTAGCAGTGACTGCCACTTCCGTCATTGTTGATTTGGCAGTCTTTCCCATCAAAAGATAGTACTATCACTACTTACTTTAAAGTTGTGATAAGACTTGATGCCTTCCCATTTTCTGTCAGTATTTGTTTAGTTTCTAGTATTTTCACTGCTGAGACATACAATGCCTTTATTGCCCCAATCTCCTGAGCACATTTAAAAAAAATCCAAAGCAGAATTAACTTAAAAGTAAGTAAGTTGCTACCAACTCACAATTTGCTAAAATAATTCAAATATATATTTCATGATTTATCTTCTCTTTTTTGGCAAATTAGCCTTAATATGTTCAGAAACAAGAATGATTCAACCTTACACTTCATTTAAAAAATATTTAAATATATTTCAAAACAATTTAAAATGTTATCATACCTGTCACAAGAATTTTGCCAACCCGTCACAAGGATTTTGTCACACCCGTCACCCTAAAATTTCACACAAAATACAAATTTAATGCATTTTTAACGTTTTGTAGTTATTCAGACTTGCAATAGTTAGACTTTCCGAAAGTTCCATGTATTTTCATGGAAAAATGCATTTTGTATAATAACTTAAGCATCTTTTTTGTGACGGGTGTGACAGAGAGACAGTGTAAATATATTTGCATTAAAAATCGGGACTTTTAAATTTTTTTGAAAAAATAAGTGTTTCAAAAGCTACACAAAGGTCACAAATAGCAATATATGAACATATATGGAAAATGCTGCTGTTTTAAATATTGCTTCAGGCAGAATGAAAATACCCTATTTTACAGGCTGAAAATTTTTCAAATTTTTCCAACTTTGAGCCTAGATAAATTATTTAAAAAAATATTTTTAGAGCTTAGTTCTCTGTAATTTCATATGCGTCATATTGTTACCTTTAATTTGATATATTATTTGTAGTAATAAAAGACATTTGAAATTTCAACCCTCATGTCCACTTTTTCATGGAAATGCCCTTTAGCAGTTTCTGCCAATAAACTGAAATGAATTCGATTTTTTTTTCTTTTTGAAACCTTGTTTATGATCTATAGAATTTATACGCTCCAAGTAATCTACAAAAAATTAGCTAAATTTAAAAACTCCAGCAATTATCGCTTATAGACAGTACTGTAACCCAATTTTTTTGTGTGGCCCTGAAAATGAACGATAAATGCTATGCACACTATATTCTATAGTAAAAATCTTGTAGTGCACGTCAGTAATCTGTATCAATTTCAATATGTTTGAAATTTACGCTCCACGTCTTGGCTTCGCTAAGACGAGTGGCCTCCCTTAGGCATTCAATATGTTTGAAATTGTATAACATCATTAAAATACACCGCAAACGATTTTCTCCCATTGACCGTAATGTAATGGAATTCTTTTATGTCCCTGTAAACGAACTATATAAATGGTACACACACTTTATTTTCAAAACCGAACATGCCATAGTGAACCTCAATAACATATATCAATTGGATGGCAATCCGTGCATATTTACGCAAGTTAGAGCACGGACAAAGAGACAAACCGAATTCATAAATACTTTTCAATTTGTTGGTAAGTGTTTAAAAGCATAATTTTGAGACTTGGACTACTTTTAACGAATTAATCGTCTAACTAATAAACGGAACTTTTGTATTTATTTAATTTTAAATTTAATCTTATCAGTAATAACAAACTTTTATTTAGCATTTTAATAATTATTTGCATATTTTCTTCTAATTTTCTTTTACAGGACTTATGATTATGCACACATATGTAAAAATGAATGATTTTAGCCGAAATTAGCTATAATAGTTTTTAATACTAACGATGTATAATTATTGAGTAATAATTGCTTCTTCTATTATTTTCCTAACATTTAAAAGAAGCATTTCTATTATAACACCAATCTAAAAACCGAAAATAACGCTTGAAATGATTTTGTTGGCAAATAAGTTTTTGTTGATTGAATATTCTTTGTCGTGTTTAACTCGAAAATGTAATTTATGCTTGAACGATGAACTAATTATGTTTGTTTCCTTCTATGTACTAATTGGATGGTGCATTTCAATCGTGTTCACTGCTCTATTTTAGTAAATTACTTGCAGTGAAGTTAAGTGCTGTATGTATAGTTCAGGATTTTTTAAAATATCGTTTATTACCAATTCACTTTTTGTAGTTTTAATGAAACAGTATTATAAATGTGAAAGTGTGTTTGGTTGTTTAACTTTCATTAAAATAAAAATATCTGAATTAAAACTCCTTTAAAACTTTGTATATATAAGTGAATTATAACTGAGAATAGGACATAGGTTACCTTTTATTTCACTTACACATGCAAGTTTTTAATAAATCTCAAAGTTTATTTATTTGAATTCATAATCAATATATGTCTTTCATATAAAAAGAGCTTTTGTCTTCCTTTAGTACTGCCATATTTAAACAAGAACGAATGATCATGCGACAAGCATAGATTATGAAACATTTTCCAACACTTCAAGAATCCTTTAACAAAACATCGCCGTTTGATAAGGTGAAAAATGATGTATAAGTAAACAAAGTCATGCACAAAACGGGAGGAAGGCCTATCTTTAGGCTTAAGCTTAACTATCTCCGCCCAATGTCTAAGTAAGCAATCTGGAAAACGCACAACACATTTTAAAACCCAATTTCCGGAATTACCATATATAGTCAGAAAAATATCCGAATTATTTTGTTCAGCACTGTATAGGATCTATACATTTGTATATATACTACATTTAGTAAAATTTAGTTCATTTAGGAAACGTATATAGAACAATTGTAAACTTACCTTTCAGCAATTTCCATCAATAAACGGAAATGTACTCGAGATCTTTTGTACTGCCCTATATATCATCTATATAATTTATACACACCAAATAATAGGTAAAAAATTAGTTTAATTTTAAAAGGCGTACCACAACTTAAAACGCACTTCCAGCAACTTTTGTTCTTACACAGTACTGTAGCCGAATTATTTTGATTTACCTTGTAAATAAACGGTGACCTTGTAAATGAAATTTTGTAGTGAGATATATATCTATTTAAATGATACATATCTCAATGATATCTATCTATTTAAATGTGTTTGAAATTGTGTAACATCGTTAAAATTACACTGCAAATGATTTTTCCCCATAGACCGTAATGTAACGGAATTGTTTTGAGTGTCCCTGTGAATGAACTATAAACGCTACATATACCTCATTTTGAATACCGAACATGCAGTAGTAAACATCATTAACATATATGAATTGCATGGCAATCTGAGTGTATTTACGCGAGTTAGAATACGGACAGACAGACAGTCAAACTGAATACATAAACACTTTTAAACTATGTTGAAAATTGTTTAAAAGTGGTTTTCATCTATGTTCTCTCTGTACACTGGGCAGTATACGTTCTGTAACCCGGGAAGCCCGGGTTGGATTTAAAGGTGAAAACAACAAACTCGCCAGTCGCCACTCGTTGATTAAACTTGAAAAACTGGCGATTAAAAATATGGATATAACCGGCCAAATGCAGAATTTTCCAATTTCTTCTTTTCCCTATAATTCGTGATTTTCCGCTCCCGTTCGACGAAACTCGTAATGATCGACGAAATTCATGGTTTTTCCGCTCCCGATCAACGAAATTCGTAATTTTTACGCGCCCGATCGACGAAATTCGTGATTTTTATGCGCCCGATTGACGAAATTCGTGATTTTTTTTTCGCTCCCGATCGACAAAATTCGTGATTTTTCCGCTCCCGACCGACGAAATTCGTGATTTTTCCGCTCCCGATCGACGAAATTCATGATTGTTACGCGACCGATCGACGAAATTCATGATTTTTAGGCGCCCGATCGACGAAACACATAATTTTTATGCTCCGAATGACGAAATTTGCAATTTTTTTCGAGACTAATTGACGAAATACACAATTCCTGAATTTCTGGAGATTTTGGCTACTTTTGGCCCGCATGCCACAGGTTGTGCATGCGTAATGTACATCAGGTTGTGGGTCATTATTTAGTGTATAAACATACCTATTTTTTTTACTGTCAGATCTTAATTCTATACAAATATTTTTTTTTAAAAAAAGGTACTTATGTAGTTAGTTACACAAGTACTTACGCTTAGTGGAATTTATGTAGTTAGCTACATAAGTCAAATAAGTTAGCCCCATAAGTTAGCTATATAAGTCCCATAAGTTATACATAACATTAGCATGTTGTGTATAATTTTGCTGTTAATTTATTTTAAAATTTAAAATAGATTGGAAATTAGTATCTCAAGTTTATTCAAAACAATATAAATTAAAATATTTTTATTTTGTATACATAAATTACTTTTTTACTGTAAACTCATTATATATATTTTTTTAATTAAATATTCAGTGACATAAATGTACTTACTGGCTACTAAAGAAATTATTCTCACTAGCCAGTAACTGGCTACTAAAATAAATCAACCTACCGGCCAATGGCTACTAAGCAAAATTCCTTATTTTCACCTTTATTTGGATCTTCTGTTCTCCACAACATGAAAAATTTTCCAAGTGCAATGTGTGGATAAATCATTTTAGTCAAAATCGTTGATAAAAGTTTTTACTAATAACGATGCATTGTCATTACAAGATATTGTTCGTTCTATAATATTCCGAAAATTAAACAAGCATTTATGGTAGGAATCTAAAAAAGGAAAATAGCAACACTGAAAATGATTTTGTTGGCGAATAACTGTTTTGTTAGTTGCATGAGTATTCTTTTGCCGTGTTTAACTCAAAATATAATTACACTTGAATGGTGAACTAATTATGTTTGTTTCTTTAATTTACTAATTGGATGGTGAAACTTCAATCGTGCACTTCAGTCTGTTCCAGTAAATTACTCGTAATGAAATTAAGTTAAAGTAACGTATGCATTTCATGTTTTTCTCTAATATCAAGGATTTAATATGTTCATTTATTTCAATTTTTGAAAAACAGCAGTAACATAACAATTCATTTTTAGATTTTTTTTCTAGAATACATTCACTATTACGTTTTATGAAGGCTTATTCTAGATCAGTTTTACGTTTTTCGTTCATTGATTTTCTATTGTTAAGTATATAGGAAAAAGAGAAACACAAGGAAAACTAAACTAAAAATTTATAGCTTGCGAATAATAAAATTTGGCGAAAATTCTTTTTTAGATTTTAAATTAATCAGAAAAGGGAATAAATATAAAATTAAACACACACACACACACACACACATATATATATATCTATATATATTAATTAATCAAGATGATGTAATTTTGTTGTTCCAAAAAAATTACAATTCCTTAATTTGGCGATTGACCCCGTCTCTAGAAAATTCCCCGTTTTGATTGCAAAAAAAATGTCATTTTTGCTCTGTTTAATTTTCAAGATATGGCAACAGGTAAGGAAAAAAAAGCATCCATATACTTAAAGCTAACCTGCTTTTTAGTTTTTCGTGCAAAAATGCTATTTATACGCATGCGCGAGCATTCAGCTAATCAGCTAGAGGCTTTTACTATCTTCAGACGCGATGTTCCAGCCAATGAGGTGAAGGCTTTTTCCTCTCTCTAGAAGCGTATGTGTTCCATTTGGTTGTTCGGTTGTTGAAACTTTATAGATTTCTGTTATTAAGGTATTTTTTCATTTTACCGTATTTATTTTCTTTTTAAGTCGTATGTATTTTAGTACTTTGAATTTTTTATAACTAACCCTTTTTTTTGAGAGAGAGAGAGATTTCGTGGCACGAAATTTCGCGAATCGTTTCCGATGTAAACAAACTAATTTTAAACTTTTAATATGTAATTCTGTGTGATATGATTAAATTCAGGTTTTCTCAGCGACGATCACAGTATTTTTACCAAATAATTTTTGTATTAATCAAGCTTTTTTGGTTATTAAGCATAGCTAAACACGAAAGAAAACTTTGTTATTTTAAGATTTTGATGTGAATTATTTGCGTACATTTATAAGACGAGTTTCACTGAATAATTCAAGAAAAAAAAAATCTCATCATTATACATATTTAGTTTTGCATTATTAATTATTTACTTGGCCTTTACTTTTAATATTTCAAACTTACAGCTGAATGTAACTATTAAAACATTTGAAATACTGTATTCGTAAAATGAAATTTCAGCTTAAACACTCGACAATTACTTTTAGTTATGCATTATTAATTATTTACTTGGCCTTTACTTTTAATATTTCAAACTTACAGTTGAATGTAACTATTAAAACATTTGAAATACTGTATTCGTAAAATGAAATTTCAGCTTAAATACTCGACAATTACTTTTACTTATGCATTATTAATTATTTACTTGGCCTTTACTTTTAATATTTCAAACTTACAGCTGAATGTAACTATTAAAACATTTGAAATACTGTATTCGTAAAATGAAATTAGTTTAAACACTCGACAATTACTTTTAGTTATGCATTATTAATTATTTACTTGGCCTTTACTTTTAATATTTCAAATTTACAGCTGAATGTAACTATTAAAACATTTGAAATACTGTATTCGTAAAATGAAATTTCAGCTTAAACACTCGACAATTACTTTTAGTTATGCATTATTAATTATTTACTTGGCCTTTACTTTTAATATTTCAAACTTACAGTTGAATGTAACTATTAAAACATTTGAAATACTGTATTCGTAAAATGAAATTTCAGCTTAAACACTCGACAATTACTTTTAGTTATGCATTATTAATTATTTACTTGGCCTTTACTTTTAATATTTCAAACTTACAGCTAAATGTAATTATTAAAACATTTGAAATACTGTATTCGTAAAATGAAATTTCAGCTTAAACACTCGACAATTACTTTTAGGTTAAATTCAGGTTTTCTCAGTGACGATCACAGTATTTTTACCAAATAATTAAAAGTACTACATGCATGCATCTATCTATCTATATTAGAAATTGTGCAGGTTTCTGGTCACTGTTTTGTTTACATATTTTAAACAAAAATTTCAATTTAATAATGCACTGAAAATTATAATGAATGCTTACAATTAAACACAACAACACAAAACAAAAAATTTCACAAAAACACATTATTTCCCCGATATTTTCCCACAACTAATCAATAAATTTCATGATATTTTATTGCGATTTTAAACCATGAACTTTAGTACTTTTCTGTTATACGGACACTATGCCAAAATGTATGTATGTATGTAAATGTATGTATGTATGTTTGGCGACAATGGTGTACGTATAACGGAAAAGTGCCTGAATTATTATTTATATATATATATATATATAAAATATAAACATAATTGGCGACACAGCAAGTTTTCTGGATTTCTCCCTGTCTCTCTAACCACATTGTTAACAAAACAAAAAATTCACGAAAAACACATTATTTTCCCACAACTAATCAATAAATTTCATGATATTTTATTGTGATTTTAAACCATGAACTTTAGTACTTTTCTGTTATACGGATACTATGCCAAAATGTATGTATGTATGTATGTTTGGCGACAATGGTGTCCGTATAACGGAAAAGTGCCTGAATTATTATTTTTTTATATATATATAAAATATAAACATAATTGGCGACACAGCAAGTTTTCTGGATGTGAAAGGCGGAGATGAATTTCATTCATTCAATGACCGTTTTAAAAGTTTCAAGTTTGGATTGAGTGCACCTGAACATAAAAACCGATACCTATTTCTATGTTCATGATTGAGTTATTTGGATATCTTTTCGTATAGCACAGAAAATCATTTCTCCCGCTTTCGTAATACAGATAAATTCTGGTGTATTTTTTTTTCTTCTTTTTATATCATAAGTACTTTTCTACTTTAAATTTTTTAATTGTCGAGTTTCTAAGCTGAAATTTCATTTTTCGAATGCAGTATTTCAAATGTTTTAATAATTACATTCAGCTGTAAGTTTGAAATATTTAAAATATTAAAAGTAAAGGTCAAGTAAATAATTAATAATGCATAACTAAATATGTATAATGATAAGAATGACATATTAAAATGTGTACAGAATGACATGAAAATTTTAAAAAACTGAAATTTTGCACTTGCAACTTAATTGTAAATTTCATTGTTTACATTGGAAACGATTTGTGGATTTTAAGAATTTGCTGAACTTTGTGTCACCAAATTACTAAATCTCTCTCTCTCACTCTTCAAAAAAAAAAAGAGGGTTAGTTTAAAAAAATTCAAAGTAGCAAAATACATACAACACAAAAAGAAAATAAATACGGTAAAATGAAAAAATTACTTTAATAATAGAAATCCATAAATTTTCAACAACGACATCAAACGAACGTATCTCATCTTTCGTTTGTGATAAGGAACGCTCCTTTGGCCCCCTCCACTCATTGGCTGAATTGTAAAGGGCAAAATTGGGGGACAAAATGACTACAGCATTTCTGAGAAAAGAAAAAATCAGAAAATTCACAGAAAATAATTATTTTTGTTGCAAGTTAGGTTAACTGTCTTTATGGTTCGAGTCGATTTCAGACTGAGTGTAGATTTCTGCAAGTTGGATTTGGGTTAACCCGATTTTTCAAAAGTTAATTCAAGTTCAGTATATTATTTCAGATTAAAACTATACCTTTCAGGGCGGGATTCGCACGGAAAATTTTGAAATCCCGCCCAAAAAATTTCAGCATTTTTGGAGAAATTTGCATTATTTAATTTACCTGCAACCGAACGATAAATTTCGTGATTTTTTTTCCCCGCAACCGATTGACGGACTTTGTGTTTTTTCCGCGACTGATCGACGAACTTTGTGGTTTTTTCTGTGACAGATCAACGAACTTTGATTTTTTTTCTGCGACAGATCGACGAACATTGCGTTTTTTAAGCGACTGATCGACGAACCTTGCGTTTTTTGGGGACATATCGACGAACTTTGTGTTTATTCTGCAATCGATCGACGAAATTTGCTTTTTTCCCACGACTGATCAACGAACTTGCGTTTTTTGGTGACAGATCGACGAACTTAGCATTTTTTCCGCGACAGATTGATGAACTTTGCGTCTTTTCCACGATCGATCGGTGAATCTCAATCAAGTAAAATCTAAAGTCAGAAATTTATTTAACAACCTAATTGTTAAGGGTCCCTAACACATTTAATGGAACTTGAAAAATACACTGCATATATAAAACTTAACTTTCTTCCCTTTTTTATAATAAAAATAAACATTTTACATAATCATTCTCAGTTGACTTAATTTTTTTCAATGGTATTTTGTCATGTCTGCATTAATGTAATTCTTTAAATAGCACGTAAAAGAATAGTGGGGTTTAAAGATTTTTTTTCTCCCTCCCAAACATTACAACTCCCCTCCATTTAAAAATGTTGGTAGGGAGACTCCCGTCTTTGGAAAAATTGAATTTCAAGCCCTGCCTATAATATGTTTGTGTGTATTGAGGTTTGTATAGATGTTTGTGTGTGTGCTGTTTTTAATACAGACAGTTTCATTTTTCACACGAACGAAAATTCACATTCTTTGCGCAATTCTTTAACAAAATTCGCATTTTTTTTCGTGATTCTTTAATGAAATTCGCATTTTTTTCTGTATCTTTTTTTTGTCGAGATTCATAATTTTTTCAGCTATCCTATGACGTAATTCGTGGTTTTTTTTCAGTGATAATTTGACGAAATTTATGTTTTTTCTGCGATTTTTTTTTTTTCACGAAATTTGTGTTATTTTCCACGATTCTTTTATGAAATTCGCATTTTTCTCGCGATACTTTAACGAAATGTGCGTTTTGCAGCGATTTTTTGATAAAATACATTTTATTCCGCAATTTTTAGAGAAAGTTTGGCAAGAAAGGGCTATCTTTGGGTGAAATTTCCTGTTTTGCGATTCTTTGACAATATTTGCTCATCTTTTGTGTAAATCGCGTTTTTCTGTGGCCTTTTAACGAAATTCACGTTTTACATGATCCTTTGATGAAATTAGTGTTTTTCCCGTGATCATTTGACGAAATCTAGGATTTTTTTCCCGCGAAGATTGATTATATGTTTTTAGTCTGCAGGTGCCCTAAAAAGTTTGTGACGCCTGTCGCTGCATTGCACGCATTCTGCCACGGTGTATCAAACAAACAAAATTCATCCTAAAGAATTATTGTTTCGTTTCTGGAAATGAACAACCGTCAACTCATTGGCTGAATTATAAAGGGTGAAATGTGTAGACACTGAGTATCATCTATACTATTAATGTCGGTAAACGTCTGTCTGTGAGTGTTGTTGTGTCTGGCGTCTGTAAGCACAAAACTCTGCATGCAGACGACAGACATAAGTGCTTTTGGTATAAAAAAATTTGTAAGTGGAGTTTTTAAAATTCACAACATTTTGCGGGAGAAGAGGGGTGCGAACGAATTTAAACAAGAACGAAAAATCATGCGTCAAGCATAGATTATGTAACACTTTCCAACGCTTCCAAAATAATTTTACAAATCATACTATTTAATAAGCTAAAAGATAACATCTAAGTAATCCGAATACTTTTATTCAACCCTGTATAGGATCTATAGATTTGTATATATACTACATAGGATGCTAAATTTTAGTTCAGTTAGGAAACACGTAGCACAGTTTAAAATTCTCCGTCTGGAGTTAAATAATACGGAAATGTGTTCCCGAACTTTTGTGCTTCCCTGTATAGGATCTACAGAATTTATACGCACCACGTAATATACAAAAAGCGATTTAAAATTAAAATCGCTTTCAGTAACTTAAAACGCACTTCCAGGAATTATTGTTAACATACAGTAGAGAATTCTTTTGTGTGTCCCTGTAAATGAACGATGACTGCTATACACACAATATTCTGTAGTAAGTCTCTTGTAATGAACCTTATATAAATTTCAATGCGTTTAAAATAGGGAAACATTATTTAAATAAACCGCAGACGATTTTTCTCCATAGACGTAATGTAACGGAATTCTTTTGACTGTCCCTGTAAAGTAAGTATAAGTGCTATGCACACCCTATTCCATATTAAGCTCCTTCTAATGCACCTTAGTGATATATATAAATTTCAATGCGTTTAAAATAGTGAAACATTATTTAAATAAACCGCAAATGATTTTTCCCCATAGACCGCAATGTAACGGAATTCTTTTGAGTGTCCCTGTAAAAAAACTATAAGTGCTACACACTTCCGTTGAAATAGGGAACATGCTATAGATAACGATTATAACATATAAAAATTGCAGGGCAATCCGAGCATATTTACGGGAGTTAGAGCACGGACAGACGGCAGACGGCCAGACAAACCGAAGTCATAAACACTGTTCAACTAGGTTGGAAAGTGTTAAAAATGAGTCCGCATCAATAATTATGGCGGCGGGGGGGGGAGTATGTTTTGCCTACACGGGGCGGAGACTTTTCTTTGTTGACACCGCTCATATGATATATCGTTCGAAAGGCCTGTGACTGCCTTTTCATGTTATGCATCTGTGTGGTCCATCCCCCTCCCCCCCCGCCAATTGGGACACTTTTCTAAATTTTGCACATACCACTCATGTTATATATCGTTAAAAAGGTCTGTGACCGCTTAATCATATTATGCATCTCCGGTGTCCATTCCCCCACTTTGCCCCCCCCCCCCCCAAGGGGGTACTTTTTGTAAATTTTGCACAATCCCTTCATGTTACGTATTGTTGGAAAGGTCTTTGACTGCTTATTCATGTTATGCATCTCCGGGGTCCATCCCGCCACTTCCCCCCCCCCTTAAGGGGGGCAATTTTCTAAATTTTGTTGACACCCCTCATGTCATATATCGTTGGAAAGGTCTGTGACTGCTTAATCATATGCATATCTCCAATGTCCATTTCCCCACTTTGCCCCCCCCTCCCCCAAGGGGGTACTTTTCTAAATTTTGCAGACAACCCTCATGTCATATATCGTTGGAAAGGTCTGTGACTGCTTAATCATATGCATATCTCTGATGTCCATCTCCCCGCTTTGCCCCACCCCCCCACACCCAAAGAGGTACTTTTCTAAATTTTGCACACAACCCTCATGTTATATATCGTTGGAAAGGTCTGTGACCACCACTTAATCATATTATGCATGTTCCGTGTCCATCCCCTACTTTACCCCCCCCCCCCCAAGGGGGTATTTTTTAAAATTTTGCACACACCCCTCATGTTACATATTGTTTGAAAGGTCTTTGACTGCTTATTCATGTTATGCATCTCCTTGGTCCATCCCGCCATTTCCCCCTCCCCAAGGGGGCACTTACCATTTACTTGCACAACAGCGCTAAATGTGTCAGATGAAAGAAATTCCGCGAGTACATGTGCCAGTGAAACTTAGCCAATTGCTGTTCTTCAACCTAGCTTTAATTCAAAGTGGGTTTTTTATTTATTTGAATTATTCTGCAAAAGTTTCAAACATTTTAAAGCAGCTATGAATTTTATTTTTATGGTACTATCAAGTTTTTTGCCGTCAAATTTTGACGGGTTCCATCTAGTCCATATATTTAAAGCTGTTTGGTAATTCTGTCAAATCTATTCCATCGAAATTCGATCGAATACGCATGCGTCAAAAAATCACCGGCCAATGAGGTGAGGGTCTATGACTGTCTCTACAAACGTGTTTGGGATCGTATCATCTGTTGTTTTTTTCTGTTGTCACGTTGCGTTAAACCTAGGAAGATATTTATCTAGAACTCACTGTGGAGTGTTTAGAAGGTATTTATTTTATTTATTTATTTTATTTATTGTAATTTGTATGAATACTTAGATGTCCATTTCGGATTTACTGTTTAAAAATGAATTTAGGCTCATAAGTTGGCGAAATCCCGATGGAAATTTTTTTTTTAGATCTCTATCATTTTGTTTATATAGTACAGAAAATAATTATTCAAACGTGTAGAACACGTAATACAAAATTGGACCACTTATGGTCTGTTTATTATCGGGAATGAATCTTATGGTGTTCCGATTGATAATGAATTCGATTATGTAAATATAATGTCAAAAGACAGTACGCACGGTAGTAATATTTTTATTATTATGTGTTCGAAAAAAGCAGAATCTGAGCATCTGAATATAAGTTATAAAATAAACAGAAATATATTATCTCTATTCGATTTAAAAGTTTTGTCATTACGTAAGTGGGCTATTATATTTGTAAAGAGTATGTATGCATTATATTGTTTGTATGTATACAAATCTTTAGAATGTTTTGATTTGCAAACTCTTAATATTTGAATAATGTTTACATTATATTTGTTTGTATGTATACAAACAATATATGTATACAAAGAAGTATATATGCAAACAATGTATATAATGTATCATGTAACAATATTAATATTTACATTGTATTGTTTGTATATATACAAATCTTGAATGTTTTAAATGGGCAAATTTGTAATGTTTTTTTATGTTATTTTTTTTAAATGTCAAAAAAAGATAAATTTTCAAACTTGGTATAAAAAACTTGAGTACTTCTCTATTATCCCATCGACCACTTTTCATAACAAAATACTATCGCCAAACTGTATGATTAAATGCCAAAATTGCAGTCCCATTTACTTGATGTCGAAAACATTATACGTGTTTTTTATGTCATCAAGTTGTTTTTAATTCAACATTTGCGTGTATTTTTCATTATGTTTATTTGATTTATTAGTTATTTCATTAATTAAAATAACAATTGTATCCTTAAATTCTTATATTTTATTTATTTATTTTGATATTCCAATGACAACGTTCTCCCATTTATTTGGCGATAGTTTTTTTTTTATGAAAAGTGGTCGATGAGATAATAGAGAAGTACCAAAACTTAATTACGTATATGAGTATATTCTTTGACAGTATTAATCATTACTCGATATTTTAAAACTGCATCATATTTGTAGAATTATATTAATTTAAACAATGCTTCTATTGAAGTGTGAAGAACCATATACCTCTATGAAGAACCATATATTTACATAATTGTCTTCATTAGCAATCGGAACACCATAAGATTCATCCCCGATAATAAACGGACTATAAGTGGTCCAATTTTGTATTACGTGTTCTACGATATTTTTACATACATTTAAATAATCATTTTCTGTACTATATAAACAAAATGATAGAGATCTAAAAAGACAATTTCCATCGGGATTGATTTCGCGAACGTTAAAAGAGCCTAAATTCATTTTTAAACAGTAAATCCGAAATGGACACCTAAGTATTCATACAAATTATAATAAATGAAATAAATAAATACCTTCTAAACACTCCACAGTGAGTTCTATATAAATACCTTCCTAGGTTTAACGCAAAGTGCAAGAAAAAAACAACAGGAGATGATCCCAAACACGTTTCTAGAGACCGTAATAGACCTTCACCTCATTGGCCGGTCCTACCGGAAGATTTTTTTTATGCATGCGTATTGGGTCGAATATTGTTGAAACATTTGACAAAATAAGCAAACTGTTTCCACCTAGGTATTTATACACAATACAACAAATAAAATAAATGCCTTCAAAACCCTTTTGATCATCACATCAGCGTGCAAGACAATTTTTTTACCGGAAACCGTTTGATGAATTTCATTATTTTTCCGTTATCGATTGACAAATTTTACGATTTTACCGCTAACGATTGCTGAATTTCACAATTTATCGACTATTGATTAACGAATTTCATGATTTTTTCCATGAACATTTGTCGAATTGCACAAAAAAAATTAAGAATATCGTCAAATTGTCTTGGGTAAAAAAATTTTGAATATTGTCAAATGCCATCGAGAAAAAAGTCTCTTTGTCAAATGATTTTGAAGAAAAAATCGGGAAATTCACAAAATGGTTTCGGAAAAAACTTCACCAAATGGTTTCAAAATTCTTTGAGTGACAGCGGGAAAAAAAATTTCATTTTACATTCAATCATCGCAATTGGCGAGTGTGACTAAGTTTAGCCAGTGGTGGCAATAACATCAATCACCAATTTCCAGTATTACTCGCCGATTGGTGAATGTTAATTTTGTCTTATATCACAAACTGTATTTACATATACTACTAGATATAATGATTATGAACCATGATTTTTCTGTTATTGGGCGAGATTCATGTTTTTTCAGCAATTCTTTGACGAAATTAGTGTTTTTTCAGCGATCCTTTGAAGAATTTCGCATTTTTCTCACGATCCTTAACGAAATTCGCATTTTCCAGCAATTCTTTGATAAAATACATTTTATTCCGCAATTTTTAGACGAAATTTAGTAAAAAAGCGTGATCTTTTGGTGAAATTTCCTTTTTTGCGATTCTTTGACAAAATTTGCTTATCTTTCGCGATCCTTTTGCATAATTACGTTTTTTCTGTGGTCTTTTAACAAAAGTCATGTTTTCCCATTATCCTTTGATAAAGTAGTGTTTTTTCCTCAATCATTTGACAAAATCTGTTATTTTCCCCCCGCGAAGATTGGTTAGATGTTTTTAGTCTGCAGGTGCCCTTAAAAAGTCTGTGACGCCCGTTGCTGCATCGCACACATTCTTCCATGGGGCATTGAACGAAGTAAATTCAACCTAAAGAATCATTGTTTCATTCCTGACATTTCTCGAAAGAAACAACGTTCAACTCATTGACTGAATTGTAAAGGGCGAAATGTGTCAATTAGCAGAAAGTGCGCAATTTGTTCGTTCACGGAAAAAATCGTGAAATTCGTTAACCGATAGTCGATAAAATTCGAAATTCGTCAATCGATAGCGGAAGAAGTGCAAAATTCATTAATCTACACAGTGGAAAAATCGCAAAATTCATCAACTGGTTTCGGGAGAAAAAATTTTCGAATATCGTCGAATTTCTTCGAGAAAAAAATTCACAATCTGCCAATTTCGGGGATGAAATTTACCAAATGGTTTCAAAATTTGTCGCGCGACAGCAGAGAAAAAAAATCTTTTTCCATTCAATCATCGCAATTGGTGAGTGTGACTATTATGTTTGACCAGTGGTGCAATAAAGTCCATTGCCAAATTTTCAGTATTACTCGCTGTTTGGCAAGTGCTAATTTTGTCCTATACTTCAAAACCCTTTTTATCATCACATCAGTGTGCAGGACAATTTTTTTTACGGGAGACCATTTGATGAATTTCGTGATTTTCCCGTTATCGATTGACCAATTTTACTGCTATCGATTGTTGAATTTTATAATTTATCAACTATTGATTAGCGAATTTCCTGATTTTTTCCATGAACGTTTGACGAATTACGCAAAAAAAAAAATAAGAATATCGTTAAATTGTCTTGGGTAAAAAAAAATTTAATATTGTCAAATGCCTTCGAGAAAAAGGTTGCAAGTTGAAATGGCTGTGACTTCTTTTTCATGTTATGCATCTCCGGTGTCCATCCCCCCCCCCCCCAAGTGGGACACTTTTCTAAATTTTGCACATACCCCTCATGTGATATATCGGTGGAAAAGTCTTTGACCACTTATTCATGTTATGCATCTCCGGGGTCCATCCCCCCCCCCCTAAGGGGGGCACTTTTCAAAATTTTGTTGACACCCCTCATGTCATACATTGTTGGAAAGGTCTGTGACTGCTTAATCATATTATGCATCTCCGGTGTCCATCTCCTCACTTTGCCCCCCCCCCCAAAGGGTACTTTCTAAATTTTGCACATTACCCTCATGTTATATATCATTGGAAAGGTCTGTGACCACTTAATCATTTTATGCATCTCCAATGTCCATCTCCCCACCCCCCTAAGGGATACTTTTCTAAATTTTGTTGACACCCCTCATGTCATATATCATTGGAAAGGTCTGTGACCACTTAATCATATTATGCATCTCCGATGCCCATCTCCCCACTTTCCCCCCCCCCCCCCAAGGGATACTTTTCTAAATTTTGTTGACACCCCTCATGTCATATATTGTTGGAAAGGTCTGTAACTGCTTAATCATATTATGCGTCTCCGATGTCCATCTCCCCACTTTGCCCCCCCCCAAAGGGTACTTTCTAAATTTTGCCCATTACCCTCATGTTATATATCATTGGAAAGGTCTGTGACCACTTAATCATATTATGCATCTCCGATGTCCATCTCCCCACTTTGCCCCCCTCTCTCCCCCAAAGGGTACTTTCTAAATTTTGCACACAACCCTCATGTTATATATCATTGGAAAGGTCTGTGACCACTTAATCATATTATGCATCTCCAATGTCCATCTCCCCACTTTGCCCCCCACCCCCCTAAGGGATACTTTTCTAAATTTTGTTGACACCCCTCATGTCATATATCATTGAAAGGTCTGTGACCACTTAATCATATTATGCATCTCCAATGTCCATCTCCCCACTTTGCCCCCCCCCCAAGAGATACTTTTCTAAATTTTGTTGACACCCCTCATGTCATATATTGTTGGAAAGGTCTGTAACTGCTTAATCATATTATGCATCTCCGATGTACATCTCCCCACTTTGCCCCCCCCAAAAGGGTACTTTCTAAATTTTGCACATTACCCTCATGTTATATATCATTGGAAAGGTCTGTAACTGCTTTATCATATTATGCATCTCCGATGTCCATCTCCCCACTTTGCCCCCACCAAAGGGTACTTTCTAAATTTTGCACATTACCCTCATGTTATATATCATTAGAAAGGTCTTTGACCACTTAATCATATTATGCATCTCCGATGTCCATCTCCCCACCCCCCTAAGGGATACTTTTCTAAATTTTGTTGACACCCCTCATGTCATATATCATTGGAAAGGTCTGTGACCACTTAATCATATTATGCATCTCCGATGCCCATCTCCCCACTTTCCCCCCCCCCAAGGGATACTTTTCTAAATTTTGTTGACACCCCTCATGTCATATATTGTTGGAAAGGTCTGTAACTGCTTAATCATATTATGCATCTCCGATGTCCATCTCCCCACTTTGCCCCCCCCAAAGGGTGTACTTTTCTAAATTTTGCATACACCCCTCATGTGATTTATCGATGGAAAAGTCTGTGACCACTTAATCATATGCTCCCCACTATGAAATTTGTCAAGTTAAAGCAACTATAAATTTTACTTTTATGGTATTATCAAGTTGTTTGCCGTCAAATTTTGACGGGTTCCATCTAGTTATTTAAAGTATCTATTCGGGATTTCCAAATTATTTAAACTATCTATTCAGGATTTATATTTTCTCAGCGTATAATCATAATTTAATTATTATTAAACCACTAGCAAAACCCGCGACTTTGCTCGCGTAGTTCTTAAAAAATGCCAAGTGGTATTCGTTGGCCTATTTTCATTAGAGGAAATTTTACTGCCACAGATAATTCAGAAATTACTAATTAAGCAACACTAATGTAGAAAAAAAATCGAAATTATAGAACGTTTTTCGCTCTTTCACCACCCTCCCCTGTGGTAGTGTCACCGATATAAAATATAGCCTATGTTACAGCAGGGACTGTTAGCATCAATTTTGAAAATGGTTCTGTAGTTCCAGAGATTCCATTGAAATTGTAATTTAGAATGTTTTTAGGCCGCTTTTCGCTCATCTCACCCTTTTAAATTTCGATTTTTTTTTTTTTTTAGAATTTGTTTTTAGAGAGCATTTATATTTTATAAATAACTACCATGCCAAATTTCAAGTTTCTAGTTCCTTCAGTATAAAAAAAATCGAAATTTTAGAACGTTTTTCGCCCTTGCACCACTCCCTCCTGTGGTAGTGGCACCGATATAAAACATAGCCTATGTTACAGCAGGGACTGTTACCATCAATTTGCCACCATCACTTTTGAAAATGGTTCTGTAGTTCCAGAAATTCCATCGAAATTGTAATTTAGAATGTTTTTAGACCGCTTTTCGTTCATCTCACCCTTTTAAATTTCGAATTTTTTTAGAATTTGTTCTTAGAGAGCATTTACATCTTATAAATAACTACCATACCAAATTTCATGTTTCTAGCTCCTTCAGTAAAAAAAAAAAAATCGAAATTTTAGAAAGTTTTTCACTCTTGCACCCCCCCCCACCCCCACCCCCCCTGGGAGTAGTGGCACCGACATAAAAAAATAGCCTATGTTGGAGCAGGGACTGCCACCATCAATTTGCATCACTTTTGAAAACGGTTCTGTAGTTCCAGAGTTTCCATAGAAATTGTAATTTGGAATGTTTTTAGAACGCTTTTCGCTCATCTCACCCTTTTAAATTTCGATTTTTTTTTTTTTTAGAATTTGTTCTTAGAGAGCATTTACATCTTGTAAGTAGCTACCATGCCAAATTTCAAGTTTCTAGCTCTTCAGTATCGCAAAAATCGTAATTTTAGAACGTTTTTCACTTGTGCACCCCCCTGGGGGTAGTGGCACTGACATAAAATATAGCCTATGTTGGAGCAGGGACTATCACCATCAATTTGCCACCATCACTTTTAAAAACGGTTCTGTAGTTCCAGAGATTCCATAGAAATTGTAATTTAGAATGTTTTAGAACGCTTTTCGCTCATCTCACCCTTTTAAATTTCGATTTTTTTTTTTTTTTTTTTTTTTTTAGAATTTGTTCTTAGAGAGCATTTACATCTTATAAGTAACTACCATGCCAAATTTCATGTTTCTAGCTCCTTCAGTATAAAAAAAAAATCGAAATTTTAGAACGGTTTCTGCTCCTGCACCCCCTGGGGGTAGTGGCACCGACATAAAATATAGTCTATGTTGTAGCAGGGACTATCACCATCAATTTGCCACCATCACTTTTGAAAACGGTTCTGTAGTTCCAGAGATTCCATAGAAATTGTAATTTAGAATGTTTTTAGAACACTTTTCGCTCATTTCACCCCTTTAAATTTCGAATTTTTTTAGAATTTGTTCTTAGAAAGCATTTACATCTTGTAAGTAGCTACCATGCCAAATTTCAAGTTTCTAGCTCTTCAGTATCGCAAAAATCGTAATTTTAGAACGTTTTTCGCTCCTGCACCCCCTAGGGGTAGTGACACCGACATAAAATATAGCCTATGTTACAACAGGGACTGTCACCACCAATTTGCCACCATTACTTTTGAAAATGGTTCTGTAGTTCCAGAGATTCCATTGAAATTGTAATTTAGAATGTTTTTAGAACGCTTTTCGCTCATCTCACACCTTTTAAATTTCGAATTTTTTTAGAATTTGTTCTTAGAGAGCATTTACATCTTATAAGTAACTACCATGCCAAATTTCATGCTTCTAGCTCCTTCAGTATAAAAAAAATCAAAATTTTAGAACGTTTTTCGCTTCTGCACCCCCCTGGGGGTAGTGGCACCGACATAAAATATAGCCTATGTTGGAGCAGAGATTGTCACCATCAATTTGCCACCATTACTTTTGAAATCGCTTCAGTAGTTCCAGAGATTACCCCCTACAAACAAACAATCTTTACTATATAATATTAGTATAGATTAATAAATAAAAGTGTATTTTTAAAAATATATTCCACTTTCTATTTTTTTTATTGATGTTTTATTTTCTGCTTTTTAGTGTTTAAAATATTTCATTGTTGTAGTTTCACAGCCAGTTGGCCTACTTTAGCGAGTGTGGTTTGGCGTACTATGAACTGTATACGGTAGTGGCCATAACGAATATTTGACAATTTATCAGTACGTCCGGTTAACGGGAAAATGCCTTAAAATTAATGAATTAAGTTAATTAAGTTTTTAATCAAGAATTTTAATCAAGAAGTTCTAAAAATATTAGAATGCTGTATTGTCATCGGAAACTCACCTGTGTACATAATTTGTATAATTCTTAGCCTATCAGGAAGTGAGTGAAAAATCGATTACAAAATTCCATCTTTACATACAAAAATCAAGTTGAGTATCAAAATAGTCCTTTCTTGTATCTCATACAGGTTTCACATACACCAAAAATGAATAAGCACCAATTTGTATCAAGATCTAACTGAATCTAAAGTTTGATAAAAATGTGTGCACTAGTTCTTGAGATATAGCTATCGTGAAAATCATGAAAAAAGTAGCATAGCAGTGCCACCTGTTAGGCTATTTACACCAAAACGTAATCAGCATCTATTTATGTCAAGGTCTAACAGAATCTGAAGTTAATGAAATTCTGTGCATTAGTTTTTAAAATATAGCTATCGTGAAAATAATGAAAAATGTAGCATAGCAGAGCCACCTGTTGGGCTATGTACACCAAAACATAATCAGCGTCTATTTATGTCAAGGTCTAACAGAATTTGAAGTTTGATGGAATTCTGTGCATTAGGTCTTGAGATATAGCTATCGTGAAAAATGTAGCATAGCACCGCCATCTGTTTAGCTATTTACACCAAACAAGAATCAGCACCAATTTATATCAAGGTCTAACTGAATCTAAAGTTTTATTGAATTTCGAGCATTAGTTCTTGAGATAGAGCGCCCACAAAATTTTTATCACAGACAAACATTTTCTAAATACAGTCAAATCGTGTTTAGGACCTTCTAAAACGTATAAATCCGTCGGAAACCGGAAGTCAAAAATTTCATGAATCCAATAATTTTTTCTTGTAAAGATAGAAGAAAGTAATAAAAGAGTGTGAAAAATAAGTATTAAACCTGACTTTGTTCATTCATTACCATTGCAGGAATGACAAAATTTTATTCTGAATTTTATTCAGTGAATCACATTTTTTTTTCTTCAAAATGCAGAAATTGACCATATCGCTCCAAATCTACCAACAATCAATTTCTTTATAGAACATTAAAAATCCGGACGGGTTCGTTCCCTTGCATTTGCGCTGGGAAAAAAAAAAAAAAAAAAAAAATGCTGATTTTACGATATAATACTGTCATAATTTTACGGTATAATACTGGCAACTGGGATGCCAGTATTAAACCGTAAAATCAACAATTTTTGCAGTGTGAAGACAACCGAACCTTATTAAGGTTTAAAAAAAAAAAAAAAAAAAAAAAAAAAAATTGGCAGTGCAGTTTTTCCCTAACCCGGCAAAATAATTTTCTAACTAACCCAAACCTGCAAATATAGATTTTCTTTGAACCACAGTCGGGGTCAATACTTAATTTCTTTATTTGTCCAGACTTAATTTGTTGCTGTCTTGGATTTGATTCGCCTTAGTATCAAGCCGGGGCATCGCGAAAAACTCCTGTTACTAACATAAGGAGAAGTGTTGCTCAGAGAAGAAGCGCGCGTCTCTGTGAAACCTGTAAAAGTACTTTTCTAACAATGAAAGTATCGTTGCAGTGAACGAGTTTTTTGGCATTTCTTAAGCATTTTCCTGCCGCTTGATGGGTAAAATTTGGCAGAGCCTCTTTATTATTATTTTTTTCGTTTAATATTTAAGTATTTCGGTATACTTTCATGCAATTAGGTCTTTCAATAAATCATATATATTATTTCTGTTGTCAACATCCCTTTTTCTATGAATTTACGAAACGCGCAACAACGAACGAGGTATCTATCATTCGAAAGGTTTTGAAGCGGCTTCTGACATAATCGACTCACATTTCGTTAAATCATGTTTCTTGATTAAAAATTGCTGTTAATTCAAAATTAAATCGGCATTGTTTTCATAAATGAAATGAAAACTTTTCCTTAAATTAGTGTTGCTACAAAAATAAAACACCGCATTATAGGATGCTCAACAATAATTATAAAAAAATAAATAGCACAAAAATGATAAAGTATGATTTCTCAGCACGGGTTTATTTTATATAGATAAAAGCAAAATTGAAATGTTTAAAAGAAAAAGCAGTAGTATTTTCACGGGTAGAATAAAAAGTATGCTTTGTTATATTAGATTAAATTGTATTTTAAATGTATTCAATTTATTTTTATTTGTTTCGTGTTTTGCAAGAAGTAGATGACGACGCTGTTAATATACGATAGTTATTTATTTTTTTCTCGCCGTGCCTTTTGCTATCATCTTCAATCAGTTTTTACTTTTAACTTTGATGGGATAAATGATATGATATTCTGGCTTGATTAATGTTGTTTGCAGCTATTTTTATCCTTAATTTTTATTTAGAAGTTTAAACCTGGATCAAAAAAATATTAGATATTGCTAAAAATTATTAGACTGCAGTGCGAAGTCCTTGCACGGGTCCACTGGTATTTTTAATAATTTGGTTAAAAATAACAATAAATGCTAATTAAGATTATAGTGACTGTTAGCTTAACCTCTTTTTTACATTCATTTGTTTAACTTTAACTCGGTTCATGTATGTAAAGATGGAATTTTGTAAGCGATTTTTCACTCACTTCCTGATAGGCTAGAATTATAAAAAATTACATGTGCACAAGTGTGTTTCTGATGACAGTACAGCATTTTAATCTATATATATAAATAAAAATAGACGTGTGTGTTCGTATATCTCACTTTGCAGCCAAAACTACGCCACTGGGTGCAGACCACTGGGTTTGTGTGTGGTAGTTAACCTCGAGTCTCCCATCATCGTGCACTACGGTGGTTGCATGTCGGTAGCTGTGGGGGGTGTGGGAGATACGGGGTTGAAAGTGGTCGACCTAGTACGACATAGGGCATTTTCATATTTCGACCAAAGTGTTCTAAAAAATAATAATTCTTAATAATAATTCGTAAAAAAAAACTGTTCTAAAATATGTTTGGAATTTTCTAGAATGTTCTTGAATGTACTAGAATTTTCTAGAATGTACTAAAATATTCTTTATATTTTATACATACATATATATATATACACACACACACATATGCATATTTTTTATTAGGTTTACATATGGACCAGAAGGATCGAGAATGTTCTGGAATGTTCGAGGACCATTCTGTGGGTGTGTGTGTGACAGATATGGAGGTGTAAATTGTCCGACCTAGGGCAATGCATTCTATATTAAATATAGTAAAAAAAAAAAAGGGCGACGCGGTTTGTCCTCAGCTAGTATTTTATAAATTAATTAATTGATTTTAAAGCATTTTCCACTTAGCCATGGACACGTAATAAATCCTCAAATATTCTTTATGGTTATAAATGTATAGATTTCAACGATATTGGAAAGTGTTAAACTGTTTTGTTTGATTGAATATTTTTCGTCATTTTTAACACAAACTTTAATTACATTTGTTCATTGAGTTATCTATAATCGTTGTTTTATTTTACTAATTGTACAGCGAAATTTCAGTCTTGTTTGTCACTCTGTTTCAGTAAATTACTCTTAGTAAAATTAAATTTAAGTGCCTTATGTATTTCATGGTTTTTTTAAGATCAAATATTATTACATGTTTATTTACTGCATTTAATATAAAGTACGGTAATAATTAACTTTTAGATATTTTTTCCGAGGGTGATTTATCTATTGGATAAAAGTTTATTATAGTTAAATATATTTTAATTTCCTTTCCTTAGTTTGTGCTTTTTAATACAAACACTCGATTTAGAAAAACATAATTATTCATTTTTAGATTTTACATTAAACAGATAAATGAACGAGTAAAAAAAGCATTGAAATTTATTTTATTCATTTCCATTATAGGAGTGACAGAATTTTATTCTAAATTTAATCAATGAATGCTATTTTTGATTTTAAAAATCTTTGTATAACCATGTAATAAATACTATACGCGTTACGTTAATTAATGTATATTTTCTATAAGAGTAAAAATTCATTTACAAATCATTTTATTCAAAATTAGATGCAACCACTTGTTACTGATAATGAGGCCTATGTTTCGAAAAATTATTATTAAAAATTATTAATTAATTATAATCATTTTATTACTTAGTTTCTCAAAACTGAACATGTAACGATGAGATAGTTACATTCATTTATTTATTGTACTAATTGGATAGAGAAATGTCGCTCATATTTGTTACAATATTTTAGTAGTAATAAAATTATGTTTCAGTGTCCTATGTATTTTATAATGCCAACTGTTACTTATGTGGTCATTTATTGCAATGTTTAAGAAAATCGAGCAGTAATTCATTTTAAGATTTTTTTTTCTAGAATAATTTACCTAACACATAATAAAGGTTTATTATGGTTGAATTTGAAATGCATCATTCTTTTATTTTTTTACTCTACGTTTTTTAAGAGTTATTTATTGCTTAAGTTACTGGGAAAGAAAATAACCTGGCATTTTTTACAAAAGAATCATGGTTAGATTTTTTACTTTCTTCTATCTTTAGAAGATGAAAGTATTGGATTCATGAAAATTTTCGACTTCCGGTTTTCGACGGATTTATACGTTTTAGAAGGTCCTGAACACGATTTAACTGTTTTTAGAAAATGTCTGTCTGTGACTCTGCCTGTGACTCTGTCTGTGACCCTGTCTGTCTGTATGTGACAAAAAATTTGTGGGCGCTCTATCTCAAGAACTAATGCTCGGAATTTAATAAAACTTTATATTCAGTTAGTCCCTGATATAAATTGGTGCTGATTAGTTTTTGGTCATTTTTCGCGATTTCCGCAATAGCTCTATCTCAAGAACTAATGCTCGGAATTTAATAAAACTTTATATTCAGTTAGTCTCTAATATAAATTGGTGCTGATTAGTTTTGGGTAAAAAAACGCTCAGCAGGTGGTGCTGCTATGCAGCATTTTTTGCGATTTCCGCAATAGCTCTATCTCAAGAACTAATGCTCGGAATTTAATAAAACTTTATATTCAGTTAGTCCCTGATATAAATTGGTGCTGATTAGTTTTTGGTCATTTTTCGCGATTTCCGCAATAGCTCTATCGCAAGAACTAATGCTCGGAATTTAATAAAACTTTATATTCAGTTAGTCTCTGATATAAATTGGTGCTGATTAGTTTTTGGTAAAAATCGCTCAGCAGGTGGTGCTGCTATGCAGCATTTTTTGCGATTTCCGCAATAGCTCTATCTCAAGAACTAATGCTCGGAATTTAATAAAACTTTATATTCAGTTAGTATCTGATATAAATTGGTGCTGATTAGTTTTTGATAAAAATCGCCCAGCAGGTGGTGCTGCTATGCAGCATTTTTCGCGATTTCCGCAATAGCTCTATCTGAAGAACTAATGCTCGAATTTTAATAAAACTTTATATTCAGATAGTCTCTGATATAAATTGGTGCTGATTAGTTTTTGGTAAAAATCGCCCTGCAGGTGGCGCTGCTATGCAGAACTAATGCTCGGAATTTAATAAAACTTTATATTCAGTTAGTCTCTGATATAAATTGGTGCTGATTAGTTTTTGGTAAAAATCGCCCAGCAGGTGGTGCTGCTATGCAGCATTTTGCAGGATTTACACGAGTTTAGCGACAGTCATAGCTCAAGAAATAATGCACGGAATTTAATAAAACTTGAGTTTCAGTTAGACCTTGATATAAATTGGTGCTGATTCTTTTTAGTGTATGCGAAACCTGTGTGAGATAGAAGAAAGTTTTGGGATTGACACATCCGACTAGTTTTAAATTACCATTATTTTGAGGTTTCAGGAGCGCTTGGTGCAAAGCAGCCAGCTGTCTTTACATTTTCAGAACACCCATATGGATGCTAAGGACATAAACATAAACTAAAAAACTTAACTACACGGACTAAACACAACTTAATATATTGCAAAAAAAAAAAAAAAAAAAAAAAAAAAAAGAAAACCCCAACAGTTTACGCTGTTATTTGAAAACCACAAAAATTTTCATTTGCGGTGTAATTTTAATGATGTTACAGAATTTCAAACATACTTAAATTGATATATATCATTGAGGTGCATTACGAAAGTTCATTTACAGTGTCATCGTTCATTTACAAGGTCAATTACAATAATCCCGTTACAGTACTGTCTAAGAACAATAATTGCTGGAAGTGCGTTTTAAGTTGTGGTACGCGTTTTTAAATTAAACTAATTTTTTTGCCTGTTTCTTGATGTGCATAAATTCTATAGATGACATACAGGGCAGCACAAAAGATCTGGAGTACATTTTCGTTTATTGACACAAATTCCAGATGTGGAATTTTAAACTGCTCTATGCATTTCCCACCTGAACTAAATTTTAGCATACTATGTTAGTATACATACAAATCTACAAATCAGTTATTGGGCTGCACTAAAAAATTGGGATACCTTTCCCACTGTTGATGAGAATTGCTGAAATTGGTTTTTCAAGTGTGTTTTGCGTTTTCCAACTTCTTTATTTAGACATTATCTTTCACCTTATTAAATGGTGAAGTTTTGTTAAAGTATTATGGAAGAGTTGGAAAGTGTGTCATAATCTATGCTTGACGCATGAATTTCGGCTTATAAATTGGCGTATTAAAGTCAATGCAGCCAAAAATGCCGCCATACTTCTCCCGCATAAATCTATCTCCCCAAAATTGTTAATATTTCTCTTAATGGTGATTTCATAGCCTGGGTTACCAATTACAAATATCTAGGTATCTATCTAGATTCAAAATTAACCTGGGCTAGGCAGATTCAAGACGTAATTGTCAAATCTACCAAAGCTCAATGATCTCTTAAACCCTTACTGGCTTATCACAGCCGTCTGTCACTCTCCAATAAATTATTACTATATAAGTCCTTCATCAGATCAACCATGACCTACGGGTCAGTTGTATGGGGTTCGGTCTGTGAAAAGATGAAGAAAATGAAGAAAACATGATGAAGAAAATTCTAATTTTCAAAAAATCTTTATTGCGTAGGATTTAAGGCGACAACGTTTGTCCGGAATGACGTCATCCATGCTGATCTCAATGTTAGGCCTATCTCGCAAGTTACTAAAAAAACTCGCACAAAATTTCCACAGAGATCGAGTTTTACGTAATAGCCAACGAAGCGTTGCTGTCCATTCAACTTTACAGTGTACATAGCACTAGAGGGAAGAAGAGACCGCTTGCTATCTTAAGTAGAGATGACGGCTTTGCTCTACCTTCCAAAAGAAGGAGAAGAGAGCCACCTTAAGTGCTTCGTTGAGTTATTCAAAATTCAAAATTTTTATAGTACTTGCTTTATTTTTTTCATTTCGCATTCCGACACTAAAATTTTCCTTTTGACGTCTTCCCACCTTGCTTTTGGTATCGGGTTCTGTTAACTTTTCTTACTTAGGTATCATGTTATTGTTAGGGGAAAAAATTCATCTCAATTATAGCTATACTTAACTTTTTCTGCGTCTTATATAATTCAATTGTTCGCATCTTATATAAATCAATTGTTTCCATCGTATTTAATTTAATTGTTTGCATAATATATTAGATAAATAAAAAATAAAAAACAACATCCAGATTGCTCCAACATCAGCATCACTCCACCGCTGCCTGCTGCGAGAGAACTATTATATTTCACAATCTTCTGATGCCATCTCCATAGACTGTTCTCATCTAGATGTGAAGTAAACGTGGGCATTACGCCCCACATAGGCATTCTTCAGTAACCGTCTTTGATCCTTGATCATAATCTATGCTTGACGCATGATTTTTCGTTCTTGTTTTTTCTTGTTGCCATATCTTAATAATTAATAAAACCGCGTTTTTAAAAAAAAGTTTTAATTTCATTAGTATTTGGAAAAAGGTTTTTATAACTTTTTTATGTATTGAAACTCGATCATGGGAAAAAGACTCAACTTATAACTTCTTACTCAATGTAATGCTACTACGTTCTGAATAATGATTATTAAAAATTATTGAATGATCATTATTACATTTTTTCCTAAAACTGAACGTCTAAAAGCAAGAATGAAAAATTAGGCATCAGGCATAGATTATGAAACATTTTTCCAACACTAACCGAATGTTTTTAAGATACTTTATTTTTACATACTATGAAATGAGATTTCTATATAAACAATTTAAAACAGTAAAAAACACTTGTCAACAATTGCTGTCCTGCTGTTTATATCGAATGTGTGCGAATTATTTTGCCCAGTTCTGTAGTATTTGACATATTAAATTTATTCACACCGCTTAATACACTAAAAATTAGATAGGTTTAAAAATGCATACCACAGCTGAAAATGCATTTTAAGAAATTATCGATTATTGCCAGTCCATAAAACCGAATTTTTTTGTGCGTCTCTGTAAATGACCGATAAATGTTGCGTGCTCAATATATATATAATCTATAGAATGCACCAAGTAATCCTTTTAAATTTAATTATGTTTGAAGTATCATAACATTATTAAAATTCACCGCAAACGAATTTTCCTCATAGATCATAATGTAATGGGATTCTTTCGTGCGATCCTGTAATTGAACTATAAATGTGGCTTATTCTATGCTCCTGAGAAAAGAGGTTTTACTCCACCTCAGTGATTCAATCCAAGTACATTTACGAGCACGCACAGATGGACAGACAGACAGAATTCATAAACACATTTCAACTAAGTTGGAAAGTGTTAATAACAACACCTTGAAATCTACCTTGAATAACTGTTTTGTTTAACTGAAAGTTTATCTTTTGTTATGTTTAATACAAAATATAATTACGCTTGTTCGGTAAACCAATTATATTCAAGTCTTTAATTTACTAATTGGATAGTGACATTTCAATTGCGTTTGTTTACACAATTTTAGTAAGTTGTGTAATGAAATTATTTCAGTTCCGTGTATATATTTTATGGTTTTTCAATATCGAATATTAATTCGTTTATTGCAATCCTTTTAAATATATATTATTTTAAATGAAGCTATGCATGAAGCATTGATTTGATACATTCCTTTTGAAGCCGTTTCTTTGTGATTTTTAACATCAATGGCAGTTAAGAGTGTTGCATTTAATTTCGAATTAATATTATGATTCTTGATTTTAATCATTTCAAATAAAACGTATGCTAAACATTAAGATAAAAATAATCGTCTTTAATATAATGGAAAGGGCTGTACGAAATCTAAAAATTCTAGTAGCCTGCAAAAATGTCTAGTAGCCAGTAAAAAATCCCCCCTCCCCCCCCCCCACACACACACACACATGCGCACTTCGGTGTCAGTTTTTACTTTCTTTGTATTGGATTCAATGGAATAATAAACAGTAAAATAAGCAGTAATACGCTGCCGCGCATGCGCGGTAGCGTATTACTGTTAATTGTGTTGTTTATTACTGTTAATTTTACGGTATACTACTGGAAGCTAAGATGCCAGTATTATACTGTAAAATCAACATTTTTTTTTCAGTGTATGGAGAAAAATCATTTGCAATGCATTTCAACCCTTTGTATCACCGCGTTCAATATCTGCAACATTACCCAAAAGTCAGTGTTACTTATACAGTGTGCTTTAAAATACGATTTTATTTATTGCTGCTATCTTCCAACACGGCAATTAATATAAATTGGTCATAGAATTTTCAACAGAGGGCGATACTGAGTTAATTTTTCATGCCAAAGCTTTATTTATAATTTGAGCAATTTCACATCGGTATTGCTAAAATGAACTTCATAAATTTTGTCAAATTTAAAAGGCTTACGGCATCCAAAAATAGATTTTTTACAAAGGTCAGTTCGTATGCTTTACAATTTTCTGTTAAAAAGTTGACAATATTTATGAGAAGTATATAATTTTGTCTGTTTTTTGTAAATGTGAATGTTTTAGTCAATAATTCTATGTTCTAATTTTTTTTTTAATTAATTTTTACATGCTTAAAATGATGTATTCTAACATCTGAGTAAATATATTTTCAAATCGAAGTTGTTGAATCATAAAAGGTTAATAATGTTACATATTTCAAACATTTTGAAATTGATATAAATCACTGAGGTGCACTACAAAATTCTTATTATAGAATATGATGTACGTAGCATTTATTGTTTATTTACATGGACACACAAAAGAATTTGGTTACAGTATAGCCTATGAGCGATAAGTTCTGGAAGTGAGTTTTCAGCTGTGGTATTCGTTTTTTAATTTAACTCATTTTTTGCTTATTACTTGTTGTCTATAAATTCTATAGATCATATGCAAGTTTGCACAAAATAATTAATTTCCGTTTATTGACAGAAATTGCTGAAGGGAAATTTTCAACTGTGTTATGCGTTTCTTAATTGATCTAAATTTTTGCATGTTGGAGGATATATACAAATATCATATACAGTGAGTTTGGATACTTTTTCTGAATACAGATGGTAATTGCTGAAATTGAGTTTCCAGATGTATTAAGCGTTTTTCAAATTGTTTATTTAAATATCATATTTCACCCAATTAAAAGGTGAAGTTTTATTACAGTATTATGGATGTGTTGGAAAATGTTTCATAATCTATGCTTAACGCATCATTTTTAATACTTTCCAACCTAGTTGAAAAGTGTTTATGACTTCAGTTTGTCTGCCGTCTGTCCGTGCTTTAACTCCTGTAAATATTCTTCGATTGTCCTGAAATTTTTGTATGTTATTGTCGTTTACTATAGCATATTCCCTATTTCAACGGAATATAGTTTTTTTTACAGGGACAGTCAAAAGTATTCCATTACATTACAGTCAATGGGGAATAATCGGTTCAAGCGCATTTGGATGACCTACTTCATTTAAAACATAATGAAATTGATATATAATTATGAAGCGCATTAAAACATGCTTTTTGTAGAATATCGGGTGCAAAGCATTTATTATTCATTTACAGGGTCAAACAAAAGAATTCTTTTACACATCGTTAAATGGGAAAAAATCGTCTGCAATGTAATTTAGTGATATTTCACTATTTCAAACATAATGAAAATTATATGCATTACTGAGGTGCACTATAAATTGCTCTCATGTGTGCATTGCATTTATTTACAGGGACACACAAAAGATATTGGTTACAGTACATGTGCCATATTTACAGTTTATGCGTGATAAGTGCGTTTTCAACTTTGGTTTGCATTTTTAACTTTTTTTTTTTTACAGTACGCGTGTGTTTATAAACTCGGTTGACCATATACAAGGCTACACAAGGAAATTCGTAAGTACTACAGACTATGGGAGTGAATTTCTTAAGGGTAGTTTTTAATTGTGTTTACGCATTTTCCTGCTGAACTATATTTAGTAGACTAATAGAAGTTTGTGGAATATAAATAAATTCATATACAGGGCTACGAAAAAAAAGATACATTGTCGTTTACGTTTGGTAATTGCTGCGAGTGAGTTTTAAGTTGCCTTTCAGCTTAATAAATAGTGTGTACAAAAGTCTTCAGATAATATACAGGGCTGTACAAAACATTTCGAGTGCATTTCCATCGATTGGCAAAAATTGCTAAATGGGAATATTCTAACTGAGCTAAATTTTATCATACTATATATCCACATCTATTGATCATATACAGGGCTGCACAAAATAATTAAACTACTTTTTTGACACTGGAAGGTAATTTCGAAAACTATTTTTCAATGTGTTATGTGTTTTCTAAACTGTTTACTTACATTAGATTAATTTTAACACAATTATTCAAATTGGTAAAGAAATCATACGAGTTGTAATTTTCACGAAAAATGTCCGGGCCAGGATTCGAACCTGGGATCTCTTGGCTGAAGCCGCCACACTCTACCAACTGAGCTATCCCGGTCGAATCTGGAGGGCATAATTCATCCAGTTAACCTTATTGATCATAACATCTGGTCTGATATTTTAATCAGCTCAACAGAATAGATCGCAGGTAAAGGAACGCCAGTAAACGCTGGATACGTGATTACACTAGATTAATTTTAACACAATATCGTGGCGGCTTCAGCCAAGAGATCCCAGGTTCGAATCCTGGCCCGGACATTTTTCGTCCAGTTGGAAAATTACAACTCGTATGATTTCTTTACCAATTTGAATAATTGTGTTAAAATTAATCTAGTGTAATCACGTATCCAGCGTTTACTGGCGTTCCATTACCTGCGATCTATTCTGTTGAGCTGATTAAAATATCAGACAAGATGTTATGATCAATAAGGTTAATTGGATGAACTATGCCCTCCAGATTCGACCGGGATAGCTCAGTTGGTAGAGCGTGGCGGCTTCAGCCAAGAGATCCCAGGTTCGAATCCTGGCCCGGACATTTTTCGTCCAGTTGGAAAATTACAACTCGTATGTTTACTTACATATCTCCTTTCACCTTATTTAACGGTGAAGTTTCGTTACAGTTTTCTGGTTGTGTTGGAAAGTGTTTCATAATCTATGCTTGACGCATGATTTTCCGTTCTTATTTCTTTCTTGTTTTCGTTTGTAATTTAATTATTTTGTTTTTCTTCACAGGAGAACTGTTGGTTTAATTATCTGAAATACCTTCAGAAGTTTTAATTTTTTATTAATCCAAACAGGAAATACGATTACATTCACTGATACACTGCAAAAAAACATTGTTGATTTTACGGTATAATACTGGTACCCCAGTGCCCAGCTGCGCATGCGCGGCAGCGTATTACTGCTTCTTTTACTGTTTATTACTGTTAATTTTACGGTATAATACTGATAGCTGGGGTACCAATATTATACCGTAAAATCAACATTTTTTTTCAGTGTACTCCAATACTGTTTTTTTTTTCTGTATTAATTACTTTTTATGTCATGGGTCTCTGCCAGAGTGAACCCCCCGTTGTCTCATTAATGTGATAATTCTAATTTTCTGGGCTTAAGTATTTCAACTATCTTGCCTAAAATAATGAAAATGTTGATTTTTTAATTTGCGTATTGATAATTAGTTTCAACGATTTATTTTTATAAGTATGTTATTAATTATTGACAATACCAGTTGTTACATTTATTTGAAAATAACTGCTTGATACCCCTCTCATAATTTTTCTTTTGCTACGCCACTGAGATTCTAAATGCAAGTTTCAATCTCTCTGTGTAAAACCTGTAAAAGTACTTTTTCAGCAGAGGGAGTATCCGCAGTGAACGTGTTTACTGGCATTTTTAGCAATACGCTAGCTTCATAATAATCATAGTATAAGCAACTTTTTTAGGTGCGTTTTAGGTAATTATATAAATACGCAGTACCTATTGTCATCGTCTAGTCCGTCCGTCTGTCTGTCCGCATATAACAGCGCAAAAACTACCCAACCAAATTGTTTGAAATTTAACATATAGAATCGTTGCAGAATTTTCTCGAGTCATTTCAAATTTTATGAAAATCGAATCAAAACTTAAAACGATATTAATAAAAGTTTTCTTTATTCTATTAAATCTTATCATACGTAATCTATATGATAAAAGCGTCATGTGACTGAGGAAAACAAATCACATTTGAAAGTGTGGGCTAACCACATCTTTTTTCAAATGCCAAGCGGCCATTTTTATTAAAAATTATTTTTTCGAATAAAATTGCGTAAAAGTTACATTTTTAGAAAGATCGTTCAAAAAAATTGTTTGCTTGAGAGATGAGTTACATTAAAAAATGTGTAGATTCTGAGATAACGTCAGTGAAAATTAGGTTAACAGCCGATTATCTCAATCCATTAAAGTAAATAAACAAAATATTCATTCATAGTGAGTCATAGAAATATTAACCATGGAGGTAATCATTCGCAAAGCAAGATCTCCATGGTGAATTTACAGCTCTGTCTGGTGTCGAAAAAAACATCACATCTGTAAACATGGCATACGTAATAATAAAAAAAAAAAGGCATCCTCATTTCGTTCATAGCAGACGATATAATTAATTTCACTGAAATAATATCTATGATTTTTTACATTGTAAAACTAGTTATAGCACGAAACGAACGCACCTCATTTATCACGTTTAACGTACAATTTCCCGCTTGTTTAAAGTTTTAGTTTGATATTTTGTGGTTCTTTACTTGAAGTATGTTTCTTTAAATAACCTTTTAAATTATTTCTTTAGAAATAATCGTAAATAGTTATTTTGACAATAAATATTGTTAGATGCAGTTTTTTATTTTTTTTATTCGAATATAAATATATAATAGCTTCCAACTTATATTTTGTACAATTGCGTAGAAATGCAAAAGTTACTGGAAGGGGATCAAGTTCATTTTCAAATTAATTGAATATTTGAGATTAAGAATAATTAATAAAATATTTTCGAGAATAATTATCTGTTTAAACTAAACATTAATGTCATTATTACAAAATCAATATTTCATTTATTTACTTTTACATTGAAATTTCCAGATACTGAAAGAAAAAAGTGAAATAAAATATTTTATTGAAGAAAAAAAAACCCTGCATTTTCGCGTAAAATGCACAACAACTACTAAGAATTGTCTTTATATAATTAAATTAGTAGAAATACATAATAACATATGCTTTAATTTTCTACCGTCTTTAATTATCTCATGAAACTGAATCATTTACGAATAAACATTTTACGTGTAAACATTTATGGATCCTTTTACCTAAATTAATTCTGTCGAATTGTTTACAAATCTTTATTAATTTCTCTTTTGCTTTATTTTACTTTTTAATTACTTAAGTAAATAATAATAATAATAAATGATAGGATAAATTTATTGTTTAAAATTAAAAATAAATCATGAAAAAAAATGGGGAAATGTCACTCTTATGTTTTAAAATGATAGCATTCAATGCGTAATTTTAATTAATATACATGGAAGTGACTAAATTACTTGCTTAAAATCCTTTCTAAGACTTTTTAATGGAGTAGATTTGAAGATTAGGGTAAAAAAAGTATTTAAAAAATATTAGTATTGATACTGAATTATTAGATTATAATTATAAAAATGGTTTCTATGTATCCACTGTTCTCATTTCTTAATTAAATATATATATATATATATATATTTGAAGATTAAGGTAAAATAAATTCGGTAATGTTTCATTAATGGTTATATATATATATATATATATATATATATATATATGCTAAAATTATATGTATTAATTTAAATTAATGTTATTCCCTAACCTATTGTATCATATGTTTAATATTAAATTTATCTCCATAGCATCTTTATTCACTTTTGGTTTTTTAATTAATCATTACTACATCCAATTTTACTTTAATGTAATTGGATTTATTATTCATTTTATATTTAATTTCATATATATTTATTATTAAATATTATTTATTTTATTTTTATTTCATTTATATTTATTAACTAATTACGACCACTTAAGATAGAATGAATTCATTTTTAATATTGATTTTTCCATTATATATTCACTACATATTCTGCTCATAGATGGCAGCACCATGGCTTGTTTGCTTTAAAATATTCAATATTTCCATGTAGTTCAGTTTCAAAATCATAGATGGCAGTACCATGGTTTGTGATGCTTTAAATTCCATATATCCAAGTAATTCATTTTCTAAATTGGCAACAGGGTTTCTAATCTTCTAAAACTGTTTTTGGCAACATTTAGTAAATTATTTTTTGCAATTCATTGCCTTTATTTGTCTTCATGTATCTGTAAGTGTTGGGAGCAGGAATCCATCTTCATCGTGTAGATTATGGCATTTGGTGATCTATTATCCAGTTCTTCTCTTATAATTCTGGGTAAGGTTTCTCTCTTTTTAAATATTGTATTTGTTTTCTGAATTTTAAGTCTTTTTTTAACTAGATGGTTATGGTCATAGAGTGGTCGTCCCAAATTCATATGCTTTAGCAATTTTAATGCTAATATGAAGATGAAACCACTCATTTTATTTGTGGAATTTATGCATTTGGGACTTGATAATTCTGTATAAATTCCACAAATTTCATTCATTCTATTTCATTCAATTTTTAATTTAATTTCTACTTCTTTTATATTAGTGTTTAATATCTATATTCATTGTGCTGGGGTTACAATTTCGTTGTCAATAAATTATTACTTCCTAAATCATAATTTCATGTTTCAGTTGGTGTTATGGTAATGTTTCATTAATGGTTATATATATATATATATATATATATATATATATATATATATATATTTAATATTATTATTGATACTGCATTATAATTATAAAACTGGTTTCTAAGTATCCACTATTCTCATTTTTAGATTTTATTATGATCATTTATTTGGTAAAAATAGATGAATAGAAAATATAGTATGTATATACAAATAATTCAGTTATCGAGAATTTTTAAAAAAAACCTACATTAATAGTCATAGCATCGGAACAGCATCTTCTTGAAAGCTCTTTAGGGGGCCATGAGTAGCTTGCAATTATGTATACCTGAATAATTGTGTTTAGATTTCATTTAATTACTTAACATCAGGAGGTGTTCGACATTCACAAACTAATTTTAAACCAACGGAGGCGTTCTTTTCAAATTTTTCGTTTACATTTCAATACTTTAAATGATTCTTTTTACATAGGCTGTCTGAGCCAGTGTCTAGTATTCTATCTTTCTACTTTCTTTAACACTTTCAAGCATTGTAACACTTTCAAACATGTTTCAAACATTTATGTCTTATTTAAGCCATAAACACTTTTTTTCGGTATAGAAAATGAAGCGTGTATCATTTATAGTTCATTTACAGGAACACACAAAAAAATTCCATTACTTTATGGTCTATGGAGGAAAATAGTTTGCGATGCATTTGACTGATGTTATGATATTTCATACATAATGAGATAGATATGCATCAATGACGTGGACTGCAACATGTTTTATCCAGAGTATAGAATAAATGCCATTTATACTACGTTTACAGGGACGCACAAAATAATCTCATTACATTATGGTCTATGGGAGAAAATCTTTTGCAGAACATTTTAGAGATATTACGATGGTTCAAACATACTGAAATTAGAAGTATCACTGAGATGTAGATGTCTGCACGGGCCGGAATTTCCAGGCCTGGCCTGGCCTGACCCGACGTAAAAACAAAGTTCGGCCCGGGAGAGGCCCGGCCGTTTATGATTTTGCAGTTCTCGGCCCGACCAGCCTGTTGAAAAATCAGTGAAAACAGGCCTTGCCCGACTCTACTCAACTTCTACAAAAAAAATCGAATTTCCTTAATATACAGTTAAGAATGTTTCAGAGTCAGTACTTTTAATAAATACTGCATACATATTTATGGGAAAATGTTACAGTATATCTTAAATTGTTATATTTTCACAAGCCATAGAATACAGAATAGTAACATAAATGATCACTTAGACTATCAGACTATTACATTCAAATAAAGAGTCATTAAAAAAATAATGTACAGTTTAGAACAAAAGAAAGAAAATTGTTAAAAACATCATCTTTTGTTGCCGTAATATTTAAAAAAAAAAAAAAAAGAAAAAAAAAAAGAAAGAAAGAAAGAAAGAAAGAAAAAAAAAAAAAGTTTCTCTATAATTTATTAAAGTGTATTTTCAAAGATTCTTTTAAAAGAAGTTCATTATCGCAATTACTAATTTTACAAAACAAATTGCTTACTCAACACGTCCTAGAATCAATTAAGTCCAGTACTTTCCCGGCTCGAGTATGTAGAATAAAATGTAAGCCTGATCCCGGCCTGCCCGAGTCATCTGAAAAAATTAAGCCCGGGCTCAGACACATGTAACTGACCGATGCCGATTTTTACGCTGGACATGTTATATTTTTGTATTGATGTTGTCAAGCTAGCATGGGCTCGTGCAGCATAGTTCATATTTTATCAGCTTAATTTGATCCTTTTAAATTTGTCACATCGAGTCGAGCTGGGCCAGCAGACTACAGGCAGTTTTTTTTATCGGCCCGTTTGAAAATTTGCATTGATTTTTCAGGGCCCATGATTGATGATTGCTAGAATTGCGTTTTAAGCTGCTGTATGCATTTTTAAACTTATCTCATTTTTAGTACAGTATACGTGGTGTATATAAATACTCTGTATCATATATACAAGGCTGCACGGAAGAATTTGTGCGCGTTACCGAATATGGATAGCAATTGCTGAAAGGGGATTTTTACTCCGTTATATGTATTTTTTAAATTCCTTATTTGAATATCACATTTCATTGTATAAAATAATTAAATTTCTTAATGATACTTTGTTAGTGTTGGAAAGTGTTTCATAATGTATGCCTGATGCATGATTTTTATCTCTTGATTATTTTGATTGTAGTTTTATTCTTATGATATTTTCAGTTTTGGAACAAAGCCACCAATTTTCTTTCTGAAATCGTAAGTGGCCTCAAAAGAAAACTTCAGCAATTTTTTTTAAGTACACTGCAAAAAAAGCTGTTGATTTTACGGTATAAAACTGGCATCCCATTTGCGAATATTATACCGTAAAATTAACAGTAATAAACAGTAAAATAATCAGTACTACACTGCCGCGCATGCGCGGTAGATACTCGCAGCTGGGATTATAGTATTATACAGTAAAATCTACGCTTTTTTTTTTCAGTGTACTCGCATAAAATATAAATGCAAATAATAAGAATTACCTTTGCATAATTAAATTAGTACAAATATAAAATAACATACGCTTTAATTTTTAATAGAAACATTTTTAATTATCTCAATAAAATTAATCGTTTATATCTAAAAACTTAACTTGTAAATATTTATAGATATCCTTATCCGATGAATTCTGTCAAATAGATTACAAATCTTTATAAGTTTTACCTTCTTAATTATTTAAAAATGTAATATGTAATGAAAGGGTAAACACTTTGTTGGAAATTCAAAATTTTAAAAATGTGTAGGGATCTTTCCTATGCTTTAAAATAATAGGGTTCAATGCAAAATTTTAATTAATATACATGGGATTGGCAGAAATACTTTTAAACGATTACGAAAAAAGGAATTAAAATGTATATATTTTATATTTCAATATCCTTACAAATATTTTTGTGCATTTATCTTAGCCGTTCAAATAAATTTTCACCTCCCCCACACTTGAAAAAAAAAATCGTAGCAGAAAGGACTTTAAGGAAAACATTCCAGTAAATTTTATGCATATTAATTAAAATTATGCATTGAACTCTATCATTTTAAAACTTATTAGTGGCTTTTATACATTTTTAGGGTTTCGTTCATCTCACGAAACCCTATTACTCCCTCTCCGTTATTTGTCCGTCACAGAGCCGTTCTCAGAAACTATATAACTTACAGGCATGAGAATTTGTGTACTTATAGCTAAATACCTACTTTGAAGCTCAAAATATTATAATTTGAAAAAATCGTATTATTTTAATATAGAGAGATAACAAACAAAAATTCTAACAGCCTTTTCCTATTAAATTTAAACATTTTTCGTTATAGCAGTTGCCAACAATTAAAAATCCACAATAAAATTCTTTCTACAATAATTAATTTTCTATTGACAGATTTCCACATGAAAAATGAAAATGAAATAAAAAGTTTCTCCAATGGAAAAAAAAAAATTAATAAGAAGTCATATTGGTAATAAAACGGAAATTTTCAAACATTTCTCAATAATACAAGGAGTATGTGTATGTACAGAAAGCAGATTAATATCACGTCATTAGAGAATTAAAAAGAAAATTAATCTAACGTCATATTAGAAGTTTAGCGGATTTTACAAATGTTTGAGAATAATGCAAAGCGAGTATCAATATGAGTAATAGAGAATAGTAAATATATGAGTTTGAGGAACGTATTGCATCATCATAAAAACCCGATTATGGAAATATTGGCATATTTTAACATTTTGAAAGTGTACAACATGTTTAATTTTGAAAAGATTTTTTTTTTTAAATATCGCATTTAGTCCACATGACAGATATTATTATGACAGAGTATAATAGCGGGCTTCGCCCGCTATCGGGCCAGTTCAGATATTCGAAAAAACGCAATTTGTTGTAAAGAGAGTTATGTTTTTAATTATTGGGGGGAAACGTTTTCCTTAATTAATGCATTTACTTTTCTTTTAATGTTACGTGAACAACGTCACGGTAACAGCTTGTAAAATATAAAATAACTACCGTAATCTGTGGGCAAGGTTAGCTCCAAACATGAGCGTTTGCTAGCAACAATGTAGTTTAAAATCAATGTAGACACTTTTAAAGAACTGTCACAAAAAGTATCACTTTCTAAAATACGCAGTTTCGCAGTAGGACCTGGATTACAGAGGATTACGCAATAGGTTTAAATATCTGTTTTATATAAACTATTTTTTTTAAATATCATATTTAGTCCACATGACAGATAGTATTATGACAGAGTGTAACAGCGGGAAATAATAAATACAAAATTTTATGTTGTAATGCTAACTTTAACACATTTCAAAATTATCCTTATTAATTTCTTTTAAAATGCTTATTTCTTAACTAAAATTTAAAAGAGCCCGTTTCTGTAATTTCTGCAATTCGAAACTGTCCGGCAAACCAATCGCGAAAATAACTGATATGAGATTTTTTTTTTCTGTGATTAAATAAGCGAAAATTTTTGTTAAAACATTATGGTAAAACAAAATGTACGAACACTGGATAAACCAGTAAATTATTACGTAAACAATTTGGAAAACGCAATAACAAATTTGAAAACCCAATTTCAGCAATTAACATCAATAGTCGGAAAATATCCGAATTCTTTTATGTAGCCCTGTATATGATCTATAAATTTGTATATATACTACGTAGTATGCTAGAATTTAGTTCAGTTCGGAAACGCATTGCACAGTTAAAAATTCCTATTCAACGATTTCTTTCAATAAACCGAAATGTATTCGATATATTTTGTGTTGTCCTGTATATGACCTATAACATTTATACACACCAAGTAATATGTAAAAAATTAGTTAAATTTAAAAACGCGTACCACAACTAAACACGCAATTCCAGCAATTATTGTTCTTAGACAGAATTTTAACAAATTCTTTTGTGTGTCCTTGTAAATAAACGATGAATGCTATGCATACCCTACTCTATAGTAAGCCTCTTGTGGTGCACTTCAATGACATATATCAATTAAAATATGTTTTAAATAGTGTAACATCATTAAAATAAACCGCAAACGGTTTTTCCCCCATAGACCGTAATGTAACAGAATTATTTTGGGTGTCCCTGTAAAGGAACTATAAACGCTACGTACTTCATTTTCAATACTGAACGTGTTACAGTACCGAATTATTTTGTGTCTCTGTAAATGAATTATACATGGTATTTATTTTATACTCCTGAAAAACCATACTGTTGTCAGTATCCACGTTGCATATCAATCTCATTATGTTTGAATTATCGTAACACCAATAAAATGCATCAAAAAGGATTTTTCCCGGTAGCAGTAGTGTAACAGAATTCTTTTGAGTGTCCCTTTAACCGAACTATCAATGCGACACATTTCATTTTGAATACCGAACATGCCATAGTAAATACCAATAACATTAAAATTTCATGGCAATCCGACTATATTTACGGCAGTTAGATCACGGACAGATAGACAGTCATATGGACAGACAAACCGAATTCATAAACACTTCTCAACTAATGATGGAAAGTGTTAAAAAATGCAGTGAAAGCAAATTTTGGGGATCCGATGTTGCCACCGTCAACTGACATGTTTTTGCTTTATAATATAGATTATGCTTTGTGTACAGCGAATAGTTTGGAATATAATTAAGTAAAGTATCTATAACTCATCCTAAATTCTATTACTTCCGATTGATGTATTAAATGAATTTATGAAACTCTTTTTTTAATGGTGGTACTTTGAAGTACCGCCGGGACACAAAGGACTAATTTACTTATTAGCATTCTAGCTGTTGTCAAAATGTCATTGCAAGAATCTTTTATTCATCTGGTTTGGCTAGTTGAATCATCTCATTGTTGAATACCATTGCAAGAAACTGTGCCCATTTTTATCAACCTATTTGTAAGAGCCTTGCTGTTTTAATTAGTAAGGTTATTGACTTTGGTTTGACTTCGAAATTTAGATTTATATGATGCAAAATTCTCTGTTAAACAAGCTCTACACAGAACTTTTTCTATAGTAAGCCCTGTGTAATGCAACGCAGTGATATATATTGATTTCAATATGTTTGAAATAAAGAAATATTATTAAAATAAACAAATTATTTTTCCACATAGACCGTAATGTAAAGGAATTCTTTTGAATGTCTCTGTAAAGCAACTATAAGTGCAACACACTTCATTTTCAATACCGAACATGCCATAGTAAACATCAATAACACATATCAACATATACTCAATTGCGTGGCAATCCGAGTATATTTACGCGGGTTAAAACACGGACAGGCAGACAGACAAACCGAATTCATAAACACTTTTCAACTTTGTTGGAAAGTGTTAAAAATTATAGAATATTCCAATTATGGAAGATATTTTGATTTCGATTTATTAAGTTTTGATTAAGTCAGGATTACGGAAGATTCATCATTAGAGACAGAGTGGTCTATATTACTTTCATTTATTGAAAATGCACAGTGCGTAAAGAATATTTTGTAAGATTTTATACTAAAAGTATTTTGTACGTTAAATTATGGTCCTTAAACAATCTGGCCCTTAAATAAAACTTCCTAATAAGGCAGTTTTATTTATTTATTTATTTTATTTTATTTTCTGATAATGATTTATATTAAATACTTTCATGAAAAAAAAATAATAGCCATGAAATTTATCTGCTGAAAAAAAATGTCGTAAAAACATTGTACTAAAATGTAAACATACTTTAAATGAATAGCTGTTACGATCTTCCAATCACATTCTTAATCAGAATCTTAATTATCACATTTCAAATCATCAGATTGTCGTGTTGCGTTACAAATTCTCAATAAAGAATTAAATTCAGGATTCTGTATATTAGATATACTTTTTGCAAATAATATGATAAAGGAAATGTGATAATCTACTTGTAAACGTATATCTTAATAAACATTACATAAGGAGGCTAATAAGTTATACATAAGTAAACAAAATTTTACGTATTAATCGCCATCTGTTAGCTTATGAAGGAGGTATCAGGAATTTGAGGTATGGAGCTAATTTAAAAATTAAAAAGTATTTATTAATCCTTACCACTCTGATGTGTTAATAAGCTTCGCTATTAAAACAGTTTATATTCTTGATTTATTTTTAACACTTTCTAACATAGTTGAAAAGTGTTTATGAATTCAGTTTGTCTGGCCGTCTATCTGTCCGTGCTCTAACTCACGTAAAAATGCTCGGATTGTCATGTAATTGATATATGCTATTAGGATTTATTATAAAATATTCGGTATTGAAAACGAAGTGTGTAGCATTACAGGGATACTTAAAAGAATTCCGTTACATTATGCTCTATGGAGGAAAATCATTTGCAGTGTATTTTGATGATGTTACACTATTTCAAACATATTGAAATTGATATACATCACTGAGGTGTAGCTACTACAAGATGCTTAGTGTAGGAAATACGGTGTGCACAACATTTATTGTTTATTTTCAGGGAAACATAAAATTATTCGGTTACAGTACTGTTTATGAGCAATAATTGCTTGAAGTGCGTTTTCAGTTTCGGTATGCGTTTTTAAATTTAATTAGTTTTTTAAATTTAATTAGTTTTTTGCATAATATTAAATGTGTGTAAATTCTATAGATCCTACACAGGGTTGTACAAAATAATTCGAGTACATTGTCGAAAATTGTTGAAAGGGAATTTTCAACGGTGTTGTGCGTATTATGTACACGGCAAAAAAAATGTTGATTTTACAGTATAATACTGGCATCCCAGCTGCCAGTATTATACCGTAAAATTGACAGAAAAATAAGCAGTAATACACTGCCGCGCAATACTGTAAAATCAACATTTTTTATTTTTTTTTTTTGCAGTGTACAAACGCAATTAAATTTTAGCATAGTATGTAGTATATGTATACAAAACTATAGATCATATACAGAGCTGCAGAAAAGAATTAGTATACTTTTCCGGCTGTAGATGCTAATTGTTGAAATTGGGTTTTCAAGTGTATTATGTGCTTTCCGAATTATTTACTTGAAGAATACTTTACTTTTCACCTGATTAAACGGTGAAAAATTTTTACAGTTATTCTGAATGTGTTCAAAAGTGTTTCTTAATCTATATTTGATGCATCATTTTTTTCTAGTTTTCTTACTATTATATGTAACCTGTTAATTAAGTGCCCAGTTTTTATGACTATACTGTATTGTATGAAGTTTGTCCCCTCTTGTTGTTATCCAATAGGATTCCCTAAATCGTTATCTTTAGAGGTATAATTCCAATTGCAAAAATGTTTCAAATGTTTTTTTTTTTCTTCATTTTATGAAGTCAAATATTTTTTACATGAAGTTTTTACATGACATGAACATTTTTTTATGAAGTCAAACGTACTCACACATCATTTAAGTCAAATTGTTTTTTTTTATTTTTTTATTCCGAAATTTAAATTTTTATACAATGCTCTGGTACTATGAGTTATATTTAGAAAAAGAAATTATCCATGCTCTATCAGTCATACTGATTGGTAAAGGTGTCATACATTTTTTTTTTTTTTTTACTGAGTGAAAGAGTGTCCACTCCGGTATTCAAACCCGAGACCTTTTGGCTTAAATTGTCAATGCTCTGCCTATTGAGCTACCTAGACGACAACCGGGAGACACTGTTTTTATTCGGTTGGAAAATTTTCAATTTGTCTAACAAGAAAAACAGTAAATATTTTATTTTTTTTATGATAAAAGTTTACTGAGTTATGATATTTTGAATTTTATGAATTTTCAACATTTTCTGGCCTAAAAACACGTTTTTTCCTTTCTAGAGCCAGAAAAGTTGAAAATTAATAAAATGTAAAGTATCAAAACTATATAAATGTTGATCGTACGAAAATCAAATTGTTTTACTTGTTGATAGATAAAGTTTTTCTAAATATAATTTATTAACACACAGAAAATTTATAAAAATTTATGAGGACTGGTAACCAATAAACTTATTCTGTGAGTAACACCTATATTAAAGTTTTTGGATCATGTTTCAATAACGGAAAATCATTACCGATAAAAAAAAAAAAATGCCTTAAGGGGAACGTGGACCTTTATTTGATCAAAAATCGACCTAAAAATCGAAATTTATTTTTGTGTTTATTATTATTCTTCAGTTTGTATTGAACCATTTGAGAAAAACTGCATGCAGCTGGGATGATTTTTCGCTACGTTACAAGCGTTTGAATTATGTACACAATCAATTTTTTGGTGCTTTAGTAAACTTTATACCTGTTTTTCTGAATACAGATTTTACACGTTTTGTAAAATTTTGAAATGCTCCATGCGTTTTAATTTTCATTCAAAATTCATGAAATTGATAAGGAAGAAACTGTTTACAAAGAAACTGTGTATGCATTTTACAATTAGACTTAGTTAACTTAGATTTATAACTTATTAAATGCTAAAATTTGATGAAAATCGGAATGGAATTCAGAAAAAAATCGCTCAAATATTAACTATTCAAGGGATTAAGTAACCGATATACAGATTTGTTTGTAATATAGTTATAAGTGATACAAATGCCAAATCGAGGAAATATCTTAAAAATTAAGACGCAAGAAGCATTTTAAGGTATTCTACATACTTATGGTGAAATGTATATATGCACACAGAATTTCATATATCTATGATGAAAAATTAAAAAATTCAATTTTAACGTCCACCGTCCCATTAATTTGTTAATGAATTAATGTATTTTTTCAATTGGATTTTTCTTATTTAATAATTTTAAAATTCCTTCTTTCTTTCCAATTTTGGTATTTCAGACTGGATTTTGTTTTATCTTGTACTCAAAGTATTTTCTTCTACAAACCTAACTATCGGATTTTTGTTACAAAAAACTGAAGAAAAAATTAATAATGGGGATGCATATGGAATAAACCTATGAAAATCGTATATAGTTAAGTTCAGATATTTTCGTGAAAGCTTCAGCATTTTGATTACATGGAGAGTATGGAAAAATACGAATTGAGAAAAATGAGTTTAAACATTTCATTTACAAAAAAGAGATATTAAAATAAACCATGTCTCTTTTATTATTTATCGGATCGTCAAGAAATTTGGGCAAAATGTTCTAGAGATGTTAAGGCTGTTAGTCAGTAAACTCCCCAATTCCCGTTGCTTATGTTAAACCTATGATTGTAGGATAATTCGTATATTCATTCCTGGGGAAATTAATATTTTTAACTTATATATACACTGCAAAAAAAAAAAAGTAAAAGTGTTGGTTTTACAGTATAATACCTGGCATGATACTGGCAGCTGGGGTACCAATATTATACTGTAAAATCAATACTTTTTTTGCAGTATATATATATATATATATATATATATTATTGACGTAAATGGATTTATGATGAAAAACAACATTTGAAACATTTTTGAATTACCTCTAAAACTAACGGTTTCGGACTTACTTATTTTCAATGAGCAGAGACACCCTGTATATTAAGATATGTTTAACATAAACTTTGTACTGATTTTTATTTTTTTTTTCTTTCTTTCTCTAGTTGTCTCCTCCTCTGCTGTCAGAGACAAACGGATAAGATCCGCATCGCTCGCATCTGTCTTCCTGCATCTTTCTCCTCGGGGGTTGCTCTGACAACCAACAGAATCGCCCCTCTTCATCCCTTCATCATGAAAAAGCGGTGCACGCAACAGTTACTACCTCTGCCAATACTTTCCACGTGAAGAAAACGAACCGGAAGTAACATCTGGAGCTACCTCGAGATGAAAAGAATTTTGGAAAAAAAGCGAAAGCCGATAAATAGTATCGACTGCACCATCAAAAGTCCCTGCTCCATGCGCATATTGCTGAAATGGTCAATTATTTGAACAGATATTATCTACACTTTCATCAATTGTATTTAGATGCATCGTACGTTTTCTGGTTCACCTGAAACGATTTTTTTATTTCTGAATTTTTAGTTATTTTTAGACTTTTTTCGTCGTTTTTTGGAATATTTTAATACATAAGATTTGCTTATTATCTTAGAAACTTGCAATATCTTGCACACACATTCTGGAAATAAACAATAAATTCCGAAAATAAATATAATTTACTGCATCATCAGAAGAAACTGTCAATTATTTGAATTGAAATTACCTAGACTTTCATCCATTGATTTTAGATACACCGTATTTTTTCGGCTCACCTGAAACTATTTTTTTAAAAGCTGAAGTTTTCTGTTTATGTTTCTGCATTTTTATCTAGTCTTTTTTAGAATATTTCGTTATATTCAGATGTACATATTATCTTAGATACTTGCAATATCTCCCAGAGACATTCTAAAACTAAACAAAAAATTCTGGATATAAATATTCACTGTATCATCAGAAAATTCCTAGTCAACGCTAATACTGCTGAAACGGTTAATTATTTGAAGAGAAATTATCTGTACTTTCCTCCGTTGAATTTAGGAACATCATACGTTTTTGGTTCAATTGAAAGAAAAGTTGAAGTATAAAGCTAGAGTGTATCTTCCAGTTTTTCTTCCCTATTTTCAAAGCTGAAGTATATTGTCAATTTTTATCTAGTCTTTTTTAGAAAATTCCGATATATTAAGGTATGATAAATAACTTAAAAAGTTATATATTTAATTAATTTACAATATCATATAGAGACATTCTGAAACTAAGCAAAAAAAAATCTGGATACCTATTACTGACTACATTCATCAGACGCCCCTGCTCAATGTACATATTGCTGAAAATAATCAATTTTTTGAGGGGAAATTATCTATAATTTTATCCATTAAATTTACATGCATCATTCAATTTTCTTTCACCTAAAACTAATTATATTTTTATTGAACTTTTTCGTATATTTCTGAATTTACGCCTAGTCTGAGGTATACAAATTAATATACAGATATATATGATTATATAACTTATGAAAGCGTGCAGAAATTATTTGGATATCAGAAGACCCTGCTTTGTGTATATTTTTGGAACAATTAATTATTTGAAGAGAAATTATCTATAGATTTTATATATCAAATTTTATTATAGTATTCGTTTTTGTGAAAAAATTATCTGCTTCAGAAACGTTTTAGAAAAAAATATTTTTCATTATATAATTCTACCTTTACATCAAGTGTTTTCATAATTATTTGGCTATATTACGATATGCATTGTACATATATGACTATTTCCCAGTCATAATATTACGAAAAAATATTTGAAACAGTCAATTACTTGAAAAGAATTTAACTGTAACTTATGCACTGAACTTTGATAGAGCATATAATATCGGTGATAACCTTTATATGCTTCAGAAAACAGTTTTTAATACAAAAACTTTTTACTTGTATTTCTTCATTTTCGTTATAGCACTTTAAAATACTTAAGTTGTAAACATATCCAGTATAGACATATACAGGTATATTTGGATATATAATAACCTGTAAATTAATTCAGAAATATTCTGGATTTTACAAGAGCTAATTAAAGAGTGTTTTCGTGTAAATAGAGACTGACAGTTGGTCTTCCTGAAAATACATCTCTCTCTCGTTATCAAAAAAAAAAGAAAAAGAGCAGGAAACTATTTTTTTTTTCTCTTTGTACGAGTTCATTGTAGCGCGACCACCTGAGAATCTCCTTTTTCAAAAAGTGACACTTGTTTTGCAAGATCTACAAATGCACAGTTAACTGTGAAGAGAGATTTTCTAGATATTATTTACTCAGATAATATATATTATTTGTCTAGTTCTGAGAAACTGAAATTATTTTTATTAATAAATAAACTGATTATTTTAAATATCAATTACAGTCTGCATTTTTGAAATATCAGATAAAAATTAATTCTATAGAATAAATATCCATCTTGTTATACAGTACGTATGCGTGAGAGGTACTAAAACAAAAAAATAGAAAACTTGCGTTGGAAAAAAAGCTATTGAAGATAAGTTGAAAACACTTTTTAAGGAAAAAATAATAAATCGTATTTTCATATTTGATAAATATATATATATATATATATATATATATATATATATATATATATATATATATATACGCTTTCATATAAATAGATATTTCCAATATTACATGTAAAAGAATTTCATAACTTTTCTAAAGAAAATTCAACCCTCCATAATTTCTAAAATTTACAATAAATTCATATTTTATTTTTAAATAAAACTGAAAATTATCATTGAAGCGTGTATTATTATACTCCATTGAAGAAATCAAAGAAAGAAATTTTTAAATATGTATTAAAGAAACATCAATTTAATTGCACTGAAATCACAAAAGAGCAGTGTTATTTTCGTATTGCTCGGTACACGATCGTTGACAAGCATAGAAAAAAATTGAATATTAAAGGACTTCTTTTTTTTCCCTGAATTACATTCAAACAGAAATCGGAGACCTGTCGTTTCAAATAAACTAAAGGAAGTTTTGATTTCCTGTATTTGGTCAGTGTGTGTGGTCATTGACAGTCCCAGCTACGTCACCACCGGAAGATGAAGATCGAGGCGGAAGTAGAGCACTCCGTGTATGCGTTCCATCACTCAGTGGCGGAAGGGCAGGGCGGCGGCGGCGGAGGATGCTCGGCGAGCAGCGCGGAGCTGTCCCCTATTGCGCAGGAGCGATCATCGATCGACCGCCCCGAATGGCAGCCGCCGGGATGCGGTGGGTGTGGTCCGAGCTCTGCCGCCGCTGAGAGCAACCACAACAACGGTAACATCAGCCTGACATCGGTCTTTGACTGCGAACATTTCCAATTCATAGACGAAGAGGACGAAGAAGGGGTCAGTAGTGAAAATGTGCCGGCGACCCAAGCGTCGGCGGGGGCTGAAGACGCCGCCCCGGCCCCCAACGGACTTTTTCCGAGGGACGCCGGCGTGAGCAGTCAACAACAACAAACAAACGACCACAACGAGATGGGCGAGTCCGAATCAGTTGCAAGAAGCAAGAGCCACGCGGTCAAACGACAGGTCAGTTTCGATGTCGATGCCGCGATCAACCGAAGCGAATCCCCATCTTCCATAAAGAAAGAGGTGAAGTCTGTTTTGAAAAAACCCAACAGGGTTAACAAAAAGCAAAAAAATCGCGTCACCTTCGATGAAGCAGTGACTCTATATTCGGACGAAAATGAAGACGTCCAGCTGCTTGCACTCACCACCGGACCGGATATTGTGTGCACGGAGGTTTTTTATATGTTCGAGCCGCCCATCGAATACCAAGATGTGCCCCCGTTCGAACCGCCTGCTGAATATCGTGATAGTGATGATGCGAGTGCATCTCAATTATCGTCGGTGCCTGTTGATACGCAGCCTGACACATTTCAACAACATGCGATTGATAGCGCACAGTCAGAGAGCGAGATTCAAAACGAACTTTGCACGAATAAACCAATTGTTCCAAATTCGTTTGACGATCAAACTGAAATACCTCCTCCTAATTTAGACTCTGATCTCAGTGACGTCGCCGTTTCTACGGAAACGGAAAATACCGACAGTGCAACTGAAGAAAATACAACTAATCCAGAAACAGGTCAACAAATAAATGAGTCTACTATTTCAGAGAGTGATAAACTTTTCGAAAGATTTTTAGAAGCAGAAAGAGAATTCGCTGTTGATGAGGAATTAAATAGTGTTTTTCATGCCCTTGAAAATGATTTCGCTAATGACGATAAAAATGGTGCACTTGACGATAATTTTTTCAGGAAACTAATCAGTTTGTTGTCATCTGCGGAAGGTGAAGCTTTTGCTGCCTCAGCTGAGGACAGTAATTATTTTTCTGACTCAAATATTTTGAAATCGCAAGCAGATTTTTGCCGTGAGGCAGAGGACGATGACAACAGTCAAGCGCAATCGCGAACACTTTCTGAGGCTGACAGTGATTGTAGTATATCTTCCCAAGACACTATCATAGTTAGATTCGGTGAGGATGATAACGAACAAACTTCTAGTGAGTCTACTTCTGTGTTTTATGCCAAATCTGATGATATTGATAACAAAGATGTGCCTGATGACAATTCTAGTAGTTTGCAGTCCGAGAGGTGTGAAACTGCCGATGAGGTTTTTACCGAATTTTCGGAATCTGCTTCCAGTTCAGATGAGAAACCTCGACCCCTTCCCCGAGAATCTCTTCTTATAAAAAGTAATCATGTGTCCCAAACTGTAGCAAAATTAGAAAAAGTAAATGGCGAAAGTTTAAGCCGCCAAAGCTCAGGTGAGCAGTCCGTTAACAGCGGAAATTCTCAAGATCCCCCCCAAGATGCTGATGATTCCACATCTTCCGATTCCCGTAGCGGTGAAGTTGAAGAGGAAATTAGATTGGATGATATCGGTTATGATGAAGAAGATGCAGAGGATTATGATGAAGAGAGCTTCAGAGGTATGGCTCATGGCAATTCAAAAATTAGAAGGATAATTAAAAAGAATGCTTTACAATGTACACTCTTTAGAGGTATAGAGGCAAAGAGACGTCAGCAACCAGGCGCTAAATATCCTCGACCAAAATCACCTTTACTTTCTCAAGAATCCCTTGTAGAAAAGTTAAAGTGGTTAACAACAATAGATGAGCATAAAGATGCTGATGGAGCTCTGAAATTTCATTCTAAACCTCCTGATGTTATTTTATCTACCGGAGGTGTGCCAGTAAACGGTTCTATACCACACAGTGCTTCATCCGAAGATGATATCAATTCTCAAACAGCTCAAGGTTTTCAACCACCCTTTTATCAGATGCATCTGAGACATGCCCTTCCACCTAATAATAAAACGGGTTATTATGTGCGACGTGACGGATTTCCACCAACTCACCATCCCTCTCTTCCTCGACAGAGGGTAGCAGTTTCTGGGCATCCACCGCAAATGATGCATACCTTACCTTATACACAGAACCGTGTAGTGGCACATCCGCCAACTACTCAACAAATGCAGTGGACTGAGCAGCAACGACCTATGTCATCTATGACGGTGCCTAGAAATTTTAGAGATTGGAGAGTAATTCAGCGAATCACTGGCAACAGGAATAGTGAAATAAATTCCCATTCTCAACAAATTCCAGCTGACTATGTGAGGTGCCCGAATGGCAGTATAGCTGCCTACCCAGCTAGTGTTCCCCCTGATGTTAGTAGAACGTCTCAGCCACCAGCAAACAAAGATGAATTAGAACAGTTTGTTGAAAAAGAAAGTAAGCGAATGGATACTATTCGCAAACGTTATAGTGTAGCCGAGGAAGATGATGATCCAACATTTGGTTTTGCTCGCAGACCATCGGTAAGGGGTGTACAAAACCGAATCCAATCTAACCCGTCCGAAAACATTCAAGGTCATGGTACAAATAAATTAGATCTTTATGCCATGTTTGAAGAACAACATGCACAGGGGCCAGCTTTAGTTTATTCCAGATCTACTCATCCTAACGAGCAAATGAGAGTCTGGAATAGAGATCCGAATTGGAGGCCTGATAACATGGCCCAATCTCAAATATATGGCCCTCCAACTCAAGGTGGCAGATCTCAGGTACCGATGCATATTCATAGGGCCTCTGTCGCATTAACTGAACTTCCTGGAAATGCTACAATACCTTACACTCATCGAAAGCCACTTCCAGACACTAGGTACCATTCGTACGCAGAAAGTATGTACGGAAGTACTAGAACTTTGCCCACTAAAGGAGGATGGTTAAATCCCGATCCCCGGACGTGTCACGTCTCTAACCCAGTTGCAGCTCATCAGACTTTACCACTTCCGAATAGCCCAATGCCAGCAGTTTCACCTCCGATGCTACAACTTCCTCCTCACTCTGTCACTGCTAAAGACGAGAGGGGAGTCCCTGAGGGTGCTAGCTCTTCGCCAAAAATATCCTCGGACTCTTTGTACCATGCCCCTGTGCCTGATTCGATTGCGACCGGTGGACCGCACAAGGAAGATGGTATGATTTATTACTCCCTGAATGTCTAAAAACCAGTGCAAAAAGAAAAAAAAATGTGTGGTCTTCCGATCTGAATGGTGAACGTGTTGTGACAGCATTTACCTATCTTGGATACGTTTGCATATGTTTTGATATATTTTTTTCTCCTTCTTGTGAAACCTAAGTGTGTACAGATTTTATTTGCATACTAAGCAAGTCTTCCGAATACTGAAAATAGCAATCAATCGGCTAGATTAGAGGTAAGTATTTATTTTGAGATTGCACAAATTATGTACTGCCAATTTACCCAGAGAAAAAAAATTATGAATTGTTCCTGTTTATATTTACTTTAGTATACTTTCAAAGTTGAAGTTAATGATAGCTCGTCTGAATTGTTTTATATTTGTAGACATTTATTTTGATTACATTAAAACTTTAGTTCTAATTTTTAAGGGGCCAAGAACATTTTCGAAATCCTATAGAAAATGAGCTGATATTGAAGTACCTTTTTTCTTTCAATATCATATATATATATAGTTTTAGCAGTAGTTAAGCTATGAATTAATTGCTAGGCAAAAAAAATTAAAAATGCAATAGTTACAAGTCTATAATTCTTCTTCATTTTTAAAAAAAGATGCCGTTACTAAAAAAGAATTGAATGTTCGTGTTATTTTTATAAAAACAAAACAATCAAAATATAGTTAATTATTATACAAAGCAAGAACAATTGGCTGTATTCTATAGGATATCGCAACTATTGTTGCCCGCTTAAATTAATAACCTTTTTGATATAAAAAAAAAAGTATTTTCTCTTTGCCTGTTTTTTCATCATTAAGTCATAATCCACATTTTTTTTTTTAATAATTTAAAAGATATAAATTCAAAACGCAACATTTGATTATTTATAATGTTATGTCTTGTTATTTAAAAAAAAAAAAAAAAAAATTACAGTATCTGTAATATGAAAACCTATTTTTATATTTTATGTATGAAATCTGATATTTCTATCTGTGTATAAAATGTTAAACAGTTAAACAAATATATTATGTGCAACTGATTTATTTTAGTAAATATTTGTTTCTTAGATTTCATTAGCATACTACATTCGTGTATTTTTCTGGACAATTACAAACCATACCAGGTATTCTGCTTCCAAATTATTTCTCGTGTTTCAATATTTTGTTTGTTTGTTTGTTTGTTTAATATTAAATCCCAATTGATGAAAGTAATTTAATATTAAAAGTTTTCGAGAAAAAATAATTAACATTTCCTCAGAAATTAAAGTTATTTAAATCATGTATATCCAAAATGTATTAACTATGCTATAAAAGAATTGTAACTCATACAGCAAAGTAACAAAGTATATTTTTTAAAATTGAAGTTTTATATAAAAAAAAATATATTAAAATTTCTAGTTATAAAAAAATTAGGGTTATATAAGTCGTTAGACAATCACCTATATCCTAAATTAATTATAAATTCAGTACAAAATATATGACCCAGACTAACTAGTTCATAAAATTTCTTAGCTAATTCTTTTAATGAATGCTATAAATTAAAACTCATCAAAATATTTTGAAAATATTACACTTATATTTCCATGTTTAAATATCCGGTTTAAAACACTGAAGCTAAAATGTATATAGGCAAACACTTTGAAATATCAGATTTTATTTCAAATTTTGCAAATAATAAATAAAAATGCACCTTATTCACTGTTTACACAGCTCGTAGATTTTTTTTTTTTTTTTTTTTTTTTTTAAGAAAAAAAAAAAAGAAAAAATTGAACAAAATTGCGATATTAGCATGCGATGATGTATAAAAATGATTAATAAATAAAAATATACCCTTTTCTCTATTTACATGGCATACTGACTTTTAAAGGCATCATTTAGGTAGAGCAGGCTAGGCCATTCCCCCACCCACATCTCCAGAGTTTGGCTTCTTTTTTTTTTATAATTATATGTTTCTTTAATTTCTTATTATTAGATGATCATTTCCATTTATTTTTACCAATATATTAATAATTCAATGTAAATAAATTATAACGATAGAAATATCTCTTTTGAAAAAATGAAAAAAATAAAATAAAAATAAATGCAAGAAAATTTAACAGTAAATTTGAAATTATTTTGTCCTTCCAAGAAAAATGCTGAAATGACGCACCTGCTGGACTTTTGAAATAGTGAAGCAGAAACCACGGCATACGGCCATATCGATGAATGATTCGCAATAAATGGGAAAAATCGATATGAATTATGTTATTTTCAAACGAATCGTAAATGAATCTTTGGATGAAAATGAAATTCCTTTTATATGCTCCGTTTAAATGCTTGTTCTTTTTAACATCTAACAGCATGTCCATTAACTATCCGGATTAAATGAAAATCAATATTATCGGGAAAATCGATATTTTGAATAATTGGTTGATATTTTAGAATGCTGCATAAAATTAAACTATCGTATATTTCTTGCAATACAAATTTTACTAACATGCTTTTCAGACATGATTTGTATTAGTTTATATTTATTTGGTTGCTCTATAATAGTCTAGAACTGTCCATGTTCGCTCACAGCTCTTTATTTTTTTCTTTCTTCTCCCAAGCTTCATGTTCATATTATGTACTGAAAATACCAGAATTTTCTTTTGTTTTGCTCTATTAACGAATAGATTTTAGCAGCTAATAGTCCGTTGGTTTTATTAGCATTATTATTATTATTATTATTATAGTTAAACCATTTAGGACTTTCCCGATGTTGTTATTAATCATGAGCGCCAGCAAGGGGTGGGGGAATGGGGTATAAAGGGGAACTGGATTTGATGTATCGTTGTGGATTTAGAAAAAATAGTAAAATTTATTTTTCTTAAATGATTTAAGATAATTATTTACATTATATATGAAAGTATATTATATATTAAATAATCTTACATTATTGATTTAAAATAATTATATTGCACTATTTTCAGTAAAATAATCAAAAACTAAATTTGATGTATCGTTAGATTTAAAAAAAAAAAAAGTAAAATTTACTTTTAGTAATTTATTTAAGATAATTCTATTATTATATGTGGAATTATATTATATATTAAATAATCTTAACATTATTGATTTAAAATAATTATACTGCAGTATTTTCAGTAAAATAATTACATTTGTGAAATAATTAAATTTTAATTAAGTTTGACGCATCGTTGTAGATTTCAAAAAAAGGTTAAAATTGACCTTTCGTAATTGATTTAAGATAATTATATTGTATATGGAATTATATCTTACATTGTTGATTTAAAATAATTTGTACTATTTTCAGTATGTTTAAATATGTATAATAATTATATATTAGGAATAAAGTACGGTTGAGGTTAAACATTTTTTGTTCATTGTAATATTATAATGAAGCATTGGTTTATCACGAAATGCCTTTCAAAAAACTTGTCCCCCCTGTTAGTATTTCTTATACTTTTTCACCATTTAGGTTTCATTTCCGGTGCATAAAATGCATCTTGTCCTTGGATATTTAAATGTATCTCGATCTCGATTTTTGAAAAAAAATTCTGAGAATTTTTTTTTTACACGAGACATTGAAAAACATATATACCACTTTGAAAAAAAGTTTTAAACCGAAGTCCAGGTCTGTTTATCCTTCGTGTGCAAAATATGACTTTTGTGCCCGAAACCAGCCAACCAACCAACTAACCAACCACTTCAATAGGGATATTTCACTTTTTGTGCTTTTTTTTTTTTTTTGTGTGTGTGTGTGTGCCTAAATTGAATCTTGTAAAATTAAAATAATATATCGCAAAAATTCAATTCTACTTCCAAAATTTTGACATGAAAATTTAAAACAAAATTTTCCATTTAAATTAATGCTGTGTAAATAAGAATTATGTGCATTCTTATAATTGTTGTCTAAAAATATGAAAGTTAAAAAAAATGAATTACAAATTCTATGCATTGAGCTATGTGCTAATTGTTGCAGTTTGTATTAATGTATTTGAATTTTATTGAAAAGTATATAGAGCCATTCTTGTTATATTTTGTATTTTTTCATTGTATCTATAACATAAAAAGTGAATGTTGTTTCTTATTTTCATTGTTGTAAAAATTACTCATATGGTATGCTTGTAATATATTGTAGGAAATGGCAGATGTTGAGATATTCAAAGTGCATATTAACTTACGTAATATTGTAAAGTTTCATAGAAAAGAATATCATTCAAAATTTATTAATAAAAATAATTTACAAATGATATTTTTGAAAACTAAAAGAAATTAGCAAAATCACAAAATTGAAAGTTTAATTTTGCGATTTTTTTTATTTTATTTTATTTATTTAATATTTTTCGCAGAAATTTTAAGAAAATGTAATGTTAAGATTACTCAAACGCTGGCATTTAAGAAAAGAGTGTAAAAATATTTTTAAACCGTAAATGCAGAACAATAAAAAACATATACTACATATTGTGAAGCCATCGATTCACCTACAGTTCTAATTATATATTTTTTTATGTAATAAGTTGTCTGTGGTGAATATTTTAATTTTTTTTTCTAAAAAAATAAAAAGAAAAGAAAAAAACTATCATGTATCTAAATTTGAAACTGTAAACAATAAAATAAACTTTAAACATTTTAATACTGTATTATAATTCACCTTGATCATCATTGTCTGTGTTTTTGTTGGCAGCATGTCAAACTTTTTCATGAAAGTTTAATGCACTTTTATCAAGTGCAAATTTTTTTATGTTTTCTAAAGATAAGTTGCATTTTAAATTAAAAAGGTGTTATTATCCTTTAAAAAATGTATACAATATACTGTAAATCATCTTTAAAGATATTACCTGCTTTATATGAGACTTTTTTTTTTTTTTAATTATATATCGTCTGCTCTTCAAAAATAATTTGCATTTAAAATAAAATTATATTCTATAAATCTTAAGTTTTACTTTTTCATTAAACAAAATTTTGTATAAAATCTTTCAGTCAAATCGTCTGCTTTATAAATTTATTTTTCCGATAAGGAATGTTGTAAATTATACAAAATTTTCTTACATTGTGGGTTTAATCCAAAATCGTACAATGAAAATTTGTATACAAAAAAATAGATTTATAAAGAAAAATGTTTTTATTGTAAATCATATAGTAAAGTGTAAAATAATTCTAAGGGTTTTATTTTTCATTTTGACTTAATGGTTGCTTTTAATTAATTGAAATCATTCTTTTATACAAATTAATTTAAAAGATAATTTTTCTCTCTTTAATTTGACAGATATATTTACTATATATTACATAGATTAAAAGCAATATATATATTTTTTAAACTGTATTTTTAATTCTTTTTTAAAGTTTCTATTAAATATTATGCGGAAATATATTTTCAAAAATTCCTGATATGAAATAATGAATTAGCATTTTTCTTTTCATTGTTGATTAAATATATCTTACAATTTCTGCAAAATGCAGGGATGTATTTCCCCTCCTTTCATTGTTAATTATGTATGCTTTAAAATCTGTACAAAATTCAGGAATATTATAAGTTAGACTATCCAAAAAGTTTGCTCTCTTTTAATTTTTCGAATATGGAGATATGAAGTCTAAATATTGTTTATTTCTTACTTTAAAAAAAAAAATTACGTAGCATTCTAAACATATTTCTTTCGAAGCGCAACATTAAATCACAATATTCCATATAGTCTTCATTTATTTTTACATAATATTTACATACTTTATTTTTATGAATAAAAACAAAAACAAAAATATACAGAGGTCATAACACGCACACATTTCCTTCTGTTTTAACTTTTTTTTTTTTTTTTTACCAAAAGGAAAATGAATATCGACAGTTCCTAAAGTATAGTCTTTTATACATTTATAATTTTATATAAATCAGAACAATATTAATTTTTTTTTTTTACAATTTTGAAAAGTTTTTACACGATTAAATGGTGCTGATTATGAAATTAATACTGAAATATCTTTCAGAAAATTCTGTGTGTGTAATATTATGAGAGCTATTACAAATCTTTTTTTATTTAGTATAGTATTTATATAATTTAGAACAGTGGATCTCGTTACGGGGACTCCGAGCCACATGGGGTCCTCGAGTTCATTTCATGCGGCCCTATAAGTTAGATAATTAAAAAAATACATATATGTATATAATGTAATTTTGAAAGACCTCGCGATTGTTTTTAAAATCTGATATAATAAAAATAAACAAAGTTTGGGTAAAATGTGCTTACCAATTAATAATCCCAATACTGCAGTAGAATATTTAAATAAGTCTGGTCTACAGCATCCCATCTTTAGAAACATCCCCCATTAGTTAATGTATTTTATCCACCAAGCTATTAATATAACATTGTAAACATTGGTTAAAATTAATATTTAGGTATTAATATTTTTTATATAATAGTAGTTCATTATAATACATAGATATATAACTGCAAAAATGTAAGGCAAGCTCACTTCTTTACCATATTTTTGGCTCCTACAGAAATTTTAGTGAGTATTACAGATTTAGAACAACTTACGAAAACACTATGAAATGACAATGAAAATTAACACTATGAAAATTTATATATTTCCCTAGTGGCAAAATAATATTGGGACAATATTTTTTGTATTGGCTGTATTGACAATATTGATATCTTTGCCAATATTGGTATGAAATAGTTCCCCAATCTTGGAGTGTTTACATTTTTGTCAATATTGCATGAATATTGACAAGAAATATTTAGTAATTTCATTACCAATATTTCTGCAATATTGACTTATCTTTGCATATATTTCCAATGTAAGGCTAATATTTCTGCAATATTGACATTTCATTCAGGGCCTAAATATCACAGGGGCACGTGCCCCATCATCCATTTAGAAGAGGTCCCAAAATGCATTTTGTGTGTACTGTCTAAAAAATAGGAGATTTCTGATTGCAGTTGGCATTGGAAACACATTTTACCTATTTGTCATCACTGAACTATCTCAGTATTTGCAAATAAATTTTTAAAAAATGCCTAATTCCTACAAATTTAATATTACGTCAAACATGTCTATGCTAATAACTTAAGGCATTGGGATTTTAATTAGCATCACAAAGACAAAATATCGCTTTTAAAAAAACAATGGTGTAAAATTTAAACTGCACCATAAGGCCGTATGTTATGACTGCAATGTAATTATTTTGTAACTCGAGATTATTTTGAGAAGGGAGCCATCAAATAGTATGTGTGCCCGGGGCCCTGAAGGGAGTTGATCGGGCTCTGATTTCATTGTAAATATTTCCAGTGTAAAGTCAATATTAAATCAATATCAATGATTAATTGAAAATATTTCTGATGAATATAAAATTGCGCTCAATATAATTAATATTAGCTTGCTACTAGGATTCATAGAATACAAACATAAAGAAAAGTCTATTAGAACAAATCTGAATTCCAATAATAATAATAATAAATCCAACAGTAAAAATAATCCCACCTCAATCTTATTTTAAATTGAAAAATTGATCATTATTTTATACTATTTCATCTTATTATACAGAATTTATACAATTTAATTAAGTGCATATTTTAAAATGTATCCTATGTTATCTGTTAAGATTTTTATTCGATATTAGTTATTACATAGCGAACATTTTAAATCAAATAAACGTTGTTTTTACCATATTTTAGAGGTATCAAACAAGATATAAATTTATGTTGACATTGCATTGACAATGTTAATGAATGAAATGCTAATAAATTAAATGCTTAATCAATCTTTCAAATTGATTTTCTTTTCTGAGCTACATTTATTAAATCCAATATAAAAATACTAAATTAGTCTTGTCGACCTAACGGAATTTTATATTGTCTAAGAGTTACATTTATTGCAAAGAAAAAAAAAAAAAAAAGTTTATTAATGTTTTAAAATCTTTGTTTGTCAAAAACCTTATATAAATTTTTCCTCTCATATAAGTGCATAGTTTTCTTTCTAATGACTTTAAATAAATTTTAATATATTATATATATGTATAAAGTCTGTGAATTAAAATAAAACATATTTCATTCTTCAAAACATAAGCTTTAAAGAATTGAAAATTGTTTTATGGTATTAAAAATTAAATATTAATATTTTTTTGTGTAATGAAATGAAAACATCGCTTGTTTGTCCTTTCAATAAAGTATTTTTTGTCAAAGTATATCATACATATTTTATTTTTAAAAAACATCAAGGGAAAATATGAACATTTTAATGAATGAGGTTAAGTAATTAAAGTTTGTTTTTTAACATTTTTTATAAATATATTTCAGATAAGAATGTTTTAATAGATGAATTTAATTAATTATATCTGAAATTAAACATCTGCCATATCCTCATATTCTAGTTGTTGTTTTTTTTTTCTATAACAAAATGCTGTAAAAATTTTTTTGCTCATTAATAGACTGTAATGAGCTTGTTTTTGTCGCTCAAGCGAAAAATATTTTAACATTTCTTTAATACTTACAGTATTTTTTTTTCTCTTGAAACCGACTACATATTTTGTAAATATCAGAGAAATTGAATTGTGTTAATGGACATTTTTTCACGTCGGTACAACAGCAGAATTTGTCTCAAAGGAAACTTTCTCCAATGTATAAAAGTTGCTACGCTAAGCCTAAATTTTGTTCTTTTTTAATAAAGTCGAATTTGTTTATAGTGAGCTCGAATTTAATGAGAATCCGGTTTTAACGAGCAAAAAGAAAGGAAGCTAATATAAAAAATATTTCAGGACACTTGGTTGTAACGAAAAAATTGGATATAGCGGACAAAAATTTTGAAAAATCGCAAAAGGATACACAATTTTTCTTAGTTTCCCTAAGAAAAAGTATTAATTCATGTTTGTTGTACACTTTTAATGCAATAGCAGAGGGTTATGGAACACGTGGAGCACTTGCCCCGGTCAGAACCACTTTTACGAATCGTTGTCGTTACCTTATTTAAACACAAAATTTATGTCATAAAAATGGCGAAAATTACTATTCAGAAATAGTGGTCAGTGTCTCTCTCCGGTTTCCAAAAGTTCTCTATGTCGGACCTTTTCATTAGCTTAAACACATTGTAATTACAACTTATGCAGACATTTCTATTAACTAACTTAGCTTTTTTTCCACAAACAAACAAACTCTATATATTTCTTTTCTGATTTCATTGAATTAATTAGAACAGGAAAAAAAAACTTTAAAAAAATTACTTTTTCTATTTAAATTAATGATAAGTTAATGTTAAGCAGGTTTATTTTAACTATCATGCTTTCATAGAATTATTTCCTATTTATTAAATTTAGAATTTAAAAATATATAAAAGTGTATGTTAATCTATCATTAGCAATTTCATTTTGAAGACATTTATTTAAAGAAAGACAATGTAATGTGTCTTCAGTGTTTGATATTTTTTCTCTGAAAAAACAACTGTGTATAAAAAAAAAACACTATAAATATTGATTACATTTCTAACGTGGTCATGGTCATCAACGTGAGCTGTGCAAGTCTAATTTTTATTTTGAATTCATTTTATTTTATATTTGAAATTGTTAGTAATGCTAATAGAAAAAAAATTACGGGCTAAGTAGTTTCAGGAAATTTAATTATTGCAAATTGTTTGCGCTGATACCCCAAGATTTATACATATTGATTTCCTATCAGCATCTTAAACCTTCCATCTAAAATAATTAAACCATTGACTGCTGTGATAATGACATTAATAATTAATTTGAATGATTTAATTATCGTATTATTTTTTCGTATATTTCACGAAGTTTTTCCTTTCAAAATTTTCTTTAAAAATCGAAGAGCACATGATACATGACTATTTATAATTCAACTGGCCCCTGTCATCTGTATATATGACCTTTAACCACTGCATAAAATCTTTGGGTATTAATTTTGTTTTTAAATTTGCGAAACCATTAAGCAATACATTGTGAATACTGCGCAATTTTAAAACTAGCTGATACATTTAAATAGATTAAAATCTGTTTAAAATCATTTTCTGCCATTTTTTTCCGAATTTTTTTCACCCAAATTAGGTATTAAAAATCAGAGTGCGCGTGTTACACGAGAGCGCGACATATACCAGAAAACGCGGTTTTTATCGTAAATATTTATTAATTATTTGTGATAATCCCAATTGTTAGATTCATTCGAAAATGACTACTTGAGCCTAGCCTATAATTTTTTTCATCGATATGCCACTGGTTCTAAATGCAGGTTTGACTCATCTAGGATGAAGCGTTCTGTGTGTAAAACCTGTAAAAGTACTTTCTTGGCAGTGACAGTATCACCCAAGTGAAAACGTTTTTTGTCATCCCATTAGGGTTGTCAGATTGTAAGTTTTCCTCTTAATTTATGCGTTTTTGTATCCTATTGTACGCTGTACGTTTAAACCATTCCCGTACGATAATTTCTTCCTTTTTTTATTATTATTATATATTTAATCTTAAATAATTCCTTATATATGCTTATTTTAAATAACTTGAAAACCTTATGTCGATGACTTTTTGTGACATAATTGTGCAGTACTTCACCCAGATGATGACATGAACTAAGACTAACTTTCATTTTATTCTCATGCTGTTACATATAAACTTGATATTATTGTAAGTTGAAAGCATCTCCGCTCTAAATTTTTTAATTTAGTATATTTCTATCTTAAGTTTTGATGTTTGGTTTATTTTATTATCTTGCTTTAAATTAAAATATAAATTCTTTTTTCGTTGTAGGGATTCCTTGACCGTATTATGAAGCGTATTTGACCCTATTATGGTCAGAATAAGGTTAAAATACGACAAAAAAAGTTTTTTTAAAAAAAGCGGTCGAAAAAAGCGGACAGCTTGCTGCAAATTTTTAATAGTGTATGAATTAAACCTTAGTTAAACCGTTTTGATAGAATAAGATAATACAAAAATATTTTTAAAATACTAATTATAAATATTAATAAAGAACTGTTTTTAAGGGAAAGTTCCTAAAAAAAGACATCACTGACGCATTCAACATAGTTTAGTAGGGTGTGAAAAATTATGGTTATCGTGATGAAACCAAAACAAACTAGTGTCAATAGAAATCTGCCGTTTTTTCGATAGATAAAACTGATAACCCTACATCCTATAGTTATTGAACTGCTACACCATTGCTCGTTATAAACTAATTCGACTGTGTATTTTTTTCTTGTATCTCGTGCTTTGATTACTTTTTTGTGTACGCTTCAGAATCTAACACGAAAACAAAAATGCTGCAATACGTTCATGTCTATGTGAGCTTCTGAAAGATTTTTTTTTCTTTTTTTGTGTGTGTGAAAACTTTTTACAATCTGTGTGAGTCGATAAGCAAGGATCAAATATATTACAAACTGTAAATACCGTTTCACAAGTTATAAATTACTTACACTACATCAATATTTAATAGGTCTTGTAAAAAAAAAAAAAAAAATGATATTGTAAAGTAAAAAATGTAGCAAAAATATTATTTTAGTTATATTGCATTTTGTTAACAGAGATATAAAGAATTTGTATGTTGCTAGACAGTTATATAAAGTGCACAAGCTTATCAAAGCGTGTTGGAAATTTATTTCTGTTGTTTGCATTTTATTACATTTTATATATGTGTATTTATGCCTGTATATAATATATATATGTAAATATACATATTATATACAACCATTATAAGACAACACAGATACATCATACACAAATGGGGGAATAAAAATCAAAAATTGAAAAATGAACTCATACCTGATATAAATAATATCTAGAAAAAAAAGAAGAAGAAATGAAGCAAAGATAAATGAAATTGTGAGATAGTGAAATATATTGACATATTTGTAGAACCATGGCAGAAAGGAACAAATTACCACTGATTCCACAAACAAATGTACGATTTCATCATTGTACAAAATATAATAAGCTAAAGTATATACAAAATTTGAACAATCGTACATTAAAAAAAAAAAAAAAAAAGATTAATAAAAATTGACATTAAAATATGCAAATAAGGAAACGTTTCCACGGGAAAAATTACAGAAAGATATGCATAATTTGAATAAACTGCATACATTGCCAAAAACATTGACTAATTCAGGATAAGTATAAAATTACAGAGGAACGATTCACGAAAATTAGAAACCAAGGTGTCGCAGAAGTTTAAATAACATGATAAAGCATATATATAATTGTAATAAATTTGAATTGAAAATACATTAAACAAGTTCTTGCAACAAATCTAACCAAATCTCCAATTTAAATATAGGTAATTATAAAGTATATACAGAATACAATTAAGTTAATAATATAATTAACAAATTCAAACATCAAATTACCGAAGCGCCATATTTAAGAGACGGCACGCAGCCAAACATATATAAATATTTAGAAAATAAATAGATATAATGATATAAAATGCCATATAATGTAAAAAAAAAAACTGGAATTTGGATATCAAATGAAATTAAAAATGGAATTCGAAAAAAAAAATAAAGACATGTGCAATGCTTAATCTTCAGTCTGGCAGAACAATATACATGTCAAAAAATAATGCAATATTTTATAAAATATGCTAAGATCAGTATATTTCTACCAGATTTTTATAAAAAATATATAAATATTGCATATATATATATTTCTTAAACTGTTATGTATGTCATGATAAAAAAAAAAAAAAAAAAAAAAAAAAATCAGATATTGATAATATATTCATATAACTAGTTTATTTCTATCAGAACCCAGGATCTTACTAAAACAGTACCAAGGATCTTACTAAGTAGCAGCAAGTACATAAATAATATATAAACCAGAGGGCCCGTACGAGGATTTCGCACTGAAATCTAATATTTTTTAGGTACGTCTCTACTATCCCGTCGACCACTTTTCATTACAAAAAACTATCGCCAAACTGTAAGATTAAACGCCTGAAATGCAGTCCCATTTACTTGATGTCAGAAGCATTATACGTGTTTGTTACGTCATCAAGTGGTTTTTAACTCTACATTTGCGTGTATTTTTCATTATGTTTTACTGATTTATTAGTTATTTCATTAATTAAAATAACAATTGTGTCCTTAAATTCTTATATTTTATTTATGTATTTATTTATTTATTTTGATATTCCAATGACAACATTCTCCCGTTTATTTGGCGATAGTTTTTTGTTATGAAAAGTGGTCGACGGGATAATAGAGAAGTACCATTTTTTATCAATATGTAATATTTCTTAGATGCAGGTTTAAACTTCTAAAGAAAAAGTAAGGATAAAAATATCTGCAAACAACATTTAGTTTTTAGTAAAGCTAGAATATCATCTAATTTATTCCATCAAAGTTATAGTAAAAATTGATCCAAGATTGCAAAATGCACGCGCGAGAAAAAAAATTAACAATCGTATTTTAACTGCTTTAGAGGATGACGTCATCCGCTTCGGGAAAAACATGGAACATAGAAATATAAATCTAAACATTTCAATTTCAATTTCGCTTTTTTATCATAAATATAAAATAAACCCGTGCGATGTTTTTTATAATAATTGCTGAGCATCCTATAATGTGGTATTTTATTTTTGTGGCCACAATAATTTGAAGAAAACCTTTCATTTCTTTCATGAAACAATGCCGATTTAATTTTTAATTTTCAGCAAATTTTAATCAAAAACATGTTTTAACAAAATGTTAAGTGTGCTATGTCAGAAGCCTGTGCAAAATCCTTTCATATGGTATCTCACTCGCCGTTCTGCGTTTCGTATTTTCTTAGAAATAGGGATGTTCACAGGAAAAATAATATATATGATAATACGTAAATAAAGATACACAAAACATTATCCAGATATGAAGCAGTGTAATAGACAATAAATGAATTGGGTGTCTGGAATGAAGGGCCTAAGTTACAAATTTTTACTTTTGCAGAAGTAAGGAAAAAACGATTAATGTCATTGATTAGCGATATATATATATATATATATATATATATATATAGTTCATCGTTTTATTTTTTTATTTAAAGTAAACAAATTGGTAATATTATGAAATTGCAATTTTTAACACTGGATAATCATCAATCATATATATGTGTATTTATAACATATATAACCGGTGCTTTTATGTTAGTCGGGCACCAGTGATATATATATATATATGTGTGTGTGTGTGTGTGTGTGTGTGTGTGTGTGTGTGTGTGTATAAATATATGTATATAAATGTGTGTGTGTCTATATATATATATATATATATATGTATGTATGTATATATATCACTGGCGCCCGGCTCACATGAAAGTACCATATAACCATTATAAGACAACACAAATACATCATACACAAATGGGGGAATAAAAACCAAAATTTGAAATATATATATACATATATTCTTAAACTGTTGTGTAAACTATGGTAAAATATGGTAAAAATAAAAATAATAATATCCTGTACTGATAAAATATTTCATATATTACTAAAACATTAGCAGCAAGTACGAAATAATACAATATAAATAATGATACACAAAGCATTATTGGGGGTTTTAAACAGTGTAATAGATAATAAATGAGTGAATGTCTGGAAGAAGGGCCTGCGTTACAAATTTAAAATTTCGAGTAATGTGGGGGGGGGGGGGGAACTAGTAATATCAATGATTAGCGATATCCTGAGCACCTTGGTGCAACATAGGCCCTTCTTCCAATCTCAATGACCCTCCACTTTTATCTTTATGCTGAGTATCGAAGAGTAATAATATTATACTAGGGGACTCAGCCCCCTACTCGCTAACGCTCGCCAACCCCCGTGAATTGCGAAGCAATTCACATTTAGACCGCTACGCGGTCCCAAGCAATTCTAGCTGGAATGACTACTACCATAAATCATTATAACATATGAAATTGACAATTTTTTTTTAATGTAAAAGAAGTAATTGAAAACTTCGTTGAAAACACAATTAAAAATGCATTTATATTGGTGCTACCAATGGACATAAATCATTTAAATACTATGAAAAAAGGTATCTTGGAAAATCAATTACTAGTTTAAAAGTATTGCTCCTATAACATTGTACAGCACGGCTTAAATTCATTAAAAAAAAAAAAACGCTACGTGTTTTTATTTCACCAAGACAGCAACAGATGGCAGCAGATGCATCTAGACAGTTGATATTTTCATTCTCTCCGGCTTTCCTGTGAGTGAAATTTGTTAATAAATTCTAAATAAGAGTTGAAAATTCATTTGGAATTAACGATATTACTCATAATTAAAATGAGGAATCATCTCAAACGCTTTGGATTACGTACATGTTATTTTATTTTTAATAATTGCTAATTTCAGTTTCACTGCTTTCACAATGACCGCCATATTGGAGCTGGAAACTACGGTTGTTGCCAAACGATAATCTAGAAATTCAGCCCTGTTTTCGCGCCACGTAAGAAAAATATATAGAGAGAATAGTTACGTGGGTAAAGGAAGTAATAATATTATTTTTAGTTTATAGTTTTAATTTTTTGTTCAAAGTAAACAAACTTGTATGTTACGAAATTTAAATTTTTAACACTGGGGAATCATCCATCATTCCACATAACACTGCAAAAAAATTGTTGATTTTACGGTATAATACTGATACCCCAGCTGCCAGTATTATACCCTAAAATCAACATTTTTTCAGTGAGGCCATTTTCCAACTAAAAACCCAATTGTCCAAAATTTGTAACATAGGTCCTTTCTTTCAGACACCCATTCAAATGATGTTTCTTTAAAATGGAATCATCAGTTTTACGATATCGAAATTTCAAGATATATGACCTTATATTTCACGTATCACAGTTTTCTTTATATTTATTCGATTAAAACCAATTTATTATTATATTCCATCATTACTTTTAATATCAATGAATGAAAACTTTATTAAAGACACTGGAAAATATTCAACATGTATTTAAAAAAAAAAAAAAAAAATCAAATCAATTATTGCACGCAGTTTTACGACCACAGTAACTAATTTTTAGTTTGATATTGTTTACGATATTAAAATTTCAAGGTTATACATATATTTCATGTATTGCAGTTTTCTTCAGATTTATTCGACTAAAAATAACTCTTCAGAATTTATTATTTACGGACTGATTATTATATCACTCTCTTTTATTTAACTCATCTTTATTTTTGTGTGTAAAAATGTTAATTTTGTAATGTATTTTTAACTCACTTCCTGATATGCTAGAATGATAAAAATAAATAAAAAATATGCACAAGGGTGTGTTTCCAATGACATTAATATTTTTAGACTTTATTATACATTAATAAATTAATATTAAGGTCTTTTTCCAGTGGGCCACCACAGGTGATATATCGTCAATTATTCTTTATGTTTGTAATTGTATACAAGTTACAACAACAATGGATTTAATGATGCGCCAAAGATGGCCAAATGGCTGTGAAACTGCAACAATGCAATATTTTAAACACTAAAATGTAGAAAATTATATATAAATAAAAAAATAAAGAATGTATTAATTTTTTTAAAGACAAATTTTTATCAATTAACAGTTTAATATTAATTAAATTAGGATTATATATTACGAAAACAATTTACAAATCCCGAATAGATAGTTTAAATGATGCTTTTTTTTTCCTTTTCTGTTCCCATATCTTAAAAAAGAAGAATATGTTTTTAAATGAATTCACTAGCTCGCACTTTCCACAAAGCATTAAAAAAAAAAAGATTAATTTACCATAATCGGGTTCAGTGCCCTCGACAAATTAATCTGCTGTAACGGAAATATTTTGGAAAAATCATGAATTGCAGTCGTGTAATTTGGCGTGTTTTTCAAGATAAACATTGAATGCTTATAAAAGAATGTTTTTTAAAAAACACTATTTTCACTTTTATACTTATTCCATCATTACTTTTAATATCAATGAATAAACATTTTATTAAAGACACTGAAAATATTCAACATGTGTTGAAAAAAATAAAATAAATTTTCAATTAAATTGTTGCATGCAGTTTTACGACCACAGAAACTAATTTTTAGTTTCAATTTTTGGTTTTCATTAAAGTAAATACATTATATATAAACCTATACCTAATTTTATTAGCTTATACAAAAAAATATTTTAGAGCCAGAAGGTTATGTTTATAAATCATGATAAATATAGCATTCAAAAACACATTCTAATAGCAACAAATAAAATTTGCATCGTTTAATTGACAAAAAAGTAGGTAAAGATTGTAGGTATAATCACTTTTCATATACATGTGCAAAAGATATTATCTGTATACAAATATATGTATTTATTTACAGTGCGCGTAAGTAACAAAAACAGAGTTTTAAGAAAAATGCATACAAAAACAATCTATTAAAGTCGGTATTACAATACACGTCGATTTAAATTGACCCGATTCTAAATTGAGTATTTTCTTGCGCTTTGTTTTGTTTAATTCAGAAGTTTTTTAATATGAAAATCAAAAAATTTTATTTTAAAATGCTGACTTCCTTATACCTGATAGAAATTAAATTTGTGAAAGATAACACAATAAATGTTAAATATTAAAATTTAACCGAATAATAAATCAAAAGTTAAAGAAGCACTATCGGATGAAAATTATTTCGGGCATCAGGATGGCGCTGCGTGTCAGCTATCGACTTATTGAAATCTATATTTAGCTATAAAGTTGATTTCGAGAGACAGACTTATTAATTGGCCTCCAAGATTCGTGCGATTTAGCACCTTCCGCTTACTGCCAGTGTGGCTAAATGAAGTCAATAGTTTATGCTAATAAACCAAAAACAATAGACGCTTTGAAAGCTACGATTGTTAGTATTATTTGTGACATTACGGCCAGTAGCGGACTGAATCTGAAAACATTGGTTGTCGGAGGACAAAGGGAAAACTCTCACAGCTACAATACCATCATTTAATCTTTATTGTGAATAAATAAAAATTGGTAAAAAAAAAATACATGTGTGGAAACCGAAAGGTAAAATTACAATTTTTGCAATTTTTTTTTTCTAATAAAGTTTGCATATGCTGTGTATGTTTCTTGCAGGAAACAGAAGTACAAAGCATAAACACAGAATTTTATACTTGTGCAGAATTTTATACTTTTTAAATATATGCATAACATAATGTCATTCTGGATTTATATTGTTATTTTGAGAAATTTTCAAACCAAACCGAAAATAATGGCCAGACTATATATACCAGTTTCAAACATTTTAATGAATACTGTCAAAGATTAATAGATGTTTCAAAATTACAGAAATGCCACTATATTAAGAGCAAGTTTATCAAACGTTTGAGTTCACTAGATGATTGTAGAAATCATGTTACAGTTCCTTTTCTTTAGATAGTAATATATACATTCACAAGTTCTCATCAGGCAATCGAATTTTTTATGATCTTTAACTTTGAAAATGTTCTCTCACCTTGTACTTGCATAACTGACAATGTACAGATAACTTTAAAATATTCACAAAGGTTATCGTATGCTTTGTCGTAAAGTCTGTTGGATGAAAAAAAAAATGTGTATGCATAATACACATGATGCTTTTTATTATCATCATTAAGCAATAGTTTCAATACATCAAAGTTTGAAGGCAAAGAAAACAATTTCACATTATTTTGCCTTTATACAGTTCAGAAAAGTTATATGTTTTGTTGTGAAGTCTGTTTAATGCAAAAAAGAAAATTAATACATTGGATAATTGTCGCAATTCATATTAGTCTTATCATCACTAAGCAGTAGCTTCAATATATCAAAGTTCGAAGGTAAAGAAAACATTTCCAAATTATTTTTATTTATACAGTTCATAAAGATTATCATATGCTTTACATTAAAGTATGTTGGATGCAAAATAAAAAAAAGTAATGCATAATACACATGGAGTTTTATAAATGTTGCAGCTCATAAAATTCTAATCATCATTAAGCAATAGCTTCAATCCATCAAAGCTTCAAGAAAAAGAAAACAATTCTAATTTTATTCGATCTTTGCTGGATTTCTTAAAATAACTTTATTTTATAATACCTTCGAATGCTTCATCTTCAACGCTATTCTCTACAGTAGCTTTAAACTAATGTTGTCAGGACCCCTATCATAACAAGCGGGACTAGGGCTTTTCAATCGGGACATAAAAATACAGTAAATCCTATGAAAACGGAACTTTTCTATATTACAAGAGGCTACTTCACTCAGACGAAAACACCCGCTCGCTAATGTTAATCCTATGGAGGAAATATTTTAAGATATTTCGTTCGCATTTCAATATTTTTAAATGTTTTTTTTTTTAATTGGATAGCTGAACTCAATCTCTATGCATGCTTCTTTGTACTTTTTCGATTTTTGTTGCAGTTTTTTTTTTTAATTATTATTGAGGATACTTTCACTTTCAAAACCGGTTCCGAAAGTGAAAGTATCTTAATAAAAAAAACTTGTAATCAAAATCGAAAAAATACAAAGGAGCGTGCATAGAGATTGACCTCAGCCATCCAATGCAAAAAAAAAAAAAAAAAAAAAAAAAATTAAAGTATTGAAATGCGAACGAGATATCTTAAAATATTTCCTCCATAGGATTAACATTAGCGAGCAGGTGTTTTCGTCTGAGAGAAGTAGCCTCTTAAACGTAACAAATTCATGGTACCTATGGACGGGATGCCATACAATTATACCTGCTAAGACAAAACCTGCCTAAAACGGAATATTTCTCCGGCCACTTTGAAATTCCGTCTTATAAAGTCTTACTGTACTAAATAAACACAATAATTAATATATTATACAGTTAAATTTGTGAAAGCGGAATCGCTAAGAACAAGAACAGAAACAAATTCCGTTTCTAAGAGATTTCCGATTGTACAGTTATAGTTGTGTGGTAGTCCTTACCTAAGGGCAGGGGTCGGAAAAACTACTTTTTGTTTGTAGCGAACTACAACTACTTTATGAAAAATGTAGTTAACTACAACTACAACTACTTGTTTTAAAAAGTAGCGACTACAAACTACTTTTCAAAAGTAGTCACTACTTCGCTACTTTTCGCTACTTTAGTTATCATCGCTAATTAAATACACCGCAAACAATTTTTCCCCATAGACCATAATGTAACAGAATTCTTTTAAATGTGCTTGTAAGCGAGATATAAATGCTACGCATTTCATTTTCAATACTGAACATTCTATGGTAAACTTTAATCACATATAAAACTTTTATGGCAATCCGAGTATATTTACGAGAGTTAGAGCACGGACAGACATACAAAGCGAATTCATAGACACTTTTTAATTATGTTGGAAAGTGTTAAAAAGAGGAAATTTGAAAACAAAAATTGTAATTATCTTACAAATTTATGAGAGTGATATAGCACAGTAGCGCTTAAGGTGGTTCTCAAATTCCTTGCTCAACAACGCGAAACTTTCTGATACATTATCTGACTCATTTTTAAACACAAAGGCATAAAATTGGCAGGCTTGACTATGGAAGCAATTTGGAATCGAAATGAGTTTTTCATTTTTTGATAAATAAATTACTTATCGGGTTATAAGCGATTCGTGTCACGTTTTTTCACTTTCCCATGCTGCGACGTCGGAAATTCGGTTGAAAACGTCGACTTTGACAGTGTTTTCTGAAAAATCTTCTGTCTTTACCAAAAAATAAAATAAAATAAAGAATAGTGGAAAACGTCTTTCGGTTACAAAGTTTTTGAATAAGGACAGCCGCATTTTCATGCGTTTCCGAACAAAAGTGAATTAAAGAATATGTCATAAAGTAGCCAGTTTGGATTTGATAACAACCTTAAGAGCAGATGGCCCTTGGTAAATTTGAATATACATTATTTTTTTTTAAATAGAGCTAAATAGTTCTATTTCTTTACAATTTAAATACAGTTCCTGAAAGCAATTTAAAAATTGAACACGTTCATATAGACTCGCATAAGTTAAATCCTAGCTTTTCTTTTCCTTTCTATCTCTTTTTGTTTGTTTCCCTTTGAAAACCCGAATTTCAACATACTGGGCTTTAGATTCATTCTGGAGACAAAGATAAAGATATTTCATTAAAACATCAAGCTATCCAATATCAGATCAAATATAAATCATTATAAATAAATTATTTTAGCAATAAAAAAAACCTGTGCAGCTAAAGTAAAAATAAATAGCCATAAAAATCAAATCAAGCAGTCTTAGGCATTTTTTTAAATAATATATTTTTATTTCCAAACACCTTTGTTTTATCTATTGGAATCTTCAATATGCAGTAAATTAATTTGTATGCATACATTGGACAAATATTTCACAATGATTAAAAGACGTATTAATAAAATAGTTTTTTGCGATAATAAACAGTTCGAGAAGATTATTTTCTGTACCAGGGATCTTAATTCGAAAATACTCTTTTTAAGGATTTATGAATTTTAGTGAATAACGATATAGATATTCGGTGCGAGATGCGATCCAGTAATTATTATTAATAAAGAAAATGGTAACTCACCTCTATGTTCAACTTCAAGTTGTAAGCAGATGATTTTGATACTGATAACTTCTTATTAATTTGATAAAGTTTACATGTTACAGAATAATTACTACTTTCTTGTTGTTCTATAACTTCAAAATATTCATTATATGACAACCATGGCAGTTCTATACTATTTTTGGCTGTCATTCTATTACATTAATATCAAAAGAAGCATCCCCACATTAAAACACAAGATCTAGTAATGAGTAAGAAGACAAAGGGTTGCCAGCAAGAAAATTAATTTTTTTGATGAGTGGGTACTTTGCGGTTTTATCAGCAAATCCAGCAAATAATAGATCACGGGCATGCTGAAACTTTACGTTTCAGCTGCTAGTTTGTTTGAAGGCAGAATCATTCCTTCCTAGTGCACTTTTAATAATAAAATGGTGTACTTGTTCGTTTTCTGTGTTTTTTCGAATATATTTTTTTTTAATTAGAGTTCTAACGATTTTAAACTGGCAGAAAGCGAGCAGAAATTTTGTTCGAAGGGGAATATTTTAGATGATTGATTATTTATTTAATGTTACCAGACAGCAAAAAATATGGAACTTAAAAAAAAAGAGTTTTAAATTTTGTATATTGAGAGGTGGGGGAGATTTTAGGGGAAAGGGTATAATTTATAATACTGATTATTTATCGTCACTACAAAGCACTATTTAGGGCAGAAGTTTATATATATATATATATATATATATATATATATATATATATATAATATAACTTAAAGATTTTAGATTTATTTGTATGCTGGGGGGAGGGGGAGGGAGAAGAGTAAATTATGGGAGGTTAGGAGACAATTTAGATGGTTATATATATAGTATTATTAGATAAAAACGAATGTAGCCATTTTTTTTTAATAAAGAGTTTTAAATATTTGAAACTGTATGCTGGAGGAGGAGCAAAAAGGGAAGAGTAGATTATGGGGACAAGGAAATAATTTTTATTTATTGTCATTAGAGAGCAACAAATGGAGTGAAAGATTTTATTTTTGTATAAAAATAAAGATTTTAAAATATTTTAAACTCCTTTGTATGCTACTAGGGGGAGCGTGAATTTGAGAGTTCAGGAATAAATTAGATGATTTATGTTTAAATAAAACCGTTCTTTTTCTTTTTTTTAATAAAGATTTTATATTTCTTTGCTTACTAGGGGTGGGAGGCAAAAGGGAGAAGAAATTATTTAGATAAAGACTTAACATAGCCAGACGACTATATTTTGGTAAAAACAATCGTAGTCGTATAAAAATAAAATACATTATATTGAGAAGATTTCTGTGGATTTACATAACAATACACGAAGCTTCTGACACCCAAACTGTGAAAATGGCAGTTGATTTGTGACTGTGTCCGTCGTCTATGGAGAAATATATATCACTGCAACTGAGATTTGTTGCTGACGTTCGCAAATTGTTGCAGAGAACATATTTCGCACAAAAGAAACGAGTTATTATCACGTGGTTTGAAGATTGGCACCCCCCCCCCCCTCCTAAAGTAGCGTCAAAAGTAGCGTTGATGCTCGCTACAAACTACTGATATTTTGTATCGCGCTACTCGCTACACTACACTTTTTCTAATGTAGCGCGCTACACTACAAACTACTGGAAAAGTAGCGGCTACTGTAGTTTTGCTACTTGTAGCGCGCTACTTCCGAGCCCTGCCTAAGGGACTATGAAATGTTTACGTTTGAGACAGGATTCCGTTAAAAACAAGTTCCGTTTTCACAAGTTTTAGTAAACTAAGTACAATAAAACCTGTAAAAAAAAAAAAAAAATCGATAGAAATCGGAAAAATATTCAGTGTTAGACGGGTTTGGTCTTAGCAGTCTTCTGTCCTGCTAAGACAGGTTTCTGTCTTACAGGTAGATTTATGCGGTATTTCTTTCGGCAGAACCACAAAAAAATCCGTTATAGACAAGTTCTGGTTTCACTATTGAGTTCCCCTCGCTGCAGACTAACAAAAAGAAACTTAAAAGAATTTGTATATCCTGAAAAATCGGGACATTTGGCCTCTCGCCCAGTGGTTTCGCGGGACGGGTCTTGGAACTCTTGGAAATCGGGACACCTGGAAACACTACTTTAAACGTTGCTAGGTTCAAGCAGGATAAATATTTATACACTTGTTTGTGTTGTAAAAAGTGTAAGTTGTAATTAGACAGTGCGGTCCATTACTAGGTTAAACACATTTACTCGAAAATCAGCCCGAAGGTCTGCGAAATACCTTTCATCATTAACAAGCTCATCTGCCATCAGGGCCTGATTACCGCACAGGTCAACTAGGCCACGACCTTGGACCCACAACAGACGCCCCAAAATCGGTAAAATTATTAATTCAAAAAAAATCTTAAATCCCCTAGAATTTTTTTTTTTATTTCGATCTTCGACATCTAAGTAACAGATAATAAGAATAAACGGCAGAAATTACAGTAAAATTTGCTGTAAATTTATGCACCCAAATTTCCAGTATATTTTGCTGTAAATTTACAGCAAAATATACCTTAAATTACATTATGTTTGGAATTGTACAGCAAAATGTGCTTCAAACATGCTAATTTTACTGCAAACACGACTATAATCGTATTAAATTTTACATAAAAAAATACTGGCAATTTGGGTGCATAAATTTACAGCAAATTATGCTGGAATTTTTGTCGTTTTCTTTTACAGTGTATAAGCGCCTTCCCTGTACTTTTCAGTTATCTAAAATCAGCTTGCATTAGGAATGCTGTAAACAAAATACTTTTTATGGGAATTATTTTTTAAGAATTATTTAAGATGAAGAGATATCAACAGGTAGAGGAAGAAGGAGGGTATCAACAAGAAGAGGTATCAATATATACTTATTAAGTATTATAGTATAAAACAGGAAAAGAAAATTTAAGTCAACCTGAATTTCATGAGCTATTTTATAAAATGCAGAAAAATTTCTGAATACTGCCAAGAAACATTTCTAGCTACTATTTTGCTTTAAAGAGGGGCCCTGAAAAGCTCTTGGGCCCTGGACAATCCTAATCGGGCTCTGTCTGCGATTCTTTTCTTTTTCTTCTGTCTTTTAACAGGCAACATATTTCTAAAGCATCAATATCTAATGTTTGATATTTGTCCATATTCATCGGGTCGTTACATTTCATTACTAATTCCAAAGCATTGCTGTGAAAGTTATGAAATGTTCTTGTCTGATTCTTCAAATTTGTTGAATCTCCTTGCCGTAAACATCTCTAAACAACTTGTTTGTAGCTAACTGGATTATGGGACTGTAGTTTCAAAATATATACAAGTAAGTAAATGCTATCAGTAATATGGTTTCAAATTTTAGAAAGACTCTGAAATAAAACCATTTGCTTCATGTTTTATTTTCGCATCAAACTTTTCTAAATAGTGCATCCTTGATAAACATGTAAATAGATCCACAAAGGTACTGGAAATTAGATCATGAAAACTTCCAAATATAGTTTTATTTCATTTGATTTTCTTGACCACCAATTAACATTAATCGCTTCACTTGTACTTGTCCTAGCTTTCTAAATCCATACAGCCATCCTCTTTTATTGACACTTTCACAAAAGTTAGTAAATTCTGAACAATTTTTGAAACAAGAATGAAAAATCATGTGTCCAGGATACATTATGAAACACTTCCCAACACATTTGGAATACTATAATGAAATTTCACCTTTTAATAAGGGGAAAGATGATGTCTAAGTAAACAATTTGGAAAATGTATAACACAACATTAATAGTCCGAAAAATACCCGATTTTTTCTTTGTGTGTATATATATATATATATATATATATATATATCATGCAAAAATTTAGTTTGGTTAGGAAATGTATAGCACAGTTACAAATTCCCTTTCAGAAATTTCCATCAATAAACGGAAATGTACTGGAGGTGTTTTGCGTAGCCCTGTATAAGATCTATAGAATTTATACACACAAAACAATATGCAAAAAAGTGTTAAATTTAAAAACTCATGCAACAACTGAAAACGCACTTTCAGCAGCTATTATGTCAATAGACAGTACTGTAACCGAATTATTTTGTGTGTGCCTACGATGAATGCTGTGCACACTGCATTCTATAGTAAGTATTTTGCACTTCAACTCAATGATATATATCAATTTCAATATATTTAATATAGTGTAATAGTATTTACACTGCAAACGATTTTTCCCTCCATAGACCGTAATGTAACGGAATTATTTTGATTATCCCTGTAAACAGACTATAAATGTTACACACTTCATTTTCAATACCGAACATGCCATAGTAAATCTCAATAACAAATATCAATTTCATGGAAATCCGAGTATATTTATGCGTGTTAGAGTACGGACAGACAGGAAAATCTAATTCATAAACACTTTTCTACTATGTTTGAAAGTGCTAAAAAGAGAAGGTACACAATATTTTTTTTTACTTCAGTTATCACCAAATGGACAATATCCGCCTGACGTAACACTGCCCCACCATGTGACTTGCAGGAAAATCTAGGAAATGTAACTGTAAAAATAACTGCACTTGTATTAATTACGCGTTATTTGTTTATTTACGTTTCCGATTTTATTTTTGTCCTGCATCAGCATTGTTAAGAGCCTACGCTAGTCATCCAAAGAAACTCAAACGCTAATGTTAAGTCTATGAGAAGGTTCTTGACAGATTTCTCGCTCGCATTTTAATATTTTTAAATGATTTTTTTGCATAGGATAGCTGAGGCCGATCCCTAACGTTGTTAGTTACTTTTTCGATTTTGGTTTGTTTTTTTTATATAAGGGTACTTTCACTTTCAGAACCGGTTTATACAATTAATATTAGACATAGCAATTGTATAACAAGTGGGTAAGTGTGATCGAAGATCGCTCAAAGGGTTTCGTTTAATATTCCTTTCAAAACACTTTATCCTTTCAGATCCAAATAAATTTCATTTAGCAAAAAAAAAAAAAAAGTAATGTTTTTTTTTTTTTTTTTTTAATTAAAAATTTACCGGTCTATTTTTTCGTTTTTTTCGAATATCTAAACCAGCCCGATGGCGTGCGAAGCGCGCTATTATATTCTGTCATAATAATATCTGTCATGCGGACTAAATGTGGTATTTAAAAAAATAATTTCAAAATTAAACATGTTGTACACCTTCAAAATGCTCGATAAAATATGCGAATATTTCCATAATCGGATTTTTATCACGATTCAATATGTTTCTCAAACTCATATATTTACTATTCTCTATTACTCATATTGATACTCCGCTTTGTATTATTCTCAAACATTTGAAAATTTCGTTGAACTCCCAATACGACGTCATATTTTCTTTTTAATTCTCTAATGACGTGATATTAATCTGCTTCGTGTACATACACATACTCATACTCCTTGTATTATTGAGAAATCTTTGAAAATTTCCTTTTTATTACCACTATGACGTCAATCATTTTTATTTCATATTAATATTTTTTTCAATTGGTGAAACTTTTTATTTCATTTTCATTTTTCACGTGGAAATCGTCTGATAGAAAATTAATTATTGTAGAAAGAATTTCATCGTGGATTTTTAATTTTTGGCATCTGCTATAACGAAAAATGTTTAAATTTAATAGGAAAAGGCTGTTAGAATTTTGGTTTTTTATCTCTATTTATTAAAATAATACGAATTTTTCAAATTTTAATATTTTGAGCTCTTTATAGCTGGTATTCAGCTATATACACAAAGTTTCAACTCTGTAAATTACATAGTTTCTGAGAATAGCTCTGTGACAGACAGACAACGGAGCGGGAGTAATAGAGTTTCGTGAGATGAACGAAACCCTAAAAATGAAGTCAAATGTTTAAATTCCAATGTAAATGTTTGCTATACACACACGTGAAACCCATATTACAAAAATGAAATTAAATTTGCCCCAACCAATGATCGCTAAAATATGCCAATTAATTGGCTGCAAACTCGATTACGGAACTTTCTCCTTTGATATTCGAGGGAAACTTAAGAAAATAAATTATTTTTCCTTCTATAAACGAATTAATCGAACTCTTGGAACAGCCATACGCACAATACTTTGACATATTGTAAAATAATTGAATTTCAGACAGTTAAAAAATTCACCATACTTTACTACAGAAACAGCCACTTTGTTTTCCTCAATCATGGGATTGTTATTACCCCGAATTCTGAGCTGAATTCGGTCAATAAAAAAAAATTTTTGCAGATCTACGCCGATCATGACTCCCAGAACCCAAAACCACCCCCAGTTCAAAACTTTATATATCTAACTATCTATGTCACTTTTTTCTGACCACGATAACTGGAAAAATTCTGTATAAATCTCTTCCAAACTGATACATAAAATCAAGGGTCATAAAATCTCGGTCAAGTTCGTTAATGGGCAAAATCGAACCAAGGGGGGGGGGGGGGGGAAATGGGGGGGCTTTTTGTGAAAACAGAAAAACCCTCATAATTTCTTTATTTTTATACGTATCGAATCCGTTTAAAGTTATTATTACTTCTAAGAAAAGGGCCGAAAATTTATGTATGACAGATTTTTGATATAATTAAAAATGGCCCCAAGGGGGGGGGGGGAAAGGGGGGTTTTAGAAGGAAAAAAATCATATCTTCGTCAATTCACAAGATATCAAATCCGCGTAAATTTATTATTAATCCTCTTAGTATTATCTAAAACTTTTATATTGACAAGTTTTTTATAGGACCAACCGTTATAGCAAAAAAAAAAAAAAATCCCTGCCGGCTCCGCCTGCAAACAAGTTATTTTTCGAAGTAGGCGGTTCCAAATCCCGCATCTTTTCGAAACATACATAAAATCAAGGGGCATAAAATCTCGGTCAAGTTTGTTAATGGGCAAAATCGAACCAAGGGGGGGGGGGGCTTTTTGTGAAAACAGAAAAAAACCCATAATTTCTTAATTATGATACGTATCGAATCTGTTTGAAGTTATTATTACTTCTAGGAGAAGGGCTGAAAATTTATATATGACAGATTTTTGATATGATTAAAAATTGCCTTAAGGGGGGAGGTAGGGAGGTTTTTGAAGAAAAAAATTCATAACTTCGTCATTTCCCAAGATTTCAAATCCGCTTAAATTTATTATAAATCCTCTTAATATTATCTAAAACTTTTATATTGGCATGTTTTTTATAGGTCCAACTCTTATAGCAGCAAAAAAAAAAAAAAAATCCTTGCTGGCTCCGCCTGCAAACAAGTTTGGTTTCGAAGTAGGCGGTTCCAACTGCAGCATCATCGCAAAAAGGTCATTTCTTCCGCAATTCCCGACAAACAGGCACCCCACGGTCTGAGTCTTCGAAATCTACCTGTGCCTGTAAGCCGAGCCGTCAGGGATTTTTTATATTCTATTCGTAACACTATTTAAAAAAAAATAATTTCTCTTGCGCATGTTGTCAAAGTGTATGTGAAAGATTTTTGCTTTGTTAAAGTGATGCGAGATAGAATTAAAATAAGAACGAAAAAACATGCATCCAGCATATATTATGAAACACTTTCCAACACAGCCAAAAAACTAACAAAACTTCACCGTTAAATAAGGTGAAAGAAGATATGAAAGTAAACAGTTTAGGAAACATAACACACTGAAAAATACAGTTTTCAAAATTATCTTCCAGTGTCAAAAAAGTAGTCGAATTATTTTGTGCAGCCCTGTATATGATCAATAGATGTGGATATATAGTATGATAAAATTTAGTTCAGTTAGAATATTCACATTTAGCAATTTTTGAAATGAACTCTAAATCCTTTATACAGCCCTGTATATTATCTGAAGACTTTGGTACACACCATATACACTGCTCAAAACAATTAAAGGATATTTGAAATTTTATATAAAATAAAGATATAAACGAAATTTTTTTTGCCGAAAATAGAAGAAGAGAATCACAAATGCAAATTTTTCTGGTTTTCAAACTGTGGAGTATGCAAATTTTGAGTTCGACGTCAAAAACATCGCTTCAGCGGCAGCGAATGAAATTTGACTTTCAACTGGATAAAAGAGAATGAAGACAAGGATGATCGGCATTCAGTGATTGCTTTGTTTCGATGAGTACGATGTCTCAGCGAAGTCATTTGACAGATTCAGAAGCTTGGAGAATTGTTGATAGGTTAGAAGGGGACCAAACTCAAGCCGAAGTAGCGCAAGCCATTGGAGTGTCACAAAGTGTCATTTCCAGGATCTGGAACTGTTTTTTGGAGAGTGGATGTGCAGGCCGAAGACCAGGGCAAGGTCGTAGACGGGCAACAACGCCCAATGAAGATCGGTATTTAGCGTTAACAGCTCGGAGACACCGAAACATGAACGCTACTCTTCTCCAACAACACCTTCGCATGGCTACAGGCACCACGATTTCAACTCAGACTGTCCGAAACCGGCTCCATGCTGTAGGTCTGTATGCTCGCCGACCGATGGTATGTGTTAGATTAACATCAAGGCATCGTCGCGACCGCAGGGAGTGGGCAACCGAGCATGTCAACTGGAGGAGAAATGAATGGAGCAATATTCTGTTTTCTGACGAGTCCCTTTTTTCTGTGCATCCGGATAATAGGCGTATTTTCATCTGGAGGGACCGTGGCAGTAGGAATAATCCTGCGTTCGTGCACGAAAGTGTCAGATTTGGCGGTGGAGGAGTGTTGGTGTATGGTGGCATCTCCATTGACGGGCGCACTGACCTCTACATCATTCGAGATGGAGCTCTGACTGGTCGCCGATATAGGGATGAGATCCTCAGACCTATTGTAGTCCCTTACACTGCAGCAATCGGAGATAACTTCATTTTAATGGACGATAATTGCAGGCCACATCGTGCAAACCTGGTGGAGGATTTCCTTTTCGAGGAAGGAATCGTTCGAATGGAATAGCCAGCGTGTTCTCCATACATGAATCCAATCGAGCACGTTTGGGACGCTCTAGGAAGACGAGTTTCTGGCCGCCAACAACCCCCACAAACTCTCCAAGAACTGGAAACAGCTCTTCTGGAAGAGTGGGGCAGAATACCCCAACTCGTCATTAATAGCCTCATTGAGTCCATGCCTCAAAGGTGTTCAACGTTGCTGGCCGCCCGTGGAAACCATACCCCCTACTGAAAATGATTTTCTTTGAAGAAAACACCTTTTCTTATTCTTTTTTTCTCATATGCACAAATTGTGTTTTTTTCCTTTTGTACACAAATGCGCAATAAAATGCATTTTTTTCTGCCAAACATGTGTAATTTATTCTCATATAACCTGCTATGTCTGTCGACCATGTATCAATCAGCTAAAAAGTTTCCCAGATACAAAATCCACCTAAAACTGCAATATCCTTTAATTGTTTTGAGCAGTGTATTAAGCTAAAAGGCAACTTAAAACTTACTCGCAGCAATTACCAACCGTAAACGACAATGTATCTTTTTCTTTGCGTAGCCGTGTATATCAATTTATTTATATTCCACAAACTTCTATTAGTCTACTAAATATAGTTCAGCAGGAAAATGCGTAAACACAATTAAAAACTACCCTTAAGCAATTCACTCCCATAGTTAACCAAGTTTATAAACACACATGTACTATGAAAAAAATTAGTTAAACGCAAACCAAAGACGAAAACGCACGTGTTACATAGACTGTAAATATCGCACATGTACTGTAACCAGTATCTTTTGTGTGTCCCTGTAAATAAACGCATTGCACACAAGAGAGCAATTTATAGTGGACCTCAGTAATGCATATAATTTTCATTATGTTTGAAAGAGTGAAATATCACTAAATTACACTGCAAACAATTTTTCCCCATAGAACGATGTGTAACGGAATTCTTTTGTTTGACCCTGTAAATGAATAAATGATTTGCACAACATATTCTACAAAAAGCATGTTTTAATGTGCTTCATAATTATATATCGATTTAATTATGTTTTAAATGACGTAGCGTCATCAAAATGCACTTGAAACGATTATTTCCCATTGACTAATGTAATGGAATACTTTTGACTGTCCCTGCAAAAAAACTATAAATGCTACACACTTCAGTTGAAATAGGGAACATGCCATAATAAGCGGCAATAACAAACAAAAATTTCAGGGCAATCCGAGCATATTTAATTTTAAAAACTTGAATTTTACACTTGCATCTTAACTAAGTTTCATTGTTTACATCGGAAACTATGTACAGATTTATAGGAGTCTACTGTTTTATATAAATGAGACTGCTGCTGAGAGTTTAGTTCTCAAGCGATTTCAATTAGAGAGCAGCATGAGACTTTTTATTTGTGCTTTTATGACTTTATTTACTTGATATGTGATATGAATTGGAATATTTACATAGTGTTTCTGAAATATTTGTCCAATAAACTGCATTCATCAACTTAGAACCTGCCTTTTTAAATACAAGTCTACTTTCATCACAGTAAAAGACAGAGTTTGTAACAGTACGTATTTTTCTTTCTCTCTCATCAATTTATAGTCCACACTCGGCTTTGTTTGCATTATAAAATAATATTCCTAATAAACTTTAGCTAAATTGTGTGTAACATAAAATTGTTAAAATACAACTATACAAATGTAAAGTAAAATTAGAATCAAATTAAAGTTATTTAAAATTTCTGCTAAAGAAAAAAAAACACTTATTTTATTTCCTGTGCACATTCTTGTCAAATATTTCTTGGCTCTTTTGTGGATCATAGCTTAAAAGCGGAGAACCATTGATCATTAACACCTATGCAACAAGCATCTCGTATACGTGATGTAAAGGATGTTTATAATTCTAAATTTTTCCATATCAGTATTTTTAAATAGTAATTTTTGTCTTCTTTATTCACAGAATTTCTGCAAAAAAAAAATTGGCTAAATATTTTTATTTGAAAATACTGGTGTTTAAGATTAAACATTGTGCATGTGAAGTTTGTCATGAAGAGGTTAAACTTATTAATTGAATTGATCTAGTTTGACTTTATAAAATGATAAAGATGGAAATAACAGTAAATAATGAACACATATTACACTCCAGCAATCTCCTTTTAACACCAGAAGAGGGTTTCTTTTTTTTTCTTTTTTTTCCAAATTGGATGTATTTTTAAGAATGCTTAAGCAGAGTCTTACTTTCTAAAATTAGATACTTTGGAAAATAACTATTAAAAAACCAATTATTAATAAGAATATATCAAAAGTAAACAACTCTACAATCCTCCAGCAAAAATTTTACTTTTTCACCTATTACTGGTGCACTATTCACACAACCTTTACTGTAATTCTGCAATCAAATTTCAGAAGTATTTTTTAGATTAACTATTTAAGAGTTAGGATAGAAAAATAAGCCAGAATAAGGTGACTTTTAAAGAGGAAGAAACTAAACCGGCAAAAATAAATACACAAAGTCCGCACAAAAAGTTTATTTATTAACATTCATGAAATAAATTCACAATCAGATGGAAATAATACTGTTTTTCCTTTTTTTCAGAAGTCAAAATCAAGAACACCAATTTTTCATGTCCCATTAAGGATATTAAACACTATTCAGTCTTATTTACAATTCACCATTAACATTTCTACTGAATCAAAGTATGTTGTAACATACTCTATATAATACAACACAACATTCATTAATTTTTAACTTCAGTTCACATTCAGTATAATACATTACAGTCAGTCTGCTTTGCATTTTAATTTATATATTTGACATCATCTTCAATGAATGTGCTGGAATACTTCAAGAAATTAATGCGGAAGAAAAAGTGATTTCTACAATGTGTAACAAAAATTTAATTTATAATAATTCACTCATCTTAAAATTAAAACCTATCAGCATACATGTACATACGATAACATTTCATATATTTTATTATTAGCTATGCCAGTAGGAAAAAAAATATCTATTTAAACTAATAATAAAATAGTCTTTTAATAAATATAAGATTCAATGAAATGAGAAAAATTGGTAACAGCATTAAATTTTCTATAAGCTTTTCGGTCTATTTCGAAATTAATTTAAGAGTTTACACACCTAGATTTCTTAGTAATATCGGAAAATCCATAAAATTTATACACTTATGAAACAATAACTAATGGCATGTAAAAATTTTAAATGAAACAAGAGTAAACAATAGTTTAATGATTTACTTTTTCAATGTCAAAACAAATATTTAAAAATTTTTCAAGAGTTAAAAAGTTAATGTACAAAAATTAAGAACTAATATTCTTTTTATTATGTTGAAGTTTTTATTTCAATTGTAAATTATTTGTACTCATTTATTTAACGAGTTAATTATGATATTAAATTATTTTTAAGAATTAAACAGTACAGAAATAGAGAACTAATCTTCATTTTATTTAAAGTTTCATTTTATTTATATATTATTCATCATTTCTATTTAACTCATTTAAAAACTATAAGCATTTTACTTTAAAAAAAGTTGTGTAATCAATACTGAAAACCCGATTTCAATATTAAAAAATATTAACTTTGAAAGCATAGCATATCATGAACAATATTTTGCAATGGTAGATAACTGTTAAATAATGAGAATCAAAAAGAAAAAAAAAATCTTTTTTGCTAAAGTATACTTATAGCAAAAAAATTATAAATTTAAAACTCTTCAAGTTTATCCTATAAGTCTTAAAATGTTATTGATTTATACTCTCAAGGAAAGATAAGATTATGCTTCAAATACAGCAAGATAATAAATACAAGCATTAAAGTGAAATTTGTGCAAACGTGCAATTATTTACATTTTAAAAAGAAAGAACTTACACCTACGTAACACAACTAGATTACAGTGTAATGCTTGGGCAATGAGATGTGACCACTCACGAATTAACAACATTGAAATAAAGAGGTAACTTGCATTGCAAGAAAAAAACTGCAAATACATTCACAAAAAATTTATATACAACAAAATTAAAGCATAGAAACTGCAAAATTTTCTTAAATAATTTGGTAGCTAAGAATTATCTAACGACAGGAATGAAAAGGCAAGTATTCAAAAACAGAGGAAAATTAAAGGTTTTTAAAAAAAAGAAAAAAAAAGTATAAACAAAAAGAGGAATGTATGATGTATATATTTAATTATTGACATTTTATTAAGATGACAAAATTAATACCGGGTCATGTAACTTGGCCATGCTTTCAGGAATCTTCTGTGCTGACCTGATGGATAACAGCACACTCAAGAAAAACTGTAATGGATTTTACCACCCATTTTACATTGAAATAAAAACTAAAAAAAGATGAATAAAACTAGTGTAGTATACAAAATATTATATTGTTTAATTTATTTTTTAATTTAAGATTTTAGTGAAGTATATCATCGGGGATGAATTAAAAGGGGTGGACTGGGGAGGAGGGGTTGCACCTGGATCATCAAAATGTCTTCCTCACCATAAGGTTCGTAATTTTTGTGCTTGTCAATGCACAATGTGATGACACAGCTATCGTTGCCAAAGACAACCTCCTTTAAAATGAGAGAGAGAAATGTGTTGCACAGCTTGTAAAGCAAAAAATTAGCGAATACAGTCTGTATCTCTATTTTTGTCATTCTAATTCCTGGTGAAAGTTGTCAGCAAAATTTTATTTTTAGGCGGGAGAAGTAGAAAAAACTCAAAAAATTATATATTATAGAAATATAATACAAAGCAGAAAATCACATCACAAACTTGAACAATTTTCATCCCTACAAAAAAGCATTAATTTATAACTGAGAGAAATAAACAGAACCAAAGTTCTAGTTGATCCCTTAAAAAGCAGTAAAGAAAGTTAAAAGGGAAAAAAAAAACAGTCACTTTCTCCTGACAAAAATGGCAAGAACAGATGTGCAAAACTAATACAACAAATAATCTTAAAGCAGCCTTAAAAAATGAATGCAAATTATAAAACAAAAGTGCAGTTTTCTATAGCTGAAGTGAATTTTAGCAATATTTAGCATAGTTATATAAGTTTACTCCACAGACAAATTTACAGTACAGATATGTTGTTTGCATAGTATTAAAAGTGATGGAATAAAGGACATGAAAATCCTTTATCAGTTTACATTCATAATCGCAATAGAATATTAGAAAACAAAGACCAGAAAAATTTTATAGACAAGTCACTTAACAAGCAAATATATGCAGCACTTTCTTACACACATATATATATATAAGGAAAGTAAAGTGTAATCAGCATATAATGAAATGCTATGTACAGTATTCACAACAAGAATAACTAAATGTTTCATCAAAACCAATCTAGCACATTCATTGGAGACAAGGTTCATCTCAGTAGATTTAAGTATAAAGCTAACATATACAGAGTGCAAAAACACATTTGACAATAGCTCAAGTGTCAAGCTTCAATACCTGTACATATCAGTATGAAAAATGATTCATGTGGATTATTTTTTTTATATATAATTAACAATCACACACATTAAAGGGGAAAATGATGGTAAACTTAACATCACCAATCATCTCAGAAATATAACTGATTGGCCTTAGAATTTTTTTTTTTTAAACATGTAAAATACCAAAAATAAACTCTCTTTTAAAGTGAATTATTATCTCATTTTTTATTTGTATTTTTCAGTTATCTACAGGGTTTTTTTTAATTATTATTATGAAATATTTGGCAACATCAGAGCCACCCAAGACAGTACTAAATAGCATCGTAATTTTTAGATTTGTAGATATTCAAATGAAAAAATAGCATCTGCAGAATGAATATAATTTTACAGTGTTATTAATTAAATAATCAAATTTATACTTTCTAATTAAATTGGCTAGATTATAAATTTTATCATGAAAAATTGCTTTTTGCAACAAAAACACAGAGATATGCTAAAGAGGTGCCAGTGGAGACTATTTTTATATTTTATATGTACCACTATTTCCAAACTGTGGATTTGTACAACATGTGCAGGAAAAATCTACCATGAAGATTGTTTGGAAGTAGTGATACAAATAAAATATAAAAATATTGGCAACAGGCACTGTTTATGCTATAAATGAAGATTTAAGGGGAAAAAGGGGGGAGGGGAAGAGATAAGTAACAAATTATATATAACGTACTTATTTTGGATAGAAAACACAATTCTAATGGTTTTGAAAATATCTCATCATGTAAACGTGAGCTGAGATAACTGAAAAATACAGATTCCCTCCACGTCCATTCCCAAGAACGTTACTGAATATTCCCCATTAAGAGATGACTTGTGATTTTATGAAACAACCAAAACAGACTTGTACAAAAGTACTGAATACTTCACACATTTACACTCCCCTAAAGCAACACTAACAGACTACACTGGGTTTAACAATCATGCAAAATAAATATAAAATTCTCTTAACAAAATATAAATTTTAAATTCATAGACAAAATGTTAATATCTAAAAATACAAAATTACATAGATTTTAACCACCAGTAATAGCAAAATCCCACTCAAAAATCCATCCAAGCATAAAGACTGTCATTAGTCTACCATTAGCCAAGATAACAGTCTTTCTTAAATGATTTGATGGAAAACAAGAATATGCAACAAACATAACAATGGAATTTTTTCAAAGAAATCACTAACAACAATTTCGTAGAAATCTGTAGTCAGCCCTTAGCAGCCAAAACAAAATGCTGAAGAACTATTCAAATCTAATAATGCATATTGTTTCCAAACTACCATAAGGTTAAAATAAATTTAAAATGTTTGGTGGTATAGGGAACTTGCAGAAACAATAACACAAGCCATTCAAAATATAAGCTGTTTAAAAAAATATCAAAAGCTTAAATACTACAAGTAAAAATAATATTTATTGTACTGCAACATAGTAATCATTAATGTTGTAGATAAAATCATCAGATTATTCCCCCTTTAAGATATATAAAGTTTTCCTGTAAAGAATTTTTTTTTCTTTGGTTTTGTTATTTGTTACAACAACACATTTTTAAAAAGCTCTTTGGCAGCATAAAAAAAAGTAAAAAAGTATCTACACTAAATTTTAGTTTAAATTATTAAACACCAAATTACATAGACTTTTAAAATCTTAATTCATTACAATGCAATAAGGTTTAAATCAGCAGAAAAATGAAGTAAAATAAAATAAAAAATTCTGCCAAATATTGATAATTAAAAAAGTTTATTCAAGTTGTTTTTAAAAAAATTTGTGGTAAAAAATATTATAACATAGTTGAATCGATAGTGATTTAGTTTAAATTTTCAAAAAATATAACTGAAAAAAAGATCTAGCAGCATTCAAATCTTTATTGCGTCTTAAAAATATTCCAGTATCTTCTTGAACACTAAATTATATGTATTAGAATTTTGTCTAATAAAATACAAAAAGCAATTATCCGGTTTTTTATTCATAAAAACAGCAATGATTTCAGGATCCATTAGTCAGGAGCAGGATTCATGTTACAGATACAACTGAAAAAAAATTTAAATTAAAAAATGCTAAATAAAAAATAAATAGAAATAAAGACATGCAAAACAAAATTACTACTTTGACTATAAAAAAGAATGCAAATCAAACATAATAAACATAAGAGGAAATAAGGAATTGAATAACTAACAACAAAATAAAATGATTATCATTAGTAGCATATCTTTGTGTGGATTAACTTTTTAATATTTGTGTGGATTAAACTAAGTTTAAAATGGTATGCAAGAAAAACATAGTTCTAGCAAAACAATTTAATAACGTAATATAATGCCAACACAACAAGCACATTTAAAAAAGAGAGGGGAGGGAGAGAAATTACATGCAGATCCATAATAAAGCATTTCTTACTTTCAACAATCTTCTAAACAACCATGCTAGCTTATATGAAAATATTTATTTTAACAAATAACCTGTTAAGTGGAACAGTTTTCCTTCAGCTCACCGATACTAACTAAATACTTAACTGATTTACTAATGAAGAAGTAATGAATACTTATTTTGAAAGATTTCAAACTAACAGGACTAGATTCCAAATCTGCATATCACTGATGATCCCTCCAATAAGCATTTTACCATAAGAAAGAAGAGCATTAATAACTTATTTAATTTGAAAAGCTGAGAATCAAAAAGAAATATTTTTTTTAACTTAATATATTCCAATCATCTCATATTCAAAGCTGAAGCCCTTTTTTAAAGAAAATATTTTTAAATGCTTTTACATCAGCTTTCTTAAACTCTGAAGCTCGACGGATTAACTATTTTGAAAACTATATAATAAAATATGTAAAAAGATTTTGTAGATTATTTCAGCATAACTTCATATCACTGTTTAATTAATCTTCCCGTAATGGACTGCAATTTTCTGTTAAAGTGGACCAGATATCATTTTACAAATATATTTCAAAATTCATAGTTTGAGATTTTAAGAAAAATGTGATTATGCAAAAATAGCTAAATTCTTTGAGTTAAAAAATAGTTTGTATGAAAATTACCAAACAGGTTTATAAACCATATTTTCAATAGTAAATTTACAGCAAAATGAAAATTGCTCATTTTCATATTAAATATTATAATTACAACAACACTCATAACAAAAATACATTAACAAAATGCTTAGTAAAGCTGGCAATAATATTCATAGTAAAACATGGGGGAGAGGGGGGGTATAAGGAAAATATTGAGAAATAGTTATATAGAGAAAAGGGGAAACTTGAAAGTGCTAAAGAATAAACTTTAAACTTTGGAAATAAATTACTGTTGATAATGAAATGGAATCAACACGCTATGTTCCTAATAAAAGAGCATTTTGAAATTAATTGATGAAACCTGCTATTTTTAAAAAATATATAACACACAAACCTAATATGAGTGAAGTTGCAAAACAAATTTTAAAAGATACAAGATATAAAACAATATAAACTCACCTACATATAATATGCTAATGAATATAGGAGATTTTATCAAAAAGTAACACATATGATGTAACATCACAAAAATTTCTGATGATACATGAAACTGATGCTTTATAATAATTACCAAATAGGCTTATAAACCATGACTCAAATGTAATATAAACAACAATTGGTACCAAATGTGATTTTGGATGAGATTACAAATTATTTTCTAAACTAATTAGAAGAAATACAAAATTCTTTAAAAATAGTAGTTTCTTTTATATTTAAAATAATACATTTTATTGTATCTACATTTTTTTTTTCATAAGAGGAAAGTCAAGAAATTTCTTTACAAAATGTCAAAGGTATTCAAACTTTCATAAAAATATTATTGATGATATTTTTCAGTGGTAGGATGAAGTTATTAAAAACTATATTATCTCAAAGTGATAAAGTGATAATAAAACTTATTTCAGAGCTGAAATGTAACAAATATACAAATTTTAACTATCATTGTAAATTGCTAAAAAAATTTCAAAATATTAAATATTTTTTTTATTTGATAATTACAAAATAATGCATTTTAGTTTATTTCCCCAATTTGCACTATTTCTTTGTTTTAACATTAAAATGCACAAGATAGTGTAACAGATATACTGATTACACAAACATTTATACACTAAACATAGTTACATATAAATGCAAATACATTCTTTTTTTACTAAGTCCATAATTTATTCTCACATTTTCTATCACAGGTTTCTGATACAATTCAATTATTTGGACTTCTGATATTTTTCATGGTTATAGTATAAATTATCTTTCTTATCACAATATAATCTATAGTTAAAGAAGATAAGGTTTTGAACTTTTGGAAAGATATGAGTATAACATTGCTTATGAAGTTTTTAATAGCAAGGTTCCTAGATTACTATGGAAATAATTAATACTTAGAAGTTATGTTCCCTGCATTTGCATAAGTTTATTATCTTCTTTAAAGTAAATAAAGAAAACTCAAATTAGTTATAGAAATCTAAAAACTTTATACATTTACTGGTGAACTTAAAAAAATATATATATATATATACAGAATAAATTTTAAAAAGCAACTTATTTTTCTATTGGGAGAGATAGAAAAAAAATAGTGTCATTCTATAAAGTAAAAGCTGAACCAAAAGCTTGTACTAAATAATAATATATAATATATAACTAAATAATAATAATGTGATCAAAATAATAACTCATGATAAACTTAACCGTTGTAAACACACTTTATAAAAAACAAACTTAAATATACCATAAATGTACAAAAATGAATGCATTTCAAAAGGAGTGGATTTTTTTTTTTTTTTTTCATCCATTATTACACATGCATCTTATACAAAAGCAAGAAAGTCGGACTGATAATCAAATTTGTTCCCCTGCTTCTGCCATTCTAAATATTGCACATATACTTTAACCCAACAAAATGGATTCCCATCTTTGAAATATGTGCAATGAATGGTATATTTAAGATTCTGTATTCTATAATGTAAAATTTTATCATCACACTTAGATTAAACAGGAAATAAAAGGTTACTAAATGTGCAATAGGCAGTTTACCACATTTGGCAGTTTGGCACAAAATGGCAACTGACATTCTGATAACATAAGAATTATTTTCATGATATGATTATCAAGAGTTGAATATAAACATTATTTGTTTATGTCAGGGGCAAAGTGTAGATCAAGTAACTGAACTGAAATGCTTCTGGCACTTTCAGTGGCCTCAGCCAGCACCTGCAGCCATCTTTCAGAAGTTGAAAGTGCTGCTTCTAATCCAGTCACTGGTTGTCTATGCATTGCTAATGATCTATGCATTTATATATACATATTTGTTGTTGTTTGTTTCTATGATGGTTTAATTAACATATTTCTTTAATTTCAGGAGTAATGTAGGAACCTTGAAATACTGTATCTATAGATAATTCATGCATAAATCTTGAATTTAAAAATATTTATTCATCCTGGAAATTCCATCTTACATAAAACATTGATCTGAATTTCAAGCATCTTGCATTAATAAAAATACCAAAATCAATTTGGGACAGTGTGGCTCAATCATTACTTTGATTTAAATACATCATTATATTAAAAAGTAGGAAACAATATTACAAACAGCGTTTGTGATTTCAAATGCATGAATACATTTCTTTAATACTTGTTTTTGGTAGATATATATTTTTCATCATTCAAAAATATGTTAATTCTTTTTTTTATTATTACAAATTCAAATCAAAATTGTAAGCTCTTATTTTTATACTTTAAAATAAATATATTATTTAATTTTTTTTATTTATGGACTCCTTTTAATTACAGAGATTCAAGCTTTTTCACAGTTTTGAAAAAGATCATGGCTGTATAAAATATGTTTAGTAAGAAAAACAAATCTATTTATCAGCAAATATTGAACAAGCCAGATGAAAATTTTATTAAAAAAAAAAAAAAAAAAAAAAATCATACAAGCCATTGGTGAGTTTTCTAATTGTATATCGATTAAATACTAATAATGACAACTATAGAAATTTCACAAACCTTTTTTTTTTTTTTTTTAGTCATTTTATTTGAAAATATTATAGCAATGTTTGATATGTATTTTTAGTATCAATGGGCATTATGATAATATTTTTCTTCATTATCTAACACAGACATTAAAAGAGATAAAATTTTATTAACTCAGAAAAGGGCTTTTAAAATATTATCCCTGAAAACTAATCACCAATGTTTTTTAATACAAATTTTCCCATCTTTATGCTTTACATCAGCACTCTTAATAACCAGATGTCCTAAAATTATTCTTACTTCTGTAATAAAAATAAATTTACATTAATTTCTCAACTAATAGACAAGTAAATTTGCTTGATGAACAATTTATTTGATAATGGAATGTAAGACATAAGGCTTAGAGAGAAGTGGTATAATATTTTCATATGAATATGAAAATATTTCAAATAATTTTCATATGAATATGAAAATATTTCAAATAACTTTCATATGAATATGGAGGTATAATATTTTCATGGAGAAGAGGTATACTTTTTCATATGAATATGAAAAAGAGGTAAAAAGAACATCCAAAAACACTGAAAATTTCATAAGGCATGCTCTTTGCTTTTAATACAGTCAAACAAAATACACCAAAACTGATAACTCCATCAAAGGATAATTTGATATTCCAGATAAGTCAAAAAAAATTTTGTGTATGTGTGTAAATGAATGGGCTAATACATTTCCTATATGACAAAACCCGGATAACTTGACACTTTTGACAAATTTGGATAAGCCAACATCAAATCAAGTGTTTTGATGTATGAAATATATTATTTTAAGTATAGCCCTCTAGAATCACAAAAAAATCTGTTCTTTAGATGCTGCTATGTTCGATTGATACATATATGATAAAAAGTGAGAAATGTAAACATTTCCAACTGATAGGGCACGAGTGGTCCGTAATAAACTGATAAATGTTATGCATGGTTTTTAAAATAATGTACAACTATATTATTAAAAAATAATAATAATAGAGCTATCTACTGTCAAAATATGTCGGATGTAAAATAACTTAACTCACTATTTGGATAACTGATAACTCAATTTTTTTGTTCCTTAGCAATGTCAAATTATCGAAATTTCACTGTTATTTCTTTTTCTCTTCCAGTATACACACTGTCATTATTTTATTAAAATGCACATTTATATTTAACAGTGAAATAGTTGTTTTTACATTGGTGGTAAAAGTTTATTTTTGATCCTCATACATTTAGACTGTTTATAGTTAGCCCATATTAGACATTTTTTTTTCTCAGTTTTAATCAGTTTTCAAAATTTTTAAATACACTGTAAATATACTAAATTACAATTAAATACACTTTTAAAAAGACAGAAATATACTGTATTACAGCCATTTTCACATATGATAGTCTTCTGCAGGTACAGAATCTATATTACAAATTTCACTGTAGCCCAATGTTTCTAAAAAACTGATGGAGGAGTGAAAATATCATGCAAAATTTCTAACTTTAGTTGAAAATTAAATATATAAAAATTCCAACGATATTATCATACGATATGTATTGGAGTTTTTTTTTTTTATTACCATAATTGTTCTAAGTAAAAAATATTTTACTGTATAGACTTTTAAAAAAAGGCTTAAGCTACTCATTTTTTAATCCAAATAATGTCAAAGTTAATAGAAATTCAGTATTTTTAGAATCTTCTCCTATCTCTTATACATCTTACACAAAAGTAATTAAAACTTAGAAAAAACAATGGTATGCATTTATAGCTTTTCATTGGTGAGGGGGTTTTTTTCTCCCCCAAGAAGTTTGATAAATATATAATAAAACCCTATTTTATTACACAAGGAAAGATATAAAATTATAAGTATAAAACCCAAAAAATATTACATCTCATCAATAGCTTATATGATATGGACAGATATGTATTAATATGATGATCAAGAATGATTTGAAAAAGTGGTTGAAGATTCAGAAAACTATAACATTTAAATAGAAATGCTTATAAATTCTAACACAATTCACTAAACAAATTATACATTAAACTATTATTAATAAATATGCAACAACATTGAAGCCGAATACTTCAACTTCTACTGTATGTGTATGTACGGGAGATAATCTGCTTATTTTCTTTTCATTCTGACATCACGAATAAGATACTAATAAAAAATAACACAAATAAAAAATATATAAAGTAAATAGTAATAATTAAAAAATACAAGCAATTCAAAACTTAAAATTATCACAACATTATAATTATCATGCATTAAAAATATATTAAAAGACAACATGCAAAAAATTTCAAAAAAATTACCATATACCAATGTCAATATCTTAAATGAAACAAAAGAAATAAAAAAAATCATGATATAATTGAATAAAATTATTTAAGTAAAGTAAAAAGGTAAAACTAAGAACCTTCTTGGAGAATTCTCACCGTCATTCAAAAGCCTTTAGCCATTGGGCTTTCTCTTTTAATTTGCTAGAGGCTGTCTAATAAGATAGCCACGGTTCTCAGTTTGCACTTTTCTTTTCTATTTTACATATAATACAGTTAAAATTTTACTATATACAAGATTATGATTAAGCCATATTTTATGTATAAAGAATTGTAGGAATATATCAATGTAAAACATATGCAAAATTTACTGAATTATCCCCTGTATTTTTCCTTCCTATTAAAAATATAAGGGGGTGGAGAAATGTTTTAAAAGCTAGAAAATAATGTCTCTCCTATAATATTTACATACTATTATCAAGTGAGATTTTGCCTATGGTTATTTATGCAAGTAAAGTTAATTGTTTTAAAAAGCTCAAAATAAAATATGTCTCTCCTTTGTTACTGTTTAGATACTATTGTCAAGTGAGATTTTGCCTATGGTTATTTATGCAAGTAAAGTTAATTGTTTTAAAAAGCTCAAAATAAAATATAAATTTATTTTGTTAATGGCAGAAAGAGATAAGTAGTTGAGCTAGAAATATTTTCTTTATATTGCAAAGCATCTAGAATACACATGTTTTATTAGTTTCTGCTGCTAGTAGTTTAATTTAGATGAATAATTTATTTTAAAACAATTATAAAAAATTAGAACACATAATAAAAAAGAAAAAGGGTGGTACGTTGAAAATTAAAAAATTGGAATCAATATTTCACAAGAAATTAATTGCTAATATTTTTTCCATCTGGCTACAATTTTACTTTGCTTATTAGCCAAATTGCTAAGGTTAGTCAAAAACCAGTGGGAATCCTGCTACACTCTAAAATGTGTGAAATCTCCAATACAAGACCATAACTTGTTCAATTAAGGTCAAAATTTGAATTGAAATAATTCCCATTCTTAGAAAACATCTATCAAACAATAGGTAATACACAAAAATAAAACTGAATTATTTATCACCCTGATATTTAACTAGAACAGGAGAGACTTAAAAATGATTGAAAAAAAATATATATATATGAAGTTTATACAGTACTATTTTATTCAGCTTTTAACCTAAAATTAAATAACCACTCAAGTTTTACTTTAAAGGAAGAATTACTTTATGAAATATTTAATCCTGCAGAACTGTAAAAAATATAAATGTTTTTAAATAATAAAATTATTAAATGTAACTCTTCAAAATACATAAATATGGCACAAATTTGTGAAAAATGAAATTAAAATATAACATTAGACTCATTACAAGAAGCCTTTTTTTTTTTCTTTTTTGTGCAAATTGAGAGTGCTAGCATTAAAATTCAACAAAAGATGCTGAAATATGAAATTATAACACATATAATTAGATATAGGGAAAAAATCAGGCCAGTTGCTATCTATTAAGTACATGCTACCTATTTTATATATATACAATCTACTGTGAAAGACTACAGGAATGCTGCTCTACATCAAGCATATTAAATCAGCATATCGAGTAGTTAATATCAGATATTATCAAAATATTAAAATGTGAATTTATCCCCCCCCCCCCCCCCCCACTCAGCAGTAAACATATTTCAGGCTTGCCGATTTAAATACACACTTAACATTTATTTTGTCATGCAGCAAAAGAAGATATTGAAATTAAAAATTATTTTGTAAATTGTTGACGCTAGAAGTAAAGAATTTGAGAAAATTTTAGTTACAAGCCTTGAAATAATTTGATTCAGATTAAATACATGGAAAGTAAATATATCCTCAAATGGACTTAAATGAACAGATTTAAATAACTAGTATGAATTGTTTTGAAATTAAAATTTATTTATAAATAGGATCGATACATTTTTATTCTAAAGACAGTTATTACACAACCTTTTTACACACACAATATTTTTCTTTAAAGCTATTTTAATACTTTAATTAATGTAATCAGCTATTTTTAAGTTTTACATTCTAATTTATTCCAAATAATAAAAAAAAAAATTTAAACAGCAAACCAAAAAGGTCAAGAAACATCTATTACATGCAAATTTACATCAATGTATTTAATAATGTGTATTAAAATGAAATGTCTTAATATTTATAAACAAAAATAATTACCCCTCTCATTAACACTTTGATAACTATCAAAATTTAATTTGGCATTTCTATTTTAAAAGAGTAATATTTCGTGAAAATATCACTTTGAAGTAACATTGAATAAAATCCTAATTGTTCAACTGTATAAAATTATTTCTTAAATGTATAATCTTTTGTCTATTTCACTAAAAGGTGGGGATGAAATCACCAGTGAATAAAATTAGATATATAAACCTCAAAATAAAAGCTTTCAGGCTTTCTTCCTTAAAATAAAAGACTAGATTGTTTACTTATGAAAGACTAGGCTGTTTACTTATAAAAGACTAGACTGTTAACTTAAATAATCACATCTACTACTTCCAGTCTGACCAAATACACTAAAATCAATCATTATCTAATCCCCTTATTTAAATTATACACAAATTAAGCATACTTATGACTTAAACTGAACAATGCATCCAGATAATCCTTATCTCTTTCATAAATATCAAGTTTTTAATAAATTTTCAGCATAACTTTAAACATTTAACATATACAACTGTTTAAATATTGCAAGTAGAATTGAAATTTAATACCAAGCAGAAATACTTATTTAATTCTGCTACATGTTTAGGAAAATTTGGAGATAAACACAAAATCATTATGAGAAAGTTACATGCACGGATACTGACAAAACAAAATCCAGGGAGGGGCAAGATTTTGGAATATATATGCCTATTATACATTTCCTAGGCCACTTTTTTTTTTTTTAAATTTATGAATAGGAGATGAAATAAACTAAACTAAGAATTTTTCATCAGAATCCTACATGCAAGGCAATTTTTAGACATATCAACATAAAAAGAACTATACAGAAATATAGAAAAAAGATTAAAAAAACTATATATATGCTTCTAGTGGCTTTAACCTCCGCCCCCCTGATGAAAAATCCTTAGTATCTTTTACTTAGTGTTTAAGTCATTTGAGAAGGTTTTTCTTTTTTTTTTTCCCAAAATTACGAGATGAAAAGAAAACTTAGTTAATTACATATGAAATTAGATGGAAGGGCAGTTGTCCTCCTTTGCCCCTCCCCTTTGTGATCACCCATGGATAAATGTTATTGTTAGATTAGAACACTTGAAAACTGCCAAATGAACCACACTGACACTTAGATAATTATTATAACTATGTGCACATCAACATTCATAGCCATAGATATTTAGAGATATAATACATGTATTTTTTTTTTTAAACTCATGTAGCACTCAAGTTATGGAAATGCAAGCACCAACTATGTACAAAAAATTAACAAGAGATCCACAGGAAAATGGTGGAATCAAACTGACAGCCTTAAAACAAGTATGGCTTGGCATCTCCTACATCAAAATATTACATTTTCGAGTTGTACTTGAAGTTATAAAAATCAGATCTAAAAGAGGTCTTTACAAATGTTCCCAGGTATTAAATTTTATTATGAATATAATTTTCATAAACTGTTACAAAGAAGAGATAGTAAATATATGTTTCATACAATAATCATTTAAGAATATTCCATTACATAAAATATTTCATTATCATGGTTATTTTTCATAAAAATCTAGACTACTGTATAAAAAAGGAGACGATAAAATTAACTTTCTCCAAAAATAATTCTTATACAATTAGCTCATTCATCAAGATTAAAATTTTGGAAAATCAAACAGTTTCTTTGGACATCATATAGATTTGAATATGCAAAAAATTTGACTATACATAAACGATATGTTGGCTAAATTTACAAACTATCATTTTAAAATTAAATACATTTTTCTTCAGTTTAATATTTTTTTTTACATTTTTCTAATATATTAATTTTTATTTCCTATCCTAATGCTAACATTCACAGCACAAGTTCACAGAAGAGCTGTTTATTTAAACCTCATAATTTACTAATACTATGTGTAATTTTATGCATATGTTTTTCATATCACCGTGTCACTATTTAAACATCAATATCTCTTATACCTAGCGAAATGCATATGAAAATACACATAGACGAAAACAATATTACATGCAAACATGACTTTTGGTAATTATTTTCTTTTAATTTAGAATGTGAAGATCAGTAGATGTTAGTTTTCTGTGAGCACATAAGGTGTAGAAACCAAATCAGCTCAATTAATTTAAGAATATGCCCAAGCTAGAAAGAAGGGAAAAAAGAGGTTAGGTTAGGTTAGGTTACAAAGCATTACTAAGATCAGGTTTAAAAAGAACTAATGCAAGCAAGCAAGCACTAAGATGTGGGCAAACCTGAAAAGTATTTGATATGTGAAAATTATTACTATTCATCTAGAAGCAGAAACTGGAAAGGAAAGAATCTATTGAATATCATAAATTTTATGATTCTGAACAAATCAAATTGGTTATTGGTAAAAATATACTTACAATGTAAAATGCATTAAAAAAAGAAACATTAGTGAATTTATACAGGGGTCTCAGCATCCTATATTTTAACTACCACTATTTCCAAATAATAATCTTCAGAGTATATTTTTATTGCACATGTTAAAGATTATTGTTTGAAAATAGTGGTAGTCAAATTATAAGACAATATGACCCCTGACATATATATAAATATAATATAGAATAGAATGTTTATTAAAAGCAAATATGAAATAGATTAGTTGAATATTTTACTTTTCTGAAAATATGTTTCATCAGCAGTTTCATGCAAGTGTGTAAATTATGCAAATAAATATGATTAAGTTTTCTAATTAAATTTTGTAAATAATAAAATTCAATGTTTTACACCTTTTCTTAAAATAAAACAAAAAATAAAATTATAACAATCCTGAAAGAAGCAAAAGAATATCTTCCCAATTAGCAACATAAATCAGCATTTTTAAGCAGACTTTAATTTTATTTTTAGATATCACATATACTTTAATATATATATATATATATATATATATATATATTATGAATAAATATATCTACAACAACAAAAAAAAGTAGATATTGCATAATGCAAATAAACAACTACGTACAATTCAGAAAAATAAACTATTCCAAATACACTAGAGAATGAAAAATTACCGAGCTATTATTTAAACAATTTGAAAATCTGACATAGCAATTTTTAAATTTACCATTTAGAAACTCGACATGATCATTTTTATTGTTGAGGATTAAAAAAAAAAGAATAATTTATTTTTAAAACTTCATACAATAACATGTTAGCAAAATGCACATAATTTAATTTCTTAACATGTTTCTATGAAAAGATAATTTTGTTACAGTAATTTGGTAGGGTAGGGGAGGGGGGGGGAGAATCGAACATTTTATAATTGTTTTCCTACAAAAATGGATAGTAAATAACAGCCAATTTTGTAACATTTCAAAATAAATGAAAATGTTAATAAATTCAAAATACTCTGCATCCTTACTTCAACATCTTTTTCAATTAAGTATTCAAATTAGCCGCAGCCAAAAATAAAAGTAAATAATAAGATATAGCTTTTATGATAAAATCTTTTCTTCTTTTCCAACATCCCCCCCTTCCCCCCAGTAAAAATAATTTATTCTTTTTTTTTTAACCTCAAATGCACAGCAATTAAAAATGTACTATTTTTTAAATATGACACAAAATTTGTATTACGTTTAAATATCAGAAATATGAGATAAGAAAAAAATAATACAACAAATAACATGCTTTAAGTTTATCATTTCACATTTGGTCAGTAAATTTATAATTTTTATCTTTTTTTTTTATCAAGGGTAATAATAATTATTTAAATAACTTAAATCACACAAATAAATACATTTAAAAAATAATAATAAAGTCATCACAAATGCTCAACTCAAAAGCATCACAGGGGTCGATACAGGCAAAATTTGGGTCCACTTTGGGGACCCTTCACAAAATTCCATTTAAAAAAAACTATACATTCTACAGACTTCATTTTCAATTCCGAACATGTCATGGTAAACCTCAATAACATATATAAATTACATGGCAATCCGAGTATATTTACAGGAGTTAGAGCATGGACGGACAGAAAGTAGGCCAGACATAAAAATTTCGTAAACACTTTTCAACTATGTTGGAAAGTTAAAAAAAAGGTCTCTTCACAAAATTCCTCTTACTAAAAAAGAAGGACCTTCACAAAATTCCAACACATAAAAGTAAATTTTTCTTACTTTTATTTTGATAGAATTTCAAATGCAATTATTATTCATTTATTTTGCAAACAAAACAAGCTCATCAGAAAGAAAAATGTTAACAGGAAAACATAAAAAACTTTAGTATTAATAAATGTTTAGTTTTATTCAAGTAACTATTACAGAACTTGTTTCTTCCACAAAATGGAAATCCAAAAATAGAACCTGCATTGACCCCTGCATCAATTAAATTATTATTTACATAGTTTTAGCTATGTTTTGTACCTTAAAACATACATGGATACTTCAACCAAATTTATACAATACAAAAAATACTTATAAGTTGGTAAGTCTTTCCAAAATAATTCAAAAATAAGTTTAAATAAACAAAACAAATAATAAATAAGATAAAGTAAACATCTAAAACAAACAAAATCTCCAGATATTTAGATGAACTAACATACCTTGAATAACTAAATGCTAACATTTTCATTTAGAGCTGCCACTGCTGGCTGACACTGAAAATAGTAGCTTTAATAGCCTTCAACGAAAGAAAAATAGAAGCCAAAATAGTAGCATTTTTAGATAAACAGTAGCCAAAATAGTTGCATACCTACTTTTAAAAGAAGGAAGAAAAAAAAAGTGTATCCACAATAATTGAAAAGATTTTATGAATGTCCACACCACATCTTATTTTAGAGCTTATGTTTCTGCTCAAATCACTCAGTAAGAATTTTTTTTTTTTTTTTTTTTTCAAATTAGAAAGCAATTTATCCCGAAAATGCTTCAGTTATGAAATAAACTTAGTTCTTCCAAGATGAAAATTATCAGGTACAGGAAACATATGAGTAAAAACTTCTTGCAGATCATCCCCGACACTATCTTCCATCCGACCTTCAATTTCAAAATTTTCTTGGTGAAATAAGGGGGAGGGGGTCTAAAGTTGTCTTTAAGGGACAGGGTTCAAAATAACATGCAATGCTGAAAATCCCACACAAAATAAGAAAATACCGCATAATAGAAAAAAAAAATTACAGATTTCAACAAATTGATCACAGAAAAAAAAAATTGTTCATCAGTCACGGGAAAAAAAAAAAATCACGAATTTTGTTAAACTTTCGCGAAACTAAAAGACCACGAATTTAATCAAAAAAACAAAGAAAGAAAAAGAAAATCAAGAATTTAATCAGAGCTCACAATAAAAAAAATTTAAAAAAAAATCAAGAATTTCATCAGTCGACAGAGAAAAGATAATCGCGAATTTTGGTAAACTATCGTGAAAAAGAATAGCAAGGAATTTCGTCAAAAGATCTCTCAAACAAATAGCGAATTTTATCAATCGGTTGCAGAAAAATATATATTGCGAATTTCGACAAATGTTAAAAAATATATATATAATAATCTACTTATAACAAAATCCGAAGGCAAGAAACTGTCTGTAACCATTCAGGGCAGGACCACTCTGGTCTGCGAATCGACCGTAGTTAAAACGCCATGTTAAGCTTAATGAAAAACCTATGTTAACATATGACAGCTAAATGATAATATCTTCTACTTGAAATCATGTCTGTTCAGTATATTTTCCTATAAAACATGTATATCATATCCTATTATAATGTTTTAAGTTCTTAATTAAAAATCTAGATTAAACATCGGAATCCCAGATATAAACAAACGAACACTGTTGCCATTCAGAATCTCAAATTCATCACAAATGAACGACTCTTTGAAAGCTTCATTAAAAAAAATACAGTTTAATATATGATTCTACTCTTAAAATATTTGTAAAAGCATATTAAAGCTTTTAAATATTTTAATTTTGTTTAAAACCTTCAAAAATTATTTCATATAAAACATGTATATCAACATTTCTGTAAACAATTTTTTCTGTAAACACTTTTTTTTTCAGAAATAACAGTAATTTCTTTTGTAGGGATGCTTTGCAGTGATCGATCCAGTATATTGGCGCCATCTACTGGTGAATTTTGAAATTTTGCTTCCATCGTAAATAAAATGATTTTTTCTTATGAAACATAATTAAAATATAAGGAATACATAGTACAGCGTAATTTGCATTTAATTTTGCTTATGTAATCAAACAATGAGTTATGTGGTGAGTCAAGCTGTTTAGAAACTCATTGATAACACTGGGTACAAACTTTCGCAAATTGATTATTTTTTAATATTTAATTTGAGTGTTTTGCCCAATCGTTGAACTATTTCAGAAATTTAATATTGGGTAAATATTAATATATATATATCCTCATCATTTTTATTTGTAGAAATCATTTGTCATTTTTAAAAATGTACTTTTCTACAATAGAAACCTTTCAATAATAAAATCTTCATGTTGTTTGTTTGTATGAAGTCTTATGAAAATGGAATGCATATCAACAATCCGTCATTTTTGACGGGGGTTATATACTAGTAATAAATAAAAATCAATTTCTTCAATCGGTCACTGAAAAAATTTGCTAAGTTTGGCAAAGGATAGTAGAAAAAAAATCGTGAATAAAGTGAAACAATCGCTGGAAAAAAAAAATCCCAAAATTTGCAATCAGTCATGGGAAAAATAGCAAAATTCCCCTGACTCGAGCTTAAAGTGTCACATATGAAATGTAACATTTTTATGGGCTTTTCAATAGAAAATTTAACCAAGAAAACAATGGAGTACTGTATTTTCCATTGTTATGGTGGGTTGCTGCCCGGGTACCTGCCCAGGCTGTTTTTTTTTTTTTTAAACCCAGGTTTTTTACAACCCTGAGGGTTGTAGTGGGTAGCTGTCCTGGTACCCGTCTGGGCTGTTTTTTTTTTTTTTTTTAACCTGGTTTTTTTTCAACCCTGGTATTTACTTGTATAACATGCACACCCTGTTTTTGATAGGAGAAAAAATAAAAATTGTATCTTATGTATAATGCACACCAAGGTATTTTAAGAGAAAAAAAAATTCCAGAGCTTGAAAAATTTTCTGTAGCATTCACGATTTTTTCTCCCTCTTGTACCTAAGTTACTGTACTCACTCATGTATATATTCACCCCTTTATTAAAATACAATAAAATTACAGTTTCTACAATGAGTACATTATTTTCATTAGAAACTGTGTGTGAAAATATTTATCAACATATGTAATTGTTATTGTATATTTGCTCATTCAAGCTACAAATCCTCTCACATATTTTATTAATTATCTTCTATATTCGTAGACTTGCATAACAATATGCATGTGTTGTGTTTGGTGACTTGATGAAAGCATATGTGGTTTCATATAGCTGCCTGAAATATTTATTTATAATGTGTACCCCACTTTTCAGGCCTTGTTTTGGAAAAAAGTGTGCAATATACAGGAGTAAATATGGTATTATTAATTTATTTAAACTTTCTTAGTATTGAAAACAATACTCTAATGTTAAAAAAAGACACAAAATGGCTAACTGAGAAGCTTGTTCTTCTCATTCACTGTCAATCTTACATGTACTACCAAATATTTTTATTATTCTATCATAAAAACAATTAGTACATACATATTATCCTGTCAATCAGGAAAAGTTATCAAAAATCTTAAGAAATTTTAGCTAAATAACAGGATATCCCAAGAATTTTAAGTAACCCTATAAGTTTCTTTTTTTAATGTTAACTAGATGTTTGGGAGAAAGATATCATTAACTTTATATATTTTAATGATCTATCTTAATTAAACCATAAGTATTAACAGAAGTGAAAACAATATTGACAAAACTTAAGTCAATAATTCAGAATAACAATACTAAATATTCTTTTTTTTTTTTTTTTAAATCAATTTACGTATGATTGATAAAAAAAAATAAATAGAACCTCTCCATTTATTTTATTGCCAAATGGATGAAGGAAAAAAAAAAATAGCCATTCGATAGGGAATTAAGCCTTCTTTAAATGCATGTTAAAAGAAAATACTAAGGGGTCATCTTCGTATAGAAATTGTACCAAACTTTGAAATTTTTCAATACAAACACCTAATTTTGGCATTATACTTTGATTTTTCGGGAAATTTTATCATAGGATACCAAATGGGAAGTCATTCGGTGAAGAAGTTTAAGAATTATGCAGGTTTAAAGCTTAAAATTCCTAATGTTATAATATTATAATGTTTTTAATAGTTGCAAAACAAACTGCAATATGGGTGGAATTTTAAATATAACTCAAAAACAAATTGGTGAAATGAGCTGTAATTTTGAGTTTGCATACTTAAAAAGTTTCTAGGAATCCATTGCTGTTAAACAATTTATGGGTTAGGATTCATATTTTGTCGAAAATTATTTTCAAAAATACATATTTTTTAAACAAATATAAATCGTAATCGTAACCCATGAATTTTTTAACATATATAGATTTCAAGAAGCTTCAAATATGTTAATTCTACTCATTCTACTGAGTAGTTTTTAAGTTATACTTAAAAAACTAATTTCACTGCAGTTTGTTTTACAACTATTAAAAAAGAATTTAACATTAAGAATTCCAAAATTTAAACCAGCATAATTCCTAAACTTCTTCAGCGAATGCCTTCCCATTTCATATCATATGATAAAATTTCCCAAAATTAGGTGTTTGTATTGAAAATTTCAAAAATTTATAAGATAACCCCCTAAGCATATTTTTTAAACATGCATTTAAAGAAAACATTATTCACAATCAAATGGTTATTTTCATTTTTCTCCGCACCTATCTGGTGATAAAATTGATGAGAATGCTTTTTTGTTTTTCCTTGTCCAACTGTTTTATTTTATTTTTCAATTTTAACCAAATGTTATGTGCCTTTAACAATTGGCAACAGCTTTCCTGGCCCTAATTTCACAACTGCAGTTCTTCTACCACTTTCTCTTTGTTGAGAAGGAAGAAAATTATCTAAAAACTGGTAAAATTTTTGGGCAGGAGGTCCCAACTCATGATATCCTCTTGGACAGAATTTCCAAACTTTGGGGATGAATTTTATCCCATACTTAATTTATATTTCCATTCCATAAAAAGATTTTAATAAAAACAAAATTTGGCTGCCCCAATGTTAAACACACCAAGATTTGTACCAATTTCACAGGAACAGGCTGGGACATACTTATGCAAAGGCATTTTAGACTGATTTAGCTAGACAGCATAGGTTGATATTCTAAACTGGGTTGACTGTCTGAATAATGACTGGTGTGCTGCCTGGCTGAAACAAATTGTGGGTCCTAGAGCAATTTAAGTATTTTAGAGACCCCTTAAGAAATCATATCAATTATATGATTTGAAAATGTAATAACATTGGTAGAAACCTCTAGAGTTGCAGGCCCAGGACAACTTTTTTTTTTTGCTGTGTTCTTGATTTTAATCATTTTTTTTCTCTTAATTTTAAAAAGTTAATGTATGCACAATTACGTAAGACAAAGATATAGCATTTATATTTATAGTTGACAGTTTAAATACCATTAAATTTTCAATCCATATGTCAGAGAAGAGCACAAAAAATTACAGTGTCTGCAACCCCTGATATTGTAAGGCCGGCCCCGTGAAAGGGATAATAGCAAATAATAGACAGATCAATACTATCCTTGAAGAAATGACAAAGAAAATAATTCATGCCCATTTCAATATTGTCTTGAAGAAAAGGCAAAGAAAATAATCCCTGCCTATTTCAAGATCTGAGTCTGAATGTAAGCATGGACCGATATGTAAACTAATAACATTACAAAGATTACGTTAAATATATGTTTAAAACTTCCTCCAAAATAAAAGCCTAAAATTGCTTTTAAAATGTGTATTAACAAGTTTCCCATAAATGACTTGCATTCTTAAAAAAATATAATGTAACATAAAATAAAAATTATAAACTAAAAATAAAACACAAACAAAAATAAACTAAATAAATAAAAATAAACAAAACAAAAAGAACTAAAAAACTTACCAACTATAACAATAATAATAACAAGTATAACACCAATTATTATTGCCCACATCTGAAATAAATTAAAAGATTAATTATAAAAATGACACAAGAGGCATGAGGAAACAATGTTATTTAAATAGAAAATAATTTTTTTTCTTTTTTTTTTTTTCTACAAAACCCTTCCCACAAAAATTATGTTTCTGAAGATTTTTAAAAAAATTTCTTTGATAAAAATTTTTCTTCATGCCTAGGAGAATAAAGGTCTCGAAAATAAATAACTTACCTGCGATAATGATAATAATAATTAGACCAATAGCAACCATTATGGCAATCATCTAAAACAAAATGAAAGTTTGCATGATGTTAAGCATTACTATTTCAATATTATTGTTCAGATGAAATACTATATTAAGTTGGAAAAAGATGATAAAAGCAAAAATATAATCTTGGAAGAATTACAAGCATGATTAGAAAGAAACAGTAGATGAAAAACAAAATTGCAACTCAGAAAAACGACAAAATAATAAAACAAGTTTGAACAGAAAATTTCAATTCTATAAAATCAAAGGATTGCTACTAAAAACTCTACGGAATTGGATTATTGTGAATGACAGATCTATTATATGTATATGAAATAAACAGCAGAATAAACTGAAAAAATCAAAAGTCATTTAACGAGAAATTAATCTAAAATGCAAGATATAAAAAAGAAAGGTGGGTACTTTTTCATTAGACACCAGTCGCATTTTTGTAGTAAAATCTTAATTGTCTATAACTGCAGCAACCGATTATAAATTATAACAAATAAATTATATTTACTTTCAAGATTTTAAAGATAGGTAATTCTTTTTTTGATACATCACTTTAAATAAGGCTTACACAACTAGGCAATTGTCAAATGAAAACTCTGTTGATCAAGTTCTTCCAAGGAAAAAGTATTATTCATGCTGTGAGATTTGTTGATAAAATAATATATTCTTAATTTGAAAGCACCAAAGAACAAAGGTATAAACATCGAAACCCAATTTCAAGATTCCTGCATTTCTTTAATAACTTCTGTTCAATTTATATACTTCTGATGTATATCCATCGATTTCTGTATATACTTTGTGAATCATAGTTAACTGAATTTATAGAGTGTCACTGGAATGAAAAAAATATTAAATATTTTCAGCAATGCTAAATGAAATCTTCAATTATATGCCAGCTGTGTAATGAAATATAAATTGTTTTTATTTTGTTTGTGAATTCCCTCTATATTTTGTGTTTAATAAAATACACAATTATACTTTTCATTAAACTATAGCCATTTCATTAGGATGAACATTCCTATATCATACATAATATAGCTTTTGCATATAATTTTCGAAATTTTTATGAATGGCATATTTGTTATCTTTCATGTCAACATTTGCATTTAGCAGAAAGTGGTGCCCATCCAAAAGATAAGTACCGAAAAGTGTTTCCATTAAACGCAAGTATGAAAAGCCAAAATGCATCAACTTCAGAAAGATCTTGTAATAGAAAAGACATGCAAAATGAATCAAAAACAAATATTATCAGTATAAACTAAATGAAAAATATATTTGAGCAATTATCAGGAACTTGTTCAGGCTACAAGGTATAAGTAACAAGGAGTTTCTGGTAAGTGCGTGAAAGCCAAAATGTATCATAAATTTGAGGTTATATAAAAACAAAGAAAAATAGATATACAAAATTAAACACGAAATAACAATTCTGAAAAATGTATGAAATATAAACCCTGATACAGTAAGATTGAAAATTCAAGAACAGAAAAATTTAAGAAGATTAATGCATACAGTGAAACTTCCATTTAACAAAGTGTCATCGTTAAACTTAAAAACTTTGTTATGACATGCAAGATGAAGAAAATTCGTTAAATAGAAATCAACTTAAATTCCTGAAATTTTTTCTTTAGATATGACAAACAGGTATCGAATTCAAAAGCATTTGATTCAGTTTTAATTATGAAGCCGTCTTTAACAAAACAGTTGTGTATGGTCGATGAAATCACATCACATTTTCAAGCTTTGGCTCGAGCTTTCATCAGCTCTGATAACACAGTTCTCAAACTAATGTTTTCACTACATTGTCTTTTTTGATAATGTACTTCAAGATGTTTTTATTATTCCTTAGACTAATGGTTGAAGTTTAGAAGTTGTATTGGAAGGAACAAAAATAACTTTGATGTTCTTCGATTTGCATTTTGAAGCACATTCTTGTGGATTTACAAAGCAATTGTCTATCAGCAATGGAAGGTCAGAATGATAACTGTTTGACTCTAATTGATATTTTTTTGTTTCAATGCATCTGAAGTCACTACTTTTGCTGCCATTGCGTCACTGCATCTTCTATATCATTGAAGGTAAAAAGGGAATTTTGACTTCCCTCAACTGTCAGCGCTGGAGTCTCTGTGTGGGAGAGTAATGATAACAAGCATTTTTCTTAGAGTGAAAAAAAATTGTTTTATTCAGCACCAAACAGAATAGAAATTATTTAAATGTGTTCATTTCCATACAATCCGCTGAAATAAATTTGCATATCCATCGCAACAACAACCTCTTAGTTTGAATTCTGTACACGTACAAAAGTAGAATAAACTTCGTTATATAGAATATATTTTTCATAATATGGAGATTAATTTACATGCTAATGATGTTCAAAGTCAAAGATCTGCAGAAAATTTTGTTAAGTAGAAAACTTCGTTAAATAAGGACTTCGTTAAAGGGAAGTTCCACTGTATTTATATTAAATGAAATATAAAACAAGTTGGAAATTGTACGTCAAACGTTACAAACGAGGTGCGTTCGTACGCACGTTTTAGAATTAAATTCATGATATCCCGTGCGTAGAACGGGCTAAACAGCTAGTTAAGTATATATTTTATGACACTGTTCATACAAATATCTTAACTAGTTATATAAATATTCAGATATATATGTATCAGCTAGTTATATAAATATTCAGATCTTGATGATTTTTAATTCTGTGAAATGAATTATATCGTCTGCAGATTAATTTCTGTAATAAAATAAGTATCTCGGTCGCTTGACGATTTAACATCCATCGGAAGCTCCTCTAACAAAAAAGCACCGATTTAAAAAAAAAAATCAAATTTCTTAATAAATATTTTTATTAATATCTCCTAAAGTTTTGATTCGATTTTAATAAAATTTGAAATGTCTCGACAAAATTCTGCAAAGATAATATATTTTAAATTGCAAACCATTTGGTTGGGTAGTTTTTGCGTTGTTATATGCGGACGGACAGACAGACGGACGGACAGACAGACAGACGAACGGACAGACGGACGGACCAAACGACGACTATAGGTGCTACGTATTTATATAATTACGAACGCACCTAAAAATAATCAAAACATGTTATTTGATATTTTAGGACAGGTAATTTTAAGGATAGCAGATAAGCTCAGGTTGAATACATCGGGCGACAGCAACGGCTTCGAGTTCACCAACCACCATTACTCGTGGAACAGACAGAACTGAAGCCCCCCTTTCCAGAAAGACTGTTGGAAAGTGTGGCCTGAGTCCAAAAAAATTTAAAAGCAATTTTTGTTAAGTTAAAGACATTGACCAACAAGTTTGAGAAAATTGGGATATTGAAAATAAATATATAAAGGGCAAAATTAGCACTAGCCACCGGCCACAGGGCCACTAAATGAAAAAAAGTGGCTATTAAAAAATTATCTGTCAGCAGCCACTTTATGGCCACATTCCTAGAAGGAAAGAGTAACATTTGTTTTCATTTCATCAAGGCTTCTACTTTTGCTGGTTGAAATATGTTTATATTAGGGTTGGGAAATTTGCCGGCAAAATGGTATTTTTGCCAGGACAGTGGCAAAAACTGGAAAAAATCTGGTAAAAACCAGCAAAAATTGGCAAAAACTGGCAAAAAAGGCTGGATTTAATAAATATAATAAAATAATATAATTTTGTATATATTATAATTGAGACTTAAATCAGAATATTAATTACATATTTCACTAATATTAATTTGATTAATTAAAATAATTTTCACTGGTAATATGAATAAAAAAATATCAATAATCAATCATAATCAATTTTGTAGATAAATTTATGTGATGGTGACAGGTAAAAACTTTTTACTTTTCTCAAATTAATGTAGTAATGTTGCCTTTAAAATGAAAAAATTTAAATCAACAGTTTCTACATTTAAAAAATCTATAATAAAAAACAATATTAATGCATAAACATTTGCCAAATTAATCTTCATTTTATCTTTATTTGAGCCTTTAGGTATAACTTTTACAAATACTTTATAGAAGTAAACGGTACTACTTGTTTATCCCGTCGACCAATTACACCAAATTATACAAATGAAAAAATTTTGCCATTCTAAAATTTTAAGTTGGAAAAATGAATGAATTTCAATTTAAAAAAAAAAAATCTAAATTATAGGGTTACTTTAATAATAAAGATCACTCATGACGTAACGACATAGCAAATATAAAATTTGAATTATCCAGATTATTTCTGTCAAAATAATACTAAGAATACAGTTTATGTGTTTAAATGCAGAATTATTAAATTAAACCATAAGCAAACAGATATTTTTAAGATATTGAATTTGTGAATTAATTGTAAGTATTTTAAATGTAATAATCGAATTTATTAAGGAACATAGTAAACATCAATGATAACGGAAGATTGTAAAGAATTCAATCCTCTTTATTTAGTCAAAAAACGTAGAAAAAAAACTATAAAATATATGTAAACATTAGATATGGGCAAATATAGAAAAATAAAAATATTTTGTGGACAAAAATTGGTGACACCAGTTGAAACTAATCTGTTATATTTTTTCTTCCTTTAATATCACGAGGTAATCATTTATTGACATAATTTTCATTTTAAATAATGAAAAAAAAAAAAATTAGTAAAACCTTAATAAAAATACAAAAATAAATTAAAATTCACATGATGACGTAACAAACACATGTAACGTGTTTAATATCAAGTGAAAATGACATTTACAATGATCCATAATTGGCATTTAATCTTATAGTTTGGCGATAGTTAAGAGAGGAGAGGGTACAACGATTTTATTAGGTAATTTTTCTTACAATTTTTCCCACTGTCATTATACCTGCTACAGACTTGAATCTTGATTTGATCATAGGAAATGAGAATGAATTATCTTGCAAAAGGTTTTGTTTGTATTGTTTTTAAATTTAACTTCAAATAACTGTTGTTCTCATAGCATAGCCAAATTGGCAAGTGCTATTTCTCTCTCAGACTTTGCTACAAAATTAACTGAAGCATAAGGATTGATTGTTTAATAATTATGAGAGATTAAACCAAAGCCAGTAAGTTATTTACTAAAAAGTAAAACTGATTACTAAAGTATTTTACTAAAAAATACAATCTACTTAGATTAACTGTTTAAATGATGCATTGAATATTCTAAGGTAAATAAAAAAATAAAATTACATATTATTAGAGTTGAAATTATTAAAAATTAAAATATATTAATTACATCGCTGTAAATAAAACATATCTATTTTTGCCACTTTGGCAAAAAGTGGCAAAAATGTATTTTTGCCAGGACGGTTTTTACCGGTTTTTTCCATGGTTTTTACCACCTTTGGCAAAAACGTGCCAACCCTAGTTTATATTAACATATTTATTTGGACTATTTAATTTTAGATTAATACTCATTGCAATTTTAACAAAAATTTATTGTTTAGAACTTTTAAATAAAAAAATGGCCACTAGTTTAAAGAAAGTGGCCACTTATAAAACTGCTACTACTGGCCACTAATGAAATTTCCCAGTTTTGTCCTGCATGAGCCACTCTGGTCTGCAAATCGACCGTAGCTAAACACCATGTTAGGCTTAATGAAAAACTATGCTAACATATGATAGCTAAATGATAATTTCTTCTACTTGAAATCATGTCTGTTCAGCATATTTTCCTATAAAACATCTATGTCATATCCTAATATAATGTTTTAAGTTCTTAATTAAACATCCAGACTAAACATCGGATTCCCAGATATAAACAAACGAACACTGTTGCCATTCAGAATCACAAATTCAAATGAATCACAAATAAACAACTCTTTGGAAGCTTCACATCAGATTCTGTTCTTAAAATATTTGTAAAAGCACATTAAAGCTTTTAAATATTTTAATTTTGATTAAAACCTTCAAAAACTATTTTAACAGCCATCTATCGGCAAATCCAAGTTTAGGAAAGTGTAGGTAACCATTCCAGAGCAAACAGAGTTGAAGCTGCGAACCCAAGCGTAGCTACACGCCATGTTAGGCTTAATGAAAAACATATGACAACTAAACAATAATTTCTTCTACCTCAAACCATGTCTGTTCAGCATATTTTCATATAAAACATGTATATCAACATTTCTGTAAATAATTTTTTCTGTTAACACTTTTTTCAAAAATAGCGGTGATTTCTTTCGTAATGAGGCTTTGCGGTTATCGATCCAGTATTATGCTAACCTCCCAATTAACTAACTCTAAATTTAGGTGGTTTGAATATTTAACTTTAAAATAAGAAAAACAAAGGTAAGATTATGATTACAATATTCTACCTAATCAAATTATATGAGAAAACATCTTATCATTCACCACATTCACGGTGAAAAAAAAAGAGAGTGGGGGAAAGAAATGATCATCTTAATTCTTTATTTAGATTAAACTTCAACAATTATTTTATAAATATTATAAATATATTATAATATAAAATATATATATAAATATATTATATATATATATATATATATAAATATATTATATATATATATAAATATACAGTAAAACTTCTAAATAACGGACACCTCGGGAGCGCAGAAATTGTCCGCTATTCGGAGGTGTCCGCTATCGAGAATATTTCAGAGATTCACAAAATCGCTAAGAAATGCTTAACGTTTCATTAATTGGCTTTTGTATGTCTGAGAACTTCTATTATATGATTAATCAGAAATTAAAATTACTTTTTTAAGCAATAAAACTTAAATGAAATTATACATACATTTTCCCACTGTTTATTACATTCTTAAGGAAACAATCTGTTACAAAAGATTGCTTTTGCTTGCGATTACATGTAGTTAGTTTTTCTATGCGACTTTTTAATGCTATCAGTAGTTTTAATCCTTCTGAATCATCTTTTTTGGAAAAAATAAAAAAAATAATGTGTAACTGCTTACTGTATTTTGCTCTTTCTTGGAAATTCTCGATATTGCAGGAAACATCCCCTGGTTTCAGTATCTTATTCATATCACTAATAGAGTCAACTTTTGTCGAAGATTCTGAAGAAATAAAATCGCCTACGTCAACTGATTCTTTTTCAGTAGGTCATCATCAATGTTAATGAACATTTCGGCATTTCTTCACTCCTGATCCATTTCATTAATTCACTTATTGCGATAGTTCTTCATTTCTATCAGAAATAAGTGTTTCATTTTCTTTTAATATAAAGCCTTTCTGGAACATTGTCGTACGCATTCTGGTTGTATGTTTTTTACAGCTGAAGAAATCCGAATTTGAAAGCATCGGGAACATTAACTAATTTTAGGCTGTTCTCAACTGTATTCATAGAATAAAACTCCGAAAGAATATGGCTTAATAAAAGCTTTCTCCACCAGGCTTTACAATTGTGTATAACGCCTTGATCAAGGGGCTGGCATATGGAAGTTGTTGTTGTTGTTGTTGTTGTTTTTTTTTGGGGGGGGGGAAACACAGTTTTAACATTGTCCAATTTAAAATGTTTTGGATGAGAAGTTGCACTGTCCAAAAACAAGAGAACTTTTCTTTGTTTTTTTCATCCTATTATCAAAGGTAGTTAACCATTTAATCACTAAAAATCTGGTTATCCAAGCTTTTTTATTAGCTCTGTAACACCATTTTTTTTAAATTGGATGTTCTTTGAGAAACATACGGGTTTCAGAGATTTTTGAACTATAAGAGGAATTTAAAATTCTCCTAATACATCGCAACATAATAAAATATTGATTCGCTCTTTTGTCATTTTTTCGCCGATCCAGCCATCCTTTTTAAAGCACAGTCTTATTAGAAAAATTCTGAAAAAGAGTCCTTTTTCCTCGACATTAAAAATGTTTCTCTCCTCATAACCTTCACAAATTGATTGCAGTTATTCATGCTAATCCTCCCCTTTTTTCAGAGCTACAGATTTTGCTTTTCCACATATTGTCTTGTAAAAGATGTTGTGCCGAGACAAGAACTTTTCCAGCCATCTACCCAAACTCTTAAAATCATGTAATCCGAGTTCTTTGGCGACTTTTAAAGCCTTTTTCTGAATCAAAGGTCCACTGATAGGAATTTTTTTGAACGAAGTGAAGTAAACCAGTTCAGAAATATAGAATTAATTTAAATGGAATACCTCAGTTTCACCTTTTTGGTGTTTCTCTTTATAGATGATAATCCACAAATTCTTTATTTCGTAAAATCTCTCCCACTTGTGTTTTACGTATTTTAAAACATTAGGCAGGTACCCGTAAACTCTATTTCTGTTTTTCAAATTTACTTACAATTTCAAATTTTTTTTAAGTTAATCGCTTTCGTTTTGAAGTCATTAGCACAAACAAGACACTAAATTCAGAATACGCAGAACTCAATATATTCAGAAGACGATAAAAATGGTTTTAACATATTTTAAAGCTTTGAATATTGTATGTCAATTAAATATGAAGAATCAAACAGTAATCGATACAAAATACATACGATATTGGAGGATTCCCCAGACCATCGAGGATTTTCCAGAGACCATCCCCTACTTTTATCTGTGGTCAAAAAATTTGTGACACATTCCCTTGATAAATTCCGCGGCTTTTTACTTTTTTTTCATTTTCTTTCTCGTTAAAAAACATTTTTCATCCTCGATCGCCAAAACTACTGTCCGCTATTCGGAATGTCCGCTATTCAGAGGTTAAACATACAAAAATTTAGATTTTGGGAGTGGGGATTTGAAAAGTGTCCGTTAAATAGAGGTGTCCGCTATTCGGGAGTGTCCGTTATGGAGGTTTTACTGTATTATATTATATATTTTAACTATGTCAACCTTAAAGGGGAAAAAAATCAAAACATAGCTTATTTTTTTCTGCTCTTTTAAATATCCAAGATAGATAAATATGTAAAGTTATACAATTTCTAACTATATATTGAATTTTGCTTTGTTACCATTTTACAATTAAATATGCAAGCATACTGCCACATGCCTAAAAAGTTAAGGGCTTATAATCTTACTAGCTGCCTTTGGAGACAAGTTTGGTCTCCATGAAATGTATGCTAAGCATTTCAACATGTTTCTTTTATTCACTTGCTTAATCCTTTGTCAAATTGGAAGATTCTAATAGACAAATCAAGAACTTTTCACAATCATGGCAGCATTTCGTATATTTTTTGTTGATATGCATTTGATCTTTCTTGATAAAAACCACTTAACTCACTGGGGCATTAATATTTCATGTCCATTTGCTTATTAGTTGCAACTAATTCGCTAATGCAGAGATTTTTAAACCTATTATTACAAAGATCGCACTGTTCCAATGAGAATTTCAGATCAGGGTTTGTGTCAAAGACTGTCTTTGGTTTGCGCTGAACTTGGCTAGGCTTTTTCCGCAGTTTTCGGCGAAATGAGCATCTTTTCCTCTTAATATGTATGTATGCCATGCTTACAGGCACAAATTTTCATGGTTTAATATTGTTATAGCTCATGATGAATGAATCTCTTGTGTTTGTTTACTTTAATGGAGTGAGATATTAGGCTGTCAACCTAATTTCAACTGAAGTTCTCAGAATCTATACATATTTGAATGTAACAAATCTCTGAAACATACAATTTTTTTGAATGAACATTTAAAAATGTCACTTTTATTCGAAAAAATAACTGATTAAAAATGGTTGCCTGGCATATGAAAGCAAAATGGTCAGCTCGTATTTGTTTTCCTCAGTCACATGACTTACACTATTATAATATAGATATTGCAAATTTCTGCAGATTTTATATGAACAAAGGTTCGTAAATTACAATTTCTCTTGCAACAAAAGCCTGTTAAAACAAAACCTGCATATGACAGACACCTGTCCAGAATGAAAATTTTGTTATGGTCCTTTGCAATCTTACGTACTTATTTACCTGTTTAAGACAGAAATTGCAAACATGCAGAACTAGGCTTAGAATGATGAATACTGAACAAGACAGTTAAAATTTTATATTGCATGTATCAAAAACAGATATTCGTCAATTTTTAGTCTTTAAATCTATCTGTTAAAATTAGAAACATTAAAAAAATATGGTTTCTTTGAAAATTTAGACAGTTTTTCTATTCTTTGGTTCTCTCTTAAATATCATTTGACTTGAATAAGTCTTTCCCCACTCTCTTGATAACTCAATTTTTTAAAAATACTTTTAATGTAACCTCATAAATGCATTTATTACTGAAGTGTTAAATTACTTTAATAATTATAAAAAAATAACTCACCTTACAATTTTTCCACCAAAATTTCCTTTTAAGCTTCCCCGCTTGCTGTTCAAACTGTGATGCTCCTTGTTGAAGTGCATCTAAAAAATTTATATTAAAAATTATAATAGTTACAACGCAATATACAATTTAAACAAACAAACATGTGAAATATGTTCTGGAACATCAAAGAAAAAATAATATCATAGCATAAACACAAGCTGCTTTTATTAGGAATGCAAACATTAGACTAGATTTTATACCTAACTTGGCGATATATCTCTGTCACTTGGCGATTCATTGTGAGGGGTCACTAGAACCCAAATATATTATAATTTAAGTATGCCACAGAAATTAAACTATATGTTCAAATGTGTCATGAAATAAAGTTTTATAAACACTGGATTATATGTGTATACACATTCTTAGTGTACGAATTAATGCATTATCAACAAGAACAAAAAATCATGCGTCAAGCATAGATTATGAAACACTTTCCAACACATTCAGAATACTGTAAAATAACTTCACAGTTTACTAAGTACACAATTTAGAAAAAACAATACATTTCAAAACAAAATTTCAGCAATTACTACCAATAGTCAAACAAAATATCAGATTTCTTTTGTGCAGCCCTGTATATAATCAATAGATTTATATGTATAACTGTATGCTAAAATTTACTTCAATTAGGAAATATATAGCACAATTGAAAATTCCCATTCAGCAATTTCCGTCAATAAACGAAAATGTACATGAGATCTTTTGAGCAGCCCTGTATATGATCTATAGAATATATATATGCACCAATTAATATACAAAAAATTAGTTTCATTTAAAAATGCCGTACCACAACTGAAAACGAGCTACCAACATTTATTGTTCATACACAGTACTGTAACTAAATAATTTTGAGTGTCCCTGTAAATGAACGATACATTATATGCATACCATATTTTACAGTAAGCACCTTGTAGTGTACCCCAGGAATATGTATCAATTTCAATGTTTAAAATACAGAAACAACGTTAAAATATGCCATAAATGATTTTCTCCCATAAACCGTAATATAATGGAATTATTTTGAGTGTCCCTGTAAATTAGTGATAGATTCTATGCACAATATTCTAGAGAAAGTGTCTTTTAGTACACCTCAGTGATATGTACTAATCTGAATATATTTAAAATAGTGAATACGCCTCAAACGATTTTTCCTCATAAAGTGTAATGGAATGGAATTATTTTGAGCGTCCCTGTAAAAAAAAAAAAAAAAAAAATGCTACACACTTCAGTTTCAATACCAAACACGCCATGGGTAAACCCGAATAACATATATCAATTTCAAGGCAATATGACTATATTTACGTGAGTTAGAGCATGGACAGACAGCAGACAGACAGACAAAGCGAATTCATAAACACTTTTCAACTATGTTAGAAAGTGTTAAGAATGACACAAATATTTAAGCAATTGAAAAACATATACTGAAATATTTGTTTACGTATCTAAATTACTTCAGATAATATATTTAACTCATCTGGGGTTTTATTATTTTACCACATGCATATTTAGGTAAACGGCTTTAGGCACCTAACTCATGGAATAAATTTTCTTTCTATAACTAAAAATGGGTTCATAACTAAATTCTAAAACTTCAAATCAATCTAAACCAATATGTTTTTTTTTAAATTATTATTACAAAGTATTTCATTAAAATATGCACACACTTTGACTGCAGATAGCTACCGCTTATCCTGTCCTTGTCCACTAAATGAACTTAGTTTTTAAATATAGTTAATGAGAGATTTTTGTTTGTATAGAAATTTGCTGGAAAATCTGGAATTCAGAGTCACTGGTGAAAAAAAGTAACAAAAAAAATGTTTTAAAATTCAATTTCAGATATCAGTGATAAATTCAAAAATTGATGATATATTTGAAAATGTACACAAGCAATAATCTGGAGTACTTCAATAATTTACAAACTTCAGAAGTGATGTTATGGTTCCTAGTGTTTTTCTTGGGATAATTTTGTAGTTGGATAGTGAGAAGAAACATGTGTGGCACTTGTGTACAGAACATGTTATTCAGTCAGTCACACATAAAGAAATATTATTTTAATATATATGCACACAATGAAAACTTAGGTAAATAGTTCAACATAAAATGCTCAGCTGTGTTAGTGTAGTGAAATGGATCCACAGGAGAACACCGATTTCTGTTATCACAAAAAAAAAACCAATTTAGCATTAATTCTGTTTGAAACGGGAATTACAAAATCAAGTCTTTGTCATACAGCAGTCCCTCGTTATATCATGTACACAGAAGATAAGAAAAAAGCATGATATATCTGAAAATACAATATAACCAAGGGCATTAAAACACTTCAGACTGTAACTGTTGTAATGTTTTATTTTTTTCTTTAAAATGTCAGTTTATAAAATTATATTCATATTACAATTTTCTTAATAAAATAGACAATAGAAAATTATATTTATTACAACTGAAAGGAAAAAATACTTAAGTTTGGTTAACCCTTTTTTTTTCCCCCTTCTCGGGAGGGAATCTCATAATTAAAAGCTACAGCCTAAATTTTAAAAATAAAAAAAACACCTAGATAAACCAACAAGACCAGAAATATAAAATTTAAGAAACTAAACTTGATGATTTTTAAGAGCTAAAGTGTGTGCATATTTTTTGCAGACAGTATGCATTTGTTAAAATGGCAGTCACGGCACATTTTTAAAACAACTTTTTCCTTCACCAACATTTCTTTGTTAACATGCTTATTGCCAGTGACTCAATTGTTGGAACACAAACTCCCAATTTATATTTTGGCATGAACATCTTAATCTAATATTACTTTGTTGATTTTCTAATAACATATTTTTTTCCTCAACGTGAAGTATTTATGAAATTAGAACACAAATGATGCATAATTAAAATTTTGAAAATAAAGAAGAAAAGAAAGAAATGATTTCTAAATTAGATCTTTTAAAATAGGAATGCATCATGCCTCAATACTTTTGGTTAATACTAATTTTGGTAAAAGCTAAATACAGGATTCAAACTTTGTCAGGTTTTAGCATTAAGCTGCACAATTTTCAATTAAAAATATGTAAAAATTGTACACTTTGCACATACATTATACCATGTTTTTTTTTTTTTTTTTCCCTATGTTTACAATTTAATTTAACAATGCCTACTCAAAATTTACTTAAAATAGTGGGATTCATGCAATGTAGATTAAATTTTAAGGGGAATGTAGAAAAAGATTTAGACGAAATCCCTGTGGCAGAATTGGAGCGACATGGCAACAGTGTCGCAGAATACAAAAGATTTCTTGCAGAAATAATTCTCATTTGGGGAGGGGGGGGGGGGGGAGGGGAACATTTTTGTGAGGGAGAGAAGATCTATGCAACAGCAAAAAGATCTTCTGTATATGTTTCAATTCTGCAGAACGATATTAAAGAGGAGAAAATCTGCGTTTTGTCAGATTTTTGTCTCTCCACCACCAAAATTTTTGTTTGTCCCCTACCACACTCCCTAAACGTTAAAGTTGAAAACTTTTATAATTGTTAAGCTCTAAGTTCTGCTCAGTTTCTTAATAGGGTAATAAAAAATATTCCCCAATTTTATGTACAATTTATTTACTGTTTGCGCACAAAAAGCATTCAAAGTTTAAAGATGCAAAACTTTGCTGTGGCATTACAGACACTTGCAAAAATATTAAGGATTGGGCTGTTTCTAAATGCATTGACAAAATATTTGATAAGACTTCAGCTCTTGCTATCATGGATTTTTAGTTTTATTATTTTTTTAAACAAAATAATTATTCTTTAATTAATATTAATTAATTTTAAACTTAAATGGTAATTATTTTAAACTACTGTTTTTAATTCATATCGTCAAAATAATATAACACATAATTCTTTTAAACATTAATTTGCAGAAAGTTTTTGACCCAATATTCATGTGTGCAGAAAGTTTTTTTGTTTTATACAAGTCTGGGTGTGGGGTGCAAAGTATTTCAACTGTTTTGTAGTTTGGCCTACTATCACTCGTTTGAATTCAGGAACTGTTTCTGTAGAAAGATTTGCTGTTAATAAAGTTTGTCGCAGAAAGCACAGCAATTTTCTGCCACAGGGAACAAAAAATATATATATATTACACATAAAAATTCCATAATATACTATCTGAAATAATGACAAAGAATATCACAGTATTTAAAGTTTTATTATGATAAGCAGCTTATAAAACATGATAAAAACTTAATACCATAAATACAAAATATAAATTAATGGTTTTAAAAATGTAAGAATAAACTGACAAAGGATAGTATGATACACATACAGATATAGATGAAAATTAAAAAAAAAAAAAAATTAAGATTATGAGTATTTAAAGTTTTATTATGATGAGCAGTCTCATGTTCTGAAATATTTCAGTTATGCTATTATTGCAGGTAGTGTGCAACATATTGCTTGCTCAGAAGAAAATAATAAAATTCAATGAAAATAAATTAAACTTTCAAGATGCATCACTGCATCATTTAATGTTTGAGATACTTTTTATATCACTAATTTTAATAAAATTTGAATTTGCACCAGAATTTTTTAAAAATTTCTTTTTATAACTTTGGTTTAAAAACCCTTAAAAATTACATTTTTTTTTTTTTTTACATTTTTAAAAATTGTTGGGAATGCAATATTACAAAAACATAATTACTTGCTCTTGAAAAGTTTAAGCTATCATGGAATGGAGCAATTTATATTGATATATAATAATTACAAATACAGTAGAAGATCTTTTAACGCAGACCTAAAAACACGAGGTTGTGCAGGTTGTGCGTTATATAGATCACATTTCACACATCATTAAATTTAGTTTGTAAAACATGGCCAAATATGTGTGAAACATACCAAATTCCATTAGAGTATCTTTATATTGCATTCTTTATTACCAGGAGTTGTGCAGATTATAATTTTTTGCATAATATAGATTATTCCACACAGTGTTAAATTTACTTTATAAACATTGTCCAAACATACCTGTATCAAATCATAGCAATTTTTTCAGTAATTAGCTCTGAATTAAGGAGATAAAGTTGAGAATAGCCTCTAGAGAATAGCAACTATTTATAATGTGGGAATTCAGGTGTTTCTTAACTGAAAATTCATTGTTTACATCTGAGAAGTTGTGCGTTATATGGAGAGTTGCATTATATAGAATTGCGTTATAAAGATTTTCAACTGTATTAAAAAAATTCATTATTTTTATTTACTAATATATACAAAATTTCTATTCAAAATATTTTCAAATAATTCAATTTATATTATTATTCAAAATATATATTATTTATATATAACTTATGATAATTTAAATATTATATTTTTGAGTATTTACAGTTTTTGTTTTGATTATTTAAAGCACTAAACTTCAGCCTATTTTATAAGAAAAGCATATTACTGTTTATAGACAAATAACATTCAAATCAATTATTTGGAATACAAATGAAAATATCTCTATGCAATTATGACTGCACATTCAGTGATGCTGCCGATGACCATGCATAAAATATTTTAAATAAATGCACTATCATTTAAGCAAAAAGGTGGAGAAGGGATGCATTAAAAAAATAATTAAAAAATGAAACAAATCCTTTAGAATGCATAAACTTTCTCTTGTAGATAATTAAGTATTTTCTGGACAATCAATCGCAAGAGGGGCATACTTTGTATTAAATACATTTAATCTGTCTTATTTCTAAAAAAAACCACTTATGTAAAAAAAAAAAAAAAGGAATCCAGACTGTTGGAAGTATCTGGATGTCAAACTGCGGATGACAGAAACACTTCCAATTACAAAATGTATACAAATCAGGTTCAGCGTTTAGAAATGGCATTTATTTTGCAAGGGGCTTGCACCCTACAAGTTATATACTTAGAAAAATTTAATCATACTCTGACAAGTAAAAGAGTTAAAATTCCATTCTTCTACAACAACTCACCGAGTTTTATGTACTGTGAATTTTATGAAAATTCAGAGCTTTCTGGAGCTAAAAACCGACAGACTATTTTTTAGTGCCAAAAGCTTTGAATTTTCATAAAATTCTAAATATCACATCTCAGTGAGTTTTGATCATAGAAGAATAAAATTTTTATTGTTTTACTTCTCAAAGAGTGGTTAATTTTTTTTTTTTTTCTAAATATAAATCATAGTAACCCAAGGAACATATAAAAAATTACAAATAATATTTTAATAAGCCCCTAGCAAAATAAATGCTATATCTTTAAACTGAACTTGACTTTTTGCAATTGAAGGTAATATGTTTCTATCATCAACAGTTTAAGAGTCACCATTAAGGTTTAAGAGACACAGTCACCAAAACCTCTATTATAGAATCACTAAGTATATGTATATTTTTAATTCAGGGTCTGTACTAAACATTTGCCACCTCACCAAATGCCAATAAAATTTTTAATTCCCAAAAACAAAATGTATTTTAACTAGCTATTTAGTGAATGATTATTTTACTGCTAATCATCTCAAGCAGGTCAAATGTCAAAAATTTATTCAAGAATTGTTTTTAAAAATAAAGCAAAGGAGAAAAAGGGAAGAAAGTTGAACATAACATGTAAAAAGTGACTCAAAGATGTATCCATTGGTGTCTGAAGGTCACTTTTGTGACATGTACCAAACTCCAAGATTTCAGAGAATATCGAAATATTCTGCAATTAGCATACATAGATTTGATATGTCCTATAACAACCACAAAGTGACAAAGGTTTGCTACAGAAAGAAAAATATCATGTAATATTACAGTAAATATTCTTAATATTTTAATTGTGATCTATAATAAAAAAGGCCAGATATAACAAAAATTAATTTTGATTTGACTTTTGAAGTCTGACATATGAATAGAAACATCTTTGTTTGATATGCTAAATATAATATGAAAATATTTAATTATGTATTTTATATTTCATATCAAACTTAAAATTGCTATTATATGCTGAATTTAAAAAATATTTAATATTTTTTTCAAATTGCTTCATGTATTAAAGAAATAAATGCAGTTTTTGAAAAATAATAAATGTAGTTTTTGGTTAATACTTATGAAAACTGGATAATGATTTCCAAATTTTGCTAATATGTTAACTAATAGGCTGAATATTCTAGCACAGCCCCTGAAATTTAAAATTTCATTCTTCTAACTTTTATTAAATGTTAAACAATCTTAAAAAACTACAAACACAAAGTTTGAATAGATGTTTAATGCTTCAAAGAATTAAAATCGTAAGGAAATATGAAACAGGTAATTAAGAATGTCAATTTTTTAATGACCATAAACAACAAGAAGTAAATAAATAAGTGTTTGTTTTCTTAAACTAAAGATGTAACTGCTACAGTGAAACCCCGATTTTACGTTTCTCAAGGGACTGAGTAAAAAAAACGTAAAATACGGGAAATACATAGAAAGCAAAAAATCATAGAAAAAACTAAAAGTAGTAAAGATGACTCTTTTAAAAGGTATTGCAATCTATATTTTACGAAAAGAACATTATCATACATACCATTTTAAGATCATTTTAGCACATTTAGTCGCGAATCCTGGCGTTTAGGTTGAAAATAGTCCGTAATAGTGGATTGTTTTTTAGTCATTGAGTTCAAAGTGAATGCAGCATCTTCCAGGATTGAAATACTTTGCAAGTTCTTTTCCTGGTCTTTATGAGAAAGAAAATAGTCTTTCACTATTTGTAAGCTCTTCAATGCAATATTGAAAGAAACGGGCTGTGCTTCTGTTTCTTCTTCTTCATCTTCATCGGTGGACGAAAAGTCCATAACCTAGGCTACGGATGGAGCAGTAGATCTTTCAGCTTCGCATGTTGCTAAGTTTTCCGGGATGTAATCGTCAAAGTCATAGATAACTGTTTCGTTGTCATTCTGCAAGTCTACCGCAGCTGATTCTTCATCTGTTTTCGGTTCATTAGATGCTGCGATTCCGCTTTCTTTAAAACAATGGGAAATGCACTGTTGTGTAATGTTTCTCCACGACGCAGAAATAAAATTCATAGCCTCTAGAACACTTAACTTTAATTTGCAGACGTCATTTAGGTTTCCATTTTCTATTTCAGCTACAGCTTTCCGGACAAGTTGCTTTCTATAAAAAACCTTGAAAGATCGAATAATGCCGAGATCACAAGGCTGCAATTTGCTTGTGCAATTTGCCAGAAAAAATTCGACATGCACATTAGACAGCGGCAAAACCAGATGTGCACTGCATTGATCAATGAACAAAATTATTTTACGATTCTGCAACTTCATTTTTTTGTTTAGTCTGTGCAAAAACGGGTTTGGTTATCCACGCATTTTTGTTTGCTTCGTACTTTGTCGGATAACTTCTCACGTTTTTGAAGCATCGTGGGTTGTGCGACTTTCCAACAAGAGGAGGCATCAGCTTCTCACTTCCATCAGAATTACAGCACAGTAAAACCGTAAGACGCAATTTAGACATCTTCCCTCCATGGCAGGAGTCTCCTTTAGCAACGTAACTTTTATCCGGTAGGAGGTTAAAGAAAAGTCCGGTCTCATACGCATTGAATACGTCCTTTGGCTTGTATCCTTTGGTCAAATTTGGTAGATTTTTCTTCCAATCTTCTATTGTAGCTTCATTTACACTTGATGATTCTCCCGAAAGAGATCTATACACAAGATTATGTCTTTTTTTCATCCGGTAAATCCAACCATTTGAAGCTGTGAAGTCTTTCAAACCACCAAGCCTATCGGCGATTTCTAGAGCTTTTTCTCTTAGTATTGGGCCATTTACAGGTACATTCGCAGCACGATCTTCTTTAAACCACTTTAATAAGATACCTTCCAATTTGTCGTACGGCGATTTTTTTAATGTTCTCCGTTTCTGGAAAAATTTTTCTCCCACTTTCTTGATGTTTTTTTCAATGCATTCTTTTTTCTGTAGTATGGATTACAGGGTTGTCACGGGAATTCCTTGCGATTGAGCGAACGCTACTTTGGTTCCGTTAAATTCATCAAATTGTTTAACAATTTCGGCTTTCTCAGCAACAGAAATGTTTTTGTGTTTTTCACTTGTCATTTTGGCACAAAAAGGTTAGAAATGAGACCACCGCGTGCTAAACAGCAACTGAATCTGAAAACGTGAAGAAGGGTAAGGACCCCTTTCCCTCCCCGACGAAAGAAATGAGCCACACCATCTGATTGGTAACTGGAGTGTCTCTTCCCCTGCCCATCTCATTCCTACACCAATAAAATACGTTGTTTCTGTACTTTACTCCCCCGCCAGCTGTCCGGGGGAGGGAAGGGAGTGTCAGGGAAGGGAGCAGGCCGCGACAGCAGGTGTTCAACAAAGGAGAGGGGGAACCAGTTTCAGAAGACAGGAGTATGTAGAATGCATTTCTGTTTTCATAGATTACATAACTTTCAACAACGTGGATTAGCTTTAAAAAAGCACAAAAGGAAAAATTATTGCTAATTTTAGAACATTTTTTCCTTTTTTACTTTCCAGAGAAAACGTAAAATGCAGGAAATTCCATAAATAACAAACTTACGATCCGGGTTAAATTAACATTACAACTATACGGAAAAATTGGGACCTGATGAAAAAAACGTATAATGCGGGAAAAACGCAGATTCGGGGGACGTAAAATCGGGGTTTCACTGTATATCAAAATATCAAAAATAAGCTTTTAAACAGGGAAGAGACTTGCACAAAAATATTTATCGACAGATTGCAAATCATTTTTAATATTAACATTGTTGATAAATATAGTCTTACTACTCTGTAAAAAGTCAAAGAAAGAATGAAATCAAAATGCTGCATTATCAGGATTTATATAAATGACAGATGAATGTTTGAATGCACATATGATTAAGTAGTACTGAAATAACAACGTGAAAGGATACAAAAATATGTATGGTGTAATCTTTGTTTTTTGAATGTTTTTACTTTATTTTGCCGAGGGAAAAGTATTTATTTATGTTTGACACCTAAAAGTATAGCAATTTAATTTTTATCCATATTATATATATATATTTTTTTAAAAAAAGCTTAGCAATTTTTCTAAAAAATACCAATTCTAATACTACATGTAGTATACAGTTGAATCTTTTTTCACAATTCATAGCAATATATTTATAAAAAAAAATAGTAAAAGAGTGACTGCAACAGATAAAAAAAATCTAGACTATTCTAATGATGTTTGCATGCAGTCTCAGAATTCAAAGGTTTTACCTGCTCGATCATCCAGCTCTGACAATTTCTGATCTCTTTCTAATACTTTTTCCACATTTGTACGCATGATATCCACAACCTAATCAAAAGGCATGATCCAAAAAGCAGCATGCGCAAAAGGAGTGGAAAAGGGAGATAAGATTTATTATTAATTACATAAATTTAGAATGAACTTGGACTACATATTCAGAAACAATAAAATGCTACATGTTAAAATATACAAAATAAGAAATGTAACATACCTTTGAACTTGATCTTATTAGTTAGTAATACATTTTTAAATGGATGATGATTTCCACATATTGTTTAAAGACCATCAATATTTTAATCCTTACTATTTACTTTAATTAGTGCATAGTCTCTATGCACTCATGAATAATTTTATTTTCATTTTCTCCTATTTTTATATTGGAATCATTAACAACCTTCATTTCTAAAATAGATTTAGAGAAACAACATTAGATTGAAAGAAAATATGATTATTAAGCCTTATGTGTATTTATTTTGTTGTTATAGCAATAAATAAATTTATTATAATATGGAGGATTTTCTTTCCATTCTATCATAACAGGAGTTCCTACATAAAGATATATATATATATATATAAATGAAAATATGAAAGCACTTTATGCAAGTTTTGAGATTTTTATTTCCATTTAATTTGAAATCTCATTGAAAAGCTACACAATTTCTAAAAATGAAGAATTCTACCCAGAAATCTATTTTGACCAAGTTCATAAGCATGTTTCATCTAGGCATGGTCTAAAATAAAAGAAAAGTGATCAAATAGTCCATGAAATATTGAAGTTATGCACCAAATTTATTTTGTCTTGTTTTCTGAAGTTCCAAGTTCATTCAGTCTAACAATATTACACTGCAGCTCACCTGTACGATCATCCAGTTCAGAAAGCTTTGAATCACGTTCCAGTACTTTATCAATATTGACACGCATTATTCCAACAACCTATAGCAGTAATAGAATTTTGTCTCCACTATTTCCCACAAATTTGTAATTGATGGACATTATAAAAAATAAGCATATCGGAAAGATAAAATAATTAAAGTAATTATAGATACATATTTTAATATAATAATCATAACACCTTTAAAATAAAACTAAATTAATATAAAATATTAATATGCATATCTACATATTTTTTTAAGATCAATATTTTAATTTTGCATATTTGAAGCGTCTAAAAATCAATCTTTTTTTATTATTATTAATTTCAAATGATATATGTTTTTGAAATAAATTTTCACAAAACAAATATGAATTGAAATCCATATACATGAATATGAATGTACTTGTACATGTATGAATTGTAATCTATATTTGCTTCAAAAATTAAATAAATTTTTGCAAAATATGAATTGTAATACGATTTTTTAACAGAAATTTATTTCTATAAGCTTCAAATATGCAAATCCAAAAAAACAGCTCATTCTGACAAGTAGTTTTTGAGTTATGCTTTAAAAACTACCCGCATTGCAATCAATTTTGCAAAGATTACAAACGAATTAACATTAGGACAGGAGATCCAAACTTTAAAACTTCATAATTTCTAAACAACCTGACTGAATGACTTCTTGGTTGACTGAATGATAGCCTAAGGCCAAATATATAGTTCAATTAGGTTCACATTGAAAATTTCAGAATTTGATACAATTTCACTATGAAGATGATAGCTTATTTTTTTAACATAAATTTAAAGAAGACAATGTTCAGTTGAATGACTATTTTCGTTTGTTTTAGGGTCAATTTAAGGGTTAAAATGTATGAGGTATTCTCTTATTTTTTTTGGCTGATTGTACATTATAGCATTCAAGCTATACTGAAACATTTTTTTCATTTAATTAAAAAACTCATTGGAAAACTGCAGAACACCGATTTTGATCAAGTTCATAAGTATGTTTCACCAGGCATAATCTAGAATTTTAAAGAAGCCATCAAAATAGTCCACCAAATTTCCCTCATGTATTTTTTGTATGCACCAACTTTATTTTGTCTTATTTTCTGAAGTTCCAAGTTCATTCAACAACAATATTACACTGCAGCTCACCTGCACGATCATCCAATTCAGAAAGCTTCTGATCACGTTCCAGTACTTTTTCAACATTGACTTTCATTATTCCAACAACCTATAGCAGCAATAAAACTTTGTCTCCACTATTTCCCACAAAATTGAAATTGATGGACATAAAAAAAATAAGCACACCGGGAAAAAAAAATAATCAAAGCAATTATATATACCAGGTGTCCTAAAATAGACTGACTGATTTTAAAAATCAATAACTCCCAAACACAAATATTTAAAAAATTCTTGCAGGAGAGTAATGTAAGTTGTCAGGAGTTTTTTTTACTGCAATTCCTGATTTTAGTTCAAATTACCAGCAATAGATGACGCTGCGAGCAGTAGGAGTGCAATCCAGGCCAAAACTAAAATCCGCAAGCATTGATGCGAAGGAAGGAGGTTTAATACATGGAGTGGGTCTCATTCGTTAATACAATCTTGTTCTTAGGGCCCCAATTCTGAATAAGATTTTATAGATAAATGAGACTCAATCCATGTATTGAACCTTCTTTCTTCACTTCAGTGCTGGCTGATTTGTGCTTTTGTCTCGTTCGGATGTTTATTGCTCGGAGCGCCATCTGTTGTTGATCATTCGAACTAAAATCAGCAATCACAGTAAAAAAATTCCTGATATCATACATTACTCTCATGCAAGAACTTTTTAAATATCTGTCACCGTTTGGACGTTATTGAATTTTAAAATCAGTCAATCCATTTTAGGTCACTCAGTATATATTTTTTAATATAGTAAGCATAAAAATAATTATATAAAATAAAACTAAATCACCAATTAACCTCTAAATATTTTTGGGACTTAATATTTATCATATAAATTAAAATTTAAGAACGTATGTTATTTAAATAAGTAGTTTGCTTTAAATATTTTTTAATTGATAAGTAATACTAAGAATCAAAATTCAATTTTATTAATATTCAGTTTAAGACAGAGGAAAAAAAAGCAAGGCATTAAAGTTAACTAATAAAGATAGAAATGAAAAATATCAATACAACGAAAGCATAAGGAGAGAACATGCAGCAATCTAATAACAAATCATGTATGCTAAACAAAATGCTCTTCACATAACAAACCACTAATACATTTTCTAGCTGCTTGCCATTGCCACAACTTATTTCTTGATTATTTTATTTGAGACTGGATTTTCCAAATGGATAATTTGCTGTAAATAGTAATGCTTCAAAAGGGTAATGCTCCCCCCCCCCCCCCCTGCAACCGCCTTTTTTTTACCTTGAATTAACTTCAGTTTTAAAAAGGAATTTTTTCAGATGAAATGTTGAGTAAATTAGAAAAATTAAATAAAACACATTCAATTGATTTACATAAAATCTATTTAAATAAATTACACACCTATTTCAAATATTTTGACAAAAAAAGTAATTTATAATTCTGCAAGACAAAAATTTATGATACAACAATTAACAGATGATGCTATGACTAAACTTTTATTATCAAAAGCAATGTAATTAAAATTTAAGTTGAAATAATTAAACTGCAAAATTCGTTTTAAAAGGAGTGTCTCAAAGATTTTAAATATATAAATCTGAAAAGTTTTTTTTTTTTTTTTTTTACTTTAGAAAACAAAGGCCTTGTTAATGTTTTTAAATAGAAAAAAATATTAATCATAAATCATAAAATAGGGATTAGCTAGCCTAATTAGCTAGCCTAGGTCTAGAGCTAGCCAAATAGCCAAAAAGCTAACTGAAAGCACCTTTTGCCCCCAAAGCATTTAGTGGATTAGCCAAATAGCAACAGCCAAAAAATATATATATCATTTCCATTTTGTTGTTCCTGCCTTTTGTAAACCTGCTGCTGCTGCTGCGTGAAAAAAATCTCAAACTGCCTCTGTCCCGGCAACTCACTTCAAAATTTGTCTAGTCTTCTCTATGCAAGCATCTTACAAATAGTGTGAGGACATGATTTGCGTTAAACAAGTATTGAGGAAATTAAAAGAGTTTGTTTATATTTTGTTGATGATCCCAACTTAGGAAATGAAACCAAAATGGTTCATGAATGGAAGTTGTTCAGGCAGGTTCTGGCTACAAAGGGTAAAGAAATGAAACCAGCTGATTGTATTCTTTTTTCCATAAAAAAGGCATTACTGACATGTTTCCCTATGTGTGACTTCTTTGTATGAATTTGTAGCCACAATTCTGTTGCCTACAGCAGATTGTGAAAGGTGATTATGTCTCGTGAATATAACAAAAACTGACTTGAGAAATAGACTGATAATAAAAAATTTAAGTAACTTAATGGTGATTAATTTGGAAGGGGAAGTTTAAAAAGAATTTCTATTTAAAAAAGCATTTGATGTGTGATGTATGGCCAAATCGCGAAAGGTTATAATCTTACAGAGTGATGTACTGTTTGCATATTGCATAATTAAAAATAATACTCATCATGGGTGCAAGAAGTCCATCCAGGCCAAGATTGAAAACTTTTTAGAGTATTAGGAATAATCAAATGAAAATGGGTTAGAAAATTTCTATGTCTTGCATTATGGTTAAAAATTGATCTGTTACAACATGGCCTAACTTGATCTTTCTCCTTCCCTTATGAGGGGAAGGAGAAAGATAGAGTTACAGTAACCGCTGAGACAGTTACAGTAACCGCACAGAAAGGCCGTGGTTACAGTAACTGAAAGTAATAAAAAGTTCTTGATAAAAAAATTGCTATTATTTAAGTATATAAAGTAGAATTTACTATTAATCAAAAATCTCTCCAAGACTGAAATCAGTCCTGAGACTGAAGGTCTTGCACCCATGATACTCATTTATATAGAAATTTTGTATAAATAAAAGGTTTTTTTTCTTGGCTAAACCTATTTCTATTTGGCTAACAGTTATTGGCTGCAATTAGCCAAAAAGCTACAAATCTCTTTTTCCTAGATTAAACTCTATAAAATAAACCTACCCTATTTTTAATTTATCAGAACGTAAGTTTGAAAAATTAAAATACATTCAAAGTTAAAATTAAAAAATATTATAATAATCAGACTGATCAAATTTAAAAGTTACAATGAAGTAAAAATACCACAAACCCAATTATAAATTAAGGGTTTTTTTTTTTTCATATTGAAAAATTTATTGTAATACATGTACAATAAAGCATATGCAAAAATCATTTAATAAAAAAAAAAAATCCTTATTTTTGCCAAACAAAAATTGAAAAATCCAAAAATTGCTGTACGAATTCCAAATAAACTTTATTGAAAAAAAAAGACAAAATTTGCTAAATTGGGTAAAAAATAGATTGAATTTGGATTACTTTTGTGACTGCCTCATTTTCACTAGAAAAATAAGAAAATCAGGAGCAAAAATTTCAACATAAAATATAAAAATTCTGTACTATTTATGATGTATAATCTATGATTCTGCCAATCATTTTCTACAAAAAAATAACTGTCGCCGAACAATAAAATTTAATGCCAAAAAATGCATAATCGTTACACAATCGCGACTTTTGACCAATAAACATGGTTGAATGCCTTGCCCATGTATCCTGAATACGGAAAATTGTCGAGAAGGTTCCCTGTCAAATTTTTCAAAAAAACTAGATTGATTTCTCCATTTTGCAAAAAGACATTTGTCTATTTCTACAAACTTTTTTAGGCCCTCTCATTTTTTTCAGAATATCTTTCGAGAAAGTTAGACTGTAAAATTCTTGAAGATAACTATATTCCAATCAATCACTGTACTCTTTAAATCCAACTGTATTTTTTATCCACTTGATTGATATCAATTCAACTGAACAGCCATAAATAAATCTTAATGAAGTTACAAATGATTTTGGAACTATCAAACCATGTTTCTTTTTTAACAGATATTCACTTATCACAGTTTTTAACATTACAGCACCATTGTTTATACATTTGCATATATAGTCTCATATCATGCCGATTAATGCACACTTTTTTTTATGGCAGAATCCCATAATCTTGAAATAGTTTACTGCATCGAGCTCTGTAAATGGAAGATCCCAAATCTTTATCTATTTTTTTTAATACAAGAGAAAACAGAGAAACAACAGTTAACTTATATCCTACATTAGAAAAATTAAACTGGCTTATCCACAAAATAGATAAAAATGAAATATGTACATCACATGCTAGTGCTGCATTTTAAATCAAATGTAGAATCACACTTTTATATTATTGGCGTTAAACTCCATTGTTTGGCAACAAGTTTTTTTTTTGTTGTTTCATAGGAGGAGGTCAACAGGATAACAGACATATACCAGACAATATAATAAAAAAATTTAATATATGATGGCCGGGCACTTTGGGTGCTATCTTCGTCTATCCAGAACCAAATTTGCAAACATCTATGTGGGATAGATTTTACTGCTCATTGCCCACAGACATACATGTATGCAGACACTTCATTTTATGTGAATTCCAATTAATTTTTCTATTTTCCATTAGTGAAATTCGCCCGACAGCTAATGAGTAACGTACCTGTGGATTTTTCATTGCTAAACTAAGCATAAGCATTTAAACTGACAGAGTGAAAAAGCCGGGAATCAAACCCGGAACCCCAGAATAGCACACTGAGGCTCTACCACTGAGCTACATGGAATGATATCCCAACTCGGCATCTCTCACTTTTATATATGTCAGAAAGGCTACAATCGCAGCACAAGATAGAAACTGTCATCCAGAATACACAACCCTGTGGCATATTTTAGACTTTTTTTTTTCACTATAAGTCCAGCATAGACAACACATACAAGTGAATTCCAATTAAATTTTTCAATTAATTTTCCAGAGTTATGTGCTCTGGATGACAGTTTCCATCTTATGCTGTGATTTGTAGCCTTTCAGACATATTACAAAAGTGAGAAATGCCGAGATGGGAAATTGTTCCTTGTAGTTCAGCGGTAGAGCCTCAGAGCACTATTCTGGGGTGCAGGGTTAGATTCCCGGTTTGGGACATTTTTCACTTTTGGTTTAAATGCTTAGTTTAGCAATGAAAAATCCACTGGTATTTTACTTCCTTTTATTAATACTAGGCAATCCAACCTGGTTTAAAGATACTGATATTCTGCTCAGTGTACAAAACATGGGTAAAAATTATTTTTAATTGAAAACTAATAGATTTTTTACATTTAGTATATTTTCTTAGATTGCCCACACACAAGCTACACCTAAAGGCAATTTTGCTACTTTTGTATTAGCCACATGTCAGCAGTCAAACACGAAACATTTCACTATTTATAAAAACTTTTGTTGTTCTCATTATTTCAGTATTTAAGCATGTAGTTTAGTTACATATCTGTTAAATTAGTATTTTATTTATTTATTTGTGAAGTTTTAATTATGGAATATTACACGGAAACAAACAAATGCTGAACTATTTACATTGTTTAATTAATCTTCCATAATTGAGTTACATGCAGGTTTTAAAATATCCATACTTGAAAAAAAAATTTAAATAGGGTTTAATCTAGGAAAAAAAGATTTGTAGCTTTTTAGCTAATTACAGCTAATAACTTTTAGCCCAATGAAAATAGCTTTAGCCAAGAAAAAAATGTTTCATTTATGCAAAATTTCTAAATACAAGTATATTATTTTTAACTATATGTAAAAATTATTAATTCCTTGTTAATTCGTATTTTTTCTGCTATCCTTTGACGAAATTTGACAGTGCATTTTCCATGATCTATGACGAAATTTGCATTTTTCCCCAATCTCATGAAATTCTCATTTTTTGCGATCCTTTGACGAAATTTGCGAGTTTTTTTCGTGATTCTTTGACGAAATTTACATTTCTTCTGTGTTCTTTGACGATTTTTGCGTTTCTTTCGCAAACTTCTGATGAAACTTTCATTTTCCTGCGATTCTGTGATGAAATTTTCAGTTTTTTCCAGATTCATTGACAACTTTTGCATTTTTTCGTGATCTTTTGCCGAAATTTCCGGTTTATTTCCATGATTTTTTTATTGGAACTAGCATTTTTTTTCGCAATCTTTTGACAAAATTTGGATTTTTTTCACAATCTTTTGACGAAATACGTGTTTTTTTCACGATCTTTTGACGAAATGAACTTTTCTTCCACGATGCTTTGACGAAATACTTTTTTTTTTTTTTCACGATCCTTTGACAAAATAAGCTTTTTTGTCGCAATCCTTTGATAAAATATGCATTTTTTTTTTTTCCGCAATCCTTCGACGAAATTTGCGTTTTTTCCGCGATTAAAACGAAATTTACTGTTTTTTCGCGATTCTTTGTCGAATTTTGCTTTTTTTCTGCTATCTTTTGTTTTTTCTGACCATTTTTTATTGAAACACTAATTTTTTTCCATTATGTTTTATTGAAACTCTCGTTTTTTTTTTCGATTATCTATTGACAAAATATGCATTTCGTTTTCGCAATCGTTTGAGAAATTCACTTTTTTCCTGCGATCCTTTCGCGAAATTTGTGTTTTCTTTCTCGATTCTTTGAAGAAATTCGTGAACAATTGACAAAATTATTTTTTTTTCGGCGACCATTTGTTGAAATTCGCAATATCTTTTTTAATTTTCGGAAGCTAAAGCCTTAAATTTTCAGAAAATTCGGAACAGTATCATCCCCGTGATATAGCATGTTTCCTTTGGCTGTCGCTATTTGGCAAATGAACTAAATGCTTTTGGGGCAAAAAGTGCTTTCCGTTAGCTTTTTGGCGATTTGGCTAGCGCTAGATTAAACGCTAATAAAAAATCAATAAATTGGGATACAGTTTTCAAACACATTAAATTTGAGAGTACATTTTTGCTTTCTATTTGACGGTGTAAAAATTAAAATTGTGAGATGCTTAGAAGTTTCAAAATTACATTCATAATGAAATTTATTTGTTGGTCAGTTCGTTGCCACCATCAAAATGACATCAGCGTTACTCATACACATATTTTTGCTTTATAATATAGAGACTAACAGCCCCATATCTGCCAAAGAAAATTTAGTTTGGACCTAGTCCCAGACTAAAGAGAGAAAATCGGTCAAAGACAGGCTACTCATGGTTTGAAGTTGCAGAAGAAAAGAAAAAACTGAAAATTTTGATTGTACCCTATAAATTGTTAAAACAACAATCACAAAAAAAAGACTTCTGTTAATATGCAGCATCGTATAAATAACTTATTTTGTTAAACTGCATAATTGTAAAATAACTTTATAAAAAAAATACTTTAACATATCTTTGTAGCAAAGAAACTAACTGGAAATTTAGACTGTGCCAAAATAAATTAATTCATTAAAATCTCAGTCATTAAAACAAAGAATTTAAAACATATGTCATAACAACAATGAACACTTAAAATTTTCTCCACAAAAATATAAAATAATCCAGCATAAGCAGCATTAAGCTCTTTCAAAATTGTGTCTGTTCAACCATTTTCTGACACAGGACTTTGGGAAAGTTTTCTTTCTTCATTTATCAGATGCGGCAAAAGCTTGCCATAAACCGACTTCTATTGATTTTTTAATTAAAAAGTTCATGGGAAGAAATATTTCATTTTTTTTTTTAAATTCTTGTTTTTTAAATGATTCTGGAAAGTTTTCACCATACAGAGATATCAAATTTATCTTTGGATGACAAAGATTAGGTACAGAGACCAATTGATAAAGAAAAATGTTTTTTTTTTGTAAAATTTAATAATGGTTGTACGAACACCGAATAAAGTTTATTGAAAAGAGATTTAATTTATTACGAATTTACTATATTAGACTAAAAGATTGAAACTGGAATCCCTTAACTAATTTTAAAAAATCTGAGGCTGAGGTGCACTTAGAATTGACTATCTATCCAGAATCAAATTTCCAGGTCTCTAAGTGTGATAAGATTTCCCTAGCTAACCTGGCACACACAGACATTTTTCTTTTATTAGTATAGATTTGGGAGTTTTATGTGACAATTTTTAAGGGCATATTTTTATCCCCTTTTAATGAGCATTGACATGACTATAAAAATGCTAATAGTACTGTTGTCTCAACATTGAGTATGACAGCAAATATAAAAGTTGTTCATTTCTGTACAACAAACTGAAAAAAAAAATTATTTTCTTTAGCACGTTACATCTCATTAATCCAATCAAAGAAAAGTATTTTGAAGTGTTATTTCTAAGAGCAATATATATAATGGATAATTTTGTTTTTAGTGTCATTTTTTCCCCTAACAATTGCAATCTTACTTTGCATTTATACATAAATAAATCAGAATTAAAATTGGTTGGCAAATTACTTTGCCCGATTGAACTGAGAAAAACTTGTGATAGAAAGAATCTTCTGTATGACAAACAGAGCCAATTGAATTAATTTTGGTGTTAAGGTATTTTTATCATTTGTAAAAAGAAAAAAAACTATTTAGAGAAATGCCTTATTAATTCTTTTAGACATGGCCAGTTAGCCTCTATATTGTACAGTAGAAGATCTTTATAATGCAAACGTAAAAACGTGAGGTTGTGTGTTACATAGAATTTTGTGTTAGATAGATTACATTTCATCATTAAACATACCTTGTAAACATGACCAAATATCTCTGTAACACATCAAAATATAGTATAGTCTATATATATATTTGTCTTACGTGGCGCGAAAATAGGGCTGAATTTGTAATGTATGGTTTGGCAACAACTGTAGTTTCCAGAGCTCAGACCAATGAACAGACTAGATTGTGTTAGATCAGCTCCGCCTTTGTCCAATATGGCGGTCAGTGTGAAAGCAGTGAAACCATAAAATGAAACTCAAACTAGCAATTATTAAAAATAAAATTACATGTATGTAATCCAAAGCGTCCGAGATGATTCCTCATTTTAATTATGAGCAATATCGTTAATTTCAAATGAATTCTCAACTCTTATTTAGAATTCATTTACAAATTTCAATCACTCAAAAGACGGAGAAAAAAAAAATTAACTGTCTAGATATCCCCTGCCGCCATCTGTTGGTGTATTGATGAAGTAAAAAATAATTCATTTTGTAAAAATCTGTAATCAGTTAGAACAATAAAATGTCGAACGAAATTTAAACAATGACAAACTATCTTCCTATCGCGTAGTTTTTTTTTTCTAATGAATTTAAGTCATGCTGTACAAAAGATCCTTTTTTCATAGTATTTAAATGATTTATATGCCCATTGGTAGCACCAAATAAATGCATTTTCAGTTGTGTTTTCAACGGAGACTTACTTTTTGACATTAACGAACCGGTTGGCAAACGTTAGCGAGTAGGGGGCTGAGCCCCCTAGTATCTTTATATTGCTGTCCTTGGACCAAGAGCTGTGCATATTATAATATTTTACATAATATAGATCATTTCACACATTGTTAAATTTACTTTATAAACATGTTCGAAATATGTCTGGACCAAATCATTCATTATAATACTCATTTAAAAACATTTTTATTGTTATATCAATTTTTTCATTAAAAACCTCTGAATTAAGGTGATAACAATGAACAAATGTATAAAATTTAATCCTCTAGAGATTACCAATTTTTTTACAATGTGGAATGCAGGTACTTAACTGTAAAATTCATTGTTTACATCTGATACATTGTATGTTAATATAGAGAATTGCATTATATAGAATTGAGTTATAAAAATCTTCTACTGTTATATCTTTTTTAATAAGCTTCCAAAGTAATTTCTTTTTTCATTAAATGGAATTAAAATTTCCAAAAACAAAGACAATTACTTAAATAACGTGTAGCTTCCTAAAAAAAAATATATATATATTTTCAAATTTTTAACATTACCTCATCAACTTGGGCTTGTGTCTGCTGCAACCTTTTAGATGCTGCTGTCGCCTGTGGCTTAGGAGCAGGTTGCGCTGGTGCTTCACCACCTTCAGTAGTCGACCTTTTAACAAAACATGAAACTTTTATTATAATAAAACAAAAAAAAATATATATTAATATTAATATTAATTACATTTCAAAAAAAGACTTTTACATGAATTATATTAAACATTATGAGTTAGCAATACTAATTTCTATTGATTATAGCAACACTAGTTTCCATTGTAACACATTTTTAATAAAAGAAAAACAACTTTTAATTTACATAAGCAATATATACTAATTAGAGTTCAACTTAGAGCCCATACCCTACGGCAACTTATTTTTATTTTTTCAAAAACGTTTTGAATATTTTGGTAATAAGATCTAAATTTATGATTCTGTGATTGATTTTTGTATAAAGACTGTTTAAATATATTACTTATAGAAGATCAGAAACAATTTGTTTAGCAAATTATAATGTTTTTTTTTTAATTAATTTAATTTTTTCTTTATAAGAAGGGTTCATAAGACCAGCCTGATTTTGATACAGTGTATGTTTTATTCTTTTTGTTCAAACATTAATATATATAAAAATCAGGCTTGTGTTATGAATTCGTTTCATAATAAAAAATTAAACTGATTTTTAAAAATTTTGTGAAGAAAATTAATTTGAATAACTTTTTTTTATTTTGATCTTGAAATACAAAGAGTAAGTTTATCTTAGACAATCCATTTTAAATAAATTACAGAAAAAAACTTTAGAAATAATCACATTAAGAAATAAAACTTTGAAGAAAATCTTCGTTTATTTTTTTAAATGGTATTTTTTAATTAGGCTAAGACACCATCTTACAAGCTAACCCATAAGACAAATTGATTTGAATTTTAATATTTCAAACTTAGGTGGAAAAACAAACAGGAGCTGCTACAGGGTGGCTACTAAATACTGTTACACTCCAAAAAATAATTAATTTTAATCGTTTGGTAAAACAATTTATTTCTATATTTCAGTCTTTGGCAAATTTCTATGACAACAAATGCAGACGATTTTTGTATAAAGCAAATATTTTAAATTATTTTAAAGATGGAAGCCAAAAGAAAGATGATTAAACAGCTCTTTGATCACAGATTTTCTGCAGGTAAAATCTTTCAGCAATTAAAATGCCTTGATTATAATAGAACATTTATATATAGAACTATAAATCAATTATTGGATACTAATAGCTGTAAAGATCAACCTAGCTTTGGTCGTCCACGCTCAGTTTGCACAAAAGAATTCTTGAAATGATATGAAGAAACCCACAACATTCTGCAGATAAAATGGCTGCAAAAGAGAACATGAGTCACAGAACTATGCAATTTATTATAAATGAAGACCTAGGTTTTCGCACTTATCGCAACAGAAAAGTTCAAGGTTTGCTGCTGCACAAAGAATAAAAATATTACAAAGATGCAAGAAATTGCTGAAGTGGCATGGTAAGAATAATATTTTCTGATGAGAAGCTATTTTGCACTGAACAGTGTTATAAATAATGCTAAAAATAATGTCGTATATTCAGCAAGCTTCGAGGATATACCTGAAAACCTTCGAACTGTTAAACGCTTTCAGGACAAGAATTCTGTTATGGTTTGGATTACAGTGTCAAACAATGGAAAATTGTCTTTGAAATTCATCCATCATAAAAGGAATAAAAATCAATGTGGAATATTACAAGCAGGACATATTGGCTACACATTTACTGCCACATGCTGACAGGTTGTATCCCAAAAAGAATTAGATATTTTAGCAAGATTCTGCACCTTCGCAACGATCTAAATCAACACAGGCTTGGCTCCATGGCAATTGTCTGAACTTATCAGGGTTATGCAGGAATATTGGCCACCTTCTTCACCGGATCTAAATCCTTCAGATTATTTCATCTTGGGGATTTTATAGGCTAAAGTAAATAGCAAACAACACAGAAGTTTGTACTCTCTCAAAGCTTCCATATTGCGTTAATGGGACTGATTACCTCTTAAAATGATTTGTGCCGTAGTCAGACAATGGCATAAGATATTGTTTTTGGTAATCGATAAAAATGGCGATTGATTCGAGTAAAATTATTTCCAGCTAAACTTTCATCATATATTAGTGTATTTATCATTTTCTATTTTATCTTTGTAAAATAAAATGACTGAATACAGTCGAGTCTCTCTATAACGAAACTCCATACATCGAATTTCTCTATATAACGAATTTTTAGTAGGAACGGTCCCCTTTTCCCATGATCTCATTAAAAACAGTCTCAATATAGCAAATTATCTATCTCCATATAACGAATTTTTTTCCATAAAATGTTCTTTATTGCGGAACTTTATAAAGCTTGGAGATTTGATGTAACTGAAAAAACAATCTACAATTGCTTCAAAAAGACCGGGTTTTCTGAACTGGAGAATAATGCAGGTTCTGAGGACGAGCAAGATGTGGCTTTAGCAGACTTAAAAGAGCAATGGAAATTAATTAAGAAACGTGGAAAGGTCAAAGAAAATGTTACTCTCTCAGATTTTTTGGAAGTGGATGACAATCTCACTATTGCGGAGTATCCTACTGAACTGACAATGATATTTTAAGCAGCATTATGAACGATGATGGTGAGAGTGACAATGAGCATGAAAACGAAAACATACTACAAGAGAAAAAACCATGACGCAGTGAAATGTTGAGTTCTTTTGATCTTAGAAGGCAAGGACTTCAAATGGAGGAAAATGTTCCCGATACAATTTTTCATTCCTTGCGAAAGCGTGAACATTTTTTCGAGAGTGTAACAATTTTGAAATCAAAAAAGCGAAAAATTACTGAGATTTCTTCGTCTAAAATTACTGTAAGTTTTCCTTATGTGATTTTTATTATGCTTTCAAATAAATGTCTGTTCTCTTTTTTTAAACTATTTAAATACGTAATTAAAAAATACAATATTAGGTTAATATTTATAGTTAAACATTTCAAATTCTTAATTTAACACTTCAAAAATAATTTTTGTTCAAAATTTACACATTAAATAGGAATTTTTACTCATTCTCTATATAACGAATTTCTCTATATAACAAATTTTTTACTGGAACAATGGATTTCGTTATATAGAGACTCGACTGTATTTGTAACAGTATTTAATAGCCACCCTGTACTACAACAAAAAGGTAAATTTTAAACTCATTAGCTAAAAGAGAAAAAAAACAACAATTTTAAAAGAGCAATCCTTTTAAAACTATATCTCTAGATACGCAATCGAGCACACGTCATTGAATAACATAATAAACCACGCCTTACACAAAAGGTTTACATGGGCCCAGACCGGGCCAATATTCAATCACGAAACTCTGTCTGCAGGCTCAGGCAAGGCCCCGTTTTCATTCTTTTCAAGCCAGGTCCGGATCAGATATGTTTTCCAGGCCGAGACAGTCCTGGACTTCATTCTTCTTAGAAGTCTGCATGGGTCAAAATTTAAAGGCACAGTCCTGATTTGGGAGAAGCACCCAACACTGCTCTGGTCTTACCTAGACGAGTGGCCTCCCTTAGGCATTCAAACCCAGTCTCGACCCAGCCATATGAATATCATTATTCGCCTGTCCCATGCATAAACAAGAACGAAAAATCATGCGTCAAGCATAGATTATGTAACACTTTCCAATGCTTCCAAAATAATTTTACAAATCATACCGTTTAATAAGCTAAAAGATAACATCTAAGTAATCCGAATACTTTTCATCACCCTGTATAGGATCTATAGATTTGTATATATACTACATAGGATGCTAAATTTTAGTTCAGTTAGGAAACGCCTAGCACAGTTTAAAATTCTCCGTCTGGAGTTAAATAATACGGAAATGTGTTCGCGAACTTTTGTGCTTCCCTGTATAGGCTATACAGAATTTATACACCACGTAATAGACAAAAAGAAAGTTAAAATTAAAATCGCATTCAGTAACTTAAAACGCACTTCCAGGAATTATTGTTAACATACAGTAGAGAATTCTTTTGTGTGTCCCTGTAAATGAACGATGACTGCTATACACACAATATTCTGTAGTAAGCCTCTTGTAATGCACCTTATATAAATTTCAATGTGTTTAAAATAGGGAAACATTATTTAAATAACCCGCAGACGATTTTTCTCCATAGACGTAATGTAACGGAATTCTTTTGACTGTCCCTGTAAAGTAACTAAGTGCTATGCACAAACTATTCCATATTAAGTTTCTTCTAATGCACCTTAGTGATATATATAAATTTCAATGCGTTTAAAATAGTGAAACATTATTTAAATAAACCTCAAGTGATTTTTCCCCATAGACCGCAATGTAATGGAATTCTTTTGAGTGTCCCTGTAAAAAAAGTATAAGTGCTACACACTCCCGTTGAAATAGGGAACATGCTATAGATAACGACTATAACATATAAAAATTGCAGAGCAATCCGAGAATATTTGCGGGAGTTAGAGCACGGACAGACGGCCAGACAAACCGAAGTCATAAACACTTTTCAACTAGGTTGGAAAGTGTTAAAAAGAAAAATAATTACATTTTTTAGAATTGTTATTTACAGCATACAATAATGCAGTTATTATTTTCCTTATATACTATCTATAATCTACTCTGACTGAAATAAATACCATAAAACCATCAAGGTATGTTTAGTTCAATCTGTTGCAATTCAACGGAAAGTGTTTAATTCAGGAGGTGGACATTCCCCCCCCCCCCCCTGAATTAAACAGCTATATTTATATTAACAGTTATAAACAATTAAAATTTCAGAGAGTTTAGACAATGTAAACTATTTTTTTGTTATGTTAAAAGACCAAAACCCGCGAAAGAAAAAAAAAATGAAAAGAAAACATTTCTTTTACAACTACATAACAATATTTTTTCATGAAATTATTACATGGGCAAAACTGTTATATTTATAACCGTTAACAATTTCAAAGAGTTTGGGCAACAAGAACTTTCTGAAAAATGACCCTACGTGAAAAAATAAGAAAACTTCTTACTCGAGCACTTTTATCACTAAATATCAATATTTTTTCGAGAATTTATATTTTAAAAATATAATTTTATATAAAATCAGGTTAAAAATATAAAATCATACAAACTTGAAGTTTGTTTAAATTTAATATCATGGGCCTAGGCAAGTCAGCTAGTAATAAAACAAGTAATATAAAAACTTTTTTTTAAAAGTCAAATAGAAATTTTTTTCCAGCGATCTACACACTTCGCCACTGACGGTATTTATTCCTAAATTTATATCCTGCTAAATATCTTACATAAGAGAAATTTTTGAAATGTATTAAAAATTAAATAAAAAATAAATAGCTAAAATACCAAAAATTAGTAGCTTGAAAAGTATTTCTCACAAAATTGTTAGACAAACTGCGTTAGAAAGTTTAAAAAATTGTATTTTTCTTGATATAAATTTTAAATCTAATGATTATGCCGTTTTTCAAATATTGAATTTAAAAAATTACCAAACTTCACAATAAAGTGCCATAGCGATGTTACAGTTAACGATAACACAGTTTTTTTCAAATATTAATTAATTAAATTTTATTATTTAATTTTAGTTTTATACTTCATTTCGGTTCAAAAGTATAGACTCACTCCACATTTATAGTCTCCTTCGCCCGCAAGCCACCTGATCTTCGTCCGTGAACAGCCCCATTATCTTTTTACGTGTGAAGGTGAGACTATAAATATGGAGAGAGTCCATACTTTTGAACAGAAATGAAATATAAAATTAAAATTTAATTTAATTAATGAATTAATATTTGAAAAAACTGTATTAACATCAAGTGTCATCCAGTACAAGTTTAAAAAAATTTATTTGAACTTGATAGGATGAATAGAAAATATTGCATCTACCCCGGTACATCTGTTCTGATTTTTTTTTTTTTTCTAAAGGCAGCAAGACTGAATATATCAATCTACAATTTTTTTTTTTTTTTTTTTACATTGATTACGTTGTTTACATTATGCTGAATTAGCTAGTTTTAGGTGAAAAATCTCTAAATAGTTTTCATTTTTACATATTTTTAGAGGTAACTGATACTTATTAATTTTAAAAGGGTGGGGACACTACTATTTAGAGAACAGCAGCAAATTACTCCTTGCCTGGATGCCCAAAATTTTAGATACACCACTGTCTCGAGGTACAACTAAAGGTGAATTTCACTATTTTAAAAAATCGCTGGGTGCATTTTGCCAATTTTAAAAAGAGAAAGGCACTGCCCACTTAAAAATGGGCCTAAAGAGAGCACTACTTGTTAATTTGCTTATATTAAAATAATTTCAAATTTGTTAATATTTAAGTATTAACAATATATACTACTATCATAAGTTTAGTAATAAAATTCCCTTGGTAATGTAAAAAAAAAAATACTATTTAATCAGAGTTTCCCCCAAACAGTTTCAGAAGGGTGCTGCACCCTGCCTGCCCTTTTGGTCTACAAAATTGTACCCTTCTTGCCCCTCATAAAAAGAATTAGCACCCTTCTTGCCCCCTCCAGTAAAATAATTAGCACCCTTCTTGCCCCCTCCAGTAAAAAAAGTGCCCTTTCTCCTTTTTGCATTAAAAAATTTGCTTTCATAGTAAAAATTGACTCAATGTTGCCTTGACTTTTAAATATCAAAAGGGGCTTTAAAAACCAAACGAATACCTTTTAACAATTAAAAAAAGTGCCCTTAAGAATCTGAAAAGTGCCCTCAAGAATCAAAAAAAGTGTCCTTAAGAATGAAAAAGCGCCCTTTTTTCCACTAGCAGCACCCTGCCCTTTTTTAAACCAGGGGCAAACTCTGATTTAACTCTAAAAAACCTCAAAACATCCAATTAAATCCCCCTGGGGTTTGTTTTTTTTCTGTGTGTGTGTGCTGCATAATTATCTCTTATTATGTAAAGTAATAATAAGGATAATATTGCATATTACTTCTTTTATCCTTTTTAAGATAAAAGGTGGTTTTAGTTTTTAAAAAAAATTAATGAATAAAACTGTTAAAAAAAATTGAAGTAATATTAATTTTAAACAGAAACGTAGTATATCATATATAAAGATCAACGTGATAAATGAGAAAAGTGAATTACGATTTCATACAAAAAGGCGATAAAAAGAATTAGCTTTTATCATGCCACCAAAGTCTAACTCAAGTTATAAGCAATCAATGAATCTAGAAACAGAAACTAACTATAGTACAAGTAATAAAATCGCATATGCGATCAATTAAGAACGAACCAAACATAGGGAAGAGAAATATAAAAAATACAATATAAAAACAAAGCAAATGAGAACTCCCCGTTAATGAGTAATGAAGCGCATTCAGTATGAATCAAATTAATTTTCTATGACTCATATTTTCAGACCGTGAGCCCATCATAATCAAAACAGATTTTGATAAATATAATATAAAATAAATTTATCCCTCCCAAAGAAAGAAAGAAAGCTTAGATGAAATACTTGAAGTATATATAAAAACATAATAAAAATAAGAAGATTTAAAATTATTAAACAAGATAATAAATAAACAGCGACTGCGCAAACTTTAATTTTTGTGCTAAAACTCCTTTTTCTTAACTTTCTTACATTAAATATAATGCCCTTTACTGAGAAATGAGTGATCAATACAATAATGTGCAATCAATCTCAATATCCAAAATAAGATCAAGAGGGCTTAACATTAAAGAAGTGATTTTCCGGGTATCCATTTTTACAAGAATTTATTTTCAATATAATCATGCAAAAAGAAAACTCACAAAATAACTTTCCATACAGTAATACTTACATTTTGATGGATCAAATTTGAAACCCAACAAACTAACAAATATAAAATTCGATCGTCACAGCAGAAACAAAACCTATGGCGGTCAACGTCGCCCACTAAATTAATTAAATGGACGATTTAAATGTTGCCATTTGTCAAGGTTGAAAAATATTTTGCACTTTATTATACAACAATTCTTATTAATAGTTTGTTTTTGAATATTTAACGAAATTATATAATTCTTAATTGTTTTTCTTAGTTCAAATTTTTTGAAATAGTTTTTAAATCATGCGTTATATAATAGTTATATAAACATATAACGTCATGACAGTTTAACTTTTTACCGTGACTGAAGGGTTTTGTTTATCATCTCATGTGTTCGGAGTTCGGTCACGAAGTCTTGAGTTTTGACAAATGTTTTTTTACTTTTCTTAGTTGAACGATGTCGTCTAGATCTAGAGGATTGTCAGAGACAAATAAATTAAAAAGCAATCTAGAGGAACAGCTAGACAGATTAATGGCACAGCTTGCCGATTTGGAAGAGTGCAAGTACGTTATTAAAAAAATTACTATTTTATTATTTTTCTATGTTTATCGTATTTATGGGTTTCATCTGATGAAAATATAATAAAAGCTCATAGACATAGTAATCATAAATCTTTTGTTTAGTTTTTGTCTAATCCTTATGCCGTATTTGTTATTTAAATATATATTTATTTACGTTTAAGATAAATCAATTTAAAAGCAAATGAATATTTCTCTTTTAATCTGAGATATATACATCATATATAGGGTAAACGTACCAATAATAGTCATCCTTAAATAGTTTCTAGAAAACTTGTTTTTTTTTAATTAATAGTTATAATTATATTACAGGTTTTTAAATATTATATTAATTTTAATATGTCAACAATATTTAACAAATCTCAGAGTCATATTTCCCATTGTTAATCAAAATTTAATTGTATTTCAGAAATAAATCCATACACCCAAGCAGGGGTGCCATTTCAGAACTTTCTTGGGGGTGGGGGGCAGGCAAAGTTTTTTTTAAGGTAGTGGCGTACATAGCCAAGGGTGGAGTTCGGGGGGCTGCACCTCCCCGCAACCTCTCCGAACGAGAAATGTTTACTGAATCATATATACAGAAACAGCTATACTTCTAATACGGAATCTCAAGTGACCTCTGAAAAATTCCGTTTTAGGCAGGTTTTCGTCTTAGCAAGTAGAATTTTAAAATATTATGAAAGTTTTCAGTTATAGACAGGTACAGTTTTTTTTTTCAGGTATTCTTTAAGACTGTTAAAACTTCCTTTCTATAAAGCACTTCTGAAGAGCATAGGTGTATCACAGTGAAATGTGTCTAAGCGAAACCTGTCTATAACATAATTCTTTCTCAAACGGGCAAAAAAAATCAAGTTTCGACGAAAAAAACGCCATACAATTATACTTGCTAAGATGGAGACCTGTCTAAAATGGAGCTTTTTTACAGTCCTTTTCAACTCCTTCTTTGCAGATTTTACTGCAGGGGCGCCATTTCATGAGTTTCTTGGGGAGGGACAAAGATTTTTTTTTTAGAGACAGTGGTTGAAATATCGTGCAGAATTGCCCAAATCGTGCACAAAATAGAAATAGGCTCCCCACAATAAAAAATGCAGTGTGAGATTTTGCCTTCTTATCTTAACTTCTTTCACAAACATGTGATTTTTCAGCAAATATATTTTTAATTTTAGTGGTAGTCCGCGAATTTTTCTTCTCTTTTTTACGCAAAAGCAATTTGTCAACCGATCGCGGTAAACATCGCAAATTTTACGAATTGGAATTAGAAAAAATAGTTAATTTGGTGAAATTGCTCACAGAAAAAATCGTTAATTTTTTCAAACGACCGTGGAAAAATATTGCGAATTTCGCCAAAGATCACTGAAACACATAGAGATTTTCATCAATCGGACACGTAAAAAAATCGCGAATTTAGTATAACTATTGCGGAAAAATATCGTGAAATTCGTCAAAATATTGAACAACCACAAAAAAAAAAGAAAAAAAAATGAATTTAGTCAAACAATTGCACATAAAAAAATCTACTTTTGTCAGTCGGTTGCGGAAAAAGACTCTCGAATTTCAATAAACGCTCGTAGAAAAGAGTCACGAATTTCGTCAAAAGATGGCGAAAACAAATGCCGAATTTCGTCAATCGGTTGAAAAAAAAATGTCGCGAATTTAGACAAACGGTCGAAAAAATCAATTCCGTCAATGATTCACAAAAAATAGCGAATTTTGGAAAATTATCACAAAAAAAGAAAAAAAATGAGACAATCACGAAAAAAAGTCGTGAAATTCAATCAGTCACAAGATAATCAGCACACGAACACCATCAAGAAGTTACGAAATTTGCAAATGTTGTAATCCATAAGTATAAGAAAATTTTCATTAATGATTTTCTGTCAGTAAAAATTTTCCGCAATCATTTTCTGCCTTCCTCTTCAGACTATGATCTAAATTCCATACAATTCAGAAATCTGCAAAACCCTTGGTCTCAGGTCCCTTGCTCCTGCATTGGGTGGGGCAACACGACCCAATCTGCATTACGGATCGAGCCGGGTTGACGTGGCTTATTTTCGTTGCAGGTTAGGTTGACTTGGAACATTTTACTACATTTGGGATATATGTGTCCCAGTGGACTATTTTTTATTCTATTAGTACGACTTTTTTAAATCTGTCATACACTTATATTAGGATATGTTCTAGAGAAATCTGTCACAAGGAATTTTTTTGGAAATTGTAGAACGATTGAATGCAAAATTAGTAGTTAATCCTGGCCCATTATCAAAGGGTTAATTGTTTCGGGTTCAAGTTGTGCGTTTTCACCATTTTGAGTCGGGTTCGTGTTGCCCGAGTTTTCAAAGAAATCCTACATATTTTCAGATGAAAAAAAAATATTTTTTTCTACATAAAAGATAAAATTGTTATTAGAGATATAATTGTAGTCTACTTTTTCAAATCATATTGAAATATGGATTAATTTTCTTTCATTTCGGGTGGGGTTGCAGTCAATGAAAAATTTTTGGACGTTTCCGGGATTATGGGAAATTACTGTCCTGCATCGGCTACCCGAAATTCATTTCGTTTTGGGTTTGGTTGATTCAATTTTTTGTTGTTGTTGTTGCGGGTTGAGTAAACTTTATACGCTTCGGGTTATGCTTTGACTCTTTCGAATCGGGTTCGAAATAAACCGATTATACAAAAGAAGGTTCTGAATAATTTTCAAATGAAAAAACAATAGTATATATAAATATTAATGGGTGTGTATATGTTATTTTTTGTACATAAGCGGTAAACTTGTAGATTACTTTTCCATAAATGTATTAAGATATAGACATTCATTTTCTTTCACTTTGGGTTCAGGTATGAATATTTCAGATTTGGCTTGAAGTCTGTTGGGTTAAAGTCAGGATTCGTGTTGGTTACAACCAAATCTGGAGAGGACTCTAGCTATAGACTCTGCTAAATACTTCATCTTTTTCATCACTCTGTAAGTTTGTTTCAAAATTTTAGGAAGATGTGAATTTCTAACCTCTGAAAATAATCACTCACTCAAGACACTGTTCTCTGTTGCATTTAAAAACTTCCTTGCTGAATCACAAGGAGCAGAAAAGTTATTCTTGCTGGGTTTGCCACCATTTGAATAGATTTATTTATTTTACTTAGTTCCTTTCTGACAATTATGTTTATTTGTCAGGAAGGTACTAAAATGACTGTATATATAACTGTAAAATTTTTTATCTAATTCCTTCACAATTTCTTTTCTGTTTTAAAATATTTGTTTCTGAATATTAAATATGTGCTTTTATTTTAATTTATCATAGAAAGTATGAAATTTAAAGTTTTATTCATTAAACAAATTTTAAGACTAGCCTCTTAAGTAATAACTCAAAACATAGAATTTTTAATTGTAAAATTTATTTGTAAAAAGGTTTTGTTCATCAAAATAGAAGTAATTGTGTTAAATATTGTGTGAAATTGTTTTAAAATTTAATTTTTTAATATTTTAAAACTCTGAAATTTTAAAATTCGGCCAGTCAAATATTCGATTTACCTATTTGCTGAATATTTGGTTTTCCTATTTGCCGAATATTCAGTATTCAGCCAAACTCCATTTGGTGCATCCCTAAAATATACCTAAATCAGTGTTGAATTCAGACATTTTTCTCCAGGAGGGATTTAGTGTCTGGGGCTCTACTGTCTTCGACAGCATAGTACACTCTTGAATTTGTATGATATTATATTTTTAAACAAAAATCTATCCAAATGACTCGAGTTGGAATCTCCACTTGCTTCAACATTGTGCACACGGCCATGCTATGCACTCTTTGGTCTAATTTTGCAATTGACCCTCGAATTTCTATGATTTTATATTTTTGAATGAAAATCTATTGAAACGAACACAAAGTTGACCCCCCATCCCCTGCCTTAGGCAATATGCACCTGATCATGCTATGCATCCTTCAGTCTGTTTTTTTTTTTAAATCAACCTCTCCTTTATATGATTCAATATTTTTAACACAGTAAAAAAAAAAAAAAAAACTCAATCTCTTGCCATCATTTAAAATTCAGAATGTTATCTCTGAGTGTTGAAAATGGACAAATGAAAAACCCTGGCCAGAGCCATCCTTAGGAGTGTACGACAGGTATGGTCGCACAGGGCTTCACACCTAATAAAGAAATCGCACCTGGAAAAAAAAAAAAAAGATGTTTTTTCTTTAATAAAATGATATTTTAAATGGATAGCATCATTCATTTAGCAATCCACTTTATTTCACATGATTGTGTGTTTTAGTTGTTAAACTTAACCCCGAATAAGTATATAAAAGTAAAAATAGTTTTTTTAAAAAACATCCTTTTAAAACATTCAATGTTTATATTAGAAATCATGCCAAATTTCATGACTGCAAACTGCAATTCAAGTTCTGAAAAATTCTGTGTCAGTATGTTTTATTTAACATGGACCCCAGCTTTGATTTATGCTTGGTGGCACTAGGGAATTTATTCTTTTTTAATTTCATTTTGCTCTTTCTTTTTTAGGATATGGCAACAGTGAAAAAATTTTATTTAAACTATTTACACTAAAATTAATTAACTTTATTATGCATAAAATATTTTAGAACTCATTTTCGAAGAAGAAATTTATATGGAACAGACAATAATAAAATTGAGTTTCTTAAGGCCGAATTCTCCAGTCGCACTTTTAAATCAACTGTCGCATATTTAGAGAAAAACGAATCACAAACTGAAATAAATTGTGTCCCATTTGAAGAAATATCTGTGCATTTACTTGATGCTTCCTCCATGAACTTTTCTGCATTTGGCTTGTTAAAGCAAGTGTTGAGAAAGCACCATTCAGGAATATTGGAAAGGCGCCCAAAGAGCTGTGTGTGAAATTTCACATAACTGGTAATAAAAAATTCAAAATCATGGAAATTTAAACTATTTATATGGGATTTCTTAATTCTTTTCTCAAGATATAACCATAATTTAATTAATATTAAAGTATTAATTGATAAAGCATAGTTTAAAAAAAATAGTTGTTACATGTTTATGTTTTATTTATATTTTATTTTCTACTTTTTGGGGTTTAAAATGTTTTATTGTTGCAGTTTCACAGCCACTTGGCCTATTTTAGCGAGCATTGTTTGGCACATAATTAACTTCACCATTGTCGTAGCTTGAATACAGTTGTAACCATAAAGAATATTGGCAATTTATCATGTTTGCCTGGCTAATGGGAAAATGCTCTAAAATTAATTTATAATTAAGTTCTAAAGATATTAGAATTTTGTATTGTCATCAGAAACTCGCCTGTGTACAGAGTTTTTATAATTTCAACATATCAGGAAGTGAGTGAAAAATCAATTACAAAATTCCATCTTTACATACATAAACAAAGTTAAATTACAAAGAGTGTAAAAAGAAAATTGATTCTGCTCTTTTCTGAGCTTGTGATACAGAAGGTCATTCACACATTATGGAAATGATTTCCACAGTTAATTTTTACACATAAGGGTCATATTTTTTGCAATTATTTGATTTTATTGAACAGTCTTCACTCTTGGTTCTGGTTTAAAATTTCCATGATTTTGAATTTTTTTACTACAGTTATGTGAATTTTCTCACACAGCTCTTTGAGCGACTTTCCGAAATCTTTTCATTGTTCATGAATGGTGTCTTCCTAACACTTGCTATAACAAGTCAAATGCAGAAAAGTTCATAGAGGAAGCGTCAGATGAATTTACAGATATTTTTTCAAATGGGACACAATTTATTTCAGCTTGTGATTCATTTTTCTTTAAATATGTGATAGTTGATTTGAAAGTGTGACTGGAGAATTCGGCCTTAAGAAACTCAATTTTACTGATGTCTGTTCCAAATAAAACTGGAATTTTTTTTTTCTTTGAAAATGAGTTCTAAAATATTTTGCGCACAATAAAGTTAGATATAGCCAATGTTGTATAGTATTTGCTGCTGCATAATCCGCGGATTATACAAAGTTTTTTTTTTACTTTGACTTGGAATAAAGCTCTTGCGGATTATACGCAGGAAAATACAGTAATTTATTTTAGCTTACTTCATATTATTTTAATTTAATTTACCTTCATAATAAAATCTAGCAACAATCATGAACGTCTTCAGAAACTTTTCTCTATATTCAAGAATCCATTTTGAAGTTTTTTCTTCCAATTTGTTGATAAAGAAATGCACTGTTTTATTAAAGCTATTTAAATAAAGCCATGTTTCATCTAGTGATACCATAAATTTCCCTTTAGCACTAGACAAGTGTTTGTTAAACATACAAGGTCCAGTTGCCTTGGCATTAATTTTCTTATTGTTCAAAAATAGCCCAGTTTGCCTCAACTTCAAATACTCTATTGCCCTGGTAAAAAAATATTATGAACCAGAAGGTAAAATGTAGATAAAACATGTTAAAACAGTAATGACGGGTATGCACTTATGGTGCATCATTTAAGCAAAAAATTGGAGAAGGGGTGCATAAAAAAATTGTGATGAGTCTTTCAGGAAGTAGGGTTTAATCTAGAGCTAGCCAAATAGCTAACTGAAAGCACCTTTTGCCCAAAAAGCATTTAGTGGATTCGCCAAATAGCGACAGCCAAAAAAATATATATCATTTCCATTTTGTTGCTGTGCATTTTGTAAACCTGCTGCTGCCACGTAAAAAAAAAAAAAAAAAAAAAAAACTTGCACCGCTTTTATTCCGGCAACTCATTTTGAAATTTGTCTCATCCTTCCTGTACAAGCATCTTACAAATAGTGTGATATCATTTGCGTTAGGCGTATTGAGGAAATTAAAAGAGTTTGTTTAATTTTTGTTGATGATCCCAACTTAGGAAATGAAACCAAAACGGTTCATGAATGGAAGTTGTTTAGTCAGGTTCTGGCTACAAGGGGTAAAGAAATGAAACCAGCTGATTGTATTCTTTTTTCCCATAAAAATGGCATTACTGACATGTTTCCCAATGTGACCTCTTTGTATGAATTTATAGCAACAATTCTGTTGTGTACAGCAGATTGTGAAAGAGGATTGAGTCTCGTGAACATAACAAAAACTGACTTGAGAAATAGACTGACAATCAAAAATTTAAGTAACTTAATTATGATTAATTTGGAAGGGGAAGTTTGAAAAGAATTTCCATTTAAAAAAGAATTTGATGAGTGATGTATGGCCAAATCTCGAAAGGGTCAATCTTACAAAGTGGTGTACTGTTTGTATATTGTGTAATTAAAAATAATACTCATTACAAATTCATTATGTATAGAAATTTTGTATAAATAAAAAAAAAAAAATCTTGGCTAAAGCTATTTTTATTTGGCTAACAGTTATTGGCTGCAATTAGCCAAAAAGTTACAAATCTCTTTTTCCTAGATTAAACTCTAGGATGCATAATTTTTTTCTTGAAAGATTGCAGTGGAAGCATAATTTGTATTAAACACATTGAATCTGTCTTATTTCTAAAAGAAGAATCCACTTTTGTAAAAAATAACCCAATTTTTATAAGTGTCTGAGTCCCGACAACCCAGTATTTCAAAAGCCTGACATCACTGTTAAAGGTTTAATAGTTTGCTTTAACAAAAAGTTAAGTGGCAACACGATAAAACAATCACCATTTCAAACAAAGTTATGATTCTTTCTTGTTAAGAAAAAAGAAAAAGCTTGTTTGTTTATCATGGACAATCATGGCAGTCGTGCATACCAGTGAAACAGAATTTATGCTGGGTCCAGCATCCTCGTTACATGGGAATCTCAAAAGTGCATTAAATTTGGTAATGCCTTGGTCACTAAAATGCATGTATATGTGTTCTTCGTGTCCATGGAAAAAAAAAAAAAAAATCCCTCGATGCAGCAACTTTGTTGTATGAAAAAGAATCTCAAAAGCACAGGAATTTTGGTTATCACTATAATGTTGACTAATTTTAAACTTCTATATAACTTTCAGTAAAGTAGGGGAGACCAGTACACACTGGACCTATGGACACAGTGGACCACCCTTAATATTTTATTTATTTAATTTTTTTTTAAGCTTCTCTTCTATCCTAACAGACAACAGCACTGCAATGATTATTTATAGCCTTCAGAAAATATGTTTAGCTCAGATTGAACTATTTTATCCTGCTTTGTTGTTTTGAGCTTCTAAAAGTAAAATTTTTCATCATCCTATTTTTATTTTTTTAGTAATTAAAGGTTGTAGATAAATAAAATAAAACAGCTTTTTTGCAAAGCTAATATACTTGTTTTTATTTTACTTTAAAGTTAATATGTTTAAAAGAAAGCTATAAACAATATTAATATGATTATTTATTGAACTTCAACATGGGGTACATACAGTGGACCACCCACTCCTGGGGTACAGGGACCGATTTAGAAATTTGGGGGCCCTGGGCACAGATGCGTATGGGGGCCCCCCCTCGCACAGATTCTTTGAATAAAAAAATATAATATCGAAAGCAGTACTTATTAAGATAACCACTATTGGCTTTGATAATTTCTTTAAAATATTAATTAAACAAATTAAATTTGATAATCATTAACTTATTTTTAAATAATTATTTGTTAATTATGAATTTTTAATTGAATTTTATAACAAACTGTGTGGTGCTGATTACCTTTCTCTATGCAAGTCCATATATCTGAAATGATAAAGTATGCAACAACTAATAATAAATTTACCGCAGTACCAAGCTATAATTATTTAAAATATTAGCATGTCCTATTAATCAAACAATTTTTTCTTTCAAATACAAGCTTTGTATAAAAAACAAAACAAAAAAAACTAAATTTACACAGGTAACTAGCAGAACCACACGGCTTTGTCCATGTTAACCATGAGGGTGTAAAACATGTAAAATAAATAAAAATGAAATAATATGGTGATCCCAAAAATGGAGTTCTGTACATTACTGCACATAAATTGTTAAAAGACAATCAGCAAAAAATGAAGTTACTTTGACATATCATAGTCTCTGACAAACAGATTTTTCCATTTTAAATTTGTTTTTTGACAGTTAAAACTGGTTTGTTCAATAATTTAAAAATCTTTAGTAGCATTTGGGGGCCTCTGAAAATCGGGGGCCCTGGGCCCGTGCCCCGAATGCCCTGCCGTAAATCAGGCACTGCTGGGGTACAGTGGTCCACAATCCACTCTGCTCCTGTAATGCAGAATGTTCAAAATATTTAATAATTGCTTATTTTCCATAAAGAAATATTGTTTTAAAGTAGTTGTTTAACTGTAAAATAAAGTAAACAAAGAAAAATAACATTTTACATAACATAGTAAGAAATATTTTGTTTTGTATTTACTGCCTTTGATAAATATTACTGTAGTCTAATGGGCAGAGCTGCCAACTGCTACGAAAAAATAGTAGTTGCTACGATTTTGAGCCAAAAACTACGATGCTACGAAAATCTGTCTAAAACTGCGATTTTCTAGAAAAAATAAACGCGAATTTCGTCACAGTATCGCTGGAAAAAACGCGGATTTTGTCACAGGATCGCGTAAAGAAACGCGAATTTCGTGAAAGCATCGCGAAAAAAACGCTTATTTCGTCAAAAAATCATGGAAAACCGATAAATTTCGTCAAAAGATCGTGAAAAAACAGCAAATTTTGTCAAAGGATCGCGAAAAAACTACATATTTCGTCAAAAGATCGCGAAAACGACAAATTTCGTCAAAGGATCGCGTAAAAACGGCAAATTTCGTCAAAAAATCGCGAAAAAACGATACATTTCGTCAAAAGATCACGAAAAACCTCAAATTTCGTCAAAGGATCGCGAAAAAAACACATATTTCGTCAAAGTACCGTGACAAAATGGCAAATTTCGTCAAAGGATTGCAAATAAACCACATATTTCGTCAAAGTATCGTAAAAACGGCAAATTTCGTAAAGGATCGCGAATAAACCACATATTTCGTCAAAAGATCGCGAAAAAACCACATATTTCGTCAAAAGATCGCGAAAAAACCGCAAATTTCGTCAAAGTATCGCGAAAAAACGGCGAATTTCGTCAAAGAATCGCGAAAAAACGGCAAATTTCGTCAAAGTATCGCGAAAAAACGGCGAATTTCGTCAAAGAATCACGAAAAAACGACAAATTTCGTCAAAGGAACACAAATAAACCACATATTTCGTCAAAAGATCGCGAAAAAAACCACATATTTCGTCAAAATATCGCGAAAAAACGGCAAATTTCGTCAAAGGATCGCAAATAAACCACATATTTCGTCAAAAGATCGCGAAAAAACGGCAAATTTCGTCAAAAAATCGCGAAAAAAACGGCGATTTTCGTCAAAGGATAGCGAAAAAACGACACATTTCGTCAAAAATATCGCGAAAAAACGACAAATTTCGTCAAAAGATCACGAGAAACCTCAAATTTCGTCAAAGGAACGCAAATAAACCACATATTTCGTCAAAAGATCGCGACAAAACCACATATTTCGTCAAAAGATCGCGAAAAAACGACAAATTTCGTCAAAGGATCGCGAAAAAACCACATATTTCGTCAAAAGATCGCGAAAAACGGCAAATTTCGTGAAAGGTTCGCCAAAAAAACGGCAAATTTCGTCAAAGGATCGCGAAAAAAACGGCAAATTTCGTCAAAGGATCGCGAAAAAAACACATATTTCGTCCAAATATCGTGAAAAAACGGCAAATTTCGTCAAAAGATCGTGTAAAAACGCATATATAAACGGCCACCAACCAACCAACCAACCAACCTCCAGATAAATTTGAATTTGGTGTGCTACTATTTCTCATTTTTAAAGGTTGGCAGGTCTGAATGGGTGATGATTCTATTCAAGTAAGATTCATGAGATGCAAATTGAATGGAAATCAGTTTATTTTTCCCGAAACTGTAGATGAATCTGTTGTTGATGTCAATGATTTCATAATGTTGCTCCGAGACCCAAAATTATTTCTTGAAAATTCCAGGCTCAATCTTACTCATAAGTAGGGGAGACCGGTACACACTGGATCTATGGACACAGTGGACCACCCCTAATATTTTATTTATTTAAAAAATTTTAAGCTTCTCTTCTATCCTAATAGACAACAGCACTGCAATGATTATTTATAGCCTTCAGAAAATATGTTTAGCTCAGCTTGAACTATTTTATCCTGCTTTGTTGTTTTGAGCTTCTAAAAGTAAAATTCTTCATCATCATATTTTTATTTTTTTAGTAATTAAAGGTTGTAGATAAATAAAATAAAACAGCTTTTTTGCAAAGCTAAGATACTTGTTTTTAATTTACTTTAAAGTTAATATGTTTAAAAGAAAGCTATAAACAATATTAATATGATTATTTATTGAACTTCAACATGGAGTACAGTGGACCACCCACTCCTGGGGCACAGTGGTCCACAATCCACTCTGCTCCTGTAATACAGAATGTTCAAAATATTTAATAATTGCTTATTTTCTATAAAGAAAGATTGTTTTAAAGTAGATTTAACTGTAAAATAAAGTATACAAATAAAAATAACAATTTATTTAACATAGTAAGAAATATTTTGTTTTGTATTTACTGCCTTTGATAAATATAACTGTAGTCTAATTGTTAATGATTCTATTCAAGTAAGATTCATGAGACACAAATTGAATGGAAATCAGTTTATTTCTCCCGAAACTGTAGATGAATCTGCTGTTTATGTCAATGATTTCATAATGTTGCTCTCAGACCCAAAATTATTTCTTGAAAATTCCAGGCTCAATCTTACTCATAAGTACTTAGGAATTTCATTTGCAAATTTTAATGTGTGCTGATTTTTTTGTACTTAAGTAATAACTTCAACTAAATTGAAATTGTTCCTGTATTAATCTGTTATTTGTTTCAAAATTTATATTACTATGTTATTTTGCGGGTGAAGGGGCAACAAAAAAGAATTAGATTAATGAAAAATAGATTTTTATTGTATTTTAGATAATACAGTAGAGCGCCGCTAATCCGCAAACCTGTAATCCGCAAAGGCCTCTAATCCGCAATCAATTTATGAATGTAAACAAAGAAATTTAATTCTTGAAAAATGCTTCAATAGTGACAAAATTTTGAATTTTGAAATTTTTTTTCACCAATTTTAACATTTTTCTTATCTTTATATATAGCTATTATATATCATATAACATTCTTCTTTATAGTTTAAAATGAAAGCACATTTAATTAGTATATTATTTTATGTATTCATTTCTTCATACAGTACTTGTAAAATACAATTTGAGCTTTAGTGATTTTTTTTTAAATTTTAATGATAAAAAATCCTTACTTAGACAATATATATATATTTCATTAAATCGTAATTATAAAATTGAAAAACACATAAAAAAATACATATATATTGCTTTTGAACTCTTACTTAAAGATAAAATTCAACACTATAAACCAAATGTCTTAAAACAGACAACAATTGATGCCATATTTAAGAAATTTAAAAAATAATAAATTATTTTTTACATAGTTATTACTTTATCTATATATTAAAATGTGTAATTTATATTTTAGTATTAGCAATCTAAATTTGTCCAAAATATGAATTTTAAAAAATGTAAACAAAGATTAAATAGACATGGCCTGTAATCCGCAAAAAGCCTCCAATCTGCACAACACTTGGAACCAAGCTTTGCAGATTAGTGGCTTTCTACTGTACCTAATAGTGGTCCACTGTACCCCGCTTCCGGGGTACACTGGTCCACTTTACAAGTGTATATATATATATATATATATATATTTTTTTTTTTTTTGAAAAATGTATTGAAAACTATGTTCTGAGAAAATTATGATGGATGTAAGAATGTTTAAGGAATATTCAAAAATATTTTCATACAGATTGGTCAGTCTGTTAAAGAGAAAAAAAATGTTAACTGAAAAAGTGGTCCACTGTGTACCGGTCTCCCCTATACTTTGGAATTTCATTTGCAAATTTTAATATGCGCTGATTTTTTTGTACTTAAGTAATAACTTCAACTAAATTGCAGCTGTTCCTGTATTAATCTGTTATTACTTTCAAAATATAATTAATTTTTTGTTTTTGTTTCAAAATTTATATTACTATGTTATTTTGCGGGTGAAGGGGCAACAAAAAAGAATTAGATTAATGAAAAATAGATTTATATTGTATTTTCGATAATACCTAATAGTGGTCCACTGTACCCCGTTGGGTGGACCAGTGTACCCCGCTTCTGGGGTACACTGGTCCACTTTACAAGTGTATATAATTTTTTTTTTTTTTTTTTTTTTTTTTTTTTTAAATGTATTGAAAACTATGTTGTGAGAAAATTATGATGGATGTAAGAAGGTTTAAGGAATATTCAAAAATATTTTCATACAGATCGGTCAGTCTGTTAAAGAGAAAAAAAATGTTAACTGAAAAAGTGGTCCACTGTGTACCGGTCTCCCCTACATAAAATAAACCAGATATCAAAGTTTTTAAATTTTAACATACTTAAAAGTTAAATCTCTAATCACCTGTTTACTTAATTAAATAATTAATTTCTAATACTTTATTAATATCCAAAACTATCACTTTGAATTCTTCTCTTTCTGTTGTGTTGCCAGCCGCCTATACATATCTCTGAAGTCCTGTTGCTATATTAAAGAAATATTTATTGCCAAAATTTGACTAATTTTTACTTTGGCAATGGTGCCCAGTAATAACGTATCTGTTCCAAATTGAGATAAATCAAATGTTAATTCTTTTATATTTTTCATGGGTAAAAATCTTGTACATTTCTGTAGATTTCCATTTAAAAGGAAATATATATATATTGTTTAATTTAATATTTTGTTCTTGGTTTTTATAGGAATGAATTAGAAGAAGACGAGTATGAAGAAACAAAAGCTGAAACAATGGACCAGTTACGAGAATTTAATGAGTCATTAAGAAAAATTATATCAGGGAACATGACTCTAGTAGATGATTTAGGAAACATGCAACTAGTAAGGAAAAGTATTGATTAAAATTTTAGGTTCCATCATCATTTTTGTAATTTTGAATAAACAGTTACCCAGGGATGCAAAAATCTAGGCGCCAATGGACCGATTCCCACCACTGAATTTTTAATATTTTTCGCTTAATAAGAATACTGATAAAATTTAGGCAAAGTGTACTAATAAAATTTGACGAAGAATACTAATAAAATTTAGTGGTGGGAATCAGCCCATTGGCGCCTAGATTTTTGCACCCCTGCAGTTACCCAAGATTTCTATCTTTAAAAAAAGTCCCCAATGCATTTCTAAAATTTGATCATAATTTTGTTGAAATTTTTAACTTGTGAAAAAAGAAATTAGTATCGATCTGACACGAACTAAAGTCTTGCTTGTTTTCAGGTTATAACAACCTGAATCCTCAATACCATTTAAAGTAAAATTGCAACCTGACTATCCCTATAAAAAATTTTAGCTGACTCGTAACCCGACCCGAGTCTGACAAAAAAACTGTCAGCAATCTGCAATATGATCCAAATCCAAAATATCTGAATCCAATCCTTCAGCCTGAAACCTGCATTCAAATAAAATTTATCCACAATTTAATATAATTGAGAATAATCTTCAATGACATCTCTAATATTAAATTTATCTTTCATGTCGAAAATGAGCATGTAAAGAATCATTATAGTTTTTGATCTAAAATAATATTCTGGACTTTCTTTTAAACAACTGTGTTAACTCGAACCCTCCCAACAAGAATCAAAACTCAACCCAAATCTGAAACAATTACAACCTGACCTACAACAACAACAAAAAAATTAGTCCTTGCACTGGTAAAATAAGGTTGCCCAATTCAATGCAGAATGCTAACTTGAACCACACCTTGAGTCAGGTTGTGTTCAGATAAAATCAACCCGATGCAGAACTCTGTGGAATAAGTAGTATCAATTCTTTGTGAAAAACATTCAGGTAATAGGATAAAGTTGTCTTTTTAACACTTTCCAACCTAGTTGAAAAGTGTTTATGACTTCGGTATGTCTGGCCGTCTGTCCGTGCTCTAACTCCCGTAAATATGCTCGGATTGCTCTGCAATTTTTATATGTTATTGTCGTTATCTATAGTGTGTTCCCTATTTCAACGGAAGTGTGTATCACTTATAGTTTTTTTACAGGGACACTTAAAAGAATTCCGTTATATTGCGGTCTATGGGGAAAAATCATTTGCGGTTTATTTAAATAATGTTTCACTATTTTAAATGCATTTAAATTTATATATATCACTAAGGTGCATTAGACGAAGCTTAATATGGAATAAGGTGTGCATAGAACTTATAGTTACTTTACAGGGACAGTCAAAAGAATTCCGTTATATTACATCTATGGAGAAAAATCGTCTGTGGTTTATTTAAATAATGTTTCACTATTTTAAATGCATTGAAATTTATATATTTCACTAAGGTGCATTACAAGAGGCTTACAACAGAATATTGTGTGTATAGCAGTCATCGTTCATTTACAGGGACACACAAAAGAATTCTCAACTGTCTGTTAACAATAATTCCTGGAAGTGCGTTTTAAGTTACTGAACACGATTTTAATTTTAACTCGCTTTTTGTCTATTACGTGATGTGTATAAATTCTGTACATCCTATACAGGGAAGCACAAAAGTTCTCGGACACATTTCCGTTTAGTGACAGAAACTCCAGACGGAGAATTTTAAACTGTGCTACGTGTTTCTTAACTGAACTAAAATTTAGCATCCTATGTAGTATATATACAGATCTATAGATCCTATACAGGGTTGAATAAAAGTATTCAGATATTTTTCTGAATATTGTATATGTTGGAAATTCCTGAAATTATGTTTTTAAATATATTATGCGTTTTCCAAATTGTCTACTTAGATGTCATCTTTTAGCGTATTAAACGGTATGATTTGTAAAATTATTTTGGAAGCGTTGGAAAGTGTTACATAATCTATGCTTGACGCATGATTTTTCGTTCTTGTTTTTTTTCTCTTTTTAGTCCCTTCTCCCTCTTTTTCAGGAGTAGTTTATTACTTCTAGTGCCCTAGGCCGTTTTATGCAATTCATTTATGTATTATTTATGTATATGTATATTCATGAATAACTTTTGATCGGATACTCTTATTTTTATAATTAGTTTTTAGTTGAAAAAGACTCGTTTTAGTCATCATCCTGTATCAATTTCATAAGGATATGAAAATGTTATATTGCCTGTCATTTGCTTTTATAAAAATTAGGCAATCTATCCTGGGCTACTCCACACACAGAATGCATGTAAAAATCGTTTTTAATTGAAAACTAATACATTCTTTACATTTAGTATATTTTCTTAAATTGTCCATCAACTAGGGGAGACCGGTACACACTGGACCTATGGACACAGTGGACCACCCCCTAATATTTTATTTATTTAAATTTTTTTTAAGCTTCTCTTCTATCCTAATAGACAACAGCACTGCAATGATTATTTATAGCCTTCAGAAAATATGTATAGCTCAGATTGAATTATTTTATCCTGATTGGTTGTTTTGAGCTTCTAAAAGTAAAATTTTTCATTATCATATTTGTATTTTTTTAGTAATTAAAGGTTGTAGATAAATAAAATAAAACAGCTTTTTTGCAAAGCTAAGATACTTGTTTTTATTTTACTTTAAAGTTAATATGTTTAAAAGAAAGCTATAAACAATATTAATATTATTTATTGACCTATATTTTATTTATTTAAATTTTTTTTAAGCTTCTCTTCTATCCTAATAGACAACAGCACTGCAATGATTATTTATAGCCTTCAGAAAATATGTCCGTTTCTATATGTCCGTCTATAGACCACTCCTGGGGCACAGTGGTCTAGAGATCTGCACGGGCCAGGCCAAGGCCCGTACTCGGCCCGGCTCGCGGGCTGGGCTCGGGCCTATTTTTCTTCACGGCACTCGGGCCGGGCCGGGCCTTACTTTTTCCCTGAAGGATAAGGCCGTGCCTTAAATTATTTTTTCTGTATAGAGCCCGGACTGGTTTCATTCTTCCTGGTCTTCACGCCTCAAAATTTTCAGTCCTGGTTTTGACCCGTATGAAAATCATTGTCTCGGCGTGCCTGTTCCGTTCGAAGGTCAGTAAAATAAGATCTGCATAAAAATCATTTCAAAACATGCATACATTTTTAAATTGCCATTATTTTATAATTAAACATTAAAATTTATTATTTTTAAAGAATAGTGGATTTATACACTTATTAAAATATGGCTAAATTAAAATATAGTAAAACGTATGAAAAGAACCTGCTTATGATGGAATCCTGTCTTAAATTGAAAAATGTGTTGATCCATTAAAAATGAATATACTAATATGTAAGAAAAGAATATATAATACATTTACACCTGCTAAGAAGGCAAATTGTCTATAACTCATTTTTTTTTCTTCCCTATGCAATTCCATCTTAGAAGATTTTACTGTATAGCATTTTTCTGATTTTTAACTCTTCAATAAATGGAATATGGATTAACAATATTGGTGATAACTTAAACACATACATACAACAAATAGAGATTTATTAAAAAAATAAATATTCCAGCTTGCAGCATCTCTATAAAAATGAAGATTATAAACATGAAAAAAAGGCTAAGATAGGAATTTTTGGTTAGATCTCTTCCTACAAGGCAAATTTTTAACCAAATCGACATAAAAATTATGTTTTGTAGAAATTCACTCAGCCCGGGCCAAGATTTTAACTTTTTTCCGGGCCGGGCTCGTTCCGAACTTTTAACTTTTAAATCGGGCCGGGCCAGGCCAATATTTTTTTTTGTTCGGGCCGGGCCGTGCTCAGGCCGAACTTTTAATTTTTGTATCGGGCCGGGCCGGGCCAAATTATTTTTTGTATGGGTCGGCCCGGGCCCGGGCCTGCAAATTTCGGCCCGTACAGACCTCTACAGTGGTCCACAATCCACTCTGCTCCTGTAATACAAAATGTTCAAAATATTTAATAATTGCTTATTTTCTATAAAGAAAGATTGTTTTAAAGTAGATTTAACTGTAAAATAAAGTAAACAAATAAAAATAACAATTTATTTAACATAGTAAGAAATATTTTGTTTTGTATTTACTGCCTTTGATAAATATAACTGTAGTCTAATTGTTGATGATTCTATTCAAGTAAGATTCATGAGACGCAAATTGAATGGAAATCAGTTTATTTCTCCCGAAACTGTAGATGAATCTGCTGTTGATGTCAATGATTTCTTAATGTTGTTCTCAGACCCAAAATTATTTCTTGAAAATTCCAGGCTCAATCTTACTCATAAGTATTTTAGAATTTCATTTGCAAATTTTAATGTGCGCTGATTTTTTTGTACTTAAGTAATAACTTCAACTAAATTACAATTGTTCCTGTATTAATCTGTTATTATTTACAATATATAATTAATTTTTTGTTTTTGTTTCAAAATTTATATTACTATGTTATTTTGCGGGTGAAGGGGCAACAAAAAAGAATGAGATTAATGAAAAATAGATTTATATTGTATTTCAGATAATATCTAATAGTGGTCCACTTTACAAGTGTATATCCTTTTTTTTTTTTTTTTTTGAAAAATGTATTGAAAACTATGTTGTAAGAAAATTATGATGGATGTAAGAAGTTTTAAGGAATATTCAAAAATATTTTCATACAGATCGGTCAGTCTGTTAAAGAGAAAAAAAAAGGTTAACTGAAAAAGTGGTCCACTGTGTACCAGTCTCCCCTATATCTAAAAGCATTTTTTGGCACTTTTTTTTATTATTATTTCAGTATAGTTTGATTATATATCTGTTAAATTTCTGTTAAATTATCTGTTAAATTTGTGTGTGAAGCTTAAATTACATATTATGGCAGTTTAGTTACAGAATATTTCATGGAAGCAGACAAATGCTGAATTATTTACATTGTTTTGAGTGCAAGTGGGTTAATTTTTCATAATTGGGTTGCACATTCCTTTTTTATCTAAAAAATTCATGCTTAAAAATTGTTTTAAAAATCCATAAAAAAATCAATAAATTAAGATAAGTTTTCAAACAGATTGCATTTGAAAGTACATATTTTTCTCTGTTCGATGGTGCAAAAATTAAAGTTGTGAAATTTTTTAGAAGTTAAAAAATTTGGCCTAAAAATAAATTGTTTACTGGGTTGTTGCCACTGTCGATATAATGTCAACATTACTCACAGACATGTTTCTGCTTCATAATATAGATTGGACTATTGACACAAAATTTGTATATGTTGTTAAGGTACATAGTACTACAGTGTGGATCTGTTATCCGGCGTCCCAGTATCCGGAACGCTCTGAAAATCGGAATGCAAAACAATAGCCTAAGTTTAATTTGTTTCATTTCAAAAAAGTAAAAAAAAAAAAAAAAGGAGAAATTCTTCAGTCAACTGCTGGAAAAATTGTGAAATTCAGAGCTGCCAACTGCTACGAAGAAATCGTAGTTGCTACGATTTTGAACCACAAACTACGATGCTACGAAAATCTGTCTAAAACTACGATTTTCTGCAAAAAAAAAAAAAAAAAAAAAAAAAAAAAAAAAACGCGAATTTCGTCGCAGGATCACTCGAGAAAAACGCGAATTTCATCACAGGATCGCATGAAGAAACGCGAATTTAGCCGAAAGATCGCCGTAAAAACGTGAATTTAGCCGAAAGATCGCCGTAAAAACGCGAATTTAGCCGAAAGATTGCCGTAAAAACGCGAATTTAGCCGAAAGATCGCCGTAAAAACGCGAATTTATCCGAAAGATCGCCGTAAAAACGCAAATTTAGCCGAAAGATCACCGTAAAAACGCGAATTTAGCCGAAAGATCGCCGTAAAAACGCGAATTTAGTCGAAAGATCACCGTAAAAACGCGATTTTTTATATTATATATATTTATTTTAGTTAAAAATATGTATTTTTTAATAGCAATTATATTTGTTGCGCTTGAAATTCATAATTATTGCTCAAATGTTCGCGCAGTTTTCAGCTTTTTTGCTTTTTTGTCAATCTCATCCCTGCTTTCATTAGAAAATCGTTAAAAAACGGCAAATTTCGTCAAAAACATTGCGAAAAACTGCAAATTTCGTCAAAAGATCGCGAATAAACGGCAAATTTCGTCATAAGCATTGCGAAAAACGGCAAATTTCGTCAAAAAATCGCCAAAAAACAACAAATTTTGTCAACAGATCGCGGGGAAAACGTGACTTTCATCAGAAAATCGTGAAAAAACGGCAAATTTCGTCAAAAACATTGCGAAAAATGTCAAATTTCGTCAAAAGATCGCGAAAAAACAGCAAATTTTGTCAACAAATCAAAGGGACACAAAAAAATGTGGCGGAAGTGGACCCCCCCCTCCTCTGTTGTAACTTTTCAGAAAATTTGCTGTGAATTTCAGAATTTTTTTTTTACTCAGAATCACCCCCTGATTTGCTCACTTAAAATTTGCAGCGTAAAAAACAGCCACCAACCAACCAACCTTCAGATAAATTTGAATTTGGTGTGCTACTATTTCTCCTTTTCAAAGGTTGGCAGGTCTGGAAATTTGACCCTCGATCGCATGAAAAAAAAAACCTCGCAAGTTTCACCAGCAAATCGTGAGGGAAAAATCCAGAAATCCACCAATTGTTCACAGGAAAATAGGGCAGTTAATTGGTCATTAGAAAAATGTGAAATTTGGCAGTGAGTCGCAAGGAAAATCATGAAATTCGTCAATCCTCCGCTGGAAAAACTGAAAAATTTGTACATCAGTAGAAGGAAAATATCACAAAATTTGTCAATCTGTTGCAGAAAAAATTCCTGATGTTTGCCAATAAGAAAAAACCACAAAATTCACCAATCGATAGTAGCAAAATATGAAATTCATTAATTTATTGCACGAAAAAAATTCTCAAATTCGTCAGTCGATTGTCAGAAAAAAAAAAATCATAAAATTCTTCAATCGGTCCCAGAAAAATTATCATGAAATTCTTTGATCGATCACAGGAAAAAAAAATCTTGAAATTTGTCTGTAAATAGAGAGGGAAATATCAGATATTTCAATTAAAATTTGTTAATCGGTCGAAAAAAAAAATTGTGAAATTCATCGATTGGTCACGAAAATATATTGCAAAATTCTACTGATAAAAAGGAACTTAAAACAATCCAGCTCAAAATATGTGTTTGGAGCACAGTGCAAGAGTTCCCTTTTACAGAACAGTGTGCCCTAAAAAGGGTGTCTGTGTAAGCATACTTGCCAACTTTGACACTTTAGGTGTAAAATTTACACTTTTTGACCATTTTTTACACTTTTACACTTAGGATGTTTATTTTTACACTTTCTTGCTAAGTTTCTTCTAAGCTCTATTTTACTCCCTAAAATTAGGAAATACTTTTTAACTTCTTTTATTAATGATAGTTGCTGAATGTAAAGGAATATTTTATCTTGTTAAAATCATGAATCAAGGGCTCGTATTCAAAAGATGCCATACAAAATCTTTTAATTTTCATTGTATATAAATGGAAGTCATGTTTTGGGTAATGTTTTTGCTGAGACTTTCTTAAAAAACAACAACAAAGAAGCTGTCTGTATATGTTTCATATCAAATATTATTTAACAACATTCATCTGTTACATGCTTAAATGCTGTTTATATCTTTTTTATATAATGTGTTATATGTGTAATATGCTCTTATGAAAGAAAAAATTGCAAGAAATTCACTTCACACGTTATTTTACACCTTGCCATTTTGAAAAGTTGGCAGGTATGGTGTAAGGGTATCTAAGAATTTTCGCTCAATGTTTTAGAGTCAACATAAAGAAAAAAATAAATGATGATATTGCTTGCATTCATTAATTTGCAACTTCAATAAATAAATATAAAAAAGCATGGTGCAAGAAATATTACAATAAAAAGCATTAAAAACAGATGAACAACTGATATTTTTCACTGAACAACTGATTTGTGGAATGCAGCAGTGAAGCTACTTCCATGAACAGTAAATCATGTCAATGTACAGGATACAAGAACAATTAGTGCAAGATACATGCTACAACTAAGTAACCTATTTCAATAGAAATATTCCAAAAATCCACATCAAAGGATTCTGCTCCCAAGTCCCAAAACTAATTGTTAATGTACTATTTTTAAAATTTGAATTGTAATTCAGAATGTTTTTATTCTATGTAAATAACTTATTAAATTAACAGATTTGTAAATATGTACAGTAGACTCTCTCAAATCCGCACAGCTGGGGACCAGAGGTTGTGCGGATTTTAGAATTTTGCGGATTTCTGGTCACTGTTTTGTTTACATTTTTTAAATAGTAATTTGAATGTAATAATGCACTCAAAATTATCATGAATGCTTACAATAAAGTAAAATATTAAAATAATTATGGGAAATAATAAAGTAAAGGTTACATAAATAATTAATAATACATGACTAAATATGCATAATGATGAGATAAATTTTTCTTGAATTATTCAATGAAACTTGCCTCATAAAGGTACATTAGTAATTTACATCAAAACCATAAAATTACAAAATTTTATTTGATGTTTGGCCAGATTTAATAAACAAAAAAGATTGATTAATACATAAATGTATTTGATAAAAAGATCAATCACCACTAATATCAGTGCTATCTTGAAAATTTTCGGAAATAAATTTATACTTCCTTTATGAGAAAGCAAAAGTTCAATGATATTAACCAGAATTACATAATAAAATGTGTATGGAATGATATAAAAAAAAAAAAAATCTTGAATTTCCCCCCTATACCTTAACTGCAAGTTTCACTGTTTACATCTGAAAAAATGTGTGGATTTTAGAAAATTGTGGATTTTAGAGTTGTGGATTTGAGAGAGTCTACTGTATTTACATATATTATTCACATTTATCACTAGTTGTGAAATTAATTTCTTATAATAAAGTGTTCCGAATTACAGAAAAACCCTTTATCCAGAATACCCTAGGTCCCAAGCATTCCGGATAACAGATCCTATACTGTACCGTAAAATCCCATTAATCCGCCCTTCCCGATTAAGCACCCCCCTCATACTTTGTAAACAAATTGGAAAATTCAAAAAATCCCGAGAAAGCGCCCTCCCCCAAAAGAAATTTTGCCGCGCTCGTCAAGATCAACTCCTAAAATTTTATCTCACGAGTGGGTTTTTTTTCCCGATGGATCAGGAGGTGTGACGATTCTTTGATATATCGCAAACGTGTACAAACACAAAAGTAACATACACAACTTCAACTATTGTCATTCTGAAAAAGCAATACAACCAAACAGTAGTTTTGCTGTAAATTTATCTCCATGGCGATATGAAGGTAATGAAAATATCGATAGTGAAAGTTTTTCTTGAAATAAGTTTAAAAATGTGTATTTGATGCTGTGTGAAATATTTTGATTAAAAAATAATCTATTTATTTTATCAAAGAATTTATAGTCGTATTTAACGTTATTATGAAAATCAATCACAAAAAATTTATCGATTGATTGACAAGTAGATGGCGCCACAGTCGATTTTGTAGCATATTTTGTGCTATCTTTGTGGTAGCAATGTTTTTCGTTTTGAAAATCTGGCAACACTACCAATTTGTTCTGTATGTTCTCAATTTTTGTGATTTGTATTATTTATTTAGCATTTATAAGTATGAAATCATGATTAAAAAAAAAAAAAAGAAACTGTTATTTAATCTCCCTAATCTGCAACATATGGCGACACCACATAAAATGTAACTAGTTCTAGAAAGTATTTCAGGACATTTTCAACTCTCAGTGTTTTTTAATTATTTTAAATTATTAAGTTCCTTTTATTTTTCTGTTACCATATTAATGACAGATATTAGTGTTATTATTTATCTAAATGCATTCCAGTTTCAAAGCTTCTGAAATCCAGAATTTTCTATAATCTGAAATTGCCATTAATCGTGAAGTTATACTGTTTTTCTATTTTGTATATCTTTTTTTTTTTTTCAAAATGTTTTTTTTCTCACTTTATTAAAATAATGCATACTTTGCGACGATCGGCCATTAGCATCTCCCTCCCCCCCCCACACACACACACACACACACACACCACCACCCATAAATATATACTACAATTTTAATACCGTGTAAATGCCCTCCCCCCCCCCCTCATTATTTTATGATTTTCCGTCGCATTTAGGAGGGCGGATTAACGGGATTTTTACGGTATTGTATGTTTTTAAAATAGTTGTAGTGTGGTGTTACAAGTAATGTTTGCGAGAGAAACAGGAAAACTTTCAGACTAAATTAAAATGCTGATTGCAAAAGAAGCAATGTGAGAAACTTCACACACAATGTATAGTTTTTTTACGGAAATACATCAATATAATTATCTTCTGTGTACCAAACATGAACAATACTGCCAACAATCCTATATATTATTTCTGTTGTCAACATCCTTTTTTCTAAGCAAATAAAAAACGCAGAATGCTAAATGAGATACCATATGAAAGGATTTTGAAGCAGCTTCTGACATAGTACACTCACATTTCGTTAAAACATGTATTTTGATTAAAAATTGCAAGTAATTAAAATTAAATCGGCATTGTTCTCATAAATGAAATGTAATGTTTTCCTGAAATTAGTGTTACCACAAAAATAAAATACCGCGACAATGATTATTAAAAAAAATTTCAATAAAGATAAAGTGAGACATAGCTGCTGCACGGGTTTATTTTATATTTATGATTAAAAAGCAAAATTTAAATTCAGATGCTCAATTTATTTTTCTTTATCCCATGTTTTTTTCTGAAACAGATGATGCCACAATCGAATGCAGTTAAAATATGAATATATATATATATATATATATTTGTGTTTGCTATCTTCGGTAAGTTTTTACTGTAACTTTGATGGAATAAATTAGATGATATTCTGGCTTGACTGATGTTGTTTGCATATAATTTTAGTCCTTAATTTTTTTTTTTTTTTAGAAATTTAAACATTTATCTAAAAAATATTAGATTGCAGTGCGAAATCTTTGCACGCTCCATTGGTGTTGTTTAAAGTGTATGTGGATAACAGCAAATAGCTATCATAAAATACTCTTTGCTGTGCCAATATACTCTTGCTAAAATACATCAACTATCTATGATAACAACAGCTTCAATCAGGTCATTAAAATCAATTATTTAAATTGTGATTTTTTTTTTAAGAATCATTGATTAAAATTATACATTCCTTTAATTTTTAAAATGATGTGAAGTATCTAAGATAGACATAATTTGCAATGTGCTGTTAATGCTTTCTAATGTACACATTCATTTGTTTCTCTTTCAGGCTATCCAAGCTGCTATTAGTGATGCATTTAAAACACCTGAAGTTATTAGGATGTTTGCAAAGAAACAACCTGGACAGCTAAGACAGAAGTTATCTGAAGTAATTAATTTTGTTATTTAGTGTAATTTAAACAATTTTTTTTTAGTTCAATATTCATGTTTATTTTTCTCTCTGTTCTACAAAAATTAAATTTGTGTTATCATGTCCTATCTACCAACTCTTCCTTTTTTCAAGGCAAATTTTTGTTTTCTCCTCTGTTTTCCGATTTTCTTTTTTTATATAACTTTTTCCTGTTTTATCTGAGGTTTAAAAATTAAATTTGAAATTTCCTGTGAAAGATTTTCATACTTTTCACTGGTGAGATTTATCTTTTCTGAGCAGAATAAAACAGCCATTCAAAATTGTATGTAATGTAATGCTTGGAATTTTGTGAATTTCAGATAGTAATGCAGAATATAAGCTGATATTCAGTTTAGTTTAAAACAATTGCTTTGAATTCCATTTATCAATTTCTGATGATAATCTCGCAAATTTATCAATTGCAAAAAATTATATTTCAAGCGCAAGCAGAGCTTTATAGAAAGTTTTTATGCCTAGCAAAATCTACTTATTTAAAGTTTTAAAAAATATTTTGATTTATATATTTTGATACTAAATATTGTGTTTCCTTGACAACATACAACTTAAAATGTGTTGTATTTAGTATATGCACACGGTTTAAAGCTATTTTTTTATGTTTATTTAAAAAAAACAATTAGTTTTAGTTTTTCTTTCTTTTAATTGTGTTTTGTGTTATAAAATATTGCTATTTTTTTGGAAAACACATCATGCTTTTATCTTTTAGGTTTTTTGTTGTTATTTTTTCCTTGAAAACATGCAAAATTTTCTGTGGTTTTTTTCCCTCTAGGTATGATTGCAGGTTTATTATACATATAACAGGGTGTCTAGCCATCTGTAAAAGTCAGGGAAATTTATACGGACTGGAAAAGTTAGGGAAATTTGCCATTTCTGAGAAAAAGTCAGAAAAATTTAAAAATTCTGAAAAAAGTTGAACTTTAAAAAAAAAAAAAGGAAAATATTTCTTATAAAACTAAGGCTTTGAAATTGCAGCGCCATTAAAATCAAACTTTGCTCTTCATAAGTACTGTAAGGATCGATTTTTTATAATGAGCAATGTGGTGACACAATAATAATTTCAAAATTCATAAATTAAACAATACAATTTTTTTTTAATTTGTCTTAGAAACGTATCAATATGTACTATTTAAGGAAATGGATAGGTCTAAATCTTTCTCTTCAGTATATTTTATTTAAAATTGAAACTCATATCTGAAATCACACAATATTTCTTTTTTGCATGTTTTTGTCACCTTTTTTATTAAAAAATATATTCATGTAGATTGTTTTAAGACTTTTTTCTTAATAAACTATTCAACCCCTTTCATATATTTAAAAAATGTATCATTCTTCATCTAATACTTTTGTAAACAGCTGTTTTAAAAACATCACCCAATTGACATTCTCTCCCGTTTTTCTCTCAAAATACTCTAAATAGATACCTTTTTTAGAAAATTTACCTCAATATTCATACTACATAATTTATCATCATACCTGATACTAAAAATAACTTTAAATATGGTCTAAATTTAATTTTAATTTTTGAAATTGTCAATATCCATTTTGGTCCATTATAAAAAATCCATCCGTAAAGAGTATTTCAACCTCGTGCAAATCATTTTGTCTACCCCCTTTCAGTCCTCCTTTGTAACTCGGAGATTTTCAGTTCATTTCACTGAAACTTTCTACTGAATGTTCTAGGATTGATTAGGTGTTTCACTCTGCTTACTTATCTTTGTTTGGGAACTGAACATTTGTTAGCTTAACTTATTGAATATTTATTATTTGTATTAAAATATGTCAAAACAATCTGTATTTAACTGTGACTGATGTGATAAAGAATTTCATCCTGAGTTGACAAAATGGATAAAACCTGATGCTAAACGTGTGTATAGGCAAAATGTTTACTTATATAAAATGTTCAACAATTTGTAAATTTTGCAAAAAATTATGTAACAAATCAGTAATTTGTGCCTCAGAATCAGTTGTGTAACATCACAAAATCTCGATACCTGGAATTTTTCTTTTATTAGTATGGAAAACCTGGAAAAGTCAGGGAAATTCATTGCTGATCTGAAATAGACACCCTGATATAAATAAATATATAATATCAGGGGTGGAAAAAAACCGTTTTTTTTTTTTTTTTTTTTTTTTTTTTGTTTAAACCAGGTTTCTTTTGTTTAAACCGGGTTTTTAAAAATTATTATAGAAATAGCATTTTTAAGAAAAAGAGTACAGATTTTAGTAAGTTATGATGAATTTTTATAATTGATAGTTAATAAATATTAAACATTCAGATTAGTACTTAATTTTTTAACATAATTAATTAATAAATACAAAAAATATATAATTAAATTACCTCATAAGTATAGATTTCTATAGGGAAAGTTTTATTGTTTGAAAAACTTAGCTATTATTTTATTACTATACTTATATAAAACTTTTGGAAAATAATTAAAGAAATTATTATGAGTATTGATACAAAACATAATGAGGGGCAAAGAAAAAAAAACATATTTTACTAAACCAACAAAAGATAAGCTAAAATAGAAAGTATTTTCATAAGCATAATTTGTGTTCATAACCAAAAAATTATTTACAGTATCATTAATATCAACGTCAAGAAATGATAACAAGTCTCTTAATATATAACAAGTCTCTTATTTACTTTAAAAATCAAAAAATCATTTTTTTCTAATTAAAAGGAAAAATACATATGTATTGACTTACCTGATTTATCTGTGAGTGTAACACTTATAGAAATTGAGACATAGACTTAAAAAAATCATTTATAATTTAAAAAATACTAACTTTATTTTTCTTAGTTAAACATATTTAGGAAAACAATTTCTTTATAAAAGCAACTCCATGCATTTAATTTTAATTAAAAGCTTTAAATAAAAAGACAAGTTTTGAAGCCTTTTCCAATCCTAACTTATTTCGTATTTTTGACTGAACTAATCCAAATATTGAAAATATCCTTTCAACACTTGCTGAGGATGCTTTTGCTGTTATAAGTTGTTCAATTTCAATAAAGACTTTGCTGTTAAATTTATTTACTTGAATTTGCTGACTCTTCCACCATTCATATGGGGTAACTTCTTTTACTATATTCTGCTTAAAAAAATGTTCTTCAAAAGGTGAAGATTTGGTGTTAAATTTTACAATCAGTGCAAGCATAGAGTTAGATGAATATTTTTGTTTTGCAAAATTTAATGCATCTTTTTTTTCTTGCTCAGATAGTTCACTTTGATTGTACCGTGGTTCAAGCATATATGCCAAAAAGTGTGTGAGTGTTAGAGCCATTTTATACCTGGATTCAAAAAGCTGCGAGACTTCTTTATTTACCTTTTTCTCTTTTAATATTTTTTGAAGATCTTTCCAAATATAAACTGCATCAGCAATGGAACAATTATTACTTTGGATATTATCCAAGGCAGTTGCAATAGGCTTTAACAGTTCAAACATATCTTCAACATTTCTTTTTAGATTTAGACACGAGTGTTTTAATGTTTTTATCAATAAAATTCCTATTTTCTTCATAAATTTTAAGTAAAGTGGGCCAATTTTTAAGGTAAACGTCTAAAGCATCTGAAAAAGAATTCCATCTAGTATTAGAAGGAAGAACTAATTTGACAGCATTTTCATGCGATCTGTAACATGCATTTGCAAATTGATTATTGCGAAAAAACTTTATAATTTCTAATAAATGTTCTTTAACTCCAGGATAAGCATTTTCAATATCACTTGCTAGTAAATTCAGCACATGTGCCGTATGTTATCAAATTAAATTCATCCTTTTTGCTCAACAAGTCCCGCATTTTATTAACATTTTTAGCATTATCAGTCACAACTGATCGGATAGAACATTGCATATCAGACTGACATTTTTTTATGCTAGATATTGCCATTTCTTCCAAATTCTCTGCAGTGTGAGCTTTTCCACTTGTATAAACTAAATATAAATTGCCTGATTTGGTGGTCACTGTTACACATATAACTGGTTCATTATGTATATTTGACCAACCATCAAATCCAAGGCCGACAATTTCATTCTTTAGAGTTGCAGCACAGTTCTTTTTTTCCTCGTTATAAATAGTATCTAGCAAATGTCCACCAATATCATGTCAATTAGGAGGGTTGTGTCCCGGACGAAGTTGCTGCATAAATTTTATTAATTGTGGATGTTCCACACTTCGGAATGATGTGTTTGTTGAATACACAAAACGAGCCACTTGTTCATCCAAAGCTTTCTTTTGGCTTGCCGTTGATCTGATAATGTATGGATCCAAAGAATGAGTGACTTTTTGCTTTTTATTTTGTATGAATGAAATTTCTTGGTTGTATTTTTGTGAGCTACTGCTTAAATTTCTTTCTAAGTCCAACATTTCAGAAGAAATTGATGACTGAGAGCTCAAAATATCACCTGAAAGTGAAAAGTAAAAGATTAGTTGTTTTGGGTCTGTTCTAAAAAATGTAAATGTTATATTTTTAATTTGACTGCAAATCATTTCATGAGACTTAAATGCTGCTACTTACTACTGATTGACTATTAATTAATCTAATGCAAGAAATAAAAGATAATAATGTTAATGGGTCAAATGGATTTGTCCCATTGAAAAAAGTCCTTCCGGCCTGTACCGGGAAAAAAAGGTAGCTTTCCTATATCTTTGTTTTAAAATTTTAGCTAATGTTACTCGAAAACAGCAAGCTAAAATGCAAAGAACCCAATTACAGAACATTCGTTAATACTGAATTTGAATAAAAAATTTGCCAAATTAGTCAACTATAGCCAAGTTAGCTTCATTTATGAAGACTTATTTCGGTCGCTAAATGTTGCCAAGTTTGGCGAGAATTTGGCGCTAACGGATATGAATATATATTTTTATGCGTATGATTGGGAAAACGATTACAACAATGAAAGATAATAATTTGCGAGAAGTTGCGTTCACTAAAACTTATCTCATCAAAAACATCACCTGTAAAAAATGCAGCCAAGTCTCGTGACTCTTTTTCCGTAAAAAGTTCTGAGATCGTATAAAGCCAAGTTTAGCTATCTTATTAACTCTGAAATTTTCATTCACAAATCACTCCTAGTCTCTACATATTTAGTTAAATATTATTTTGTGAATTGGCAATTACGCAGCACAGGGAAGTTATTACACCTTACTATGTTATGTGGGAAGTGATGCGATAATATGATTAAGGCTAATTATATACGCACAGGGAAGTTATTACACCTTAATATGTTATAGGATGGCATGGTATTATTTGATTAAGACTAATTATATACATCACATTCTCTTGCTACGTAATTGCCAAGTCACAAAATAATAATTAACTAAAGATGTAGAGACCAGGAGTGATTTGTGAATGAAAATTTCAGAGTTGATAAGATAGCTAAACTTGGCTTTATACGATCTCAGAACTTTTTACAGAAAAAGAGTCACGAGACTTGGCTGCATTTTTTACAGGTGACGTTTTTGATGAGATTTCACTTCTTTTTGTAAGTAATCCTCCTTTTCTTGATTTTGGGTTCTTTTTGAAGATCATCCACTGATTTTCGCTAAGCCCACACTCTGTCCCTATTATTTACAGGTATCAAAAATTTGAAGCTTTAGTTTCGTTTGCAAAGTACTGTAGATAAAAAGAGATTTCAGGTTCCTAGGCCAGCACTAAGTTATGGGAGGGGGAGTGTCAAAAGTACTCTCAATTGCTTCCAAGATAGGTGCTATCCATCTGAGATATTACTCGCAGTCCTAGATACTTGATATTTAGCATAAAAGAACTTTTTAGTATAAAAAGAAAGCCAACATTAAAATTTCCGGAAATTTTTAAAAAATCAAACTATATTCATTTTTTCGATGTTTTTTATTTATTTTTATTTATTTTATTTTTTTTTGGGGGGGGGGGGGCTTTTTTTTTCTAGGACTACAAAATCGGATTATTTTCAAATTTTTGACTTTTTATAAATTTATTGATTTTTCGATTTTACTTCTAAGTTACCTGATTGTCATGCCAATATAGTAATTTTTTTATCCGTCTTCTTAGGATCATTTAGGTTCAATTTAGAGGTAAATCAAGTGAATGCTAGAGTCACCATGATTTTATTTAGAAAGAACTATCCAACCATAACCAGCCAATAATGTCGGGAGGGTAGGTGGAGCTGTGAAAATTTTTGTGGGGCTAACATCATTTAACAATCCATATTTCATATGCGAAGTAAATAGAGTATAACCTGTGAAAGAAAACAAACCTGTCTATAAAGAAATCGCCTATAACATAGCCAGTCTATAGTGGAACTTTCCTATAACGAAATTCGTAAACAAAAGATAAGAAAACCATAATCCGGGGGAAATAACATAAAACAATTAGGGGCGTTGTACTAGCTAATAGGACAATTATCTTAAAACTCATGTTTGTAGCAGTACAAAATCAAATTGTTTTCAAATTTTCGATTTTTTAAAGATATCTCAATTTTTTTTTTTGAATTTAACGAATTTTTTAATTGTTCCTTTTATTGAATAGTAAATACTACCTTTACACTAAGTTTTAAGTTTCTAAGAATACAAGATAAAATTATTTTCAATTTTTGATTTTTTCGATTTTTTTTTTAATAATTTTCTGGATTTTTTAATTTTTTCTTATTTTGTATCCTTTATTGCAAATTTCAAGTTTCTAGCGCTACAAAATCGAATTATTTTGAAATTTCCGATCTTTTTCGAGTTTTTTTATGCTATTTTCGAATTTATTGTGTTTTAATTTTTCCTTTTTCTGTATCCTAAACAATAAGTTTTTTCGAATTTTACAGATTTTTTCTTTTTTTTCTTTTTTTGTATCCTAAATACTGCCTTTATTCCAAATTTTAAGTTTCTAGCTCTACAAAATTGTATTATTTTCAAATTTACGTTTTTTTTTTTCGATTTTTTTATTTTATTTTCGATGTCTGTTGTGTTTTTTTTTTTTCTTTTTCTGAATCCTAAACACTACCTTAACACCAAATTTTCAGTTTCTAAGACTACGAGATCATATTATTTTCAATTTCTCACTTTTTTTTTCTTTTTAATTTTTGAAAATTTCGATTTTTTTTTTAATTATCCATATTTTTTAATGTTCCCTTATTTAGTATCTCAAATATTACCTTTATTCCAAATTACAAGTTTCTAGCGCTATAAAATTGAATTATTTTCAAATTTTCTTTATTTTTCGATTTTTTTATTTTATTTTCGAATTTTATTGCGTTTTTATTGTAACTTATTCTGAATCCTAAATACTATCTTTACCGCGAATTTTAGGTTTCTAAGACTAAAAGATCAAATTATTTTAATTTTTTCATTTTTTTCGAATTTTTGAATTTTTTTTTTTTTCGAATTTTCCGGATTTTTTAATTTTTTCGTATTTTGCATCCTAAATACTACCTTTATTCCGAATTCCAAATTTCTAGCGCAACAAAATCGGATTATTTGAAAATTTTCGGTTTTTTTCGATTTTCCGATTTTTGTTTGTGTGTTTTAGATGTTTTCTTTTTCTGAATTCTAAACACTACCTTCACACCAAATTTTAAGTTTTTAAGACTACAAGATCGTGTTATTTTCAATTTTCAATTTTGTTCGAATTTTCGAATGGTTTTTTTTTTTTTTTTTTTTTTTCCAGATTTTATAATTTTTCCTTTTTTTGTATCCGAAACACTAGCTTTATTCCAAATTTTAAGTTTCTATGGCTGCGGGATCTACCCAATCTTTTTGATGATGCGAGAGTGAGTGAGTGTGTGACAAAAAATCGAAACTTTGAGTTCATATACCGTCTGCACTAATTTATGGGTATTTTTTGAATTATCCATATTTTTTAATTTTTCCTTATTTAGTATCTTAAATGTTACCTTTATTCCAAATTTCAAGTTTCTAGCGCTATAAAATCGAATTGTCTTCAAATTTTCCTTATTTTTCGATTTTTCCGATTTTTTTCGATTTTATTGCGTTTTTTATTTTAACATTTTCTGAATCCTAAACACTATCTTTACCACGAATTTTAAGTTTCTAAGGCTAAAAGATCAAATTATTTTAATTTTTTCAATTTTTTTCGAATTTTTGAATTTTTTTTTCGAATTTTTTGAATTTTTTTTTTCGAATTTTCCGGATTTTTTAATTTTTCCTTATTTTGCATCCTAAATACTACCTTTATTCCGAATTCCAAGTTTCTAGCGCAACAAAATCGGATTATTTGAAAATTTTCGATTTTTTCAATTTTACTTTCGATTTTTTTGGTGTTTTCGTATTATTTTCAAATTTTCCTTATTTTTCGAATTTTCTGATTTTTTTCTATTTTTTTATTTTATTTTCGAATTTTATTGCGTTTTTTACTTTAACTTTTTCTGGATGCTAAACACTGCCTTCACACCAAATCTTAAATTTCTAAGACTACAAGATCGTCTTATTTTCAATTCTCAATTTTGATGGAATTTGTTGAATTTTCGAATGTTTTTTTTTGAATTTTCCGGATTTTTTAATTTTTCCTTATTTTGCATCCTAAATACTACCTTTATTCCGAATTCCAAGCTTCTAGCGTAAGAAAATCGGATTATTTGAAATTTCTCGATTTTTTCAATTTTGCTTTCAATTTTTTTGGTGTTTTTGATGTTTTCTTTTTCTGGATGCTAAACACTACCTTCACACCAAATCGTAAGTTTCTAAGACTACAAGATCGTCTTATTTTCAACTCTCAATTTTGATGGAATTTGTTGAATTTTCGAATGTTTTTTTTTCGAATTTTCCGGATTTTATAATTTTTTCTCTCTTTGTATCCTAAACACTACCTTTTTTCCAAATGTCAAGTTTCTAGGGCTACGGGATCTACCTAATCTTTTTGATTACGCGGAACGAGTGAGTGAGTGAGTGACAAAAAATCAAATGTTTGAGTTCATATATCGTCTGAACTAGAAAAGACAGAAAGTTGTAATTTTAAATTTTGGTCCTGTGTGCCAAATACTCTAGAAAAACGAAGTTTTGAATTTTTGGGATACTCCAGCGCGGAGATATGGGGGGGTCAAAAGTGCCCTGAGTTGCTTCCAGAAAAGTATGCTTACGGCTGTCCTCTCTCGACTTGGCGGAGGCACTGCCGTGCCTCCAGATAAATTAATCGTTGGATTTTTGTAATGTGCTATCTTGTTTCAAATGTCTGCCACCCTAGAATTTCAAACTGCTGTATCTCAACTGTTTTTTAAGATAGAGGTAAAACAAAAAATACTCCGGAATCCTTGTATCAAGGCCTAACACTTAAGCAAAAAATAAATTTGAATTTTTAACTTTTTTGTATATTTATTTTAGTTTTTAATTTTTAAATGGCTGCCATCTTGAAACAAAATGGTGGACAAAGCTGACCAACGAACTCGGTCGAGACATTGGTGAGCTTAATACACACAATTAGTTTCATCGAAATTGATTTATAAATACGAGTGCTATCGCATGACATAGATCAGATATATATATATATATATATGGATATATCTATATATATAAATCAACATTTGAACGGAGGGTGGTTTTGGGGTGTGCGAGTCATGATCGGTGATAATATACTGAAATTTTCCGGAATTGCTTTCCTCCGAACGGCTGCAATAGGTAGCTTTATACTTTTTTGTATTGAAAGCTACCTAAAAGTTACATTACCCATAATACTAAAATAGGGAATCAATTAATTGGAATTGTTGGGACCAGATAATTGTGGATAGCTGGGTTTTTTTTTTTTCGAAAATTAGTTGCAAATCCCCACACCCATCAATTAAACTTGTAGAATGCACATGGTTGTACATTTATTTCTGAATAAAAATTAATTGATCAGATTTAAGTACAATTTTAAATTAACCTAACAAAAATTTAAAAATCAAATTGAATAAAAATAATGTATTAATTAGAATTTGAGAGGAGGCAGAGGCAGTTATATAAGAATCCCTTGTTAACCCTGCATTAAAAATCAAAATCTGTCCTAATCTTAATGCAACTCTGATGATTTTAAAATTTGAAATTCAATTTGTAGCAAAAGAATGAAAATATATTAGAAGACTGTACAAAGTTTGAAATAGTGTAATGCTTATTATTTTTACTACTTACAAAAATGTAGGCTCTTACACCTTTTTAAATTTGTTAAAAGATGCTCAAAACCTAAAACTTTTGATTAAATAATAATAATAATAATAATAATGTATTTGTTTAAGATTATTTTAAATGGAGTGGTATATTTTACAGTTTTGAAAATTTGTAAATTTGTTCTGTGTTCTCATAAAAGATTTATACACATAACAACCAGTATATTTTATAAATAATAAATAATTACTTACTTGTTTTATCCAAAATATCTTCCTTTTCTATTTGTATACATTTTCCAATATGATCCTTCATTCTTTTAACTTGGCCTTCTATCTCATGGCCACAATGTTTACATTTGGCTCTTAAGCCTTTTCTTGATGTATTTCTTATTTCTTCAAATGAAAGCCAAATTAGATCTTTCTTTCTTCCAGTACTATACCTTCTTCTATTTCACAAATCAGTATAAATAACTTTCTTAAATTAAATACAAAATAGCTTGTAATAAAATAAAATTATAATGCAAAATCCCCAATCCCAATGTAGGAATGTAAGAAGAACAAAGGCTTACTAAACCCAATAGGCATAGAGCAGAGAAAACTCACAGCCAATCATTCATTAGCGTACAGAACAAAGAGTAACCAATGGGAAGAATGATTATGATTATGTCATCATTGATTCTTTGATGCATGATGCAATCCTTAGTAAATCTTAACTAATCAAGCAATCTAAATAGTAAAAGGGCATTTTTAGCTGGAATCTGTCATTTTGGCTGTTTTCAAAAATAAAAGGCTTACAAAAAAGAAGAAAGAAAATTAACTACTTGTTTTTTGTTTTTGTTTTTTTTCCTCCCCAGCTAATTTTAGAAAAATTATTTTGTCATGTAGATTACAGCTTATAAGAAAAGTTGGATTTAGGGATGGGGAATTTTCAGAAAATCATACTAGCCAAGGATTTTTTCTACCAGCCAGCTAGTAAGATGCTAGTAAGATCCCATTGTTAAGACAGAATTAATGTCTAAAATATTTTTTTACAAAAATGCACTTTCATATTAACATTTCTGTAAAATTGTTACATACAATTAAAAAATATATGCAAGTGCAGAACAGAACTTAGTGTCATGTTTACATTCCAGCAAACTGAGAAAAATGCGAAATATGGCCAATGATTTGAAAATTAGGAATGTTTATGGCAAATTTTTATACAATGCAATACTCAGTAATTTTTTGTGAAAATGAGTATGAAATTAACCCTGTTTAGCCAAAGACTGAATACCGACTAAAGATTATTTTACAAGCTAATGATCATTGTCATCTGGTCAATTTCCAGTTTATCATCCAAAGTACAGGCTGAAAGATATTGCAAATCCAAATGTAATATTTTACTCTCTTGATGGATTATTGTTAAAATTTTGAAAAATGCTGATTATTGGAAATAGATCACAAAAAAGTGTCAAACATTAAAATTTTTTAGCGTCGTGGAATTTAGCTCTTTCAATGGTCCCTAAACTTCCCAGATTTTAATTCAATTTAAAATTAGTGGTTTAGCACTATCAGTAGAAACCAAACTTTGTAAACAGGATTCAATTTCAGTATTATGGAATAGAAATACATTGTTTGTGGATTTATTGGACTGTGTGTCACATAATCTTTTGAAGTATTTTTTTTCTGTTTGTTTGTCTGTTTCATTGGTATGCCAAGAAGATCACAGGAGTGTATTTCGCAAAATGGTAAAAGTATTTAAAAAATAATACATTTTATATTTTTATAAATTTGAGTTTCTTGAACAAAGTTCATGTTATTATTATTAAGGTTTTTATTTATATGTTTGACAATTCTTTTTTTCTTTCCGTACTATGCATTTTCAAAAACACTTTTGAAAATTTCTGTTTTATAAAAAGGGTTTTTCTCTCAAGTGAGAACATGTGCTTTACAAATTACTATTGAAGAAATTACAGAAACTAGTTTCAGTTCATAGTTGAAAATTTAGTTTACAAATTTGTTATGGCAGTGTTGTTGAAATAAAAATAATGCATCATTTTTTAATGTTAAATGTCTTCTTTAAATTGAAAAGTTGCTCTAGTGTGGTGCTATTTATTAAAAGCATTTCTTGAATCCTTTATACTCCCTATGGTACTTTAAAGAAATATTAAGAAAAACTCGTTTTAAAATTTATTTAACACACCGATTGGCAGTATTACAGTTTCGATAAAGTTATAGATACTTTATCATGTTCCAAAAACATTATACATTGTATAAATAATTTCTTTTCCAATATGTTTCCTGCTCTTTATATTTGAAAGATATGGAGTAGAAAGTTTCATTTCTAAAAAATATATATAGTTATATAAGACCTTTTGCCCAATACCATTAACCAGTGTCCAGACATGAAATAAAGGTGACATCAGCAAAATTTAAAAGCCGGATAATGTTCGTCTCAGCAGCAGTCAGGGGCAGATGAGCTGGGAGACTGCCACAGACTTTGTGGAGCATGGCGTTCCACGTGACCATCCAACATCCCCATGCCTTTTGCCGGACATGATTGACCAAGTCCAGACAAAAAATAAAGATGACACCGATAAAATTTAAAAGCCAGATATGATAAGTTTAATGCAACGAAAAGCGGGAATAGTTGAGCCCAGGTCCCTGAGATCATTGGATGACTGCTGCAGCTTCGAGCTTAATGTTTGTAATATTTGTACATTTTCTAATTTTATAAAATACTAAAAACAATATTTTAAGGAAATGATTTGAGCTGAAATTTTCATTAATTCATAAAGAGTTTTAAAAATAATAATAATATTACGGTCAATTTATATAATATTATCCTTTTTTTTTGTTTTATTTTTGTTTGTTTGTCATATACATTTAGGTTTTTGATTCATTAAACAATCTGTATACTTTTAGATTAGAAGTTATTATTTTTTTTTTACTATAAGTAAAAAATGAGAAAAAGCATAGTTACATCTTGATTTCAGTAATTTGTTTTCACTGTGCGCACACATATATATTTTTTTCCTCCACTTTCTAGCTTGAACGGGATGCCAAAATTGGGAAAATTTCTCAAGATGTTTTAAACCAACAGAAATTGGAAATTGTATTTGCCTTAAAGAAATTGGGAGATAATTTAAGTCCCTCTGAAGTAGATTTTTTGCAGCATCATTCCACATCTTCAATGAGGGAATTTGAAGCCGTGTCCAGTGAAACAAGTATGTTTAGATTCCTATAGTTATTTATTTGCTTCTGTATTTATTATAGAAGTTTTAAATTTTCTATACATTAAAGAATCTTTAATGTGTTTCTCTTGTATAAGTTGCTATCAATTGTACATGAATTTTTTCTAGCACCAAAGCTTTCCTATAGTGTTAAAATGCTTCTTTATTATATCTAAACTAGCCGCCAAAGGTGACCAGTTTCATCTCTTTTAAATGTATGTTAAGCATTGTAACACGTTACTTTTATTCATAATTTATTTTTTTTTCTTTATCCTTCACCAAACCGGAAGTTTCTAATAGACGAATCAAGAACTTTTGCCATCATGGTAGTATTTCGCATATTTTTAGTTGTTATGTATTTCATCTTTCTTGACAAAAACCGCTTAACCCACTTAAGCATTTATGCTTCATATCAGTTTGCTTATCAGTTGCAATATGTTCGCTAATGTGGAGATTCTTAAACAATTTAAGTAATTTTCTGTAATTGGGTCCATTGCCAATTGGCGTATTTTAGTTAATACGATTTGATGCAATGAAGTCTATTTTGTGAAAGTCTTTAATAATATCCACATTTACACTGAACCATATAGTTGCTAATATTTTTTTTTTTTTGTTTCTTGCTAACTTTGGCTGTAGACTCAATTACAGAAGATTAGAAAATCTATCATTGTTCTCATTTAAAACGTCTTGAATAATGTGCCATATCGGGCTGCATATTATTACATGTAATTTTTGGTACAATTGTCGCAGATGCACCGGAGTATCAGTTTTGCACCAAAATAGCAATTTTATGTCTGGGTAACCCGGCGGATTCAGCTAGATTTTGCTTCGTATGGCATACCGGTAGAGTAGATTTCTGTATGTTTTATAATAAATTAAATATTGTGTGTTTTATAACAAATTAATCATTGTGTATATTTTATAATAAAATTGTGTGTTTTTTAATATAAAATAAACTATTTCATAATAAAATAAAAGTAACATGCTGTTTTAGCAATCTCTAACAGGTACCTGAAAATGGGGTTTTCTCGTCAAAATGGCGCAAAACAAAAACTGCACCAACCCCGATGCGTCTGCGACAGCTGTTCCAATTTAAAATACATGCCGTTCACATTTTTTCATACAAAATAGAAAATATATAAATAAGAAATAATATAAATCAAAACATTTGATTTCAAAATCAAAGTATTGTTTCTAATTTGCACGCACGAAATATAAAAGCTGGTATTGGCGATTTAAAAATAACATAAAAGTACTTAATGATGTTATGTATTTTATAAATGTATATTAAATTACTGTTTTCAACGTGATTGGTCATTAACAATCGTAAATATGATTGGTGATTAACAACCATTTTCGGTGATTTCTCTTTCTGGCTGGTACAATACTTAAATACCAAATTAACTGACAAATCGTTTCGAAATTTGATTTATTATATATTGTTATGATACATTCCATTTATACTTTTAAATTCAATAGTTTTCATTAATTATTTTACTTAAATTAAATATTTAATCCTTATTAATCATTAATTAAAAGTTTTCATATTAATTAACATTTAAATTAATTATTTAATCGTTATTATTTAAACAGTCAATAATTTCTATCTTTTTAAAATTAATCTTTTTAACTTTTCTTCTAAGATATTATTATTAATTAAAAATAACTTCTATAATTAAATCAATTTTTAAAATCAATAATCACTTGTAAATTAAAATATAATCATGTGTTGTGTCTTACCTCTCATTAAATTAACACACAACAAGATAACTAAATTACCTAGACATTCCTTTAAATTAACCTTTACTCAATTACTTAATTAATTTACTACATCAAGAGTATTATACCAATTTATTACTTACTCTTACTTTATCTTTTACACTCAAACCCAAATTTACTTTATTATTTTACATTATAGATTTTGACTATTTAGATTGACATTTACATTTATATAAAATAAATTATATTGGCCCACAATTACAAAATAAGTTAATCACTAAATAAAATTATAAGGAAGTGCGTTGTGTTCTGTCTTCCCAAATTAAGTTATATTTAATCCAACAATAACTCCAAGTGCGTGGTCAAAGTGAATCATGTCTTAATAAAATCTTAACTCATTTGTAAATCCTTCTCTCTAAATAAAAGTTAATCTTCCTCTCTTCTATCATTCAAAAATACTAAGAAATGAGACAATTTTAGTTCCATAATTGCAAATTCAAAATAATTCAACAAAACAATTTGAAAGCTAAATTCACCTGAAAATTCAATCCAAAAAATGTAAATTAAACTCCAACGAACTTCAATGGTCTCATTTCATTAGCAAAAATTAAATTTAAATCTCCATTATTAATCTTCTTCTTCCTGAAATAAATCTTAATCTGAAAAATAAAAATGTATTCTCCTGAACATAACGCGATGGAACTAGTTGATTCAAAAATGTATATCAAAAGGTAAATCTCCAATTTCTTATCAATTCAACATATCAAAATATCTCTTAATTCTCCATCATTAATAAAATCCAATTTACCTCAACTCCGTTTCAAAACATATACATTATCCCCATATCAACCAGTTCCAACGGTTATTCACTAAAACCTGATTTACTGAATACAGACAACTTCTTAACTGAAAATCACGCGAGAGATAATTAAATTTAGACTGAACTAAATTTACATTCTTACTATTAGAATTTATACTTAAGAATTAACAAAAATAAAGACCTTACATAAGTTGTCTGTATTCCCTCAAATGTAAAAATAATCATTTCTTCTAATGCTGAAATAAAATTAATAAAAGGATGCACTGCAAGGTAAATGAACACAAATCCATAATTGTAATTAAATTTTGTTTATTGTGATAAACATATATAATTAAGTATAGCCTTGCCTTCAGAATTAATTAAAGAAAATTCTCTTTTCAACACAAAAATTCAACAATACATAATCGTGTGAAACATTCTGTATTTCCAACACAAATTTCGACATACATAGTCGTGTGAAACATTCAATTATTCATTTAATATTTTATTATAAATTTCGGAGCTGCTGGTTTAGTTTTAAAAAATTAATTAACCATATTTTAAATTAATTTAAACCAAGCATAATGCTTGAAGATAGATTGAAGTTTAAATGAACACAAAAAAAATATTAGGAAGCATGCAGAGAAAATTAAAGAAAAGACAGGAAAGACGAGAACTTATCATTTTGTGGCCCCTGGCCACTCAGTACTGGCAGATAAATCTGAGACCTTCTCAGTTCTACTCCATCTCTGCTGCCGTCAGAATCAAGAATATATCCCTCTCGCTCTTGCTTTCAAGAACTCGCCACTCAACTTCTCTTGTGCTTGTTCACTTACTTTTGATCTCTATGCGCGCAGGATAAATAGTTACATGAATGTCTTGAAGAAAAATCTTAATTAAGATGAGCTATTGTGAAAAATGTTCTTAATCTGAGCAATAGAGCATCAGATTCTTACTTGCATTTAATCATTTATTCATTTAAGGTTTATGATTAAAAATGCATATGTATCTCTGCGCACATGTGTTAAACTCATCATCCGGAAATACGTGACGTCAAAGATCACGTGGGGACGCTAAAGGGGTATTCACTCTTTGATGACTTTACCAGAAGACTTGCTCCGGTCCGGTGTTCGCCGATGATATTGTAAACAAGGGGAAAAAGGGGAAAGAGAGAGAGAAAAACAGAATTTTCACCACATGCAAAAGTAAATGGATTATCATTTATATTTAATTTAACCAGCAGCCTCCACATAAGCCTTCTTAAAATACCAGCAACTCCTTTCAATTTAATATTTAAATTATAACCACATATTTAAAAATATATCTGTAAATAATGGTGCAATATGATCGTTACAAAAATAAACATTTTCAAAATTAACGTTAAACAAGTTGAAGTGCGCTCTAATCAACCGATTAAAGGCCAATTCAAAAAACATTATGTTAATAAACAATCATTCAGCCCAAATAATACAAATCTATAATTAAACCAATATTTATTTAGAAACTATTGAACTTAGTGGACAGTGTGAGAATTAAATAAAATTCTGTGCCAGAAGAATATAATTAAAAATAAACAACTTTAGCTATTAAATCAACCTGCAACCCATAACTGCAATATTAACTTTAACTATGAAAACAACAATTAGTATTAAAATAAACAAAACATCCCATAATTACACAATATTATAAAGGTTAATAATTAGACAATTTAGAAATAAAATAATTTAATAAATATTTAAATTTAAGTTGTGTTAGCGACACAACACATGCATTTAATTCTCTGGATAGAGAATTAAAGATTTCCGTTTGTTGACATCGATTCCGGTAAAGTACCGCGATTTTTCTTCTAAGTTAAAATATATAATTTCTACTTTTTAAATATTAATTATTTTTGTTTTAAAATTGATTCAAAAGATTAAACTAAATTAATTATGCAGTCTGCCAAAATCCTAGCTAGTTTCAACGTAAATCTTGGCAGATATGATTTTTTAAACATTTTTTCTAATCTCAATGTTTACTTCTTTTGCTTTCACTATGATAATTGGCCATTTTGAATCGCATCTTCGTGCGTTCAAAAAACAACAACTTAAGAGGTAATTGTCACCCATTTTGGTGTAGGGGTCGTTCGAGCGGACATTCCAAGGTTAGGGGGTGCATTTTTCAGTGGGAAAAAAAGGGAATTCAAATTCTTTCTGGAACATTCGCGAACGAAAGATCTTAATTTCCGCTACTTGTTGCTAGGGAGTAAGTGTTTTCCTTTCGCCAGTATCGTTCGCGTGTAGAGTTGAGTTGTCACACTAATGCTTTTTAGCAATTACGGTTGAGAGTTAAGCCGTACGAAACGAAGAAGAGGAATTTTTCGCCTTTTCTGATTGGTTCGTTTGACCGAAGGCGTCTGTTAAGATCTGTTTGAGTTTGAATTCTAATTTTCAGTCAGTCGGTTACTTTGCTCTACTAGAGTAGGATGTAGTTAGCGAGTATAAAAAGGCAGTGTTTGGCCGAAAGGCCAGACACTATGTAAAATATTTGAGTGAAGACAGATGTGCTTCTAGTATCTTCAACGCCGTTAATGTACTGCTAAGATTTCGAAGTTTTACTATATATTTAATCCAGAATATGTCTCTCTAATTAAAAGAGACTATCTTCACCAGCGTCAATTCTTCATAATTCAGCGTCAATTCTTCATAGCCTAAATGCGATATTCGTATAGATTTCTACAAAATCCGTGCAGATTCCTCTTCATTTAGATACCCAGTGTATTCCGACTTGAATGGGTATTCTGTCAGCGATAAAGATGTCATCTGCGTAACATATTAGATTCATCAGACTGGTGTGATTAAAGACGCTATAATAATGTCACCAAGTAATGTGAGTGTTCCTACTCATGCTAATTTCTCCAGCTAGATATGAATAAAGAACATCGCCGTTTATAGTAAGTGCTTCTTTTCATCGTTCCGTCGCTTCAGTCCAGATAACACAGAAAAATGAGTATCTTCTCAAGTGCGGTTAAAGATCAATTCTGAATATAACTATAAAATAGAACAATTTCTAATTTAACTTAACTTTTAGCATAGACGATTAATTTTAACGAAGAACCTATTAATCTCTTTTATCTAGAACATTTAAATTACTAATATGGATTTGAACTGAATAGATTATGATGAAGATAGCTTATTTACTTAAATAATTTGTATGTATTTTATTGAAGTGGCCACAGTTAAACTAGATAAAATGTCTTGTGTGAATAAAATCAATTATTTACTTATATTCCTGTCATCATCTTTATTTGGGTGAGTTGTATTTTTCTTATTTTCATTTCAGAGTAAAATTCGTGCATATATTCCAGATTGAGAAATTTAATTATCAACTACTCTTAATTATATTTTACAAAATAATTTATATTAAATTTTCAAATTCTTCAATTTTCAGATAAATTATAATTTTTAGAGTTTTCATTAAATTTTCTTAGTGTTAGGTTTAACATCGTATTTGGTGCTTCCACTATACGCGCGACCTGTATTGAGGAGTTGGAGTGGGATTTAGAGTAAACATCTATTCTAATTTTCTGTCTTAATTTAGGCATTTTAAGAATCTCTGTTTGCTTTATCTCCTAACCCAACTTTATACTACATTTAATATAGATGTTTACTCTAAATCCCACTCCAACTCATCAATACAGGTCGCGCGTATAGTGGAAGCACCAAATACGATGTTAAACCTAACACTAAGAAAATTTAATGAAAACTCTAAAAATTATAATTTATCTGAAAATTGAAGAATTTGAAAATTTAATATAAATTATTTTGTAAAATATAATTAAGAGTAGTTGATAATTAAATTTCTCAATCTGGAATATATGCACGAATTTTACTCTGAAATGAAAATAAGAAAAATACAACTCACCCAAATAAAGATGATGACAGGAATATAAGTAAATAATTGATATTATTCACACAAGACATTTTATCTAAAGTAGCGGCACACTTATCTTGGCAGTGGAGGCAAAGCTACGACGGCCTGCTCACTCACTTTGGCGCTCGAAGATTCCCATATTGGGAGAAAAGCGATGATTTGGCGTGTAGAAAAATCCTTGTTGGATTTAACTTATAACATTTGTTTACTTTTCATGTAAATCCTTGAATCGCCAGATTTGGCTGTTTATCGTTGTTTGTAGGAATAAATTTTGCACGAGTTACTATTATGTTCCACGCCGATCTTTTGATATTTGTTAAAGAATTCCTTTTACAATGTTTTAACTCATTGTCATCTGATAAATTTTGTCATCTGCGATTTTGGAATTTTAGCGATTTTTATGCGATTTAACGGGATGTTTTGTGTTTAGCGGTGATTTTTCCACATTATTAAATATAAATCCTGTTTTAAACTTTTAGTACAATTTAGTAAATTTTATCCTCTTTTCAATAAAGTTTATTCGGAATTCGTACGTACATTTTTGAAATTTATGCGTATATTTTTATTTGAATTTATAGAAATTTTGGGTTTACGAGGCGATTTTTCCACATTCATAAAAGAAATCCTATTTGTCTTTTAATCCAAAAACGGATAATTTTTTCCTCTGCAATTTTTGAAATCTTAGCGATTTTTAATGCTATTTTTAGCGTTTTTGCGGGATTTTTCCACATGAGCAAAAAGAATCCTGTTTATATCTGTAGACGCATATAGTAAATTTTGTTCTCTTATCAATGAAGGTTATTCGGCATTCATCAGGTTAAAATGCTAATTTTTAACCATTTTCTGAAATGTTATTTGCCTTTTTATGAAGACGCGAAACACTATTCGATTTCTTGATATCTGAATGAGAATTTCTGTAATTTGTATGTATTTACGAATGAAAATGACTTCCTGAAAATGTTAGAAATTAATTAATTTAAATTGACAAACAGCCGTAAAGAAAACTACATTTTTTTAACTAAAGACTGGAAGTATCTAAAGGTGGAAGTATTTAAATGAGTTTTTCATTTTTTAATAAATAAAAATTACATAGAGTTATAAGCGATTCGTCTATCGTCAGTGTCGAATTAAGACACTTTTCTCCGGGAGGGATTTCTGTTCCTCCGGGGGTGGTGCAATTATAAAGTTCCGGGAGGGAGAGTTCCAGTTTTTGACCATTGAAAGCATAAAATCTCAAATCTTCCAGTGGGGACATTTCAAAGCTCCGGGGAGTGGGGACATTTCAAAGCTCCGGGGAGCGATGTCCCCCTCCCCCCCCCCCCCCCGGGCCACCCCCTGAATTCAACACTGGATATTGTTATCATTTTAAAATATATTTTAACGATATCATTAAGGGGGGGAGGGGGTCCGAAATTAACAAAATGTTGATAACGTTATATATGTACAGCCTCAAAGGCATTGTTTGAAGTATGTATTTTAGTGTAATTCTTTCTTTTTTTTTTTAGCCTTGGGTAAGGCTTAGTCCTTAAAAGGACTTTTTTTTAGTCCTTAAAAGGACTGTTAATCTAATGGCTCTATTCCGCTAAGGCTACCATCTGTGTAATGATCAGAATCATCAGATGAGTCACCAACAGTGAAATTGACTTTTTCAATTAATTGTTCTTGAATTCCGTCTAATTTCCACATGTTTGTTTCGACTTTTTCAATTACATGTTGAACACAACTAAACCAAGAAGAAGACGCTTTCTGGATTCCTTCATAAGTAAGTTTTTCAACTTCCTCCATTTTAAATGTTCGATTTTTTTTCGCAACATAATCTTTAACTTCGCCCCAGATAAGTTCGATGGGATTTAATTCGCAGTGATAAGGGGGCAATCGAAGAACGGTATGGCCATGTTGAGCAACAATTTTATCTATGTAGTAAGCTTCATAAAACTTTTTATTATCTGCCACAAGTTTAAGCAATTCCACTTTTAACATGTCTGGGTTCCAAGGGATACTCTTTCTTGTTAACCATGCTTGTATGTCTTCTTTCTTGGTTGAACTTGTTGGAATTTTTTCTACCCTAACAGAATGGTATGGGGCATTATCCATAACAATAACACTGTTAGGCTGAATATAAGGTAAAAATTTATTTACTAACCATTCTTCGTAATGCGTGCCGTTCATTTCATCATGGTAATCTCCATTTTTTTTTGCTTTGAATATCTCCAATGCTCCATTAACAAATCCATCTTCGCACCCAGCATGTATTATAATTAATCGGCCTCCTTTACCTGAAGGCGCTTTTAAACCTGTAGACAGACCGTTTAAAAATGCCTGTTTCTTTGATTTTACCGTAGAATCTTGCCATACGCGTTCTTTCGTGTGCCCTGCATTAACCCACGTTTCATCGGTATAATAAATTTTTTTCCCTTCAGAACGAAATCTTTGGATATTCCTCAAATATTCGTGCCGCCATTGTTGAATATCTTCTCGTTCCAACAACAATGATGAACGTACTCTTTTTTTAAAAACAAATCCCAAATCATGCATAAAATTTCGAACAGTTCGAACACTGAAATTTGGGAGTTCGTTATCTTCATTTATGGCACGCATTACTTTTTCTGCCGTCGGTATTTCATTAATAAAGAAAAAAGAATGCACTTTTTTTCGAATAGCCGTTTTAGTAAATTCATCATAAATCTGCATTCTTGTACATGTATTTACTTTCAAAGGACGTTTTTTGCCAGGAGTTGTAAATTTACCATTCGTTTTTATTTCAGTCTTCATTCTTTCAATAGATCGTGGTGAAACTCCCGTTAAATCAGCACACATCTTGATAATTTCTGTGTCCGATTTCATGGGATTTTGTTCTCTGAGCTTTATGTAAACATTTAAGATGATAACCTTAGCAGAACTTCTCAAAGGCTTCCCCTTCTCATGAGGTTGGAAAGAAAGAGGAAATTGGTTTGTAAACGAAGCCATTATGCAGATGAAAAGATAAATTACCAGAGAGTGAGAGAAAGCAAGTGTCAAGTCCGAAGTCCAGAAAATGAATGACCAATGACAAAGAAAACAGACAAAATTAGGAGCCTGGAGGGTTGCCGAAAATTTAAACCACGAAATAAATCGCCAAATGAAAGGAGTTTGTGAGCCGCAAACAGATGCGACTCTAACTTTTAAACTTATTGATGATTTAATGTACAAGATTATTCAGAAAGAACTAATTTAAAAGAAAACGTTGTTTTATTTTTTTTTTAAGAAAAAAAATGGATAAGAAAGTTTAAAAAATAATATATAATACATGCTTTATGTCAATTAGAAAATATTAAATGAAAATAAATAAATAATCAAAATAATCAAAAAGGTACAGACAAAAAATCTGATATATCGTTTTTTTTCTAAATTGAACGTTTATTTATTGATTTGAGATTCTATTTTGGAGTACATTAATAAATACATCGAATTTATTCTAAATCATTGTAAATCACATAGAACATGAATAAAAATCTTTTTACTCCTTATTTATCTAATAAAAATAAATCGTGTTTGGTGTTTGTTATGTAACAGAACTCTTTTTAGGAAAATCATAAAAGAAAATAGGAAGAAATATTTTTATCTTTTCAAGTTTACATAAGTCAGTTGTTATTTAGTCACAGATTTGAAAGCTTGTATTACAATAATAATAAAAAAATTCTAACCGCAACAAACTCATATTAATGAATACTAAAATTCAAAAGATTTACAGTGTTTATGAAACCGTATAAGAAGTTTATTTACAAAAAAATAACATTTTAAATGCATATAAGATTTTTATTACTTATTTAGCATTCTTCAATTTTTATTAACACTTTCCAACCTAGTTGAAAAGTGTTTATGACTTCGTTTTGTCTGCCATATGGCCGTCTGTCCGTGCTCTAACTCCCGTAAATATTCTCGGATTGATTTTATTTAAATTAAATTAGTTTAATTTATAAAAATATAAGCTAAAGAAATAAATTAAAAACGTTATAAAGTTAAAAACTGTATCTTTATAAAAGTAAAGAAAAAATATTAACTAATTTTACTTCGGTTTGTCTGCTGTATGGCCGTCTGTGCATGCTCTAACTCCCGTAAATATGCTCGGATGAATTTTATTTAAATTAAATTAGTTTAATTTATAAAAATTAATAGCTAAAGAAATAAATTAAAAACGTTATAAAGTTAAAAACTTTATTTTTATAAAAGTGAAGAAAAAATATTAACTAATTTTATAAATTCAAGGAAAAAATTATAAACTTGTAAAATTATAATTTATAAAATAATAAATTTTAGCGTAATTGTAAGCCAAATCAGCTTAGTTTAATACCAATTTGCATAGCTATAATTTGCAAAGATATTATGTTATGAAACTTTTAAATAACACAATATTGCCTCACGTTAAAAAAGTTAAAATAAATTTTAAAAAAATTAGTGGGGAAAAAAATCATAATTTTGAAGTACTATCAAGGAAAAAAAAAAGTAGATGTGTAAAATGTGAGGAAAAAAAAAAGAGTAAATGTGTTGTAGTGAATCCACTTTGATGAAAATCCCGAACAACCAGATCCACTTTTCATTTCTCTTATTCTTCGTTTCTCCTTCATCAAATAATAGCTTTATACGCTCTGAAATTTCGTCATTACACATTCTGAAAAATACAAGTATGTTAGGTTTGATCATATGTTCATTTTTTATCCAAAAATACTCATTTCGATATGAGTACATGAACTTACTCATTTTTGAGAATGCACATGTTCATTTTTGATCCAAAAATACTCATTTCGATATGAGTACATGGACTTACTCATTTTTGAGAATGCACATGTTCATTTTTGATCCAAAAATACTCATTTCGAAATGAGTACATTTTTACAGTGTGGAGTTTCTGAGTCTAAAATACTGTTGATATATTGAATATTTACCATACCTCAAAAAACAAATTAAATAAACTGCTGATCAGTTCTGTGCAAATAAAATAAGAATACTTTTAACTTAGGAAACACGGAAATATTGATATCGTTGAATGTGAATAAAGAACTTTTTCATGACAAGTTTTATTTTAAAGAAAAGAAAATTCTTCCTATATTATATATTTTATCGATATGTTTGGTATGTACTTGAGTTAAAATTTTCCGAAAAATTCAAATCCGTCAAAATTATTACTCTATCTTTAATATTTTTAAAAATGAAACATTTGATTGGACATCAAAAATCTTAAATCTCCCGCAATCGCAGGAGAAATATCTGTCGCAGGCCAAGCACTTAACGCTGCGGGGTGTCCGAGGGTTGCCCACTGATTTATTCCAATCGCCAAAATTTCGCCAGAAAATCATTTCGCGAAACAATACAAGTTCAGTTAATATTACAGGTATTTATCATAAAAATGATTATATATTAAGCTGAATCAATTTTGTTTAATCAGTAAATCATTTTTCAATGGAAAAATCTAAAAAAAAACATATTTAAAGTGCTTTTCTTTCAAATTCAGTAAAGAACTATTTCTTCTCGCGCATGTACACTTTTCTGTAGTATAATCTCCTCTGCCAAGTTACCTTTGCCGGTACTTTAGTTTAACTGTGGCCACTTCAATAAAATACATACAAATTATTTAAGTAAATAAGCTATCTTCATCATAATCTATTCAGTTCAAATCCATATTAGTAATTTAAATGTTCTAGATAAGAGATTACTAGGTTCTTCGTTAAAATTAATCGTCTATGCTAAAAGTTAAGTTAAATTAGAAATTGTTCTATTTTATAGTTATATTCAGAATTGATCTTTAACCGCACTTGAGAAGATACTCATTTTTCTGTGTTATCTGGACTGAAGCGACGGAACGATGAAAAGAAGCACTTACTATAAACGGCGATGTTCTTTATTCATATCTAGCTGGAGAAATTAGCATGAGTAGGAACACTCACATTACTTGGTGACATTATTATAGCGTCTTTAATCACACCAGTCTGATGAATCTAATATGTTACGCAGATGACATCTTTATCGCTGACAGAATACCCATTCAAGTCGGAATACACTGGGTATCTAAATGAAGAGGAATCTGCACGGATTTTGTAGAAATCTATACGAATATCGCATTTAGGCTATGAAGAATTGACGCTGAATTATGAAGAATTGACGCTGGTGAAGATAGTCTCTTTTAATTAGAGAGACATATTCTGGATTAAAAATATAGGAAAACTTTGAAATCTTAGCAGTACATTAACGGCGTTGAAGATACTAGCAGCACATCTGTCTTCACTCAAATATTTTACATAGTGTCTGGCCTTTCGGCCAAACACTGCCTTTTTATACTCGCTAACTACATCCTACTCTAGTAGAGCAAAGTAACCGACTGACTGAAAATTAGAATTCAAACTCAAACAGATCTTAACAGACGCCTTCGGTCAAACGAACCAATCAGAAAAGGCGAAAAATTCCTCTTCTTCGTTTCGTACGGCTTAACTCTCAACCGTAACTGCTAAAAAGCATTAGTGTGACAACTCAACTCTACACGCGAACGATACTGACGAAAGGAAAACACTTACTCCCTAGCAACAAGTAGCGGAAATTAAGATCTTTCGTTCGCGAATGTTCCAGAAAGAATTTGAATTCCCTTTTTTTCCCACTGAAAAATGCACCCCCTAACCTTGGAATGTCCGCTCGAACGACCCCTACACCAAAATGGGTGACAATTACCTCTTAAGTTGTTGTTTTTTGAACGCACGAAGATGCGATTCAAAATGGCCAGGCATCATAGTGAAAGCAAAAGAAGTAAACATTGAGATTAGAAAAAAATTTTAAAAAATCATATCTGCCAAGATTTACGTTGAAACTAGCTAGGATTTTGGCAGACTGCATAATTAATTTAGTTTAATCTTTTGAATCAATTTTAAAACAAAAATAATTAATATTTAAAAAGTAGAAATTATATATTTTAACTTAGAAGAAAAATCGCGGTACTTTACCGGAATCGATGTCAACAAACGGAAATCTTTAATTCTCTATCCAGAGAATTAAATGCATGATTATATTTTAATTTACAAGTGATTATTGATTTTAAAAATTGATTTAATTATAGAAGTTATTTTTAATTAATAATAATATCTTAGAAGAAAAGTTAAAAAGATTAATTTTAAAAAGATAGAAATTATTGACTGTTTAAATAATAACGATAAAATAATTAATTTAAATGTTAATTAATATGAAAACTTTTAATTAATGATTAATAAGGATTAAATATTTAATTTAAGTAAAATAATTAATGAAAACTATTGAATTTAAAAGTATAAATGGAATGTATCATAACATATATTATACATGAGTTGTATTTGTTTACATTCAGCTTACGTAAAAAAAAAAGATCCCGAAGGAAGTTGAGTTGTATAGCTCACAATTATGGTAAACTTTGATTTTCTCTCTGGTGCGAATTATTTTTTGACACCAGGCAGCTGTCCAAAACTTCGTTCATGGAGAACTTGCTTTACGAACGATTACCTCCATGGTTTAATATTTTAAACGTTCACTACGAATGAATGTTTTTTGTTGTTGTTGTTGTTTACTTTCATGGATAGAGAATTTGAACTGAAGTTTTTGCAGAATACAGTGGAACTTCCCTTTAACGAAGTCCCTATTTAACGAAGTTTTCTACTTAACGAAATTTTCTGCAGAACTTTGACTTTGAAAACCATTAGCATGTAAATTAATCTCCACATTACGAAAAATATATTCTATATAACGAAGTTTATTCCACTTTTGTACGTGTACAGAATTCAAATTAAGCGATTGCTGTTCGAAGGATATGCAAATTTATTTCAGCGGATTCGATTGTATGAAAATGAACACATTTAAATAATTTCCATTCTGCTTGGTGCTAAATAAAACATTTTTTTCACAGTAAGAAAAACACTTGTTATCACTATTCTCCCACTCCAAGATTCCAGCGCTGACAGTTGGGGGAAGTCAAAATCCCCTTTTTACCTTCAATGATATAGAAGATGAAGTGTCGCAATGGCTTCAGATGCATTGAAACAAAAAATATCTATTTGAGTCAGACAGGTACCATTCTGACCTTCCATTGCTGATAGACAATTGCTTTATACATCCAAAAGAACGTGCTTCAAAATACAAATTGAAGAACATCAAAGTTATTTTTGTTCCTGCCAATACAGCTAAACTTCAATCATTAGTCTAAGGAATACTAAAAAATCTTGAAGTACATTATCGAAAAAGACAGAAAAAAGCCGATGTAGTTAAAACATTAGTTTGAGATTCTGTGTATCAGAGCTGATGAAAGCTTCGGAATGTGACGTGATTTCATCGGCCGTACACAACTGTTTTGTAAAAGACAGCTTCATAATTAAAACTGAATCAAATTCTGAATCCAATACCTGTTCGTCATATCTCAAGAAAAAATTTCATAAATTTAAGTAAATTTCTATTTAACGAATTTTCTTCACAACGAAGTTTTTAAGTGTAACGATGAGACTTCGTTAAATGGAAGTTCCACTGTATATACATAATTGAATGTAAGTCATCTCTCAAATATTAATTTATTTTGAACGATCTGACTAAAAATGTAACTTTCATGCAGTTTTATTAAAAAGAATAATTTTCAATAAAAATGGCCGCCTGGCATACGAAAAAGTGAAGCGGGCAACATGACTTACACTTTTATTTTATAGATGGCAGTTATTTTTCTTTTATACATCACAGTAAAAATGCCTGATATTATTGAGAAAAAATTATTTCTTGTTTCATTAAGATACATTTTCTTTTTTTTTTTTCTTTCTTCTAACAAAAATTTTTTAAGTTAAAATCTAAAACTAAACCTGTGGCACTACAATCCATTAAGGATATTGGTCTACACTTTTTTTGCTTGACTATGGGCCTTGAGGTGCTATACAGCATATGTCGCAGTCCTAGGGTCAGCCTAACATGGGACCCAAAGTTAAAATCACAAAATTTATGTTTTGCAGTCACTAAATCTACGTTTAACATCATGGTATGGTTCCAAACAAGAAACAGTGTAGTAAAGTTTTTACAAAGCCGAACTTTAAATCCCAAACAATTTCACTTCTCAAACACAAATTTTAACTGCTAGTGTTATTTTATGTGTCAATTTATTTGCAATATGCTTTGTGATAGATACATGAATTTTTATGTAGATTTACCTGTTTCAAAAATTCTTTCTCTTTATGAATTAACTGCAATTAAAGAAGTGGATAACAAAAACTACAGCAACACTCTTAATTCTTGACCTACAAATAGCATTTAGCTTTTAGTTTTAATCTAAAAGTTGCACAGCATTTAATATCTGACAAGGAAGGTCTCCATAAGCGCATACTCAGAAAATTTTGAAAAAATAACAGAATATTCTTCTCATGAGCATGTATATGTTTATAAAAAAAATTGCTGCGGAACCTCAATATAAAGTCTGTAAAAAAAATTATGAAAATTTCGTGTTTTTGGTGATTTATCACTGGTTGGCAACACAATGAAATAATAATTTTTAAAAATGATGTTATGATAAATACTCTTTTAGGAAAACCTTTTTCTACTCTTCATTACTGAACTACTTAAAGTAAGTTTAACTTAAATAAATACCCTTTTATAACTACAGTTTTGCCATATATATTTATATGTATATATAAAGAAAATAAAACAATCTTATTTTACGGTTTAGAACAAAATTGCAATTGATTAAAAATGCTTCAAACTATAATTTAAGATCCTATTCTGAGCACTGTCAATTTGTCTTCAATATTGTTAGCGTCAGAGATAACAAGAGAAAAGTATTGTTGCCATGGCAATCAGGCAGCAATCTCAACTTTAAAAACGTAGCTCACTGTCAACACTGCGCAAGTCTCTATGAAATCGGTTTCAAATACATAAATTAAAGTTATATTAATAAAATGGTAGTAAATGTAAAGCTCAATGTTCAAATTGTATAATTTGAAAGGATTTCTTTATCTTATTATTTTGCTCAATCATAATGATTGTCATAACTTAGGATTAATTCTTATTTTGTTTATTTATTTAGGTACAAGTGAAAAGGTTTTAGAAGCTGCAGCTTCACAGTTGAAAGCATTCTAATTAACTAATTTGAAAGAAGAACTTTTAGTAGATTTTTTTTCTGTTACTGTTTATTGTGAAAATATTCTTTCACTGAGCAATATATTGAATATGTTAATTTAGATTTGCTCAAATCTTTGTTTTATACTTAGTAATTTAAAGGAAACAAACTGTGAATCCATATCTGGTAGATTAAACAGAATCTATTTATTTTTTAGCCCTTTCATTGTATGTATTAATTTTGCTTTTGTCTTTTTTATTTAGCTCGCATAAGTTTTTAGTGTATACAAAATAGTTACTTCCAGGAAATTTTGAAAATTACTTTTATTCAAAATTCCATTTTATCTAAAGAACTGTTATATTTTGATTTTATACATTAAAATGCATTCTTAAAAGTTCGTATTTTTTCTGATTTGCTTTGCTTTGCTTTAGCAATTTTTTCTCCAGTTTTTTTGTCGAAATATTAATTAAATCATATTTCTAACTTAGTGACAGAATAGAAAGAAAAAAAGCTCAATTTGTTTATGTTGCTTTTATTTGCTTTGTTTTGGCAATTTTTTCTCCAGTTTTTTTGTCAAAATATTAATTAAATCATATTTCTAACTTAGTGACAGAATAGAAAGAAAAAAGCTCAATTTGTTTATGTTGTATTCTTTGGCCAGTTATATCTAAAACATGTACATTTATTCAATAGTATATTCAAGATTTTTCCTTTTACTTATAGATGATTCTATATTCTTACTTATTGCCCATATTATTTATGAGTTGACATTTTAAAACAATGTTTCTCAATTTATTTTTTTTATCGCAGTCATGTTCATAGTGATATTTTTCTTTCACTAAAATGTTTGCCATTTTCAAAGACAATAATATCTCAGGTAAAATAATTTTATTGATAAAATTTAAAAAGCCAGGCACAATGTTCAAATATCTTAATAAAAAAGCATTTACTTTAAAAAAATATATAAAAAGAATCATATAAACCAATTAATATGAAGTGTGATGCTGTTATGCATGTTAAAAATATTCTTCATGTTTGAAGGAAAAGATAATTTAACTCTTAAGTCCGACTTAACTTCCAGATGGTTGCTATATATATAGAGAGAGAGAGAACCCCAAAATGAAACAACACACTTTCAAGACTTTTTTTTACACAGCCCACCATTTGAGAAGCACTGTTTTAAAGTATTTAAAATGTTTTATTCCATATTTTATATTTGTCATGAGAAACTATCCCTGAATAGCTGCTGTGCTTGAAATTCAGGTAATTTTTTCTTTCTTAAAAAAAAAAAAAAAAAAAAAAAAAAAAAAAAAATTATATTTTATATTATTATTTTCTTATATGATGTAGCATATTTGTCTCTACTTCATATTGCATCAGATAATCATATTTGATTTATTGCCATTGTTGTATATAAATAGGTTGTTCATAAAAAATTTCTTTCACTGAGGTCTTGTTGATTAATAATTTGTGAAGAGAGCCTTTTTTTTTTCTCTCTCTCTCTGTTTAATTTATAAAAGAGATTTGTAAAAAAAATGAAAATCAAGTAGCACATTATTTGTAAAACTTTACTATTAGGTTGAAAATTTTGCACAATATGTTCAGATACTGCCAAATGTTTCCACTATGCACTGAATGCTTTTTTTCCCAATGTGATGCAAAAACATGTGTCTTTTAATTATTTTATCTCTTGTGGTTAAGAAATTAGAGCCCACACCAAATCTCAAAGAAAAAATAAAAGAAAAAACATTTAAAGAAAAAAAAACTTAATCATCAATCTTAGTTTGCCAACCATGCATGACTTTAAAGTTTAAATGGTTGTAATATGAGAAAAAGTTTCAGAATATGAAAAACAGATTACTAAAATGAGAATTATTTATCTCCTCCTGGATCACTATTCATCTCTCAATCTTGTGGCCCTCAACTTTTTATTACACTTTTTACAGTAAAATCCTCCTTATAACCACAGAAGTTATTAATATATGTCTCTAATATTTATCTCTGTATCTAATAAATATCTCAAAAAATAAACATATTGGATTTATGGCTGTTGTTATATATAAATAGGTTGTTTGTAAAAATTCTCTTTCACTGGGGTCTTCTTGATTAATCGCCTGTTAAAAAAGCCTTTTTTTTTTCTTTTTAATCTATGCTAATATTATAAAGAAAAAACATTTTGTTTCTTCTTTAAGGAGAAACAAAATGAAAAACTATCTAAATAAACACTTTGTTTATTTATAGGGAGTAATCACTGGTACTACTGAACTGATTTAAAAAATGATGCTACAGCCTCTACTTCAAAATAAGCTATATTTTATTTATAGTGTGCATTAACATTCTAAAATTGCAATTTTTGTGATACTGCTGGGGCTAGAAACTTGAAATTTGGCGTGGAGGTTACTTTTAAGATGTAAATGCACACTAAGAATAATTTCTAAACAATTCAAAATTTAAAGTAGAAAACATTCTAAATTACGATTTATTTAGAATTGTTAGGGCTAGAAGCTTGCAGTTTGCCATTTACTTTTATTTAAAACTGAAATGTTTGCACAGAACAGTTTCTAAAAAAATCGAAATTTAAAAGAGTGTGTAAAAGGGCAGAAAATGTTCTAAAATCCCAATTACTTGAAAACCACTGAACCAATTTCAAATATGATTTCAGAATAATACTAGTGACTGAAAACTGTGCTTCTTGTATGTATGTGCACCTGCCCTCAAAGGGGTGCAAGAGCGACACATGTTCTAAAATTATGACTCCTTTAAACATATTGTGGCTAGAAATATGAAATTTGGCATGTGACATTTAAGATGTTAATGCTTGCTAAGAGTGGTTTTAAAGACAGTGAATTTAAAAGTGTAAAATAAACAGAAAAAATGTTCTAAATTATGATTTTTTTTTTGGAAAGAAAGAATTGTTAGGGCTTGAAATATAAAATTTGACATAAGATATACATGCTTACTCTGAACATTTTCAAAATTTAAAGGGTGAAATGAGCAAGAAATTTTCTAAAATAATGATTACTTTGGTATTACTAAACTGATTTCAAATCTTCTCTCAGAATAATAATGACAATTTCTGCATAAAAAATGGGCATGGATCTCTTTACAATCTATTCTCAAGGAGATGCAAGAATGAAAAATGTTCTACAATTTGGATTTCTTTGATTCTGTGGGGGCTAAAAAAATGAAATGTAATATGATGATTACTTTTAAGATATCAATGCTTGCCAAGAACATTTGATAAAATATTCAAGATTTAAAAAGATGAAATGATTAGGAAACGCTCTATAATCGTGATTACTCACAAATTATCAGGGCTAAAAATTTTAAATCTAACATGCATGTGTCCATTAAAATGCCATTCTCTCAAAAAAAAAAAAAAAAAAAAACAATTTTTTAATTGAATTTCATATTGGTAAAATGGGAAGGAAAACTTTTTACCATTATATTTTCACTATGATATCTCTGAAATTTTCAGTCTATAAACTTTAAATTTGTATAGGAATAACTTCTAAACCACAGATGTGCACAAACAATGTGTGTTTTTTTAATTATTAAATTTTTGAAAAGTGAAGAAATATCAATTTTTTGTCATGCCGGTATTAGATGCAAGTTTTCTAAGAAATAAGATAACATGCAAGTACCAGTAACTGCTGTAATAAGTTAAAATGATAGTAATAAAGAAATATGATTAAGGAAATACTCCATATTTAACTTTTTGTTGCACAAAAATTATTGTGAAATATACTAAACCAATGTTTTCTAACTTATTACTGACAGGTATTTTAATTTTTATGGTGATTCAAGTTATACTAATACTGTAAAAGAGGACCATTTGTTTGTAGGCAATAGACTCTGAAACTACTGAACTGATTTTAAAAATTATTTCACTGTATGATAGCTGATAAATAGAGTCCCTTTGGAATGAAGATCTTCTCATTAATTCAAGACTCATGTTCAGCTAATGCAGTACAAGAATGAAGTTTCTTCAAAATGTGACTTACTTAATATTTTAAATATTATCCATAGCTTTATAATTTCCCCTAATGTAAATAGGCATGCAAATACCATTTGGCATATTTCAACAACACAGGTGCACTGTACTATTTTTCTAATAAATAAATGAGTTAAAAAATAATTTCTTTATACATAGGATATGATGCAAGTGATTTGCGACATACAATAAAGTTTAGAAGTCTTGAGATAATAAATTTATTCTTAATCAACTTATATCTGAACCGAGCCATAACAGTTTAATTGCCCTTGGCATTTATTTTGCAGTCTTGGGCAGAATAAACATCAGTATTAAGTTGGTGTAATCAGACCAACTTTTTAGTATTTACTTTAATTAAAGTATATAATTATATACTTTATACTGCTAGAGATTAAATTGTTATAAAAAATATTAGCTGCAAATTTGAAATTTTGTTTACCTAAATATCGTTTTGTGGTGAAATTATTTTAAAATCTCAGCAATATTTTTACACTCTTACAATATTTAAAAAAACCTTTTTATACAAATAACAATAAAAGTGATGACATTGCTTGTGCATTAAAAGTGAAGCATAAAATTAAGAATACAGCAAAAGATATGATTTCTTTTTAGAAAATGTCATTCATAAATGTTACATTTTTAAATATCTTGTGTATAAATATGGTATATGAAATAATGCTGCTTTGGTGCTTGCATTAAACTGTTTATTTTTTATTTCCTTTTACTACATATATATGTATGTTTGTATGTATGTATCTATCCTTAACGACATGTGGACTTAATTATGCATGCATTAAGTCATTAAAATATCCTTTGTATACATTCTGTCATGATGTCATGAATAAGAAATGGAAATGGTATTGTGATATTTAACATAAAATAGAAATGTTCATTTAAAACGTTTAAACTTCACCATTTTTTTTTTGCCTTTGTACATTAGAAGATAATTAATAACTTGTAGTGATTGGCTAAACTGTAATCACCAGGTCTGTATCAAGTCAGTGTGAGGCCCAGGTCTTGGTAAAATTTGAGGGGGCAGGGTATGACATAAGTTGATTTGTAATACTTGATTCCCAAATCTAAGATGAAAAAATGCCCCCGCTCTCAATGTTTGTGAGCATAGTGAGGGCTGCCATTTGCTACTAAAATGCTGCTAAAAGCAACTATTTTTAGTGTCAGGTGACTATGGCTATTATTTTAGCCCAAAACTCTTCACAACTGACTAGTTTGGAAAAAAAAATAGACTTTTTTCCTATTCCAGCTACTATTTTTGTGAAAAGCATATTTTTCATCAATTTCAGAGCTACTAATACTGCCCCTTTTTAATCTCCTGATTTTACATTTCAATATAAATTTTCATTGTTTTAAAAATCTTTAAAAACTTCCATTTGAAATATATATATATATATATATATATATATATATATATATATATATATATATATATTCTTTTTTTTTGTGTGGTGGTGGGGGGTATATGTTATAAGGAGCTTAATATCGTCATTTTTAGTCTTAGTGCTGACAATATTCGATGAAATAACATATCGTTACTGTGAATTATTTTTATGATGCTCCTCTGAAGAATCCATAAGATATTCTTAGTTTTTCATGTTTAAATTTTCCTTTTATTATGTTTAATTTTTGTAGTATCTTTTACTTTGATTTTTATACTATCTCTTCCTTTGATTTCTACACATTTGATATCATTTTAAATAAATATATGCATAGTATATAATATAATATCTATGTATGTATTATTTTCATTGCTTGGCTCTTACTGATATGCTTTTATATTTACCCCAATTTTCGTTGTTCTTAAAGGTATTTCACCTTTGCCAACAAACCACCGTCAATTGGCATGTTATGGTTTGCTGTGTTCAACCTTTCTCCATCCATAACATAAATATCAGCATTCATGAAATAGTTATTTCATTAAAATCTTAAGACCAAAATAATTAAAACTGTACATTATTTTGTACATTTCAGTTTTATTTTATAAATTCTACTTGGCAAATGTTCTTTTTTCTTAATTTATATGGATCTGTGAAATCGGTGATAAAAATTATTATTGAATTTTAAGAATTTGTTGCTGTCTTTTCCCTTCCAAATTTAAGATATTATATTGCTAAGGATAAAGATAAGATATTATATTGCAAACCAAAGTGTGGATTGATGGTCTGATGCTCATTTGGGGTCCTCTTCATGTGTTGTTATAAAAATTTAAACATTTTTCGATGCCTTAGAATATGTGTAGGAACATACAAATATGAGAAGAAGAGCGACATCTAAAAGTTATATCACAACTCGATGAATTATAAAGTTGCTTGAGCTATAAGATTCACGATTGATGAGTTGGTTCACGAGGTTTCATCAACTTTTAGAAAGTGCACACTAAATTTGGGGTCTCCAGAAATCAGGCAGTCAATAAACATTGCCTCATGCTTTAATCAAGTCTTGATTACTAAAAGAAAATCATGTTTTCTAGCACAATTTTTCAATTTAATAACAGATTTAAAATGTTGAGAACAAGAATTTAGAATATTATGATTATTTTTTTCTTACTTATTTTGGTGCTTTATTCAACCCATATGTGGCTATAAAGTCAGACTTAATAAAGTATGACAGTTTTGCTATTCTATTTTATGTTATGTAATTTTTTTTTCTGAAAAATAGATCAGTTATGCACAAAAAAGTTGCAGATATGGTTCTTTGTAAAATGCATCCTTTTCTGAAAAAAAAAAATATATATATATATATAGAGAGAGAGAGAGAGAGAGAGACAAGTTTCCTCAGTTAGTTCATTTATTTTTACAAAATGGAATTGGTCGTACCTAAAAACATGCATTAAAAATGTATACTTGTGTTTAAAAAAACAAAATTTCTTGCCCAAGTGCAAGCATATATTCAATTTAGCTTGGAAAAAACTAACTGCATTCTGATTATCTATTCCAGATGATAATTTTGAAATTTTCATAATTTCTAAAATAATTTGTGTGTAATTTTATAATATTATAATAATACAAAAAGTAGCAAATTTAGGTGGTGGATAAGCTGAGATTTTTTATGAAATAATTTTGGTTATTATTTTTTATGACAAATAAACCCATCTCCCCTTTTTTATGTAAGCATGCAACTATTTTTACTACTTTTTTTTTTTTTTTTCATCATAAGCTACTAAAGCAGCTATTTTTGATGGCATTAGGTAGTGGCAGCCCTGCATATTTTAAATGTAGAGTGTCTGTCTCACATTTATATTAAAAAACTTACTAAATTTTTAAAAGCTGATAAATTTATGAAGTTTAGAAAAAATGTAACATTATCAAATTTTTAAAGTTTGGAGATGTAATATTTTTTCAATTTAATTCCTTAATGAAGTAATATTAGTAGAATGTAAAATTATCATATAAGCATGTATGAAATATGCTATTTGGGGTCCTCTGAAATTTAAAGTCATGGGTCACCAAATGTGCAAGACCATGTATTTAATCAGACCCTGGTAATTACTATTATAAGTCAACCTGTCATAAAATTTATTCCTGGAAATAAGTATTGAATTGTATGTTTTTAACAGTAAAATATCTCCAGTAAAAACAAAAACTGAGCTTTTATCAGCCATAGAGAGGAAGGAAGAAAAATTTTTAGAGGTGGAAAAGTAAAATATAGTTGCCATGTAAGCTTATATTTTTATCTGTAATTTTTCAAAATACTCTATTTTTATAGTTTTAAAGATCTATTTGGTTCACTTTTTGCAATATTCCATCTTGAATATAGTGCAGCAAATCAAATATTTGTTGTTTGATTTTTAAAAAAACTGCTGCGCTAAAGATGTTAAAAACCACATATTCAACATCTAACTGATAAGAAAATTGTTTTGTATATTAAATTTAGTTACAGTTTCTCAGGAAGCATATAATTTATAGCTATTAAAGGATTTAAGATGCTGTGTAATGTTCTTTTTCAGTTAGTAGGTATCCCAACTTATGATGTTTCTTTTGTATAGTATTATATATGAGGGCTGTTCAATAACTAATAAGACTAAAATTATAAAAAATACAGAATATCTTTAATCGTCATCATTTACATGGTCTTTTTCAAAATAACTACCACGGCACGTAATGCATTTATCCCAATGTTCTGTCCACTTCTTTAAAACATATAAAAGTCTGTTTTTTGAGAGCTTTTTCAAAACCGCCTCCGCAGCCTTAACACTTGCTTTGTTGCTTGCAAAATGTTTGTCTCATAATGGTTTCTTAAGTTGAGGAAACAGCCAGAAATCACTTGGAGCGAGATCAGGACTGTATGGAAGGTGTGGTAAAATCTTTTTGTTGTTCTGCTGCAAAACATCCTGTATGCAACGAGCAATATGTGCTCTGGCATTGTCATGGTACAATAGGAAGCCATTTCGCCATTCTGCGATCCTCCTTGATGATAACCGCAGCTGTGTTAATCATTGTCTCTGTGATGGACGTTGAGGGTCGTCCCTCGTTCAATATCTTCCACATTTTGTCTTCCTTCTTTAAAAGCTTTATGCCAGCGAAAAATACTTGCCCTCGACATTGCTTCATCATTGAAAGCTTCACGTATCATGTCAAAGGTCTCTGATGCTGATTTTTGCAGACGAACACAAAATTTAATCGCATAACGTTGTTCCAACGACGCTTCCATTTCGATAACTGACTGCTCTCGTAGACGCCCGCAAACACGCTTTAGTTCAATCACTTGATACTCAGGAACATGAGCCTGTACACGCCATCTATCAGTAGCTTTTGTTAATACAGACAACAAACTTTTTTTATGTCACAGAAATTAACATTCTGATGAGTGGTTTCGCGGCAGTAAAATTAGTCTTATTACTTATTGAACAGCCTACATATATATATATATATATATATATACATATTTCAAATTATTGTAAATGGGTCAATGAACTATTCTTTGCACTTATTCCTGTCTCTTATCAAAAATTTAATCTATTTTAGATCTATTAATTATAGTTTGTATTTATACAAAGAATAGCTAGGCAGACAAAACAAAAAATTCTGGGGACAATAACATACAAATATAGACTTTAATGAAATGAAATAGTGGTCTTAGAAACAAAAAAGTACACTGCTGGTTAGTATATCTAAAATTTCATTTATTAATTAAATCAACAAGGTCAAATATTTATTTATATATGTTTAAAATAAATTACTTATCTGTACTTTAGTGTGGAGAACAGTTGATTGACCAAATATTCTTACTTGATTTAAGGGGGGGGGGGGAGTGATTGCATTCATAATTTGAGAATTGTTATAAATATACTGAGAGTTAAGCAGAAGAGGTAAATATAATAGATATTATATTTTGTAAAATTGGGCTGTAAATTTTGTCTGTTTATATTCATCCTAATAAAATTTTTATTGAATTTCAGTATTTGATTGCTTCCTTATTTTTTAAAGGGCATTGAATTATATTCAAAAATTGAAACATGCACATTAAAATTTGAACAATGAAACTGTTTAAGTAAAGTTTTTTTTCTATTTAATTACTTATTAAATAGTTGTAATAAGTATAAATTTGATTGTATGAAAAAATTATCCTGTCTTATCAGTCAGAAGTTTAAAAAAAATATCTTCATTGTCACTTGGGAGGTGGGGAATAATTCTAATTTTCTTCTACATTAAAAGAAAAATATTTATATTATTAGCTTTATTAAATTAGAAGAGTACCTTTATAACAGAATAGCAACATACAGGCAAACAAAGTGCGAAAATTTGATTTGTCAAGTAGATTTTAGCTAAAAACTTGGAGTGCTTGACATATCTTCTTAACTGAGTGTGTGTATGCCACGTTTCTCTTAATATAGTTAGCTTTCTAAATTATAGTAAAATATTGCTCATTGTGTAATTTCTATGATGTTATTTTCAAAATGACAACATTTCGTCCTTTGAAATTTTTTCAATACTAATGGTTTGAAAATGACATTTTTACGTATACAAAGATATTTCAGTTTTTAAGAGTCAGAATGCATAATTCATATTAAATATATCATTTTCATCCAATAAAGCATTCTATTTTTAGGATCCTACTGACTAATCTTAAACTCTCTCTCTTTTTTTTTCTGTTAATGCTATTTTGTCAAAAATAGAGCAAATTTGTCACCGCCATTTTTAAACATGTTTGGAAATTAGAAAAAGATCTCAGAAATAATTTTAAAATTCGATGTCCTTGGTTCCCTGTGAATAACTAATTTTGTTTCATTGTTCAGCAATCCATATTCTAGAAGGAGCAGTTATGAAATATAAACACAGTGTCAGATTTCAATATAATAGATTCTAAACAGTGCCATCTATTTTTATCCATCGAAGATGTTCTGAATGTTCCTTTCTTTGCTTATCATTAAAACTTACCTTGGCTATGAACACAATTATAGAATTTTAATTATTTTTAAAACAATCAATTGATTGGTAAATAATTCATATGAGTAGTAATTTTCCCATCTGAGCAAAAATGTGCCCAGGCTTATACTCGAACCCAGATTTTTTAGCTTCAATTGCCAATGCTCTTTCAATTCAGCTATCTGGACGACATCCCAGCCAACACAATATTCGCCCAGAAAAGGTTCTAGTTAGAGTCCCAGCCTGGACATATTTTCGCTCAAATGGGAAAATTACTACTCGTATGAATTATTTACCAATCAGTTGATTGTGTTAAAAATAATTAAAGTGTAATTACTCATCCATACTTTGTTGGAGACCCTTTACCTGCGATTTATTCAGTTGTGCTGTTTCAAATAACAGCCCAGATGTCATCTCTAAATGGTTGTTCTGACCGAATATGGTGTTGGCTGGGATGTCGTCCAGATAGCTCAATTGGAAGAGCATTGGCAATTGAAGCCAAAGGTTCTGGTTTCGAGTCACAGCTTGGACATATTTTTGCTCACTAAAATTACTACTCGTACATTACAGAATCTTAACTTTTATACTTATTATTTCAGTTTTAAAATTAAAATTAATAAATTGCAAACTAAATTTCGGATAATTATAAATTATTATTTATTGATCTCCCATAATCATGTTTACTACCAATTCGTATATGTTACAGTGAGTAGTTTGGCAGAAAATTAAATATAATGGTTGAAACAGATTTGCTTTTTTTATGAGGCAAATATATAATGTGATCATATTCTTGCTTATCATTGATCTCATACCTGGGCTATGCACACGATAATTAAATATTATGGCTTTTTAAATTAAAATTAATAAGTTGTAAGCTAAAAATTAGATGATTAAGCAATTATTATCATTTTTTATATCTTCCGTAATCGGATCCACAGCCAATCGGCATACTTTAGATAGCATGGTTTGATGAAAAATTAAATGCATTGCTGTAACCATGTTTGTTTTTTTTAAGAAGCAAACGTATAATGGTATCCTAGGTGATCCTTTCTTAACTAATCCATGAAGCAAACCTTCGCTTTGTACCCGATTATGGAATATCAGTGCCTTATGCTTATCAGTTTTTAAATTTAAATATATAAGTGAGGCCTGTCCAACCTTTCAGTAAGTATGGGCACAACTCAGCTTGTTACATCACAATGAAGGGTGTCATTATTCACATGACTGGAAACATACAATATTATTTCTCTTTGGTAGTATTAGCGACACACATGTGTCTTATACAATGCACATACATCATCATACTGATAGCCATGCTCATTGTAAAAATAAACCTCAGATAAAATGTATATCACAGTAAATTTGGAATTATATTTCCCTGAGACCTGTAAATTATCTCAAATATTTTTATATAGTAAAAAGCAAAAAAAAAAAAGTTTATGCTGCCTACACTAAAAATAAAGCATGCAAAAACTAATGATTTAAAATTTTAAAAACCTGTAGGCAATTTTTAAAATAAATTTTATATTTAAAAAAAGCTAATAACAAAAAACATTCGAAAGGGTGCCAGATTGGACAGCTCTGGTAAAAGTCATAAGCTAAAATGTAACGATTATCATGTATATAAATCTTAATTAGACCTTTCAATCACCATAAGATTACTTAAAATTGATAAGTTAGTTCACAAGTTTTTGAGTATTGAAACATTGGTTGGTTGATTCTCCATGTCCTTCACATGTTTTCTCAAAAACTGTTTTAGATATCGAAATGAACAGGTCTGACCCGACGCAATTTCTACAAAAAAATTCGATTTTTCTTAACATACAATTAAGATTCTTTTAATGAATACTGCATACATACAGTCCCTGGCCAAATTATTAGACGCAGTTGTTTTTATTATAATTTATTAAATATCTGGAAAGATACATGAGGAATTATCCTGAAACTTCAGGAGTGTAAACAGCATGATAAACGTCATATATTTCCGCGAAGATTTTTTCCCGAAACCCCATAAGGGGCCGTCAACAAATTGAAGAAAAACGAATATCTTTTGGATAACCCTGTAAAAACTAATATTGCAAAAAGCATTCAAACTGTAGATTATGATTATTGTAATAATTTGGGTTCATTTTTATGAAGATAGCATGTATACTAGAAGAGAAATTCACGTTTTTATAAAAACAGTCCCAAATTTTACCAAGTTTTTTGCTTATAATTTGCAGAGTTTTTAATATAAAAACAAGTTATTTTCAGAAAATATGACAAACAAAATTATACACAATACCCTGCAATCAGAATTAAAAAATAATAAAAATTGTATGAAAAATGAGCAGGTTTACTAAATATTGTTTCACTGCGCATGCGCGAATTCAATCAAAATATACTGTGCATAATATATTAGCTAAATGTATAGACCAACTTTTATGAAAGTCTCAAAAACATAGCTTGAAAATTCTGATAGAATAAGCTCAAATTTCGCTGTTCTCAAAAGGAAGCAAAAAGATGAGGGGTTGTATCCAAATATACTAGCTTATGAAAGTTGACATAATAAGAATGAAGTGTCTCTCATTCTATATTTGATACAACCCCTCATCTTTTTGCTTCCTTTTGGGAACAGCGAAATTCGAGCTTATTCTATCGACGATTACTATCAGAATTTTCAAGCTATGTTTTTGAGACTTTCATAAAAGTTGGTCTATACATTTAGCTAATATATTATGCACGGTATATTTTGATTGAATTCGCGCATGCGCAATAAAACAATATTTAGTAAACCTGCTCATTTTTCATACAATTTGTATTTTTTAATTCTGATTGCAGGGTATTGTGTATAACTTTGTTTGTCATATTTTCTAAAAATAACTTGTTTTTATATTAAAAACTCTGCAAATTATAAGCAAAAAACTTGGTAAAATTTGGGACTGTTTTTATAAAAACGTGAATTTCTCTTCGAGTATACATGCTATCTCCATAAAAATAAACCCAAATTATTACAATAAGCCACTTAATCATAATCTACAGTTTGAATGCTTTTTGCAATATTAGTTTTTACAGGGTTATCCAAAAGATATTCTTTTTTATTCAATTTGTTGACGGCCCCTTATGTGGTTTCGGGAAAAAATCTTCGCGGAAATATATGACGTTTATCATGTTGTTTACACTCCTGAAGTTTCAGGATAATTCCTCATGTATCTTTCCAGATATTTAATAAATTATAATAAAAACAACTGCGTCTAATAATTTGGCCAGGGACTGTACATATGGGAAATTTTTACAATATATTTTAGATTACTATATGTTCAGAAGCCATAGAATACAGAATAGCAACATTAATGATTATTTAGACTATTACATTCAAATAAAGACATTAAAAGAATTAATGTAGTTTAGAGAAAAAGAGGGGTTAAAAGCATCATAACTTTTGTTGCTGTATAATTATATCTCTCTATATTAAAAAAAAGTAACCACCGCTGCCGCCGCTGTCAATTAAGATTTTGTGCCTTGAAGTCTTTCTGGACTAATATCTAGAAAACTATTGCATGTAAAATTTTAAAAATTGGTAGTTTTATAAAGAAAATTTCGATAAACACGCTGAAGCAAACAGTTTTTAAATCGAAGAATTATTTTAAGATATATTTAAAATCAAAGTTCGTCAAAACAGTTTTTTGAAAAAAGTTTTATAGGAACGAAAACTATCCGCAGGAATTTAACCATAATTTGTAAGGATATAGTTGACAAGTTTGCGGAGTGCAGACTGCAATCACTTTTTTAATTTGAGTAATTTTTTCAGGTTATATTTCAATTTTTTATTCAAAATTTTCATTATTTTAACGAAGATTTATTTCATATTTCATAAATTCCATTATTTGAACCGTTGCCAATTTTTTATTCAAAATTTTCATTATTTTGACGAAGATTTATTTCATATTTCATAAATTCCATTATTTCAACCGTTGCCAATTTGTAAAATAGCGCACGTAATAAGATTCCCTTTCAATTAAGAAATGTATTTACACGAGACTATTAAAAACAGAAATAAAACTTTAAAATAATATTTAAATGATCACGTGTTAAAAGCAATAAATGTAGAAAATGACGTAATAAAAATATACTTGCGCGTGAATATTACAAAGAGAAATACGAGTAACTAGGGAAATTCACGTCACATTTAAAATGATAAAAAAAACAATATTTCCAAACAATTTCAATTAATTATTATATTTTCATGAGAGATCAATTTATTTCGACATATCTTTTACCCATTATTGCAAATTTTAAAACAGCGTAAATAATAATATTTCCTTTCCAATGTCAAAATTCTTCTATTTGTTTATTTGGTGTTACAGTTTAACGATAGTTTTTTTTTTTTTTTTTTTTTTTTTTTTTAATGAAAATTGATTGACGGGGTAATGGAGAAGTATCAAAAGACAAATAAGTGTTGAATTAAAAATTCCCCGATGAAAAAACTAACTCGTGTAACGCATCTGATGTCAACTGAAAGTGACGCGACGCCACGATTATGCACGTTTGGCGCTAAATCATATATTTTGGTGACAGTTACAGTTGTAATCTGTTTCAACAGCAGTTGATTCGACCTTAAAATCCCTCAGTCAAAGGAAAATGAATGGAAACCCTGTTACAGCAGATCGCCACTGGTTGTTTAATTATAATACAATCTTCCGTAATCGTTTTAGAGATGATCAAATCAGAGTGTTTTTAAATCATGCGGTGTCAGAACGGGGGTTGGCGAGCGCAGCTCGTAGGGGGCAGAGCCCCCTAGTATTAAAAAAAAAAGTAGATGTTTCAAAATGTTTTTCTATAATTAAAGTATATTTTCAAAGATCCCGTTAACAAAAAATCATTATCGCTATTACAATTTTTACGAAACAAATTTTTTACTCGGCACGTCCTGGAAAAAATTAAGTCCAGTTGCGTTCCGACCCGAGTATCTAGAATAAAATGTAAGCCTGATCCTGGACTATCCGAGTCTGCTAAAAAAAATTAAGCCCGGGTTCAGACATGATGTAGCTGTCTGATGCCGATTTCTATGCTGGACATGTTATATTTCTGTATTGATGTCAAGCTGGCATCGGCTCATGCAGCACATATATACTTATTCACGTCCATTGAAAATTGCTCATATTTTATCAGCTTAGTTTGATCCTTTTAAATTTGTCATAACGGGCCGGTTGACCCGCTTTTTTTTTTTAACCATTGGGAAAATGGTGGTTGTTTTCGGTCGAGAATGGACGTCTTGGCGTCGTCACTTAATTTTTTAAGCGTTTTTAACGAAATTCTGTAACTTTAGAAGAATTTTTCTTTGAATAAGCAATAGAAATGCATAAAATCGTTACAAAAAGGATAGATGAAAACTATCAGATGTGAAAAAAAGCCGAATTCAAACATTGACATTGGATGAGAAATCGTCTTATAAAGCAAAAAACGTGTTCTTCAACTTTAATTTCCTCAAAATACCTTTACTCAGATCAATCTAAACAAGAGTTAAAGTTATTGTAGGAAGGACCCGATAAATATTAAAGTATATTGGTTAGCACTTTCCCTTTATTTGCACGACTTAATGTTACTCAATAGCGTTCAGTTGCTTCTCTTATCAACCTACTCGTTTAAACAATTCTACCAGACAGTATGTTGTTAAATATTATGTATCGCGCAACGTTTATCGTTTGCTGGTTGAAACATCTGCGACATCGACATGCGATGATGGAAAGGCGCATTACAATCGAATGACGAATGCATTCAACGCTGTCAGGGGTGCGATGGAGAGATTGATTGTGTAGATGGTTCAGACGAATATTTTTTGCGAGGGCAGAGAATGCCAGGATCTCTTCAACTGTAGTAATGGAAAATGTGCATTGTGTAGATGGTTCCGACGAATAATTTTGCGAGGGCAGAAAATGCCAGGATCTCTTCAACTGTAAGTAATGGAAAATGTGCATTGTGTAGATGGTTCCGACAATAATTTTGCCAGGATCTCTTCAACTGTAAGTAATGGAAAATGTGTTTATTTGTAGCAGTATGCAACGGTTACGATAACTGCGGCGATGGTTCAGACGAAATGTTTTTACATAGTTGTTCGTCGTTGTTAAATGTTATTATGTATCGCGCAACGTTTATCGTTAGCTGGTTGACACATCTGCGACATCGACATGTGATGATGGGATGGCGCATTGCTTACAATCGAATGACTAATAATTCTTTTTTTTTTCTTTAAGCTTTCCGAGCATTTTCCCAATGGTAGTTGTAATTTGTTAAATTACAATTATTTTTTTTTTTTTGGGGGGGGGGGGGAGGGTCAGCCTGGTTTGCCTGTTTAATTTTTTTATCGGCCTAGCCCGTTAAAAAAAAATGTCTTTATTCTGCCAACCCGTTTAAAAATTTACCTTCATTATTCTGCCGAGGCCCGTGCAGACCTCTACTATATAGACTTAAGCTAGGACATTGTGCACGGAGTCCACAGACAATTTTCATATTTTAGCGGGCGTGGATTGGCGCACAATTAACTCCATTGTTGTAACTCTCATAAACTTGTAACCACATTGTTTATGTTTGATATCAATCTAGACTGTGGAACTGATTATGGAATATTAACCGTATTATACATGCAAATTTCAATTAAAATCCAAAGGGAAGTTCTGGATCACCATTGTTACTTATTTTAGTGGGTTTCGTTTAGATAAAAAATAGATTTACTATACAGATCTTTTTTACACTGTTTTATTTAACTCAACTGAGTTTTTGTATGTAAAGATGGACTTTTGTAATAGATTTTTAACGAACTTCCTGATATGCCAGAATTAATATATATATGTGTGTGTGTGTGTGTGTGTGTATACAAAGGTGTGTTTCCGGCGACAATATAATTTCTTAATATTTTTAGAACTTAATTATAAGTTAATTTTAAGGCATTTTTCCTTTAGCCGGCCGCATGTGATAAATCAGCAAGTATTCTTTATGGTTTCAACTGTTTACAACATACAAAAGCAGTGGAGTTAATTGTGAGCCAAAGTAAGCCAACTGGCTGTAAAACTGTAAAAACTACATCTTTTGAACACTAAAAGCAAAAAATTTAAATAAAAAATAACGTGTTTTAATAACTAAAAAAAAAATGCTTTTATCATTTTACAGTTTAATATTAATTAAATTATGATTATACGTTGATAAAACAATTTACAAATCTCGAATATGTAGTTTAAATGATGATTTTTCTTTTCCTTTCCTGTTGCCATATCTTTAGAACGAACAAAAAATTTTAATCAATTCGTTATCTCGCGCTTTCTACCAAGTGTAAAAAAAAAAGGTGGTAAATTTTCCATAATCAGGCTCGGTGCCAAATTAATGTATTGTATGCCAGGCCAAATTAATGTTATTGTAACGGATTTTTTTTTCTTGGGGGGGGGGGGGGGATCATGAATTGCAGTCATGAAATTAGGCGTGAGTTTCAAAATAAACATTGAACGCTTATAAAAGAGTGTATTTTTTAAAAACTATTTTTTTACTTTTATACTTATTTCTTTTCCGTATGTATTGCAAACATTTAATATCTTTCAGGAACGGCAAACTTTTTCCCATCCGCGTGTCATTTTTTTAACACTTTCCAACCTAGTTGAAAAGTGTTTATGACTTCGGTTTGTCTGCCGTCTGTCCGTGCTCTAACTCCCGTAAATATGCTCGGATTGCCCTGCAATTTTTATATGTTATAATCGTTATCTATAGCATGTTCCCTATTTCAACGGAAGTGTGTAGCGCTTATAGTTTTTTTACAGGGACACTCAAAAGAATTCCGTTACATTGCGGTCTATGGGGGAAAATCATTTGCGGTTTATTTAAATAATGTTTCACTATTTTAAACGCATTGAAATTTATATATATCACTAAGGTGCATTAGAAGAAGCTTAATATGGAATAGGGTGTGCATAGCACTTATACTTACTTTACAGGGACAGTCAAAAGAATTCCGTTACATTACGTCTATGGAGAAAAATCGTCTGCGGTTTATTTAAATAATGTTTCCCTATTTTAAACGCATTGAAATTTATATAAGGTTCATTACAAGAGACTTACTACAGAATATTGTGTGTATAGCAGTCATCGTTCATTTACAGGTACACACAAAAGAATTATCTACTGTATGTTAACAATAATTCCTGGAAGTGCGTTTTAAGTTACTGAACGCGATTTTAATTTTAAATTGCTTTTTGTATATTACGTGGTGTGTATAAATTCTCTAGATCCTATACAGGGAAGCACAAAAGTTCGGGAACACATTTCCGTATTATTTAACTCCAGACGGAGAATTTTAAACTGTGCTACGTGTTTCCTAACTGAACTAAAATTTAGCATCCTATGTAGTAGATATACAAATCTATAGATCCTATACAGGGCTGAATAAAAGTATTCGGATTACTTAGAAGTTATCTTTTAGCTTATTAAAGAGTATGATTCGTAAAATTATTTTGGAAGCGTTGGAAAGTGTTACATAATCTATGCTTGACGCATGATTTTTCGTTCTTGTTTAATTTTTTTTTTTTTTTAATAAAGATTTTACGTGACCATAACATGTCACCAACAAGAGAAAAAAAATTAGTAAATCAAAATGAATGAACCAAAATTATTTGAATTTCTGTTTATAAGGATAAAAAAATATATATATGGAGGTGCATACATGTAGGTATTACACTGTAATAAATATAGTAACAATTTTAGAAAGTAATAAAGTAAATGCGATTTCTGTTATTGCATCTTTAAACACAAATAATTATTTTCGGGTTCATGTTCATGCCTAGTTACTTTTAATAGAATGATGATTTGGCGTCATCTGACTAGTAGTATATTCCATTTGAGTTTTTCTTTTTTCATATTCTTTTCCAAAAATAAGGACTCGCAGACATATAGAGGCAAAAATTGGCTAATGCCAAACTTTATACCAAGTCGCTATATTTTCATCGTTAGAGGTTTTGCTTTTAATACCTGGTGATTCTTCTTTTTGATATACTCTAAATCTTTTCTTAATTTGGTAAATTATATTGAGCTCATATTGAAATAGATTGGAATTCAATAAATTTCAGTTTCAGAAAAAAATTAAATTAAATTAAAAATAGAAAATCACAGCTTGTTTAAATTTGTGTATTTTGTTTCGTTTCATTCTATTTTTTAGAACCTCAATAAATGCCGTGCCAAAAATATTTTGTCTCGTGTCACTTATGGCACATAGGTTCGCCGTCCCTGTAGGTGATAATTTCCTCGCTCATCCTTGACCTCTATTTTTCAGAAATGTTTTTTTTTTTTTTTCAAATGTTTAACGCCGAAGAAACAAGAACGAAATATCAATAATACGACATACATTATGAAACACTTTCCAACATTAACAGAACACTGTAAAAAATGAAGTTCTCAAAAATGAGTAAGTCCATGTCATGTACTCATTTCGAAATGAGTATTTTTGGATCAAAAATGAACATGTGCATTCTTAAAAATGAGTAAGTTCATGTACTCATTTCGAAATGATTATTTTTGGATCAAAAATGAACATATGATCAAACCCAACATACTTGTATATTTCAGAATGTGTAATGACGAAATTTCGGAGCCTAAAAAGCTATTATTTGAAGGAAAAACGAAGAATAAGAGAAATGAAAAGTGGATCTGGTTGTTCGGGATTTTCATCAAAGTGGATCCACTACAACACATTTACTCTTTTTTTTTTTCTCACATTTTACACATTTACTTTTTTTTCTTGATAGTACTTCAAAATTATGATTTTTTTTCCCACTAATTTTTTTAAAATTTATTTTAACTTTTTTAACGTGAGGCAATATTGTGTTATTTAAAAGTTTCATAACATAACATCTTTGCAAATTATAGCTATGCAAATTGGTATTAAACTAAACCGATTTGACTTACAAATTTATGGATTACGCTAAAATTTATTATTTTATAAATTATAATTTTACAAAGTTTATAATTTTAGTATTTCAATCTATGATCTTTCCTAATGTCATTTTTTAATTAATAATTCTTCGAACTACCTGTTACTTCAGACATTATTTTAATCTTTAACACAAATAGACATGCACTGTACATCCTTAAAAACATATTTAAAAACACATAACCCTCTATCCCTTCCTGCCAGATGCTGTTAGAAAAGGATAGAGGGGTTAGTTTCAAAGTAACTACCAACATTTGAGAAAGAGGCGTGACCACTCATGGTTCGTTGGTCTAAGTCGTCAGGTTAGTAAACAGGACTTCACGGGTTCGATTCCTCGCATGGGCAAGGGTTGGTTAATTACTAGAAACTCACGCAGGAATTAAAAAAATGAGCAGAAATGTATATAACCCTTATAAGGTTGTCCTCGCGAAGTAACTTTTTTTTTTTTTTTTAATCCTAAAAATTTTATTTTAACGACATAAAAAATTTTAAATTTGAATACATCCATGGGATCAAAAATGAGTACATAGCAGTTCATATTTGAATACATCCATGGGATCAAAAATGAGTACATAGCAGTTCATATTTGAATACATCCATGGGATCAAAAATGAGTACATGTGTTTCTCAATTTTGAGTACATTTGGATCGGAGCTATTTTGAGTATGTGACGTATTCAAAATTGAGTACTTTTTACTCAATTTTGAATACCCATTTTTTACAGTGAATATTGTTAAGAAATTTCGTTTTTTCATCATATGAAATTAAATATCTAAATTAAAAAAATAAACACATAACGCAGTCAAAATTCATTTTTTCCAATTGCTGTCCATATCCTTTAATATGTGCGACTTTTTTCGTGCAACCCTGTATGTAACGTATAGAATTTAAACACACCAATTAATGTACTAAAGAATAGAGTTAATATATATATATATATATATATATATATATATATATCAATTGAAACCTCACTTCCAGCAATTATCGATCGTAGTCCATCCTGTAACCGAATTCTCTCGTGCGTCCCTGTAAACGAACTATAAATGCTACTTATTCTATACTCCATAGAAAGCATGTTGTAGTCCATCTCAGTGATGCATCACTGATGCATCTCACTATGTTTCATGTTTGAAGGAACCAAACTTCATTTAAATTCACCTCAAACGAGATTTCCTAATATTCACCGTAATGTAATGGAATTCTTTTGTGTGTCCCTGTAAACGAACTATAAATGCTACTCACTTCATTTTCAATACCGAACATTCTCTATAGTGAACCTAAATAACATATAAACATTACATGGTAGTCCGAGTTTATTTACGAAAGTTAGAACACGGCCAGACAGACAAACCGAATTCATAAACACTTTTAGACTGTGTTGGAAAATGTTAAAAAATTAGTTTCTCCCGGGACATTTGGGAGTTCCGGGGAGCCACCAAGTAAATTCATCACTAGTTCCTATAATCTTGGTGTTTCTCAAATTCCCTGCTCAACAACGCGCAATTTTCTGGCTCATTTTAGGTAGATTTCGTAAGAAATACTACCTATTACATTCTCACCTAAGTTGGAAATTTTGAAAAATTTTTGCAGATTTACGCCGATCATGACTCCCAGAACCCAAAAACACCCCCAGTTCAAAAGTTTATCTATCTATCTATCTATCTATCTATGTCACTTTTTTCTGACCACGATAACTGGAAAAATTCTGCATAAATCTCTTCCAAACTGATACATAAAATCAAGGGGCATAAAATCTCGGTCAAGTTCGTTAATGGGCAAAATCGAACCAAGGGGGGGAAATGGGGGGGGGGCTTTTTGTGAAAACAGAAAAATCCTCATAATTTCTTTATTACTATACGTATCGAATCCGTTTAAAGTTATTATTACTTCTAGGAAAAGGGCCGAAAATTTATGTAGGACAGATTTTTGATATAATTAAAAATGGCCCCAAGGGGGGGGGGGAAGGGGGGTTTTAGAAGAAAAAAATCATAGCTTCGTCAATTCACAAGATATCAAATCCGCGTAAATTTATTATTAATCCTCTTAGTATTATCTAAAACTTTTATATTGACAAGTTTTTTATAGGACCAACCGTTATAGCAAAAAAAAAAAAAATAAATAAAAAAAAATCCCTGTCGGCTCCGCCTGCAAACAAGTTATTTTTCGAAGTAGGCGGTTCCAACTCCCGCATCTTTTCGAAACTGATACATAAAATCAAGGGGCATAAAATCTTGGTCAAGTTCGTTAATGGGCAAAATCGAACCAAGGGGGGGGGGGGGGGGTTGTGAAAACAGAAAAAAAAAACATAATTTCTTAATTATGATACGTATCGAATCCGTTTAAAGTTGTTATTACTTCTAGGAACAGGGCCAAAAACTTATGTATGACAGATTTTTGATATAATTAAAAATTGCCTTAAGGGGGGAGGGAAGGGGGGTTTTAGAAGAAAAAAATTCATAACTTCGTCAATTCCCAAGATTTCAAATCCGCTTAAATTTATTATAAATCTTCTTAATATTATCTAAAACTTTTATATTGACAAGTTTTTTATAGGACTAACCGTTATAGCAAAAAAAAAATTAAAAACAAAAAAATCCCTGCCGGCTCCGCCTGCAAACAAGTTATTTTTCGAAGTAGGCGGTTCCAACTCTCGCATCTTTTCGAAACTGATACATAAAATCAAGGGGCATAAAATCTCGGTCAAGTTCGTTAATGGGCAAAATCGATCCAAGGGGGGGGGGGGATGGGGAGGACTTTTTGTGAAAACAGAAAAAACCCCATAATTTCTTAATTATGATACGTATCGAATCCGTTTAAACTTATTATTACTTCTAGGAGAAGGGCCGAAAATTTATGTATGACAGATTTTTGATATAATTAAAAATTGCCTTAAGGGGGGGAAGGGGGGTTTTAGAAGAAAAAAAATTCATAACTTCGTCAATTCCCAAGATTTCAAATCCGCTTAAATTTATTATAAATCCCCTTAATATTATCTAAAATTTTTATATTGACATGTTATTTATAGGACCAACTCTTATAGCCAAAAAAAAAAAAAAAAAATCCTTGCTGGCTCCGCCTGCAAGCAAGTTTGGTTTTGAAGTAGGCGGTTCCAACTGCAGCATCATCGCAAAAAAGTCATTTCTTCCGCAATTCCCGACAAACAGGCGCCCCACGTTCTGCGTCTTCGAAATCTACCTGTGCCTGTAGGCCGAGCCGTCAGGGATTTTTTAAACGTAAAGGCGTAAAATTGGCAGGCCTGACTATTGAAGCGATTTGGAATCGAAATGAGTTTTCCATTTTTTGATAAATAAATTACTTGTCGAGTTATAAGCGGTTCTTGTCACATGGCGACAGGTTTTTTTCCCTTTCTAGCTCTGCTAAAACGCCGACTTTGACAGTGTTTTCTGAAAGATCTTCTGCCTTTACGAAAAATTGGAAAACGTCTTTCGATTACACAGTTTCTGAATAAGAAAGAACACCTGCCAATTTCATGCGTTTCCGAAACAAATGAATTCAGAAATGTGTCGAAAGTTTGGAAACCGAACGTGTTTCCGTGTGTTATAAACAGTCTGGCTGCTCAATTAGAAACCGAAATCTGCAAATTTTCAAAGTCGTCGATTATACCTACGTATTAGACAACGAAATGACGTCTTTATTATCAGGAGATGATATGGCCATTCTTCCTATACCACAAAAACAGCGACTGAGTCTGAAGAGCTGATTCAAGCTTATCTAGTATGTTCAAAAGATAGCGTTAAAACGACATGCAGATAAATTATGTTTTCTTTCGTTTGATTACTAAATACACTTGTAAAAGTTTTGTATAACCTAGATTGTAAAGTAGGTAGAATTAATAACACCTTTTTATTTTTTCGAACAAGAAACAAAAGTCAAGCCTCACTCGTAAATTATAAAACTTTTTCTAACGTTGCATAAAGTTATTGCGAAATTGTAACCTTTTTTGGTCGGGAGATTTGTAAATAAACAAGTTGGTTTTGTGATTTAACTTGGCGAAGAAAGTTACAAAATTACTTAATTATTTATATATAAATTAATCCCATTTCTGAAGTTTCAAGAAATTAGGTTAAATTATAACACGCAATTAACTTTACATATCTATGCTAGAGGTATGCATCAGCCGGGCTAATAAACGAATTATTTGCCTGGTTTGTCCCGTTATTGAAGAAGCGCAGCCGGATGAAATGAGCGAATCTTCCTATGTTTCCACTCCAATCTGACAATGAAATGAACACGATTTCTCGGCAATGGCTGGATCAATTACAATGTAACTTTCCACAGACATAGATTTTAGTAAGGCAAAGGTAATAACGGGATCCTTTAAAATTCTATCTGTGACCTGAGCAATTAAACCCTAACTGATGTTACTAGTCTCATAGACCGCTGTTTTTTCCCCTTTTTTCACATTTTAACTCTAGATACTAGTGAAATTTTGTTGGGTTTGAAGTCCTAAACTTCTATCGCTAAAGACTTCTGAATCCAGGTTAATTTTAAATATAATAGTCGTACACAAAGTGTAGTACACAGAAACAGCATCCTATGAGTCAATCGAGCCTTTTATTCATCTTTCGATAAAGCGGTCTCCGAGACCGCTCACAGTAGCTATCAAAAGTTTTTGTCACAGCATTTAAGGGTTAAAGGTCAAAGTTCTAATGCAAACTGTTTGTGCAACAATCTTCCGTAATCGTTCTAGGTATTTCCGCTTTATGTATAGTCCTTGAAATTAGTTATCTGTATAACCTGAAATTATAGTTATCTGTAAAACGATCGTCTTACTACATGAGATCTCTATTTAGAAGCGTGTGTCTTTCAAACCTAATAATGCAGTGCTACCTAATACGTATTTCTGTAATATCCATGAACCAAACTTAATAATGTTAAAGCAACAAGTAGAATTAATAATTACGTCTTTTATTATATACAATATCTTAGATAGAATAAATAATGGTTTTTCTTGAATATGGGGTTTTCTCAATAGGGAATACGTCTAGCCATAATCAAGTCTCTTTTGCGTTTGCTACTTTACAAATTCCTCGATACCAGGAAAACTGAAAGAAATAAGCCCCCTTCGAAAGCAAATTCTGGCTGCTTGCCTGAGTCGCAGACGCAATTTCTGCCATTTCACAACAATGTTTGCATGTTGCATCGTATTTTTAAAAAATCGTTTCAAGGTGCGAGTTTTAGAGGTTATGATAATTTTTCGGTCTTGAAAAATGAGCATATTTTGTGAAGTTGTTTTGACGTCTAGGAACGACGTAGAAGTAGATAGGTTTTTGAATTTAAAAACACATATTTGAACTTCCAAAAACCATAATTTTTAGGGTTCTGTAACCTCAAAATGAAAAAAGGGAACCCTTATAGTCTCGCTTTGGAAATGCTGAACTTATGTAACATCACGTAATAAATCGACACCAGTGGACCCGTGCGAGGATTTTGCAACTGCAGTTTAATATTTTTTAGCAATAACTAATATTTTTTTAGATGTAGGTTTAAACTTCTAAAGAAAAATTAAAGATAAAAATATTTGCAAACAACATTAGTCAAGCCAGAATATCATCACATTTATTCCATCAAATTCCATCGGTAAAAATTGATCGAAGACAGCAAAAGGCACGTGCGAGAAAAAAAGAATCTAACAATCGTATTTTAACTGCATTAGAGGATGACGTCATCCGCTTCGGGGAAAACATTGGACAAAGAAAAATGTATACGTATGATATATTTTAATTTAATATAACAAAGCGTACAATTTAGGTTACACCTGAAGTATGAATGCTTCGATCGATGATGTCTTTTTCTTTTAAATATATAAATATCAATTTTTCTTTTTAATCATAAATATAAAATTAACCCATGCAGAAACTCTCTTTTTAAACTTTTTATCTTTCTTTGTACTATTATTTTTTATATATATAATCATTGCATTGTTCAGCACGATATATAATGCGGTATCTTATTTTTGTGCCAACATTGATTTAAGAAAGACCTTTCGTTTCATTTATGAAAACAATGCTGAATTAATTTTTAATTAACTGCAATTTTTAATCAAAAAATATGATTTAACGAAATGTGAGTGTACTATGTCAAGCCGCTTCAAAAACCTTTCAAATATGATACCTCATTAATTGTCGTGCGTTTTGTAAATGCATCATAGAAGAAAGGATGTTGACAACAGAAATAATAGTATTATGATAGAATTATAAATTAATGATTTTTGAATATTTTTCCTTTACATGCGCTATAAGACCTTCCTTCGTGCCAAATTTCAAGGGTCTAGGTCAACCGAAAGTACCCTATATAGGTTTTGAGAGTAAAACCTACATAGGGTCTATGTCGATTTATTACGTGCCAAATTCATAAATTCCCATAATCGGGAATACTGATCACATATATATTTTTATACAGGATTTTTATATACATGACGAAGAACAACATTTGAAACAATTTTGCAGGAGGAAGTATACTTCTAAAATTTAGGGTTTAGAAATTAGCAAGTGGTCAACTATTAAGAAGACACACCCTGTATATTAGCCCAGCACATCAGTGGTCGGGTTAGAATCGAGCCGAGCCCAAAAGTTCCTTTTGAATAGTTCCTTTTGATGTCATATTGGTAATAAAACGGAAATTTTCAAACATTTCTCAATAATACAAGGAGTACGAGTATGTGTAAGTATAGAAAGCAGGGGGCTGTTCAGAACAGAAGATCAGGCGGCGCGCGGGCGATGGAGATTAAAATATCGATTGCTCTTGATTCTGGAGGTTGCGGGTTCGATCCCCCAAAATTTCTGTTTGATTTTTCTGTTTTTTTTTTTTTTTTTTTTTTTTTTTTTCATTTAAAAATGTTTAATCGGTTGCTTTGTATTTTTCAGGATTAATGGAATATATTTATAAAAGCAAAATTTGATATTATTAACACTTATTTAATTAAATACGACAAATTCAGCTATTTTACGATTAAAATTTTACATTACAGTGTCTTTTAATAATTAAACATTATTATTTTTTTTTTCTTTTTAGCAAATGTAAAATAAGAAATGAAAATATAGTCAATTTGCACGAATTTCTCCATGTTTTTATAATGAGTACTTCAATAGTGAATTTTTAGTACGAATAGAATGCAAAGCATATTTTACAATGTAAAAAATATTATAAAAATAAAATGTAAAATATATACATTATTTAAACTAGAAATATCAGTACCTATTTTTGTAAAGAGGTAAAATACATGTGGTTTACCGTCTAGTTTCGTAATGAATATTAATAAAATATAGTTAGAATGTTTATAAATTTTCTACTGAATGTACAAGTATTTTAGCATTTGTTTCTCGTGTTTTATGATGTTTATTGCGATATAATAAATAATGCAATTTACATCGAAAAATGAATTTCAAGAAAAATAAATTTTTAGAAATTAATAATTATGTTTCAACAAGGTTGTTATCGAAAAATATATTTTAATAAAATGCTTAAAAGCTTTTTTATCAAATTTTAACAAAGATTTTATTTTACTATTATAAATAAAGAAATAAATCTTTTAACATATGTTAAAAGATTTATCGTAAATCAAGGTCGTGATACCAACATATGTTGGTATCACGACCTTGATTTATTAACATTCTATTTATCCCAAAAAATATAAAGCAACTGATAAATAATTTTTAAATTAATAAAAATAGGGGAAGAAAATCGGAAATAAACGGCGAGCATTCACTTTGTATCCATACTTTTCAGGTTCATCTGTGTAGGACAACCCAAACGTCAGTAAAGTACATAACAATTTTTGGTACTTTTCGGTTAGCCGGGTGCCAGTGAAAAAAAAATATAAATATATATCTACATATATGTTTGTGTATATATGTATGTATATATATATATATATATATGTGTGTGTCTGTGTATATATTTATATTTGTTTCACTGGTGCCCGGTTAACCAAAAAGTACCCTTTTTTTTTTTAGAGTTTACATTAATTTTATTGAAACCACCAATACCGTGTTTCAGGAATTCGGTGATCCCAACGTCCTCTCCCTTGTTAGTTAAAGTACAGCGCCTAGAATACATAGTGTGGAAACCGGGTACAAAATAGTACTAAAAAATTGTATCCAATAAATGTACAACGTTGCTGAAAATATTAGGATGGGTTCGCAGCGCCATCTGCTAGCTCTTGACATTGTATTAGAATGTTTCGGCTGGTGGTATTTAAAATACTTAAATTATATCATTTTCTCCTCTGACTTAGTGATTTTTATAAGTTTTTTTTTTTTTTAAATTATGAAAGCATGGCTAAAAAACATGACACGCATTTTTTTTTGTCTCTGGTTGCAACATTATCGTAGGCTTCGTAGGAGCACCGTTGCACATTTATAGGCTACAACTTTTTAGCACTTTTTAAAGCATTACACCATTTGCCGGTTTCCACACTATGTATTCTAGGCGCTGTAGTTAAAGGTGCACTGGTTATAGAAAATTAAACTTTATAATATTATATGCATTGTTTTGTACAATATATATATTTATGTAACTGCTATCAACTAAACTAATATATCAGTTTTAGTAGGTGCTGTAGTTTTAGAGACATATAAGTTGACAGCAGTTATGTAACTATATGATGTATATATATATATATATATATATATATATATATATATATATATATATATATATATACATCATACTTTCGTATTCTATTATTTTTATGTTGGATCAAAGGCTTAAAAAATCAGTTTAGAATGTTAAAAATTTTAAATTTTTCAGATATCCGATCATGTTGCTACAGCTGTATCAATCAACCTACCAAACCAAGTAAGACACAAAAAAGCCCAATCACGTGATCAAATCGCCCACAGAATTTTTGTGAGTCACCCGCGCGCAGCCCGCGCTAAAAATTTGCAGGTTATGAACGCGGATCGGGCTATCTGATCACGTGATGCTTTTCACGAATGTTTCGGGGGTTTATTATGATGAAATAAAAATAGATATTCCTATTATAAGATCCATTTTTTTTTGGAGGATAAAGATGTGTAGTCACTAGTTTCACCTAATCCGAGCCACAGAAGCTTAAAATAATTGAAATAATTAAATTATTTCAATATATTAAATTATTTAAATTTCCGATAAGACCTACTCCATAACCCTTCTCTCCATCGCGCGCGCGCCGCGCGATCTTCTTTCCTGAACACAACCCAGGTTAATATGATGCCATTAGAGAATTAAAAAGAAAATTAATCTGACGTCATATTGGAAGTTTAATTGACTTTTCAAATGTTTGAGAATAATACAAAGAAAAGAGGGTATCGATATGAGTAATAGAGAAAGCAAGAATATATGACGTCAGCAAGTGATTATTCGTTCGAAAAATATAGAACATTTCTTTTTAGGTCATAATGCTTTCCTATGGGACTGCAGACGATTTCCAAATTTCATTTTTAACTGAAATGGAAATGCATATAATCGGATGCTACATAGTAGAAACTCGTAGCACTGTATTCTCCATTCCTATTCGTCGAAAGTCGGTGCGTAGATATTATAAGTTTTGGCGCATAATTGCTTGCTTGGCAATTTGGCGATGATGTGTTTAATAGATTCACAGATTAGGTTTGTAGCTGCAATGTCTTGTATGTGTCTGAGCTCAGAGATTGCACGTGTTTTCGCTAGAAAAGTATAACCTAGTTCGCATTAGTGTGATGTTATAATCATGAACCTATATAGTACTATATAGTTATAATCATGAACCTATATACCTGTATAGAGGTTCACGGTTATAATAATAGAAGAAATGGATACATTACCGAAAAATTATACATATAAAGACGAATTACAGTCTGATGGGACTTATTTGCTTTTTATAAAAGAAGTGACAAATGAGCTTTCAACAAAAGTAAGACAAGTTTGATAATATTTAAATCGGATAATTGTGTATAAATAAATATATATTAAATATTCAGTATATTTATTTAGCTATTAAGTATTGAAGAATATAGTGCAATAGGAAGAACTTAGATAATCATTTGGTTATTTTTAATAATTTAAGTTCTTCGGTTTTAGTGGACAGAAAGATGAAAATTCAGCTGCGATGTAAAAAATTAATTGTATTATTTTTTTCCCCTTGTTAACAAAATAAAGATGAATCATTTAATTAAACAGGACGATTGCTTTTTAATCATAATCTAATTAATCGACAAAGTAAATTTAAATTAGTAATAGCAGTAAATAACATTAATATATATATATATACATATATATATTTAAGTTAATATTATATAATTGTAAAATGGTATAATTAAAATTAGTAATTAATTTTTTGGAAAACTTTGCTGTAAAGTTTATCGAATTTAACAAAATAAATCAGTTTTTTTTTTTTTTTTTCAATATCAGTTGCATTATTATATATTGCATTACTGCAAAAAGATGAGAATAAAGATTACTTTCAGCTTTTTATGAATCTAACTCCATCAAATGCATAAAAAAAAATTATGATTTTTAATTGCAATTCTGAAATTTCTTATTCAATCGAAAAACATTGCTAATCTCGTCTCTCTATTTTTTTTTCTCCTTTTTTTCTTTTAGTATTTCTTTTTTAAGTTTGTATTTCACGCTTTTAACTAATATAAAAATTTGGTCATTATAATACAACCCCCGCCCCTATTATTAATTCACCCATAAACTATATATCAAGAAGTAATGTGCATATTGAATGAATTTTTACTAAATATTTATTGTTCAGTTTTTTTTTTTTCTATCTTACCGTTTCATAATTAATATAAAGTTGTTTACTTCATAATATTTTTATTTTTAAAGAGTAATTGTAATATTTTTTGATAGTAACATATAAATTAAATATTAGACTAGATGCATTTAAAAATATTCTAACATGATTTCGAAAAGGATAAGAAATTTAACTGTTTTTATGGGATTAACCTAAAATTGCAACTGTTTTATCCTACAGTTTATGATTATTATTTTCTTTTTGTTTGAAAAGGAAATTCTTAATTTTGTTATAAAAATAAAAAATATTAACTTTAAAAAAATGTTTCATTCTATTTAATTGCTAAATTAGAATAAAGTTACCAGTTATTTACAGTACAGTTTTCCCTACTTTCAGCAACAAGCTCATTCATAAATTTTAAGATGTTTGTTTACAGTAATATAAACTGGCCATGTGTATGAATGATTTTTATCACTATACCATAATTTAAAATATACAATATCCTAATTTATTATCAGCTTATATGAAGGGAGTAGTTTTAGAGTAATGAATAAATTAAAGATCACACAAATTATATTGGAACACTCTCAAAGATTATTTTAAAAATGTTAAGAAATGTGACGCTTTTTATGTGATAAGCCTAAACTTTCAGCTATTTTATTACTTCTATGGTTTTATCCTGCATTTTTTTTTTTAATCTAAAAAGTTAAATTTGTTATAGAAAAGCAAATTATTAATAAATGTTTCATTCTATTTGATAAATGACAAAAAGGTTACCATTTATTTACAGTAAAGTTAATTTCTTACCATCACAAACAAACAATTTCATTAATAAATTTAAAGATTTACAGTAATATAAATTAGGGTAATTGATCAGTTTACAGTAATATAAACTGATCATGTGTATGAATGATTTTTATCAATCCTACCATAAGTTAAATCTACAATATCCTAATTTATTAAATTACATTTATTTTTAATCAGCTTGTGTGAAAAAAGTAGTGTTAGAATAACACATAAATTAATTAGACTAGTTGCATTTGAAAATATTCTAAGATGATTTAAAAAAAGGATAAAAAATGTACCTGTTTTTATACAATAAGCCTAAAATTAAACTTTTATCCTGCATTTTTTTATTATTATTTTGTTTTAAAAATGCAAAATATTCATTTTTAATAAATATTTCATTCTATTTGATTGACAAATAAGAAAGTTGACATTTATTTACAGCTTACCTTCCATAAACAAACTGTTTCATTCATGAATTTAAAGTTGTTTGTTTACAGTAATGTAAACTTGCCATGTGTATTAATTATTTTTATCACTATACCATAAGTTAAATCTAGAATATCCCAATTTATTAAATTACATTTATTTTTAATCAGCTTGTGTTAAGAAAGTTGTATTAGAATAACACTTAAATTAATTAGACTAGTTGCATTTGAAAATATATTCTAAGATGATTTTAAAAAAAGATAGTAAATTTACCTGTTTTTATATGATAAGCCTAAAATTAAACTTTTATCCTGCATTATATTATTATTTCTTTATTATAACAATGCAAAATATTAATTGTTATTAAATATTTCATCATATTTGATTGATAAATAAGAAAGCTGACATTTATTTACAGTAAACATTTTTTTACCTTCCATAAACAAACTGTTTCATTCAAAAATTTAAAGTTGTTTGTTTACAGTAATATAAACTCGCCATGTGTATAAATTATTTTTATCACTATACCATAAGTTAAATCTACAATATCCTAATTTATTAAATTACATTTATTTTTAATCAGCTTGGGTGAAAAAAGTAGTGTTAGAATAACACATAAATTAATTAGACTAGTTGCATTTGAAAATATTCTAAGATGATTTAAAAAAGGGATAAAAAATGTACCTGTTTTTATACAATAAGCCTAAAATTAAACTTTTATCCTGCATTTTTTTATTATTATTTTGTTTTAAAAATGCAAAATATTCATTTTTAATAAATATTTCATTCTATTTGATTGACAAATAAGAAAGTTGACATTTATTTACAGCTTACCTTCCATAAACAAACTGTTTCATTCATAAATTTAAAGTTGTTTAATTACAGTAATATAAACTCGCCATGTGTATAAATTATTTTTATCACTATACTATAGGTTAAATCTACAATATCATAATTTATTAAATTACATTTATTTTTAATCAGCTTGTGTTAGAATAACACTTAAATTAATTAGACTAGTTGCATTTGAAAATATATTCTAAGATGATTTTAAAAAAAGATAGTAAATTTACCTGTTTTGATATGATAAGCCTAAAATTAAACTTTTATCCTGCATTATAATATTATTTTTTTGTTATAACAATGCAAAATATTAATTGTTAATAAATATTTCATTATATTTGATTGATAAATAAGAAAGTTACCATTTATTTAGATTATAATCCGTTATAATCACATTTTATTAAGTTTAAATCTTTCATTTGCTGTTAAAAGAATATTTCTTTTCTAGAAGTGACTCCAGGAATATAGTGATCTTGCCACGTTCACGATGTGTTCGTTTATTTTGATGGAATGAGATATTGGACTGTCAATCCAAATTCAACAGAAGTTGCAGAATATATGCATAATTGAACGTAAGTCATCGCTCAAATATTAATTTATTTTGCTCGATAGTTCTAAAAATGTAACTTTTATGCAGTTTTATTCGAAAAAATGATTTTGAATAAAAATGTCTACCTGGCAAATGGAAAAGTGTAGCGAACATCTCAGAACTGTTGATGACAGTCGTATGACTTAGGCTTTTATTATATAGATACTGCTTTCTGGTGGTGTAGTATTTTTCCAGTATATGTTGTCTATGAAATTCCATCATTTTTTTTTAATATTTTGTAACGTTCAACTATATGGACATAAGTAGCAGTATGTAATTATAGTTATTGTGTTATAATTATAGTTATATAATTTTTTTTAATTATATACTATTCGAGTTACTAATAATTTTAAACAATGCTTGTAATTATTCTTTCTCAGTTCATTTATAAAAACTTTTTGTTTAAATTTAAAACAACTAAGAAAAAAAGGGGGGGGGGGGTGGAAGGTAAAAAAAATTTACTGGTGACTGAAATGCTTTGCTGAGTGCTGTATTTTTAAAAATTTATAGAACCTTTGTCTGGGTAATTCTAAAAAATCTTTTCTTTTTACCATTAGTAGTTTCTCTTTATAGTAATGTAACAATTTCAACATGTACCCTTATTAGTTCTAAAAAAAAAAAAATACTCCTTCCAAAAAAGAAAATTATGTTTCATAAGAGTTCCATCACAATTTTTTAATGCAATCTTTCCACATTTTTGCATGAGTAATATGCTGTTATACATCAGTGATAATTTTTTGTTTTTGGGAGGGGGAGGGAACAGTGCGAGTGGTCACTGCTCACGCTGTTCCTTCCTGATTCCCTAAAGAGGGCACTACTATAGACACACCTACCTGCTTTACAAACTTCCGCACCATGATCGTTATTTAGTCTGTCTCGTTTTCATTTGACTGAAGTATTTAGTCGACTAATGTTCAGTATTTGGGCAATTGAATAATCAGTAGAGGTCAAATACCAAATTGTTACCGAATATTCATTACATCCTTATATTTTATTTTAATGCTACATTCATTTCTATATTTTATCATTTATTTTTCAGAGTAAAGAAACAAGGAGAGGGGCCAACAACCAATAGACTGAAAGATTTTCATGACCACCCACTCAATGTTCCTGCTACACTTCAATATCGTGATGTGAGTTCAGAAACAAAAGAAAACTGCTATCACTGTTTCATCAAAGCCATGATCCGGCATCAGCATTACACTGCATAAAAATAGATCTCCTTGAGCATGGAAAGGATTATTACAAATTTTCCAATGATGGAAAATTCGTTCCTAGTGCCTCGATAGTGTCATCTTTCTTGCATATAGCAAATTTCTTTTCTATTTATATATCAGATTATTTGCCTGTTTATGTAACTTTATTCAATAAATTTTAATGTGGTAAAATGAAACTTGTGTTGTTTAATGATTTAATTCTACCAGGAAAATGATCTTCTATCATCAGGGTATCTAGCCACCTGGGAAAATCAGGGAATTTTTATAAGCTGGGAAAAGTTGGAGAAATTTGAAACTCCTGAGAAAAATTCAGGAAAAATTTTCTGATTTCTTTAAGACTTTAATTGAATGCCAGAGTATAGAATAAATAAAATATGTATTATTCATATTATGTTTGAAACAGAATAGTACAAAAACATGATCAAATCAGTAAAGAACCATGCAAAACATTCTCTGCTCATCGAAAACTTATCATGTAAGGGAAAATTTAATACTCTTTGCATTCATATTTTGACAGCAATTTATATTTCGTTGCACACTTTCAATACAGAATAACTCTGGCTGTTACAATACAATTGAATTGGCAAATTTGATATTATAGAGCATGGTTGGGTAAACTGATTTTACCCAATCTATAATTCTGATCAGGTAAAATTAATACTAATTTTTTTTCATTGTGGGTTGGCTTGGCTTTAAATATTTTGGGTTATGATTTGATTTTTCAAGTGAAAGTTCTGAATATTTTTCAAATTAAAAAACAATATATTTTAATATTAATGAGTGTATATGTATTTAAAAAAATGATATTAGGTATATAGGCAATTTTTCCATAATTTTATTAAAATATGGACTAATTTTCTTAAATTTCGGGTTGATAAAACTGTTTTTGTTGTCTTTTCTTTGGGTTGACTTTACATAGAAATTTCCAGGTATAATTCGATATTGTAGCAATACTCTTTTTGTAACTGAACATATGAGAGTTCTATTTTTGGTAAATTTTTACTTAGGGTATCAAACAGGAAGTCATTCGATCGAGTTATTATGTTCGTTATATAGTTTAAGAAGTAAGCAGGTTTTAATTTTGGTTTTCCATATTTGTAGCTTCTAGTAAGCAATTTCTGTTAAATTTATAGGTTGCAATGTATATATAAATTTTTAATTAAAAAAATATATCAATTTTCAAATGGTTGAATGCTTATTTCATTTTTTTTTCTTGTGACAATTTTGTGATTAAAATGTATCTTATTTCTAAAAAAAATATATATAAACAATATCTATATATGAAAACAAATAATTTGCATAAATGAAAATAACTTGTACAAAAAATATTTTAGAATTTCTTTTTACATTCACCATTAATGTGATTCTAAAAAAAAAGATTTTTCATGCTGAACGTAAAACTTTCTGACAGGTTTTCTAGCACATTTTAAAAGTAAAATGATGATTCTTGAAACGGTTTGTAATTAAGCAGTTTTTTCCATTTTTTGATAAATGAATGTGATCTTGAGTTAAGCAGTTATTGTCCCAGGATAGCAGATTTTTTTTCCCTTTCCTGCACTGATGCATCTGGAAATTAGTTCAAAATGCCTACCTTGACAATATTTTCTAAAAAATCTGCCTTTTTTGAAAAACATTTGTCAATTTTGATATATTTGAGAACAAAAATGACAAAAAATGTATCAGAAAATAACCAGTTTGGATTTGAGAACAGCCTTAATTATCTTAAAATATATATCATTGTAGTCTGTATACAATTAAATTATTTTTACTTTTTTTCACCAATATTTTCTGTCTAGTAAATTACTTCTTATTTATATGTACATGCATACAAAAAATTTTTTGCTAATATTTTCTATTTTTAATAATTCATATATACAGGGTGTCCCAGAAAAATTGAAACAAGTTTTTTTGCCTGTTTTGATATTTGTTGGCAGTAAATTTGAAAAAAGTGTTAAAAATAAAGTAGGAATGAATATGTTAATAAAATCGGGGGTTGGTGCAGGTTTTTTCTCTTGGGGCTTATTTTGTGAAAATTATATTTTTTATGAAAGATGAAAGCCAATTACTCAAATTCAAATCAAGCATTTATTAATAACATTTATAACTCAGTCTGCTAAAGTTTTCCTTATTTGTGAATCTGTTTCACTTTAACGTAGTAATTTTATAACAAAGTACTAATTATTTTTATATAAACATGTAACATTACAAATTAATGAGTAGCATTTATAGAAGACTATAATTCTACATTGCCATATTAACTTTTGTATAAAATTAAAAAAATATATGCAACTGAAGAAAGCTAAGTGTCGTGTTTACAATACAGAAATTAGGAAAAAAACACGAAAAATGGTCAATGGATAAAAATATAAGAAAGTTTTTGGTATATCTTTTATAGACTGCATAAAAATTCTCTCCCGTGTGGTGAATAGATTTAATTCCCCACTTCTGATGGGGGGGGGGGGGGGGGAGGTATGATATTTAAAATAGATTGTCGGTGGGTAGGGTACGTTATAGGCATATTTCAAATACGTACGTTTAATGCATATTTCAAAGCAATAATCCTAGCATGAAATGCGTGATTCTTTGAGATCATAAAAACTGAAGAGAAAATAGAATGAATTAAATTTATCTTACTTAAGGAACTATGAAGTCATTGAAGCAGAAGGTAGGAAGAAAGAAACTTATAAGGTCTATCTCAAAAGTTTAAGCACCAGAATAAAATGTTGATTTTTAAAGAATAATAAAAAGTTACAATAAATAAATAGCATTTTTTAATTTGCAGATTTCGCAACTTCATTTAAGTAAATGATATCAAAAGTAGAAAAAATAAATTACGTAATTGTAAAAAATATAATTTAAAATATCTTCAAACAAAACTGTCTCAAAAGTTTATGCACAATAGCAAAAACAACTACATTTATCATTTTTACAAAGCTATTACAAATTATTTTTCCTTAATTTCGGATTAGTTCAAATAAACATGCAACCATCAAAATTATTAGTTTTTGTAGGGTTTCTGGTGGCAAGGAGTACCATGCTTTCTCAATGCAGTATGACAGAACTCCAAGAGGGTTCTTGGAGTTCTTCAAGTGAGTCATACTGCTTTCCATTGCTGTAAAAATGACAGGATAAAATGCCCAGACATTCCCAGATGAGTTTATGTCTGGACTTAAAGCTGACCAGTCAAGAATTTTAACATTTTTCTATGAAAGTCCCAGTTTTGTAGAATGTTATATGTGGATTGAGGCATTATGTTGTTGAAAGATCCATTTTGAAGCCGCCCCCCCCTTCCAAAAAATGTCACCGATTGAAAGCAAATGTTGGTTCGGTGTCTCTGGGAAATTTTGTCTTAATTTTTGAAAAGCCAGAGAGGTTTGGCTGTTGAAGTCGAGTGCCCCCCAAACCATAACAGGCTTGCTGCAGAATGCCCTTGGTTCCTTTCGTAGTTCATGCCATTACTTTTATAAAACTGGAATTCAATGTCATACATCATTACACCCGTCCAATCAAGTGTTTCTAAAAAAGAATTACATAAAGTGCTTAAACTTTTGAGACAGTCTTTCTTCAAAAAAAAGTAAATTAAATAAAAATTAATCTAATTTTTATTTTAACCAAAAAAAAGTTGTTTATTTTGTTTGATTTTGAATAAATGTGGAGTATTTATTATAAATTAGCTTCATATATTTTCGTTTTCAATTTTTTAACTAGATTTGCAGAGTGCTTAAACTTTTGAGATGGACTACAATAATAGGTGAATCTGTTTATTTAAAAACTCAAAAAGGAAAAGAATCAACCGTTACATCTTGGTCACTGTTGTAAAAATTCCTGCTCCACTGGAAATCATCTTAAATTTGAAAAAGATTAACTTGACAATAGGACTTTATTTCGAACAATTTTTAAAATATTAAATTTAAAAATAATGACAGGCTCTTCAAAAATCTTAGCTAATTAAAATTACAGCAACACTTCATGGCTAGGCAACACATCACCCCAAAAGAATGGAATCTTTAAAGAAACCATGAAAAAAAAAAAAAAAATCTGCAATGGCATATCCAAGCTGGCTCCATGCTAGAAACCTTGCGCCAGGACACAACTTATTTCAGTGCCAACCCATTAGCTGAATTCAGTGTCATAAAATTCATTTCTGAATTTAATTTTGAGTGACAGCAGGCATTATTATTATTAAACTGCAAACCAGGCCCCTACCTGCCAGGCATTATGCCTAGCTTAAAAGGCTACTTCACTCAGTCTAAAACACCTGTTCGCTAATGTTAATCCTTTGAGGGAAATATTTTATATATCTTGTTCGCATTTCAATATTTTAAAATGATTTTTTTTTCATTGAATAGCTGAGGTCGATCTCTATGAAGGCTCTTTTTTAGTTTTTCGATTTTGGTTGCAGTTTTTTATATTGAGAATACTTTCACTTTCAAAACCGGTTCCAAAAGTGAAAGTATCATAATAATAAAAACTTGTGATCAAAATAAAAAAAATGCAACAGCGCCTGGATAAAGATTGACCTCAGCTATCCAATGCAAAAAAAAATCATTTTAAAATATTGAAATGTGAACGAGATATCATAAATTTTCCCATAGGATTAACATTAGCGAGCGGGCGTTTTTGACTGAGTGAAGTAGCCCCTTAACAAGTTGTGTACCTAGACGAGGGACAAAATTTGCCTAATCTCCTCAATAGATTAATACACCAGATAGGACACTATCATAGGGCATAATGGTAATGCAATGATGAACGCAGCGCCTGTAGTGACAAGGGGGAAGAAACGTCTCATAGACGGAATATTTCTCCTTTTGAATGTCTATCTTATTATGATCTTTTTAAAATGCTACATGTTTACATTTTCAACTTTGTAGGAAAAGCAAAAATTTTTAAATTCTGATTTGTATGCAGGCATGATTCTACATGACATATTTTAACATTTAACCATACTAAAAAAGTTCTGAAATGAGCTGTTGTTTCAATAATAAAAAATAAAATAATGTCCTTCAAAAAGAAACTTAACACACCAGCGAGTGGCCAATTTGAAGAGAATCGTCTGCCTCGAAGCGAAAAGAATAGATATTAAAAACATAGAGCATAAACAGATTTCATATAAATGGGTAAATTTTGGAAGCTTGTTAGTTTTCCCCCCTTTCACTAGTGACACTGTTATTGCTGCCATTACCGATTTTGCTGTAACTGTCCTACCTTGTATGTTAATCTATGATCTCCTCATAGCGGACAGCAGGCTATATACTTGTAAAACAGGGACACCAAAAATACCTAAATGATAAATTTGAAGTGAGTTAAAAAAACAAATACAGAATTTAAGAACACAATTGAGAACCAAACTGAAACAAGATTGCATAAGTGCGATCAAAGCATGCCTCTTAGGAGCACCGTCAGCAGTGAATACATCAATATAAAGAGGCTTTCCAAATGGCACATTATGCAAAAGGACAAGTTACTTTGCCAAAGCAAAAACATCAAAATGCATCGCTGAGGTAGGGTTAGCAAATACAAATTAACGCCGGGAGTAACCACTGTGCCGATCGCAGTGCATACGTGCTGAATGGAAAATAAATGCACGGACACAAAAACAATGCAACAGTTACAATTACTGCCACTTATGTGAATCATTGGTTAATCACATTAGTTGGGTAATTACAATTGCTCAATCAAAAACTTTTCCAAACAGAATTTTGTTTCATTCACTAGTGATTCTGCTTTCACAAATTTTACTCACTAAGATTATTGTGTTATTTAATACAGTAAAACCTACTAAGACAGAATCTCAAGTGACCAGACAAATTCCGTTTTAGAGAGGTTCTTAAAAGGTAGATTTGTATGGTACTCTTTCTGTCAGGACCGTGGAATTTTAATGTTTAAGACATGGTTGTGTTATAGAGTTTTCATAGGATTTTATTCATTTGTATGTTCTGGTATAGAAGTCACTGTCCCGCTTTTTCTGACAGTGGACAATATTAATCATAGCCTACAAAAATTTTATTTTTACTGTTTAACTTGTTAAAATTGGAATAAAGCTAAATACAATAAACCTGTGAAAATGGAACTTGCCTATAATGGAATCCTGTCTTCAACCAAAATATTTTATGCTCTTTGCAGAAGGAAATAATACTATTACGCTTTCTAAGATAGAAATTTATTTAAAATGGAATTTTTCTTGTCCCCAATGATTCCATTTTGAAAGATTTACTGTATAATTAAATAAATTGTAAACCGTTATTATAGGTATAAATCTAGAAGAAAAAAAATTCATTAAACTTGGGCTGGCAGGGCCCAGGCACATTTAGACTGAGACTAGTTATTACTTTTTTCTGCCGACTCAGGCAGAGGATTAAACCTCATTCTTTTGGCCGGAGTCTATTGAAAATAGTCAACCCAATCCTAAATCAGTGTATGGCACTTTTTTTAAAAAAAATAACACTTGTACATTTGTTTCGTTAAATCTTTAAAAAATTAATTTGGTTTAATAAATTAAAGACATTTTTCAAATATATACTTTTTCTTTATAGAGCCATAAAATTATGAACATCTTTAAAAAAAAAATTCTGCATGGTAAACTACGCATATTTTTGAATGAGTGTTCATATAATTAACCATTAATACTGTTATTCCGTATTCCATAAATTATGGACATATAATCTGCTGTACATTAAAAATTTTTTATAAATATGTATGGAATATTCTTTTTGAAACTTTTAATTATAGGATAATGTTGGTAAAGAAATATTGGCTTTTTTTTTTTTTTTTTAGAAATTTGGTCTGGCCAGTCTCATAAGATACACAAAAATAAATGGCCCAGGTAATTTTTTAGCTTTTATAACAGTCCAACTATGGTCTATAAAGCTTTTGTAAGGGTCTGGGTTGAACTTTTAGCTTTTGTAACAGCTTTTTTAGCTCAGGGGTGCAAGTATGGTGGTTTCTTCAAATCAGAAAGCAATTTATCCTGAAAATAAGACTTCAGTTATGAAATAAGTAAGCTTGGTTCTTCTAAGATGAAAATTATCAGGTACAAGAATCATAGGAGTAAAAATTCCTTACAAATCCTCCCCAACACAACTTTCCATCAGGCCTTCCATTTCAAGAGTTTCTTGGGAGAGTAAAATTTTCTTCGAGGGCAGGGAAAATAATCGAAGAATTCGAGAAATAATGTACAATGTCATAAATCCCACACAAAATAGAAAAATACGGCATAATAAAAAAATTTTGTGGTATCATCCACCTTTAGTTCTTTTCACAGGCATTCGTCTGCAAATGTTTTGTAATTTTCATGAAAACCTCGATTTCATTCTTTTTCTTTTTTGAGGAACTTGCAATATGAATTTATGAATCGATCGGCAAAAAAATATTGATAATTTTGTCAATTGGCTGCAGAAAAAATTGCACATTTCAATAATCGATCGCAAGGAAAAAAAAAATGTGAATTTCACCAAACTTTCGCGACAGAAAGACCACGAATTTAGTCAAACAATCGCTGAAAAAAATTGATAATTTAATCCAATAGAGTGTGCAAGAAACGAAGAATTTTATCAATCAATCGTGAAAAGAAAATCACAAATTCCGATAAACAATCCTGGAAAAGAATGACGAATGGATGAAAAAAAAATCAATTTTGTCATAATCATAATTGTAAGGGTCTGTCTAACAAAGAGGTGCCTATTTTTTAATGTACAAAATTGTTTTGTCAGAGATGCATAATCAAACATTGAAGACATAAAGTAAAAGATTTTTAACAAATGTGACTTTTCCTATATCTTTAAACATTATTCTCTGCTTCCTAATTGGTTTGATTGATTTCCCTAATTATAAAATATGAAAAGCAGAGTTGCAGTAAAAAAAAATAATCCCATTTAGTATTAAAAATTTATTTAACTACATGAAATTAATTAAAAGCTGCTGCTTATAAAAATGTATTTATTACATTATGGAAAGTGCAATTTAAAAAATTAAATTTGGTTATTTAACTTTTGAGTTAAATCAAAATATTTTATGCACTATGAAAATTGATGAAATGGCACTTTCAATAAAATGACCACTCCTGGAAATTGACTAATTAAGCATTCCAGTAATGGACACAGGCCCTGACTATCACACGACACCCGGGGTCCGTGCCCTAGGCACAAATTTTTTCATAATTTCATCTAAATTTCCATTAAAAAATAATCATAATTGTGCCAACGTTTTTATTTTGGAAAAATTAAGCATAATAAATCTAACGGTTGTTTTGAGACTACACTTTTTAGCTCACAGGCTATCAAAGCCTGAGAGCTAATGTGTCTGCCGGTTCTGTATGTGTGTAACGCGATAAGTCTTAACAGAAATAACCGTTTTGCTTCAAATTTTGTTTATAGTTTCATTGTGATAAGGCGCTTACCTGATTAGTTTTGGAGGTTCATTGGTTAAGTATAAAGGGAGGGGAATGGGGGGCTAACCCCCCCTTAATCGAGATAAATGGTTTTTTTTATGCAGAATTATCAGATTTTTTTCAAATTTTGTATATAAGTTCACTGTGATAAGGTGCTTCCCTGATTAGTTTGGGGGTTCATTGGTTAAGTATAAAGGGGGATACGGGGGGGGGGGGTAGAGTTTTTCATGCAGAATTATCCGATTTGCTTCAAATTATGTATATAGGTTCATTGTAATAAGGCACTTCCCTGATTAGTTTTGGGGGTTCATTAGTTAATTATAAGAGGGAAACGGGAGGATGCCCCCCCCCCTTAATATATTGTCAATTTCTTTATTTTTCAAGGGGCTTATTTCAAAGTCTTTGAAATAAGAGTATAATATACAATTAGTGTGAATAGCCTGTGAGCTCAATGCCCTCACTTTAACTGGGCAGTTTTCTTTTTTATTTAAACTTTTCTCATTTCAGGCTCATCTTACTTGAAATCTGAAATTGTACAAAAAACTGATTATTATGAACAAATTAAAAATACATGTAATGCAATGTGCTTGCAGGGGATTAAAGTATGGAAGTAAAATTTTGTATTTTCAAAATTTCTAGCTTTGAGTAAACATCCAAATTGATTAAGTTATTTTTAACACTAAAAATTAAATGCGTTCTAAAAAAAGATTTTTTTTATTATTTGTCTGTAGTTTCAGAAGAAAACAAAAAGTTCATAATTATGTTTAAAATAGAAGTTGTTTTAATACTTTTAGGACTTTTGTTTGCACTCAGTATCAGTTTGATTTTATCATTTAAAATCAGTAACATCATTAATACGTAGACTTTTTATCATTATTTTCTAGTCATTGATGTATTGTATTTGTCAAGTCATTCAATTTTATCATATTGCATATTTATTCAAAAAGTGACAAAACTGAAAACTAGTCGTTGGGGGCCACCGTAATACTTACCCATCATGGATATGCATAATGTAAAATATTAAAATAAAAATGTGTAAACTACTTATAAAATGCATTGCAATTCAAATAAAATCGTGGCTTGATGACGTCACAAACTTTAAAGGCTCGATTACTGAATTGCTTGAAAGAGGTTTTTCCTTATAACTCCAAAAATAATAATCCTATTAACTAGCGGTTTATTGCATCTGATTAGGCGTCAAATTTCTAATTAAAATATATCTTTGAAGTGAAATTTGGATGAAATACAGGGTCATGAAAAATCGAAGAGTGTGGAAAACAGGATTCCAAATATCTCGGCAACTCATTATCCGATCGACTTCATGCTTTATTCAAAATTTATGTTTTTTTATTGTCTTTTATATTCATTTCTTAAAATATGCAATTTCGAAAATTTTTATATACCTTTCATCAGAACGAATATTTCGAGAGTCCGAAAAAAATTGTTCCGGTTAATCGAGGTTATTGAAATGAAATAGGCTTCTTCCCATTATTACATACTAAGTACATACCAAATTGCAAGTCTCTATCTCAATTTTTTCGGGAGATAGAGCGTTTACAGACACACACACACACAGACGGACGGCAAAAAATTTTTTCTAAAAATATGTTTTTCGGAATCTCCAGTGTCTGAAACGTGTAAATCCGTCAAAAAAATTTTTTCGATTTTCAAAACGATTACAAGACTTACCCTATACTACGTATGATGGGTAAGTAAAATGTGATATTGGGCGATTCTACCGTTACGTGTATGACTTTTAGAGAGTGTTTTTTTGCAAATTGGGACAAATTTGGAAGGGAAATTATTTAGATAACATTTTACTTTTTTTATTGCTATTACAGGACACACACAGAATCATTTTTGTAGTGACACCTTTAATCTAAAGTAATAACAATTTTTTTTTTAAAGTAGTAAAGTCGTCGTTACGTGTGTGATTTTTTTTAGTCACACACATAACGACTTTACTATTTTTTTTTTTATTGTTGTTACTTTAGACTACAGGTGTCACTACAAAAATGATTCTGCATGTGTCCTGTAATAGCAATAAAAAAGTAAAACGTTATCTAAATAATTTCACTTCCAAATTTGTCTCAATTTGCAAAAAAACACTCTCTAAAAGTCACACACGTAACGGTGGAATCGCCTTATTTGATATATTAATACAATGAAATGACAAAAATATATCTGAATCTATGGTTAAAAGCACATTTCTATAAATGATGGAAGAAATATTTTATTTTTATTTCCGGAACCGTTTTCCAATTTTCCGGAAAACTTGTCGGGCCCTGAATGGACAATGGTCCTAAAACCTTAAAAATAAATTTTGTAAATGAACATTATTATATAAAATTCAAAGTTTCCTATTACTATCAATACTCCATGCAAATTTTTGCAAGAAAATAAAAAATATATAAATTAAGTAAATAAAACCAGCTATTAGCTTTTTTTTTTTTTTTTTTAATTTTCACTGAAAAACAGTGGAAAGGTAAAACATTATTTTCTGCTTCCTAATTGGTTTGATTAAAGTTGTCAACACAGATAATAAAACATGAAAGGGAGAATTATGACAAAAAATAATACAAGGATAATTTTTATAGGTTATTTATTTTATAAACTAAAATAAAATCTTTGGAGGGTAACCAGTACTGGCACATTGATATTTATTTAAATAAAATACTTTTTTTTTTTTTTTTTTTTTTTTTTTTACTGTAACGCACATAGAATTATGAAATTATTAATGCCTTTAAAATTAATGTCTTGTAGTGTATGCAGATCAGATGTTGGAACTAGAAAAAATATCTGAATTTACAACTGTGTACAGGTACAACAATTAATGAGAAAAAGAAGTTTTTTAGATGCTATGCAGTTACAGAAAAGATAGTTAAAGATGCAACAGTAAATGTTTACATCAAACAATAACGTGCTTATTCCCTATCTATAATATAATTATTAAAATATAAACACTATGTTATAGTTATTTGATCTAGCTCTGGAATGATAAAATCTTAGACATAAAGAAATATTTAAACAATGTCCTACGTTCTGATAAATTATATGGACTTAATAACACTGACTGATAAACGTGTTTTTGTCCGAAATTGAAATCACTAAGGAAGGCTCTTATATTACACAGCCGAACCAAAGGTTTCCCAAATTCAGAATACACGTTAGTTGCCTATAATCCATGACAACTCTTCTATGACATCATGTATTTTCAATCGAAAAAATTAATGAACATTACTGCACTCCGTTTCAATTTGAAATTATCCGGTGAACGAACGACCGTAAAGAGAATCAGAATAGTGAATAATAATCCAAATCCACAACGTAATCCCTTGGCTGTTGGCGAAAATACGGGGTGCAGTTTAGGGTTGTTAGCATTGATCACGTGACAAATTCGACGAATGAGGTTCCAGAATCCAGTGCTACGAAGTTCTACTATGTAGCATCCGATTATATGCAATGGAAATCGCATATTTGAATAATGGATTTCAACGTAAAATTATGGATGTTGATTTTCGATATGGAGGTTTTAAATATATCCAATAATTTTGAAAAATTGCCGATACATTTATTAGAATTGAGATATTAATTGTTTAAATTATTGGAAATTTTTTTGCATCTGTTCCGGAAATATAAAACTTTTATTTTAATATTTTTTACAAATTTTAAAATGCATTTCTTTTTAATTTGCTCTTTAATTTATCCGTTGCCTAGCAACGATATTTCAAAGAAGATAAAAATAATAAAATTGAAGTAACTCGCACTATTTTGTTCCAATAATTTATTAGCAAAATAAATTATTTTTGTATTCTATTGACATAAATGAAGAATTTATTTTAATACAAGTTTTTTTTTTTTTTTTTTTAATCTAAAAAGTTGCATGAATACGAAATTCATAAGAATTTCAGAATATCATTGCATAAACCGTGTTTAATTTAACGTTTCTAATTTCTGAAACCTCCGAAGAATTTTATATGCCTATAAAATATGCAATAGAAAAAAATTAAATTGTGGATTGTAAGATGCTAAATAATAGGAAAAGTGAGATTAAAAAACAGTGACTTGAGCTGACGTTGAGGCTCCTGATCTGAAGAGATTTCTCTGGGAACAAATTGACGCTATATTTGAAATAAAACGGGAATTTTCAAATATGTTTTTAAAGGAGCGTAAATCAATTTTATACATTAATAATACAAGGATCAGCAAGTTTTGAAAGTAGATGAGTTTCACGCCATATTTAAAACGAAAAATTGAAATATTTGTTTAACTATACTGATTAATAAGCATGAAAATAGCAGTTACATACACAGATGAGAGTTTTCTGCCAAAATTCACATCATGATTATTAGGAAAAGAAAAATGAACATTAATCTATTATATTAAAATCTGATCGTCTGTTTGTATTTCGCAACTACTCCTCTTAGATTATCGAACGCAACGCATTTTTATTAACGCCGGTTATCACTGATACGAGAATGTCATATAAACTCTCAGAATTTAAAATGTTGAATTAGGTTCCGATATATTATTATTATTATTATTATTATTATTATTATTATTATTTGTAAATGTTAACGAAATGTCTCTTAAAACGGCAACCAGATTACTCCATTCTTAACACTTTCCAACCTAGTTGAAAAGTGTTTATGACTTATTCGGTTTGTCTGCCGTATGGCCGTCTGCCGTCTGTCCGTGCTCTAACTCCCGTAAATATGCTCGGATTGCCCTGCAAATTTTATATGTTATTGTCGATATCTATAGCATGTTTCCTATTTCAACTGAAGTGTGTAGCACTTATAGTTTTCTTACAGGGACACTCAAAAGAATTCCGTTACATTACGGTCTATGGGGAAAAATCATTTGCGGTTTATTTTAATGATGTTACACAATTTCAAACACATTGTAATTGATATATATCACTAAGGTGCATTACAAGAAGCTTAATATAGAATATGGTGTGCATTAGCACTTATAGTTACTTTACAGGGACAGTCAAAAGAATTCCGTTACATTACGTCTATGGAAAAAATCGTTTGCGGTTTAATTAAATAATGTTTGCTATTTTAAACGCATTGAAATTTATATGTATCACTAAGGTGCATTACAAGAGGCTTACTACAGAATATTGTGTCGTGAAGAAAGGTTATGTTTTCCGGTCAACAACAAAATCCACACAAAACCCTTTTGCCTTCTAATATTTATCTCTTTCTTTTATCATGTATTTTTCGAAAAGCCTGGTTTCAATTTTAGGTGCATTCAGGGCCGACATTAAAGGGGCAAAAGATCGGGGACCGCCTTCGATACTAACAGCTAAGGGGCGGAAAATATGCAAAATATTTGATCTAAGATTACGACCTAAAATATATAATTCTAAGAGCCGATGAAAAAATATCTCTTGGGGCGCTGGAGTAGTACCTGGGCGTAACAGCAGAGTTTTAGTAGCCAGGGCTATTAAAACTTTATCTAGGTGCACGTTTTCTCCCTCAATCGTATACAAATACGCCCGCTTTGGTTTCTGATTTTGAAAATTCCTTCGATGTATCATAATTTCTTTATGTTAATAAAAATCCCTCTGTTTTGCTATATCTGCCTGTTAATTGATGATTATCCCTAAGCAAAAATTCGAAATTTAGTACACAAATCAGAATGTATGCGCAGAGCTTGGGGAAAACATTGGAGCGGCTTAAGGGCACGAAATTTTTTTTGACTGAGGGCGTACCGGCCCTCGGGCCGATGGGCCGGCGGGCCAGTCCGAGCCTGTCTGTGTGACGTCGGGCTTAACCTACTTCTAAGTCTTAAGCGGGCTCTGCTTATAACTCCAAAAATAATAATCATATTAACTAAGAGTTTACTGCTTCGCATTAAGCGTCTCCTTTCCAATTAAAATATATCTTTGAATTGATATTTGAATGAAACACAGGGTCATGAAAAATCGAAGAGTGTGAAAAATATTATTACAAATATATCTCGGCAACTAATTACCTGATCGACTTCATGCTTTATTCAAAATTTGTTTTTTTATTGTCTTTTCTATTCACTCTTTAAATAAACAATTTCAAAAAAATTTATATACCTTTTATCAGAACGAATATTTCGAGAGTCCGAAAAAAATAGTTCCGGATAATCGAGGTTACTGAAATTCAATAGGCTTCTTCTCATTATTACACACTAAGTGCATACCAAATTTCAGGTCTCTATCTCAATTTGTTCGGGAGATAGAGCGTTTACAGACACACAGAGCAGAGCATATTTTAAAGAATTCTCACTGGGCGACAATAGGTTTGATTTGTTGTCCCAAGCAAATATCTATAAATTCAGCCCAGCCCCTCCCCCCCTCTTCCCCTCCCCGATAGCTGCAAACCAAATAATTAGAATATTGATTTCTATAATTCTGTTTGATTAATTCTGTCTATTTTACTTCTTCTGTACCTGGTAAGTAAATATATACTAATACTCGGCCTATACTATACTATATACTATACTCTGCCTATACTCGGTATCTGCTATAACGACTGTCGCCAGTCATATTATCCGAAGCACAAAGACAGTTTTTGTTATTCAAAGATTTTTTTATTTCAAAAATTGCCGGCACCATTCCCTGTCACTGGGCGACAATAATTTCACACTGGGCGACACTAGTGTCGCCTACTTTATATGTTATTTTATGCCCTGACACAGAGACACAGACAGACGGACGGCATTTTTTTTTCTTCTAAAAATATGTTTTTCGGAATCTCCAGTGTCTGGTACGTGTAAATCCGTCTTTTTTTTTTTTTTTTTTTTTTTTTCGATTTTTGAAACGATCACAAGATTTACCCTGTACCACGTACGATGGGTAAGTAAAAGATAAATAAAACTTTAAAAATATAATTAAAGGATCAAGTATTAAAAGCGGTAATTGTAGAGAATTACGTAATAAAAAATATATCCGCGTGAATATTAAAAGGAGAAATAATTGAATTATTACGCGTTCAAAGCATTAAATAAGGAAATTTACGTCATATTTAAAATGCTCAAATAACAATATTTCCAAACAGTTTAAATATAAAAATATATTTACTCGAGATATTAATTTATTTCGACAAAATATTACTTACCCATCATACGTAGTATAGGGTAAGTCTTGTGATTGTTTTAAAAATCGAAAAAAAAAATGGCGGATACTTTTCAGACACTGGAGATTCAGAGAAACATATTTTTGGAAAAAAAAATTGCCGTCCGTCTGTCTCTAAACGTTCTATCTCCAGAACAAATTGAGATAGAGACTTGAAATTCGGCATGTACTTAGTATGTAATAATGAGAAGACGCCTATTGAATTTCAGTAACCTCGATTATCCGGAACTATTTTTTTCGGACACTTGAAATATTCGTTCTGATAAAAGGTATATAAATATTTTCGAAATTGTTTATTTTAAGGAGTGAATATAAAAGACAATAAAAAAACATAAATTTTGCGTAAAGAATGAAGTCGATCGGATAATTAGCTGCCGAGAAATCATATTTTTCACACTCTTCGATTTTTCATGACCCTGCATTTCATTCAAATTTCCATTCAAAGATATATTTTAATTGGAAATGAGATGCTTAATCCGACGCAGTAAACTCTTAGTTAATATGATTATCATTTTTGGAGTTTTAAGGATGCTTCTTTTACGCAATTCAGTAATAGAGCATTTAAAATTTAGGACGTCATCAAACCAGGATTTTATTCGAATTGCAATGCATTTTATAAATAGTTTACACATGTTTTATTTTCATACTTTATATGCATATCCATGATGGGTAAGTATTACCTTGTCCCCCAACGCTAGTTTTACATATTATTGCACATTTTAAATCAGCGTAAATAATAATATTTCCCTTCAATTAAATATTTTTAAGTTTAATATTAGAAAGAAAACTTTGAAAATTACGTCATATTTGAAACGATACATTTAAAACGTCTTACTGAAAACAATTTTCGGTACTTCTCCATTATACCGTTGACAACTTTCTAGTAAAGAAAAAAAAAAAAAAAAAAAAAAAAAAAAAAAAAAAAAAAAAAACTATCGCCAAATTTTGCCAAACTTTAATGCCCAAAAAACCAATGGAAGAATGTTGCCATTGGAATATAAAGCCCCACTCACTAAAGTGTCACATATCAGTAACTTTGAACAATAAAATGTATTTATAATACATTAATGAAAAGAGAAAAAAAAAAGCAATCTCATCAAAAAGTCACCTGTAAAAAATGCAGCCAAGTCTCGTAACTCATTTACCGTAAAAAGTACTGAGATCGTATAAAGCCAAGTTTAACTATCTTATTAACTCTGAAATTTTCATTCACAAATCACTCCTAGTCTCTACATCTTTAGTTAATTATTATTTTGTGACTTGGCAATTACGTAGCACGAGAATGTGATGTATATAGTTAGTCTTAATCAAATAATACTATAACATATTAAAGTGTAATAACTTCCCTGTGCGTATATAATTTGCCTTAATTAAATTATCCCATCCCATCCCATAACATAGTAAAGGTGTAATAACTTCCCTGTGCTGCGTAATTGCCAAGTCGCAAAATAATAATTAACTAAAGATGTAGAGACTAGGAGTGATTTGTGAATGAAAATTTCAGAGTTAATAAGATAGTTAAACTTGGCTTTATACGATCTCAGTACTTTTTACGTTTAATGAGTTACGAGACTTGGCTGCATTTTTTACAGGTGACTTTTTGATGCGATTTCACTTCTTTTTGTAAGTAATCCTCCTTTTCTTGATTTTGGGTTCTTTTTGGAGATCATCCACTGATTTTCGCTAAGCCCACACTCTGTCCCTTATTATTTACAGGTATCAAAAATTTGAAGCTTTAGTTTCGTTTGCAAAGTACTGTAGATAAACAGAGATTTCAGGTTCCTAGGCAAGCACTAAGTTATGGGAGGGGGAGTGTCAAAAGTACTCTCAATTGCTTCCAGGATAGGTTCTATCCATCTGAGATATTACTCGCAGCCCTAGATACTTGATATTCAACATAAAAGAACTTTTTAGTATAAAAAGAAAGCCAAAATTTAAATTTCCGGAAATTTCCAATAAATCAAACTATATTCCTTTTTTCGATGTTTTTTTTTCGTTTTTTTTAGTCTTTTTTTTATTATTATTTACGGGTTTTTTAATTTTTCCTTACTTTGTGTACTAAACCCTGCCTTTCTGCCAAATGTCAAGCTTCTAGGACTACAAAATCGAATTATTTTCAAATTTTCGACTTTTTATAAATTTATTGATTTTTCGATTTTAATTCTAAGTTACCTGATTGTCATGCCAATATAGTATTTGATCCGTCTTCTTAGGATCATTTAGGTTCAATTTAGAGATAAATCAAGTGAATCTTAGAGTCACTATGATTTTATTTAGAAAGGACTATCAAGCCATAACCTGCCAGTAATGTCGGGAGGGTAGGGGGAGCTGTGAAAACTTTTGTGGGGCTAACATCATTTAACAATCCATATTTCATATGTGAAGTAAATTACAGCCTGTGAAAGGAAACAAACCTGTCTATAAAGAAATCGCCTATATCGTACGTAGCCAGTCTATATAGCGGAACTTTTCTATAACGAAATTCGTAAACGAAAGAAAAAAAAACCATAATCCGGGGGAAATAACATAAAACAATTAGGGGCGTTGTACTAGCTAATAGGACAATTATCTTAAAACTAATGTTTCTAGCAGTACAAAATCAAATTGTTTTCGAATTTTCGATTTCTTAAAGATATTTCGATTTTTCGATTTTATTTTCGAATTTAACGAATATTTTAATTGTTCCTTTTATTGAATAGTAAATACTACCTTTACACCAAGCTTTAATTTTCTAAGACTACAAGATAAAATTATTTTCAATTTTTGTTTTTTTCGAATTTTTTTTATAATTTTCTGGATTTTTTAATTTTTTCTTATTTTGTATCCTTTATTACAAATTTCAAGTTTCTAGCGCTACAAAATCGAATTATTTTGAAATTTCCGATCTTTTTCGAGTTTTTTATTCTATTTTCGAATTTATTGTGTTTTAATTTTTCCTCTTTCTGTATCCTAAACAATAAGTTTGCGCCGAATTTTAAGTTCTAAAGCTACAAAATCGAATTTTTTTCAATTTTTCGATTTTTTTTTTTTTCGAATTTTACAGATTTTTTATTTATTTCTTTTTCTGTATCCTAAATACTACCTTTATTCCAAATTTTAAGTTTCTAGCTTTACAAAATCGAATTATTTTCAAATTTTCGTTTTTTTTTTCGATTTTTTGATTTTATTTTCAATTTTTGTTGTGTTTTTCTTTTTTTCTTTTTCTGAATCCTAAACACTACCTTTACACCAAAATTTTTAGTTTCTAAGACTACGAGATCATATTATTTTCAGTTTCCCTCTTTTTCTTTTTTTCTTTCTTTCTTTTTATTTTTTTGAAATTTTCGATTTTTTTTTAATTATCCATATTTCTTAATGTTTCCTTATTTAGTATCTTAAATATTACCTTTATTCCAAATTTCAAGTTTCTAGCGCTATGAAATCGAATTATTTTCAAATTTTCCTTATTTTTCGCTTTCGATTTTTTGATTTTATTTTCGAATTTTATTGCGTTTTTATTTTAACTTATTCTGAATCCTAAACACTATCTTTACCTCGAGTTTTAAGTTTCTGAGGCCAAAAGATCAAATTATTTTAATTTTTTTCACTTTTTTCGAATTTTTCGAATTTTTGATTTTTTTTTCGAATTTTCTGGATTTTTTAATTTTTTCTTATTTTGCATCCTAAATACTACCTTTATTCCGAATTCCAAGTTTCTAGCGCAACAAAACTGGATTATTTAAAATTTTTGATTTTGTTCGATTTTTCAATTTTTTTTTTTTTTTTTTTTTTTTGTATTTTTGATGTTTTCTTTTTCTGAATTCTAAACACTACCTTCGCACCAAATTTTAAGTTTTTAAGACTACAAGATGTTGTTATTTTCAATTTTCAATTTTGTTCGATTTTTTTAAATTTTCGAATGTTTTTTTTTTGTTTTTGTTTTTTAATTTTCTAGATTTTATAATTTTTCCTTTCTTTGTATCCGAAACACTAGCTTTATTCCAAATTTTAAGTTTCTGTGGCTGCGGGATCTACCCAATCTTTTTGATGACGCGAGAGTGAGTGAGTGTGTGAGTGACCAAAAATCGAAACTTTGAGTTCATATATCGTCTGCACTAATTTATGGGTATTTTTTGAATTATCCATATTTTTGAATTTTTCCTTATTTAGTATCTTAAATATTACCTTTATTCCAAATTTCAAGTTTCTAGCGCTATAAAATCGAATTATTTTCAAATTTTCCTTATTTTTCAATTTTTCCGATTTTTTTATTTTATTTTCGAATTTTATTGCGTTTTTTATTTTAACTTATTCTAAATCCTAAACACTATCTTTACTGCGAATTTTAAGTTTCTAAGGCTAAAAAATCAAATTATTTTAATTTTTTCAATTTTTTCAATTTTTTTCGAATTTTTTGAATTTTTGAATTTTTTTTTCGACTTTTCTGGAATTTTTAATTTTTCCTTATTTTGCATCCTAAATACTACCTTTATTCCGAATTCCAAGTTTCTAGCGCAACAAAATCGGATTATTTGAAAATTTTCGATTTTTTTTTTCGATTTTTCGATTTTTTCAATTTTGCTTTCGATTTTTTTGGTGTTTTTGATGTTTTCTTTTTCTGGATACTAAACACTACCTTCACACCGAATCTTAAATTTCTAAGACTACAAGATCGTATTATTTTCAATTTTCAATTTTGATGGAATTTGTTGAATTTTCGAATGTTTTTTTTTTCGAATTTTCCGGATTTTATAATTTTTCCTTTCTTTGTATCCTAAACACTACCTTTTTTACAAACGTCAAGTTTCTAGGGCTACGGGATCTACCTAATCTTTTTGATGACGCGTGAAGGAATGAGTGAGTGAGTGACAAAAAATCGAGTGTTTGAGTTCATATATCGTCTGAACTAGAAAAGACAGAATGTTGTAATTTTAAATTTTGGTCCTGTGTGCCAAATACTCTAGAAAAACGAAGTTTCAAATTTTTGGGATACTCCAGCGCGGAGATATGGGGGGGTCAAAAGTGCCCTGAGTTGCTTCCAGAAAAGTATGCTTACGGCTGTCCTCTCTCGACTTGGCGGAGGCACTGCCGTGCCTCCAGACCTTAAATATTTATTTATTTACAATATTTTTCTTAATTATCCCCATCGGCTGATGGATAAGTGTTTATGACGTCAGTTGAAACAGATCTGCTGTGCGTATGCATAGCAACATTTTTTCAACGCTTTTTCCCTTTTAATATCATGGCGCGCCATTTAAGGTCGTTATTATTTTTTAAATTAATGAAATAACTAATAAATGGGTAAAATATTCATTACAAATACAGATAAATGTCGAATAAAAATCTCTCGATGACGTAACAAACACGTGTAACGCATCTGATGTCAATTTAATGTGAAGCCACGGTAACGCACTTTTTAGGTAGATTTCGTAAGAAATACTACCTATTACATTCTCACCTAAGTTGGAAATTTTGAAAAATTTTTGCAGATCTACGCCGATCATGACTCCCAGAACCCAAAACCACCCCCAGTTCAAAAGTTTATATATCTATCTATCTATCTATCTATGTCACTTTTTTCTGACCACGATAACTGGAAAAATTCTGCATAAATCTCTTCCAAACTGATACATAAAATCAAGGGTCATAAAATCTCGGTCAAGTTCGTTAATGGGCAAAATCGAACCAAGGGGGGGGGGGGGGGGAATGGGGGGGCTTTTTGTGAAAACAGAAAAATCCTCATAATTTCTTTATTATTATACGTATCGAATCCGTTTAAAGTTATTATTACTTCTAGGAAAAGGGCCGAAAATGTATGTATGACAGATTTTTGATATAATTAAAAATGGCCCCAAGGGGGGGAAAAAAGGGGGGTTTTAGAAGAAAAAAAATCATAGCTTCGTCAATTCAGAAGATATCAAATCCGCGTAAATTTATTATTAATCCTCTTAGTATTATCTAAAACTTTTATATTGACAAGTTTTTTATAGGACCAACCGTTATAGAATAAAAAATTAAAAACAAAACAAATCCCTGCCGGCTCCGCCTGCAAACAAGTTATTTTTCGAAGTAGGCGGTTCCAACTCCCGCATCTTTTCGAAACTGATACATAAAATCAAGGGTCATAAAATCTCGGTCAACTTCGTTAATGGGCAAAATCGAACCAAGGGGGGGGGGAAATGGGGGGGCTTTTTGTGAAAACAGAAAAATCCTCATAATTTCTTTATTATTATACGTATAGAATCCGTTTAAAAATATTATTACTTCTAGGAAAAGGGCCGAAAATGTATGTATGACAGATTTTTGATATAATTAAAAATGGCCCCAAGGGGGGGGGGAAGGGGGGTTTTAGAAGAAAAAAAATCATAGCTTCGTCAATTCAGAAGATATCAAATCCGCGTAAATTTATTATTAATCCTCTTAGTATTATCTAAAACTTTTATATTGACAAGTTTTTTATAGGACCAACCGTTATAGCAAAAAAAAATTAAAAACAAAACAAATCCCTGCCGGCTCCGCCTGCAAACAAGTTATTTTTCGAAGTAGGCGGTTCCAACTCCCGCATCTTTTCGAAACTGATTGTCGCAATTACATACATAGCGACTTTCGATAGCTTAAAACTACCCGTTTTAATACTTTCGTCATTTTTAAAACAATAGAAAATAATACTTTAATACGTGAAAAACATTCCTTTTAAAAAACATAACGAATATCTTTTTATTATCTCACTTCCGTGCCGACAAAACATTCTACAAAACCATTTCTACAACAACAACATTTTTTCACACAGCTTGGAAAAATACAGTTACAAAAACAAAAAACATCTTGCTCACACAGCTTAGAAATTTACATCTACAAAAACAAAAACATATTTCTCACACAGCTTAGAAAGATACATTTATGCAAACATCGCCTGTTAGTAGGAGCCAAGAATACGTTTAATTCAATTGGATTCGCGACAATCTCCCACCTTGAGTTTTCAACAGGAAAACTCAACAATATGCACAACAAAATTCAAAATAAAACAAAATATGTGTAACATTATACTTACATTACATGGCCAAAGTATAGATATTCTTAATCCTAATTTTCAAAGACAAATTATACAAATTTCTGCAAAAATTCAAACAAAAATTAAACATATTATTACAAATTCAAATTAACACTAGGAAATGAGATCTACTAAAAAATAAGGAAAAAAGTTTGAAAAGTTCAGTGTTCAAAAAAATAGTCTTATGACTGAAAACGTTTTTGGAACAGCCACTGTTCTACCACTTCTTGTTCGTAATATTGGTTCTAAAGAGTTTTCTTTTGGAATCTCTAGATTATACAGTTTTTGTATTGGTCTTACAAGTTCACCATTTTCAGTTTTTACCCGAGCAACTCTCGGGTGACCATCTTTTCCAGAAATTAGTTCTTGCACACGAGCTAAAGTCCAATACGTACGTTTCTTATCAGACTCTACGAGAAGGACATCACCAACGGTCAGTTGCTTGGCATTCTTTTGCAGGGAATTTTGTTGGCGTAACTGCCCTAAATACTCAATACGGAATCGTCTTCTAAGATGTTCTCGAACTTGTTGTCTATACTTTGCTCTTCTGTTTAATTCTTGTGCGTCAATTGCATCAAAATCTATCACATCTGAAGATCTTATTTCTTGAAGAAACATTGATGGTGTTAAAGGTGCTAGATCATCCACATCTTCTGAGACATACGTGAGTGGTCTAGCATTTACAACTTGTTCGCAGTCACAAAGAATTGTGATAAGCTCTTCATAGGATAATGAGGATCTACCTAGTACTTTCCTCAAGATGCGTTTCACCATTTGTATCAACCTCTCCCACCAACCACCCCACCAGGCAGCAGTAGGCGGATTGAATTTCCAACGAATCTTTTGTACAGCTGCTGCAGCTGAGATCTGTTCCCAATCGATGTCTGAAAAAGCTCTATCTGCACCGACAAAATTTTTACCATTATCAGAATAAACGGTCGTCGGTCTACCTCTTCTCGCTATAAAGCGCCTAAAAGATTGGAGGAAGGTATCTGTTGCTAATGACGTCACTAATTCTAAATGTACGGCCCTGTACACTGCACAAGTGTACAACACAATCCATACCTTTTTTCCATTTTTCAAATATAAGGGCCCAGCTAAATCTACTCCAGTTATTTGGAATACTGCCGTATCTTGAACTCTTTCTGCTGGCAATGCAATAGGTTCTGACTCTGTCTTCTGTGCACTAAATATTTTATAACGCACGCATTTCTGAACTACTGCTCGAATGGTTTTCCTGGCTTTCAGGATCCAGTAGTCTTCTCGTATAGATGTCATCAAAAGAGCCACTCCTGCATGTAATAGCTCTTGGTGTTTCCAGGAGATCAATCGATGGACTACAGGATGGTCAGACGGCAAAAGAATTGGGTACTTAAAATTGACAGTATCTTCTCGATAGATGACTTGTGTTTTTACTCTGATGATACCATCTTCATCACGGCTTGGTCTTAGGCTACGAATTTTCTCATTATTCTTTTCATCAAAGCTGTCTTTCTGGATCAAAATCATTAATTTTCTTTCAGCTTGTTCTATTTCTAAACATGTAAGATCAGATACTTCTTTTAAATTCGGTTTTCTTGAATTACTTATGAATCTTAGAATCCATGCAATCAATCTTATTATTTTCTTGTATGATGAAAATCGTCGATAATACCAATCATTAGGTTTCGTGTTCTTGTTTAATGCTGAAATGACACTTTTCCGTTTCTCAGTATTAATAACTTCTTCATCTGGTGATTCGACACTTTGAGGCCAAGTAAATTCTGGCTCAGCCAGCCAGGCTGGTCCCTCCCACCATTTTAGCTGCAAGAACTGTTCAATGGAACAGCCTCTGGAAGGAAGATCAGCCGGATTAAATTTTCCTGAAATATGTCGCCACTGATCTTTCTGTGACAAAGATCTGATTTCTTCTACACGATTCCAGACAAATGTTCCCCATCTATCATCTCGCTTTATCCAGCTTAAAGCTGTGGTTGAATCACACCAATAACAGATCTTCAAATTTGGAATTCTTAAATCAGCAATGACACGACTACCCAACCTGGCTCCAATGCAGCATGATAAAAGCTCTAACCGCGGTATAGTTAGGTTCTTAAGAGGAGCTACTCTTGCGCGTGCTTGTATAAAACTCACCAAAATTTCATTTTTCTTCTTTACTCTCAGAAAAATACAAGTAGCATATGCGTGTTTACTTCCGTCACAAAATATGTGAAGGCTTACATCATTTTCAAAATTATCTAGATTCATCCAGCGCTCAAGTTCGATGTCAGAAATTAATTTTATTCCCTGCACCCACTTCAAAAATTGTTTAGCTAAATTCTCTGGAATTAATTCATCCCACTTTAATTTCAATTTCCAGCATTCTTGTAGAATAAGTTTAGGGAGCAAAGTCACGGGTGATGCAAATCCCAAAGGATCAAAAACCTTCTGAGCCAATGAAAGTAGAGCTCGTTTTGTAGGAATAATTTGCTCTTCCTCAATAGGGCCGATTTTGCAAGATAGGGTATCGTTTTCTAGATCCCAGTTTAAGCCTAGTACTGGTATTATGTTAACTGTTGAAGTTTCAGACATAATTTGAATTGGATAATTTGACAGCCATCCCCTTAAATTGAATTTCGCGGAGGACAGTAACATTCTCGATTCAATTATGAACTTGTTTAACTCTTCAGTTGTGTTGAAACTACAAACACAATTATCTACATACAAAGATTCATTCAAAGTTTCTGCTGTAGAAACAAAATTGTCAGGTGTACTTTCCAGATGGTGTTTCAGAGTAGCCGCTAGTAAAAAAGGGCTGCAATTGATTCCGAAAACCACACGTTTATGTCTGTAAATTATATTATCCTTCCATAAAAACCGTAGATAGTCTCTATCACTTTCTGTAATACCTATCTGTAAGAATGCCTTTTCTATATCAGATACTGCACCAACAGGAAATTTCCGAAAACGATGCAATATTGTCGGAATCATTTCAATCATATTTAATCCTTTATCTAGACAATCATTTAATGAAGGAAAACCTTTCACATGAGCCGAAGCATCAAAAACCGGCCTTACTTTAGTAGTTTCACTCGATTCTTTAAATACAGGCCTGTGTGGCAAATAATGTATTTTGGATTTTTTATTATCGACCACCCTTTCAATTATTCCTGCATTTAACCATGTATCAAATACTTCATTATAAACTTCAGTTTTATTCAAATTTGATAACCTTTTCTTCGTTGCAGCAAGCCGTTTTTCGGCCAATTCTCTATTACTAGGTAAGCGGGCATTATCTAGTACCCAAGGCAATGCTACTTCATACCTCCCATCTGAATCTATTCTTATGTTTCTTTTAAAATGTTGCATAGTTTCTTCATGAATTTCATTTTTAGTTTTAGATTCCACCGGATCAGTTATACCAAGAATATCTAGCTTCCATAAGTCAGCAACGGAACTTTCGTTCCAAAGAGACGAAATAACCATAAGAGAATCATTTGTTTCAGATTTAATGCCTGGAATTTTCCCCATGAGAGTCCACCCCAAATGGGTCTTTACAGCAACCGGACCACTTTTTAAAACTTTAATATTTCCGGTGAGTAATTTTCCCGCCACATCGGAACCAATTAACAATTTAATTTCGTTTTCGGTTTTATATACATTGTTTTCAACATCCGAAATCTTAATACCATATTTATTTAATTCTTTTAACCAAGGTCCATTTGGCACCTTTTTTATATTAGAACAAATAACAGGAACATCTAAAACATGCATATCACATTTATAACTATTATCAATACTACTTAAATGAATTCTATATTTGTTGTGGTTTGTCTCATTTGTTTCAACACCACCAAATAATTTATGAATTAATTTAACTTCATCAATACTTTTATAATTCAAATACTTAATGACATCTTCTGATAAATATGAACGCTCTGAGCCCGTATCTATGACTCCCCGTACAATTTTTTCTTTGCCATCGTGCTTTACACGTACATGCAAAGTTTGTAATAACACTGATGGGTCGGAACCTTGAGTAGTCAAAACAGTATCACTACTCCCTGACTCATGTTTACGACTTTCTAATGCCGTATTACTCTCTTCATTACAAACATTTTGACACATTACAGCAAAATGCCTTTTACCACAATTCAAACATTTAATCTTCGATTTACAGTGACGTGAAATATGATTTTTCTTAAGACAGACAAAACAAGCCCCCTTTTTCAAAATTATACTTCGTTTATCTTCAAAAGAAAGCGAATTAGCTTTAAAACATTTTTCTGATAAGTGACACTTGTCACAAAATATACATGTTTCCTCATATTTCTTAATTAAATGTTTATCCTTAGATTTATCACTTACAAATAAATCAGTAGCAGTTGGCACAGAATTATATTCAACATTTTTAAATCTAGTAAAATTCTTAGATTTATCAAAACCAAAACTAGTACGCGCCAATAAAATACGTTCTTCAGACAACACTTCATTTTTTAAGAAATTAAGTATAGAATTTAATTCACTCTTACCTTGATCAGACTTCTCACGATCCCGTTCCCAAATTCGGAGAACATCATGAGGTAAACACGATTCCACCAACGGGAATAAAATGCTAGCGTATTTATCCTCTGTGACCCCAAGAGATTCCAACGATCTAAGTTTGGTTTCTAGGTTGTCATATAACGACGACAAATTACACTCTCTTTTCGATGTATTATTATTACACAATACCAGCTGCAGCAGATCGCGAACATAAATTTGTATCAGAGTGTCTTCTCTTCCGAATCTTTCTTTAAGATGTTGAATTACTTTAGCATAATTTTCAGCCGATATAGGATAACTTTTCACAATTTGAGACGCTTTCGATTTCGGAGTAATTGCTTGCATCAGATATACGAACTTCGAGTGATCGTCTAACACAGTGTCTTCGTGAATTTTCTTGAAGGTATTCCAAAATGTTAGCCACGATCTTGAGTCCCCATCAAACGGCTGCAAACTAATTTCAGGTAATCTAAGGGTGCGGGATCCCATTCTTTCGTTTTCTATCGAATTAGATAAAAGAGGCTGATGTTCGACGGTAGGCTTAACAAAAAAATGTCTTACACTTTGCTTCACTGTTATTAATTTTTCACGGTATTCCCAGGGCCCGACTAAGCTCATTTGGGGCCCGGGGCAGACTTCAATTTTTGGGCCCCCCCATAACAAAATTTTCATATGCAATATTTTTGCTACGATAACATTACACAGTATTTTTCCACTAGTGGAGTGCCAGTGATATATATACATATACACACATATATATATACACATGTGTATATTACATATAAATATATGTGTATATACTATGTATATGTATCACTGGTGTTAAAGGACAAAATTCGCACTAGCCACCAGCTAAGGGGTCACTTTCTTACAAGAAAAGAGTAAAAATTTGTTTGCATTCTATTTTTGCTGGTTGAAATATGTTTAGAACACATTTTTTATTTGGGCTATTTAATTTTAGATTAATACTAATTAAAATTTTAATAAAAGTTTAGTGTTTAGAACTTTTAAATAAAATTGTGTCCACTAGTTTAAACAAAGTGGCCACTTATAAAACTGCTACTACTGGCCACTAATGAAATTTCCCAGTGTTGCCCTTTAACTGGCACCCGGCTAATGGAAAAGTACCCATTGCACATATAAAGTGCTTTTATGCATTATAATTTTTGAAATTATAGAACAAATTTAAAACTATACATTCTGATTTGATATCTTGGCTTCTACTAGTTGGATTGGGCTGAAACTTTCCCAATCAGATAAGATTATGCTACATAAGACACAAAATTTCATCGTTAATACTTTAGTCATTTGCAAAAAAACATTTTAGATAGCAATAAAAAAAAAAAAAAAACTATTCAGGTTTTTTATCTTCTTTTACCACAGCACGAATGAATTTACCAATGTTTACAAATCAAGGGTTGATCCAGGCAAAATTTGGAACCTCTTCACAAAATTCTGTTTAATAAAACAGGCCTCTTCACAAAATTCCTTTTAATAAAATAGGCCCTTTCACAAAATTATATTCCATAAAAACTCACAATTTACTTTTTGGGATGTTTTAAAATGTGTATTTTTTTTAGACAAACAAGTTCACCAGAGAGGAAAGCTGCGGCAAAAGGATTTAAAAAAGTTTTTGTTAATAAATGCTTAGTTCAAATTTGAGTAACTGGATTTCAACTTTTGTTATAAAATGTTATTTTTCATAAAAGTAACCTTTACTTTTCACAAAATAAAAATAAAAAAAAACCTGCATCGACACCTGCAAACGCACATATACTTCACTTACTTGTCAGCTATTTCCAGTATTAACACAGAAAAACTGATTACTCTCTGATAAATATTCTATTCAGAAAAATATTGTATTTAAAAGTATAATTTAAATATCAAAAATCAGTCGTTTTATTCTTCACACCAGGTAACAAGACAGTATATAAAATTTACCATTACTTCATTTATGTAAAATGTGTAGATCAAAACAAATACAAATTAAACAACATTTTGAACTGAAAATGCAAAAAATGATTTGTGAATATAACAATTTCTAGAGCAAAAATTAATTAAATATCTTAAAATTCATGTAATGTTTTAAGGAACATAAAATATTTTTTAAAGAATAAATGCACAACTAAAATGAATCACCTGTTGTTATGATGCATTGAGTTAGATGCAATGGATAACTATGGAATTAAAGATAAAATTACAAAAAACTCTTCGATAAACACATATCCCAAAAAGATCCCCCACATATACACAGAAAAAGTGTTATTGTTAAATATTAATATCAGAAAATTCCATTTTATACATTTCACATGCAAATATATGCAATATCAATTTTGTGATAGTTTTATTTTCTTAAAATTAATTATTATGGAATCGTCAATGTATTTTTAATTACAAAAATATATTATATGTATTTGGTTAATTTAACTCACTTGTTTTTTAAGCCTTGTAATGGTGTTGAACATATTTCTTATTTTATTTTTAGAGGTTTCTTTCTAATTTTGCATTCAACAAAAGAATCTATTATATCGTTATAATAAAGTTTATTAGTAATATCTCCATTTAAGAATAATATAGCTAAGCATGAGAGCTTTTCTGATGAAGATAGGATTGAAGGGGAGATTTTAACCTTTTCAGTAAAGAAAATGATCTTTCTCCTGAGCAATTAGAAATAGGCATTGTTAAAAAAATTCGTAAAGCAGTTTCTACATTAAGAAATGCTGAAGATAGATGAGGGTTTTGTAATGTTTTTAACATTTGGAGAAGAGTATCATCTTTGTTTACAAATGAGCTAAATTGATTCAGTTGATCAGAAAATTCTTCTTCTAAATCTGACGGATAACTAACTCTGTTGAAGAGATTTTGCATCTTCATGTAGCGAAGCATTTGAATGCAAATTTATAAGAGCAGAAAACTTTTTTGTCATATCGGATATTGTGTCATAATATTTTGTCATGAAAGATGGCTTATTAAGGAGTCACAAAATACATAATGGCATGTTTTTATAAATTTATCACGTGGTTCAAAGTGAACCTCAGTACTATTTGTATCATCCAAACATCTACTTCTTGGAGTCATCTTTTTTCTTGTAACCTCATAGGCAACAGATTGTGGTGAAATGTTTACAGCTTCACTCTCATACATATCAAAATTGTCTGTCACAAATTTAATAAATTCTATTACAGATGTAAATAAAGGAGATAGCTGCTCTAAATTTCCTGTAGAATCCTGGAAAATTTTGCTGGTTTCATTTAATCTTTGTAATATTGTATCCCAAATAACAGTGTTCAACACTGTTTCAAATTTTGATAACTTTTTGAGGAGTGACTTACCTTTATTACTTACCCATCATACGTAGTATAGGGTAAGTCTTGTAATCGTTTTGAAAATCGAAATTTTTTTTTTGACGGATTTACACGTTTCAGACATTGGAGATTCCGAAAAACATATTTTTAGAAAAAATTTTTTGCCGTCTGTCTGTGTGTCTGCAAACGCTCTATCTACCGAAAAAATTGAGATAGAGACTTGCAATTTGGTATGTACTTAGTATGTAATAATGGGAAGAAGCCTATTTCATTTCAATAACCTCGATTAACCGGAACTATTTTTTTCGGACTCTCGAAATATTCGTTCTGATAAAAGGTATATAAAAAATTTCAAAATTGTTTATTTTAAGAAATGAATATAAAATACAATAAAAAGACATAAATTTTGCATAAAGCATGAAGTCGATCGGATATCTAGTTGCCGAGATATTTGGAATTCTATTTACCACACTCTTCGATTTTTCATGACCATGTATTTCCTCCAAATTTCACTATATTTTAATTGGAAATTTGACGCTTAATCAGATGCAATAAACCGCTAGTTAATAGGATAATTATTCTTGGAGTTATAAGGAAAAACCTGTTTCAAGCAATTCAGTAATCGAGCCTTTAAAGCGAGGCTAACGAAAAAGAAACGCTACCGCGGTGCTTTACGCGTATCTTTTTTTACAGACCGCAGGAGTCACGTGTTGCTCGTATCCACCAATGCAGGTGTACGAAAAGAGCATCACGTCACTCTAGCGGTCTGTAAAAAAAGATAAAACTAATGTGCGCCGTCGGCGCCGAGCGAGCCCATCTCCTCATCGTCCCCAAGTCCTGAAGGACTTTTAATGCAGACCATGGCTTTGTCTCGCCAGGTCGCTACGACCGAATCAGAGGGTTCGCGTTCCAGCGACGCCTCCTCATCTTGCCCCAGTGTCGACGACAGAGGTCGTTGCGATTCGGCGGAAGTTCCCACCATCAGAGGAGACTTCCCCACGTGACACCTGATGAACCGTAGAGACTGTCGAACGGCTTCATCGCCGAGCACCCATAAGGGAGTCGGGTCATCCACCATATGTCCGGCATCCCTACGGCCCTTGCTTTCCCGCGGAGTCCGATCGTGAAGTGTATGGAAGGACAAGCCACTGGTCTCTTCTTCCGCGGGTAAAAAAAAAAAAAAAGATAAGTGGAATGCACCGCAGTAGCCTGTCTGTTTCGTTAGCCTTGCTTTAAAGTTTATGACGTCATCAAGCCACAATTTTATTTGAATTGCAATGCATTTTATTTTTTATAAGTAGTTTACACATTTTAATTTTAATATTTTATATTATGCATATCCATGATGTGTAAGTATTACGGTGGCTCCCAACGACTAGTTTTTTGTACTGGCAGTCTGATCATTACTATCAACAAAGTGACGTAATGTGTCAACAATTTTTTCTCAGTACATTTTTGAATTTGCATCTGCGCACCATCTTGTTCCTGAACAGCTCTTCAATGTCAGTTGCTTGTTAGTTGTTACACTTTCATGAAGAATTTGCCATCTATAGCTTGATGCAGAAAACAAGTTGTACAATTCCTGCAACAAGCAAAAAAACTTAACTAAAGCAGTGCAGGATTCCGCAGCATGTAGACCTACCAGATTTAAGGAATGTGCAACACATGGTATAAAGTCTGTCAGTGCATTTAAATTTTTATTCTGGCCTGCATACTTTCTGGCCATATTTGATGCATTGTCATATGTCTGTCCTCTGCAATTATGTATGTCTATGTTTAGCTCCTTTAAGCAACAAATAACAGTATTTGTCAAATACTCTGCACCATGGCCATAAATTGGTATAAAATTTAAAAACCTATCAACAGGAATACAATCACGATTTATGTAACGTTTTTTTTTCCTTTTTTCTTATATACAGGAACATAAACATTGGGCTACAAAAATTTGTCATTTGGGGGCCCCCTTGAGATGGGGGCCCGGGGCAGCTGCCCCGTTTGCCCCTGCGGTAATCAGGCCCTGGGTATTCCTCGCATGCCTCGAACTCTTTTACATAATCTTTTTCTGGAGACCCATTCGCCAACATAAAATTTAATATTTCGTCATCTGTGGAACGTAATCTTGATGCTTTGTCTACTAATTGATCTAAAAGCTCTTCTATTAGATTAACATCTGGGCTTGACTGGTTAATAGCTTCGTTTAAAGCATTTAAAGTCTTCGTAAATGCGCTTCTAAGGGGTGTTCTTTTTATTTTTAACGCATCCATACTTGAACAGTTTTCCACTTAAAAAATATTACTTCCTATGTCCCTGTTCGGGCGCCAAATTGTCGCAATTACATACATAGCGACTTTCGATAGCTTAAAACTACCCGTTTTAATACTTTCGTCATTTTTAAAACAATAGAAAATAATACTTTAATACGTGAAAAACATTCCTTTTAAAAAACATAACGAATATCTTTTTATTATCTCACTTCCGTGCCGACAAAACATTCTACAAAACCATTTCTACAACAACAACATTTTTTCACACAGCTTGGAAAAATACAGTTACAAAAACAAAAAACATCTTGCTCACACAGCTTAGAAATTTACATCTACAAAAACAAAAACATATTTCTCACACAGCTTAGAAAGATACATTTATGCAAACATCGCCTGTTAGTAGGAGCCAAGAATACGTTTAATTCAATTGGATTCGCGACACTGATACATAAAATCAAGGGTCATAAAATCTCGGTCAAGTTCGTTAATGGGCAAAATCGAACCAAGGGGGGGGGGAAATGGGGGGCTTTTTGTGAAAACAGAAAAATCCTCATAATTTCTTTATTATTATACGTATCGAATCCGTTTAAAGTTATTATTACTTCTAGGAAAAGGGCCGAAAACTTATGTATGACAGATTTTTGATATAATTAAAAATTGCCTTAAGGGGGGGAGGGAAGGGGGTTTTTAGAAGAAAAAAATTCATAACTTCGTCAATTCCCAATATTTCAAATCCGCTTAAATATATTATAAATCCTCTTAATATTATCTAAAACTTTTATATTGACATGTTTTTTATAGGACCAACTCTTATAGCAAAAAAAAAAAAAAAAAAAAAAAAAAAAAAAAAAAAAATCCTTGCTGGCTCCGCCTGCAAACAAGTTTCGTTTCGAAGTAGGCGGTTCCAACTGCAGCATCATCGCAAAAAGGTCATTTCTTCCGCAATTCCCGACAAACAGGCACCCCACGTTCTGCGTCTTCGAAATCTACCTGTGCCTGTAGGCCGAGCCGTCAGGAATTTTTTTCGTATATTTTGGCGACAGTGGTTTTTTTTTTTTTTTTTTTTTTTTTTTTTATAGTGGTTGACGGGATAACGGATAAATACCCAATTTTTTATAACACCATTATAAAATTCCCCGATGCAGCGACATTGTTTACTTAGTCATTTTACACAAGTTGATTTTCAAATGCTTAATTGATGTTATTTAATCAATTACGAAAACAGTTATTAGCTCTTCGACAACAGTTGATTCGGCCTTCAAATAGCTCAGTGAAAGGAAAATGAATGGAAACCCGATTAGTGCAGATCGCCACTGGTCGCTTAATTATAATTCAATCTTCCGTAATCATTTCAGAGTTAATCAAATTAGCGTGTTTTTGTTTAATAGCGAATTAGCGTGTTTTTGTTGTCAAATTAGCATGTTTGCGGTATCAGAAAGGGGGTTGGCGAACCTAGCTCGTAGGGGGCAGATCCCCCTATAGTATAAAAAAGAAATAAAACGCGAATAGACAATGATGTCATTAATAATGCGATTAGGGATTGTTAACGAGCAGGGAAGACCGAGCTATGTTCGGTCAAAATTAAATTTCAGTTCAAATATCATGACTCATGACCAAAATGACCCACTAATTGAATTTTCTCGAACATGTGACTTAGCCCAACAGTCTTCTCGTGCCCGAAAACCATAGGATGCAAAATTTAGTGTAAATTGAGCCGCTTTTTAGATCTTGACCCACAATGACCCATAAATGACCCACTAATCGAATTTTCTCGAACATGTGACCTAGCCCAATGATTTTCGCGTGCCCGAAACTCGTAGGATACAAAATTTAATCAAAATCGTTAGAGCCATTTTTAGATAAAATTAATTTGACCCGCTTTGACCCAAAAATGACCCACTAATCGAAAGTTCTCGAACATGTGACCCAGCCCAATAGTCTTCTCGTGCCCGAAAATAGTCGGATACAAAATTTCGTCAAAATCGTTTGAACCGTTTTTTAGATACAATTAGCTTGACCATGACCCAAAATGACCCACTAATTGAATTTTCTCGAACATGTGACCTAGCCCAACAGTCTTCTCGTGCTCGAAAACCATTGGATGCAAAATTTAGTGTAAATTGAGCCGCTTTTTAGATCTTGACCCACAATGACCCAGAAATGACCCACTAATCGACTTTTCTCGGACATGTGACCTAGCCCAATGATTTTATCGTGCTCGAAACTCGTAGGACACAAAATTTAATCAAAATCGTTAGAGCCGTTTTTTAGATAAAATTAATTTGACCAGCTTTGACCCAAAAATGACCCACTAATCGAAAGTTCTCGAACATGTGACCCAGCCCAATAGTCTTCTCGTGCCCGAAAATAGTCGGATACAAAATTTCGTCAAAATCGTTTGAACCGTTCTTTAGTTACAATTAGCTTGACCATGACACAAAATGACCCACTAATTGAATTTTCTCGAACATGTGACCTAGCCCAACAGTCTTCTCGTGCCCGAAAACCATTAGATGCAAAATTTAGTGTAAATTGAGCCGGTTTTTTTATCTTGACCCACAATGACCCAGAAATGACCCACTAATCGAATTTTCTCGGACATGTGACCTAGCCCAATGATTTTATCGTGCTCGACACTCGTAAGACACAAAATTTAATCAAAATCGTTAGGGCCGTTTTTTAGATAAAATTAATTTGACCCGCGTTGACCCAAAAATGACCCACTAATCGAAAGTTCTCGAACATGTGACCCAGCCCAATAGTCTTCTCGTGCCTGAAAATGGTTGGATTCAAAATTTCGTCAAAATCGTTTGAACTGTTTTTTAGATACAATTAGCTTGACCGTGAGCCAAAATGGCCCAAAATGACCCACTAGTCGTATTTTCTCGAACATGTGACCTAACCCATTGGTTATCTGGTGCCCCAAAACGGTAAGATACGAAATTTCGTCAAAATCGTTAGAGCCGTTTTTAAGATAAAATTTGCATATATATATATATATAACCACACACAAGATTTGCTCGTATTAGAATATATGATAAAGAATGGGAGAGGGGGGAAACTACTTTTTTTTTTTAATATCGCATTTAGTCCACATGGCAGATATTATTATGACACAGTATAATAGCGGGCTTAGCCCGCTATCGGGCCGGTTCAGATATTCGAAAAAAAACGAGAAAAATAGACCGGTAAATTTTTACTTTATAAAAAACATGACCTTTTTTTTTTCTTGGAAAATGAAATTTATTTGGATTTATTAAAGAATTAAGTGTTTTGATAGGAATATTATACGAAACCATTTGTGCGGTCTTCGACCACACTTACCCACTTGTTTTAATTTCTACGCCCAGTAAATAATAAATGGAAATGTGAAACTGGCATCATGTGTGTAATTATTTCATCCACAAAAACCAAAATCATGTGCAAAAATTAAAATACGAACATAAAGTAAAGGTAGGGTTATTGGATAAAAAATACGTTTTAGCACTTTCCAACATAGTTGAAAAGTGATTATGAATTAGGTTTGTCTGTCTCTCTGCCTGTCCGCCGTCTGTCTGCCCGAGCCTCCCGTGTTCTAACTCATGTAAAGATACTAGGATTGCGATGAAATTGATATATGTTAATGACTTTTACTATGGCATTTTTGGTATTGAAAATGAAGTATCTAGAGCGGTTATAGTTCATTTACAGGCACACTCAAAGCAATTCCGTTAAATTATGCGCTATGAGGAAAAATGTGGTGAATTTTACTGGCGTCATACTATTTAAAACATATTTAAATTGATATATATCACTGAGGTGCACTACAAGAGACTTACTATAGAAAATAGTGTGCATAGCATTCACCGTTCATTTATAGGGACACATAAAATAATTCAGTTAGAGTACTGTCTAAGAACAAAAATTGCTGGGAGTGCGTTTTAAGTTGTGGTACGTTTTTAAATTAAACTATTTTTTTTGCCTATTACTTGGTGTGTATAAATTCTATAGATGACATACAGGGCAGTACAAAAGATCTCGAGTACATTTCCGGTTATCGACGGAAATTGCTGAAGGCGAATTTAAAACTGTGCTATGCGTTTCCTAACTGAACTAAATTTTTGCATACTATGTAGTATATATGCAAATCTATAGATCATATACAGGACTACACAAAAAAATTCTGATATTTTTTACCTATTGACGGTAATGCCTGAAATTTGATTTTTAAATGTGTTATACGTTTTCCAAATTCCTCACTTAGACATTTGGGTGGGGCTAGTAGAGCTTTAGCCCTTTGGTAGGCCTCCCCACTTTGCTGAATTTGTTTACTTAGATATCATCTTTCACCTTATTGAATGGTGGAATTTTGTTAAAGTATTCTGGACGTGTTGGAAAGTGTTTCATAATCTATGCTTGATTTTTCGTTCTTGTTTACTCTGGAATTGGCACTGGTATTTAGTGCCTTTTCGCATAGAGTACAGGCAAAAAGAGTTATAGGGTTATATTTGCGATAAATGTGTAGATAGCGTACGAATTATCTCTGTCTTTTTGCAATCTTATCTTGTTATCGGAAAGTGTCATTTTATTCCTTTTATCAATTCACCTGATGTATAACAGGATGAGTAGTTGCAAGAGTGAAGAAAGAAAAGCAGTTGAATATTGTGAAGTAATCATCACTGTTGAAGAAGTGAATCAAGGTAGTACTTGCTGAAATACGTTGCTTCATCTATTTTGTTAGATAAGATAAGTTTATCCCCACTTAAAATATAATCGATTTAGACCGTCTGTATATTTTCCGAAACATCTCTTCAAGTTGTGCTGTTACTCTTTTACTTTCTCTTAGAAACAGGTAAGGTAATAATCTTTCTTTCTTTCTTAATTTTGGGGTACATCTGAGTAGGTGTGTAAGAATTTCGGACCGATATTTAGTTAGGGGTTTAAAAATATCCCCATTGAAATTGTAAAACTCAAGGGGTCAGCCAAAAAAAAAAGGTATAAAAAATGATATTTATGTATTTCTAATGTTTTGCATCGCAGACCTTTACAAATCTCCCGAATACAAAAAGTTATGAGTTCAATACTAAAAATGTGAATAAAGAGTACAGTAAGACTTCAATTCGAACTCCAGTCATCTGGATTGTCAAATATCCCGATCAATATTACGAAATAGTATATTGCATTTAAGAGGGGAAAAAAAACTTTATTAAAGTGTGAATCCATGTATTCATTCGCAAAAATATAATTTTCTTGAATTTCCTATTTAAACCAACATTAAAATTAAAAATTCCAAAAATTATTTGAACAGAGGTAGTGCCGATAAAATAGGCCAAAAATTAAGTAATAGGCAACTTGACCATTCACGAAAATTTGGGAAGAACTTCGTTTTGGCACTAGAAATGAAGATACTATGAGTTCTCAAAAAAATAAAATTGTTTTACCATGTTTTGGGGGCCAAAAAGGGGCATTTAACTTCGGGGGTTGGGGGAAACTCAAATTTTTTAAGGTGATCAAGTGAGGTATCGTTTATTAAGTATTTTTTAATTCTGAATCGATTGACATCATTTGGAAGTAGATACGATCATTAGTTACAAAGTTTCATGAAAAAAGTCGAAAATTATACTTTAGTACAGGTTTTACAGCAACAACTGGTAGCTATTCACGAAAATTTGGAAAGAACTTCGTTTTGCTACTAGAAATAAATATCCAATGAGTCCCCCCCCCCCCCCGTAAAAAAAAGTTGTTTTATTACTATGCTTTGGGAGGCAAAAGGAGACATTTAACTCGGGTGGGGGTGGGGGGGAGGTGAACTTTTTTTTTAAATGGTCGAATGGGGTATTGTTTACCATGTATATTTTAATTCTGAATCAAATGTCACCATTCGCAAGTCCATACAATCCCATGTTACAAAGTTACGTCAGGTTTTGTGAATAGAAAGTCCAAAATTATACTTTGTGAAAGAGCACAACTTTATTAAACATATTTTACGTTCAAGCATGTTCTGTTGAATAATCTTAAACTTGTCAAATTTTCTCAAAATTGCAATAATCAAAATCAGGTCATCTGAGTCTTTTTCAAGGTCATCGAAGTTGTGGATGTAAAATAAGTGTAATAAAGTTTTGTTCTCTCATAAGTCATAACGTATAATTTTGGACTTTTTCTTCATAAAACCTGTCGTAACTTTGTAACAAGTGATTGTATTGACTTGCGAATGGTGTCATTCGATTCAGAATTAAAAAATACATGGTAAATAATCCGAGCTGTGCGAAGAGGGGAGAGGAGGGGGGGGGGGGGGGGTTGAAGGTGGCCTTCGCCCCGGCGCGGGCGAAGAAATTGAGGTAGCGCCAAATTTATACTATCAACAGCGGTTTTATTTATTTATTTACTCATTTTTTGGCCGCCGATCATTTTCCGGGGAATTTCTTTTTCTCTCTTTATCATTGTCTTATTTTCTGTCGCAAAACATCATAATTTCTCTAAGAAATAACGCGATTTTCTCATGTTATTTAGTTGTTTGGAATTTCTGAATTAAAATTAAATCTTTAAAAGTTCCAAAATAAACGCGAAATGTTTATTCAATAGAATTTATTTATGTTTATGCACTTTATCACTTTTGTGACACTTGTCACAAAGAAGAAGTGTGCGTGTGTGTCTGTGGGGGAGGGGGGGGGGAGCGCCAAATTGAAACTTTACCCCGGGCGCAGTTTTCTCTTCGCACGGTCCTGTAAATTACCCGACTTGACCTATTTTAAAAAAGTTGAGCTCATCCCCTTCCCTGAGTACTTTGGACTTTTTCTTCATAAAACCTGTCGTAACTTTGTAACAAGTGATTGTATTGACTTGCGAATGGTGTCATTCGATTCAGAATTAAAAAATACATGGTAAATAATCCGAGCTGTGCGAAGAGGGGAGAGGAGGGGGAGTCTTCCCTTTTGCCTCCAAAACCATAGTAAAACAACTTTATTTTTGTGTACTCATCGGATCTTCATTTCAATTTCCAAAAGGAAGTTCTTCGCAAATTTTCGTGAATGGCCACCAGTTGTTGCTGTAAAACCCTATTTTACCTGTACTAAAGTAAAATTTTCGGCGTTTTATTCATAAAATCTGTCGTAACTTTGTAGCAAATGATCGTATCGATTTACAAATAGTGTCATTTGATTCAGAATTGAAAAATACACAATGACCGATACCCCACTTGACATATTAAAGAAAAAGTTGAGTTCCCCCCCCCCCCACCCTCTGAGTTAAAATGCCCTTTTGCCCCCTCACCCTCAAAAAAAAAAAAAAAAAAAAAAAAAAACATTGTAGAACAACTTTATTTTGGGAAGACTCGTCGGATCTTCATTTCTAGGGCCAAAACAAAGTTATTTCCAAATTTTGCAGTGATATTCTTCGATTTGGTCTCTTCGTCTTAGAACTTGGCAGTACTGAATTCGAACATTATTCTCTGGGAGGAATTTTTAAAGTCTCGAGGGAGGGGGGGGGGGGGGGGAGACAATAGAGACCATTGAATCTTGAATCCATCACTGGGACACTCGCTATTATAACTGCCATCTTGAATTTTTTGTCCAAAGCGGCTGCCCTTGCTTATTCCCGAATTCCCGTTACGCTTTTCGTTAAGGAGGGGTGAAATGGTACTTAGTTGGTATAGTTTCTTGATATTTGATGTTATTTCTTACCTTTTTAAAGATTTAGAGTTGTGAGGCCATACTGCCCCCCCCCCCCCCCCCCCCACAACCACGTTTCCCGTTTCCCTGGATACTAAACAGTTTAAGCTTCATTTCGGCTCGCAAGAATTTTGTTATTTTAATACACATTCTCAGTATGTACCAGTTAAGATATAAATTTACTAGAATTCTCAATATATCTCTGCTTCTTAAGTTGGATACGTCATTATGGTTTATTTCTGAATTTATTTAGTCTTCATAATGAGAATCGGTGTGATTCACTCATTCCGGGATTTCCCTTTTTGTACACCAAGTTGAGCAAATGCGTTTCGTCCTGTCTCAAATGTTACATGTAGTCAAATAAAGTAAAAAAAATCTTTTATATTTTTGTTGCATTTAATCTGCAAAAATTTTATGTGGCCAGCATGTCGCAGCAGAGGGCCCAAACTCTTGAAATTTTGGAAGAATAAGGACGGTCTGAAAAAGAAAAACAGGTTTGGTTGTGTGTTTTGTTGCTGGACTCTTTTTAACGGAAAATGATACATTAGTGGAATTTATACCGCTTGGCGTATAAAAAATAGTTTCACTGTGCGCTACTTTGATGTATATAATGGAGAAATGTCCTCCCAATCACATGCCTTAAGTGCGAGATTTAAGTGAATCGATTTGTTGACCTGTGTTATTTTTCATACACGTATTTAAAATTGATTGTGATCGTGGGAATGTGGCTAATTATGCCGGCAAACTGTGACCTGCGACTTTATTTTTGATATACGAGGATTGGATCCATTTGTACCGTAGCCTATTATTCAACGCTATAAAATATTTATTATTGTATTTTTTATGGTTCGCTTTTATTACATAGTATATCATCTATCATCCTGTCAAATGAAATGCTGAGTTTTGTTTACTATATCATCTCTTGTACAGCTCTCTACTAATAGCTTTCATTAAGTAATAAGTAACTGTAAAAATGTTTTTATATTCTAGAGTAATGCATTATGAGTGAAAATTGTCAATCCATCACCATAATATATGTAAATATGATTAAAAGTAAAATGTATTAAATTTACCTTTTATGACATTGACACATTGATACTACTAAGTTTCAGATCATTATTAAAATGTGCTATTTTTGAAATTAGCTTAATATGATAAAGCAATTAAACTATAGGACAAAATAATTGGAAATATTCTTTATTATTCAGTTCTGTGTCTATTAGATTTATTTTTAGTTGTATATCTTACAAATGTTTCTGATAAAATTTAAATAGCTGTGCACATAATCTTTAACAGCATCCTAAAGTTCCTATGAAAGACTGTTTCTTGAAATAATTGCATTTTGTGTATCAGAAGTGCACGAGTAATAGTCATTTCTTTTTTCTGACCCAATTTCTAGGAGAAATCAATTAATTTAACCTGTATCTTGTTCTTGACTCATCTTGAAAGTCAGAGTGGGGACTGTTTGTGTTTGCAGGGGTAGTACTTTTTCCCTGATATTGCTGAAAAAAATAAAAACGTCCTGTAATGTCCTAAAATATGGTAGTCTGTCCTAATATTCCTGAAATTTTGTGAGTTTTGAGCTTCAGCATTTGAAATCATCAAATAGGGGGTAGGTGTACCTTTTTCTGATGCAAAATGATCACAAAAGTTGCAATTTTTTTCAGTCTATTGTTAAAAATAGTGATTTTCGTCTATTTGCACAAAAAATCTCAATATTTGGTGATCAATTACCAAAAATCGCAATTTTTATCGATTAGTCATTAACAAAAGTTTGCTATTCATCTGTCAGTCACAAAAAATCACAATTTTTACCAATCAGTTAGTTATAAAAAAGAAAATCTTTTGCAATTTTTGTCGATCAGTGAAGAAAAAAAGAGATTTTCGTCTTTCAGTAATGCAAAAATCAGTTTTCTAGCAGCTTTGTCAAAGTGTTCTGGTAAAATTACTTTTCTTTTAAATGTATACTTTTACCAAAAAAAAAAATGTGTACTATTTATGATAATAAAATGTATTGAACAGGGAGTTAAGGGTTTTTTCGGTTCAGTTTTCAAGCAAATGTGTTCTGAAATATCGTAAAAAGTATGTCCTGAAATATCTCCTGGGCTAGTACTACCCCTATGTTTGTAATTAACTATATTTTAGCTTTTTTTTTTTCTAAACAAAATTTCAACTTATAAATGTCTTTAAAACACTCTAATCACATTCGAATTTCTACTGTAAATCTCTTGTTTTTTTTAGATTTTCTTGCCTAATTTGGAGTTTATGCAATTGATTTATAAATAATTATTTAAATCGTTTATGTTGTTTTAAAAATTATTACCCATAACTAAAAGTGTACAAGTATGTTTACATTTTATCAAATTAATTCATATTAAATAGAGTAGTTATTTAACTCTGATTTCTCATTGTTAAATGGTTGAATCTTAGTCAAACTGAGAAATGTTTCTACAGATATATTTAATTTAAGTTCTGTTTGAAAAAAGACAATTAAGATTTTTGTAACTTTAATAAAACAACCTGTTATTGATTACGTCTGAAGAAAATTTAGATAACTTTGTGTATTTGCTGTTGTGGATGATTGCTGATACCTGCTACCCCTTACAATCATCTCCAAGAAGACCCAGAATAAAAGAAACAGACCAAATAAAATAAGACCAATGGATCCGTTTGAGGATTTAGCACTGCAGTCTAATATTTTTTTAGCAATACTTAATATTTTTTAGAGGCAGGTTTAAACTTCTAAACAAAAATTAAGGATAAAAATGTCTTCAAACAACATTAGTCAAGCCAGGCCAAAATATCACTTCTTTATTCTATCAAAGTTATAGTAAAAACTGATCGAGGATAGCCAGGCACACACGAGGGGAAAAAACAAAACAAGTGAACAATCATATTTTAACTGCATTAGAGGATGAAGTCATCCGCATCAGGAAAAACGTGGGACATAGAAAAATAAATTGAATACATATAAAATACAATTTAATCTAATATGACAAAGCATACATTTTAGGTTACACATGAAATATCATTGCTTTGATTGATCAGTGGTATCTTTTTCTTCTAAACATTACAATTTCTATTTTTTTTAATCGCAAATAAAAAATAAACCTGTGTGTTGCCGTCCCACTTTATCTTTTATGTACTTTATATCTATTTTTTATTGGGACTTAAAACGGCCTATAGAGGCGCTGATTGCAGCCGTCGGTACAGGAATCCCTTTAACTAATGCTAAAGTGCCATTGAAACCATTATTTATTATAAACACGTTTAAAAGTGTTAGATATTCAAATTCGGATAATTTTTACTTTGCCATATAAACACAGAACACAAATAGCACATGAAATCTGAAATTGATCAAAAAAATAATCATTATGAGCAAATTTAAAATGCATGTAACGCAATGGGATTGCAAGGGATTTTCCTGAAGGGAGAAGTTATATCTTTTTTCCACCAGATGGCGTATTCGAGCGCTTGAATTCCCAATAGTCATTGTTTAGCACATAGTGTAGTATTTTATTTTTGTGGCAACATTGATTTGAGAAAAACTTTTATCTCATTTACGAAAACAATGCTGATTTAATTTTTAATAAAAAAAAAAAAAGCTTTAATGAATTGTGAGTGCATTATGTCTGCAGCTGGTTCAGAAACCTTTCAATTGATACCTCATTTATTGTTGTACATTTTGTAAATCCATAGAAAAAGGGATGTTGACAACAGAAATAATATATACCATTGAACCCGTGCAAGGATTTCTCGCTGCAGTCTAATATTTTTTACCTGCAGGTTTAAACTTCAATATCTGCAAACAACATTAGTATTCAAGCCAGAAAATCATCTCATTTATTCCATGAAAGTTACAGTAAAAGCTGATAGAAGATAGTAAAATGTACGCACAAGAAACGTGGATATATAGCAAAAATTGTAGATCAGTTCAATTTATTTAACTAACAATTGCATGCAATTTTTTTTTAATTTAAATATTTTAATACAATATTTTTTGTTTATATTATATTTTTAATACAATTTAAAATTTTTTTAAATATTGCTGTGTGACGTGTGTTAAACCGTACTTAATTAAAAAGCATTCAAATAAAAAAAAATTACAAATAATATAACTTCTTTTCCTGAAAATGTGACAGTAAATGAAATAAATTAATTATATAGCCAAAAGTATTGCAGAAATCATTCTGTCGGAAGCTGGATTCAAACTCAAGTTCTATTCAGAGAGCCAGAGCTTTAACACTTTAGACCACTGGGCTGCGTTCAAGTGTACATTACAGCAGAACAGGTTTTTGATTTAATCTCATGCATGCAAAATTGGTTGAATTTGTGCTGATCTTACAGAATTCCCTTAGCGTTTTTTATACAATATAAAATAAACCTGTGCAGCTGTCCCACCTTATCCTTTTTGCACTATTTATTTATTTTTTATAATCATTGTTGAGCATGATATTAGAAATTAGAAGTGGTTATTTGATGCATATTTATGCACAAATACACATGTGAATAATATAAGAATGTGAAATTAGCTGTGAAATCATGTGCCCATGTGTCAGCCAGTGAAATACAGATTGAATTTTGAAGAATGATTTTTCCTTTCCCTTTCTTTTTGATATGTGATCCGAAGTCTAAAAGAAATCCACTAGATTATCTAGTTAGAACAAGTCCTAATTGGTGACAAATTTGTCCAAGAGCATCTGAATTTTTTCAAGTGAAAAATAATTTAAAACAATTAAAATTTATTTGATACACTTTACAAACTTTAACATTTTAAATTTCTGTTTAGTTTTGTATTTGTATTTTATATCTTCATTTATAAAGTTATATCTTTCGTGGACAGGTGATGGGCTGCAGTTATTATTTTTTATGCAATACAATAATTATGAAACATACAACTGTCATAAAAAAATAATAGAAAAATATATTAGTAACTAGTTGCAGAAGTCATGATAGCAAAGGTTGCAACTAGGGATGCAACGGATATCCGGCTGATTTTTCAATATCCGAAATATCATCAGATATCCGAATCACAATCACCGGATATCTGACTTCTCTGCCGGATATCCGGTTCTCTACTACATAAGTTAAGTTCTATCAATAATATGCATAGGACATGATGGCAAATTGTATTCAAACATCCTTGATAAAAGTGACTTTTGTTTGTAATGCAAAATATGAAATATAATAGTAAGTTCCTTATCCATGAGTAAAAGGTTCTAACTCTCAAAAGTTTAAAGAATAGTCAGCTTTCTTACTATAGATATTTGAACTCTTTATAATAAATTTAAGAATTTATATTTGCCGTATTTTCGGGAATATGCGCCGCACCCATCGTAAGCGCTGCATCATTGAAAAATCGGTAAAAAAAAAAAACAAATATACACGTAAGCGCCGCACCCATTAGAAGCGCCGCATCATTGAAAAATCGATAAAAATGAAATAGTCACGATAAAAAACGATCAGCAAAATTGGATTAAAAGTAACAAAAATAGCGATAAAATCTTACAAGATATATGAATTAACAATAAAACACAGGTTATCTTAAAATACAATAGGAAAAAAAATCGTACGAAAAAATTCAATTTAACAAAATTGTCTATGCTTACTTTGAAGATCGATGCTTTGAAGAAGATTAGGCTTGAATTATGAATTAAAAATTCATAGAATTTCCCTTTAGAAAAACACATTCTTGGTTTATTGTAAATCATACAGATAAACAGAACATAAATAAAACTCAAATAAAATATACCATAATCGAATACCAAGCTGCCAGTTTTAACTGATGAGATTCCATATTTAAATATATACCACAGCCAGTTTTAAGACGACTGCTTACGAGATTGATTAGTTAATCAAAACAAAAACCCTGCTTTAAACAATCGAGGTAATGCGTATATATACTTTGCCAAACATACACGTGCCAATGAAAACCCTTTTCTAGAAAGTTCACGGAATTGATGTGTGGCCAAAACATGAATAATCATGAGATTGGCGAATCAGACAAAGACTTGTCTGGCGCCATCTCTCGGAATGAAAGTGTACTACGCCAATCGATTATTCGATTATCTTTTCAATCGAACATCGCCGTATGCCATGAATGAGAATAGCAAAACATAACTGAAGCGTGGTGTTCGAATGTTTTTGAAATAAATATAATTTATCAACTATTGTAAAGTATACTATAAATACTTTTAAAGAGTGAGCTATTAATATTGAACAGCAAATAGAGAAATATGGGTAAGTTAAATATATTTTGACTTTAGTAATTACTTTTTTATAATAAAGATATATTGCGAAATGTACTGTTTATAAACTTTATATTGAGATTAAATGAATGTAAATAAAGGTGAAATATGAATGAATGTTAATGAAGCCGTGTGTTTAAAAGTGTATTTGAGGCAGTAAGACTAAAAAAAACATGGAATGAAGGCTTGTTTTTTACAATATCCAGATACTGCTATGTTGAGAAAAAAAAAATCATTGTACCCGCCGCCCTTGCGTATGCGCCGCATCACTGATATTTTGATCTTTTAAACACATATGTGCCGTGGCGTTTACTCCCGAAAATACGGTACATCTTTTAGAAAATTTTTCCTTTACTGTCAGATTGTAAAATAAAATATGAAGTTGTTTATTAAAGTATGACTTTATTAATTTTCTTTCTTACTTTTAAGTTAAACAATTAAACAGACCTATTTTTATTTTTGTTTTTTAACTTGTATGTTAAAAAAAACTTTATACTTATTATCTACTAATAAAAGAAACTTTTGCTCTGTGTGTGTATGACGGCTACCAAAATCTACTGCACATAGGAGTCTGAAAATTTGGGTGAAGATAGTCTACGGCGGCAGGTCCTGATGCACTTGAGGATCAGACTTAATTTTTTGTGACCTGGGTCCCTTTACGTTTTTGTGCCTTTAATTGTTAATAACTTTCCCCCTTTTTATCCGATCTTTTTCGTTTTTGGGGGTCCTTTCTCCATTTAGTTATTCCCCCATTTCTACATTCTAGTTACGACACTGGCCTGCTGGAGCCCGGTATGGGGGCCCCATAGATTTATTTGTTCCCTAAATTGTTAATAACTTGCCTCATTTAAATTCGATCTTTTTTGTTTTGTGGGCCTTTTCTCATTTAGTTATTCTCCCATATTTCTACATTCCAGTTAGAACCCGGGCCCCTTGAACATATTGTGTGCCATGCGTGTCCCCCCCCCCCCCCCCCAATTGTGTTACCCTCTCAATGCATACTGTATATACTCGCGTATAAGCCAACCCCTAAATTCGAGATGAAAACAGGTTTAATACCAATATTTTGCAGTAGTTTTCTTCGCGCCTTAAATTATTTAGAATTAAATGAGGTGAAATAAGGCGTAGGAAATCATTCTGAATTAAACATGTTTTCATCTTGATTTCGGAGGTTGGCTTATACGCGAGTATGTGCAGTAACTTTAAAGGTGAGTCTAGGACACCTCTCTCTAGGCCACTACCCTCATAATTTTATTGGTTCCTAGGGCCCAATTTTTGAAGCATTTCTTAAAAATTTTATTTTAATGATATACCTTATGCTTAATTTTGACTAATTGAAGATCTAAAGTGCTAAATACTAGGAAATTTTTAAGATGTTTTCTTCTCGCGGCCCTGCTTAAAACTATCAGTTAGCTCCTTTTGGTTCTTCTACAATAGCTCCCTTAAAAATCATACGATTCACTAGCTCTTTGGGTGTGTTCGTAATTATATAAATACGTAGCACCTAAATTCATTTGCTGGTCTGTCCGCATATAACAGCGCAAAAACTACCCAACCGAATGGTTTGAAATTAATATATATATAATCAATGCAGAACTTTATCAAGTCATTTTAAGTTGTATGAAAATTGAATCAACTTAAAAAGATATTAATAAAAATATTTAGTAAGCAATTTGAATTTTTTAACAATCAGTACTTCTTTGTTATAGCAGCTTCCGAGGATCCTCATCAAGTGACTGAGATGTATCACCAGGTTATCTGACATGTATGACGTTTATAGTCATATATATGACCAAGTTATAGTCACATTCTTCATTCTATTAAATCCTATCATACATAATTAAATTCAATGATATTCCATGATAGGTAATGTTTCTAGTTTGCCATGGTGATTACATCCTATTTAAGATGGAGTCATTATTTCCTTTTTACAGAATTTAAAAACCGAATTTTTATACTAAAATTGTGTAATTATAGCAATTATATAATCTACCAACAGTTTTTTGGATAGATGTTTCTGGAAAAATAGATATTAATTGGAAAAAGAGTGTAAATATGGATTTCAAGTTCTGAAATTTTCAAAGCTAGGCTTAAGTTTCCCATTGGAATTTTCAGTAAATATCAACAAAAGATAAAATGTTGCCAACTTAAAATGCACTTATTTTATTACGGAAATTAATCATATCATAATAAAACACGGTATAATTTATTTCACTGAAACTAGTTATAGTACGAACACGGGTAATTTGTCATGTTTAACGTATGATTTCCAACTTGTTTTCTAATAACTTCTTAAGACTTCCAGCTACTACATGAACAACAAAAAAATTTCTCAGACAAGACCCAGGCACCCTTTAAGTTTTTGTGGCGTAAATTGTTAATAAGTTGCCCCTTGCTTATCCGATCTCCTTTATTTGTAAGACCCATTTCTCTATTTAGTTAATCCCCCATTTCTCCATTCCAGTTAAGATCCTAGCTCCCTGGGGCCCAGTACAAGGCCTTTTGAAGTTTTTATCTCTAAATTGCTAATAACGTGCCCCTTTTTAACGTTTAGCTTACGGGGACTGAATTCCTTACATATGCGTTAACTATAAGAAAATCTCAAAATTTCCACCCCCTTTTCTAATGATTACTCACTGCAGGTGATCAGACTAATGTTGCAATCAGTAGGCACCTTTGCTCTAAGGTAGGCACATCTGGTAATCATTAGTGGGTCGTGGGAGCGTTGGGGATTTTATTTTCCCTGAAAGGACCTGATTACCTGATGACCCTGTTTACCTGAACGAAGTAATCCTTGTTTGTAAATAAGTTTTAAATGATATACTGCGATGGAAATTATCTTTTTCTATCATGATTCTTGAAATAATATTTTTCTTGTATTATGTTTTGCAGTAATTGAGTGTAAATCAAATAATAATAAATGGATCACTTTTAGCAACTAAATTTGTATGCAAATATGAACCTTATTTTAAAAATACTGAGTTGTGAATTTCATTTTTTTCTGTGAAGTAAATGTAATTAAATTCTAGTGATTTGGTTAAATAGTAATTGAGTGTAAATCAAATAATAATAAATCGATATTTTTTAATAACTAAAAGTGTATGCTAATATGAAACATATTTAAAAATTTTAAAATATCTTTAAAATAAATCAGAAAAATTAATTTCATTGAATGTTTTAATAGTATTTTATTTCTTGAAGTGTAGAGTATATATAAAAACGTTATGTGATAGCAAAATAAATAAAATTGTATGCGATTATAATCCTTATATAAAAAAGGCGTTGAACTTTCAGATAATTAAATAAGTAATACAAAATTTATTTCGTTAAATAAGCATTTTATTACTATTATTATTGTCATTACGCATCAGATTATATATATAAAAAAAAGAAATTGCAAGAAAAGAATGTAGAAATAAACATTTAGAAATCCATAAACAATACAGTAGAGAATAATAAAATGATACCTAATGGAATCAGAGTTCGCAGTTGAGCCTTGGTTTTTAAGTATGTTTACACCCATTATTTGCGAATAGCATTATAATTTAATCTGTAAATTGATCAATTGTATATTACTATTTGGAAATAGTGGCAGGTATCTGAATATAAAAACGTGTCCAAATCTCATGACTGAATTAAATATGTATCATAGAATTTAGTAAATTTTGTTAGTAATATTGATTACATATAGTTGTGTTTATAACTTATTGTTCTCTTATCTTTCTCCTGAAAATCAATATTTTTAAAAATGTTATTTAGTAATCTGAGGTCTCTTATATTTCCTTTACCTAATAAGTTTTAAATTGCAAAGTTTAATTTAGAATTGTTTTACTACAGAATTTCATACGCTGTCAAATAATCTAAAATAATGTATATTTTAGAAAAAAAAAATACTACTTGCTTGGTCTGAAGATGGCGGACTGTTTCTATCGAAACTTGCAACTCTAATTTACGATAAAAATTTTCTGTTTAAGGTTAGATTCGGTTGTATAGACAAATTCCTTTTTCACAGGTTTTAAAATACATTCAAATAAAAGTGATGTCATATCTGCTAAGACGCTGTACTTTCTAAATCGTAAGTTATTTCGTTATTTTGTTTTTTTAATTGTGTCTTTATTTGTTTTAAATGAATAATATATATATATATATATATATATATATATTAGGGTTTAATCTAGAGCTAGCCAAATAGCCAAAAAGCTAACTGAAAGCACCTTTTGCCCCCAAAGCATTTAGTGGATTAGCCAAAAAGCAACAACCAAAAAAATATATATCATTTCCATTTTGTTGTTCCTGCCTTTCGTAAACCTGCAGCTGCCATGTGAAAAAAAAATCTCAAACCACCTCTGTCCTGGCAACTCACTTCAAAATTTGTCTCGTCCTCTCCGTGCAAGCATCTTACAAATAGCATGACGTCATTTGCATTAAACAAGTATTGAGGAAATTAAAAGAGTTTATTTTTTGTTGATGATCCCAACTTAGGAAATGAAACCAAAACGATTCATGAATGGAAGTTGTTCAGGCAGGTTCTGGCTACAAGGGGTAAAGAAATGAAACCTGCTGATTGTATTCTTTTTCCATTAAAATGGCATTACTGACATGTTTCCCAATGTGACTTCTTTGTATGAATTTGTAGCAACAATTCTGTTGTCTACAGCAGATTGTGAAACGGGATTGAGTCTCGTGAATATAACATAAACTGACTTGAGGAATAGACTGACAATCAAAAATTTAAGTAACTTAATTATGATTAATTTGGAAGGGGAAGTTTGAAAAGAATTTCCATTTAAAAAAGCATTTGATGTGTGATGTATGGCCAAATCTTGAGAGGGTCAATCTTACAGAGTGGTGTACTATTTGTATATTGTATAGTTACAAATAATACTCATTTATATAGAAATTTTGTATAAATAAAAGTTTTTTTTTCTTGGCTAAAGCTATTTTTATTTGGCTAACAGTTATTGGCTGCAATTAGCCAAAAAGCTACAAATCTCTTTTTCCTAGATTAAACTCTATATATATATATAGAGTAGGGGTGCACAACCTTTTTAAGCGAAGGGCCACTTACAAAAATGACCGGTTGTCGAGGGCCACCATCAGAAATTTTTTGTTTTGAGGAGATGTGACCGGGGAGGGGGGGGATCGATTAAAAAAACAAATTTCGAAAGGGTAGATTTAGCCCCCCTCTCCCCCCCAGGTTCCTTTCTTCCAGTCAACGTATTCAGTTCTGTTGGCAATGATATATCAACAGTTTACGTTTGTATTTATACAAGAAATATAGCTAAGATTATTTTCAAAGAGTGAAAATACTCCTTGACTTTATTTGAAGGAATAAATTTAGCTTTAAAGATTGCCAGTGCCGGAAAAAAAATTCTGCTTTCATGAATGAAGGTGGAGAGGGGGAGAAACATATATTATTCTAAATTGCACTTCTTAACATATTCAGTCATAAAATGTGGATATCAAAGGGGTGCACAACCTTTATAAGAGGAGGGGCAGTCACTAAAATGACTGGATTGTCGAGAGCCAACATCCATAAGATGAAAAAAATTTTGTTTCGAGCAAGGGGGGGGGGGTCCGGCTTAAAAGTTCATAAAAATGCTAATTTTAAAAGGAGGGTTAGCTCCCTATACTCAACCACCTCCTTAGTCAGCATAACCCAATTCAATTGGAAAGGATGGGAAAAAACTTGCATTTTTTTTCATGCATGATTGACAATATTCATAGTTTTTTTCCTAGTGATTGACGAAATTCACGATTATTACGCACACGTTCGGCGAAATTTGCGATTTATACGCACCCGATCGACAAAATTCGAGATTTTTACGGACTCGATCAGCAAAATTTGCGATTTTTAAGCGTCTGATAGGCAAAATTTCCCGATCGGCAAAATTCGCGATTTTTACGAGCTCGATCGGCAAAATTCGCGATTTTTACGAGCTCGATCGGCAAAATTCGCGAATTTTACGAGCTCGATCGGCAAAATTCGCGAATTTTACGAGCTCGATCGGCAAAATTCGCGATTTTTACGAGCTCGATCGACAAAATTCGCGATTTTTATGGGCCCGATCGGCAAAATTCGTGATTTTTATGCATACAATCGACGAAATTTACGATTTATACGCACCTGATTGGCAAAATTTGCGAATTATACGCACCCTATCGGCAGAATTCGTGATTTTTACGGGCCCGATCGGCAAAATTCACGATTTTTACGGGCCTAATCGTCAAAATCTGCGATTTTTACACGTCTGATCGGCAAAATTGACAATTTACATGCACCCGATCGACAAAATTCGCGACTTATACGCACCCGATCGACAAAATTCGCGACTTATACGCACTCGATCGACAAAATTCGCGATTTATATGCACCCGATTGGCAAAATTTGCGATTTTAACGGGCCCGATCGGCAAAATTTGCGATTTTAACGGGCCCGATCAGCAAAATTTGTGATTTTTAACGGGCCCAATCGACAAAATTCACGATTTTTACGCAGGCAATTGGTAAAATTCACGATTTTTATGCAGGCGATTGGCGAAATTTACAATTTATACGCACCCGATCGGTAAAATTCGCGATTTATATGCACTCGCTCAGCAAAATTTGCGATTTTTACGCACCCTATGGGCGAAATTTTGCAAGATTCGCGATTTCTACGCACCTGATCGGCGAAATTCGTGATTTTTTCGCTTCCGATCGGCGAAATTGATCCACGGGCCACCAGTAATCCGATCGCGGGCCACAGGTTGTGCACCCCTAATATAGAGTAATACCTGCAAAAACGGATTCCGTAGCTAAGAGTTCTGTCCCAGTTCGACACAAGGCCGAAACTAGCCTTTTTTCACCCGTGGCACAGTGGTGCCAGTGGGCTTTTTTTCTTTTTTAATTCAATTTTCTTGATTGCCACCAGTTTTTTGATAAATTAAAATTCACCTAATTTATGACCCATTAAAAAGCCAAAAATAGGGCGAAATATACAGTTTAAAAAAGGTAGCGCTAATCAAGCAATCTGAATTACAAAAAGCAGCCCACAGGCAACACTGCCGGGGCAAACATGGATTTTCGTACCCCGTTCCCCTTCATCCGCAAAGTAAATTTACAAAGATAATTTTACTAAGTTTCTAACTGCCAACTTATTTTAAAATTTAAAATCTATAATCATAAAATACATAATATTGAAATACGTAATCATCCTTTAAATATTTATCCATTAAAAACTGTGAAACAGAATTGAGAAGTACCGCAAACAGTCCACTTTATAGAATTTTCCGTCTTAGCAGGTAAAATTGTTGGTATTCTTTCTGTTGGGACCATGTAATATTTTCATTTAAGACTAGATTCCATTGAAGAGAGTTTTTATTTTCCCAGATTTTACTCTAGTTGTAGTATTGCAAATTTTTACAGTTAATGCATTTAAAGTCGTAGTGATATGAATCACATTGTCTTAAGAACTCAAAAACCAGGATTTATTGCCTGTATCACTATGAATTTCAATACCGTAAAATACCTCTGTGTACTATCTATAGCAGTTTCCTGGAACTATCACTTCTACCGCTCTTCCTATTTATAGATTGTTATGTCTTTAGAGACTTTCCTGAACCTAACGCTAATTTTCAAAATTATGTGTAAATCAAAAAAAAAAAAAAAAAACCTATTAAGACTGTTCTCAAATCCAAAGGAGCTACTTCCTGAAACATCTCTGAATTAAATTTTGCTCGGAAACGCATGAAATTGGCAGATGTTCTTATTCAGAAATTACGTAATCGAATGCGTTTTCTATTTTTTTTTTGGTAAAGACAGAAATTTCTTTGAGAAAATACTGTCAAAGTTGGCGGTTTAAAAAAAAATTCCGGACATGGGAAAAGGGAAAAATGGTCGTCATGTGACAACAATCGTTTTAACTCGATAAGAAATTTATGTACGATTTCCATTCCAATCATCTCCGCAGTCAGGCCTGCCAGTTTTATTTTGTTTACGTTTAAAAATGAATTAGAAAATGAGTCAGAAAGTTTCACGTTGTTCAGCAAGAAAATTGAGAACTACCTTAAGTTATAACTTTTCAGTTAGTGAATTTTCCCACACCTTAGTTTTTAGTGTTCCGTGCAGTCGTCCGACCACGCAGTTTCTACGGCCGTATCTGGATAAGAAAAAAAAATGGCGTAATTTTTCAGTTTTAGAAATGACAAAATGAGAGGGAAAATTATATTAGGGGGTGGGAGGGGAGGGGGGTAAAAGCAGTCGTGGTTTTACAAGCAATTTCACCCTGAGTGAGATTTTGTTCTGCACCTCAACAAATGACATATTCCTAAATATATATCAAGTTATCACTAAGTATTTTATTTTGTGAATTTTCCACCCCTTTGTTTTTATTGTCCCATGCAGTCACCTGACCTCGCCCCCTCTAAGGCCAGACATGGATGCAAAAAACTAATTCTAATAGAAAAAATGAGAGTAGATAACTAAAAAATCACTGGCGGCTCGGCCGACAGGCACAGGTAGATTTCGAAGACGCAGACCATGGGGCGCCTGTTTGTTGGGAATTGTGGAAGAAATGACCCTTTTGCCATGATGCGGCAGTTTGAAACACCCATTTCGAAACGTAACTTGTTTGCAGCTGGAGCCAGCAGGGATTTATTATTATTATTATTATTACTTTTGCTATAAGGGTTGGTCCTATAAAAAACTTGTCAATATAAAAGTGTCTCATAATATTAAGAGGATGTATAATAAATTCAAGCGGATTTGATATCTTTTGAATTGACGAAGTTGTGAATTTTTTCTTCTAAAAACCCCCCTTCCCCCCTCCCCCCTTGGGGCTATTTTTAATGATATCAAAAATCTGTCATAGATAAATTTTCGGCCCTTTTCCTAGAAGTATTAATAACTTTAAACAGATTGGAAACGTATCATAATTAAGAAATTATGGGGTGTTTTTCTGTTGGCACAAAAAGCCCCCCCCCCCATTCCCTACACCCCCTTCCCCCCCCTCCCCTGATTTTATGTATCAGATTGGAAGAGATTTGTGCAGAATTATGAGAGTTATTGTGTCCATAAAAAAGTAACATAGATAGATAGATATATAGATAAAGTTTTGAATTGAGGGTGGTTTTGGGTTCTGGCAGTCATGATCGGTGTAGATCTGCAAAAAAATTTCAAAAATTACAACTTAGGGGAGAATGTAATAGGTAGTATTTCTTACTCAATCTACCTAAAATCCATTGGTGTGGTAAACTAAATGTTAAAAGACATATGAAAGTGTTTTCAAGTGTTTAAAGATGTACATTTTTACGCGTGTGCTGTGCGATTTTTCAATAACTCAATGTAATTTTTCTCTTAAGACGTGGAATGTAATAGCGCCCTGTTGAATTTCAATACTCGAAAATTACTAAAACAAAACAAAAAAAAAAGCATTCTTTGGCATTTTTAAAACTATAAATTGATCCTTCGCAAAAAATAAAAAATGTAATCGCTACGCAATTTCGCAAATTAAATATTTTGTGTTTTACTTTATTACTTGAGACATTAAAAATATATGAATTTCCAGAAAAATTCGTATAATAATAAAATAAAATAAAATATTGAAATCGCTTCAGTTGTTTTCGAGAAAAAACGTACGCCAATAACATAGTTGCTCTTTGTAAGATTTGGAAATAGCTGTTGCCTTCTTAAACTTAACTGGGACGTGCTTAGGGTTTTTATTCGCCCGTTCATTTACATTTTTTTAAAAATAATCATATATTTGAAAAATACATAAGGAATTATTAATGTAACATTTATTATTTTCTGAATAAAAACTAATATTTTATTCGAATCAGACGATTTTGGAATAAATTACTTGCAAATAGCTCTAGAATTCGATTAATTGTTAATGCCATTCTTAAACAGGCAAAATGCATTTGCATATAAAGACGATAAACATAGTTATTTTGTCTTGTTTGAGCATAAAATTAAACATTTCATAATATGTTTGTACTGAGCAAAAACAATTATTTTATTTTATTAATTCTATATTAAGAAAAATTTCAAAATAATTTGTATTTTCATTTAAGTATTAATATGTATATAATCATTTGGTTTTCGCTCAGTTTAATAAACAAAGTTTCCTAAATAATTTTAAGATATCTAGTATATTATTGTCATAAAAAAAATTAAGTTACTTTACACTTTAAGAACAAAAAAGTATGAGAAAAAGCTTGAAGAAGTCTGAGTAAACTACTTTCTTTACTGCGGAAATTTTCCCCGCGTTTTCCTAGCATAAATAATATCTTCCCTACATTATTTCCCTTCTCCGATACGCAGTCAGACCCCTGTTGAGCTGAACGCTTTTGATTATTTCCTGCGAGCCATGCTTGAAGAGGTGGAAATTTTCGGGATAACAGCAATCCCGACCCCGTATTTTTCAGCAATATTTTTCTTGGGATTACGGTAATCCCCCCCGTAAGCAAAAGGTTAATCCAATCTTCTTCATTTTGGGGGCCTTTTCTTTATTTAGTTATTCCCTCATTTCTATATTCCACTTAGGACCCTGCTTCCTGGTCTGGGGCCCTTGACTTTTTTGTGCCTTGAAAGACAAAAAAATTTCTCGGACCTCAGCTATAACCAATTTTGAATATTAATCTCCTTCTTGGGGCCCTTGGTGCAGCTTCTTTAAAAAAAAATCATTCAAACTTGAGTTCTGTTTAAGGTTATTATCATGGGCCCGGGCATTGCCGGGTGGGTCAGCTAGTTTTCAATAAAGGAATTTTAATGCATAACTTGAAATTCTGTTTATACCTGTATAAAACTACAAGGGAAAATATAACTTCATTATAAATACTTAAAATTAAAAGTAATTTTCTTTTTACTTAAAATAAAACAGTATTAAATAATTAAAACAAAAAAAAAACATCAACTAAACCTATATTTGAAGAAAATAACTCTTCAACCATATTAGTAGATATTTTATGCTTAAATTAAAAAAAAAAAAATATGTATTTATTTGTGAAAATACTCTACAATTATAGGTATATTAATAAATGTGTTATGGTTAAAATTTGTTTACTTCTGACAGCATTGTACAAATAAACAGAATATTTTAATGCTTAAATTACATTTTTTATGCAACATTATTAATATACATATATTTAAAGATATAGTTTTTGTAAATTATTTTTCAATATATTTAAAATGTTTTAATGATGTGTGAAACATGTTTGTAATTTATTGTTCTGAGATGGCATTATATAAAGAAATAAGTAAGCCTACACCATAACTAAAAGCAGCATATCTAGTGCCGGATATCTGGAAGGCAAAGAGCTTCGGATAACTTAAATCCGATATCCGGCAAAATCCATATCCGGTTCATCCCTAGTTGCAACTACAGAGAGAATGTGTCTTTCAAATAAAAACAAAACTTTTTTGCAATCTATATAAGAATTTTCACTAATTAAGATGAAAAATCACTATTACTAAAATAGAATGGATCTTTAGCGATATAAATAACAGTATTTAGAAAAAAAAAATAAAAAAAAATAAGATCTAGTAAAATAAGCATTTAGAGATGAGTTTAGTTAGTACTTTTAAAAAATTTTGCCATCCTACTCATAAAATATCAACTAAATTAATTAATCCTGAGTGCTTATTAGTAGATTTTAAAAGTTTTTTGTAAGTAGAATACAAAAATTCTGAATGATTATACTGATATTATATCAGGAACATTTTTCAAAAGATTGAATATTCATATTATAATGGAGAAAGAAAAACAAAATTGTAATTAATATATATATATATATATATATATATATATATATATATTATCAATATTTTTGTCAATATAATGAGCTTTTCATAATCTTAGGACAGTTTCTATATTATGCAAGACTAGGCAGCCACCTATAACAACAAACAAGTACTTTTATTTTTATTTTTTTAACAGCGTTGACAGTAAAAAGGGGAGAAACTGACATTTCCATTTCTCACTCGGGGCAGCTAAACATTTAGAAACATGATAATTACTGAATAATCCAATTGTTTTTCCTTAATAAAATACATACTGTGTACCATCCCATTGGAGATTTTCTATGCTGTTTATAAATATAGTACAAAAGAATGTGTAAAATTATTTTTTTTTTTTTTTATAATAATTCCAAATCTGACAATTTTTGTTACAATGCCAGTCTTTAAAATGAGCATTTGTAAATTGACCATGAAAGGAGTCTGAGGAATTCTCTCATTAATTTTTCATAACTCCATATTTCATTTTCACTGTTCTAAATTATTTTATGTCAGGGCCTTGCTATGGTGCGGCATTTGGTTCACTGAGCGAACATATGTGTTTTCTCCCTGCTTGTATTTTTTCTCTTCTCGATGTGTTACTGTTGAGATTTTCCATCCTTGTTTGTTGCATTGTGTTTCCACAGTGTTGGCCGTGGATTCTCTTTGGTGCTGTGTACACCTTGCTCTATGAGTGTCTCTTACTCTTTTACATCATTTACTTTCTCTTATTACTTCACAGAAGGATGTGTGCCTCATTTGCATATCAAAAGATAGTTTAGTTTAGATTCGAAATTCGAATGTTTGATAACTTCTCAAAATTTGTAGTCATTCTCCTTTTTTCAAATGGATTTTAAAGTTCAACTTTTTTAACAACCCCATCCATGTTATATTTCATATTCAGACCGTTAAAAATTTAAGTGAGTTCAAGTCAGATAGGGATCGGGTGATGCTATGCCAGAATTATGAAATAGCTGTTTCTTTTCATTTTTATTGGAATCCGTAGATGAGGTTCAGAAATCGTCTGTTTTAAAGATTCCTCTGGATTCTTATTTTTAAATTAATTTAACATAATTTTCAAGCTTATAGCTTGAGTGGATATTTCATTTCAAAAATTTGTCAAATAAAAATGAAGATTTCAACTAAATCAAATGTGTTCTTATTCCTACCTCTTTTTGCGTCATGAACTTCAATAAGATATTTAATTACATTTTCTCTTCTTTTTGATCATAAAGAACTCCATTAGTTGCATGGGTTCACTTCAATAAATTCGCATGCATTTCTTTAGAATTCTCAACTTCTAAAGTCCCAATGACAGGGTTCGTTGAATTAAATCAGCTTGATTTTAATCGTGATTAAAATCAACTGATTAAAAAAAATCATTGATTTAAATCAACTTTTTTAAAATTTTTATTTCAAATTTAGTTCAAGATAAAATAAATAGATCTAAATAAATAGGTACTTCTATTTTCCCGTCGACCACTTTTCATAACAAAAAACTAGCGCCAAATAAATGGGAGAATGTTGCCATTGGAATATCAAAATAAATAAATAAATCAAATATAAGAATTTAACGACACAATTGTTATTTTAATTAATGAAATAACTAATAAATCAGTAAAACATAATGAAAAATCCACGCAAATGTCGAATTAAAAACCACTTGATGACATAACAAACACGTACATTGCTTCTGATATCAAGTAAATGGGACTGCATTTTTGGCGTTTAATCTTACAGTTTGGTGATAGTTTTTTGTTATGAAAAGTGGTCGACGGGATAATAGAGAAGTACCAATAAATACTATGTTTTGACAAAAATACATTGTAAATTTAAAGAGTGGGAGAGACTGAGAACTCAAAATCCATGATTTTGGAATTTTATATAAATCAAAATATCACACTTTATGTTCATTACAAGCAAGCTTAGAGTCCAACACATTTTTTATCCTATCTTTTGGATCCCCCGTTATGCAGGAGATAAATTAACAAGCTCTGAGAAAATGTCCGCATTATTGTTTGCTAAAGAGAAATACTGTACCTTGATGATGCCTATTATATTAAAGTTTGAAACAAAATCCAAACCATTCAATGAATTTTTGTTTGAATCTAATATATATATATAGTGAAAGAATTTAGAATGGTGGAAGGCATGTGTTACAGTTATAAAAAAGGATTATACTAAAAAAACTTATAGAATCCATGATCAACCAGCTTTTTACTACAATAGCTTCATTTGCTTCAGTAGAACGATTGTTTTCTGCTTTTTGTTTGGTACAATCGAAAATTAGGAATTGCTTAGGTTTAGCTGCCAAATTCGTTTTCCTGTATCAGCACTTTAACAAAAAAGAAAAGTTAACATCTTAATTTGCTTCCAAAATTGTTTAAAATTTTTATGTGCTGCAGTTATCTTTATTTTAACTAACTTAACTAATTTTAACTACTTAAGGTTAAATTGATTTTTGATTTTTCACATCTGATTTGAAGTTTTCCATGCATTTTGTGTAATAAAAAAATTTGATAGCCTAAAATGTTACCTTTTAATCATTTATATAAATTGGTAATATTTATAGCATGCATGTGTGTGTGTAGTTTTTATTTTATAAATTAAAAGGTCATAAAATACTGTGTGAGGTTTTTTTTTTTTAAATAAAAAAATCTGATTGAAATTAAAAAAATCAGAAACTCTGCTCAACAATCTTATTGCTTAGTTAATTTAATTACCACATCCCTTCTAAAATTTCTATACGACCTAAGAAACAGTTCATCTCTCACCTCTGCTTTTAAATTGACAGAGCATTTCTATCTTCTTTGCAGCATTCAATAATATTTATTTTCACCATAAAAAAAAACCAAAATGGATGTATGTAGTGTATCTGTGATTTGAAAGGAGAGGGAGAAAAATATACTTTTGGCGTAAGCATGCAATTGATCTTTCCAAAAATGGCTGTTTCTGATAACCCAAGATCCAGCTGCTGTAAATTATGTACTTTATTTCCAATTCCCCCCCCCCCCCCCCCCAATAAGTTGAATATAAAATTTTTAATTTGTACTGGCATTCTTTTTCATTATTATGTTTCATTTTAGGGAGATCTGCGTCATGCAGGACTCAAAGTCTGGTAATTGTGTTAATGGAATCATCCACTCTGAAAAAGTGGCAATATTGGATGCAGGAGCTCAGTATGGCAAGGTAAACATTTTGCTTTCATTAAGCCATGTTAATTGTGTATTATGTTGGTACATCCATGACATTTTAAAGTTTAAAACTTTTTACTTTTAGCATTTTCTGCTTCTCATCTGCTCACAATTCCTATTCTTTTGTTTTATAAAGCCATTTTTAATTGTATGTTTCATTTTTTTTTTTAAATATGTATCTTTTATTTTAAATGATTGTTTCCTTATTAGGTTGATTTCTTTAGAAATTGACCTATTGCAGTTATTTTGTTTATATGGCTATATATAATGCAAAACTTGTCCATGTCATCACGATAAAAGTCCTAAATACTGAATTAATCTCATCTTCATGTAAAATCAGAAACAAGATTTTATTAAACTGAAATAATAAAATAAAAGATGTCTTGATTATTATAATACAACAGTTTTTAGGGTTCTTGGCCTTATGATAAAAAAAGTTCAGATAAAATTAAGTGCCCAGGGTTGCGTCACTGAAAATAAAACAAGTCCAGAATTCAATATAGAGTAGAAATCATGCTTTAAAAAGTCTAATCTTCTATGGAATGGTTCATCTATCTCCTCTCTTATACAGTGCTCAAGATGCCTTTATTCGTTGACACTTCACGAAAGAAGCAAACTACACAAAAGTTGCTCTAGGTTCGGAATGAACTTCTTTACCACTCAGATACAGCTGAAGGCTAGAACAAATTGTACCCACTGGAGGTGGAAGGTGAAACTAAAGGATTTTGTAGCGTGTGTGCAGCATGCCTGTTATACAGTTAGTGCCTGAGGCAGCGGGGACACGTCGGAGTTTCGTTCAGAAGGTGGTTTGTTTGGAATAGAATGCGCCTTCTGCTGGCAGATAGTGGAACTAAAATACTTTTTAGCACATGCGTATCACACCTACTATACGATGCCGCAGGCAGCAGCAACATGTGTCAGAGGTTCGTTTAGATCAGAATGCAGCCCCTGTCGGCAGAAGGTTGGAATAAAGGATTTTCTGTTGCATTCGCAGCACTTTTAAATAAATAATTTCATACAAAATTAGGTTAGATATAAAATAATAAAACTTGATGTTTTTAAAATTTTATTATCACAGGCCTGAACAACGCCAGACGGGTCAGCTAGTAAATAAATCTCCAAGCTGTTAAAATTTTCTAAGAAAACTAATCATAAAGAGTTTACATTCAAAAGAAATTTTTTTTTAAAAGTTATATTTGGCCATCAAATATTCGGTATTCAGCTTTGCAGAATACTCAGTATTTGGCTGTTTGTCCAAATCTTTATTCCTTATATTATTAGTCATTATTTAAGTAGTATTGTAGCTTTTCCATATTTTGTTGGTTTAATGCTGAAACTAACTATAAAAATTGCAAATATATAGGTTTAGTATACAAATAAAAATTATTAATTTGTTAACATTGAAGTTAGAAGTTCTGCTCTTTTTATCAGAATTAAATATTTGTTGTATATTGATTTAATTGTGGTTAAAATATTAGTATATTTTTAACAACGTTGAAGGGGTAGCTTAGCTATTTATGCTGTTGAAACTAACTTGCAGTTATGGGCTTAAAATGTGGTTGGGATAAATTATAATATTTTGCACAAAGTCTGGACTTTCTTCAGAAATTCATAAAGTCTAAAACTTCATATGCATGTTATGTCAGAATCTAGGTATTTTCACAATTTATTTGATAAATTATAAAAATATCTCAATTGTTCATAAATATATGAAATAATGAAATCTTATTTTTTAGAATACTTAGTATGTTATTCATTTTTATGTAATTAGAAGGTAATAAGAGATAGACTGACTCTATCAAGATAGTTATTTATTTGCTTTTATTTTCTTGGCAGGTAATTGACCGAAGAGTACGAGAACTGTGCGTTGAAACAGAGATTCTTCCTTTAAACACGTCAGCTGAAGCATTAGTGGCTCAAGGTTTCAGGTATGTGTTTTACACTTTCTTTGTTATGTTGTTTGTGTAGTTTATTCTAATCTGTGATTATAGAAGTTATAATCCCTTATATCATTTCCTGATGGTAGATGTTTTTGTAATATATTTAAATTTCTAATAGTAGAAGCTGTAATCACATTGTGGAAGGAGGATATTTCTTTTTTGCAATTTTGAGTTTTCTCCCGGAACTCATCCAGGGTTAGGTTTTTCCTGTTCAAAACTAATATTTTTTCATACCATTTGTAAAAACTGGTAATTTAATTACTAAGGAAAACTCACAAATATGAAGATACATTAAAATATTCATCTTATATGAATTACATTCATACAAGATAGCAGCCTCCAAAATTCGATGGAATAGATAAATGTTAATAAAGGCACATGAACTTATAATAAACCTACAAAAATAATTTTTATAAAAAATCAGTCTTATACTGCATAATCTAGCTCCAAAAGCACTCATTATTTTAAACTATATTTAATATAGTACTATTACTATTATTTATAATTTTTCAAAATATTAAAAAATAAAAGTTAATTCATTTTTAATATATAGTTATTTCAAAATAAAGTAACCAATTAAGATTCTTTAGTCTATTCAGAATATACAGGTGGTTATCAAAATAATGGAAACACCCTAGATTTTGAAGGAATTCTTTATTAATATGGCGTAGGACCGCCTTTGGCATGTAATACAGCTTGGATTCGCCTGGGAATCGAATCATACAAATTCTGAATAGTGTTTAGAGGAATATTGTACCATTCTTCATGGAGATATTGTGAAAGTTCCGTGAGAGATGCCGGTGGAGGATATCGATTCCGGATTGAAAGCTCTAAAATAGACCACAACGGTTCGATTATGTTGAGGTCTGGGGACTGTGCGGGCCAAGGTAGATGTTCCACCTTATCCTCATGTTCATCAAACCATGATTGGACAACTCTAGCTGCATGAATAAGGGCATTATCATCCTGGAAAATTCCATCTCCTGCAGGAAACAAAATTTGCATCATGGGATGGACCTGGTCAGCTAAAACTTCTCTATACTTCTCCCCAGTGATCCTTCCTTTCAGGGTTACGATTGGACCAGCAGAAAACCATGACACGGCTGCCCATACCATGACCGATCCACCTCCATGCTTGACAGTTGGACGGAGGCAATCAGGATCATACGCTTGTGCAGGTGTTCTCCAGACATGTACCCGTCCTGTTGTGAGAAAAAGTGTGAAAGATGATTCGTCTGACCATATAACAGTCTTCCACTTATCAATCGACCAGGTTTTGTGGTTGTGGCACCACTCTACACGACGTTTGGCATTAGCATCTGTGACAAGTGGCTTGGGAATTGCTGTTCTGCCATAAATGTTCTCTTTATGAAGGTATCTCCGATCTGTAATTGTTGACACTGGAGAATCCAGATGCTGATTGAGCTCTGCGGTCACTTTGGCTGCAGTTGTTTTCTTTTTAGACATTACAATCCGTTTCAATACTCGCCGGTCTCTTTCACTCAGCTTCTCCTTCCGTCCACTATTTTGCTTTGCTGAGCTTGTCTTTCCGCGCTGTGTGTATGCTGTCATGACTTTAGACACCGTACCTCTAGAAACGCCTATAAGCTGGGATGTTTCGGTCACCGTTGCTCCAGCTAGTCGGGCTCCTACAATTTGGCCTCTTTGAAAATCTGTGAGGTCTGACATTTTACGCTTCTGACAAAAAAAATCAAAACGTAGACAACTCTTCTAGAGCTCTCTCATACTACCTAATACATGTACTTTTTATATTAAAAAAAATCTGGTAGCTAAGATTATATTTTAATGCTTACGAAGGGAATTCTTAAATGTCCCTTTCATTCACAAGTGTTTCCATTATTTTGATAACCACCTGTAGATAGGCTGAAAATAAATAAACACATGGAAGTATGCTACCTTTGCAATATCTTAACTACAATCAACACTAGCCAAGCAGATTATTGTTGCATTCCTATTTAAAAAAAAAAAAAAAAAAAAAAAAAAAAAAAAAATCTCTCTTGCCTTGATTGGTGTTTTGTTTTTTCCATTTAAAATGGATAAAGCAAGCAACGGAAAAAAAAAGTATGATCTGTTGGTTTTTTAAAGCAATATTTGTTGAGAAAAGTTCTGTAATTGGTTTGAATCCTATTGGTGTATTTTAGTGAGCATGGCTTAGCACAGATTTAATTTCATTGTTGTAATGTTTTTTTTTCTGTGTAGCCAAATATTTACTTTAATGTAAACATTTGCCTCAATGTTAACTAACTCAATGTAACATTTGCCTCAATATAACTGCTCTCATTATTGCCAACATTGATTGTGACATTTGAGGTGTAAGAGTATGGTCTTTTTTAATTAAGTTCTTCCCATTTTAACTGAACTGAACTGAATGTTTTGGATGATTTAGGCCAATTTAAAACTATAAAATAACACACACAAAGCATGTTTGGTTCATTTCATCCCAATGTGTAAATCTGATTCTGAGCATGTGCGAGAGCTTTTGCCAGCTCATAATATGAGTTTTTAATTAATATCTCAGCTAATTATCAAAATATTAAAAATTGATCTTCAGGTGGATCAGGACATGCAATTGGACTAGATTTTGTTAACCATTGTTGACAGAGCAAAACTTTCTTTTATTAATATAGATATCTTACATTTTTCGCTGACATGGAGATGTATTTTACCATTTGGCAGTTACCTGATGATAATGAAGCTGCAGTAAAATAGTTTCAGGGCTATGGAATTATATATAAAGATTTTTTTTTTTTTGAGATGCTGGCCATGAATATTTCACAGTAAATCACAAATATAATTTTGTTGAACCTAACACTGGATGTCATACCCAATCTGTTGAGAGATTATGGGTTATCCCAAATGTGGTGTAATTAAAGACAGTGCAGTACTGTTCGTCATCATTTGCAATCCTATCTCATAGAGATCATGTGGAGAATGTCTTTATTCAAAAAATGAAATGTTTACTGAGTGCTAAAAGACATTTACAATTTCATGCGTGCAGTTTAAATTGAGGTTTATTTTATTATTTTGTTCTTTAATAGGGATGTTTATAGGATGTTTAGTTAATCCATCGCAGGGCACAACCTGTGGCCTGCGATGGATTAACTGGTGGCCCGCAGACACTTTAGATGCCAACATCTCCAAAATTACAAATTTCGGCAATTAGTCGCAGAAAAATTTTCAAATTTCTTCAATTAGTCGCAGGAAAAAATTGAAATTTCGTCAATCGCATCTATAAAAATCATGAATTTCACAAATTAATTGCAGGAAAAATTGCGAATTTCGCCCGTCGACTGCATAAAAATTGTTGTTAGTTTTGCCAGTTGGGCACGTAAAAATTCGCAAATTTCGTTGATCAGTGTGTAAAAATTATGTGTTTTGTCAGTCGGGTGCATAAAAATTGTGAATTTTGCCGGTCAGGTGCATAAAAATCATTAATTTCGTTGATCGGGTGCGATAGGGGCTAACCCCCTCCCCTTTTAAAATTAGCATTTTTATGAGCTTATAGGTCAGATCCCCGTTTTCCCCTAAACAAAATTTTGTCTACGCTACGGATTTTGGCCCCTGACACTCCAGTCATTTTTGTTAGTGGCCCTCCTCTTATTAAGGTCCTGCATCCCTATTCAATATATATGTATATAAATAAAATAGTTCATGAAAGTCTGTATTTTTCAAACATAATTTTTAAATGTACACTTTCACATAAACAATGTTAATTGTTTTCAAATGTTTCATTTGGTGTCAACTATGACACTTGGTGACAATGGTGTTGGCAGAGTTTCCCCCAGACAGTTTCAGGAGGGCGCTGCGCCCTGCCTGCCCTTTGGTTAAACAAATAGCGCCCTTCTTGCCCCTCATCCAAAAAATAGCGCCCTTCTGCCCCTCATTTTAAAAAATGACGCCCGTACTGCCTTTTGTTGTGCCTGCCCTGAGCGCACGCCTGCAAGTTGTTTTCTCATTTACACACATAGGATCGCACGTTCGTCTCCCATCTGTTCAAAGTCCGCGATCGCGGTAGATTTAGAAATTCCCTGACGATAGCAAGAATGTATAAAGAACTGTTGAAGGTACTATAATCAGAGACGTAGCGTCAAGTGGGGCATGATCACTTTACTACCAGTATTTTTATGTACTATATTTGGCCGCCTTTAATTCATACTGTTCAAAGATTAAATAAAGCCAAATGTAGTACCGTAATTTCGCGCGTATACGCCGCACCTCAGACAATCCGATTTCCTACCAGAATTTATTTTAAATAAAATGTGACTTACTTCTGCTTAACACTTATTTGACTTCTTATTTTTAATAAAATTCCCGGTTTGAAAAAGGCTTAACTAAGGCGTGGCGCATACCCGCGAAATTATGGTATATAATTATACTGGTAGTAAAATGATCGTGAATGCAATTAATAGATGCAAAGGAAACAATTTACTAGCCAAATACTATACGCGTTTTCACGAACGGAGGCGGTTACCCTCCATTGACCTTCCAGTTCCCTTAGACCGTTTCTATTGTACTCTGTCATTGTACTGGGTCATTTCTATTGTAACCGGTCAAGGTGGTTCTCAAGGTTAACCGCCTATTCTGAAAAAATGGACTCTAAATCATATCTGTTTATCATTAAAAAAAGAAAGAAAAAAATGCGAATTTAGTCAATTGAGTACGATAAACATGGTGAATTTTGCTAATCGGTTGCGGGGAAAATGATGTGTTTCGTCTATCTCTCATAGAACAAAAAAAATCATGAGTTTCAGGCAGGCGTGAGATTCTTCCGCTGATCCGCGATTTTCCGACTTCTTGTCATTTCCCTTTTATTTCTTTTTAAATATTTTCTGCTTTTTTTTTTTTTTTTTTTTTTTCATTTTCCAATAGATTTTTTGTGTGTGTGTGTGTGTGCGTGACTTTCGTTTTTTATTCTATTAAATCAAAATAGAATGGTAAAATCAGACTTGCCAAGTCTCCCAATTTTTCGTTCTTTCACATATTGTTTTTTTTTTTTTTCTATATCTGCAAATTTTGTCATGATGCATAAATAAGCTGTTTTAATAAGACTATTTTATTTTACTGGTGGAAGTAATGCGTTCAAAATATTGCAGTAGTAGTTCGTGTATGGCGAAATATTTCGTCATACTCAGTTAACAGGTTAAATTTGTAGGTCGTGAAATATTGAGAGACATTCTTAGAGGGAGACACGCGATTATGGACATGTAATTCGTCTGTGAATTATTAATTTATGGCGGAATTCCGCAAGATCAATTCATGGGGAAAAAAATCGTTAAACGATTGCAGAGAAAAAAAAACGAAATTTCGTCAAGAGATCCATTAAAAAATCGCGAATTTCATAAATTATTTTTACGCACCTGTTCGACGACAATCGTGATTTTTACGCGCTCTATCGACAAAATTCATGATTTTTACGTGCCCGTTTGAAAAAATTAATGATTTTATCGCTCCCGTTCGACAAAATTCACGATTTTTACGCGTCCGATCGACAAAATTCATGATTTTTATGAACCCGATCGACGAAATTCATGATTTTTATGTGCCCGATCAACGAAATACCTGATTTTTATGAACCCGATCGACGAAATTCATGATTTTTACTAACCTAATCTCAAAATTCATAATTTTTAAGCACCCGATCGACGAAATTCATGATTTTTATGCGCCCGATCGACGAAATTCGTGATTTTTACACGCCCGAATGACGAAATTCATGATTTTTTCACGCCTGATCGGCGAAATTCATGATTTTTTCACGCCTGATCGGCGAAATTCATGATTTTTTCACGCCTGATCGGCGAAATTCATGATTTTTACGCGCCTGATCGGCGAAATTCATGATTTTTACGCGCCTGATCGGCGAAATTCATGATTTTTACGCGCCTGATCGGCGAAATTCATGATTTTTACGCGCCTGATCGGCGAAATTCATGATTTTTACGCGCCTGATCGGCGAAATTCATGATTTTTACGTATCTGATCGGCGAAATTCATGATTTTTACGCGCTCTATCGACGAAATTCATGATTTTTGCACTTCCAAATGACGATATTCATGATTTTTACGCACCCGTTCGACGATATTGATGATTTTTACGCACCCGATCGACGATATTCATGATTTTTACGCGCCCGATCGACGATATTCATAATTTTTACGCGTCCAATTGACGAAATTTTCATTTTTTTCCAAAACTAATTGGCAAAATAAGCAGTTCCTGAATTTCTAGAGATCTTGACCCGCTCGCCACAGATTGTGCATGTGTAATGCATATCATGTTGTGGGTTATTTAGTGCATAAACATACCTATTTTATTATTGTAAGACCTTAATTCTAGACAAATATATATATATTTTAAATGTACTTATATAGTTGAAAGAGTGTTGTCCTTTAAATATTAAAGGTGCCCTTAAAAATAAAAAAAAGTGCCCTGAAGAATGTAAAAGTGCCCTTTCCTCATCAGCAGCACCCTGCCCTTTTTTAAACCTGGGGGAAACTCTGGTGTTGGTATATAGGATACCAGTCTTTCTTTTTATCAAAATGATAAAGAAAAATTGCAAATTAACTTATATCGTAGACTAAACTGGTTCATCTGCAAAATGAATAAAATGTACAATTGCATATGACATCTGTTGCAGTTAACAATAGTGAATCTGATGTCATGTATATCCATTATTGGCATTTAATCACATTGCTTGGCAACAGATTTTGCTTACCGTAAATTGGTAAAGTAAACAAGTATCATTTTTTATTCTTCAAAATTGCATCTACTTGTTCATTAAAAATCATCTTATATTATCTTAAATTATATTAGATTATTAGCAATTCAGTTGTCTTTTAGAAGTTTTCTTAAATCTTTTTTTTCCCTCTTTGTTTTAGAGCTATAATTATATCAGGTGGTCCCAGCTCTGTAAATGCTTCAGATGCTTGTGATCATGATCCACAGATTTTTAGCTGTGGTTTGCCTATTTTAGGCATTTGCTATGGAATGCAGGTAATTATGGAAAATTTTGGAATTTTTAGACTACTTTATTTGTATTAGTGTCACAAAAATTAGTTTATTTCATTCTCTGATTAAAAGTTAATTTAATGTGATTTATATTATATAATTTTATTGAACTAATTTATTCAATTCAAAAGGCGAATGAGATTTAAACACTTTTGATATGTCTCACCAATGTCCAATTTGTTTATCTTTGTGATTGATTTTGGTAGTTTAAAGTGATTGTGTAGCTTTAGGATTATTTAATAGAATAAAATAAATTGCCTTAAAAATTGAAATCAAGTAGAATCTAGAAATGGAGTTTCAAACAGTGATAGCTTGATATCATTTATTTAATAAACAGAAAAACAATTGCATAAAATACATAATTCGAAGTTTTGTTTTATATGTCAATGAAGGTAATCACAATAATTTTTTTTATATGTGATGCTGACAGTAAATGACAATGTTACAACTTTATTAATTTCAAATGTGGGAATAACAGTTCACATGCACAATCTTGGAAAAGGGGAGTAACATAAACGACTATTTCTACCTCAGATCATTGTGTAACAAGAACTGAAAAACATGCATTAAGCATAGATTATGTAACACTTCCAAAATAATTTTACAAATCTTTACTGTTTAATAAGGTGAATGATGATACCTAAGTAAACAATTTGGAAAATGCATAACACATTTAAAAACCCAATTTCAGGAATTGCCAACAATATTCGGAAAGTAGCCCTGTATATGATCTGTAGATTTGTATGTTTACTGTAAATTTTAGTTCAGTTAGGAAACACATAGCACAGTTTAAAATTCCCCTTTTGGAATTTCCATCAATACACGGAAATGTACTCGAGAACTTTGTGCTACCCTGTACATGATCTATAGAAGTAATAGACAAAACACGAGTTAAATTTAAAAATGCGTTCAGCAACTGAAAAAGAACTTCCAGCAATTGTTATAAATCAACTATGTTGGAAATCAACTATGTTGAAAAGTGTTAAAAATTTTGTTGGTATCAATGACTATTATTTAATAGTGTGCAATGAAGAATTAATCTCCTGGGTCTGTCTACATATTAAATTATAACTATTTTTAAAATTTTTAATAGCAGCATCCAACATTTTTATTCTAATTTGTGTACAGATACCAAATTTACAGTTATTTGCATCACAGTTTTGAAATAAAAATTTTGACCATGTAATATGAAGTTATTTTTATTTCCCAGTATAATCCTAATAATATTATAAATCCGATTGTGTGCAAATGTTAGGCTGAAGCCAGCGTCAAAATGGAGAAATTAATGGTCCTGTATCTTTGCATATAGGTGGATTATAACGCGGAAATGAACATAGACTGGTTTTTGTTTATTTTATTCAAATACTTTTCTTAATAATTCAAAATTTGATTATTTTCATAGAGAATGAATGGACATTTTTAGATAAAATTTAACCATTTTACTTTATCGTTGCTAGGGCTTTGATCGATGCCAATAAATAAAAATGCGGAAAAATAATTTTTCCTCAACAATTAAGTTTCAATTGAGCGATTTTCACGTGAAAAATGAAAATAATTAAAAAAAAGATGAATTTCTGTGATATTTGAAACAACAATATGGAGTATTTGTTATTATACACGAACTATGAATATCGGTTACATTAAAAAGATCTTTTTCTGTCAAAAACTGCATTATAATTAGAAAGAAGAATTAACAATAATTATATTATGATTAAGAAAAAGATTTCGCTTGAACCATGGAACTATGAAAAGGATCCTTTTTGGCTTGAACAAATATGACGTCATAAATAAAACACGTATTTTCAAATATTCGCAATATTACAAACAGCATGACTATCAGTGTATAATAAAAGTATATACATAATGGACGTCATATTTAAGATAAATAACTGAAATATTTTTTTGATACTGATTAATAATAAGCTTGAATATCAGTTACAAACAGATGTGAGTTTTCTGCTAAAATTCATGTCATTATTGCCAGGAAAAGAAAATTAACAAGAATTATATCATTAAAAAGAGATTTCTCTGGGATCAAAGTGACGTCATAATAAAACGGGATTTTTTAAATATGTTTCAAATGGAGCGTGTATCAATTTCATACATTAATAATCACTGAGTACAGTGAAAGAATAGAGAGGTAATGAACCGTAAAATCGGCTTGCAATATGAAGCCGGTTATCGCTCAAATCAGTAGGCCCAAGGGCTAACTTCATTGGATAGAGAGAGGCTGCACGTGGAACAATGACTGGATTCATTGGACGGGAAGAGGTTTTCAAAGCAAGCCGCCAGTTGTTTGGGCCGAGTAGGGTTGCATTTTCAGCATCACGCCAAACATGAACATTTCGTCTCTATTTATTCTCTAAACTCTGTGATTAATAATACAAGCATCAGTAAGATTATTAGGAAAAGAAAATTGAACACAAGTCTATTAAGTTAAAATCTGACTGTGTGTATTTCGCAACTACTCCTCTTAATGCAACGCGATTTACTTAACACCGGTTATCATTGATTCGAGGATGTCATATAAACTCTGAGAATTTAAAATTTTGAATTAGATTTTGAGATATTAATATTTTTTTGTAAATTTTAACGAAATTTCTCTAAAAATGGTACTTAAATTACTCCATTTTTGTGGATAAAAAAGGAGAAATAAAACGGATTAATATATTTTTATGCCATTTTCTCATTAAAACTGAAAAAAAATATTTTATTTTCAATTTGAATAGTTGGTGAAAAAAAAATCTTGATTACAGTAAAATTTCCGAAAAATAAAAACATATTTCCACATATTCAAACTTTATGAATCAATTTATTCTGCAGAGCAAAAATCGCCTGTCAGCATATTGTCAAGAAATCAAGATTTTTTTTAGCTATAGATTAAACCAAGGAACAAATTTGCTGTTACATACAAACGTAACACATGCAATTGCAAAGCATTTTGCAACCCCAAATTACATGCAAACGTAACATTTACATGTAATTTGCACCCAAATTAATTTTAATTTGAATCGTAATAAATGTTAATTTGCAATGAAAATTACATGCAAAAGTAATGTTTACATATAATTTTGGGTTGAAAAAAGCTTTGCAATTTAAGTGTTACATTTGCATGTAATTTTGGGCTGCAAAAAGCTTTGCAATTGCAGCTCCTTGCATTAAGGTATACAATTATTCCTCCCTATTCACAAGAATTGAATTTAAAGAAAAAGCATATACTATTTCCAATGAATTATTTTTAAATGATGGCTGTTAAAACATTTCTCAAAGTCGTTAAAAGTAAAATGGTTTATTAGGTAAAATTGACATTTCTTTTTACCCAATTCGTCGATTTACACGATTTTATTTGGCCGTTCCTTTTTCCGTTAGTTGCAGTTTCCTTTTTGCGGTTATTTTGCACAAAATTTTACCTTTTTTAAAGGGTCATTCCATGTCAATTCAACCAGACCTTGTAACCCGCCCGACAGGGATTTGGGTGAAACTTTGTGTACATACTACCCCTACCTAGATATGAACCCATTAAAAATTTTTCTTTCCTAGACCTCATAGTTTTTGAGATATGGGGCGTCAAAATTTTGGATTTTTCTGAAATCGTACATTTCTAAGTCTGTATTTTTAGACTTCAGTTCATCTTCAAAAAATTGTTTCTCTGGATCTAAAATCCGAATGAGCTTAAAAATATCACTGTAAGTACGTCAAAATATGCAGATTCTAATAAAAAATATTTAAAAATTTATTTATAATTTTTAGAGCCAAAAAATTGAGCCAAAATGTAATGTTATGATTATTTTGGCCATTTTACGAAAAATGCTCTCCACAAAAAGGCAATGGAAAATTCCAATTTCTTTTTGTTTTAAATAACAGTTTACACATTGGGGTTTCTAGTTATGAAATAAAAATGTCTTTCCCATTGCTTATGTAAAAATTTTGCCCTATTCTGGGATGATGTACCAATCACGAGATAAAAATCTCTAACTTTGCTTATGGTATCTAAATAATTGCTGTACTTTATAATTTTAATTAAATTTATTAATGGTTTTGAATTAATTAATAAATCTGAGTCCTTAAAATGACACTGATATATTTATTTTTATTATAGTAGAAAATTTGTAATTGACAGTCCTAGTACATATCACACATTATCTGGAATTAATCAATTGTAATTAATTTTCAATTGTATCAAATGTTTGTCATGTAAATGTACATCTATCATTGGATTCAATGGCATTTTTCTATAAATATTTTCATAATAGTTGTATACATCAATATTGAAATAAACATTAATCAAATATGAAAAACTACATTAAATGAAATTAATCATTAACCTTTAACAAATATAGAATTTTTATATTACAAATTAAGATTTTGTTAAAATTGTATGCAATTTTTTTTAAACCAAAAAGTCAGAATAAAGATTATATTTAGAGTGCTGAAATTAAAAAATATAATTGGCTATGTATAAATAAATATGGAAATAAATAATATATTTTTGCAGTATCACTTACTTTGCAAGATGCTTTCTTTATCCAATGTAAGTAATATTGTGAACCTTCTAAATATATATTTAAATGTAACAAAACACCAGTATATCAGTGGATCTTTATAATTTAATATCTACAACACAATAGTCTTTATATTTTAAAATCAGTGGTTCCCCCCCCCCCCCCCCCCAACAACACAAGATTTGCTTTAGTTTCTTTCAGGAAATTAGTTTGGGCTTTTGTTATAAAATAATGTGGAAGATTTTCCAAACATTTTATTAAGTTTGTCACAAATTCATCCAAAAGAAACAGTGCATGTCACCATTTCTGTTCGGTCGGTACTAACCCACTGCCGGTACTGGATTGAATCATTTGAGTTAAAATCTTCAAATTTTTGTAAATATTCATTATTTGGGCAATTAGTGCAGTGGCGCAACATGCAATCTCTATTATCTGCAGAGCATACCAGTTGTTTTATCAACTCATGATAATTTTCTGTAATATGTGCAGCATGAAGCATGAGAATGGTATTTTGATGCTTCATAGAAACACATACGGAATGTGTACCTGGAGAACCAGCCAATACACACCATTTGGGCCTCAAAGAACAGAATTTAGACAATTTTATATTTACGAGTTATAATTTTGCAACTGGACGAAAAATGTCCGGGCCAGGATTCGAACCTGGGATCTCTTGACTGAAGCCGCCACGCTCTACCAACTGAGCTATCCCAGTTGAATCTGGAGGGCATAATTCATCCAGTTAACCTTATTGATCATAGCATCTGGTCTGATATTTTAATCAGCTCAACAGAATAGATCGCAGGAATGGAAACTCCAGTAAACGCTGGATACGTGATTATACTAGATTAATTTTAACACAATTATTCAAATTGGTAAAGAAATCATACGTATGATTTCTATGATTTCTTTACCGTATGATTTCTTTACCAATTTGAATAATTGTGTTAAAATTAATCTAGAATTTTATATTTACTTCAGGAAATTCTTGTTTAAAAAGAGAATACATCTCACGAAGATTACACAATATCAATCTCTTTTGTGCATGTACATTTTTAGCAATGCTAACTACATCTTTTTTTCCAGGCATGATTCGGGACTATTCATCATTCTCATAAAACTTATTAATAAGTTCAATTGTTTCTGGGCTTGTGGGTTTGCCTTTTCTTATGTCTGGCATTGCCAAGATAACCTTTTCTCTCAGAAGTTGTCGTAACTGTCTTACAGCATAATCAGTAACTTGAACTTCAAATTTATCTGTTATTTTCCTTTTGCTCCAAGAATTAGGAACCAAAGTCAAAAGCTGCAATTGCTCCCTTCTATTTCTGACAAGTTTTACTTTTACTTTTTCTTTTAACATATCCATCAGTTTGTCAAAATCTTCAGCCTTTTGTTTAATTTCTTTTATATCACTACATGCTCTTTCGGGAGAAATATCCATATCAGTTACTTTCTGCACTTTACTTTTCAGAGTATCATATGCAGCCTTAACTTTTCTTTTAGCAGATGATTTTTTGCTGTATGAGGGAATCCCATGAAGTGTAAGTGGAGATTCCCCTAATTCACGAAGTGAGTAATCGAGACATCTTTGTTGATTGATGTATCATATTCAACATCAGCACTATCATTATCCCTTATTACCCCTGGCTCATTCACTTCATCTGTATTTGCACTCTTTTCTGAAAGTTTTGTACAAGAATAACACAGTTTCTGTCCAGGTGCTACTAAGATATTAAAACTAAACAATCTGTTGGATACTACTGACAGCCCTAATTGCTTTTTTCACTGGCTTTTTATGCTTCTGAAATGGATCTGCACATTTATATTGATAACATTCATATTTTATTAAAAACCAAATTCTGTGATGTTCACATATATTAATGAGAAAGTTATCACTTATTTTTCTTTTTATAAATGCAGTAGTCCTAAGTAATAAAAGTTCTTTCTCTGAATCACAGAGATTATGAATATAGTTTAGTTTTCTGTGTTTTGTATAGCTAGTTTTGTGACACTCTAAACCAGTCAATATCCCAATACTATAAGCCTGAATGCTAGTAGAAGATTCAATATCAAGTTCCATACTAAGACAATAAAGCAAAATATATATATATAATCACAAAGCATTTATATTCCAAACTGGTAATATCAGGTGACATGGAATGCCAGTATGCATATATATTATAAAGTATAAAATTTTAGAAAATCAGAATGCATTTTGCAGCACAAGAAAAAAGTGATCACCCTTCTATGATGAAAAACAACAGACTGAGAATTTGATTAACAGATTCCAAAACACCTGCCTTTATGAAAGAACTTTACCCTGCCTTTGTCAGAGTGTGTTTATAAAAGGCAGGTGAATATGCTTCATCCTGTAGAAGTAAGCATAGCCTTGCTAAGTATAGTTAAATGTATTTAAATTTATCAAAAGCATATTTAAATTGTTTAAAATTATCCAAGGAAATAAAATAAAAGGTTTTGAACGTTTTTTTAAATATAAATAATTAAAATATTTATTCAAACACATACAGAAAAAAGATATATTGAAAATGTGAGGGGCAAAATGCCATTCTTTCATTTTCTTATTCTATACCCATAAAAGACTTTCTATTTACAATTACATTATTGAGGACAAAATTAAGAGATTTGTTTAAATTTAAAATATTGCTTACAATTAGAAAAATAAATAATGAAACTAAGGATTAAATAATAAGGAGCAATAAATTTAATAGAGAAAATTATTGCAGTCAGATTTTTTTTTTTACTCAGGAAAATTAAAGAACAAACTTTATACTGCAAATAAAAAAAATAAACACTTAATAAATAATAATCTCAATAGTAAATCCATAGCAATCACAGTAATTATTTCGGTACCGCAGCTAAAATTGGGCATTCTAATTTTTATCTCATGATTGGTACATCATCCCAGAATAGGGCAAAATTTTTACATAAGCAATGGGAAAGACATCATTTTTATTTCATAACTAGAAACCCCAATGTGTAAACTGTTATTAAAAACAAAAAGAAATTGGAATTTTCCATTGCCTTTTTGTATAGAGCATTTTTCGTAAAATGACCAAAATAATCATAATTTTACATTTTGGCTCAATTTTTTGGCTCTAAAAATTATAAATAAATTTTTAAATATTTTTTATTAGAATCTGCATATTTTGACGTACTTACAGTGATATTTTTAAGCTCATTCGGATTTTAGATCCAGAGAAACAATTTTTTGAAGATGAACTGAAGTCTAAAAATACAGACTTAGAAATGTACGATTTCAGAAAAATCCAAAATTTTGATCCCCCATATCTCAAAAACTATGAGGTCTAGGAAAGAAAAATTTTTAATGGGTTCATATCTAGGTAGGGGTAGTATGCACACAAAGTTTCCCCCAAATCCGTGTCGGTCGGGTTACAAACCATAAAAAAATTGGTTGAATTGACATGGAATGACCCTAAACTGATTTATGTCAAGGCCCCTAAAACAAAGAAATATCGTATTTTCTTCTATGAAATGTGATAAAGAGTTAGTTAATTATTTACGTTTTTAATTATCGGGAGTGAATTATTTTGCTTGATTAGTACATTTATTTTTCTTTTAATATTACATGAATGAAGTCACGTGTAACAGCTAGTAATTTTATAATGCTGATTTTTTTGTATGAAGAAAAATCTTAAACATACAAATGCACACAGTCGACTCTGAAATCTACCATTCAGTTTTGATATAAGCAATCAAAATCAGCTAATATTTAAGCTCATAGAACAAATTTAGTATGGTAGTGATTTTATCAGTTATAAATCTTACAAAAAAATTAAAAATATAATTTAAGAATTTTGACGTATTTCATAAATTGTATACTAAAAAAAAAATTAGCTACGGAAATGTCTACTACCAAATGCAACTGTTAAAAGTAATTTTAATTTTTATGCATTAAGGAACACTAGATGGTTGAAAAAATGCATTGTTATATTATTTTTTTTTTCCAAAATTTCTTGTACTCAAGATGACTCTAGATATATGGTTATTGATTTCATCTCCATTTTATATCAGTACTAAACTAAAAATCAAGACTATTAAACACAGAAAACAATTATTCACAATAAAACAATTTAAACTATCAGCTATTTTAAAAATTTATTAACCAAGGAAATTTGGATACATAATTTAAAAATGTGTTTAAAATAATTAAGCTATTCTTGCACCACATTCTTTTTATTTTATTTTATTTTATTTTTCAATATAAGTAATTCTAATTTGTAGTCAGATTAAAAGAAAAAATTTGTAAGCAAAACATATCTTCCAAAATCTATTAACCCACAAAACCTTCCTTCCATTCCAAACAAGGCTTAAATTGTTTTGGTCTTTTTCGCATTTTACGAAAGGATTTTAAATTTTGCATAAGTGTACCTGTAAGATTTTTGCTGAAAAGTTCAAAAGAAAAATAATTATGTAACTATAATTACATAACATCCATTTATAGTTTTAGATTTCAGTTTTCTCAAATTACTTAAGAGTAAGGATCCCCCCCACCCCCCCCTTTAGAATTCTATTTTAATCCACAAAACCTTCCATTCCAAACAAGGTTTAAATTGTGTTTTTCGCATTTTTCAGAAGTGTATCCGTAAGATTTTTGCTAAAAAGTAAAAAAGAAAAATGTGTTTCATTTAAGAAACACATTTTTCCTTTTTATCTGGCATCTAATCTAATTCTAATAAAAATCAGAAAATTCTTTTATTTTTTCAAAATTTCTGGTAGTAATTGTATTGAATAATAATAATAATAATAATAATAATAAAAAGACAGATATGCTTTTTGTGCTTGCCCGAATGATTCATTCGAATAATCAAAATAATCACTATGCCCATCACTAATGGGAGTCATCAAATTATTTTATAGAATATTGAATGATTTACCATTTCTGCAAGACTATTATTATTTCCTGTTATAAAAGCATTTATAAAATTTGTATTCTGTCTGAATCTTAGAATAATGGATTTCCCTTCTAAGACCATTCCCAGAATCCCTCATTTTTAAATACTGATTATCTTCAGAACTAATTGCAGAAACTCCGAGAAAATTTTACTTAGGCTAATTTGAAGGGTGTAGAATTTTTTTAAAAGTCAAAATTAGTTGATTACTATTAAAATTTTTAAATTTTGGTTCATTTTAGTAGTTTTCAAAGAAAAAAAAATTAAAATATAAAAGTAGATATTATTTACAATTAAATATTACCAGAATTTTCTTACTATTATTTATAGAAGGGGGAGTTTACATATCTTCAAGTTCCTTAGCGTTTAAAAATTAAATCAAATTGTAGAGTTTCAACTTAGCTCTTTATTTATTTTTGTCAGTTTTTCACAAACTCTTTCTCTCGTCTAAAAAAATATTACATGCTGCTACTATTGAATCTGTTGTGTCCTTTTCACTTTCTCGACTTATCTGGCAAAAACTATTGCATGTAAAAACATGAAAAGTTGTAGTTTTATAAAGAAATGTATGATAAAAAAGCTGAAGCAGACAGTCTTTAATCAGAGAATTATTTTAAAGTGCTATTTAATGTTGAAATTCATCAAGATTGTTACATAAGTTTTATATGATTAAAAATGACACATATCAATTATCTTTTGCAGGCATATATTTGACTAGATTGTGCTGTGCAATATCCAATCATTTTTTTAAACTTGTCCAATTTTTAATTTTTTTATTCAAAATTTCATTTTTTAAATAGGAATTTAATTCATATTTTGAAATAGCAGTTTTTATCTAGAGTTGCCAGATTTTAAAAAGGCCCAAAGAAATTTTCCTAACACTATTTTCAATTGAAATATATATTTATATCTGAATATTGATAAAGGAAGAAAACTTTAAATTAAAGTGTGTCACAATTATACATCAAATGTGTAATTTTCACATTTGATGGTGAAAATTACATCATATTTAAAACTGTACGCGCATTTTCATTTGTTGAAGTATTTTTTTAATTATACATGCAGCATGAATAACAGTATATAAAGGAAAGTTTAAATGGCTATTGAGCCTCTACATTTGCAGCCATTTCTTTCTTTCTTTTTTTTAAACATAGCAAATTAGCATGTGTTTAGATATCATTGGGTCTGGGCAGGGGTTGGTAAGTGCAGCTCATAAAAGGCAGAGCTCCCTAGTATTAAAAAAAAATAGTGAATAATGCAATGATTTTTTTCCTTTAATTTCTTTATCTTGAATCAGAATATATACCAGTATTTTTCAATATCTACAAAAGTTTTCAAACTAAGAATTAAAATGTCAGTTTCCCCCTCCCCCTCCTTTAAATTGGTACGTTAAAGGACCATTTCTTATGGTCCTTTCATATATGATAAAATATAAAATATGAAATTATGTCATGACAGCCAGTTAAACTGAACTTGAAGATATGTAAACTCCCCCTTCTATAAATAATAGTAAGAAAATTCTGGTAATATTTATTGTAAATAATATCTACTTTTATGTTTAAATTTTTTTCCCCTTTGAGAACTATTTAAATGAACCAAAATTTAAAATTTTGGTTATTTTACTCAGGCGAAACACCTGCTCACTAATGTTAATCCTATGGGGGAAATAATTTGATATCTTGTTCGCATTTCAATATTTTTAAATGATTTTTTTTTTCTTGCATTGGATAGCTGAGGTCAATCTCTATGCACGCTCTTTTGTACTTTTTCAAAAAAAAATTTTTTAATTGAAAATACTTTCACTTTCGGAACCGGTTCAGAAAGCGAAAGTATCTTAATAAAAAAAACTTGTAATCAAAATCGAAAAAGTACAAAGGAGCGTGCATAGAGATTGACCTCAGCTATCAAATGCAAAAAAAGATCATTTAAAAATATGGAAATGCGAACGAGATATTGTAAATTATTTCCCCCATAACATTAACATTAGTGAGCGGGTGTTTTCGTCTGAGTGAAGTAGCTTCTTAAGTAAAATGTCTGGAATATGACCTCAAACATCTTTTTTGTTCTACCTAATATTTATGACATGAAATCCAGTTAAACAGACCTGTGACATGTTAACAAAACTATTGATAAAAATTTTCAAACTCATTTTTCGTGAAAAGTTTTTTTCCTTTTAATCATTGTAGGTTCTTAAGCTTAAAGCCATTCAATACACAGGCTGAAAAAAATCAGATTTAAATCAAAAATAGTTGAATTTTAATAATAATAAAATTTCAGATTACACAAGTTACCATGAGAAATATTCAAATTACAGATTTACACATCAGTGATGTTTTGTTGTCAGTTAATTGCTTTCATATCTTGCAACAGGAATTTTTGGTTGGTCAAAAAAATAGTTATGCACACCTGGTAAGTCTCTTGTTTTTTAAAGGAGATTCCCTTGTTTTGTGATTATCTCGCCATCTCCTTTACAATTAAACATTCCGCCTGTTTACTTGAGTATTTCAAAAATATACATATAATATTTTTAAGACTTTACAAAACTATAAATTTGATAAAAATTTCCAGTACTTACGTATTATCAGTGCCAGTTTTAAGCCAACTGTGCCAGGCATGGAGCCAATATTACTAATTATAGTAACCCTTATATTTTTTTTTTCTTGCTACATGCTACATGCCTGGGAATAATCTATAATATTATTCTTTTTTATTTACTATGCTATTTACCATTTATTTAATTTTATTAAAATAATGTTATTTACTATTTTTAACAATGTTATAACTTTAATAAACATATATTACATTTTATTTATTTTATATTAATTACCATTTTTAACAATGTTATTTGATAATGTTAAATTACTGCGTTTGAAAACATGATTGACAACGATAAACAAGATTGGTACTTGGCAACCATTTTTGGCGATCAATCTCCTGGCACGGATAATACGTAAGTACCAAAATTTCCATAAAGAATTGTTATCCAAAGTTAATTAAATCTGTTCCTGCTTTGTACACAATCAAATGTAAATGTTTTTTCTAATAGAAACATCGTTTGGCATGTTAATGGTTAGAATTTAAGTGATTTAAAAAAAAAAAAACTTTTATAGAATGAGGTTTGTGCTGAAATTTCCTTAATAAAAGATAGTATGTCAGCGATGTCTAGGAAAGTCTGTCGCATGTAGATGTTTGCAAATATGATTCCAAATAGATGAAAACAGGTCCAATTGTAACCGATGTTCATATTTTCATTTTTTGTAATTTGATATTGAACAGAACAATTACGTATTTCCTTAATTTTCCGAGTTCACTTGAATTTTTCATCCACTCAAGCAATCAAAATTCACACTTTTAGCCCAATATAGTAAATTTTGTTCCCTTTAAAATAGTTTATTCAGAAGTCGTACAGCAATTTTTGATTTTTTTTTTCATGATTTTTAAGTTTTTATTTTGCCAAAAAATGAGAAGTTTGTTTTATATCAACCAATTTTTATCAGTTTTTACCAGTTTATTAACCAATATACTTTATCCATTCAATCTTGTGTTGTATACCTATTTATGAAACAGACTTTTGTTAATTCATCATTTTAAAAAAAAATTCAAAAAATATGAAATAGTTTAAATTAATTTATCGATTTTAACTAATGCAGCAAAATTCCAATCAGAAAAAGTTTGACAAAAACTGCTGTTATGATGAAATATTTGACCTCTGTCTTGGAAAAAAAAAATTATTCGGTGCAACGAAAGAGGTTTGTCTGGAAAACCAATCAGTGTATAGAAATATATTTAAAATAATACTGGGAAAGATAATTTTCAGTATATTTAAGGTTTTTATCCCATGCCCAGGCAAATCTAGGCATGTCTGCTAGTGTATTTATAAAGCATATTTTCTTTTCTCTTTAAAAAAAGGTATCTCTGTTCTTATTATTTCTCTAATTATTTATCTCTCTCATTCTAACTTTAAAGTTTATGTATATTTAAAAACTTCTTATTTACCCAGAAAATGTTTGTAGAATTTCCTTTATTTTTTCTGTCCAAAGCTGGCATGTATGGTTATCTGTTGGATTAAGTAAAAGTCATATCATATTTTTTCATAAATTTCAATGAATTTATTGATGCAAATATCAAACATTTCTCAATGATATATTGGCCATTTTGTTCGATGACCTTTTCGTATTTTCCAGCTAGCTGCATAATTCCGCGTTAAAATAAAGTTGGGATCTTAGAAGTAAAAATAAAGAATCAACTCATTTTTGATAGCCGTATCTAAATTGGATGTTTTCCCATTTAAATGGTTTTGAAGAGAACGAAATAATTAATCTGATGCTGCAAGGTCAGGGCTATACGGTGGATGAGTCATCACTTCCCGTCCCATTTCCAATAATTTTTGGCGAGTGATCAAAGATGTGTGTGGAATGGCATTGCTCTGATGAAAGACACATTTACGATTTGCCAATTCTGGGCATTTTTCTTTGATTATTTGATCCAGTTTCATTAGTTGTTGACAGTAGACATTTGAATTAATTGTTTGGTTCTTTGGAAGTAGCTCAAAATAAATGATACCTTATAATCCCACCAAACAGACAGCATCACCTTCTTTTGATGAATATCTATCTGCTTTTGAAGTGCTTTGTGCTGGTTCATCTCGCTTGCTCCGTGATCTTTTGTGTTCAACGTTGTTGTAGACAATCCATTTTTTATTGCCTATTGCCAGTTAGGGCAATATAAATGGGTTCATTTTGTTACATTTTAGCAATGAATAGCACATGTTGATTCATTTGAGATGAATTTCCTTAAATTTATGAGGAATCCAAATATAGAGTTTACTGGCATGACCAAGTTGTTTTAAATGGTTGTAAATGCCTTTTTGTGATACACCGAGCTTATCTGCAATCTCTTTTGTTGAAATATGCCAGTTAGTTTATATCATTGCTTTTATTCTTTTGTTGTCAATTTTAGTGGTGTATTATCTTCAAGAGTAAAATCTCCCGAATGAAAATAAGTGAACCAATGCTGACTCTGACATTTAGTTAAACACACCTCACCATAAACGTTACAAAATTTTTTCTAGCTTGTACTGAATTTTTACCTTTTCAGAAGTAAAAAAGCAAAATATGACGAAAATAACTGCCTGTCATCTTTATTTTCAAATAAAATGAGAGCATTCAAAACGAAACTGGAAACTTTTCGTAAAATGACCTTGAATTGTCCGCTTTCAAACGTGTTCTAGTATGGCTTGATTGGATTAGTATTACAAGAGACATTCAACAATGACGCCATCTATAAAAAAAAATACGACATGACTTTTTACTTAACCCAATAATATGTTGATTTCTTTATTTGTGAATTCCTAATATCAGTGAATTCCTAAATTATATTTTTACACATTGAGGAAAAGTGCTGAGTTTGAAGTATTATAACAAATGAAAACTATTTTAATTAAGAATTTAACTTAATACTGATTTTTTGTGACAAAGCCCAAAAAGTACTCTAGGTTTTGTGATAAAGCTAACGTTTCAAAATAAAATTTTTAATGCCTTTTATAAGCTAAAGTTAAAAGCTACTATGAATAATAAGGGGGAATTTTTTTTTCAACATTTATTCCTTTATGCATTGTTTTTTATTGCATGTATAATGTTTAATATTTTTTTTAAGTGTTTTTTTATTTTTCAAATTTCTTTTGAAAAACTTTTAATTTTGTTTAAATTAACATTGCTGTTTTTCAATTGCACAGATGATAAACAAGCATTTCGGAGGAACTGTTCTAAAGAAAGAATCTCGGGAAGATGGACAATTTGTCATTCAAGTGGATACATCAAGTAATTTATTTAAGTGAGTATTGAACTTCCTTTATTTCAGTAGTATATCTTAATTTCACTATTTGTACTGTCCTTTTATTATATTTTTTTAATTGAAATGTTCATGACATTTTTATACTCGGGGTAAGCAAATAACAGTAGAAAAAAAAATTCAATTTATTTTATTTTAATTGAGCTGGGGGAGGGTACAAATAACATATGATACCACAAGACTAATTTTTTTCCATAATTGGACGTGTTTGCATATCTATAGCATTGCTGGAAATAACAAACAATAATTCAAAAAAAAATTTTTGACAACTCATGCTTGGATATGTAAAAAAAAAAAAACCTATTGTATGTTTTAATTTAATTTTAAATAAATCTATTATTTTTCAATATTTTTCTCCAGTTGATTGAACAATACATTATTTCTGTCTTTAAATATGTGAAAACAATGGTTCAATCAGTACATCATTAAAAGAATTTCTCAGCAAACATACTGACCTTTACATTAAAGGGTTAATGCAATTCACTACATATTAAGCCTTTAATTTAACTTAATTAAAGATGATATTAAAACAAAGAATTTTTTTAATGAAAATGTTTAATAGAAAACAATTAAGAGATAAAAATTAATTTGCAGTTTTTGTTATTAACTTGCCTCTATTGGGAAAGTTGCAAAAACATCAGAAATTAACAGAGAAACAACCCATGCTAGAGGTCTGCACAGGCCGAAATTTAAAAGCCCGGGCCCGGCCCGACCCATACAAAAAATAATTTGGCCCGGCCCGGCCCGATACAAAAATTAAAAAAAAATATTGGCCCGGCCCGGCCCGGAAAAAAGTTAAAATCTCGGCCCGAGCCCGGCCCGGCCCGAGGGAATTTCTACAAAACATAATTTTTACGTCCATTTGGTTAAAAATTTGCGTCGTAGAAGGAGATCTAACCAAAAATTCCTATCTTAGCCTCTTTTTTTTCATGTTTATATTCTTCATTTTTATAGAGGTGCCGCAAGCTGGAATAGTTATTTTTTTAATAAATCGCTACTTGTTGTATGTATGTGTTTAAGTTATCATCAATATTGTTAATCCATATTCCATTTATTGAAGAGTTAAAAATCAGAAAAATGCTATACAGTAAAATCTTCTAAGATGGAATTGCATAGGGAAGAACAAAAAAATGAGTTATAGACAATTTGCGTTCTTAGCAGGTCTAAATGTATTATATATTCTTTTCTTACATATTAGTATATTCATAGGATCAACACATTTTTCAATTTAAGACAGGATTCCATCATAAGCAGGTTCTTTTTTACACGTTTTACTATATTTTAATTTAGCCATATTTTAATAAGTGTATAAATCTACTATTCTTTAAAAAGAATAAATTTTAATGTTTAATTATAAAATAATGGCGATTTAAAAATGTATGCATGTTTTGAAAAGATTTTTATGCCAGATCTTATTTTACTGACCTTCGAACGGACCAGGCACGCCGAGACAATGATTTTAATACGGATCAAAACCAGGACTAAAAATTTTGAGGCGTGAAGACTAGGAAGAATGAAACCAGTCCCAGCTCTGTACGGAAAAATTAATTTAAGGCACGGCCTTATCCTTCAGGAAAAAAGTAAGGCCCGGCCCGGCCCGAGCCTTCAGAAAAAAATATGGCCCGGGCCCGGCCCGGCCCGAGTGCGTTAAGAAAAATAGGCCCGAGCCCGGCCCGCGGGCCGGGCCGAGTAAGGGCTTCGGGCCTTGGCCCGACCCGTGCAGACCTCTAACCCATGCATGTTGCCAAAAGCTGGAAAGAAAAATGACAGCAGAACCAGCAGCCACTCCCACTATGAGTGACAGTGTCATGTGCAAGCTAAGTAACATTCAATTCAGAGATCTGTTTAAAAGACATGATTATGAGTAGTCATTTACAGTTTGAAATGACTGCCAGTAAATTTGCGATATTCAATATTTTTCTTGCAGAGTGCCTTTTTTTTTGTGTATTGAGGATGTAAGGGAATAATTTGGAATAGAAAGGTGGAAAATTTTGATTCAAAAGGAAAATGGGGTGGAGTTAAACCCTTGTAAACATCAATCTAGAATGAACCCTGCTTTTTAAGTACAATAGAGCGCCGATTATCCGAACTCCCTTTTTTTGGTCTAAAAATATTTTTAGGACTGCTTTTGAAGTCAAACTTTTTCCAGATCAGTGGATTGGCGAAAATGAAAACGTATGATATGAAAAAGATCCAGATTCATCACATAATGAAACATTTGAATGTTTGGTAACAGCTATGAAATGGTTCTAACAACAGGAGAATGCTGATTCTATTCAACTTATGTATTTTAGAAAAATTTGTGATATGGCAGTGTTGAAAATAATATCTTCTTTTAAAACAAAAAACAATCCAAAAATTTTTTGCTTAAATTTCAAATTTTGCAGTTCAGAAAATGATAAAAATAAAAAAATAAAATTTTAAAAGATAAAAAAAAAAAAGACAAAAAAAAATTTAGAGAGAAAAAAAGACAAAGACAAAAAAAAAAAAAATATACCAGCACTATAACAGCTGCCTGTCCTATGCCTGGTTAAAATGTGAAGGAAAATTGTATACATAAGCGAATTTATTTAATCTACCTATCCACTACTATATTTTTAAAGACATACATTTGTTTCATAAAAACTGCTACACGTAAAAAATGCATTTTAAACATTTTGGCGTACGGGAACATTCCTAAAATTGCATTGTCTAATAATACGAACTTTTGCTTATCCAAACTAGTGCCGATCCCGATGGTTTCGGATAATCGGCGCTCTACTGTACATGCATTAATGATACAATTAATTTCTATAGCTAAGCAAACATTTTTAGTTTTTGGCTGTTGGTTAATTTCTGTATACATAATTTTTTATTTAACTCCTGACAGGCCTAACATAAAGTCAAAGAACAGAAGTAAATTATGTCAATAGTTTGTACTTTATTTAAAAAATAAAAATAATTATTGGTTTATAAGATTAAGTTCTTAAACTTAAAAATCTCAGAGCATAAAATAATTTTGGTTCTGTTAAAAAATTGGATTAAAAAAAATTTGAGGTTCACTTCTGATTTTCATTCCATCTGAAATAATATTATTTTCAAGTTTTCAGTTTCATTCAAGTTTGAAGTCTTGGGTTAGCCCTAGCCCCCCCACCCCCCAACCTTCCTAAACTTTATACCTCTTTTTTAATTTTTATTTTTTTTAAGCAGACTCATCTGACTTATGTATACAAATAAAAGAAACACGTTTGTGTGCGTGTCTCCTTGATGGCTAAGAAATTCTACTTAACATAGGGGTCTCTAAATTTAGATGACTGTTATACAAGACAGTTCCTGGTGCATATGAGGTTTAGATTTTTAATTTTTTGTTAATTCATTAAAATATGAGTTAAAACCATAATGAAAATTGCAAAATGGCGCAAAGACTCGCAGTGCAGCAGCTGTAAGCATGTTCCACAGTTTTCAAAGCAGAGAAGAACAGATAAGTCAAAACCTTACTCTTTTTTTTTCAGTCTTTCGGGGTCCACATTGGCTTGATGAGTTGAAATACGGTAAAGTAAAAAATACCTGCTATGTTATCGTACTTTTATCTTTCTGGTGCAATCTGATAAAAAAATATTAATAGTAACTTTCGAATAAGTTGTTTTCTAAATATTGTTTTTCACCCCCCCGCCCCCTCCACCTTTCACAGCTTGCATCGGCTAAACTATTCAAAATATGCAAAAACTAAAAATACCAGGTTATATCTACTTCTTTTTAACTGTGTAATTCATTTTTAAAAGTAAAGGGTAAAATGCCCTTTGAAAATGCTGTTTTGAGGTTTTCAGGGGTTTTTCTGCAAAGTTCAAAAATCTGCATCCATTCTGGAAATGAAAATACAAAATAAAGTATCAGATCACAGCTATGTTCATTTCTTTTTCAAACGGTGGAATCTGTTAGAAAAGAAATATATATTAAATCTTTCAAAACAGAAAAAAAAAAAAAAAAAAACTTGCGTAAGTCACTCTTGCGACTTTAATTTTGTTTCGATTTTCCATAGGGATAACATTAGGCACATTTTGTTTAAAAAAATACTTAATTTTATACTATCAATCTGAAATTTTAATAATACAATGTACGAACTTTTTAGCTAATGATTGAGTATAAATTTGGTTCAGAAATTGAGATTTAAGGAAAAATAGTCAGTTTGAAAATAAAAACTCTCAATTATACACTCTTATTTAAACTTATAACGTTAACTTATTTTTGCAGTAATGCCTAAAATATTAATACATTAAACTAACCTTTTAGCTGCTGTTAGAGTAAAATTTTGGTTTGGAAATGTGATTTAGGGGTAAAATAATCAGTTTGAAAAGAAGAAGAAAAAAAAACGGTGTGAAAATAAAAGTGAGAAGGAAAAGACTGCTTTTGACAACTAAATATCAATAATTTAGCACAGAAATTACACACAGTGTTTGGAAACATATTTATAACTCACATTTTAGCATTAAATGAATCCGATGTGGGAAAGAAAGTGAGAAGAAAACATTTCGTAAAAGCACTTTTATCCTAAATATATCAGTATTTTAATACCTATTTTTTACATAATGATAGGATATATATTTAACACTGACTTTAAGTATATTTAATGTGGTTATCATGGACCCAGGCTATGCTGCTCTGCCTTTTAAAAATATAAAATCTAAACAGACCAGAGTGTGCATAGCACGTCCGGTATACATTGCTGAAAGCAGATGGCCTCCAACTTTAGGTTTGTTTCAATAGATTTTCATTTAAAAATATAAAATCATAACTTCAAGGGTGTACATTGCCGAAAGAATTGGGGCCTCCAGCGCCAGGTTCACTTGGAAAGATTTTCATTTAAAAATATAGAATCAAAACTGACCAGAGAATGCTAGCACGATGTACACAGGTTGTGCACTTCTGAAGGCAGTGGGGGCCCCCAACATTAGGTTTGTTAGAAAAATTTTCATTTAAAAATATAAAATCTAAACCAACCCAGAGTGTGTGTAGCATGCCTGGTGTACACTGCCTGAGGCAGTGGGACCCTTAATTGTAGGTTGGGTTGGGCAGATTTTTGTTTAAAATGTAAAATCATTCAACACTGATTTTAACTATATTTAAGGTTATTATCATGGGCACAAACAATGCCAGGCAAGTCAGTTAGTTTAAAGTAATAAAAAGTTTGGAGATTTTTAACCTTAAATCATCATGTGGTGAGTGGCGACTGCTTATTATCTTTATCAGGTGAGGTCTGGTAGCCTGTTAACTTTATGTGTATAATTTGTTGGTTTAAATCTCAAATATTGACTGAAATCTTATGATTAATGACATCTTATGTAGAACATGTTTTATACATAAATCTGAAGGTGTATATATAAACATGTGATCATAACATGCAACTGTGTCCAACCATCAAAAACATATATTTGGTGGTTCACCTAAAATGTTGCTATATAAAAAAAGGTTTCGGCGTTTCTCTGTATTTAAATATTTATAGAGAGTCAAGAAACCTTACATTTAAAATTATCCTGTTTTTTGTATAATTAGAATATTTTGTCTACTGTACACAGTCTCAAGTATTAACTTAGATTGCAGTTTTAGTTCTGTGAAATATTAAATGTTCCATGTCTTAGAAATTTGATTTCTTCTTAAGATTTCATTGAAATATAAAACACTGTAAAACCTCTAAATAGTAGACACTAGGACTGGTGGATTTGCCTACTATATGCAAACTGAAGAAAAAAGTAAAAAAAATATATATAATTTAGTTGTCTTCCATTCTCATGTTTTTATTTAAAATTTAAATTCTTTTAATTCATATGTATATTGATTCTTTGTTTAATTTTGCTTTTGTAACTGATTATTAAAAAAAAAAAAAATTATAGGGGTCTTGACAAAGAAGAAACCGTTTTATTAACACATGGTGATACAACAGATAAAGTTGCTGATAACTTTAAAGTAACTGCAAAGTCTGGGCATCATATTGCTGGTATGTTATTTGAACTATTGTGTGAATATTAATCTTGTTGCAATAATACCATTACTTTTAGAATGGTCTGAGTATTTGAAACATTTCCAAACAATGAAGTTTTTTAAAAAAAATAAAAGCTTATTTTTTTAATAATAAATTCAGTGCAAGTAATATGAAATATGTTTCTAATATGATTTATATAATTTTTTATTATTATTACAACAGGATTTGGAATTTCAGGGAAGTGTGGAGAGATTTACCCCTTTATTCCTATTTTAAAGGGGATTTTTTTTTTTTTTTTTTTTTTTTTTTTTTTTGGGGGGGGGGGGGGGGGGTTCTTAATTATTGCAAAATTTGTTTTGCATTATTAGAGTTACATATTATATTTATTGTGTTTAAAAGGACACTTTCATCATTAAAGAAAACCTCTATCAGACAATAGTAATTTTAAGAAGTTCTAAATGAATATTTAAAATGAAACATACATTATAATACATTTTTTCTATGTTTTTATCAAAATAACTTTTAAATAATGAAAAAAAAAAATGACTGGCAACTGTTGATAAATTTGCATAATTTTAGTTACGTAATGCAATCTGTTAATTTTAATAATTAACCTACCACTTTAAAAAAAATTGCTCTACTACCCAGGGTTGATTTAAAAAAAAAAAAAAAAAAATCTGACTTTTGTAATTTAAATCAGATATTTTTTTATTAATATTATTTGTGTACTATGCATGTATTTATTTATTTTCTCTGTATAGATTTACACATTTCTATTAATTTCATTACAGCTCCTAGATAAAAAAAATTCAAAATAATTTAAATTAAAAGAAAAATTGTTGCAAACAAATTCAGATGATTTACTTAAAACTTAAAATCATATTATTCTACTATTAAATTGTTATAGATAAAATATACCTATGTGCGTTGTGTATATAAGTTATTAAATTGTTCATTAATGTATTATTACTCCAATAATATGTATATAATATTTAATCACATAATAAATGCAGCAAAAAATGCTAAAAAAGTGATTTTACCTGATTCAGGTTCACTAATGTCATCTTTATTACATACTGTAAGTTTCTTTGTTTTTTGGGCCACAATCTCCACCATTTCTACACTACATGGTTTGCATATTGCTTTCACACCTTTTCCAGAAATAGTCTCTCCCCCCCCCCCCCTCCTTGTAAAATAAAGCCACATTGGATCTTTCTTTCTGCCAGCCATTTCTCTTATGTATCAATGTATCCAAAAGCTCTCTGTGCTGTACCTAGTATTATTAAATGCTATTCTTGTCCCAACTTGTGTTTCACACTATATCATCTAGGAAACACAAAAGTTTAAAAAAGAGATGGCATTTATCAGTATTTATTTTGGGTTGCATTATGGATAAATAATATTTTGAATGCAGTGTTGCATTTACTTTCATAAAATAATTATTTTCAATTTATAAAAGTTTTATTTAACATTATTAAAAGGTAATTTCTAATCTGACATGAATTATGACATTTATTTGAACACAAATAATTAATTTGATCCTTATTCAGCTTGTAAATATCAATTTTAAAAATACTGATTTAAATCAAAGATTTAAAAAAAATCATTTGATTTAAATAAAACAACCCTTGACTACCTTTATCCATTTGTAAAATGTTTTAAATCATGAAAAAAATATCTGTAGCGACTCCCCTTGACTTTTCAATCAAGTTTACAGAATACTATACATTATTAAAATAAATAAAAAGTTGGTCTTAATTTTGCAAAGGTGAATATTTACTCCACTGGTGAAAATGACCATGTTCTAAAGAACATGTACACTTTCAGGCATAAAGCCAAAACATTTTTCTTAAATATAACAAAAGTTTTACGAGCACTTTTATCGATAACTATTGGTATTTTTTACTTGGGGTTCATTTAAGGTTTTATCACAGGCCCGGGCAATGCTGGGTGGGTCAACTAGTACAATATAAAAAATAAAATTTTATCAACTCATCAATTTTAGGTTGAAGACAACAGTTCAATATTAGTTGGACACAATTTCAGAATCTGAATTATCTTAATCATCTATTTTTAAGCTAATGCCACTTGAATCTAATGTTGAGCATGAGTTAAAAATCTACAACCTTTCATTGGACTTCATTAAAGTCTTTTAGTCTAAAGTCTGCCAAAAAAGAAAAGAGAACTAACATTCCATACATTTTAATCATCAAATTGTTCCAGAAACAAATGAAATAGCCATTCAATTAAACATTGACTTCTTGAAATTTGTTTAAAAAATGGCATATATTTGTCTTTTTTTTTTTAACGTGTGTGGAAAAATTAAATGAGTAAATTTCATATTTTTATTAATTTTTGTAAATCAAATTCTAAAGGGTTGGGAAATACATATTCCTAGAATGTTATTGTATCAATTCTTAATATTCAACTGAAGCATTTAACAGAACATTTTATTAAAAGTGAAAAAGAAAGAAACTAGATTTAGTGATGTTGTTAGCTTTCTGCATATTCCATATGTTAGTAACCTTTTTCTCAAATTCTAAATATTATATTGTAATAAAATTTTCTCAGTGGTTGTATGTCTATTTAAAAATGTGTTGTTGTTTCAAAAAACTGTTGATATGTTGTCTCTTGAATATAACAATGTACTTCTTCCAAATTTTCAGCTATTGCTAATGAAAAATTAAAAATCTACGGAGTCCAATTCCACCCTGAAGTAGATTTGACCACAAATGGCAAATTGATAATGAAGAACTTCCTTTATAATATTACGGGCCTATCAGGTAGTTTTACTATGCAATCAAGAGAAGCTGAATGTATAGATTATATTAGAAAACATGTTGGAAAGAATAAAGTTCTTGTAAGTAGAGTTTGAAAATCTTTTTATTTTAATGAACATGTTTTAATTTTTCTCATTCTTTAAAAATTTCTCAGATTTATAAAAATTCTGTTGCTTTTATTTTTGTTTGCTTTTGTTTAGGGGTGCACAACCTTTATAAGAGAAAGCCAGTCACAAAAATGATTGGGTTGTTGATGGTCGTCAGTGACATAGACAAAATTTTGTTACATGGAAATCTGTGGCCTATAATCTCATAAAACCCACTGATTTTGAGGGGGGGTGGGGGTTGGCATCTTGACCCCACCCTACCTCTCCACACAACATACCTAATTCAGTTAGCAAAACAATATCAACAGTTTAGTTTGTATATATAACAGAGATGTAGCTAAGATTTTTTTTTTTTTTAAGTGGTGAAAATACAACTCTTTGACTTAATTTGGGGGAGTAAATTTAGCTTTATTAAAATAGTAAAAACAAAGATAGGCATGAAAAATGACCAGTGACTAAAAAAAATTTCATGAACAAAGTTCGGGAGAGGGTCGGGCATATAATATTCTAAATTGTACATTTTAACATATTGTGGATATCGAGAAAGAAAATGTGGATATCGAGAAAGAAAATTAATGAATTTAGTAATATAATTTTCTATAGTATATCTGAACTTTATAATATGCAATAAAATATCACTCATCTTACAATCTTTTATAAGATGGACAATTTTTGTAATTTGTGTAAGAAACCTTTACGTTGTACAATGTAAGAAATTAAAACAAGTTTCTAAATAACATTGAAAGTTGACAAGGAGTAAAAGTTAATTTTTTCCCTGACATTAGAGATTGTTGTTGAATATGTACATTAGTTCTCTTAAACATCAGAAAAATATATAAATAAACACACATTAATTATACAAAATTTTGTGAAAAATAACTCTTCATTCTTGGTGAATGATTTTTGTTTATAATAAAATAAATAGTTATGTGCAGGATTTCTACATATCTATATGAATAACCATATAAAACTTTATAGAGACTAACTGTTCCTTCTTGATAAATGTACATAAGAAATGTAGGTTGATGGAAAAAAATTGCAATATTTCTAAAAAAACTGAACATTATTGGTAATTATACAAATTTTTATAAAGAATGATCTTTTTTTCTTTTTCTGGCAACTGAAAGACAAAATTCAAGATTTTTTTTTTTCTGCAATTTATGATTTTTTTCTATGAGTGATTGACGAAAATCATGATTTTTTTCCCCCACAAGCAGTTGGTGAAATTTGCATTTTTTTTCCTGGGTGTATAGCGAATTTTGATATTTTTTTTCCATGAGAGATTGACAAAATTAAAGATTTTTTTTTTTTCTCCCTTCAACCGATTGGTGAAATTTGCAACTCCGAAATTTCCGAAGATGGCATTCAGCCCACAAGCCACCTGTTGTGCACCCTTGCTTTTGTTGTTTTCTGTTACTTGGAAGAATACTTGATTTTTTACTTGTAAATTTTAAATTATTATAAGGAAGACCAAAGACCTGTCTTCCTCATAATTAAAGAATTCAAAATTCTTCAAATTGGAACAGAACACCTGAAAAAAACTGTTATTTCTATAATCAAATAAAAACAGGAACAGAGCCTTTTTTCTTTTTTTTTTTTAGAATAGAACAAATTATGGTGTCTGCTACAGAAACATTTTTATTAAAAAGAAAAATATATATATGTTTGTTATTTAAAAATAAATTAAATAAAAGCACATTTTAAAAAATAATCTTCATTTTTATTTATATTTTATTTTCTACCTTTTAGTGTTTAAAATATTTTATTGTTGCTGTTTCACAGCCAGTTGGAATATTTTAGTGAGCATGGTTTAGCACATAATTAACTCCATTGCTGTAACTTGTATACAGTTATAACCGTATTGTCTATTTGAAAGAATATTTGACTATTTATCACCTGCGCCTGGCTAACAGAAAAATACTTAAAAATTAATTTCTTAATTTATAACTAAGCTCTAAAAATATTAAAATGTTCTATTGTCACAAGAAACCAACCTGTGTACATAATTTTTATAACTCTAGCCTATCAGGAAGAGAGTGAAAAATCAATTATAAAATTCAATCTATTCATACATGGACCAAGTTAAAACATTCATTGACACATGAATTACTTCTGGTCTTTGACATTTTGATATAGGATATGTCAAAAGTTAATCACAAATTATATATATTGAAACTGTTTTTACTACCAAAAAGGAAAATATTTATTAACTAAGATATAAGAATAAACAATGCCATCTTAACACATATTTGTTCAAAGTACCACCTGAAGAACAAATGTAATACCAAGTTTATTTTTGGCTTCTTAATTTCATGATTTAAGATATTTTTAGGATGGATGTAGTGGTTAGGACAGGTAATTGTTCTTAAGAAGGAAATTGAATATGAATGTTTAACTTTCGATACTAATTCAAGAATTTTATAAGGTTATAGAAAGCATAGGACATTTCACTGCTCTGATCTCCAATGTCATAATAATTTGATATAAATATACATCAGAGAAAATAAGGACATGTTATTTTTGATATGTTGAATTTTTTCTCCCTTTTTGTAATTCTAGTTATGAATTTCAGTGATTTCTATGTGTGTTTCTATCCTTTTTTTTAATTTACATAAATTTTGTGAACTTTTCTTCTATAGATGTTAGTTAGTGGTGGTGTTGATTCTACTGTGTGCGCAGCTTTACTACACAGGGCTCTGAAGGAAGATCAAGTTATTGCTATACATATAGACAATGGCTTTATGAGGAAGAATGAAAGTAGTCAAGTAGAACTTTCATTAAAGAAACTGGGATTAAAGCTAAGAGGTACTTTAAACAACAATATTGTCTTTTAATATAAACCATTATCCCTTTTTTTTTCTTTTTTTTTCCCCGAAGTCCACGCATTTTTAACCCAGAAAATTAATTCAATAAAATGTGCTTTGTTTGTATGTGATACTAATGATTTCATTTATAAAGTAAAATTCTGGTTCAAAATATGTATATTTGACGCTATGGATGTAACATTTCTATCTTCAGGAGTCGATCCAGCCAAAAACCCAGGTTCTATTTGGGGCACTTTCACAAAATTTCATTTCTTAAAAAATTCTTGCTAAATTTAATTCCCCAAAAGTAAAGGCTCTCATTAAAAAATAAAAAAAAATATGTAACTTTATAAAAATATAAGATCACCAGAAAAGAAAAGCTTGGAGCAAGCACAGTTAATATTTGTGATGGATCTTCTAAAGAATCCAAATTCTGCTTAAACAGATTTCTGATTTTTAACTAAACGTTTCATACTAAAGGAAATTCCTGTAAATTGCAGTTTAAAAGCAAAATGAGTGTCATTTATTAATGATTTCATTTCATTATTTGGTTTGCGATATTGAATATTATAAAGTAAAAAGATTAAATTGGATTTAATCTTTTGGTAACTTAATTTATTTTTTATGTGAAGTTCATGCAAGTGATAAAACATATCTATTTCTCAGAGTTTCTGTCCTTTGAATTGTTTGCAGAATCTAGGGTTCTAGGGATCTTTATGCCATTTCCCTTTTACATTTTATTTGCTGTCATTTAAATCAAGTTAAATCATTAGTGTTTGCATTTCAGAGTTACGGGCAGTCCGAGGAATATGGGTCATTCTATATCAAATCAACCAAAAATTTTCAATATTTAACCTGACCATTTCAGATTTTAATGAAACCTTGAGGGATTATTCTCCCTGATGATATAAAGGAGAATATGCTTTTATACATATTTTTTTTTTTCTCTGTAAATTTTCATACAATTTTTTAACACTTTCCAACCTAGTTGAAAAGTGTTTGACTTCGGTTTGTCTGGCCGTCTGGCCGTCTGCCGTCTGTCCGTGCTCTAACTCCCGTAAACAGACCCCGCAGAGCTCCTATTTTTCCTACTTTTTCCTATTTTTTAGAACCCTTGCCTTTTTTTCCTGTTTTTTCCTATTTTTTCCTATTTTTCTCCACTTCGAACAAATTTTTTCAACTTCCACGTCGGCCCGTCATTCTTATTTTTCTTCGTTCCACAAGCGATCGGGAAGTTGTCTGCAATCGAAACAGCGGGAATAAGCAGTTTGTTCCATTGGCTGTCTGTGTATGACGTTAGATTGGAGGAGGAGCATATCTCTAGGAACACACTCCGTCATGAACGAGAGGTCAAGGGTCATACAAACCTTTTGATTTACAAATCAATCCTCTATACCATAAGGTCTTTTCTGAAGTAAAGTTTAGTTTGAAGTAATGTTGCTTTCGTTTTTAACATTTTAATTTAAAATAATCAACTACAATTATTTCATTTCAGTTAATTCAGTAAAACCTCGAAAATTCGGCATTGTCCGGACCAAAACTGAGCCGAATTTCTGAAAATTTCGGATTTCTGGAAAAAAATATCAAAAGTACTTCCTTTGTTCTTAATAGTGTCTTTATTCATAATTTAATTTACACCCAAGTGATATTTATGTGAGAAAATAAATAATAATAGTAACCTTACTTTAATTAATATTTTCTCTTACAAAGAAAATTCTAGTCAACAGTGAAGTCATTTCTTCTTGTATAATTTCCGAAACATCGATGTCAGTTTTATTTGTTTCAATTTTTTTGGCAGTTCTTTAACAAGTTTTCTTTGGATTTTTAATATAAGTGAAGAATATTTCAGATTCGAAAATAGTATTTTTTTTTTCTCTAAAGAAGACATTAATTTTCCTGTCAAATTTATGTATTTTTCCCGTGACATGTTTTTCTTCTACGAGTTTCTCGTCCACGTTCCTCGGAGCTGCTACCAGCGATATCTGCAGTTATTATTTAGCACAGCAGCAACGATCTTGGTGCCTGCTAATCCATCATTTCCGATCTCGAAGTTTAAAAAAAATTTATATTTGTCTTTCTCCCGTAAGGTTGAATAATTAAAAAATAAAGGTGAGAAGAAGAGATGATTTTAATGCCGGATTTTCGAGATCATACAACAAAGTATTTTTTTTTTTTATGCTTCAAATATTTTTTTATTCTTAAAGCTGCAGTTGACAAAATCAGTATTAAATACATTAACAAATTACATTAATATTATTTCCCAGGACTTCATGCCCCACCAGTGGCTGAGAGGTTCTGCTCTCGAAGCTGGTAGACGGGAGGTGCTGGGTTCGTTCCCAATCGTGCCCGTCGGCCTAATCGTTCGGAGTTTTCTTCGAGCCGTGGATTTCTCCATGCGTAAATACGGGTTAGGTTCCCTTAGAAAGACCCCCACAAAGGGCACTATATCCCAAGTGTAGATAATTGGCCGTCAATAATCAACCCAACCCAGGACTTCATGAGATCTATTTGATTCTTTCTTACTTATTTAATTGGGTTTCGAGTTAGTCTTTAAAAAATTTTTAGGAAAGGGACAGGGGAAGAGAGATTGAGTTTAATTGTAGCTGATGTATATATTTTTTTCGTGTCGAATACATATTACTCTTTAGTGATTGCATTTGAATGTATTTTCTTTTTTTCCTTTACTTTCGGTTTTGTTTACTTACTTTGACTCATTTTAAAAAAAAGTAAAGGCATAACATTGGAAAGTCTGACTATTAAAACAATTTAGAATCAAAAATTTTAGATAAAAAAAAAAAAAAAAAAAAAAAAAAAAAAAAACTTACTGAGTTATAAGCAATATTTTGGTCACGTGACTGATTTTTCTCCTCACACTGGAGGTTCTAAATGCAAAACTTAGATAATATTTTCTGAAAGTTCTGCTTTTACCAGAAAAAAAAATTTAAACGTCTTTCGATTGCATAATTTTTGAATAAGAACACCTGCCAATTTCATGCGTTTTCGATAGTGTTCACATCTCTTTTAAGAAGGGTTTTGGCCGAATTTATTAAAAATGGTACTTTGATCGGTTAAAAAGGCATTTATGTTGATTTAGGCAGCAATTTTTGCTGAATAAAAAAGCACTTTTTTACACTTACAATTTTTTGATTTTTTCATCTTTTTTTTTTTACTTTCTTCTATTTTTACAAGAAAATATTGGATTAGTGAAAATTTTCTACTTTTGGTTTTCGACGGATGAATGCGTTTTAGGGGTCGGGGATCCCGTAAAACAAGTTTTTACAAAATGGCCATCTGTGACTGTCTGTATGTGACACAAATTTTGTAGGCGCTCTTTCTCAAGAACTGATGCACGGAATTTAATTTAAAAATATATAATGTTAGTGCCTGATATAAATTTGTGCTTATTAGTTTTTGGTGTAAATCGCCCAATAGGTGACGCTGCCGGGTTGCATTTTTCGCTATTTCCGCAATAGCTCTATCTCAAGAACTAATGAACAGATTTTCATCAAATTTCAGATCGGTTAGACATTGACATAAGTAGTTGCTGATTAGGTTTTGGTGATAATCACCTAACAGGTGGTGCTTCTGTGCTGCATTTTGCAGGATGTACACTATTTTAGCAATAGTCTTATCTCAAGAACTAATGCACGGAATTTCATAACTTTAGAATCCTCATGATGTGCATAGATTGCCACTTTATTTTGGCACTGTTGTAGCGAATTTTGAAGCGTTAACATATGTATGAGGTAGAAGAAAGTTTTGAGATTGACGCATCACTAGTTTACTCAGACATAGGCGTAGCCTCGGGGGGCACGTGCCCCCCCAATTTCCTGAAGATTAATTTCTAAAATATGATACAGTCATTTAAGACGTCTTGTTTTCGCCCAAAAATGGAAATGAAAAAAATACTTTTATTTAAATTTTATATTTCTTCTTTTTTTTTTTTTTTTTTACTTACTCAAATATCGGATCAGTAGATAGCACAGCTCTTTTTCTTTGAAGTAATGAGTTTGGTACCAAAAATTGCCGGTTCAAAACTAAGCTGGGGGAAATGGGATGACAATTTTTTTCAGAATTGACTTGTACGTTAATGAAAATCAGGACATTTTCCTTCAAAAATTGGCATTACAGCCAAAATATGTCTTGTGCATAATTCAATACGTTCCTCTTTCTTATTTATTTTATTGACGGCACTTAATCTTTTACTATACCTTCGTATTTTTGAGATGCAATGATTGTGATTTTTTTTTTTTTCAAAGTGTGAACCTTTTTGAATGAGATGTGAGATGTTTTACGCTAATATACAACCGTACCTTGGTAAACGATGGTAATTCGTTCCAGAAATACCGTTATTATCCAAGGTGCAATCCTCCATGCAATTTTCCAGGCGCACATACCTTATAGGATTAGTACTTCTTAAAATTGATGATTAATACTTATTTGAAATGTCTTAAAAATTCGATAAATGTCTTTTATTTATTATATTTGTTACAAAAATATTAACTTCAATAAAATGAACCAGCGGAGCTTTCTTCATTTCCTTTGTCGTTTTTTTTTTTTCCCAAGAGAACCTCGAATTAAATGAACCTGGTAGTGGGGCCCAACTGGAGTCCTGCATCGGGTCGGTTTACCCGCACCCAGCCCGCGGTTCGGGTCGGGTCGGGTTGGCGCTCTATTTTTTCGTTGCGGTTCGGGTTGACATTCATTTTTTCGGGCTCGGGTCGGGTTCGGGTTGACACGCTTTTTCAAAATAATATCCAATATTTATTTAGATTAAATATATATTGTGCCACTGAGACATGGGAGGGTAAAAACCATCTTATTGGTTATTTAGCTTTAGCATGATGACTTTGTTCTTTGAGGACACCAAGTTCTGCAAACCTATTTGCATCAAAACCACAAACGACTGCAAGAAGCCCAAAATCAGCAGTTTCACTTTTAAAGAACATAGGCTTTTGAAGGACGAGAGTGATAAATGTGAAGCTAAGGAAACCAATAACAGGGGCTATTTAGACTTAAGTACAGTATTTAAAAATTAGAGATAAATTTTGGGCACATTAAATTTTAAACCTTTACTTTTAATTTTGAATTTTAAAAAGGTTTATTTTTTATTATTTCATATATACAATAAGACCTACATAATGGACACTCCCGAAAAGCGAAAACCTCTATTTAACGAACACTTTTTCAATTCCTGACACTTATATATTTGTACGCTTATACCTTGGAATAGTGGGCATCTCTAAATCTAAAGCACATGTAGCAGGTGTATGGTGTATGTGTGCATAAACTCACAAATACGATACATGTGTTTTTGTGTGTATCATAAATGAAATGTTTTTAATGTGGTTCATATTCTGAGAAAAGAAAAAATGGTTCTTGCACCGTAAAGAAAGAAAAGTCTATGATTACATTTCTTATATACATTTTTTTTCTCATGCAGTAAATTGAATATGTATGTACTCATTCATATTCAAATACATATTTCTTTCCATCTGAAACATAACTGTTGAAATCTTTTGTGAAAATCCCAACAATCCGACTTGCAAAAAATTTATATATGACCCGGAGGACTTTTTCTAGGGTGAACCGGACACGCAGAAAGAAAATTAGGATCATCCTGACCTCCCCCCCCGTTCCCCCTCCACAAAAATAAATAAATAAATAAATAAAATAAACAAATAAATAAATAAAATAAAAACAACCCGACCCAATGCAGGATTCTATTCAACGATCTCGAGGTGTCTGCTATTCAGAGGTTTCACTATATTTGAATATTAAAGAATATAGAAGTGTTCATTTTTCTACATAAAATATAAATTTGTTGTTAAAGATATAATTGTACATTACATTTCATAATAAGCATTAAAATATGATTTATTGTCCTTTCATTGTGGGTTGAAGTATTTCAGGTTCAGGTCGGGTGTGGATTTAAATAAGTCGGTTGCGGGTAAGGTTGCAGGTCGCCAAAAATTATTTTTGCGGGTTCGGGTCGGGTTTGCGGGTCAAGGAAATTTTTTTGACTGGTTCGGGTCAGGTTGCGGGTTGTCTTCAAATGAAATTTGCGGGTTCGTGTCGGGTACAACCCGACCTGTGCAGGACTCTAGGCTCAACTGCTGTCAACAGTGCACACCCGTACAGGGCTACGTTTGCTCTGGTCTCGAATAAAACTAACCTTGAATTTTTGTGATTTTTTATTTCGATCCAGATTAGTTTAATATTTTGAGCCTCGTAGTTCTCTCACGTTACGACGATTTTGTATGCTTCCAACTTTAATTTAATCACAGCAGAGCAAAATTTAACAGTGAGTTGGTTCTTTCCGTTTTGGAAAAAAATGTAAAACAAAAGGCAAAAAAACAAAAGGCAAAAAAACACTAAAAAATTCATGAATAATTCAAAACTCGCAGAGGACAAAATTTACTATATTGGTCTAAAAAAAGATTGTAAACGAATTCATTTTACACGTGTTAAAAAATTGCCGCTAACTGCGAAAAACTGCAGAAAATCGCATAAAAATTTTTATGCAATTTAAATCGCGAGAAATTTAAAAATCTCAGAGGACAAAATTTACTGTATTTGGGCTGAAATATTGAAACCGGAATTCCTTGTGAAAAAACGCTACAAATTTATCTCTCTCTCTCTCATTTTTTTTTATTATTATTAAATATATATATCGCAGGGGACAAAATTTACTATTTTGGGCTAAAAGGTTGAAACTCGACTCCTGTAACAAATGTTAAAAAATTGCTGCAAAACTCGAAAAAAAACAAAAAAAACGTTACAATCACATGGAAAATTAAAATCATTGTATAGATACCGAATAAACTTTATTGAAAAGAGAAAAAAAATTACTATATCAGATTAAAGAAATATAAAAGAACATATAAAAGATTGAAACCACTTTTTTTACGAATGTGAAAATATCTCCACAAAACGTGAAAAAAAATGTCTCTAAAAAAATCCACGAAAAATTAAAAAATCGCAGAAGACAAAATTTACTATATTATGTTCAAAGATTAAAACCAGATTTACTTTACCAATGCTAGAAAAATCGTCGCAAAATTTGTAAAAACGTAAAAATTGCAAAAAATAATCGCGAACAACTTAAAAATCGCAAGAAACGAAATTTATTTTATTGGGTTAAAAAACTTTTTACGAATGTCAAAAAATCACTGCTAAACTCGTAAAAAGTTGGGAAAAAAATCACGAAAAATTACAAATTGCAGACAACAAAATTTATTACACTGAGTTAAAAGATTGTAGCTGGATTCATTTTACGAATGTCAAAAAATTGCCTCGAAGCGTGAAAAAACGCTAAAAACCGCATAACAAATTCGAGAAATTTTCAAAAGTCGCTATACGAATTCCGAATAAACGTTATTGAAAAGAGGCCAAGATTTACTATATTGGGCTAAAAGATTGTAGCCGGCTTCCTGTTACAGATGTTCAGAACTGAAACAAAGCGCAAGGAAAAAAAAAGGCCAAAAGTTGCATGAAAAATTCAAAAATCGCAGCATACAAAATTTAGTATAATGGACTGAAAGATTACAACTGGATTTATTTTACGAATGTTTAAAAAACGCAGCGGAACGCGAAAAAACGGCAAAATTTTACTATAATGTGTTAAAAGGACAAATTTTACTATAATGGGTTAAAAGGACAAATTTTACTATAATGGGTTTAAAGGTTAAAACCAGATTCGTATCACAAATGTTAAAAAATTGCCGCAAAACGCAGAAAAACACTAAAAATCACATAAAAATACTGCGAAAAATTTCAAAATCGCTGAGGACAAAATTTACTATATCGGGCTGTAGGATTGAAACCAGATCTATTTACGAATGTTTAAGAAAATCGTTGTGGAACGCTTAAAATCACATAGAAAATTCGTGAAAAATCTAAAAATCGCAGATCACAAAATTTGCTATATTGGACTAAAAGATTGAAGTTGGATACAGTTTACAAATGTGAAAAAAAATCGCCACGAAACACGAAATATCGCATAATAAATTTGCAAAAAATTTTAAAATAGCAGAATAGAAAATGTACTATATCTGCTGAAAAATTGAAACCAGATTTCTCGTACGAATGTTTAAAAAATCGCCGCGGAAAGCTAAAAAACGCTAAAAATCACATAAAAATTTCGCGAAAATTTAAATAAAGGCAAAGAACAAAATTTACTATATATTGTTATAATATCAAAACTTAATCTAACACAAATGTTAAGAAAATGTTGCAAAATGCGAAAAAACTCTAAAAATCCGATAAACATTTCGCGAAAACTTCAAAAAATTCTCTACAATTTCCGAATGTTTAAGAAAGAGAAACTTCTTAATAAACTTTTTTTAAACGAAGACAAAATTTATTATATTGGGCTATCGGAATTCTTTTTACCCAATGTGGTAAATTTGCCGTTTTTAACTAAGATACCACTGTATATATATGGATATGTGTGCGTGCGTGAGTGAGCGTTTAATAAACATTTGTGCCCCCCCAAAATTTCCGATCACGCTACGCCTATGTACTCAGAGATTTTCAGCAATTTCTTTGCGTTTTGCCGCGATTTTTCCACAATTAGTAAACGGAATCGAGTTTGACTTTTAGCTCGATCTCGTAAATTTTGACTTTTTTTTTTCCCAATAAAATTCAATTTAGATGCGTACAACAATTTTTTTTTTTTTTTTTTTTTTTTTTTTTTTGCGTTCTATAGAGCTATTTCAAAGTACTTTACAGGTCTCGTTTTAATTTATTAATTCAATATAGTAAATTTTGTTTTCTGCTATTTTTTTAATTTTTAGTGATTGTTTTCACGTTTTACTGCGATTTTTCCACATTTGTAAAAGAAATCCTGTTGTAAGGTTTTATCCCTTGCATTCAACAAATTTTATTCGGAATTCCTACTGCAATTTTTAAATTTTTTCAGTTTTAAGGGTTTTTTTCATGATTTGCAGCGATTTTTTTTTTTTTATTTAGAAAAATAAATTAATAAAAGCTTTTAATATCTTAGCCCAATATAACAAATTTTAACCTCTTTTCAATAAAGTTCATTCATATTTATACAGTGTTTTTCTGCGTTTTATGCATTTTTTTCATATTTGTTAACGGGATTGGGCCTAACATTTTGTTCCTCTGTGATTATTTAATTTTTATGCAATTTTTTTTTTTACGATTTTTGAAATTTTTTATGTAATTTTTATAGTTTTCGCATTTTGCAGATATTTAAAAAAATCAAGACGTAAGATATTAATTAAAAAAAGGAATACACATTTCAATTCCAAACCATTTCAGTTGTCATGCCTGCAAATTTTATTCCATAAATATAAAAAGGATTCCCTGAATTTGTCAGAAAGTTCGGCGTCATTGGAAAAATATACAGCAAACAGAAATAATGATTAAAGGAAAAAGAACCGAAAGCAAAACCCTTCTTTTCCTTGCTATTAAAAAATAATTTATGTATCTTCTTTGTTAATTGATTGATTTCGTTCAAATTTTCAGCAGGTTTCAATAATAACAAATTAGGCTGCATACTAAATTTTTATTAAAATATAATAGATTATAAGAAAATTATAGTCCCCCTATAAAAACTCCCACTGTACAGCTGCAAAGAAAGAGAGGGACAACTATCCCCAGTTTGTTTTGTTTATCGAACTACCTTAAGTTGGAAGTGGGATGTTATCAAAATCAGGTCATCTGCTTTGAATGGATAATGCTCCGTTATGCAAAAAAGAACCCATGATATATATTTTTTCCAATTAAGAGGCTACTTAACTCACGCGAAAACAATCTTACAGGAAATGTTTTGTAAAATATCCCGTTTGCATTTCACAGTATTATTATTAAATTATTTTATTTGGTAGCTGAGGTTGATCTCTACAAAGGCCGCTTTTTATTCATTACGATTTTATTTGCAAGTTATTGTATAAGTGTACTTTCACTTTCGGAATCGTAAAATTAAAAAAAAAAAAGGTCTTTGTAGAGATCGACCTCAGCTATCCAATGAAAAAAAAAAAAAAAATATTGTGAAATGCAAAAGAGATATTTCACAAGAAATTCTCCTATAGGATTGACATAAACGAACATATGTTTTCACGTGAGTGAATGTCAACAATCAGTCAACAATCAATCAAGAGTCAGTCAACAATCAATTTAAAAATTTAGATTTTGCTGCCATTCTTTCTGTTTTTTATTTGTAAATTAACAAAAGAAAAACTTATAACAGTCATTGTGTATTTGACACAACATTTCAATAAATTATCTTAAATTTGATTTATTTTTGTATTTTTTTTTATTCAATTTAATATTTGCATTCCTATTTTTTTAACGAATTTTTCCTACTTTTTCCTATTTTTTTCGATATTTTTTTCCTATTTTTTCCTAATTTATTGTTTTTTTCCTCCTTTTTTCCTACTTTTTTTGGGGAAAAAGGCGCTTTGGGGTCTGCGTAAATATGCTCGGATTGCTCTGCAATTTTTATATGTTATAGTCGTTATCTATAGCATGTTCCCTATTTCAACGGAAGTGTGTAGCACTTATAGTTTTTTTACAGGGACACTCAAAAGAATTCCGTTACATTGCGGTCTATGGGGAAAAATCATTGACGGTTTATTTAAATAATGTTTCACTATTTTAAACGCATTGAAATTTATATATATCACTAAGGTGCATTAGAAGAAGCTTAATATGGAATAGGGTGTGCATAGCACTGATAGTTACTTTACAGGGACAGTCAAAAGAATTCTGTTACATTACGTCTATGGAGAAAAATCGTCTGCGGTTTATTTAAATGTTTCCCTATTACTTACCCATCATACGTAGTATAGGGTAAGTCTTGTAATCGTTTTGAAAATCGAAATTTTTTTTTTGACGGATTTACACGTTTCAGACTCTGGAGATTCCGAAAAACATATTTTTAGAAAAAAATTTTTGCCGTCCGTCTGTGTGTCTGTGTGTGTGTGTGTCTGTCTGTAAACGCTCTATCTCCCGAAAAAATTGAGATAGAGACTTGCAATTTGGTATGTACTTAGTATGTAATAATGGGAAGAAGCCTATTTCATTTCAATAACCTCGATTAACCGGAACAATTTTTTTCGGACTCTCGAAATATTCGTTCTGATGAAAGGTATATAAAAATTTTCGAAATTGTTTATTTTAAGAAATGAATATAAAAGACAATAAAAAAACATAAATTTTGAATAAAGCATGAAGTCGATCGGATAATTAGTTGCCGAGATATTTGGAATCCTGTTTTCCACACTCTTCGATTTTTCATGACCCTGTATTTCATCCAAATTTCACTTCAAAGATATATTTTAATTGGAAACTTGATGCTTAATCAGATGCAATAAACCGTTAGTTAATAGGATTATTATTTTTGGAGTTATAAGGAAAAACCTCTTTCAAGCAATTCAGTAATCGAGCCTTTAAAGTTTGTGACGTCATCAAGCTACGATTTTATTTGAATTGCAATGCATTTTATAAGTAGTTTACACATTTTTATTTTAATATTTTACATTATGCATATCCATGATGTGTAAGTATTACGGTGGCCCCCAACGACTAGTTTTAAACGCATTGAAATTTATATATATCACTAAGGTGTATTTCAAGAGGCTTACTACAGAATAGTGTGTGTACAGCAGTCATTGTTCATTTACAGGGACACACAAAAGAATTCTCTACTGTAAGTTAACAATAATTCCTGGAAGTGCGTTTTAAGTTACTGATCGCGATTTTAATTTTAACTCGCTTTTTGTCTATTATGTGGTGTGTATAAATTCTGTATATCCTATACAGGGAAGTACAAAAGTTCGCGAACACATTTCTGTATTATTTAACTCCAGACGGAGAATTTTAAACTGTGCTACGCGTTTCCTAACTGAACTAAAATTTAACATCCTATGTAGTATATATACAAATCTATAGATCCTATACAGGGCTGAATAAAAGTATTCGGATTACTTAGATGTTATCTTTTAGCTTACTAAACGGTATGATTTGTAAAATTATTTTGGAAGCGTTGGAAAGTGTTACATAATCTATGCTTGACGCATGATTTTTCGTTCTTGTTTTTTTTTTTAAATCATTATTTTTTTGGCTTATATAAATGTTTTCAATTTTGAATTTCTCAAGTTCTATCAGGCGTAGAGAATTGTTTGACCCCTCATTTTATATGCAAGTTCACTTGGTTAAAAAAATTAAAATAGTGCTTTTTTTTTTTGTAATATTATAAACTTTAAATCCTGGAAGTTTTAGAGTGGGATCTCAATGAGATCAGCAGTTATGAAAAAAAAAAAAAATGTTTAAAATTAATAAGACAGTACAGTCTTAAGCACAATCATAAAGTTGGTGAGGTGCTAACTTTAAACACCAGCCCCAACTGGTGTTTAACATTGTTTTTTTTTTTAACATAACTGCTGATCCCATTGAGATCCTACTCTAAAACTTTCAGAATTTAAAGTTTATAATATTATAAAAAACATAATTTCTTCAAAATTTTTAAAAAAACACTATTTAAATTTTTTTAATTAAATTTTTATTATTTTTTTAACCAAGCATAGTTAATTTCATAATTATGAAATTATCTTTAAAATGAGGAGTCAAACAACTCTTTATGCCTGGTAGAACTTAAAAAATTCAAAATTTATAAAATTAATTTTATGAAAATTTACAGATATAAAAAAAAATTATAAAAGTGTATTGTCATTTATATCATTAGGGAGAATGACCCGTGTAAGTTTCATCAAAATCTAAAATGGTCAGGTTGAATCAATGGTTAATTTGGCATGGAATGACCCACATACATGTATTCTGTTACTAGTCAAAGGATTAATTTTTGGTTAAGTTTTATTTTTCGCAAAGGGATACAAGGAAGGGTAGAAAGGGCATCAACAGCTTTTTTTTTTTTTTTTTTAAGATCTTTTAATATTTGTTCATATTTATTTCAGTTCTTAATGCTTCTCAGAACTTCTATAATGGTTCTACTACAGTTGCTGTTGATAAAAAAGAGCCGAATGGTAGAAAACGTGATACTCCTCTATTATGCATGACATCTGATCCTGAAGAAAAAAGAAAAATCATTGGCGATACCTTTATGAGGGTAATTTTTATCTTAGTGATAATAATTTATTAGAAGCTGTATGTGTTCTATAAAAGCTGTATTATGCAATTCAATTTATAAGTATATGTGTGTATGTACTCGCACCTATGCATACATAGGTTAGTATAAAAGATATTGCTGCTCATCCAGTTTCTTGTAGATGACTGCTAATCTGCACAGCCTGGTTTTAAGCATTTGTGGATTAGAAGTCATGTTTATTTAATCTTTGTCCAAGTTACAAATTAATTAAAAACAAATTTAGAGTTTTAATGTTTAAAAATAAACAACTTGCACAATTAAACATGTAAAGTAAGAATCTATATTATAAACCTGTTGCAAATCTCATAACTGTTTTATTAATAATTAGAACTATTACCAATAAAAACAGTAAAATGTAATTTAATCATGTATAATGATTAACACAGCTCATATCTGAGGTCGATCCAGGCAAAAATTAGGGTCCTTCCAAAAATTCTGTTTAATAAAAAGAGCCTTTTCACAAAATTTAATTTAATGAAAAGAGACCATTCTCAAAATTTTATTTCACAAAAAGAATCCAAGCAAAATTAAATTCCAAAAAAGTAAACTCATCATAAACTTATTTTGGTAAAATTTCCCAGGCATATTTCATAAACAATAAATTTGCTCAAAGAAAGAAAAGTGTTAGGTTCATTGGCTTTTAAAAATGCTAATAATAAATTCATAATTTCCAGCATTCGATCTTTAACTGTAAAATTTTATGTCATTAAAAAAAAAAAAAAATCTTGCATCAACTTTTACATCTTAAAATATTATTTTAAAAACACAAATTGCACAAATTGTGCTTATTAGTTGCTAAAATCAGTGTAAAAATTGTTTTAAACTCATAAAAGAGCTAAAATCCTACATGTTTCGGCTTTAAACTTAAAGCCATCATTGGGGAAGAGGAACAACACAAACGACTACTGATCTTTTTTTTTTTTTTTATTTCATAAAATAATAATAATAATAATAATAATAATAATAATAATAAAAAGATCAGTAGTCGTTTGTGTTGTTCCTCTTCCCCAATGATGGCTTTAAGTTTAAAGCCGAAACATGTAGGATTTTAGCTCTTTTATGAGTTTAAAACAATTTTTACACTGATTTTAGCAACTAATAAGCACAATTTGTGCAATTTGTGTTTTTAAAATACTAGTTAACAGTGTAGTGTCCAAATGGATTCAATTGTTAAAATATTATGTTTTACACTTGGTAGATGGTGTCACCAAATTGACGCGAGAATGATTTTTCGAAAATTTCGTTAAAAAATTAATAGTTGGGAATTTAAAAAAGCCTAAAGAAGGGAACTAATCGCAGCTGTCTGTACAGATGTCATATAAACACAGAACACTAATTTCACATGAAATCTGAAATTGTGCGGAAAAAAAAAATACTTATGAACAAATTAAAAATACATGTAATGCGATGGGCTGGAAGACAGAAATCAGAGAATAAATAAAGATGAAATGTTTACGTTTGGCATGACGCTGAAAATGCAACCCTACAGTCAGATGTTAGCCGTACTTTTTTAATGAATCGTCATATGATAGTTTCTTGATTTGGAACTTGTTTCTGAATGGCAATGGTGGGTGTTCACTTGCTTATATCGCTAATCTGCTGTTGGTAGCTGCTTATTTTTAATTTAGAACTTAAAACATTATAATTGTTTAGTTTTTGAAGGTTTTAGAGAAAATGAAGAAGAAATGATGTGATACAATGTAGATTAAATAAGGCAATTGTTCGATTTATAATACAGCATTGGAATACTTAAGCCTAAGATAGCCGCAATATGTTTTTTTTTCTTTTTCAAGGATGGCCAAGTCCCGGTATCAGCACATTAGTGTATTATACAAATAGATATAGTGAAATAATTGTATTTGTCTGAAAATAAATTTTACCCTATTATTGGAATTTTAAAATAAAATAAACTTTAATCTTAGTTTAGTCAAATTTTCATTTTATATTCTACTTGATTAAATACAATTATAGTACATTCGTCAAGTGTCTTTTTCATTAAACACAATGTTGTTGTTTCCACCAGTTGAAAATTTTCCACAAAACTTTGGCTAGACATAAGAAATGTTTGTAAAAAGAAATGAAACTTAATGCTATGCAGCTTAAGTATATAAAACAGTATTTAAATCACCAAATATTACGTATGAGTTTTGGTAGCATTCTACTTGGCATCAGTGATGCATTGAAATTGGTGTGGTCAATTATGGTGCCACTTGAAATATTTTATATGGTTTTGCTCATTGTTACAGCCAGGTTTCTTTTTTGTTTGCTTATGACAAATATTGTATCTAAAATTATCATTTATTTGTTCCTCTTTGGCACCGCCCTCAACTGTGGAATATTATGGAACCAATTATGGAATATTAGCCTGCAAATTACATGAAAAATATTTAAGAATACACTTATGCAGGAAAATCAAGAAAGGTGGTGCTGTGTCATTTTACACAAATAGGGTGGTATCAGTTGCACTTTGAGTGTTGTTTTGCATACTTTTCAGAAACAAGATAACATGCGTGCATGGTGTCAAGTTGTGTAAGGTATTCTGGGTATATGCTGCTGAAGTAAGTAGCTTCAACACATAGTTCATTTCGAAAATTTTTCATTTAAAACCATAAATTGATAAAATTGAGGTTCGTTTAGAGAAACCAACCAGTGTAGTTGTTGAAACCTGCTAGTTTATAACAAATTTAAAATACAAGCTACTTTTATTTATTAACTACCAGCCAAACAATCACTGCCTAAATCTTTCATTTTCTCCCATCTCCATTTTAACCTTTTGTGACTCAACAACTCTGATTTGAAAAATATTTACTCTGATGCTAGAATACATCCTTATGTAAAAAATTATTGACTTAAGATACTTTTTTCATATTTGCGATAAGCAAAAAATTAGTACTTCTCATAAATATTGTCAATTTTCTAATACAAAATTGTAAAGTATATGAACTTAGCTTTCTAAAAAATCTATTTTTGGACATCTTCCAGCCTTTTTAATTTTACAAAATTTACGAAGTTCTTTTTAGCAATAACGATGTGAAACTGCTCAAATGATAAATAAAACTTTGGTATGACAAATTAACTCAGTATTGCTGTATGCTGAGAATAATATGAACATATTACATTAACTTCTGTGTTGGAAGATAGCATCAATAAAGTCTTTTTTCAGACTACTATAAGGCGTGTTCAATGTATTTTCATGAAACAAATGCGATAGTGAAGGTGTATATACCACCCATATGCATGCGCAAGCAGATTTGTGATAACTTCATTCGTAAGAGCGGGGCATTCAGTTTAAAATGGCTGGTGTAAATGCAACAGTGTCCAAAACGGATCAGTGAGCTGTAATTAAGTTTTTAACACTAGAATAGTATAAGCCGGTGGATATTCATCACAGAATGCTGGCTGTGTCGCCGAGGCACTGGCCCGTAAAAAGTGGGAAGTTCTGGAACATCCACCTTACAGTCCAGATCTGTCGCCTTCAAAGATCGGTATCACATCTTTGGACTGCTGAAGAAAAGCCTAAAGGGTTAACGATTTCACTCAAACGTAAGGGATGTCGTCCGACAAGGACTTGGCTGCAGTTCTGAACTGGTTCCATGATCAACCAACATCGTTCTTCTGAATTCGTAACTTTCCTAAGCAATGGGATGCCTGCCTAAACGTCATGGGTGATTTTTTTTTTTTTTTTTTAAACAAAGTTTGTATGCTTTTCACTCATTAAATATTGTTGTTTCTATCTATGTATCTGTCTTATTTCTGTCCCTACACATCTCATGGATACACACCTCGAATCACTTTCATTTGAACACCCCTCATATATAAGTAACATTGACTTTTGGGCATGTTGCAGATATGCAATATGGTGATACAAAGGGTTAATGGCTCAATCAAATAAGAATACATAGCTATATTTGCTCTACATATTAACTTGGGGTGGTATTCTCTGCAACACTTATATGAAACATGAGGATTTTTTTTTTAAAAGGTGTAGAAAATTATTATATTGTTAAACATTTTATCTAATAAGATTTTCAAAAGGAATTGCTCCCTTTAAATAAGTTGTTTTGTATAATATTAATCTCAGCATTTGTGTAGCATCTTAAACTATGTATTTTTACTTTTTTTTAAAAATAGGTTGCAAATGACATTATAGCTGACCTTAATTTAAAACCAGAAGAGACATTACTTGGTCAAGGTAAGAATATTACTTTTACTTCATCAATACCTGTCATGATTTCTTTTACCAAAATATCTTTTGTTAATAAATTACATTATAACTTGTTTATTGAATGTTTTTTCTCATTTAGGAACACTTCGACCAGACCTTATCGAGAGTGCCTCAGCATTAGCTAGTTGCAATGCAGATGCTATCAAGACACATCATAATGACACAGATTTAGTGAGGACATTACGAGCTGAAGGGCGTGTTATAGAACCATTAAAAGATTTTCATAAAGATGAAGTTAGAATTATGGGCAAAGATCTTGGTTTGCCTGATGAAGTTGTACAACGACATCCATTTCCTGGTAAGTTAAGCATACTGTTAGCAATGTACATGGGTGACAAGACCTTCAGTCTCAGGACTGATTTCAGTCTTGGAGAAATTTTTGACTGGTAGTAAATTCTATTTCATGTACTTAAGTAATAGCAATTTTACTGTCAAAAACTTCATTCACTTTCATTTATTGGTAGATATAAATGTTTAGCCATAATTCAAGATATAGAAATCTTATAGCCTATTTTAAGTTGGGTATTCCTGATATTCAGAAAAGTTTTCAGTCTTTGCCATGGGTGCAAGAAATCTATCCAAGCAATATATTTGTTACATATTATTAAGAATGGAGGTTTTTTTTTTTCAGTAATTTTTTATCAGTTTATAAAGTTTATTTTATTGATAAAAAACTTGTAGCTCCTACTTGTTTTGCCATTTCTCTTAAGTATTTTTTTTTTAATTGCTATTCATTTTACTAAGTGACATTGAAAAAGATAAGTTTGTACAGTAGACTTCCTCAAATCCACAATCTTTTAATCAGCGAATGTCTAAATTCCACATATCGTTGCAGATGTAAACAGTGAAACTGACAGTTAAGTTGAAGGAACAAAATTCAAGATGGCGCTGAAATCATCTGCGATTGCAATGGATTTTTTTACTAATTTTTTCGTTAATCATGTTCTTTTGGCTATTACAGCCGGTTAATTACTAAATAAAATTTACTTATGATTTTTATGTAAATTAGTGTATCTAAAGCAAAAATTCACCGTATTGTATCCTGCACAGTATTCGCAAGTGTAAACTGTAACCGAAATGTTTATTTTTCTTGCATTCATTTCCCCATTTTTTAGTTTTTCATTATGTTATGTGCACACTTTAATGTGTAATTACAACAGGGGTGATTGTGTTCAGGTTATATACCTTAATTCAGGGTTTTTTTTTTTTCTCTCCCCATTTTCAGTATAGAAATACTGGTTTTTCTGATAGTTAAATTTATAAAATAGCCAAATCTTTGAAGGTTCCCACCAGGATCTTTCAAAGTATGTTAGTTTTAATCATTGCAACTTTATATCATAGATGTATAGTTTTTAAAACTTTATTGAAAAGAGTATGAAATTATCGTGTTAAATGATTAGTAAAATGTATCGCTGGTCTCATTGAATTTGTTGCTGTTTTACCTGAATAAATAAATAATATGTATGATCAAAGTAAAATCATGTTTGTATTCTAAATGGTGTGAGTTTTCACGCATGGTTCATAATGGAACTTAAAACTAGTCGTTGGGGGCCACCGTAATACTTACCCATCATGGATATGCATAATGTAAAATATTAAAATAAAAATGTGTAAACTACTTATAAAATGCATTGCAATTCAAATGAAATCGTGGCTTGATGACGTCACAAACTTTAAAGGCTCGATTACTGAATTGCTTGAAAGAGGTTTTTCCTTATAACTCCAAAAATAATAATCCTATTAACTAGCGGTTTATTGCATCTGATTAGGCGTCAAATTTCTAATTAAAATATATCTTTGAAGTGAAATTTGGATGAAATACAGGGTCATGAAAAATCGAAGAGTGTGGAAAACAGGATTCCAAATATCTCGGCAACTAATTATCCGATCGACTTCATGCTTTATTCAAAATTTATGTTTTTTTATTGTCTTTTATATTCATTTCTTAAAATATACAATTTTGAAAATTTTTATATACCTTTCATCAGAACGAATATTTCGAGAGTCCGAAAAAAATTGTTCCGGTTAATCGAGGTTATTGAAATGAAATAGGCTTCTTCCCATTATTACATACTAAGTACATACCAAATTGCAAGTCTCTATCTCAATTTTTTCGGGAGATAGAGCGTTTACAGACACACAGACACACAGACGGACGGCAAAAAATTTTTTCTAAAAATATGTTTTTCGGAATCTCCAGTGTCTGAAACGTGTAAATCCGTCAAAAAAAATTTTTCGATTTTCAAAACGATTACAAGACTTACCCTATACTACGTATGATGGGTAAGTAATAGGTAAAAGATAAAAAAAAATTGTTTGATTGGAATTCTGTGTTGTCTCTTATGTGAATGTGCTTAATAAATCTAAATGAAATATGTTAAAATTGTCTCACTGCTAAAAAATTAATTTGTTAAACTGTCCAATACAGATCATAATTAAAATTTTTGTCTACTGCAATAAGTATTAAACAAATCTTTATCATAAGGTAACTGCTACAAATGCTTGACTCATATTTACACAAGTCTATTTTTAGATCTTTCTTTATCAATTAGAAATGGCTATTTTAGAAGCCTGTAATGTTTTATTCAGCTTTAATAATAATAAATAAATAAAAATTCAAACTGAAAGTATATAAAGAAATACTACTTTAATGATAATTGTTGCGCTGGTTCCTCGTGAGAGCAGCTAATCAGATGTTAAGAGTAATTTTAATATAGAGATTTTACATGATTATACTATCAAATTGCAAGTTTTAGATGTGACAAGGATCAGTAAAATTCATATAACAATCATTGTAAGATACATGCAAACATTTCTGGCTGAATTGATGAACGAATTTGATGTGGTCTTCCGTGTCAGTTTGATATTATTATAAAATATTTTATTTTCAGTCATCACAATTTTTTTTGTGTGCTTCCTTTTGCTTGTTCTAATTAATTTACGACTGGGAATCTTCTGCAATTTGATGTATTTCTGCTTTTTTTAAAAACTTTCATCTAAGCTCTCCCCCTTCTGGAATTTCAGTTTGCTTCTTCACAGTGCACATAATAATAATAAAAACAGGACGTACTTGTTGCCTTATTTTAACAATAAATAATCTAAATTCCACCCTCTCCAAATTACTTCACCTTCTCCCCACCCCCTCAAGTATACAATTTTTTTTTCTGTTCTATTACTTTGTAGTAAGTAACAATAAATAAATAATTATTGATCTTAATTACCTTCTTAAAATTCCCTTATTTTCTTCCTCCTCAACAAATAGTGTAAATTTTTTGAAGTTATTTTTTTAATTTTCTATGCTACTTTTTGTAACAATAAGTAAATAATCAGTTATCTTAACTTTCCCGCATCTTTACCAACCCCCTAACAAAAAAGGCAATTTCTAGATAAGATGTGGTGAAAGCAAAACTTCTTTTTAGCAGTTTGACTTTTACGTCATTGAATTAATTTAAATGATTAAATGTATAGTAAAATATAATTATGTTCCTGTGCTACATGCTTGTGAATTGAGGCTTTGTTACACTTTCTTTTTTTAATTCAAAATGTCTACCTTTCATTTAGGTCCAGGATTAGCAGTACGAGTTATTTGTGCTGATGAGCCTTTTATGGATAAATTTTTTGCTGAAACTAGTGTTCTTGTTAAAGTTATCATAGAATATGCGAATTCTGTTGAAAAAGTAAGTGGAATAAAAGCAAATACTATTTTTTTTCTAGCATATAATTCAGATGAATTATGAAAATGTGTTTCAATATATGTAATGTACATAGGTCATTCTATAAAAGTAATTTTTTTCGGTGCATGGTAGTTAATTTTTAAGAGAATAATAATAAAAAAAAAGTTTTCAGGTTTTACATAATAGAAAACATTAAAAAATATATTTGACAATTGATGATTTGTGAGTTATTTTTAATGAACAGAGGTAAGCTTGTATATTTCAGTTTCGTGTTACATCCAATTTCCTATATTGGCATCTTCGCATTTTTTTGTGAATATGATAAATATATTATTCATTCAATATATATTTTTGGTACTTTTCGGTTAGCCGGGCACCAGTGATATATATATATGTACATGTACATATACACATATATCTACATATACATTATACATGTATGTACATACATATATATATATACACATATATGTATGAATATATATATATATATATATGTATATTACATGTACATTTATGTATGTACATATATCACTAGCGCCCGGCTAACTGAAAAGTACCATTTTTTTTTTTTTTACCTGAAAATTCCTTTTATATAAAATTTAATTTTGTTAAAATAATTTTTTGGAAAAATTTCATTTGAATTGTTATTATAAACCTTTCTTGTATCATCTGTTACAAAAAGAATTCTGTGCAATAATTACTAAAATATAGTATGTCACCATATTTTGTCACCTAATAAATATATTCAGAGGTGCAAGGCAATCCCTTTTTAATTTCAATTCTTAGCTGTGAATGTATATATTATTGTTTGTCATTAATATTGAAATATTCTCACTGAACTAAAAATGGTCATGAATTTTATGTATCTTCCATGTTTGATTTAAAAAGGTAAACATAATTTATTTCACAAAAATAAGTTTTTAATTCATATATATAAATATTTTTGTGCGATATTTATTTCAAGTTTCATATTGTATCCTAAATAAGCAAGGCATTTAAAAATTAAAACAATGTGTATTTGTATTGTCCATTGCACTATTATTAAAGAAATTACCCCCTAAATCTTAAAAACTAAATTAAGAACCAAATAATGAGAAAATTATAAGACCACTTATGTAAATCTTAAAAGATGTGAAAGTTGAACTATAAATATATATATTTCTTTTAAAGTAATTTTTTTCCATAGAATGATCCATTTACATATTGAATTTAAACTATAAAATCCTTTTTTATTGTTAAAAAATATGTTTGGTCTGTGTAAATTAAAAGACTAGAATGTTTTGCCTTAAAAGCAATTCAGTGAAATTAGATTTTGAAAAGAAAGTTTTTGCATGGTGACCGAGGAAAAACGTGTAAAAATCTATCAACTATTTATTTATTAAAACATGGAATTGCATGTTAAAATATTCATAAAAATATGCACTTTTCAAGTTTGTGACATATTTAAGTGAAGTGCATTTTTCTACAAATGCTTCTAAACGTGTTTTATGAATTTCCTTACCTGTTGATCTTATTTTGGCATGCAGTAAAACTCCAGTCATCCAAATCAATATCAAGAAATTAAAATTGAATGAAAGTCTAAAATTTTTTTTAACTGTATATATTTATTCATAAAAATATTTACTTGAAATTTCTAACTTTGTTTAATAATTTTTTTTTTTATTTTATTTGACTTGGAGGAGAAAAAATAAAAAATAAAATTTTAAGCTATGCATTTAATTTCTCACTGTGGCAAATCAATTAACTTTGTAGCACTTGTTCAACTAACACTTCTAAGAGTGCGTAAGTTAAGTACCAGCGATGCCGCGGACGCGCTATAGCGCGTAAATTGCGTGAAAAATTGGAGTCGGGATGCAAAAAAATAGTTCTTACACGTCCCATGAAACGCTTAAATTCTTCGAAGAATCGCGAAACCCGTAAAAGGACCGCAAAAAACGGTGAATTTCATTGAAAGATCGCCAAAAAAGGCAAATTTGGTCAAAAGATCGCCAAAAAATGGTAAATTTTGTCGAAAGATCTCGAAAAAACGGCAAATTTGGTCAAAAGATCCTCGAAAAAAAACGGCAAATTTGGTCAAAAAATCGCCGAAAAACCGGTAAATTTCGTCGAAAGATCTCGAAAAAACGGCAAATTTCATTGAAAGACTGTCCAAAAACGGCAAATTTCGTAGAAAGAGCTCGAAAAAACGGCAAATTTCGTCAAAGAATCTTGAAAAAAGGCAAATTTCGTTGAAGGATCGCCCAAAAAGGTACATTTTGTCGAAAGAGCTCGAAAAAACGGCAAATTTCGTCAAAGAATTTCGAAAAAACGGCAAATTTCGTCGAAGAATCGCCAAAAAACGGCAAATTTCGTCGAAGGATCTTGAAAAAATGGTGCATTTCGTCAAAGGGTCGGCAAATTTGGTCGAAGCATCGCCAAAAAAGCGGTAAATTTCGTCAAAAGGTTTCGAAAAAAACGACAAATTTTGTCGAAAGATCTCGAAAAAAGGCTAATCTCGTCGAAGGGTTGCCCAAAAACAGCAAATTTCGTCGAAGGATCTCGAAAAAACGGTAAATTTCGTCGAAAGTTCGAAAAAACGGCAAATTTTGTCTAAGGATCGCCAAAAAATGGCAAATTTCGTCGAAGGATCTCGAAAAAACGGTGAGTTTCGTCGAAATATCTCAGGAGGAAAAAAACAGCAAATTTCGTCGAAAGATCTCTGAGAAAAAACAGCAAATTTCGCCGAAGGATCTCGAAAAAACTACGAATTTCGTCGAAAGATTGCGGAAAAAGGCGAATATCGTCCAAAGGTCAAGGAAAAAATGCGAAATTCACTCAGCCTGAAATCGACTCGAATCAAAAGCAGAGCTAATTTGACCTACAACAACAACAAAAATAGTGCTGAGATAGGATTCCCCCCCCCCCCTTTCTGTTGTAACGTAACCTTTCAGAAAATTAGCTGTGAATTTCAGAAAATATTTTTTTTAAATCAGAATCACTCCTGAAACTCCTTTCCAAAGAAAATTTTTGATTTCAACACTGATCTATGCTGACAAATAATCCAATGGGAAGTTTAATCAAAGCATCCATTCATTCAACAAAAGTATTCTTTTATTCAACAAAAATATCCTTTTCAATAAATCCGTCCTCCCCCTTTAAAAGAAATGCAAATATTAGTGATACTTGTTATCTTCTACACTCAAATAATCATTATTTTATAATTAAGCATTTACATTAAAAAAGGCAAAGAAAATTTCTCTTAATAGTTAAAAAAAAAATCTTATTTGATTGGGAAATACTGGTTCATTATTTAATTATTATCAAAACAATAACTATTGCATTTCTCTTTTCCAAATAAACAAGTTCACTTGTTCCTTTAAAATATGAATTTGAATTATTATAAATGGGGACCTGTTTTTATAAAAAAGGGACCCAGATATTTGAAAATCCTGGGTCTCTGGGACCTAGGATTTTTAGGATCCAGTGACATCACTGAGTACATAAGTGTGTAAGTACTATACAGTACTTTTACTTTTTAAAAATTTTATTGAAAGTTATCTTATTTTCAACATACATTAGACCCGCTGTTTTATTAAACAAAAGCAATTTTTGAAGGTTTATATTAATTTTTTGGTACTACTTTTTTTACAAGGGCTATGGTGAGATAACATAAAGGAGCATTTGGCATAAAAGAAAAATCTTTGGCAAATTATTCCCTTTTTCATACACTGAATTTGTTCAATATTTAGAAAATTTAATATATACAATCGGAAGCAATTTATCTAATATAGATAAAAAGAAGCGGTTTATGTAATATTTAAAACCAGAAACAATTCATTTAATATCTATATATATATTTCTCTTACGTGGTGTGAAAATAAGGCTGAATTTGAAGCTTGGCATTTGGCAACAACCGTAGTTTCTAGAGCGATGATTTTGAGTGGTTCATTTTACGTTCACATGATCCATTTAGCAAATCAAAATTCAGACCAAGATCTGTGTTTAAACACAGAATGATCTTTCGACGTATGCAGCTGTTTTCGGCGATGCATGTCATTGGTTCGTTTTACGGTCATGTGATGCATTCAGCAAATCAGCCTTTTGATCAATACAGCAGATTTACACACAGTAGAAAACGTGTTTACGTCTGAGAGAGATTGTATTTTTCACCTCGAACAAACTTTATGATTATTGTTGATTTATATTTAACTTTCTTATTATCACATAGTGTTTTTTAATTTATTTAAGCCTTGCGGTACAATATTATAGGCCCAATGAGTTTTGTTTTAAATTAATTGTGTGGTGATTTATGCCCATTAGTAGCACAAACTAAATGCATTTTTAAATGTGTTTTCAACGAAGCTTTCAATTTTTTATACATTAGAGAAATTTATGAATTTCATATGTTAAAAGGATTTATGATAGTACTCATTCTGCCTAGAGTTAAATAGTGGCGAGCGAGCGAAGTGAGCTGGGATCGCGTAGCGGTCCCAATGTGAATTGCATTACAATTCACAGGAGTTAGAAGCATTAATGAGCAGGGGGCCGAGCACCCTAAGCCTCATCAGTTTCCTTTTAGTAGGTGTTTATGATTTGGCATCTCACTTTTTTAACATAGAATTTCACTAAGGTCCTCATAAAAAAGGAGTACTCTTATTTTTACGACTGCCCTCATCTATTCAGATTGCATATAGAATGCCTTGGTCTGGAAAATTAGTTTTACTGTATTTAATTTTACTGTTAAAATTAGTATTATTCAATTTAATGTTGGAAAAAATATTCTTTAGTTATAAGTGTGTATTTTTTCATCTGAAATTTGTTTATTTAACTTTTTGTAGAAACATGCTTTAGTAAATCGAGTTAAAAGTGGCACAACTGATGAGGAACAAGCCTTTTTAACAGCTGTATCTCACAAATATAAATTAGTATCGACGTTGCTTCCTATCAAAAGTGTTGGTGTCCAGGTAAGTTTTAATCTTTTAAGTGGATTTTCTTAAACTTCTTGTTCAGATATCTGGAATTTTCTGTTAGCTTAATTTATAAGTGCATAAAATGGATTTTGAAAAAATCTGTTATTGTGTGCAAATAATTCATTTTATAACTTGCATACACTGCTGTTACTTATAAAACTGGTCCTTTTTAGAGAATTAGCAGTTAGCATGCTACTTCCCTTCTACCTTTTCACAAAGAAAAAAAGGAAGGAAATTTTTTAACCACAACAATGTATCCGTTTCTTTATAAAAAATGTCTGTAGTGAAATAGCAAAAGTTTTCAGGATAAAATTGTATATCAACTTTTGATTCTAAAAATGTCTGAAAGCATCTTTCCCTGATAGATTTGCCTACTAAATTTATGTCCTTATGTTAATATTTTAAACTTACTCATTCTCATCATTAAATTACTTTTTGCATATTAGTATCTTCAATACAGCAAGATATTCAGATTCCAAAGTAAGTAAATGAAAGATTAAATTTTTGAGATATGCAAATAAAATGTTTAACTTCCTTGTTTATACAGGCTACTTTTTTTATTCTTATTAGATGCTTGTGCAATATTTGTTTTTTATGTTCCAACTTCTATCTTGATTTTATTGAATTTTTACATGTTCAGGAGTAAGGAATTTTTAGAAAATCTTACCAGCTTGCAACATACAGAAAAATATATTGCAAAAAATGTACAGCAAAAGATAGTTTAGTGTAGGATAGAAGTAAGTGCCATGTATTGCAGCAATTGGGAGAACATGGCCAATGAATAAAATTATGAATTAGTTTTTGGTACATTTTCTATAGCCAAAATTTGTATAGACCTCCTGAAAATGTACCTACCTTGTCAGAAAATCCGCTCGCCAGTAGCGAGTAGATTGATGCATTTTCCCCACCCCTGAGCATGTTTTGTTTTTCATTCTATATTACAGTCGAGCTCACTTACTGCAAGATTAAATATAGTGAAATATCGGTTAATATATACATATATATTTTTTCTTCCTTTTGATCTTCAATACTTTAATAATGTTAAAGAGATCACTTACAGCGAACAACTGAAATCATTATTGGATATGTTTTTCTGTTAGAGTACAAAACTAAAACCCTGTCATTTTACTTGTCTGGGCGGATGAAAATGTGATATCAGAAGAACAAAAGTTTGAGAAATACAGGACAAATTCTTTTTTTTTCTTTTTGTTCCTGGAACGTGATGTGGGATATCTTGGAGGCAAATTTCACTGTCAGTTTTTGTGTGCTATAGTCGGGGGTTGTTTTAAACTTGAAAATGTATCTGTAAGGATGGCAGACACCATAATTTTCAGTTTATCATTTATATTTTTTGATGCACTAATGGTTAGGCAAGGAAATTGAGCAATAGCAATTGTTTAAAATATATTTCTTGTCATTTGTTTTGATGTTAAACTGACAATACTGGAAAAATAAATTCTAATATGAAAGATAGAAGAAAAAAAAATCAGGTGTCAAGCATAGATTATGAAACGCTTTCCAACACATTCAGAATACTAAAAAAATTAAAAATAACTTCCCTATTTAATAGGGTGAAAAATGATGTCTAAGTAAACAATTTTGAAAAACTCATGACACATTTGAAACCCAATGTCAAGAAATGCCATCAATAGTTGGAAAAGCATTCGATTTCTTTTGTGCAGTCCTGTATAGGATCTATAGATTTGTATACATACTACAATTTACTTCAGTTAGGAAATGCAAAACACAGTTGAAAATTCCCCTACAACAAATTCTACCAATAAATGAAAATGTTCTCAATCTTTTGTGCAACCCTGAATATGATCTTTAGAATTTGTGTGCACCCAGTAATATGGAAAAAATTAGTTAATTCAAAAATGTGTACCACAACTGAAAACGGACTTTCAGCAATTACTATTGATAGACAGTATTGTAAGCAATTTTTTTTGTGTGTCTCTGTAAAGGAATGATAAATGCTATACATACCTTATACAATAGTAAGCATCTGGTAGTATTGTAACAGAATTATTTTGAGTGTCCCTGTAAATGAACTATGAATGCTACACACTAGATTTTCAATACTGAACAAGCCATAGTAGATATCATATATCAATTACATGGCAATCGGAGTATGTTTGTGCGAGTTAGAGCCTGGGCAGACAGACAAACCGAATTCATAAGCACTATTCAACTATGTTGGAAAGTGTTAAAAACTTATAAATATCATTAATTTTTATCTTTCGATATTTATCTAATTTAGCATTACTAGTAAATCTGCAGATCAGGAGCCTCAACGTCAGCTCTGCAAGTCATTTTTTTTAAAAATCTCATTTTTGATATCATTTAACATCGTACAATCTGCAATTATTATTTTTTCAATTACATGCATATTTATAAGCATATAAAATTCTTCGAATGTTCCAGAAATTAGAATCATTAAATTAAACACTGTGTTATACAATGATATTCTAAAATTCTGATGAACTGCTTATTCTTTTAATTTTTTTAAATAAATAGGTATTCATTTCCCTGTAGTCTCATTAAATTTACATTCGTTTTGATGATAAAAGTGCGAGTTCCTTGAATTTTATTATTTTATACTCTTTGAAATACGGTTGCTAAACATTGAATAAATTAAAGTGGTAAGTAAAAATAAACTCTTTTAAAATTTGTAAAAAATATGAAAATAAGATGTTTATATTTCCCGAACAGATGCAAAAACATTTTCAAATACTTTAAGCAATTAATTTCTAAATTCTATTAAATTTATCAGCAAAATTTTAAAACTATTGGAAATCCATATTGAAAATTTAGCATACAGAATTTTACGTCTAAATCATCATGCAAATATTCCATTTTCATTTCAGATAAAAATGAAATTTGAAAAATCGTCTGCATCCCCATAGGAAAGCATTATAACCTAAAAAGAAATGTTCTATATTTTCCGAACGAATGAACCAAATGTAACTAAAAACTATACAGCTAATTCCGGGTACCTCGCCAACATACCCACTAAAAATTAACCTAATTGAACGCTTTTTACGGCAGTTATCGCGGAACACAGACATAAACCAAAAACTTTTCGTGTCTCCACAGTAAGCCTTCACTGACGTTTCGGTAATTAACAATCATTTTTTAACAAATATGCATTGGTAATTAATTTGAAGGAGCAGGTTGTGTTGATTCTAATTTTTTATTATGTTGATTGGTTTTCAGTTAAACTCAGGGATCAGGTTTCGATTTAATTAAAAAAAATATATATATATATTAATTATTATTATTATGGTTTGTTGACAAAAAATTTACTTTTGTTATGATTCATATTTTTGCTTGAGTAAAGTTTCGAGTTAACTTCAATGAAATTTTCAGGTTCTGGTTGGTCATTGGTTTGGTCACACTCAACCCATATGGGACTTTAGAATAGTGTAATGATAAATGATTGTGCAATTATGGCATGTCAGTCTGTGTTCAAAATTCATATAGAAAATGACTCTTAAAATTTAAAATAAAGAAAAGTTGATTCTGTTATTTGAAATAGTTACTTGTCCCAAATTAATGTGCAATATATTTAGATGTTATTTTTGAATAGAAAAAATTTTATAATTCTTTTGGATGTAATATATATTCGTTTTTATTATAGGGAGATCAACGAACATATAGTTATGTTGTAGGTTTATCATCTAATGAAGATATAACAGATTGGGAAGATTTAATGACATTAGCAAAAATTATACCTCGAGTTTGTCATAATGTGAACAGGTAATGAATCTTAAGTAATTTGGTATTTTACCCTCTCTTTTATTTATGTGTTTTATTTCCCCAGGGATGTTCTTAAACCAAATTTTCTCATGTTAATAAAATAATATTTAATTCACACTGTGTGGTTTTTAAATCATATGTTTTTGAGCATTGAATGTTAGGGTGGTCCTTATATGATCAGTTTTAACTTTTAAAAAATTTCTTCTGTCTCACCTTCAAAATTTGTTCCAATACAGTAAAAAACAAAGTAGAAAAAGTTTGAATGAAAAAGAATTATATTTAGAGGTAGCTCAAGATTGCTGAAGTTTGAAGATTACACTTAAAAACATTGTGATATTGACAAAAGAAAACTAAGCTAAAATAATAATTTTTATTACAATAGTAAATTATTTTCATATGTTATATAACATAAAAGCACAATATTAAGTATATAAAAAGCTTAAAGTATGAATGTATTAGTAATTATTTTAATTTGCTGGTTCAATTTTTTTGCATTAAGGATAAGCTTCCCGGTGTTCCTTTGCCAATATCTGAAACTGAGGTTCATTACGTGTAAGGATTCAAGTGTATTCTTTGATCAAGGCAATACCCCTCTCAGTATGATCATTTATCACTATAATAGATTGCACCATTTCTAATGCAATCCTATAATCAGAATTAGTGTTCCAATGTCCAGTGTCTGTTTGAAAGAATCCTTGAGGTAAATTAATTTCTTTGAAAAGCTTGAAAGATTCTTTTGGTAACAAAATCTTCAAACTTCTTTTCATGAAAATATTTAACGGAAACAGTTATCCTCATCTCGGAATTCTTTGTACATTTTTTATTTTGAAGGATTTCATCCACATTTCTTTTTGAAACAGGTACATGGCTATCGAAAAGGGGCAGTCCAGAAAGATCTAACAAATACTACAGATGCTTTGAAAATTTCTCCTATGCAGCTTTTGCAATTTCTTCATGTATTCTTGAACACTCTGATAAACTATTCATTAACTGAAAGTTATTATTGGGTAAGGCTTCTGTTATTGAGGCTGTAATCTAAGCTTTAAAATACCTTTTTACTATAAAAACACAAACATCACAAAGATCTCTTTCTTCCTTTTTGGTAAGCTTGAATTGGGCCTTAAAGATGAATATCTTCAAAGATTATATCATCTTAGACATCCCAGCAGCATGATGCATTGCCCTGGGAAGCATGAAACAAATTTCCCTGACAGGTATTCCCCAAAGAAAAATAATAACAAGTTCTGCAAATTCTTGATAATTATCTCTTGGTCCAGGTGCTGATGGTGTTGATCTGATTAATTTCTAGTGGCAAACTCAAAAATTTTATCTTTTACATTTTGTACAAGAGTTCGAATATTATCTTTCAATCTTGTTTCAAATTTGTCTCTATTTGGAAATCCCCAGTACCCTTAGAAATGTTTGAATAAAGGTACTTCTGGACTTGATGATGAAGTTCGCAAAGAATTATGAAATACTTTTCCTTTGATTATTTCCATAATATAATGAAGGCAGGCAAAAAAAAGTTTCTTACAAAGCTTTTCTTCCTAAAAGAACAGAAGCACCTTTATCATTTCCTTTTTCATTTGCTTATGTGGTGTCAAAGCTCATTCGAAACTTTATAAATTGCATGGGCTTGTGCTTCATCTGTTGCAGAAAGATATTTAGCAACTGAGAGCATCTGAGAAAGTCCTTTTATCGGAAATTATAATTCGTAGTGTATCTATTTGCTCTTTACTGGTTAATTCTGGTAAAAGTTCCCATCTTAATGGACAATGATAAGAACATTTATTTGTAGCCGTTCTTTTAATTTTTGTGATTTAATTGTATGAACATTTTTTTTTTTTAACCAGACTAACTTTTTTAATACATATCCTAAACTCTGCAGTTTCGGCAGCTACAAATACTGCCTGACACTTTTCTCCTCTTTAGATCTGTTGCTAAATCTGGAATTATAATATCCATACGCCCTGTGATCAATTCTTTTTCAACCAGACTGAATTCTTTAATACATACCCTAAACTCTGCAGCTACGGCAGCTACAAATACTGCCTGATACTTTTGTCCTGTCTACAGCTGTTGCTAAATCTGGATTTATAATATCCATACGCCCTCCCTTCTCTTAGCTTTGGATGGACCAGGATATGATGCTGCACTCTCAAACAGTTTTATTTCTTGATCACGTTCATTTTCATTCATTTCGATCTTCTTCATTTGAGCTATCTGTAGAAGATTCAAGTGTACTGCTATTTTTGTTTTTTTCTCCCGTAAACATTTGATTTTCTAATCTTTTCTTCAGAAGATTCTTCTTTTTATAAGCAATCAATTCCTTCAGCAAGATATTTATTTATGTCAACACCAATCGTTGATCCTTGTCTGTGGCTTCCTTTGTTCTTCTTTAACAGTCTTCATTCTTCAGATAATTCCAGACACGTATGATTGTTATATCAATGAAATTATCTTTAGATAATTAACTTAATAATTACATTTACAAATGCATTTACGGATTTGATATTATACCTAAGTGACTTTTTAATACATTGAAATAATTTTATTAATACTGGGATTAGATATATTTTTTCAAGTAAAAGGAGAAGTAAACAACAAAATGATCCCAAGTTATGAAACCTATATTTCCTTGAGCTACCTATAAATATTATTTTTTAGTGATTAAATTTTACAAGTATTATTTTTAGATATAATGAAGCAAATTTAGAGGGTGAGAGCAGCAATAAATTTTAAAACTTCAAAAATAAGGACCACACTATTGAATATGCAACTGATTGTTGTGATAATAAATATTAATATGGGTACTTAAATAATAATGAGAGAGCTGAATTTATTTATTCAGGAATTTATTATCTTTAGGCTATGATCATTAAAGTTACATTGCATTGTGATAGTTATTATAGATGAGAAGCAGTAACCCTAATGCAAATTTGATTTGAATATTCTTCATCTCATAAATGAAGAGAAAATAAATATAAAATGGATATTACTTTAAAATGATGAAATCAGTAATTCGGTAGGCTTGAATAAAATACATTGGAGTTTGGTCGAAAAATCTTGTTTTTTGTGAATCGGAAGAGATAATTCCACCCTCAATCACTCACATCTTAAAGATTTAAAATGCTGGAATCTTCTTTCTCTTTAAATTCAAAAGGCAATCTTGACACTGAAAACATTAAAGCAAATTCTGATTAAATTTTAACTGATACACTATTAAATACCAGGAAACAAGAATAACAAAATTTCGGAAAGGGGAACTTTAAAATCATTTGCTAAATAAACAATGACGAAAATTTCAGAAAACAAATTAAAATAATTTAAAGCTAAAATTTAACTTTTGATATACGGACGCCAACAAAACTACGCCTCTGAGAGGAAAATGAGTTATTCAATGATAAGCAAAAGAACTGGCAGTGGTAGACACATCGTACGTCTCATATTGGAGAAGCATTCTCGCCTGGGTAAACCTGAAATGGCATCCGTTGGTAAAACTCTGTAGATTTGGCTTATAAATTTAGAATGCTCAAAACGAATGCTGAGAACTAGGTGCATGCGTGATCAAAAGCAAAGGGATGATCGAAAGTGAAATACACAAATAAAAAGCAATTTGAGACTTCTCTTACAGTGACAAATCATTTGCATAATCAGTGATTGTTTGGATGTAGACAGATAAAAATAAGTCTAGAGCTATACTGAGCTGAAATTGCTGAAAAATGGATTGCTAAAATAGTGATTATAGAGTCAAACTGAGAATACCCCTAAACTTTTTTTAAAAAATTGTACAATTTGCTGTAACGTAAGTGTTTTTCTATGTTCATGATAAATTTTTGTTTTGTAGTATCATTTAGTTCAAATAGCTTTATTTCCTACTACCTGTTTACTTAAATTTTATTCTAATTTTCAACTGTGGTGCAACTAAAATATATCCTTCTTAAATAAACATTTCTGACGTTTTATAAATTGTAAGTAATATAATGTCAAGAATTTTTTAGATTATGGAAAATGCTAATACACTTGTTCATCCTTTCAAATCTTTTTTGGAGAAAAAAAAATGAAATAGTTAAAAAAAAGGTGTATGGAACACTACTAATTGTACAGTCAAATAAAACAATAACATATTTTTTGTGATATTTGTCTAAAATTGGCTAAATGTAGTGTGATAACTTTAAGGGTACATTGCTGTTTCTAAATATGCTTAAAATATCCGTTTAAAAGATGAAAATCTATCTTAAATATTTTTTAACCTTATAAGTGAGAAAGAAACTTTATTTAATTTTTACCACTCAATGTCATATTTAAGAATCATATAAAAATTTCTTAATTTCTTTTATTTTTGTCTCTTCTTAAGGCTTTAATTTGTTAAACAATTAATTATTTTCTGTTATCAAGAAAAGTGTCTTTTCTGTAAAAAGAAAGTTGTTTGTCCATTGTCTACTGTACATATGATTGGTTTTTTGTCATAATTTCCATTGACCTTCAAACAGATTTTTTTTAATTTTAGAAAAAATATTTAAATATCATCTTATTAAACATTTTGTGCCACTTAAATGTTCTATACCACTTGTGGCAGTCAGAATTAAGAAAATGTATTTTTGAGAATGTCTTTTATGCTAAAATTTATGGATATCTTTACTAAATGTTACCCTAATTTACTAAACTTTAATGTAAATCTTTGAGTTGAATACACACATACAATCCAATCCTTATATTAAAAATAATTTTGATACTTGCACATTATCCACGCCAGTAGATTAATATGCATTAATTAAATACATAACATCGCTAAAATAGTAAATAATATAAAAGTTAATTAAAATAATACAAAAAAAGTAATATTCTTACATTTATCAAACCATAACATAACATCATGTCAACAATAAAAGATATTTATGATTGTACTTTTACTTCTAGTGGGATGTTATAATCGCCAGAATGGATATAGTATATTATATATCTATACAGATACTGTGTGAGTGTAACATACATATCTGTATACTATATCATATAGTTCCACATAAGTGCTTCTGCAATTGCCTTTAGTATGGCAACTATAATATTAACTATGCAGTTAGAATGTTGAAAGAAAAATAAAGGTAATTAGTGTTGTCATTGCTCGTGCAGTGTATCTTCCTGATTTACAATCTACATAAATACTATAATTTTCTACAAAAAATATTTTTTAACAGCTGAAAGCTTTTAACATGCTTTTACGTATTTTTAGAGCATAACATTTCTTAAAATCACTAAAAGGAAAGGAAAAGTGAGTTTTGCTTTTGCTCATTTTGCAGCACTTTGGCTACACACAAACAAGATGAAGTCTGTTTTACAATATATATATTTTAGGTAGCTTTCAATACAAAAAAGTATAAAGCTACCTATTGCAGCCGTTCAGAGGAAAGCTGTTCCAGACCTGCCAACCTTTGAAAATGAGAAATAGTAGCACACCAAATTCAAATTTATCTGAAGGTTGGTTGGTTGGTGGCTTTTTTACGCTGTAAATTTTATGCGAGCAAATATTAATAAATTTTAAACGCATGCGTATATCCTTAAGCACACAAAGTAGGAGACTCTTTTGTTTTTGTTAATTTTTTTTTTTGTTGTGGGTGGGATTGATTAAACATAATTATTCCTATTCAATTAATGCTCTGTCCACTCCTAAGCCAAATTTCTAAACTTCACAGTGAATTTTCTGAAAGATTCCAAGGTGGTTGGGGGGAGGAGGTGATGGAACTACGGGTATATCTTCCAGAGAAAAATGTCTGTCCTTCATCTGGTCGAGTAAGCTGATACAACCGGGAGTAGGGATGTCCACTCCCGCCACATTTTTTTTGCGTCCCTTTGACGAAATTTGCGTTTTTTCGCTATCTTTTGACGAAATTTGCAGGTTTTTTTTAGATCTGTTGATAAAATTTGCGTTTTTTTTTTTTTTTTTTCGATATTTTTTGACGAAATTTGCCGTTTTTCGCAATGTTTTTGACGGAATTTGCCGTTTTTACGCGATTCTCTGAAGAAAGTCACGTTTTTCCTGCGATCTGTTGACAAAAATTTGTCGTTTTTTCGTGATCTTTTGACGAAATTTGCCGTTTTTTTGCAATGTTCATAACGAAATTTGCCGTTTTTTCGCGATCTTTTTAACGAAATTTGCCTTTTTTTCGCGATTTTTTGACGAAATTTACCGTTTTTTGCAATGTTTATGACGAAATTTGCCGTTTTTTTCTTGATCTTTTGACGAAATTTGCCGTTTTTCGCAATGTTTTTGACGAAATTTGCCGTTTTTTCGTGATTTTCTGACGAAAGTCACGTTTTTCCTCCCGATCTGTTGACAAAATTTGCTCTGTTTTCGCAATCTTTTAACGAAATTTGCCGCTTTTCGTAATGTTTTTGACGAAATTTGTCATTTTTTCGTGATTCTCTGACGAAAGACGTGTTTCCCGCGATCTGTTGACAAAAATTAGGCTATCGAAAAGGGGCAGTCCAGAAAGATCTAACAAATACTACAGATGCTTTGAAAATTTCTCCTATGCAGCTTTTGCAATTTCTTCATGTATTCTTGAACACTCTGATAAACTATTCATTAACTGAAAGTTATTATTGGGTAAGGCTTCTGTTATTGAGGCTGTAATCTAAGCTGTAAAATACCTTTTTACTATAAAAACACAAACATCACAAAGATCTCTTTCTTCCTTTTTGGTAAGCTTGAATTGGGCCTTAAAGATGAATATCTTCAAAGATTATATCATCTTAGACATCCCAGCAGCATGATGCATTGCCCTGGGAAGCATGAAACAAATTTCCCTGACAGGTATTCCCCCAAGAAAAATAATAACAAGTTCTGCAAATTCTTGATAATTATCTCTTGGTCCAGGTGCTGATGGTGTTGATCTGATTAATTTCTAGTGGCAAACTCAAAAATTTTATCTTTTACATTTTGTACAAGAGTTCGAATATTATCTTTCAATCTTGTTTCAAATTTGTCTCTATTTGGAAATCCCCAGTACCCTTAGAAATGTTTGAATAAAGGTACTTCTGGACTTGATGATGAAGTTCGCAAAGAATTATGAAATACTTTTCCTTTGATTATTTCCATAATATAATGAAGGCAGGCAAAAAAAAGTTTCTTACAAAGCTTTTCTTCCTAAAAGAACAGAAGCACCTTTATCATTTCCTTTTTCATTTGCTTATGTGGTGTCAAAGCTCATTCGAAACTTTATAAATTGCATGGGCTTGTGCTTCATCTGTTGCAGAAAGATATTTAGCAACTGAGAGCATCTGAGAAAGTCCTTTTATCGGAAATTATAATTCGTAGTGTATCTATTTGCTCTTTACTGGTTAATTCTGGTAAAAGTTCCCATCTTAATGGACAATGATAAGAACATTTATTTGTAGCCGTTCTTTTAATTTTTGTGATTTAATTGTATGAACATTTTTTTTTTTAACCAGACTAACTTTTTTAATACATATCCTAAACTCTGCAGTTTCGGCAGCTACAAATACTGCCTGACACTTTTCTCCTCTTTAGATCTGTTGCTAAATCTGGAATTATAATATCCATACGCCCTGTGATCAATTCTTTTTCAACCAGACTGAATTCTTTAATACATACCCTAAACTCTGCAGCTACGGCAGCTACAAATACTGCCTGATACTTTTGTCCTGTCTACAGCTGTTGCTAAATCTGGATTTATAATATCCATACGCCCTCCCTTCTCTTAGCTTTGGATGGACCAGGATATGATGCTGCACTCTCAAACAGTTTTATTTCTTGATCACGTTGTTCATTTTCATTCATTTCGATCTTCTTCATTTGAGCTATCTGTAGAAGATTCAAGTGTACTGCTATTTTTGTTTTTTTCTCCCGTAAACATTTGATTTTCTAATCTTTTCTTCAGAAGATTCTTCTTTTTATAAGCAATCAATTCCTTCAGCAAGATATTTATTTATGTCAACACCAATCGTTGATCCTTGTCTGTGGCTTCCTTTGTTCTTCTTTAACAGTCTTCATTCTTCAGATAATTCCAGACACGTATGATTGTTATATCAATGAAATTATCTTTAGATAATTAACTTAATAATTACATTTACAAATGCATTTACGGATTTGATATTATACCTAAGTGACTTTTTAATACATTGAAATAATTTTATTAATACTGGGATTAGATATATTTTTTCAAGTAAAAGGAGAAGGAAACAACAAAATGATCCCAAGTTATGAAACCTATATTTCCTTGAGCTACCTATAAATATTATTTTTTAGTGATTAAATTTTACAAGTATTATTTTTAGATATAATGAAGCAAATTTAGAGGGTGAGAGCAGCAATAAATTTTAAAACTTCAAAAATAAGGACCACACTATTGAATATGCAACTGATTGTTGTGATAATAAATATTAATATGGGTACTTAAATAATAATGAGAGAGCTGAATTTATTTATTCAGGAATTTATTATCTTTAGGCTATGATCATTAAAGTTACATTGCATTGTGATAGTTATTATAGATGAGAAGCAGTAACCCTAATGCAAATTTGATTTGAATATTCTTCATCTCATAAATGAAGAGAAAATAAATATAAAATGGATATTACTTTAAAATGATGAAATCAGTAATTCGGTAGGCTTGAATAAAATACATTGGAGTTTGGTCGAAAAATCTTGTTTTTTGTGAATCGGAAGAGATAATTCCACCCTCAATCACTCACATCTTAAAGATTTAAAATGCTGGAATCTTCTTTCTCTTTAAATTCAAAAGGCAATCTTGACACTGAAAACATTAAAGCAAATTCTGATTAAATTTTAACTGATACACTATTAAATACCAAGAAACAAGAATAACAAAATTTCGGAAAGGGGAACTTTAAAATCATTTGCTAAATAAACAATGACGAAAATTTCAGAAAACAAATTAAAATAATTTAAAGCTAAAATTTAACTTTTGATATACGGACGCCAACAAAACTACGCCTCTGAGAGGAAAATGAGTTATTCAATGATAAGCAAAAGAACTGGCAGTGGTAGACACATCGTACGTCTCATATTGGAGAAGCATTCTCGCCTGGGTAAACCTGAAATGGCATCCGTTGGTAAAACTCTGTAGATTTGGCTTATAAATTTAGAATGCTCAAAACGAATGCTGAGAACTAGGTGCATGCGTGATCAAAAGCAAAGGGATGATCGAAAGTGAAATACACAAATAAAAAGCAATTTGAGACTTCTCTTACAGTGACAAATCATTTGCATAATCAGTGATTGTTTGGATGTAGACAGATAAAAATAAGTCTAGAGCTATACTGAGCTGAAATTGCTGAAAAATGGATTGCTAAAATAGTGATTATAGAGTCAAACTGAGAATACCCCTAAACTTTTTTTAAAAAATTGTACAATTTGCTGTAACGTAAGTGTTTTTCTATGTTCATGATAAATTTTTGTTTTGTAGTATCATTTAGTTCAAATAGCTTTATTTCCTACTACCTGTTTACTTAAATTTTATTCTAATTTTCAACTGTGGTGCAACTAAAATATATCCTTCTTAAATAAACATTTCTGACGTTTTATAAATTGTAAGTAATATAATGTCAAGAATTTTTTAGATTATGGAAAATGCTAATACACTTGTTCATCCTTTCAAATCTTTTTTGGAGAAAAAAAAATGAAATAGTTAAAAAAAAGGTGTATGGAACACTACTAATTGTACAGTCAAATAAAACAATAACATATTTTTTGTGATATTTGTCTAAAATTGGCTAAATGTAGTGTGATAACTTTAAGGGTACATTGCTGTTTCTAAATATGCTTAAAATATCCGTTTAAAAGATGAAAATCTATCTTAAATATTTTTTAACCTTATAAGTGAGAAAGAAACTTTATTTAATTTTTACCACTCAATGTCATATTTAAGAATCATATAAAAATTTCTTAATTTCTTTTATTTTTGTCTCTTCTTAAGGCTTTAATTTGTTAAACAATTAATTATTTTCTGTTATCAAGAAAAGTGTCTTTTCTGTAAAAAGAAAGTTGTTTGTCCATTGTCTACTGTACATATGATTGGTTTTTTGTCATAATTTCCATTGACCTTCAAACAGATTTTTTTTAATTTTAGAAAAAATATTTAAATATCATCTTATTAAACATTTTGTGCCACTTAAATGTTCTATACCACTTGTGGCAGTCAGAATTAAGAAAATGTATTTTTGAGAATGTCTTTTATGCTAAAATTTATGGATATCTTTACTAAATGTTACCCTAATTTACTAAACTTTAATGTAAATCTTTGAGTTGAATACACACATACAATCCAATCCTTATATTAAAAATAATTTTGATACTTGCACATTATCCACGCCAGTAGATTAATATGCATTAATTAAATACATAACATCGCTAAAATAGTAAATAATATAAAAGTAAATTAAAATAATACAAAAAAAGTAATATTCTTACATTTATCAAACCATAACATAACATCATGTCAACAATAAAAGATATTTATGATTGTACTTTTACTTCTAGTGGGATGTTATAATCGCCAGAATGGATATAGTATATTATATATATCTATACAGATACTGTGTGAGTGTAACATACATATCTGTATACTATATCATATAGTTCCACATAAGTGCTTCTGCAATTGCCTTTAGTATGGCAACTATAATATTAACTATGCAGTTAGAATGTTGAAAGAAAAATAAAGGTAATTAGTGTTGTCATTGTTCGTGCAGTGTATCTTCCTGATTTACAATCTACATAAATACTATAATTTTCTACAAAAAATATTTTTTAACAGCTGAAAGCTTTTAACATGCTTTTACGTATTTTTAGAGCATAACATTTCTTAAAATCACTAAAAGGAAAGGAAAAGTGAGTTTTGCTTTTGCTCATTTTGCAGCACTTTGGCTACACACAAACAAGATGAAGTCTGTTTTACAATATATATATTTTAGGTAGCTTTCAATACAAAAAAGTATAAAGCTACCTATTGCAGCCGTTCAGAGGAAAGCTGTTCCAGACCTGCCAACCTTTGAAAATGAGAAATAGTAGCACACCAAATTCAAATTTATCTGAAGGTTGGTTGGTTGGTGGCTTTTTTACGCTGTAAATTTTATGCGAGCAAATATTAATAAATTTTAAACGCATGCGTATATCCTTAAGCACACAAAGTAGGAGACTCTTTTGTTTTTGTTAATTTTTTTTTTTGTTGCGGGTGGGATTGATTAAACATAATTATTCCTATTCAATTAATGCTCTGTCCACTCCTAAGCCAAATTTCTAAACTTCACAGTGAATTTTCTGAAAGATTCCAAGGTGGTTGGGGGGAGGAGGTGATGGAACTACGGGTATATCTTCCAGAGAAAAATGTCTGTCCTTCATCTGGTCGAGTAAGCTGATACAACCGGGAGTAGGGATGTCCACTCCCGCCACATTTTTTTTGCGTCCCTTTGACGAAATTTGCGTTTTTTCGCTATCTTTTGACGAAATTTGCAGGTTTTTTTTAGATCTGTTGATAAAATTTGCGTTTTTTTTTTTTTTTTCGATATTTTTTGACGAAATTTGCCGTTTTTCGCAATGTTTTTGACGGAATTTGCCGTTTTTACGCGATTCTCTGAAGAAAGTCACGTTTTTCCTGCGATCTGTTGACAAAAATTTGTCGTTTTTTCGTGATCTTTTGACGAAATTTGCCGTTTTTTTGCAATGTTCATAACGAAATTTGCCGTTTTTTCGCGATCTTTTTAACGAAATTTGCCTTTTTTTCGCGATTTTTTGACGAAATTTACCGTTTTTTGCAATGTTTATGACGAAATTTGCCGTTTTTTTCTTGATCTTTTGACGAAATTTGCCGTTTTTCGCAATGTTTTTGACGAAATTTGCCGTTTTTTCGTGATTTTCTGACGAAAGTCACGTTTTTCCTCCCGATCTGTTGACAAAATTTGCTCTGTTTTCGCAATCTTTTAACGAAATTTGCCGCTTTTCGTAATGTTTTTGACGAAATTTGTCATTTTTTCGTGATTCTCTGACGAAAGACGTGTTTCCCGCGATCTGTTGACAAAAATTAGGCTATCGAAAAGGGGCAGTCCAGAAAGATCTAACAAATACTACAGATGCTTTGAAAATTTCTCCTATGCAGCTTTTGCAATTTCTTCATGTATTCTTGAACACTCTGATAAACTATTCATTAACTGAAAGTTATTATTGGGTAAGGCTTCTGTTATTGAGGCTGTAATCTAAGCTTTAAAATACCTTTTTACTATAAAAACACAAACATCACAAAGATCTCTTTCTTCCTTTTTGGTAAGCTTGAATTGGGCCTTAAAGATGAATATCTTCAAAGATTATATCATCTTAGACATCCCAGCAGCATGATGCATTGCCCTGGGAAGCATGAAACAAATTTCCCTGACAGGTATTCCCCCAAGAAAAATAATAACAAGTTCTGCAAATTCTTGATAATTATCTCTTGGTCCAGGTGCTGATGGTGTTGATCTGATTAATTTCTAGTGGCAAACTCAAAAATTTTATCTTTTGCATTTTGTACAAGAGTTCGAATATTATCTTTCAATCTTGTTTCAAATTTGTCTCTATTTGGAAATCCCCAGTACCCTTAGAAATGTTTGAATAAAGGTACTTCTGGACTTGATGATGAAGTTCGCAAAGAATTATGAAATACTTTTCCTTTGATTATTTCCATAATATAATGAAGGCAGGCAAAAAAAAGTTTCTTACAAAGCTTTTCTTCCTAAAAGAACAGAAGCACCTTTATCATTTCCTTTTTCATTTGCTTATGTGGTGTCAAAGCTCATTCGAAACTTTATAAATTGCATGGGCTTGTGCTTCATCTGTTGCAGAAAGATATTTAGCAACTGAGAGCATCTGAGAAAGTCCTTTTATCGGAAATTATAATTCGTAGTGTATCTATTTGCTCTTTACTGGTTAATTCTGGTAAAAGTTCCCATCTTAATGGACAATGATAAGAACATTTATTTGTAGCCGTTCTTTTAATTTTTGTGATTTAATTGTATGAACATTTTTTTTTTTAACCAGACTAACTTTTTTAATACATATCCTAAACTCTGCAGTTTCGGCAGCTACAAATACTGCCTGACACTTTTCTCCTCTTTAGATCTGTTGCTAAATCTGGAATTATAATATCCATACGCCCTGTGATCAATTCTTTTTCAACCAGACTGAATTCTTTAATACATACCCTAAACTCTGCAGCTACGGCAGCTACAAATACTGCCTGATACTTTTGTCCTGTCTACAGCTGTTGCTAAATCTGGATTTATAATATCCATACGCCCTCCCTTCTCTTAGCTTTGGATGGACCAGGATATGATGCTGCACTCTCAAACAGTTTTATTTCTTGATCACGTTGTTCATTTTCATTCATTTCGATCTTCTTCATTTGAGCTATCTGTAGAAGATTCAAGTGTACTGCTATTTTTGTTTTTTTCTCCCGTAAACATTTGATTTTCTAATCTTTTCTTCAGAAGATTCTTCTTTTTATAAGCAATCAATTCCTTCAGCAAGATATTTATTTATGTCAACACCAATCGTTGATCCTTGTCTGTGGCTTCCTTTGTTCTTCTTTAACAGTCTTCATTCTTCAGATAATTCCAGACACGTATGATTGTTATATCAATGAAATTATCTTTAGATAATTAACTTAATAATTACATTTACAAATGCATTTACGGATTTGATATTATACCTAAGTGACTTTTTAATACATTGAAATAATTTTATTAATACTGGGATTAGATATATTTTTTCAAGTAAAAGGAGAAGGAAACAACAAAATGATCCCAAGTTATGAAACCTATATTTCCTTGAGCTACCTATAAATATTATTTTTTAGTGATTAAATTTTACAAGTATTATTTTTAGATATAATGAAGCAAATTTAGAGGGTGAGAGCAGCAATAAATTTTAAAACTTCAAAAATAAGGACCACACTATTGAATATGCAACTGATTGTTGTGATAATAAATATTAATATGGGTACTTAAATAATAATGAGAGAGCTGAATTTATTTATTCAGGAATTTATTATCTTTAGGCTATGATCATTAAAGTTACATTGCATTGTGATAGTTATTATAGATGAGAAGCAGTAACCCTAATGCAAATTTGATTTGAATATTCTTCATCTCATAAATGAAGAGAAAATAAATATAAAATGGATATTACTTTAAAATGATGAAATCAGTAATTCGGTAGGCTTGAATAAAATACATTGGAATTTGGTCGAAAAATCTTGTTTTTTGTGAATCGGAAGAGATAATTCCACCCTCAATCACTCACATCTTAAAGATTTAAAATGCTGGAATCTTCTTTCTCTTTAAATTCAAAAGGCAATCTTGACACTGAAAACATTAAAGCAAATTCTGATTAAATTTTAACTGATACACTATTAAATACCAGGAAACAAGAATAACAAAATTTCGGAAAGGGGAACTTTAAAATCATTTGCTAAATAAACAATGACGAAAATTTCAGAAAACAAATTAAAATAATTTAAAGCTAAAATTTAACTTTTGATATACGGACGCCAACAAAACTACGCCTCTGAGAGGAAAATGAGTTATTCAATGATAAGCAAAAGAACTGGCAGTGGTAGACACATCGTACGTCTCATATTGGAGAAGCATTCTCGCCTGGGTAAACCTGAAATGGCATCCGTTGGTAAAACTCTGTAGATTTGGCTTATAAATTTAGAATGCTCAAAACGAATGCTGAGAACTAGGTGCATGCGTGATCAAAAGCAAAGGGATGATCGAAAGTGAAATACACAAATAAAAAGCAATTTGAGACTTCTCTTACAGTGACAAATCATTTGCATAATCAGTGATTGTTTGGATGTAGACAGATAAAAATAAGTCTAGAGCTATACTGAGCTGAAATTGCTGAAAAATGGATTGCTAAAATAGTGATTATAGAGTCAAACTGAGAATACCCCTAAACTTTTTTTAAAAAATTGTACAATTTGCTGTAACGTAAGTGTTTTTCTATGTTCATGATAAATTTTTGTTTTGTAGTATCATTTAGTTCAAATAGCTTTATTTCCTACTACCTGTTTACTTAAATTTTATTCTAATTTTCAACTGTGGTGCAACTAAAATATATCCTTCTTAAATAAACATTTCTGACGTTTTATAAATTGTAAGTAATATAATGTCAAGAATTTTTTAGATTATGGAAAATGCTAATACACTTGTTCATCCTTTCAAATCTTTTTTGGAGAAAAAAAAAATGAAATAGTTAAAAAAAGGTGTATGGAACACTACTAATTGTACAGTCAAATAAAACAATAACATATTTTTTGTGATATTTGTCTAAAATTGGCTAAATGTAGTGTGATAACTTTAAGGGTACATTGCTGTTTCTAAATATGCTTAAAATATCCGTTTAAAAGATGAAAATCTATCTTAAATATTTTTTAACCTTATAAGTGAGAAAGAAACTTTATTTAATTTTTACCACTCAATGTCATATTTAAGAATCATATAAAAATTTCTTAATTTCTTTTATTTTTGTCTCTTCTTAAGGCTTTAATTTGTTAAACAATTAATTATTTTCTGTTATCAAGAAAAGTGTCTTTTCTGTAAAAAGAAAGTTGTTTGTCCATTGTCTACTGTACATATGATTGGTTTTTTGTCATAATTTCCATTGACCTTCAAACAGATTTTTTTTAATTTTAGAAAAAATATTTAAATATCATCTTATTAAACATTTTGTGCCACTTAAATGTTCTATACCACTTGTGGCAGTCAGAATTAAGAAAATGTATTTTTGAGAATGTCTTTTATGCTAAAATTTATGGATATCTTTACTAAATGTTACCCTAATTTACTAAACTTTAATGTAAATCTTTGAGTTGAATACACACATACAATCCAATCCTTATATTAAAAATAATTTTGATACTTGCACATTATCCACGCCAGTAGATTAATATGCATTAATTAAATACATAACATCGCTAAAATAGTAAATAATATAAAAGTAAATTAAAATAATACAAAAAAAGTAATATTCTTACATTTATCAAACCATAACATAACATCATGTCAACAATAAAAGATATTTATGATTGTACTTTTACTTCTAGTGGGATGTTATAATCGCCAGAATGGATATAGTATATTATATATATCTATACAGATACTGTGTGAGTGTAACATACATATCTGTATACTATATCATATAGTTCCACATAAGTGCTTCTGCAATTGCCTTTAGTATGGCAACTATAATATTAACTATGCAGTTAGAATGTTGAAAGAAAAATAAAGGTAATTAGTGTTGTCATTGTTCGTGCAGTGTATCTTCCTGATTTACAATCTACATAAATACTATAATTTTCTACAAAAAATATTTTTTAACAGCTGAAAGCTTTTAACATGCTTTTACGTATTTTTAGAGCATAACATTTCTTAAAATCACTAAAAGGAAAGGAAAAGTGAGTTTTGCTTTTGCTCATTTTGCAGCACTTTGGCTACACACAAACAAGATGAAGTCTGTTTTACAATATATATATTTTAGGTAGCTTTCAATACAAAAAAGTATAAAGCTACCTATTGCAGCCGTTCAGAGGAAAGCTGTTCCAGACCTGCCAACCTTTGAAAATGAGAAATAGTAGCACACCAAATTCAAATTTATCTGAAGGTTGGTTGGTTGGTGGCTTTTTTACGCTGTAAATTTTATGCGAGCAAATATTAATAAATTTTAAACGCATGCGTATATCCTTAAGCACACAAAGTAGGAGACTCTTTTGTTTTTGTTAATTTTTTTTTTTGTTGCGGGTGGGATTGATTAAACATAATTATTCCTATTCAATTAATGCTCTGTCCACTCCTAAGCCAAATTTCTAAACTTCACAGTGAATTTTCTGAAAGATTCCAAGGTGGTTGGGGGGAGGAGGTGATGGAACTACGGGTATATCTTCCAGAGAAAAATGTCTGTCCTTCATCTGGTCGAGTAAGCTGATACAACCGGGAGTAGGGATGTCCACTCCCGCCACATTTTTTTTGCGTCCCTTTGACGAAATTTGCGTTTTTTCGCTATCTTTTGACGAAATTTGCAGGTTTTTTTTAGATCTGTTGATAAAATTTGCGTTTTTTTTTTTTTTTCGATATTTTTTGACGAAATTTGCCGTTTTTCGCAATGTTTTTGACGGAATTTGCCGTTTTTACGCGATTCTCTGAAGAAAGTCACGTTTTTCCTGCGATCTGTTGACAAAAATTTGTCGTTTTTTCGTGATCTTTTGACGAAATTTGCCGTTTTTTTGCAATGTTCATAACGAAATTTGCCTTTTTTTCGCGATCTTTTTAACGAAATTTGCCTTTTTTTCGCGATTTTTTGACTAAATTTACCGTTTTTTGCAATGTTTATGACGAAATTTGCCGTTTTTTTTCTTGATCTTTTGACGAAATTTGCCGTTTTTCGCAATGTTTTTGACGAAATTTGCCGTTTTTTCGTGATTTTCTGACGAAAGTCACGTTTTTCCTCCCGATCTGTTGACAAAATTTGCTCTGTTTTCGCAATCTTTTAACGAAATTTGCCGCTTTTCGTAATGTTTTTGACGAAATTTGTCATTTTTTCGTGATTCTCTGACGAAAGACGTGTTTCCCGCGATCTGTTGACAAAAATTAGTCGTTATTTCGCGATCTTTTGACGAAATTTGCCGTTTTTCGCAATGTTTATGACGAAATTTGTCGTTTTTTCACGATCGTTTGACGAAATTTGCCGTTTTTCATAATGTTTTTCACGAAATTTGTCGTTTTTTCACTATCTTTTGGCGAAATTTGCCATTTTTCGCCATGTTTTTTACGAAAGTTGCCATTTTTCGTGATTTTCTGACGAAAGTCACTTTTTTCCCGCGATCTGTTTACAAAATTTGCTGTTTTTTCGCGATCTTTTAACGAAATTTGCCCCTTTTCGCAATGTTTTTTACGAAATTTGCCATTTTTTCGTGATTCTCTGACGAAAGTCACGTTTTTTCCGCCATCCTTTCACACAATTGGCGACTTTTTTTCGAACGAAAGACGAGATTGATTTTTTTCGGCGATCATTAGCCGAAATACTGATACATTTAATGTCCGAATTTTTGGATTTGTGACCGATATATTTTTTTTTTTTCCGGAAATCATTGCTTTAATTTTTCAGAAAATTCGGACCAGAATCACCCCTGGACGATCTTTTGACGAAATTCGCATTTTTTCAGCAATCAATTGAATGAAATTCACGTTTTTTGGGCGATGCTTTGGCGAAATTTGCCTTTTCCCGCCAATTTTTTGACGAAATTCGCGTTTTTTCAGCGATCCTGTAACGAAATTTGCATTTCTTAGCTCGATCCTGTGACGAAATTCGTGATTTTTCGCGCAATCCTGTGACGAAATTCGTGATTTTTCAAGTGATCCTGTGACAAAATTCGCGTTTTTTTTTTTTTTTTTTTTTTTTTTTTGCAGAAAATTGTAGTTTTAGATAGATTTTCGTAGCATCGTAGTTTGTGGCTCAAAATCATAGCAACTACGATTTTTTCGTAGCAGTTGGCAGCTCTGCTGTTCCGGAAAATTTCGACATATTTTCACCGATCATGACCCCCAGACCCCAAAACCACCCTCCGTTCAAATGTTGATTTATATATATCAGGGGTAGTACTTGTCCTGAAATTCCTGTAAAAACTAAAAATGTCCTGAAATATAGTAGTCTATCCTAATATTCCTGAAATTTTGCAAGTTTTGTGCTATATCGGTATTTGAAATCATCAAATGTACATCATGAAATCATCAGTGTACCTTTTTACAGATGCAAAACAATCACGAAAGTGGCAATTTTCTTCAGTCTATCATTAAAAATAGTGATTTTCGCCGGTTTGCAAAAAAAAAAAAAAAAAAAAAAAAAAAATCTCAATTTTTGGTGATCAATTACCAAAAATCATATTTTTTTATTGATTAGTCATTAAAAAAAGTTTGCTATTTTCGTCTATCAGTCACAAAAAATCGCAATTTTTACCAGTCAGTTATAAAAAAAATAAAAAAAATCTTTTGCAATTTTCGTCGATCAGTGAAGAAAAAAGAAATCGAGATTTTGTCTTTCAGTAATGCAAAAATTGCAGTTTTTTAGCAGCTTGGTCAAAGAGTTATGGAAAAAATACTTTTTTTTTAATGTATACTTTTACAACAAAAAAATTGTGTATATAGTGTACTATTTATGATAATAAAATGTATTGAACAGGGAGTTAAGGGTTTTTTCGGTTTGGTTTTCAATCAAATGTGTCCTGAAAAATCGTAAAAAGTATGTCCTGAAATATTTCCTGGGCTAGTACTACCCCTGATATATATATCCATATATATATATATATATCTGACCTATGTCATACGATAACGCTCGTATTTATAAATCAATTTTGATGAAACTAATTGTGTGTATTAAGCTAACCAATGTCTCTACCGAGTTTGTTGGTCAGCTTGGTCTGCCATTTTGTTTCAAGATGGTGGCCATTTAAAAATTTAAAACTAAAATAAATATGCAAAAAAGTTAAAAATTCAAATTTATTTTTTAATTACGTGTTAGGCCTTGATACAAGGATTCCAGAGCATTTTTTGGTTTACCTCTATCTTAAACTAGTCGTTAGGGGCCATCGTAAATGGATATGCATAATGTAAAATATTAAAAAAAAAAATGTGTAAACTACTTATAAAATGCATTGCAATTCAAATAAAATCGAGGCTTGATGTCGTCACAAACTTTAAAGGCTCGATTACTGAATTGCTTGAAAGAAACATCCTTATAACTCCAAAAATAATAATCCTATTAACTAGCGGTTTATTGCATCTGATAAAGCATCAAATTTCCAATTAAAATATCTTTGAAGTGAAATTTGGATGAAATACAGGGACATGAAAAATCGAAGAGTGTGGAAAATAGGATTACAAATATCTCTGCAACTCATTATCCGATCGACTTCATGCTTTATGCAAAATTTATGTTTTTTTATTGTCTTTTATATTCATTTCTTAAAATAACAATTTCGAAAATTTTTATATACCTTTTATCAGAACGAATATTTCGAGAGTCCGAAAAAAATAGTTCCGGTTAATCGAGGTTATTGAAATGAAATAGGCTTCTTCCCATTATTACATACTAAGTACATACCAAATTGCAAGTCTCTATCTCAATTTTTTCGGGAGATAGAGCGTTTACAGACACACACACAGACGGACGGCAAATTTTTTTTTCTAAAAATATGTTTTTCGGAATCTCCAGTGTCTGAAATGTGTAAATCCGTCAAAAAAAAAAAAAAAAAAAATCGATTTTCAAGACGATTACAAGACTTACCCTATACTACGTATGATGGGTAAGTAAAAATGGCTGAGATAGAGCAGTTTGAAATTCTAGGGTGGCTGACATTTTGAAACAAAACAGCACATTAACGCGATTGCTCGCAAATTATTTTCTTTCATTGTTGTAATAATTTTCCCAATCATACGCATAAAACTATATATTCATATCCGTTAGTGCCAAATTCTCGCCAAAATTGGTGACATTTGGCAAAATATCGGCAAATTTGGCAACCAAAATAAGTCTTCATAAATGAAGCCAATTTGGCTATTGCTCAATAATTTGGCAAATTTCTTATTCAAATTCAGTATTAACGAATCTTTTGTAAACGTTTCTTTGCATTTTAACTTGCTGTTTTCGTGTAACATTAGCTAAAATTTTAAAACGAAGATATGGGAAAGCTACCTTTTCCTCCCGGTACAGGCCGGAAGGACTTTTTTTACTAATCCTTACTTGAATGAATATTTTGTTTGAGTGTGCACCATTGTTTACATACTAATTCAGTTGTGGCAATTTATATAATGATTGCTAAAATCTTTTTCATTCCTTTCTCTAGGGTGTGTTACATATTTGGTGGTGCTGTTCCATATCCTGTTCATGATATAACTCCTACATTTTTGACACCTATTGTATTAAGCACTCTTCGTCAGGTTGATTATGTGGCTCATACTATATTACAAAACAGCGGTCATATGGGTAGCATCTCTCAAATGCCTGCTATTCTTATTCCCATTCACTTTGACAGAGACGTAGTATCAAGGAATCCATCATGCCAGAGGTCTGCAGTTATTAGGACGTTTATTACTCATGATTTTATGACTGGAATACCAGCAACACCCAATAAACACCTGCCTTTAGTTGTAAGTTATGTTCATACGTAAAGAATGTTAATTTTTTTGTATGCTTATATTGCATTAAGAAGTTTTTAATTAGGGTGCAGTAAATTGTGTTGGTGTTCTATGATAGTGTAACACTACATACATTTAAAAAAAAAAAAAATCCTTGCTTAATATGTATGTATATTTGCATCTTTCAAAATTCAGCTTTTCTTTCTTGAAGTATGAAAGAGGGGTACTGAAAACAAAATGTGGTAAAACCTCAAAATATTCATTTGTTAACAAAGTTATGAAACTAAATGTCCAGAAAAAACAAGTTCTTTTTTTCTTTTTAATGGAGCCTAAAAGATCTAAAAACTGATAAAAATAAATATGTTTTGTTTGTGTTTCAATAGTCACACAAACAGCTGTTTCATATTGCAGAATTTTACTAGAAAGGACTCTTGTCAGCATTCTTGTATGACTTGATAAGATTGGGTTAGCTTGTTTGTGTGATGAATTTTTCTTTTTAAACAGCTTTCAACTTTCTTCTCATGGATAAGTTGTGTACAACATCTTAAAATATGTAAGTTGCTGCAATATATTTATTTTTTATGGAGCCTTCATTATGATTAGTTTTTATAATCATGAGAAAGGAAAAACTTCAGAAGTGATGTTAATAAAATTGTCAACTCAGAGTTGACACCTGATTCAAAACTTCTGCAATTCCTTTAAATAAAAATAAATCACTGCATGTGTGCTTTGCACTATATAAATATGTAAACTTTGTTTTAAGGGGGAAATTTTGTGTTTCTTTTACTTTTTTTAATGCAACTGTTCAGTTATGTAAATAAATATAATATTTAACTTTTCAATGTTCACCATCCTTGCTGTGAGGGTGTATTCTCATGATTTTTTTCATTACTAAATTTAATGAATTTTTGAAAAAAATATTTAAAATCCATCATTTACTTCCAAATAATGGTATCAACATAAAAATTTTAACATTAGTCATTAAGTAAATGTAATTTTCTTGTGGCATCAGTAGCCTTTAAATTAAAAATTGAAGGTTGTGTTCATTTTTGGAAATTTTTTTGCGTTAAGCGAAAGGTTATGGATTTGAGAATTGATTTTTCTCCAAGCAGCTTTAGGAAGGTGCTACACCCTGCGTTTCTTTTAGTATATATATATATAAATAATAGCAAACTTTTTGCCCTTATACAAAAAAAATTGTGCTCCCTTCCCAAGAAAAAAAAAAAAGGACTCTTACTGCCTTTGATACTAAAAAAATTACTTGCATAGTGAAAACTGACTCTTCATGTTTTGAAACAAATGACCTAACTTTCTAATATTCAACAAATATATTCTTTAAAAATTAAAACAATGAATTTAAAAATCTAAAAAGTCCCCTTTTTTCACTAGTACCTCCTTCACCCTTTTTAAAACTGAGAGAAACTGTTTATATTACTTATATAAAGTATATGAAAATAGAATATTTTGCTTCTTTTTGCAAAATCGGGAGATTGAGTTTGGCACCCATGGGTGCAATACTTCAGTCTCAGGGCTGACTTCAGTCTTGGTGAGGTTTTTGACTAATAGTAAACTTTACTTTATATACTTAAATAATAGCAATTTTACTATTAAGAACTTTTAATCTCTTTCTTTTATTCTAAAAGATAAATTTTTAGCCGTAATATAAGACATAAAAACCTTCTAGCCTGTTTCCATTTGCTTGTTCTTATTGCTCAGAAAAGTTATCAGTCTTGGCTTGGATGGACTTTTTACACCCATGCTGGCACCTTCACCCCCTGTAAGACTCCTATAATAGGAGCTGACGCATATCCATTTTGTTTCGGATTATTCGTGCTCAGTTCAGCATCAATCTACCGCAGCCGGAGTTGGAGTTGCCTAAGACTCGGTTCTGATTGGCTGAACCGGTTCTGATTAGCTTGGTTTTTCGACTGAACTTCAATTTGAGCCCCAAATCTGCGAGGATGTGTCAGCCTGTATTATAGGAGCTCTAACCCCCTTAAAAAAATAAGAGGGCCCTTCTCAAATAGGGGTGCAAACCAACAACATTGCACACTGCCAAGAGTTAAAAGATTTTCATATTGAAAAGGAATATAACAGCACATTTAAAGATTCTAATTAAACAGTTTTGATTGCTTGGGTAGTTTTCAAACTCAATGTATATGAAATGTACATTAGCTACTTACTAGTAATATTGATATTTCTTTAAATCTGTTATAATCTATAGTGTGTGATTTCTTGCAGATTGTAGAAATTATGTTCCTGTATTGCTGCCTTTAAAATGTAACTTTGTTCTCTCTCACCCCTAAATAAAATTATTTTATAACATTAATCATATAACCTTTCACATTTGCATTTTATGCCTATTTAAGATAATATTATTCCAGTGAAAGGAAAACAGAAATCAACGATTGGCTTTTTTTTTTATTCATAAAAAAATTATTTTTCGCAAAATTCTTAATTTTTTGTACTTGTTCCAGAAATAAAATTAACAGTTCAGAATTGTAAGGAAAAAAGTTTTGATTAAATCTGAGTATAATGATCATAAAGGTCAGTGAAATCTTTAATTCCCTCGCTAACATTAAATAAAATATTTCTAAAATATATGCATAATTTTATTTGAAGTGTTTAAATCTTACTCCCAGCTCGAAAGCTTTTAGTATATCAAATTTTAAATTAAGTATATATTTCAGAAATATTTTGTAAATGTAAAGAGAGACATCCTTTTTAACTCCTTGGGGACGAGCAACACTAATACGTAACGCATAAGATGCTCAGAATCCTCGATTATTCCCACCAGTTATTTTTTATTGTAAGGTTTTCCTTATCTAATCATAGTATTTTTGCGATTCAATAAGGTGAAAATTTCTCTTTTGAAACGCCGGTGGTAACAGATTATAAATTCTGTAAAGGACGCTCGTCGCGGAGCACACAGAAAACAGAAGTTTAAAATATTAATTTGCATGGTGAGATATTTTTAAAATAAGAACTCATTTCATGCCTATAGATAAGGGAATTTGAGATCTCACTGACCAACCCTACCAGTGTTTTCAATGAAAAAGATGTTTTGATTAAACAAGATTTCATATAAAGAATTTCATATCTTAATAATATTATCAGCGATGCCGCGGACGCGCTATAGCGCATCAATTACGCGAAAAATTGGAGTTTGGACACAAAAAAATAGTTCTTACGTGTCCCATGGGACGCGTAAATTCTTCGAAGTATCGCGAAAAAACGGCGCATTTCGTCAAAGGATCGCCAAAAAACGACAAATTTGGTTGAAGAATCTCAAAAACGACAAATTTCGTCGAAAGATCTCGGGAAAAAACGGCGCATTTCGTCGAAGGATCGCCCAAAAACGACAAATTTCGTCGAAGGATCTAAAAAAACGGCAAATTTCGTCGGAGGATCGCCAAAAAATGGCAAATTTCGTCGAAGAATCTCGAAAAAAAACCCGGAAAATTTCGTCGAAGGATCGCTAAAAAACGGAAAATTTCGTCGAAGAATCTCGAAAACGGCAAATTTCGTCGAAGAATCTAAAAAAACGACAAATTTCGTCAAAGGATCTCTGAAAAAATGCGAATATCGTCCAAAGGCCAAGGAAAAAATGCGAAATTCACTCAGCCTGAAATCGACTCGAATTAAAAGTTAGTTAATCTGACCTACAAAAGCAAAAATAGTGCTGAGAGAGGATTCCTCCCCTTCCCTTTCTTCTGTAACGCAACCTTTCAGAAAATTTGCTGTGAATTTCAGAAAATATTTTTTTTATTCAGAATTGCTCCTGAAACTCCTTTCCAAAAAAAAAAAAAAATGTTTGATTCTAACACTGATCTATGCTGACAAATAATCCAATGGGAAGTTTAATCAAAGCATCCGTTCATTCAACAAAAGTATTCTTTTTCCAACAAAAATGTCCTTTTCAATAAATCCGTCCTCCCCCTTTTAAAAGAAATGCAAATATTAGTGATACTTATTATCTTCTACATTCAAATAATCATTATTTTATAATTAAGCATTAACATTAAAAAAAAAGGCAAAGAAAATTTCTCTTAATAGCTTAAAAAATATATATGTTATTTGATAGAAATACTGGTTTTAATTATTCATTATTTAGTTATTATCAAAACAATAACTATTGCATTTCTCTTTTCCAAATAAACAAATTCACTTATTCCTGTAAAATATGAATTTGAATTATTATGAATGGGGACCCGCTTTTATAAAAAAGGGACCCAGATATTTGAAAATCCTGGGTCCCTGGGACCCAGGATTTTTAGGATCCAGTGACATCACTAATTATAAATGTGAAAGTGTGTGTGAATGTTTGGCTGAAGCCAGTGTCAAAACTGATAATTTAATACCTTTGTGTCTTTGCATATAGATTGATTATAACCAAGAAATAAACATATGCCATATTTTGTTTATTTTATTCAAATATTTTTCTTAATTCAATATTTTCATAGCGAAAAAAAATTGATTTTTTTTTTTTTTTTTAATGTATAAGATTGTTAAATTTACTTTATTGTTGCGAATACTAAATCAAAACCCGGAATAATAATTTTTACTCAACAATTTATTCCCAATTAAAAAAATTTCCATGTGAAAAGTAAAAATGAAATTTGAAAAAAAAAAAAGAAGAATTAAAAAGAAGAGGAAATAACATTATTAGAAATAAAATGTACATTTTCAAGCATTTGATTAAAATAATACAAGATGTTTGAATAGGAGTAAGTACTAAGGAAAGCAAGCGAATATGACATCATAAATATCAAAAATTAAAGGGATATGCTTTGATGTTGAAATTCAATTATCTTAGGTTATCAAATTATTCAAACTCCTGTCACGTTCGTTGACCTAACCGTTCAGAGTTTTCAGTGGTTTTCTTCGAACCTTGCCGTAAATATGCGTTAGGACCCCTTAGAAAGACCCCCCCCCCCCCCTAGGGCCTATATCCCTCGTGTAGATAATCGGCCATCATGAAATCAACCAATAACCAATGAACCATAAAACCAAAAGATTTAATATGATTGCATCAAAGTAAAATCATTTTCCCTCTACATTATTCAAATTGAGGTTCGAGGGCGTGAATGAACTCACTTGGTGCAATATTTTGGACCCTACACTTCAACAGTTTGAAAAAGCAGACAACTAAAGACTAAAGTAATAATATTAAACCCCATAATAATTTATCAAAAGCTAAAGTTTTTGTTCAAAATTTCATGCGGCCCTTTGTCTCAGATATCCTTTATCCATTACTTAGCACCAGCCTTATTCATCTGAAATGGCACCAATGATACTGTAGAAAAATGTTTCACCTAACAATTGTTACTCAAGGTGAAAGTAATCTTTGGTGAAGATGAAAGCAGAGAGATTTAGATAGCTACTTTAAAAGACATGTGTTCTTACACACACATATACCGGGTGTCCCAAAAATGACTGATGGATTTTAAAATTCAATAACTTGCAAACGGTGACAGATATTTAAAAATTCTTGCAAGAGGGTTATGTATGATGTCAGGAGTTTTTTTACTGTGATTCTTGATTTTAGTTTGAATTTCAAACAATAGATGGCGCTGACAGTGGTTGGCACTCATTCGAGGCCGAAACTGACGCCACTCAGCATCGATGCGAATGAAGGAGATTAAGGCTATGGAGTGAGTCATTCCCCAGTACAATCTTGCTCTTAGGCCCCGATTAAGAACTCATTCGATATGATTTCAATGGAATGTGTAGTTGCCATGGAAACAACAGATTCTTCAATAGTGGACTACAGCTTTCAAAACTGGGCATGAATTTAACAAGCAGTGTTAGAGTTTGCAGGCGATTTTACATTTCTGAAGTTTTATTTTCATGGATTAAATTACTTTTTATGGCCTGATTTAAAGAATATTTTATTCATCATATTTTAAAACTACTAGGTGAAATAAACCATTTTCAATAAATAGTGTACACTCTTTTAAAAGTACTCACTAGCAGATTGCGTAGCAAAATAACAAATGAAGATGTGACGGATTCGATTTCTGTGCAGCTCTCTCATACCTGCATTGCCATCATTTTGCAAAACTTAATTTTCATATTGGTTAGATAAAATTCTCATAAATGTAAAATTGCCTGCAAACTCGAATACTGTTTGCTATAGTTGTGGCAACCCATTCGTCTAGGGTTCTCAAACTGCTGCTGCTGTGGACAATCTCTCATAAGCTTAACCTACTCTAGATCTGAGTACCAATGGCAACCAGGACTACAGTAGATACCGGACTTGCTCATTCATTATCATGACGTCACAGATGGTAGTTGGCCGCGGCGAAAGACATACAGCAATTGGCACAAAGCGATGGGTGTGTCATTTTATACCAATCGCTGGTCGTGGCCAGCCATATTTTTGACGTTAGAATGAATGAGCAAGCCCGGTATCTAGTGTTGCCTTGGTAGCAAACAATTCATGCAGTCACTCTAGCTGCTTCAACTGTGGCAGGGCTACACTAGATACCGGGCTTGCTCATTCATTATCGGGACGTCACAAAAGGTGGCTGGCCACGACAAAAGACATACAGCGATTGGCACAAAACGATGGTCGCGTTGTTTTGTACCAATCACTGGTTGCAGTCAGCCACTATTTGTGACGTTATGAGAGTGAATGAGCAAGCCCGGTATCTAGTGTTGCCTTAACTGTGGACAATTCTCACCAGCTCGACCTACTGGATCTGAGAATAAAAGCACTCTAACATCACATGACAGTGGACTTTCGAGTTTTCGACGCCCCACTTCAATGGTTATGCTTTTCGATTTTAATTTTTCTGATTGCTGAATCGGCATGGTTTATAAGATGCAAGATCTCTCGGACTGGACTCATCTATTAGTTTTTTTTATGAATGACACCAGTTTAAAGGACTTTTATTTAAACTGGGATTTTTGTTGTAATGAACAAAGCTATCTGCAACTAAAAAAGATAGGTTTTAAGTACTTGTTTTTCAGTGCAAGGCACAATTTTGTTTCTGCGATTCTCAATCTTATGTTTATGAGGTTAATAAAGACGTTCGTTTAACCCACACATTTTGGTTTTTCTTCACAAACTTTCTACACGCAACCAAGATAAACTGTAGTAATACTGTTGGTGGTACTTGCTTTACAAACCTGCTTTCTCCAACATCACCTACATATTCATTCCCAATTCAGAACACTGTATTCTGCTATCGAAGAATTTATTTCCATGGCAACAACACATTCATTGAAATCATATCGAATGAGTTCAGAATCGGGCCATAAGAGCTAGATTGTTGCAAGATCTCTTCACCTAGTTTTAAAGTATGGTGCATAAAATATTCTTTAAATCAGACCATAAAAAGTAATTTAATCCGGGAAAACAAAACTTCATAAATGTAAAATTGCCTGCAAACTCGAATACTGCTTGTTAAATTCATGTCCTGATCTGATCGCTGTATTCCACTATCGAAGAATTTGTTGTTTCCATGGCAACAATGCATTCCATTGAAATCTTATCGAATGAGTTAGAATCGGAGCGGCCTAAGAGCAAGATTGTACTGGCGAATGAGAGCCACTCCATAGCCTTAATCTCCTTCCTTCGCATCAATGCTGAGCGACGTCAGTTTTGGCCTCGAATGAGCGCCAACCGCTGTCAGCACCATCTATTGTTTGAAATTCGAACTAAAATCAAGAATCACAGTAAAAAAACTCCTGACATCATGCATAACCCTCCTGCAAGAATTTTTTTAATATTTCACCGTTTGCTAGTTATTGAATTTTAAAATCCATCAGTCATTTTTGGGACACCCGGTATATATAACATATTTTGGTACTTTTGGTTTATAAGTGGCCTCCATAATTACAATTATGCCAAATTGCAGTCAATTTCACCAAGCTAGTGAAGTGCGAACTGAGCCTGCACATATAATAAAGATATAAAAATAAATATCATTGAATTATAAGAATATATTGCAATGTTCCTTAACAAATTCATAATTTCTTACAATCTTTCCCAAGGATAACATCTTTTTAAAGCAATGTCTTACATTATAGGCCATATTTCCGAAATTGTTTTTAAAAATCATGAAAATAATTTTTTTCCCTAAAGGTATTTTCTCCACAAATTCTGTAAGATACGATTCGAGGCAATGACGAGCTATGCTTCATTGTTAGGGTTTCGTGCATCTCACGAAACCTATTACTCCCGCTCCATTGTCTGTCCGTCACAGATCCATTCTCAAAAACTATGTAACTTACAGAGTTGAAACTTTGTGTATATATAGATGAATACAGCTATGAAGCTCAAAATATTAAAATTTGAAAAAATCGTATTTTAATAAATAGAGATAAAAAACCAAAATTATAACAGCCTTTTCCTATTAAATTTAAACATTTTTTGTTATAGTAGTTACCAAAAATTTAAAATCCACAATGAAATTCTTTATACAATAATTAATTTTCTATTGAACGATTTCCACGTGAAAAATGAAAATGAAATAAAAAGTTTCACCAATTGAAAACTAGTCGGATGTGTCAATCCCAAAACTTTCTTCTATCTCACACAGGTTTCGCATACACTAAAAAGAATCAGCACCAATTTATATTAAGGTCTAACTGAAACTCAAGTTTTATTAAATTCCATGCAATATTTCTTGAGATAGGACTATCGTTAAAATCGTGTAAATCCTGCAAAATGCTGCATAGCAGCGGCACCTGCTGGGCGATTTTTACCAAAAACTAATCAGCACCAATTTATATCAGGGACTAACTGAATCTAAAGTTTTATTTAATTCTGAGCATTAGTTCTTGAGATAGAGCTATTGCAAAAATCGCAAAAAATGCTGCACAGCAGCGCCACCTGCCGGGAGATTTTTACCAAAAACTAATCAGCACCAATTTATATCAGGGACTAACTGAATCTAAAGTTTTATTAAATTCCGAGCATTAGTTCTTGAGATAGAGCGCCCACAAAATTTTTGTCACATACAGAGTCACAGACAGACATTTTCTAAAAATAGTCAAATCGTGTTCAGGAGCTTCTAAAACGTATAAATCCGTCAAAAACCGGAAGTCGAAAATTTTCATGAATCCAATACTTTCTTCTTGTAAAGATAGAAGAAAGTAAAAATATTAATATGAAAAAAAAAATGATTGACGTCATAGTGGTAGTAAAACGGAGGTTTTCAAAGATTTCTGAATAATACAAGGAGTATGAGTATGTGTATGTACACAAAGCAGATTAATATTACTTCATTAGAGAATTAAAAAGAAAATCTGACTTCATATTGGAATTTTAATGAATTTTTCAAATGTTTGAGAATAATACAAAGCGAGTATCAATATGAGTAATAGAGAATAGTAAATATATGAGTTTGAGAAACATGAATCTTGATAAAAATCAGATTATGGAAATATTCGCATATTTTAACATTTTGAAAGTGTACAATATGTTTAATTTTGAAATTATTTTTTTAAATATCTCATTTAGTCCGCATGACAGATATTATTATGATAGAATATAATAGCGGTCTTCGTCTGCTACCGAGCCGATTCAGATATTCGAAAAAACAAGAAAAATAGGCCAGTAATTTTTACTTTATAAAAAACATTATTTTTTTTGCTAAATGAAATTTATTTGTATTTATTAAAGAAAGGATAAAGTGTTTTGAAAGAAATATTAAGCAAAACCCTTTGAGCGATCTTCAATCACACTTACCCACTTGTTTTTTTATTGCACCTTTCAACAGATTGTGCATGAACACCTTTTGTTGGATCAACAAAATTGTACTTCACAGTAAAGTGATTGTACCCTGCTTTCTCAAGTTCCTCTGAATTTTACCCTTTCTAGCTGTCAGTGTAGATTGTTTATTCATCGTCTACTTGTTCACAAATTTTTACATCGGTATACTAGCATTTCTTTTTGGGAGTTGAACATGAAAGCATTTGCCATTTTGTTGGCATATGCCTCCAAAAATCCATTGTTGTGGAAGTATTTTGCTGCTGTTGTTTTTCCAATGTACAAAACTTTTATCGATCTTGAAGCTGTTTCTTGCACCATTTTATCATTTTATGGATGTTAATTCCTCTGCCTGACAGTACATAAACCTTAACGCAATTATGAACTATATTCTCAAACCAATTTCTAACACGGAGGCTGCCTTTTTAAACTTCTACATTGCATCTCCATACAGCCTCATCATTGATAAAATAAAATTTCATATGGCCATTTTTGCATAGTTGTTTGTTGGGTTCACTTTTAAAAGAATGAGATTGCATCTATCTTATACTTTGTAAATCAAAGATTGTTTCCATATTTATAAAAATAAATGCAGACGATTAAAGAAAAAACAGTGCAATATATAAATATAAAAACAAACATGTGAAATATGTTCTGGAACATTAAGAAAAATTAATATGATAGCATAAACATGGGCTCCTTTTTTATGACTACAAACTAGATTTTACACCTGTCTTGGCAATATATCTGTCATTTGGCAATTCATTGCCACTATGACCTAAAAGTACTTAGATTTTTAATAATTAGCATATCTTAAATTTATTCTAAATTTTTCTCAGTTAATTTGGCTAAATTTTGTTTTTAAAAATAATTATTCTGTTTTCCCTTTCAAAAAATCCTAAATATTTTCAACACGTCATACATTTTTATTTCTTCTTTTCTCTTTGCAAAATTTTCCTTTTCGCTGCCTGTAATTTTTTTTCTCTTACAATGCTGTCCCTGTATTCAAATTCTAAATGTTCTATTTGTCCCAGAACATTCTATTTTTTTTTCTTTGTGTTTCTGGGAATTGAATTGCTCTGAATTTTTTAATCCAATGTCTCCTGATTTTTTAGAATTCCGTCGTTAACATGATTTTCATTAATTGTCATGTTGATTTTTGAGAATGCTCCATTTTTGTGTGACTAATATGTCAATGAAGAAGTTGGATTTAATCTGTTTGATTCTTTCTCAGGGAAACACCCCGGAATTTTTTATGATTGCCAGTACTGTTTTTGATTCGCTCAGCTTTATGCTGGTATGAGTGCATTGTTACTGTTTGTAGTCGCTCATTTAATTGACTGCATGCTTTTTTTTTCAGTTATGCAATGTACCCTGGTATGACTGCAAATTTGTATTTTCATCTCCAACGTCATTGAATGTGTGATCGTTTGGAGTGTATCATGTTTAATTCATTAGATTGGTTACTTTGAGGAAAACAGGAATTCAAAGTTTGGCATTTTTTTGTCTCATGTGTACCACTACTTTGTTTCTTGTTTTTCTGTCCTTCATTTCTTGTTTTATTTGAAAGTATATATAACTACTGCCTTTTCTTCACCATTTGTGTTTCTCAACTACTTTATTTTCCTATAGTATTGCAAACTTTTTTAAGGTCATCATCCAACTTATCATGGGCAGAATATACCATTCCCCTTTTAGTGAATATTACTGCTGTATGAGCTCATTTCATTTAAAATCCCACTACAAGGTATGAAAATTGCAATTTTAATTTGTGAGTCACTTTGTATTTTTATTTCATTTCATGAGAAGATGCAATCTAAATATTTTTAAATATGATTATCTGTTCATTTATTATAATAAAAAATTGATATTTATATCCAAAGTTAAAGAATTCAAACTTAAAACGGTTTGTTAAATTATTTTGATTTTTTAAAGTTTAGTTAATTTAATCCAACTAATTCAATGTGATTTTAAGGCTCCCATTGACACACACTAAAACACCCGCTCGCTAATATTAATCCTATGATGGGACAGTTATTTTATATCTCGTTTCCATTTCAATATTTTTACTTTTTTTTAAATGAAAGTAATCTAAAAAGTAAAAAATGGCAATTGTAGAGATTGATCTCAACTATCCAATGCCACCCCCACCACCACCACCACCACCACCACAAAAAAAATATTGAAATGGAAACGAGATATTATAAAATAACTGTCTTATAAGATTAACACTAATGTCATCGTGTGAGTTAGTTGCATTTTGCACCTATAAATGTCAATTTGACAACTTAATTTACATTTTTAAACACTTCACAATATATATATATACATATTCTAAAGCATTCTAAAATGCATTTGTTTATTATGATAACTTAGCCTGTTTATACGCATAAAATATAAACGAGCAGGGAAGACCGAGCTATGCTCGGTCAAAATTAAATTTGAGTTCAAATACCATGACCCCTGACCAAAATGACCCACTAATTGAATTTTCTCGAACATGCGACTTAGCCCAACAGTCTTCTCGTGCCAGAAAATCATACGATGCAAAATTTAGTGTAAATAGTCTCAGCCGTTTTTAAAATAAAATAGCTTGACCCATAATGACCCATGACCAAAATGACCCACTAATCGAAATTTCTTGAACATGTGACCTGGCCTAATAGTCTTCTCGTTCCCTAATCCTGTAGGATGCTAAATTTATTTCAAATCCTCTGAACCGTTTTTAAGATAAAATAGCTTGACCCATAATGGCCCATGACCAAAATGACCAACTAATTGAATTTTCTCGAAGATGTGACCTAGCCCAACAATCTTCTCGTGCCCGAAAACCATAGGATGCAAAATTTAGTGTAAATAGTCTGAACCGCTTTTTAGATAAATTAGCTTGACCCAGAAATGACCCACTAATCAAATTTTCTTGGACATGTGACCTAGCCCAATGATTTTTTCGTGCCCGAAACTCGTAGGATACAAAATTTAATCAAAATCGTTAAAGCCGTTTTTTAGATAAAATTAATTTGACCCGCGTCAACCCAAAAATGACCCACTAATTGAAAGTTCTCGAACATGTGACCCAGCCCAATAGTCTTCTCATGCCCGAAAATAGTAGGATACAAAATTTCGTCAAAATCGTTTGAACCGTTTTTTAGATACAATTAGCTTGACCATGACCCAAAATGACCCACTAATCGAATTTTCTCGAACATGTGACCTAGCCCAATGGTTTTCTGGTGCCCCAAAACGGTAGGATACAAAATTTCGTCAAAATTGTTAGAGCCGTTTTTAAGATAAAATTTGCATATATATATATTACCACACACAAGATTTGCTCGTATTAGAATATATGATAAATATATAATTTCAAAACTGCACTCAAGTGGAACATTTTAGCAATCACGAAAAATTGGTTAGATGCCATTGATTCCTGATTATTACATCCAAGTTTCTAACCCGGATATGGAATATATATATATATATTTATTATGATAAAAAAATTAAGGTGAATAACATCAATGTAATTTAATAATTTAATCCTCTTTTAGCCCTTATTAAAGATGTAAGTAGGAGGAAGCTTTTAGCTCTTGTTTACTAGGTGTACCGGTTAGTTCCTGCTGTTTTTTATTGATTTTTGAAGCTAAAAATACATAGGAAATAATAAAAATGGATTATTCAAACCAGCGGCCATCGCTAGCTACACATTTTTCCCATCTTTCTGGCAATTTGTGGATGCCTCGCCAAAAAAATTGTTCGTTTTTGGAGCCAAACCAGTCATTGAGCCATTTATTCACATTTTCGTACGAATCGAAGTGTTGCTCTGCCAATGCGTGCGACATTGATGAAAACAAATAGTAGTCGGACGGGGCCAGGTCCGGAGAGTACGGCGGGTGAGGCAGCAGTTTCCATCCCAGCGCTTTTACGGTGTCCATGACCAAAGTTGTGGTATGAGTCGGAGCATTGTCATGCTGCAAAATCACTTTTCCATGTCTTCTAGCCCATTCTGGCCATTTTAATCGGCTTTTAATCGATCGGAAATAGTTTGTTGTGAAACTTCTAAGCCCTCAGCCAACTGTTTTTGTATTTGACACGGATCTTCGTCGAGCAAAGCTTTCAATTCGGGATCTTCAAACTTTTTTGGCTGACCTGGACGTTCTTTGTCTTCAACGCTGTAATCACCACTTTTAAATCGTCGAAACCAATCTCTGCATGTTGTTTCTGATAATGCATTGTCACCATGAACTTTCACAAGAGTTCTATGACTTTCAGCAGCCGATTTCTTGGAATGAAACAGAAACAAAAGCAAATGCTCTTTGGAAGGAACGAAATTCGACATTTTTTAGCACGAATATTTATATGATGTTATTACTTTGAGAACTTTTGACATTTATGGTTTTCAAGCCTTATGTTAGTACAACAAAACACACTATATGTCAAATGATTGAACGTTGCATTAATAGCTGCTATTAAGTAAAACAGCGGGAATTAACCAGTACACCTAGTAGTGGTTCATTGCATGTGTCTGGTGGACCATTTTATACAAATTACAAGCATAAATACCCTTTAGGCTCTACATGCGAGTAGCAATTTAAATTTCTAATTATTCCCTCTTTATTTGTATTAAATTTTGTGCATATATCATTGGCTTGTTTTTCTTTTTCTGCTATAAAATATTTATTTCATTTTTAGGTTATTCAAAAGATGGCAGCAGAAATGTTAAATGTTCCCGGAATATCAAGAATTCTGTATGACCTGACACCAAAGCCCCCTGGTACTACAGAATGGGAATAAGATGTTACTTAGATTTTTAATAATGTAATTGTGTGGGCTTACATTAAGATATTTCTTTAAACAAAAAATATTGTAAATATTAAAAGCCTTACTTTTAATACATAGTCAGCTGGAGGCATTCTTGAAAAACAAATTTATTTTGAAATACATTCACAATGTAATTTATCAAATTTCTAAAACATTTGTTTACAAAAACAAATTAAAGACTTAATATTTGGAAAGTTTTTTTTTTTTTAATATTTTGTGTGTGATCCTCCTTCCATTGTTCAGGTGTATTTATATTTCTTCAATTTTATGTCTTCAAAAGTTATTTGTCTTAATTTAAATTACTTTTGAAGTCGCAAACATTTCATCCAGTTTCATTTTTTATATATTCTCATAATTTTAGAATTTGTATCAATGTATGTTTTTAGTATTAATCATTTTATATTCTTATTTCTCACTTCTTACCATGGGTGCCAGCTTGAAATTTGACATTTTCTTTCTGGTGATTTTGAAAAGGAAAAAAAAGTAAAATATTTATCCTAACTCACTTGACACAAAAGCATTAAAAGAGAAAAAAGAAAGGGGGGGAAAAAACTTAAGAATTTTTTGCCAGGGGGACTTTTCAACCCTCTGAACCCCTTGTGTAATACAAATTTTAATTTTGTTTATTTTACATTCATATATTTAAAAATTGTCTTAAACAGGGGAGTTTACGGGTTAAGTGTTCCCCCTGATGAAAAAAGATATATTATAAGATTAATATTTCTTAATTGTTAAATTTCTGTATTGCTTGTACTTGTAGCAGATCATCAGCACGTGTGTTTCAAAATCTTGCTCCTCCCTGGATTTCGTGCTGCTGGTGCCTATGCTTCCTAGTCACAATCAACATAAATAATTTTATATGGCTTCCTTTAAATAATGATAATAAATTCTAAAATTCAGAACAATGGAAGAATGGAGTACATTCTTATATACTGAGACTAAGTTTTCTTAAAGAATAGACTTTGAAGGCAATCTTAAATTTTTACTGTATTGTAATGCCAGTTAAAGTTTGAAGCAGATTTACTGAACCAGCCTGTTCAAATGTTTATATATGTGCATAAATTTTTGCACTTGTAAATACAGTGATATATCAATAATATTCAGAAGTGGACTCTGTTGCAGCAGACATTTTGTTAAGTAAAAATAAAAAAATTTATACTATATGTTTTCTTGTTTCTTGTTTACATCTTTTGTTTAACATGTTTGAGGTAAATGGCTCATGCAATACAGTGTGTTTCCGAACGTAACATTAAATAATGCAAAAACTCCTCTTTTCTTTGTAACAAAAAAAAAAAAAAAAAAAAAAACTGAAAATCTTGGAATTTTATGCCAAAGAAGTAGAACTAAAATAATCTTTCCTTAATAGAGAAGCTGTCTTACACACTTTACAATTATAATTCTAAAAGTGATTTCTTGTGAAGAAGAGAGAGAGAAAAAAACATGGAATTCTTCTTACCAAATTATCATAAATGACAAAATATTGATTTTACGAGTCAATTTTAAAAATCTTATTTATCATTCTTAATTGACAGATTAATTTTGTTTGTATAATTTCCTAACCAGGTAAAAGAACTGCTTCAAAATGTACAAAAAAGGTGTAAAAATGACTTTTGCCATTTTTTAAAATGTAATGACTGTATAGCAATCCTATTTAAAGAAGTGTTCTTAATTAGTGTATTGGTAATGCAGGTGTTAAAAGGGGATTTTCTTTGAACAACTGAGTTGTCACAAGCATCTGGATCCTGTCTTTCTGAGTCTTCAATAATTACAATTAGGCACATTAAAGATGGCATTAAACGTAATAATAGTTCATTCAAAATTAAGAGAGAAGTTACATAAACATAAAGGTTGCCAAGTTACGCCATGGAGTTTTAATTTTTCGTGCATTTCACTCATTTGATGATTTTATAAAAATTAATTAATATTTGTTAAAAAATATATATTAAAATTTTTTTGACAAGGTCAGAAGGTTAAGTCATTTGGAAGAAAATTAATTTTATATATAATTTTTAATCATTGGAGGAAAAGAAAATTTAGTTAATTAAATTTAAAAATCCAGGCCTTCTTTTGCCCTTTTGTTGGCACCTATGTATATAGAAGCATTATAATGAAGATATTATGTAACACATATTGTATTATTGTTACACTAAATTACATTTTAAGTATTTCTACTTCTAATAGCCATATAATTAAAGTTGGTATCACCATATAAAAAAATAAATAACAGAAGGACAAATACAACATTAGATGTTACAACATGCACTATTGCTTTGATCACGTATTAATTTCTAAATGGAATTTCAATCTTTATTCCATTAAATAAAAAATATGTATTTTCAAAAGAAGTTCATTTGGAAACTGGAACATAATGTGCCAATTTTTGACAGTTTAAACAAATTCTAAACATTAATAAATATGTTTCAGATTAGATATGTATGTGTAAAAATTACAAAAACTGAAATTTACAACTTGATTTACCAGGCCAGTCATTTTATACATTGAAATGTACAGTAAATTGCAAATCTCTCTCAATTAACCCCTGTGCTTTCAAGTAGGGATTTACCCCACTCATAAAATATAAAAATGATCCTGACAATCAATTTTTTTTAACTGACCTGACGAGAAATTAACACTCTGCAATTAAAATTAGCAGAATAAATTTAAAGCAAGTACAATTTAGAAATTAAATTTGATTATTTAGCTTTTCAGTTAAACCACTATGAACATTACTGAAATTGCTTTTTTAGTAATGTCCACATGGGGCGCTCATTACTGGAAAATGATTAATTAAGCATTCCAGTAATGGACCATAGTCCCCAGCAATATTAACAAGAACAAAAAATCCTGCATTAAGCATAGATTATGTAATACTTCCAAAATATTGTTTTAAATCTTTACCGTTTAATAAGATGAAATTTGGAAAATGCAAAACATATTTAAAAACTTGAATTCGGGAATTACCAACAATTTTCGAAAAAATATCTGAACTGTTTTGTGCAGCCCTGTATACGATCTATAGATTTGTATATATACTATATAGAATGCTAAATTTTTGTTCAGTTAGGAAACTCGTAGCATAGTTTAAAATTCTCCTTTTGGAATTTCTGTCCATAAACGGAAATGTACTCGAGAACTTTTGTGCTGCCCAGTATATTATTTATAGAATTTATACACACCAAATAATATACAAACAAGAACAAAAAATCATGCGTCAGGCATAGATTATGAAACTTTCCAACACTTCCAGAAAACTGTAACGAAACTTCACAGTTAAATAAGGTAAAAGAAGATATGTAATTAAATAGTTTGTATTTTTCAATGTGGTATATGTTTTCAATTTTCGAAATTACCTTCCATTGTAAAAAAAAGTAATTGAATTATTTTGTGCAGCCCTGTATATCATCTGTAGATTTTGATATATAATACATAGCATGATATAATTTAGTTCAGTTAGAAAATTCACCTTTAGCAATTTTTGCCAATTGATAGAAATGCACCTGAAATCTTTTGTACAGCCTTGTATGTTGTCTAAAGACTTTTGTACACACCACATATTAAGCTAAAATTTAATTCAGGCAAAAAACACATAAAGCAACTTAAAACTCATTTTCAGTTACCAACCATAAATGACAATGCATTTTGTTCTTTGCGTAGCCCTGTATATGAATTTATTTAAATTCCACAAACTTATATTAGTCTACTAAATATAATTCAGCAGGAAAATGCATAACACAATTAAAAACTACCTTTCCCATGGTCTGTAATGCTTACGAATTGCCTTGTGTAGCCCTGTATATGATCAACCGAATTTATACACACCACATAATATGAAAAAGTTTAGTTAAACTTAAAAACCCAAACCTAACTTGGAAACTCAATTATCACACAAACTGTAATTATCGAAAGTATACTGTAACCAATATATTTTGTGTGTCCCTGTAACTGAACGATAAAGGCAATGCACATTAAATTTTTAAGCAAGCAATTTATATTGCACCCCAGTAATGCATGCAATTTTTATTATCGTTGAAATAGTGAAACATTAAATTACACTGCAATAAATTTTTCCCCGTAGAATAATGTGTAACAGAATTATTTGACCCTGTAATTGAACATTAAACGCAATGCACACCATGCTTTTAAGCGAGCAATTTATAGTGCACCTCAGTAATGCATATTATTTTCTTTACCAGAAGGACCACTGCGAAGCTTTCGCACTACGATCTTTGAGATTATTTCCTTGTATGATTTAGCACTAATTTTTAATTAACTGATTTAAAAAAAAAAAAAAAACCATTTTTACGAAATGGGAGTGTACTATGTCAGAAATTAGTTCAAAAACTTTTCGAACTATTGTATGTGAATAGAAAAAGGGATGTTGACAACAGAAATCGTATGATGATGCTTGTGTATAAGAAAATGGGAATAGATTGCCAGAAAGTTTGTTGCCAAATTTTCTTCTCTCGCCAAGGTGATTTCTCTAGGTTGCCAAAACCCTTATACTGAAGAAAAAAAAAAAAACAATTATAAAAAATATTTAAACACCGAATCAGACGTTTAGTGAATTCATATGAAAGCATTTCCTCAGATTTTGCAAAACTGTTCCAGAAATATCTTAAATACATAAATCAATATTTGGTACACCACTTTTTTGCAAGCCTATGGGAACTTAAACATGGAATGGCCAAGCTTTATCGTCCGGCAGTCATTTAAGTGACGTCAGACTTCGCTGTCGTATTAACATCTTAATGAAATATTAAAAAATAAATACTTACAATTTTTGTAAACCCTAATGAAATGTATATCTAATTGGAAGGTAATCCTTAAATTAAGTAATCTACTGGTGCTTCGATACAGTACGCATAGACACAGCCATGGTTAAACAAATAAACAATAGGTGACGCACACGTAAAAATTAAATTAAAAAACCCTATTAAAGGCTCGATATTTTTAATCTGAAAAATTTAATAATCAGACATTTTGTCTACTCAATTCCTTGGAGTTTGTTTTGGAATTGCTGTGCAAAAGAGCCATCAAATGAAAGGTAAGCTTATATTATAAGTATCTGAAAGTCATGTATATAAATGAAGTTGTTCAAAGTGTTCTTTGCAGAGGGAAATTTCATTTAAAGGAAGTTTTCATAAGGTTCTCTTTTTAATAGAATAAATTGTCTTATTTATACAACACTTTTGGATAATTTCACTGATGCATTTTTGGAGATTTATTTCTGGAGCAAAGATGATTTGACGTGTAAATATTTAGCATGGAGAATTTTTATTTTGGAAGAAGGGGAAAAAACTTGAACAGCCAAATCATCCAGAATAATATTTGTTTTCGAAAATTAATCGCTGTACATAAGTTGATCAGATATATTTGGATTTATACCTTTAGCAAACTGTATACAGTTTTATTTTTTGATGCAATTATGCTATGCATTTATTGTTAGTTTAAATTTGTTTTTAGTACTTTCTAAGTTATGGGAAAAAATAACAATCATATGTACAGTTATATTGCATTTTATTGTATAAATAACTGTTAAAATGTGTCTAAATTATAAGAGTTTGGCGCCATTGTATAGATGGAAAAAAATTCTGCCACTTTTTTCCTCTTTCCCACTTTCATGCCTGATACAAATTTTGAAATTTTGTTTCCATCGTAAATAAAATGATTTTTTCTTATGAAACGTAATTAAAATATAAGGAATAAATAGTACCGAGTAATTTCCATTTAATTTTGCTTATATAATCAAAAAATGAGCTATGTGGTAAGTCAAGCTCTTTAGAAACTCATTGATAACACTTATTTACAAAAACTTTCGCACATAGATTATTTTTAATATTTAATTTGAATGTTTTGTCCAATCGTTGAACTATTTCAAAAATTTAATATTGAGTAAAAAAAAAAAATTCCTCATCATTTGTAATTGTAGAAATTCTAAAATACATACCTTTCAATAATAAAATTCTTCATGCTGTTTGTTTGTATGAAGTCTTATGAAAATGCAGCACAAATCAACTATCTGTCATTTTTGACTGGGGTTATATACTATAATTTCATATAAAACATGTATTCTGTAAAAAAAAATTTCCTGTAAATGCTTTTTTAGGTAGATTTCGTAAGAAATACTACCTATTACATTCTCACATAAGTTGGAATTTTTAAAAAAATTTTGCAGATCTACGCTGATCATGACTCCCAGAACCCAAAACCACCCCCAGTACAAAACTATATATATCTATCTATGTCACTTTTTTATGGACACGATAACCAGGGTTGATAAAAATCACGATTTTTTTTTAAAAAATCAAAAAAATCAGATTTATTTGATTTAAATCTGATTTTTTTGATTTAAATCAGATTTTTTTGATTTAAATAAGATTTTTTTTTATTTAAATAAGATTTTTTTTATTAATAATATTTGTGTACTGTGCATGTATTTTTTTATTTATTCTGCATAGATTTACATATTTCTATTAATTTTTTTACAGTTCCTAGATAAAAATTCAAAATTAAAAAAAGATTGTTGCAAACAAATTCGGATTTAGTATAATATTATTCTACTATTAAATTGTTATAGATGAGATATACCTATGTGTATTGTGTGTGTAAATTTCTAGTTAATCTAAGTTATTAAATTTTTGAATTAAGGAATTACTCTAATAATATATAATCACATAATAAATGCAGCAAAGAATGCTAAATATATATGTGTATTTCAACCAGAGTTGGCCAATTTTTGCCTAAGTGGAAAAAACTATAATTTTTGCCACTGGCAAAAACTGCTAGTCTTTTAAAACAGGGTATTAAGGATTTTATTTAAATTACATGATTTCAATGTTTAAATCATAATTGTAACAGATTAAAATCAGTGGTTTAAATTACAATCTTGATCAATTTCCATTTTTGTCTTTTTTTTTTTCGATTTTTTGCCACTGTTCTGACAAAAATACAAAAATATATTTCCAAACTGCATTTTTGAAATGCAAAAAACCAACCTGATTTCAACAGATTGAGGTTCACTAATGTATCTTTATCTCATAAACTAAGTTTTTTTGTGTTTTTTGTCACAATCTCCACCATTTCTACACTACATGGTTTGCATATTGCTTTCACACATTTTCCAGAATTTTTCTTTATCTTGTAAAATAAAGCCACATTGGATCTTTCTTTTTGCCAACCATTTTTCTTATGTATCAATGTATCCAAAAGCTCTCTGTACTGATATACTTGTCCCAACTTGTGTTTCACACTATACTATATTAATGATTACAAAACAGTTACAAGACACAAGGTAATCGCATAACTAAAAGTATGAAGCTATCAACTGTCAGTGTTATCCAGCCTCCAGCCACTAACAGTTTCAGCAATCAATCATGCTTACTTAATAGTAGAAATGACTGTTTAGCTTAGAAATAAGGTATAACTAACATATCTTATATTTTCCATTGCAGTGAGCAATGAATTCTAGGAAAGGACAAAGGGATCAGTCACAGGGATTAAATTATTTTCAGTTATAGAGATTGTCAGTCTAAATATTTATTATGCTACAATTTAGTCCTTGTATTGATTATATTATCAATACATCCCCCATCAACATATAGAATATTGAAATTTGCAGGTCTAAGCAACTAAATATAAAACAAACTTGTGAATCATGTATAATCTACTTTAGAGGAAGTAACTCCTCAAATATATTATATTAAATACTTTTATAATGAATATTAACTTAAGCTTCAACATCTAACTTGTAAAAATGAAGTGATCATCTAGGAAAGACAAAAGTTTAAAAATGAGAGATCATTTATCAGTATTTTTTTTTAGGATGCATCATGATAAATCATATTTTGAATGTAGTGTTGCATTTAATTTTATAAGTTAAAAATAATTATTTTATGAAAGTTTTATTTAACATTATTAAAAAGGAATTTTAATCTGACATGAATTATGACATTTATTTGAACACGAGTGATTAATTTAATCCTTTTTTAGCTTGTAAATTTCAATTAAAAAAATACTGATTTAAATCAAAGATTTTTTAAAAAAAATCATTTGATTTAAATCATGATTTAAATCACGATTTAAATCAAGCTGATTTAAATCAAACAACCCTGACGATAACTGCAATAATTCTGCACAAATCTTTTCCAAACTGATACATAAAATCAAGGGGCATAAAATCTCGGTCAAGTTCGTTAATGGGCAAGATCGAACCAAGGGGGGAAATAGGGGGGGGGGGGCTTTTTGTGAAAACAGAAAAAAAAACATAATTTCTTAATTATGATACGTATCTAATCCGTTTAAAGTTATTATTACTTCTAGGAAAAGGGTTGAAAATTTATGTATGACAGATTTTTGATATTTAAAATGGTCCCAAGGGGGGGAGGAGAAAAAAAGGGAGTTTAGAAGAAAAAAATTCATAACTTCGTCCATTCACAAGATATTAAATCCGCTTAAATTTATTACAAATCCTCTTAATATTATCTAAAACTTTATATTGACAAGTGTTTTATAGGACCAACCCTTATAGCAAAAAAAAATTAAAAACAAAAAATAATCCCTGCCGGCTCCGCCTACAAACAAGTTAGGTTTCGAAGTGGACGGTTCCAACTGCCACATGGTGGCAAAAAGGTCATTTCTTCCGCAATTCCCTACAAACAGGTGCCCCACGGTCTGCGTCTTTGAAATCTACCTGTGCCTGTAGGCCGAGCCGTCAGGGATTTTTTTTTTTTTTCAGAAATAGCAGTGATTTCTTTCGTAGGGAGGCTTTGCGGTGATCGATCCAGTATTACGCTTCTGTTTTAAATATTGTTTTGGTGCCATCTACCAGCTTTAAAATGTACTTTTCTACAGTACAAACCTGTCAAAAATAAAATCTTCATGCTGTTTGTTTGTATGAAGTCTTATGAAAATGGAACGCAGATCAACAATCCGTCATTTTTGATGGGGGTTATATACTTGTGTATACTAATAAAAACATATTTATTTTGTATTTAATTGTAATGAAAAAATGACAACAATAAAGTTATAATGCATACAGATAAAATAAACCCAATGGACAATCTTCCCGTAAAGTCACAATAAATATGGATATTTATTCACGTATTAAAATAAAATGCATGTGGATAAACATTTTTACCAAAATTTAACTTGAAAATTAAAAAATTCGGCCAAAAAGTCACGTGTCTGAATATATTTTTATTATTTCTCTTTTATTCTTACAACGATGGAAGTACAGTAGATCTTTATAACGCAAACCTAAAAACACGAGGTTGTGCGTTATATAGAATTTTGCATTATATAGATCACATTTCACATAACATTAAATTTAGCTTGTAAAACATGGCCAAATATGTGTCAAACATACCAAAAACATTAGAGTAGAGTATCTTTATTTTGCATTCTTTATTACCAGGAGTTGTGAAGATTAAAATTTTTTGCATAATATAGATCATTCCACACATTGTTAAATTTATTTTATAAACATTGTCCAAATATACCTGTATCAAATCATAGCAATTTTTTCAGTCATTAGCTCTGAATTAAGGAGATAAAGTTGAACTAATGTATCAAATTTAGTCCTCTAGAGAATAACAACTATTTATAATGTGGGAATTCAGATATTTCTTAACTGAAATTCATTGTTTACATCTGAGAAGTTGTGCATTATATGGAGAATTGCGTTATATCAACACCCCCTAGATAATGGAGAAAGCCTGGACACACTTTGTTTTGACGTCCGCTACGTCACAAGAAGCAGGTAAAACAAACAGTGTATGTTTTGGTTTCGTTAGTTGATGTAATTATTAATTATTACTGATGTTTATCCTGTTTGAATACGAAATATTTGTACATCAAATATGGTGTACTCTTCCTAAATCCCACTGTGTGAAGAAAATTATCGAAGTGCTGCAAAAATCCTGGTATTGGCAAAAAATATCTCGCAGACAAATAATAATCACTGCTATAGCTATCCATGCAATGATGCTGCACGTGGAAAATTATTTTTTTCTACATATACAAGACTTTTAAAAATAATTAGAGTGCAACATGTTAAATATAGGGTTACAGCATAAATTAAAATTGAAAAGCAAAATGTAGTTTTTCTGTAGCAGCTGTAGAAAGTGGCCATAAATTATTAGTAAACTTCAATATTTGAAAATTGTTTTGAATCACCTATTTGGAAAAGGTAAGCCACTTTTTTTAATACTATAATTCATTCGGTAGACAAATATAAATCCGTTTGGAACTGAGTTAAAAATAATGTATATCAATTATGCACCAAAATATATTTGAATTCAGATTGAAAATTAGCTTTAATATATAACAGTTTTGTAATAAGAGCTTTGCAATGTTTCTGTTGATCGTAATATTTGTTACTCATTAATAAAATCTTAAATGTTGTTATACATTCTTGTTCTTATTTCATAAACGTATTTTTAGCTGCAGATACATGTCATTCTTTTTTTTTAATTTCTTTCAAGTATTTTCATTTATTGAATTTTTTATAAGACTGGAGGAGCAAGGCAAGTTTGTGTAATTATAATAAACTAACATTTTTTTAAATACTTAGAAATTCATTACATTTCTTAAGCATTTGAATTCAAAAAATTATGTATAGTATTTTAACAATCGAAATATGAACAACAGACATGACAAAGATATCAGTGCTATTATACAAAATATTGCTTTAGTTTTTTTTTTTTTTTTCCTTTCTGCATAAAATATATAAAACTTGAAGAAATATTAAACCAATGATTGTTAAAATTTGTCTAAAAATTCTGTAGTTTATATAATTTTAATAAATCACTATATAAAAAAAGCAAATATTTTTTTTGATAACTATGTCAAGTGATTACACTTTTGTTTAAATTTAATATAAACTACAGAATTTGTTCCTTAACTGGTTTAAACATAAATTAAAAGTGTTTTAAAATAAGTAATTTCATTTATGAGATTTCACGATATGGTTTGTGTAATACTATTGTGTTTTAGTAAAATAATATCACAAAGTTTCTCTTTTTAAATGGTTTTAAAATAAATTAAAAGTGTTTTAAAATGTAGATTTCACAGTTAAAATTATATAAGATAAATGTTTTAAATGATAATGTGGAAGAAAGTTTTGAATTATCAAACATTGGAAGTTTATTAATTCAAAACGTGTAATGGATATTTTATATACAGACACATCTTAATATTTTGAATTTAATTTGTTTTTATCCAACTTTTAAACCAATGGACACAGTTGTTGTGAAAAGTATAAACAGTTAATGCCTGCTAAAACGGAATTACAAGAAATTGGGGGAAGTTTGCCGTTTTATACGCTTTTTTTCTTAGCAGGAATAGTTACTGAATTGTCGGGACCATGAAATTGTTTCGTTTTCGCAAATTTTAATGCAGTTGTCTTACTTTTAAACAATAAATATTTAATTAAAAAATATAAAACAAATGCAAACTTCGTGTTCATGTATGTGTGTATGTGTATTTGTGTATATTCTACAACACATTTAAAATAAGCAAAAGTAAATAATTTATAATATGTTTTCGTTCCTTTTTTAACGCTTTCCAACCTAGTTGAAAAGTGTTTATGACTTCGGTTTGTCTGTCGTATGGCCGTCTGGCCGTGCTCTAACTCCCGTAAATATGCTCGGATTGCCCTGCAATTTTTATGTGTTATTGTCGTTATCTATAGCATGTTCCCTATTTCAACGGAAGTGTGTAGCACTTGTAGTTTTTTTACAGGCAGGGCCGGCTCTAGACATTTTACTGACTGAGGCGAGCATTATTTTGCCGCCCGTATACTGTGATTGTTTTTTCCCCACTTCTCAACTGTTTTAAGAATAAGTAAATTAATTTTGCTAACTATGATTTATTTAAAAGAAAACAAATATATATAAATTTAATTTACAATTAAGAAATTTAAAATAATCAAATTACTTAAGAAATTTTGCATCTATTTTGAAAATATAACAACATTTAACTTGAAATTAAATGAATAAAAATGTTATCATATTCTAGTAATATTTACAAACAAGTTAGAAATTAAAAACTTGAGTTATGATAAAACATACTCATTGAATCTATATTCACCTTGTACTATAAATACTAATTAAAAACAACATAAATGTCCAAAAACATATACATACCGTTTTATAAAATACTTTAATAAAGGTGTTTTTATATACAAAACTGTATTTCTACATAGATAACCTAGCGCTTTCGAGCAAACTTTTGCTCAGCCATTTGTCTTTTGTGTGCTTACGTTTTGATTTGTAATTTATAAAACCCTGACGATGAGCAAAAGTTTGCTCGAAAGCGCTAGGTTATCTATGCAGAAATACAGTTTTGTATATAAAAACACCTTTAGTAAAGTATTTTATAAAACGGTACGTATATGTTTTTGGACATTTATGTTGTTTTTAATTAGTAAGTTAGAAATTGTACGTTAAACGTGACATATCAGGTGCGTTCGTTATACATAGGCGTAACTAGTGGGTGGGCCGGGTGGGCACGGCCCACCCCAGACAGCTTCAGTGCCCACCCCAGAATTTTAAACTCATGTGGAAATATTATGACGCAATAATTCAAATTTTGCATATTCCAACCCAAATCTTTGAAAGGTTGCACAGTAAACAAACAAATGTAATACTCATATATTATTGAATTGCGCATTCAGAGGCAGTTCTTGTGCATGTGAGTATAGGGTTGTGTCATGTGACGGGGGGGGGGGGGGGGGCACTATTTAAAGGACAATTCTTCTATAGCATGGAAGCATCAAGGATCCAGAAAGAACAAAATTAAATATTACATGAAGGATTTTTTCTTCACAAGCTGATGGGGAAAACATAGTTTCAAGAAGTGCAATTTAGCATCCTTTCGACAAAGTCATAAGTCTGTTGAAAGCACTGGGTGGTCATTCCATCTAAAAATAGCAGGATACTTCCTGTCATTTTTTCTTTTTTTGTGCAAAATAGAAGAAACGACCGTATTACCTACGGCCATAGAACATCTGACAACGATTCTTCGTCCGAACAAAGTAACGAGGGGGATAAAATCCAGGAAGTAATTGAAAGATCGGGTGTACGCACGATAGAGGGTTTGTGTGTGACAAAAAATAGTTAATAACTTCGGCCATGAAAAACAGTTAGCACTTATAATGAAAAATGGAATGCAAACCTTTATAACAAACATATTTATATAAATAAAAGAAAGTTGTGTGCGTGCGACGCCAACGGCTAACAAAACCTACCGTAAGTAGAAGTCTAAATATTTGGGTCCTGATGTACCTGAGGCAAGGATTTTTAATTTTTTAAGACCCGACCTGAGTCTCCTTTAAGATTTTTGTCCTAAATTGTTAATAACTCGTCCCATTTTTATCCAATCTTCTTCGTTTTGGGAGTCCTTTTTTTTTCCTCCAATTAGCTTCCCCCCATTCATACATTCCAGTTAAGATCCTGGCCCTCTGGGGCCCCTTTGAAGTTTTTGTTTCCTAAATTGTTAATAACTTGCCCCCTTTTAATCCGATCTTCTTCGTTTTGGGGGCCCTTTTTCCATTTAGTTATTCGTCATATCTACATTCCCATTCGGACCTTTCATCGTAGGGCTTAAAACCATCAGTTGGCTCTTTTGCGTTCCCTGCTATAGCTCTCTTAAAGTCATCACTAGTTTTTTTTAACAATTTTTTAGGACTTCCAGCTACTACATGAACGACAAAAAAATTCTCCGTCTAGGCCCCGGCCTCTCGCGCCCCTTTAAGTTTTGTGCCCTAAATTTTAAATAACTTGCAAACTTTTTATCCGATCTACTTCGTTTTAGATACCTTTTCTCTATTTTGTTAATCCCTCATTTCTACATTCAAATTAGGACCCTGAACTCCTGGGCCCTTGAACTTTTTGTGTGTCATGCATTTTCACCCCCTAATTGTGTCATTATCTCAATGCATAGCTTAAAAGTTAAGTCTTGGACTCCTCTCCCCGGGCTACCACCCTGATATTTTTATTTGGGCTCTAGGGACTTTTTTAAGTATTTCTTTAATATTTTATTCTAATGATTAATTTATACATGCTTAATTTCGACTATTTGAAGATCTAAAGCGCTACATACTAGGATCTTTTAAGATGTTTTTGTCCTAGGTTCCTGCTCAAAACTATCAGTTGGCCCCTATTGAGCCCCCTACTAAAAACCCCATCCCTTAAAAATCGTCCGATTTGCTAGTTTTTTTTTCTAACAAATTCTTAGGGCTTCCAGCTACTGTTTGAACGACAAAAAAATTTCTCGGATCTCAGCTACCACCAATTTTGAATATTAATCTCCTTCTTTCGTCCCTTGATACAGCTTCTTTAAAAATGATCCGATTCTCTTTCAATTTTCTTCATAGTTCTAGGGTACTCCAGCTACTTTATAAACTTCTAAACATTTCCTTAGACCTGAGCTACCACCTTTTAAAAATATTAATCTTCTTTTTCGGCATAAATTTACGTTCTCACTTTAGCAATAAATTAAAAATTGTGTTACTATTCAAAATAAGTGGTTAAGTTTAAAGAGAGGGGTGATTTCATCCATAAATTAAATTTCGCGTTAATGTTAAAATTAATTTGTTAAATTTACAGGGGGGCATCTTCCACCATCTGGGAGCGCATTCTTTTCTTGGGTTCTATAGGCCTGATTTCAACAGGGTTAGGTCATTCGACTTGATATCAAAAACTTTTCCCTTTTTAAAACTTTTCCCTTTATCGAAAACTTTTACGTTTTTTCCCTTTTTATTTATTATCTAAGGCCCGAGCAACGCCGGTCGGGTTAGCTAGTATTACAATAAAATTGCAATCATTGAATAATCAGTTTAATAACAATCACAGACAGTTTTTATATTTATATTTCTTAATATATTATATATATTTTAAATCTTCTATTTATAAAGATTTAGGATAGCGGACTTGGCTCTCTCCTACCCCACCCCCACCCCCATCCCCTCTTCATACACCCATGAGATTTCAAATGCTGTTCGCACATAGTGTTTTTGCTACATTTATGCTTCTTAATCAAATTTCTACTTTTTCAGAACTTTTTCCGATAAATTTCTAAAAATGTTTAAAGGAACAATATTTCGTTGTGCAATGTAGAGAGTGCAATGAAGCAATTAAACTTGAATCAAGATAAAAGAATATTTTATTTGTCCTAGAATTTGGGCACATGGAAACAAAACTATCTTATAAATATAAAACTGAACGAAAGATGTACTACATTATTTAACCATAATACTCTCTGTGACGTAGATAATTTTTTGAGAGCGTATAGTAAACTTTTAAATATTGCAGTTGTGATTGAAATAGCAATTAACCCTGCACAATTTGCGCATCTGTTCTTTAGGTCGATATTCTTGAAGAGAAGAGAATCAAAAATATAAAATAAATTAAACATTCTTACTTGTGTGAAGAAATAGATGCAGACTACTATAAAAGAACATTTCGTAAAAATTGGATCCATAAAATCTTTATTTGTAATTCTTGAGGAAGGAGGAAGGATGATGATTATATGATAGCTGCACATCTTTAAAAAGTACTGGCTCAAACATCGTAATATTAACGAAATTCCTTAAATATTCTTCTGGCGACATCCAATAAAGGTTGTAGAATTAATGCATAAATAATTAAATTACCAGTTGATTTTTACTTTTAAAATATTAAATTTAAAACAGCATTTTTATAAAATAATTTAAAACTTTGAAAACGCGAAATTGATCTCCAAAGAATCCGCATAAAGGCGAAGTTTCTCGAACATGAGAGCCGGCACGAAGCCAGCAGGCCTCAGATCACACCACGTTTTTCAATCAATTTACAGCATCATTTTTTTATTAAAATTCTGTTGGAAAAATGTGCAACATTAGTATTTATACCCATAAAAGGGGTGCACAAATGTTAAAGCAAGATTAATTTAAACTAATTTGTTGATTAGGAATTGCGCGAAAAATCAAAAGAGCAAATCAGAAACTAATTAACATTTAATAATTAAAAGAACCATTCTAATTTGTATTTGAAAGACACGCCCCTTTCGCCTGCAGCGCCAAAACATTAAACAGCTCCCGAAAACACAGCAAACAAGAGCGGCGGTGACGCATGCGCAAAACGCAGAAGCGGAAGCCTCCGAATGACGATGACGTCACAAGTCAATATCAGCGAACACAGGAGGGATGCTTTGCCATAGAAGCAACGTACAAGGCGCGCGATCGCTGGTAAAAAGGCATTTTAAAAGAACAGCAATTAAACTGGAAAGGCTATAAAATAGAAATACGTTGAGCTGAAATATAAAGTAATTAAAAAAGATAAAACTGTGATATATCTTTATCACACTCTCAAGAACTGCATGTGAAGTACGAAGGTATAAAAGGAAGAGAACAAATTAGAAAGATGTGTCCAGTGCTTCTTTCAGACGACTAGGCTCTGAGAGAGGGGGGGTGGGGGGGGTGGTTACAAAAATTTAAAGAATGTACTTCATTACAGCATTGAAGTTATACCTCGAAAATCTCCATGGTTTCGGCAATATACTTGCTGCGGAGTAGTAGCAGGGATGTAACTATATTGGGGAGAGGTTTGGCTGCCCTCCACACGCACACAGCAACTTCTTGAATCTTTTTTGATTTCACAATATTTAAAATAATAACAGCATCTATATCACATTTAAAATGTCTAAAACTTTGCAATAGAAAATTTTATGACATGGGGACTTGACCTCTTTTTTCTGTTTATGTTTCGTATTATTAAAGTGGTAAGAAAAATAATCGGATGTTAATTAGCCCCAACAAATAATTTTAAAGTCCCTTGTAACTTTGCTGGCTGGTTAGGGCTCTGGGTGGCACTGTCCTCCTCAAGTCCCAAGACTGGCCTGGCACGAGTCTGAAATAAAAAAGCAACCCCGTCCCCGGCCCCGAATTTAATGAAAGAAAATTGGTCCGAGGTCAGCCCGGCCCATGCACCGGGCCGGGCTTCTGTTGCTTGCCAGCCCTGTGCCCATGCAGATTTCTATAACATTAAATTTGCATTCATACTTTACGGCAGGCGTAACTAGAGTAGTAAGCTGCAAGTAGCTCCAGTAATTACAAGACTCATGTGTAAAAATTTTGATAAAAAATTTTAATTTTCCAGATATTAAAAAAGGCTACACACACAAATATAATAAATATAACTGTTGTGAAAACTAATGTAATCAGAGCCGGTGCGAACGCGTATTTGAATGTTCATGTGTGAGCCGAGAGTTGAGATCTAAAGAAGCGCAGAGAGCAGCACTGTTTCAAAGAGGCTGCTTGATAAAGATAGAAATACATCAAAAGTTCGAAAAAAATATTATTTTTCATAAATTATAAAATTATATTTATGTGTGATGTATCGACTTGTATCTATCGTAAATTCGGCTTATTCGTATTTTTTGTTCTTTTTAATTCTTTGTCCACATATGTTCTTCTCCTTTTATAATGAGAGAGGGACTGACAAAGAATAATCACACAACTTGTGATTTCCTTACAAAAAGTGCAGTTGATACATGTGGAAAATCCAACAATTGCTAAAAACGGAATCCTATTCATACAACTCATCAACCAAATTCACAACTTTAAAAGTAAAAAAAAAATCAAATTACTGGCTATCGATTGCTGAATGTCTGAAACGGAAATAGGCCGTACACATGCTACTTAGTGGGAATTTTACACTCAGCAGGTGGAGTACTGATAAGAATATAAAAACACGACTTGATCTTCAAAGGCAAAGAACGGGAAGGAATCTAAATCCCAATCTTAATTTCTAAATATTTTTCAAGCTAAGTTGGAAAAACGTACTGTAAGTATGGAGAAACGTACTGTCAACAATTTACATGAATGGGTGCAATTATGACACTGCAAGTAAGTGGAATGTAATTTAATATGCATTGTTATACGCATTTAATATGCATGTTTCACAATATAATTTTAACTTTATTTAAACTTCCATTAACAACACATGTGTAAAATAGAGATGAGTTCGGACTCTTTTTTTTTTTCCGGACACCGAGCCCGACGATTTGAAATCCAAACCCGAATAATTTTGTGCCATCAGAGCCCCAGCCTGATACCAAAAGGATGCATTATGAAATTATTAACATTTTAATATTGTTTCAAGACGAATTTGCTCATTTAAAAATATCTTCTTATAGAAATAAGTATTAATTTTAAATACTACCCAATGACAACGTTTAGTGACTTTAATTACTCTAAAAATCTGTTTATAATTGTAAATAATAAATCTGCAAATTTATTATTTATATCCAACCACGGGAAGAAAAAAATTACAAGTCATATTTCATTTCTTTTATTTTTTTTCCCCCCAATATCATTGTACGACTGTAGCAGAAAGACATGAGTTCTGTTTTACAGTAATTTAATAAAAGTAATTTAAACAGAAAATGAGGATAGACAAGGGACATCCAACGGCTTTTTCTTATGTTACTGACAGGGTATGTGTTTAATATCATAATCAAATAGAATATTTCTCTTTATATTTCACCAATAACAATTTAATTCTCTTTCAAGCTGATTTTTGAGATTGTAAAAGACTTTAAGATACTTAGAATCCTTTTTTGTTTCTCAAATAGCAAAGTACTTTTTTTTTTTAAACTTGTTTCTTATATATGAAGGTGGAATTTGGAATCGATTCACTTCTTGATGTTTTAGAATTAGAAAATTTATGTTCGAATGCGTGTTTCCGACGGTTGTATAACATTTTAATATTTTTAAAACTTAATTATAAATTATAAATATTAATTTTAAAGCATATTCCCATTAACTGTCCACAGGTGAAATATTGTCAAATATTATAAAGGGTTACAATTAAATAAGAGTTAGAATAACAATGGATTTATTTATGCTCCAAACCAAGCTCGCAAAAAGAGCCCAACTAGCTGTGAAATTAAAACATCTAAAAAAAAAAAAAAAAAAAAAAAAAATGAAAAACCTTTCTTTGAGAAAAGTAGTTATAAAATTTATTTTCAATTTAATTTAAATTCAGGCAATATTTATTTTTTTAGGTAGATTTCATAAGAAATACTATCTAATACATTCTCCCCTATGTTCTGAAACATTTTTGCAGATCTACGCCGATAATGACTCCTAGAACCCAAAATAGCCCCCCCCCCCCCGGTTCAAAACTTTATCTATCTATATATACAGTAGCGCTCAAAAGTATTTTGACATTATATTCGCTCTTATTTTGTTTAACATAAAAATATAAATAAAATATATTCCATACCATTGACAATATGATTATTATTAAAATTCTGTGAAACATTGAATATAGTTAAATAAATTAATTGATTGACTTTTTAAAATTTTATTAATGTTTTTAATTAAGTCAATTATTATCTTTGTCAAAATACTTTTGAGTGCTGCTGTACATTAATATCACTTTTTTATGGACTCGATAACTTCTGTAATTCTGCATAAATCTCTTCCAAACTCATACATAAAATCCAGGGCGATAAAATCTCGGTCAAGTTCGTTAATGGGCAAAATCGGACCAGGGGGGATGGGGGTACACTTTTTGTGAAAACAGAAAAAAAACAAAACATAATTTCTTAATTATGATACATATAGCATTCCGCATCCATTTAAAGTTATTACTTCTAGGAAAAGGGACAAAAATAATACGCATGACAGATTTTTGATATCCTTAAAAATGGTCTCAAGCGGTTTAAAAAAACAGGGTTTTAAGAAGAATGAAAAACATAACTTCTTCAATTCACAAGATATCAAATCCGTTTAAATTTAATTTAATTCTTCATAATATTATCTACAATTTTTGTGCTGACAAGTTTTTGAAAGAACTAACTCTTACAACAAAATAAATAAATAAAAACAAAAACATGTAAAGCGAAACCTTCATCCTCCCAATAAAAATCAGCGCATTCTTCAGTGCAACGCATTACCTGAAATTAGTTCTTAACTTCGAAATCCACTTCTGCCTGTGTGCTGGGCTAGGGGGGATTTTTTTCATTGATTATATTATTTCTTTTCTGATTTTAACTGCTTTTAATTTAGTCAGAGATTCTATATTATATTTGACTATTGAAATGCTAAATTAAATTAATGTTACTGTTAAATTATCATTTGTATTGTTTTTGTTTTTTTAATTGCTTTAATGGTCAAGTTTTGCAGTGTCAAGTCAAAATTTTAATAGATCTGAAGTCTAAACCTAGACTGTAGCACAAGTCTATTTTTGGCATGAGTCCAAGAAGTTCATTTAAATGATTCGATACTATCGAAACAAAATATATTTGGCAAAATTTGAAAGAAGCAAAGTATGTTGATAAAAGATTCAAATAATTTAATGTTAGAGGAATTTACTGACAAATTGATTTGAAAATAATATTCTTCGCACACTAAAAGGCAAAAATTTATTCAAAATTTCTGGTGCAATTGTAGCCAGTCGCGGAGATTAAAATTAAGTTGTATAAGTAGTATACCACCATCCTTCAAAGGGTTAATACAAGTTCCGTTTTCATAGATTTTACGGTATTTTGTATACAGATAGTGCATTGCTTCAACGATTTTGTTAACAGACAAGTAGAATTTTGTGTCTTCCAAAGTTTTCTTTTAAAGAATCTGTTTTTTAACACTTTCCAACCTAGTTGAATGACTTCGGTTTGTCTGCCGTATGGCCGTCTGCCGTCTGGCCGTGCTCTAACTCCCGTCCATATGCTCGGATTGCCCTGCAATTTTTATATGTTATTGTTGTTATCTATAGCATGTTCCCTATTTCAACTGAAGTGTGTAGCACTCGTAGTTTTTTTACAGAGACACTCAAAAGAATTCCGTTACATGACGATCTATGGGGAAAAATCATTTGCGGTTTATTTTAATGATGTTACACAATTTCAAATACATTGTAATTGATATATATCACTAAGGTGCATTACAAGAAGCTCAATATGGAATAGAGTGTGCATAGCACTTATAGTTACTTTACAGGGACAGTCAAAAGAATTCCGTTACATTACGTATATGGAAAAAAATCGTTTGCGGTTTATTTAAATAATGTTTAACTATTTTAAACGCATTGAAATTTATATGTATCACTAAGGTGCATTACAAGAGGCTTACTACAGAATATTGTGTGTATAGCAGTCATCGTTCATTTACAGGGACACACAAAAGAATTTTCTACTGTCTGTTAACAATAATTCCTGGAAGTGCGTTTTAAGTTGCTGAACGCAATTTTAAATTTAACTCACTTTTTGTCTATTACTAGGTGTGTATAAATTCTGTATTTCATATACAGGGCAGCACAAAAGTTCGCGAACACATTTCTGTTTATTGAAAGAAACTCCAGAAGGAGAATTTTAAACTGTGCTAAGTGTTTCCTAACTAAACTAAAATTTAGCATCCTATGTAGTATATGCACAAATCTATAGATCATATACAGGGCTGAATAAAAGTATTCGGATATTTTTCCGAATATTGTATATGTTGGAAATATATGTTGGAAATTCCTGAAATTACGTTTTTAAATATGTTATGTGTTTTCCAAATTGTTTACTTAGATGTTATCTTTCAGATTATTAAACGGTAATGATTTGTAAAATTATTTTGGAAGCGTTGGAAAGTGTTACAAAATCTATGCTTGACGCATGATTTTTCGTTCTTGTTTCTTCATAAGTTAAATTTCGAAAACCGGGATAATTTAGGCGCAGCGGTCGTCCATATTTCTACTATCACTGGCTAATTTGAACTTTATAACCATCTTCATCTTCGTGGGAGCACCTTCTTCCTATCTCTCACGTACACACACATATTTATTTAACTGTGAGTCTATTACATAAAACTTCACAATTACATATAAAGATATTGAATGGATAGAGATATATGTTTATGAAAATTAACTGCAAACCGTAACAAAGATTCTTCTCAAACATTGATGATAGAAATGTGGAAGATAATGGCAAAATTTTCAGTGTGAATGAATCTTTGAATATTTTGTCGACAGAGATTTTGTAAGAAAACTTCTACAGACTGAGAACGTTCGAAATACCCCCACGTTTAAAAACCCATATGTGCATTCACGAGTGCAAAATAGCATATATATATAAATTGATAGAGGTTTCATGATCGTAAGAATCGCTGGGCTCAAATGTGCCCGCAATCGCTAGGTTGACTACCCCCTATTTAAGAATTCTGTTAAGGCTGTTCTCAAATCCAAAAGAGCTATTTTCAGACATATTTTTTTTAATTCATTTTTGTTCGGAAAGCATGAAATGAGCAGATCTGGTTATTCAGAAACTTTGTAATCGAAACACGTTTTCTATTTTTTTGTAAAAACAGAAGATCTTTCAGAAAAAACTGGTCAAAGTCGACGGTTTGGACCGAAATATCGCCGCGGCAGCGCGAAGAGTACGAAAAATGCGTGGTCACGTGATCAGAATCGCTTATAACACAATAAGTAAGCTATTTATCAAAAAATGGAAAACATATTTCGATTCCAAATCGCTTAAATTGTCAGGTTTACCAATTTTATGCCTTTACGTTTAAAAATGAGTTAGAAATTGCGTCAGAAAATTTTACGTTGTTTCACAAATCATTTAAAAACCACCTTAACCCTTTCAGGGGCAAGCACTTTTGCTCCTGTAACGTTGAATTCCCACCGGAATTTAAGAAAGAACTTAGTTCAAAATAAGAATAAGCAATTTTTCAACTTTTTCTCGTCAAAGTTAAAAAAGTAAAATTTAATTAAAAGTTTCTGGTTTATCAGATTAAAATTAGGTGGTATATTCAAAGCGTTAAAAACCTGGGCGTTAAATCTAGAAGTTGGGAAACTGACACATTGTCTAAAACTAGCACTGTATCAGTACGACTGGTCATCTTAAAAATTGCAGTATCACAAGCAATAATATTCTTTCCCATTAACCTCAATAATATATTGTTGCTAATTTTTACTCAAATTCTTCATTAAATTAACGAGTTTTGTATCATTACAAGTTTGTTAGATATTTCCCTACATGCATATACACACAAACACACTCACACAAAGAACTTTTCAGGTTAGGGACCTGTGCCCACCCCACAAAAATGTTCTAGTTACGCCCATGTCGTTATATAACCAGTTTCACAATGTAAAAAAAAAAAAAAAAAAAAAAAAAAAAAAATCATCCTCATTATTTCAGAGAAATGAATTATGTCATCTGCTAGGAGAGAAATGAGCATGCCTTTTTTTTTCCTTTTAGGCATGCCACGTTTACAAATGCGAATTTTTTTTTACCATGGAGATCATGCTTTGTGAATGATTACCTCCATTGTTTAATATTTTTATGACTCATAATGAACGAATCTCCTGCGTTTGTTTACTCTAATGGATTGAGATATTCAGTTAACGTAATTTCCACTGAAGTTATATCTCAGAATCTATATATTGTTGATTGTAACTCATCTCTCAAGCAAACAATTTTTTGAACGATCTTTCTAAAAATGTAACTTTTATGCAATTTTATTCGAAAAAATAATCTTGAATAAAAATGGCCGCTTGGCATATGGAAAAAGATGGGGTTAGCCCGTAATTGTTTTCCTCAGTCACATGACTTGCGCTTTTATTATCTAGATTACGTATGATAGGATTTAACAGAATAAAGAAAATTTTCATTAATAAATTTTTAAGTTTTGATTCGATTTTCATAAAATTTGAAATGACTCGACTAAATTCTGCAACGATTATATATATTAAATTTCAAATCATTCGGTTGGGTCGTTTTTGTGCTGTTATATGCGGACAGACGGACGGACGAACGGACCAGACGACGACTATAGGTGCTAACGTATTTATATAATTACGAGCGCACCTAAAAAGCATCATATCAAAAATTAAATTGACGCTTCAAAATCTCATTCGCTTTGCTTTTCCTTTGGAAAATGCATTTATTGTATCGACGTTATGAATATTAGTTTTTAAATAAAGTTACATCAGGTGAAGCTAAGTTTAAAAGATATACATTATTAAGCCAAAATATGTCAAACATTTAAAAACAATTTATTTATGTATAAAATTTGTATTGAATTTCAAATAGCAAAATAATGATATCAATAACAAGTTATATATCTTTTTGAAACATGCACAAAAATAAAATCCCTTATTGGTAGTATTTAAAGGAAAATATTTATTAAAAATAAAACAAAATTTCAAGATCTAATTTTCCTTGATTTTTCTTCGGCGAAGTCATTTATTATAATATGGAAATCAATATTATAAAACAATCACATTATCAAGACAAAAATAGATAAACATACTAACGCAAACTACGCATCACATTCTTGAAATTAAATAGGAAAATTATGATAGGAATAGAAAATTACATGATCATTTGAAATTGTATACATGAAGATTAAATTTTACATCAGTAATATTTACAAAAACGCAAGTATCAACAGTGAAATAAATAATTCGATGCTAATTCGCCTTGATTTTTTTTTGTCAAAATCGTTTATTATAGCACCCTAATATTAAAAAATAATTATTTTTCATTTGCTAGAATAATTTAACTAACTGACGCGACCGGTGTTGCCCGGGCACATAAAAAAATAGCACAAAGCGCGTTAAAAACTAAAATTCGTAATATAAAAGCGCGAAAAATATAAAAATCACTCCACGAATTCCGAATAAACTTTAATGAAAAGAGAAAAAAAATTACTATATTGGGCTAGAAGATTGATGCCGGATTCCTTTTACTATAGTGGAAAAATCGCGGCGAATTGTGAAAAAAAAAAAAAAAAAAAAACACTAAAAGTTGCATACAAAAATCGCAGAGGACAAAATATACCATTGAGCTAAGAGATTTTAAAAAAAATATTTTACGAATGTCCAAAAACCGCCGCAAAACGCTAGAAACTCTAAAAATCGAACACAAAAATTCAAAAATCTCTGAACGAATTCCGAATAAAACTTTGTTGAAAAGAGGACAAAATTTTCTATATTGGGTTAAAAGATTAAAACCCGATTCCTTTTACTGATGTGAAAAAATTGCCGCGAAACAGACAAACAAACTCGCTAAAAATAAAAAGAAATCGCAGAGGACAAAATTTACTACTGTATGCTAATACATTCTGACAGTAATTCTTTCCCGAAAGTCAAAAATTGAAGCAAAAAAAGTTAAAAATCGCATTGAAAATCGCTGAATAAAAAATGTAATATATTGGGCTAAATGCTTGAAACCGAATTCCTTTTATGAATATAAAAAAAATCACTACAAAACGCAAAAAATGCTAAAAATTGCATTGAAAATCGCAATAAAAATCACAAAAACTTCGAAAATCGCGGAGAACAAAATTTAATATGATAGGCTAAAAGTTTGAAACTGACTTTTTTTTACAAATTTCAAAAAATTCAACGAGAAACGTGAAAACTCGAAAAAACTCCGAATCGCATTAAAAATCACTACAAATTCAAAAAACTAGGAGAACAAAATTCACTACATAAGGCTAAAAGTTTGAAATCGAATTCTTTTTACGAATGTCAATAAATCGCCTCAAAACGCTAAAAATTGTAGAGAACAAAATTTACTAATAGTGAACTGAAACATTGTAACAGGGATTATTCACGAATGTCAAAAAATTATCACGGAACGCAAAAAAAAACTAAATATCGCTAAAAATTTAAAAATCGCAGCGGTCAAAATTTACTATATTAAACAACAGAATTCCTTTTACGAATGTCATGTAACACAAAAAAAGTGAGTTGAAAATCATATTAAAAATTCAAAAATTGCGGAGGACAAAATTTACTGTATTACGCTAAAAGTTTGATGCTAAATGCCTCTTACGAATGTCAAAAAATCGCTGCAGAACGCGAAAAATCGCTACAATTAAAACATAGAGGAGGACAAAATTTGCTGTATTAGTCTAAATGTATGAAACCGAATTCCTTTTTACAAAAAATCGCCGCGAAACGGGAAAAAACTCTAAAAATCGCATAGAAAAATTCAAAAATCGTTGTATGAATTCCGAATAAACTTTATTGAAAACAGGACAAACTTTACTATATTGGGCTAAAATTTTAGAACCGGAATTCTTTTACTAAGGTAGAAAAATCGCCAGAAAATAACAACAACAAAATAAAAAACGCTAGAAATAAAAATTGCTAAAAATTAAAAATTCTCAGAGGAACAAATTTACTACAGTTGGCTAAAACATTTAAAAAAGAATTATTTTCCGAATGTTAAAAAAAAAAAAAAAAAGCTCGAAAAGACGCTAAAAATCGCGGAAGACAAAATGTAATATATTAGGCTAAATATTTGAAACCGAATTTATTTTATGAATGCGAAGAAATCACCGTGAAACGCCAGGAAATGCTAAAAATTGTATTGAAAATCGGAAAATTTTCAAAAATCGTGGAGAAAAAAATTTACTATATTAGGCTAAAAGTTTGAATCAGAATTAATTCCTTTAACGAATATTAAAAAATCACCGCGAAACGCAAGAGAAAAAAATCTCGTCAAAAATCACTAATAATTCAAAAATCGCCGAGAAAAGAATTTACTAAAGTTGGCTAAAACATTGTAACCCGAATTCTTTCACTGTAATTATATGCAATGTACTCCGTATTTTTATTTTAAATACGAAAAAAATCTCCCTCTCTCTCTCTCTTTTCTTAAGTTACCACACGTACAATATGCGAGCCAAATGCCGCCCCTCTAGGGGTGCGCCCTGAAGCGGCTGCCTCACTTGCCTCACCCCTGGCGCCGGCTCTGTTTACAGGGACACTCAAAAAATTCCATTACATTATGGTCTATGGGGAAAAATCATTTGCGGTTTATTTTAATGATGTTATACAATTTAAAACACATTGTAATTGATATATATCACTAAGGTGCATTGCAAGAAGCTTAATATGGAATAGGATGTGCATAGCACTTATAGTTACTTTACAGGGACAGTCAAAAGAATTCCGTTACGTTACGTCTATGGAGAAAAATCGTCTGCGGTTTATTTAAATAATGTTTCACTATTTTAAACGCATTGGAATTTATATATATCACTAAAGTGCATTACAAGAGGCTTGCTACAGAATATTGTGTGTATAGCAGTCATCGTTCATTTACAGGGACACACAAAAGAATTCTCTACTGTCTTTTAACAATAATTCCTGGAAGTTCGTTTTAAGTTAATGAACGCGATTTTAAATTTAACTCACTTTTTGTCTATTACTTGGTGTGTATAAATTCTGTAGATCGTATACAGAGAAGCACAAAAGTTCGCGAACACATTTCCGTTTATTGACAGAAATTCCAGAAGGAGAATTTTAAACTGTGCTACGTGCTTCCTAACTGAACTAAAATTTAGCATCCTATGTAGTATATATACAAATCTATAGATCATATACAGGGCTGAATAAAAATATTCGGATATTATTCCGAATATTGTATATATGTTGGAAATTCCTGAAATTATGTTTTTAAATATGTTATGCGTTTTCCAAATTGTTTACTTAGATGTTATCTTTCAGCTTATTAAACGGTATGATTTGTAAAAATATTGTGGAAGCGTTGGAAAGTGTTACACAATCTATGCTTGACGCATGATTTTTCGTTCTTGTTTAATTAAAAAATATGTAGGTAGTTTTGGTTTTTAAAAAAACTTTTAATCTTCCATATTTTGTTACTGTTTACGTATTTATTTATTTCAGTCTTTTAATATGTTTGGATTTGTTTTCATCTGTGAGTTTTCCTCCCAATAATAATTAATTTAATCTTCTAATAGTTATAACTTTGATTAAATTGCCATGTAAATATGTAAAAAATATATATATTTAATAATCAAATAATTGAATTAAATAATGTATGTATAATCAAGTAATTTAATGAAATTAATTTAATCAGAAGTGAAAAAATATGTAACTATATTTTAATTCGGCTGATCTGACATTTCCTTCATATATTGTCAGAGTTCCCTGCTTTGGATGATGTCATAATTACGTGTCTAGGCTTTCTCCCTTATCTAGGGGGCGTTGGTTATATAGAACTGCGTTATAAAAATCTTCTACTGTAATCCGATTGCCATCATTTTGAAAAAAATAAAGAAAAACATTTCAAATTTAAATTCTGCTAATTAATACAAATATTGAACAAACAAATGCACGATAACAAATCTGTGGCCAAATATCTTTCATTTAAAATAAGAATCATGTAATTTTATGTAGTAGTTTTTTCTTACGAACCATCGAAAGAAAATGCTTAGCGTTTTAAATATATAGATTTCATTATCTCAATAGAGATTTATTTCATATTTCGAAAAAGTAATATTTTTACCTATTGTTGCCACATTTTAAAAAGTGCAAATAATAATATTTCCAAAGATCCAATTGAAAAATATATTTCCATGTGAATATTAAAGAACGAAAAATCAAGTGTCAAGCATAGATTATGTAACACTTTCCAACACTTCCAAACTAATTTTGCAAATCTTTACCGTAAGGTGAAAGATGATGACTAAGTAAACAATTTGGAAAACACATAACATGGTATTTAAAAATCCAATTTCAGGAAATACCAACAATATTCGGAAAAATATGAAAAACTATTCTTTTGTGCAGCCTCGTATATGATCTATTGATTTGTATATATACGAAATTGAATGCTAAATTTTAGTTCAGTCAAGAAACGCGTAGCAGTTCAAAATTTCCTGTCTGGAATTTCCGCCAATAAATGGAAATGTACTTGAACTTTTGTGCTGCCCTGTATATGATCTATACAATTTATACTCACCAAGTAATAGACAAAAAATGAGTTAAATATAAAAACGCGTATAAGAATTAAAAAAGCACTTCCAGTAATTATTATTAACAAGCAGTACTTTAACCGAATTCTTTTGTGTGGTCCTGTAAATGAACGATGAATGCTATACACACAATATTCTACAGTAAGACTCTTGTGATCCACCTTATTGATATATATCAATTTCAATATGCTTGAAATTGTGAAACATTATTAAAATAAACCGCAAACGATTTTTCTACATAGACCGTAATGTAACGGAATTTTTTGAGTGTCCCTGTAAAGGAACAATAAGTGCTACACACTTCATTTTTAATACCGAACATGACATAGTAAACCTCAACTAGCATTCGCTGGCGCACCTTATGAAACCATAGAAAACTCCAGCTATGAGAACTGAATACAGTCGAAAACTGCAGTTTTCGTCGCCGATATAGATGCCAGGTGACTTGTATTCGAATACTCCGTCTGAAATCGAGACCACAGACATTTTGTATTTGAATATTCCCATCACTAATACTCAATATAAAATGACTTTAACACCATATATTTACACTATATGGCCATTAATGACCGGCAACTTTAAATTTTGGTCATTTTGTCGAATATTTAAATATATACTTGTCAGATTCTTCTGGAATTTTAGGATTAAAAAGAAGTTTGTCTTCATATTTATCAACGTCGATTTGATAAGAAGGACAATTAGGGGGCTAAAAAAATATTAAAGAAAAAGAAGAATACTTTCACTTTGGTTCACCCTGTAAAATAAAATGCACGAAATGATCTATTGCTACAGAATATACATAGGCAGACATTGTACAATATGTGTATTCATTTGTGTAAGAATAGCATGTATATTAATAGAGTTATAGAGATTTAAAAAATTTTTTTTTAAAAATCTTGCATGTTTTTTGCTTATAACATACAGGGTTTTTAACTAAATTTAACGCCAGTTTCAGAAAAATTGAAAAAATGTAGTAGAATCAATATAGTACAATTTGAATATAAATATATTAAATATTTTAGGAAATATGGGCAGTTGTATAAAATAATTTTTATCTGCACATGCGCGAACGATAACAAGTATTATTTTGCATAATTTAATAGTCAACTCTATCGAGCAACTTATTAAAAAAAATCAATCAAATATCGTAAAAATTTAGAGAGATATCGGCGTTAGAGTGAGCTGTTTTTTAGCTTCTCACTAAAACTCGCTGAATAATAAGGGATTTTCAACAAATTGTCAGTTTTTATTTTCATACTATTTTCCAATTTTTAATGATACTTTAGTTCTCTTTGAAAAACTACCCTAACGAGCTTATTCGAACTAAAAAAGAATAATCATAATCAAAGGATCCATTCCAAAACTATTATAACCTGGTGAAATGATGTTTTCCAAGGCAAACTAAAGTATCAATAAAAAATGAAATATAGTATAAAAATTAAACATGAAAATTTGTGAACAATCCCTTATCATTCAACAAGTTTTTGTGAGAAGCTAAAAAACAGCTCACTATAACACTGATATCTCTCTAAAGTTTTACGATATTTGACTGATTTTTTTTAATAAGTTGCTCGATAGAGTTGATTATTAAATTATGCAAAAAAATCCTTGTTATCGTTCAGCAATGCACAGATAAAAATTATTTTATACAACTGCCCATATTTCCTTAAATATTTAATATATTTATATTCCAATTGTACTATATTATTTCTACTACATTTTGTCAATTTTTCTGAAACTGGCGTTAAATTTGGTTAAAAACCCTGTATGTTATAAGCAAAAAACATGCAAGAATTTTTTTTAATTTGTAAAAAAATTGCTATATCTCTATTAATATACACACTATTCTTACACAAATTAATACACATATTGTACAATGTCTGCCTATGTATATTCTGCAGCGATAGATCATTTCGTGCGTTTTATTTTACAGGGTGAACGAAAGTATTCTTTTTTTTCTTTAATATTTTTTTAGCCCTGTAATTGTCTTTCTTATCAAATCGACATTGATAAATATGAAGTCAAACCTGTTCTTTTTAATCCTAAAATTCCAGAAGAATCTGACAAGTATATTTTTAAATATTCGACAAAATGTCTAAAATTGAAAGTTGCCGGCCATTAATGGCCATATAGTGTATTGCATATATGCTGCATTCAAAACAAAGATGCTTTGGAATTTTCAAAGCAAAAGTATCCAATAAATTCACTGATATCATCGATTATTAAATTCAGTGCAAAGAGTTTTATTATCTCTATAATAAAACCGTATGTCATGTGACTGTCCTCAACAGTTCCGGGATGCCGCTTCACTGTTTCATATGCCAGGCAGCCATTTTTATTCAAAATTATTTTTTCTAATAAAACTGCATAAAAGTTACATTTTTAGAAAGATCGTTCAAAATAAATTAATATTTGAGAGATGACTTACGTTCAATTATGTATACATTCTGCAATAACTTCAGTTTCAATTAGGTTCGCTGTTCAAATTCTCTATCCATGAAAGTAAACAACAAAAAAAAAAAAAAAAAAGATTCATTCGTTGTGAACGTTTAAAATATTAAACCATGAATTTTTGGACCGCTGCCTGGTGTAAAAAAAAATAATCAGCACCAGTGAGACAGTCAAAGTTTACCATAATTCTGTTCCATACAACTCAACTTCCTTCGGATCTTTTCTTGATGTAAGTTGAACTCCGTGGTTGAACTCATGTAATAATATTTAATGGATCAAATTTCGAAACAAATTGTCAGCTTTTATTTTTCGTGTGTATTAATTAGAAACGATATTTTAATTTTGAAATCAAATGTTTTGATTTATGATAATATTTCTTATTTATCTATTTTCTATTTTAAAGAAAAATGTGAACGTCATGTATTTTAAATTGGAACAGCTGTCACGGACGCACCAGGACCAGGGTTGGCGGAATTTTTGTTTTGCGCCATTTTGGCGAGAAAATCCCATTTTCAGGTACCTATTAGAGATTACTAAAACAGCATATACTTTTATTTTATTATGAAATAGTTTATTTTATATTAAAAACACACACACAATGATTAATTTATTATAAAGTGGGTTAAGCGGTTTTTGTCAAGAAAGATGAAATACATAACAACAAAAAATATGCGAAATGCCACCACGATCACAAAAGTTCTTGATTTGTCTATTAGATTTTTCCGGTTTGGCGAAGGATTAAGGAAAAAAATAAATTATGAATAAAAATAATTTGTTACAATGCTTAACATACATTTAAGGGCGACCAAACTGGTCGCCAGTGGCAGCTAGTCTAATATAATCACCTTTACAGGAATACTTCTCTGAATCTATAGTATTGTAAATAGTATAACAGTACGTGAATGGTGAAAAAAGCAAAAAATAGAAATTTATAGTTTTTTGTGAAATTGAACAACTTTTAACAGCAATGGCATCCTGCCAGTGTAGAGTCAGAATCATATTACTATTATCGGTCATAATACTATTTTCAAAATTTGGACTTGCTCGAAATAAACTGCAAAATAGATTACAACTCAAAAAAGTGTCAAAATTTGTGTTTTTATATAAAGTTTTTAACTAAAATGTAAACATTCACATGTAATATTAAAAAATTTCTATAATAGTGATTGATTTTTTAAGTATATAAGTGATCGCACATTTTATAGTTTATTATATGTAAAAATATAGTAATATAAAATACTGTAATTCTTAAATTAAAATAGTAAAAATTATATTATTAAATTTCAACAAAATAACTTGAAGTAATTTTTGTTTAATGCTTTATTTCAAATATCTGAAAATATGAATGTTCAGTGTTCTTTCCAAATGTAAAATCATTTAAACCAAACAAACCTGGTTTAAACAAAAAAAAAAAAAAAAAAAACTAGGTTTAAACAAAAAAAAAAACCTGTTTATTTTATTTTTTTTTACAATCCTGGAAGTAACCATGTATACGCAATTTTCAGTCAAATTCAAGATGGAAAAGATAAATAAAACAGATACCTTGAAATTGCCAGTAAAAACTAAATGAGAAAGTTATTTCCATTGCCTTAAACCTTTAATGCTCAAGCTATTTTAATATTTGTTCTTAATCTTTCCAACATCAAAACAATAAGGACTTCTAAATTTTAACTCATAATACCAAAGAAAGGCACTTCTTAAATACACAATAAAAAGAAGATAAGGCAACACGTTTCAAAAATCTTTCTTCATCAGTCTTAAAAAGCTGTCATACGAACCAGTACGAGAGCAGAAGAATTTTTTATTGTTGTTCTCGTAGTGATAGTATATAATGTAAGTAGGATATACATCATATCAATTGCAGCAATTTGTATGGGGAAACTGATTTACTCCAAAAACAGAAAAATGGCGTTATTAATGTTCTGACAGCGGGTGAAAGAACTGGACCCAGTTGTATGGAGAAATGAATAGGAATAGTGTGATACATTAACGTGTATAAGGCACTCAACTCTTTAGAAAGCAATAGTGAGAAAATTAACCTATTGTGGAAAACTATTGTCCCAAAAAACTATAAAGGGTTAAAAACATAAAAGATAATAAGTTTATATTACAAATTATGGTAGTTAATGAAGTAGATCATCAGCTAATGAGAAAACTTTTAGATTATGTGTTTTGGATTCATATTGAAGAGTGGACTCCATTTTTAAACCTGTTGTAGAACTAATTGAATCCCTTCAATCAAATATATTTGAAAAGAAAAATCAATCTTGCAACATATATTTTAAAACTACTGATGCAAAGAGTGAGTTGGTCAAAAAACAACAAAATATGTTGATGTTCAAAATTGTCAGTGAAAAAAAAAAAAAAAAAAATAGCCATTTGACTGGAATTTATGATTTTTTCAATTTATGTTTTAAAAAAATAAGATTAAGCGTCGTCTTCATACTCAAATTACACCAAACTCTGAAATTTTCAATACAAGCACCTAATTTTAACATCATATTTGGCTTTTTCTGTAAATTTTATCTTAGGATACCAAATGGAAATTGGAAGTCATTCGGTCAAGTAATTTAGAATGATGAAGGTTTAAAATTTGGAATTTCTAATGTTCAATTAATTTGTAATCGTTGCAAAACAGATTGCAATGTGGGTATTTTTTAAAGCATAACTAAATAACTACATGGCGGAATAAGCTGTGATTTTATATTATCATAATTGAAGCTTTTAGAAATTGATCTCTCTTAAAAAATTCATGTCACATTTCATTTTTTTTTTGTAAATTAATTTAAAAAGTTTTTTTTTTTTTTTTCTAAAAAACTTATGAATTTTGTTGACAAAAATTCGGTTTCTAAAGTGTGTGAATTATAAAATTACAGCTTATTCCGCAAAGTAGTTCTGAAGTTGTGATTAAAAAACTACCCGCATTGCAATCTGTTCTGCAACGATTACAAATTAATTTAACATTTGGAGCTCCAGATTTTAAATCTTCATAATTCCTAAACTACTTGACTGAATGATTTCCCGTTTGTTATCCTAAAGTAAAATTTAATGAAAAAGTCAAATATGATGTCAAAATAAGGTGTCCATATTGAAAATTTCAGAGTTAGGTACAATTTTAGCATGAAGCTTATTTTTTTATGTAAATTGAAATAATATATAATTTATTATCAAATGGCTATTTTGGTTGATTTCTGGTACAATTTTGGGATTTAAATGCATGGGGTTGTTCAAAGGAGAACGATTACTTAAAACGTATGTAGTTATTTGCAGAGAAAATGAGTGTATTCAGTAAAGAAAAGTTTTGTGGGAATGATTAGACAATATGTTCCCTTTAATTGGAATAACCTACATAGTACTTAATCCATTAGTTGAAGTGGCATTACGCATATTAATTTAATTCAGATTATTTTTTTAATAAAACTCTTCTGAATATTAGTTTTTTTACATTCTTCATTATAATTAGAAAAGACATTTAAATTCAACATTTAAATAAAAAATGTAGAATTTCTTTAAAATTTAAGAGTTGTAAGAAGTCTAAAGTTCTAAATTTTTCTTTCTTTTACAGTAATCCATTATAACTAACTAGGGAATCGAACCCGGGCTTCCCGGGTTACAGAACATAGGTGAAAACCATTTTTTTCTAATTCTAATAGATTTTTCATATTTATTATATATATTTTTAAACTGATTCATTAACAACGTAAAAAAGAATTTTTATAAGAAAAATATAGTATATTTAAATAAAATTTCGAAATTGAATAAAGCGATACTTTTGTATTAGCTGCATGCCAGGAGTTAACGGCCAAAGGAATCGTCCAAGATTTCGCTGCTTACTGTAGATTTTTTATTCTGAAAATTTCAACTGCTTAAGCGCGTAGTTCGAGAACATGTCTGTTAAATTTTCATTTTATTTATATTATATTATTATTTATAGTTATAATTTGATGAAGTTTTAATTTCCTTCTGTAATATTAGCCGGGAATAAATGCAGAACTATTTATACTGTTTTAAATGCAAATGGATTAATCTTTCACAATCTAACTGCAAGAGATAGAGATAGATTTAAAATTAATTCATTCTTGGAAATTATTCTAAAAATCATAAATCAGTAAATTCAAATACAGTTTTCAAAGAATGGCATTTTTTCCTATTCGACAGTGTAGAAATTGAAATTGTGCGATGTTTAGAAGTTTAAAAAGATGCAGTGAAAACGAAATTTATTAGTCAGTTCATTGCTACCATAAAAATGACTTCAGCAATAATCAGACATGTGTTATAATCTCGGGTTCCAAACTCACTGTTAATGTTGAAGACCGCTTCCATAGAAATAGTGTTGCATTTTCACCACATAAAGACCAATTTTTAACAATAAAAATACGATTTTCAGTTGAATATGACGCTTTGGGAGACATTTCCAAAATTACATGAAAATGACACTAAACAAATTGCTTTTATGCCCTCTCTCACTCCATGCATTCGTGCCACCATCTATTGAGGTTCTGAGAAGTTACTTCAGTTTAAAGTTGTAGGTAAATTAAAAGCCATCTGGTATATCTTTATTTTCATCCAAAATGTATAGATCTATAAATACTGTTTCATACAGAAGCTTTTTAAATGTCATATTAACATACTTTCTTTATTCTTTGAAGTTTTTTTTTCCTTTTTGTGACTTGTTATCCCACCTATTTCCCAAACACACACATACAGAGAGAATTTTTTTTTTTTCAAACCTTTTGACAACATGTAGCATCTTTTCTTTTATATCAATATTTTTGTATTCTTCCAACTGAAGACATAAAATCGTGGGCATGATACTAAAAAATTAATGGTTTTTCCAGTTTGCTTTTAAGCTACAGATCTTTATTAATGAACTTTGTTTTAAGGTATCAAGTGAAATAAAAGAAAGTTATTGTGCTGTCCAAAAAAAAAAAAAAAAACCCAGAGGAGAAATGTTTTTTAAAGAAAAACCCACCGTAGTACTTCAAATATTTCACTGAAGTCAATTTTTTTTGTCCTGTTTTTATACACCATTTAGAATAATAAAAATATTAAAAAATACCTAAGGAGTGTTTATTTAGTAACAAAAAAAAAGAAAAACTAACAATATAGAATTCTGGCAAAACACGAGCTTCATTTTCACGGATTTTCTTGTTATTATATAATTTTAGAATGATGTACAAGTCCATACATTTTTAATTTCTTTTATGTTAAACCATTAACATGTAATAAAATGATTCATTTTCAGCTGATTATGTCAGGTGTGAGATTTCTTTCATGTAACATGGGTTATTTTTTGGAAAAGTGGGTTTTTTCTTTAAAATTCTTGTTTAATTAGCTACCACTGTATAATGCAGAGATAAAATGAAAAATTCTCAACATTAAAATCTTAGAACAAGCTGTGAAAATTTAGCCACATTTAATTTTTTTGCATTCTTTATTAAACTTTATATAGAGTAAATTTTAAAAAATGTTTTTATTTTTATAGGACAGCATAATATACAGTCTATCTCAAAATTTTAGGCATTAACAGTAAATGTTTATTATAAAATAACGATACAAAATTTAACAAAAATATATCATTTACTTATTAGAGTCTGTAAAGTAATTAGAATAAATCATATCAAAATGAATAAATGGATACATTATCATAATTTTGATTAAAAAATATATAAAAATTTGGACTATACAGTGTCTCAAACGTTTAGGCACAATGAGAAAAAAAAAATCATTTAACATTTTTACATACCATTTATCAGTAGTATTACCCTGGTTTCAAATAACTGTGTTTCCAGTGAATTAATTAATTTTTTAAATATTAATGGCGACAGAGAATACCATGCTTTTTTGGTGCTTTTCATTTGCTTTTAATTCTTTCATAGAGTCCTATTGCTTTCTATTCTAGTATGCCTCACAGGTTAAGATCTACAAATGCTCTCAATTGGATTTGAGTCTGGGCTTAAAGTGGACCAATCCAAAACGTTAACATTTTGTGTGGAAAGCCACTGTTTTGTACTATGTAAGTTGTGGACTGAAGCATTGCCATGCTGAAATAAATCTCCACTCAGGACCCTCTAAGATGTCATCAAACGAATGTAGATGTTGCTCTAGTGTTTCTTAATACTTTGTTGAATTTTGTTTGCCATGGTGGTTTGGCCATTAAAACCATTCGCACCACAAACCAACTTTACTGGATTCATCTAGGACTCTAGTTGTAATATTAGGGAAATTTGATAATGAATAAAACATTTTCTTAATATACAAATTTTAAATAAATGGACTGTTTGCATATGTTACATATATGCTTTGAGATATTGAGTTAATTAGTGCATGTGGTGTTATCCATTGCCAAATCCTGATTACATCATAACTAGATACATAACGCAACATACACATGACCTCAACCAAGTATTTAACTGATATTTTAAAATGGCAGATAATATGAATAAATATAAAGGTAAAAATAATTTTTTTTTATAAAACACCTTTTTATAAACATTCAATGTTTATCTTAACAATCAAAATTAATTCATGTTGTTCCAAAAATGTTCTTTACAATACATTTCTTGTGGATCCCAATTATGAAAAATTCACAGCTTTGGTGTACACTTGGTAGAAAGTGCAAACTAATGAATTTATATAAGAAATTGTAATTTTTGCTTTGTTTCTTTTTAACATATGGAAACAAGAAAGAAAAAAACTTTATTTAAGCTATCTATTCAGGATTTCTAAATTGTTTTCTAATAGCGTGCATGATCGTAAGTTAAGCATATTTAAAAAAAAAATTATTCTTAATTTGTTTATAGTGTTTAAAATATTTCATTGTTGTAGTTTCACAGCCAGATGGTGTAGTTTGGCACATAATGAACTCTATTGTTTTTGTAACTCGTATATAGTTGTATGTTATAATACTTGCCAATTTATCATCTCTCTTAACTGAAAAATACCTTAAAATTAATTTATTAATTTATAATTAAGTTATAAAAATATTAAAATGATATATTGTCATCGAAAACATACCCGTATACACAATTTTTATAATTCTAGCATATCAGGAAATGAGTGAAAATTGATTATAAAATTCCATCTTTACATACAAAAGAACGAGTTGAGATAAATAAAAGTGTTTATGCGTTGCAATTTTTTTGTAAAAATGTTCTTCAGCATAAGAATAAAATTTCTAAAAAAACTACAAAAGAATGATATAACTTTTTTAAAGGTATTCAGAGGATTAAAAACAGAATAAATGAAATCTATTTCGAAAAAAGAAGAATTAATTACAATATTTAGTGAGAAAATACAATTTATTTAAAATTCACCAAAGCAAAACATTTTAACAAGTAAAAATAAGAAATAAAAACAAAATATAAATTTAAAAATAAAAGGATTTTATTACTTTTTTTTATGACTAAAATTTAAAATTCTGACAACAAATAACATTCACAATATTTCCTAGTTGTAACACTAGCATAAAAACTGATATGTTGGTCAATGGTCATTCCCTGTAGAAGCATCGGATGTGTGTTGATGGACAATCCTAAATTTTTGGAAACTTCCACTACACAAAAAAATTGCCATGAAGTTGTCAAATATAAATTAAAAAAATATTTCACTAAATACTGTGCAAGATTAAAAATTGCTCATTTTGGGTACCCTGTATATATATATACACAGACACACATATATATATGCAATTAAAAGGGTTTCTAATAAAATTATACTCAATCTGACATCAGAAGTAGAGAAATCCAACTATTAGTTCTCATGTTAAAGCAATTTACATATACTAACAAAAATTAGACATGTCTTGTCATTTGTTAAAAATGAGCAATTTTTAGAAGTCCATAGCTTAACTAATATTGGACGAAATACAAAATTTTAAATTTCACTACAATATTTATGACTATTAATGTAAAAAATCAGGAATATCAAAGATCGGGCGTGTAAAAATTGTGAATTTTGCCGATCGGACATGTAATTCGCTGATCCGGGTGTATAAAAATCACAAATTTAGTCAAACCGGTCAGATGGTGGCCCTTGACAAGCCAGTCATTTTTGTGACTGGCCCTCCTCTTATAAAGATTGTGCACCCCTAATGTATTCATACCATACTTCTTCTAATGTCACCAAAAATAAAATACTCTTTAAATTGTCTTCATTTAAAATAAATATATGTACAGGATGATTCACTATCAGTGCAACAAACTTTAAGAGATGATAGAAACCATTGCATGAAATATTTTTTGTATAGGAAAGCTGCCTCGCAATCCACTTTAATCATAAATACAGGGTGTCTCATTCCAAGTCGAACCCGGATTTTTGTTTATAACTTTAACAGTAATGAAGATATTTTATAGATATGTTCAACAGACTTAATTTATTTTGTGTGACATGATTAGATATCATGGAAAATGCACTTTAAACTAGATCAATGAGCATATGTACTGTGAGCTAAATTCCAAATTACGGAGCATCTTGTTCAGTGCTGTTTGGATGCAGGCCGTATCCATTTCCAGATATTCTCAAGAAGTTATGACATTTCAGATAAAGAAAAGTAGGTCTGTTGAGAAATCAGTGAAATATTTTTATTATTGTTAAAGTTATGAACGGAAATACTCATTCAACTTGGAGTGAGATACTCTGTACTTACAACTGAATACGTGGATTGCAACACAGTTTATCTATACAAAAAATATTTAATGCAACGGTCTCTATCACCTCTTAAAGTTTGTCGCACTGGTAGTGAATTACCCTGTATATGTATATATATAAATGCAATTAAAAGGGTTTCTAATAAAATTATATTCAAACTGACATGAGAAGTGTTAAAATCCAACTATTAGTTCTCATGTTAAAGCAATTTGCACATACTAACAAATATTAGATATGTCTTGTGATTTGTTAAAAATGAGCAATTTTTAAAAGTCTATAGCTTAACTAATATTGGGTGAAATACAAAATTTTAAATTTCACTACAATATTTATGTATAGAGAATTTTTCCAAAAAAGTCAAGCCAATTCATAAGCTATAATGGATGCTTCTATACGGAGTAACTCTCAAAAGAATTAACACAAAACAAATCCTTTAAAATATTTTGCAGTATTTACAAAAAATTATAAAATGAAAGCCATTCCAAGAAACCAAATTTTCTATTTACTTGAATATATTTAAAAAAGAAAAAATAACAATGGCACAGTCTTTGAAAACATAAAAATGTACATGAAGAAAACACAGAGTACAGTCATCACACATTTGGGTGTATTTAAAATATCTGATGCAACCATGTTGTGGAACCATCTCTCCATGTTGGATCGTCAGCTATTTGTGCGCGGCAAATGGGGCATGTGCGTTCCCTGTCAAACCATAAAGCAACACATTCTTCACAAAATATATGCTGGAAAAAGACAGAAAATTCTAATATAAAATACATGGATAATATATTTTGGATAATGTACTTACAGAAGATGTTCACACTTTTTTTAGACTATTTTCATGGTACTTTTACAGAACTATTTTACATAAAATATTTGTGTTTTAAGTGTTCAATTTGGCAACCCTTATTCTGAACTACCTTTCTGCACCATAATTCCCATGACAATAATACCTTTTGTATTTTTGGAAGAGGTATTGAACAGCTTTCCGAAGTCCATGAAAAGTTGTAGGTCGATGTTGGAATAACACACTTTTTAAAAGTCCAAAAATCCATTAGGAGATTTAGCAGGTATATCAGTAAAAGTTATAGCCCTGATATCAATTTCTCATTCCATTTTTTCCAGGAAATTAACAGTCGATTGTAATGTGTGGCTGATTCCTTTATCTTAATGCAATTCAACATATTGATGCACTGGGGTTAAAGAGATTATGTTTCATGTTTGAAGAATGGGAGTCAAATTTGTTTCTGATAGTATGTGAAGTTGATCTTAACATCTTTCATCACTCTGTTTATTTTTAATTTGCCATTACATGCAAAGCCCGCAACAGTCATAAATCCTTTGCTAAAACTTTCTTTAGATACATTGAACCAGGTTTAAAGATTTTATTTCTCGTCTTTGATGATGACAAATGGATATAATTTTATTACAATCATTTAAATAGAGATAAGCTTCATCTATTATAGCAACATTTTCTATTTTTCTCCGGATAAATGTTTCTTATAAACAATTCTACATCATGTTCTACGTACTGCGATATGTCATGGAGAAAGACGGTGAACATTGTGTTTTTTGGCTTTCTAAAAAATTCAAATCAGTGTTGATGATTTAGCAACAGTCCTTTGACTTGGAGGATTTTCTTTTATCATAAAAGATCTTACCTTTGCAATATTCGAAGAATTATTTTTTATTCTTGGGTACATATTTGGAATAACTTTTCCATTTGAAGCCAGATATTCACAATGTTTTTTCAATGTCTTATTGACAATAGGACCTACTAAAGCTTTAGATATAGAAAAACCATGCCTTTCACAACATTTTTTGATAACCAAATACGAATAAATATCTTCGGAAAGTGCAGAAATATAGCCTTCCATCCATCAGATCTTTATAATCACTATTTTGCACGTAAACAAAGTTTTTAGTTGCCAAACGGGAATTTATACTTTCAAAAACATATTAGCTGTAAAAAATAATTTTTCTATGAAGACGATTTTTTTTTTTTTTTTTTTACAACAAAACAAACTTGTCTAGAAAATGTGCAAACAGCCTCTGTAGTTATTTCATGTATGAAATAATCATATTATTCAAAACACAAGTATATGATATGATAAGATTTAAAAAACAAAATAGTGAAGAAACATACATTATTCTAGATGTGCCTGGTGAACTTAAAAACTGACAATAAACTGGCTCTCTAAATTCATAAATCATATGAAAGTTAGCCCAGTGTTGCTATAAAAAGTGACATCCTTTGAAAGATTTTTTTTTTTTTTTAAATGAAATAACCATTAGACACAGACAGCAATAAATTTTAAATTAAAATACAATATGTAACAAAAGCTTTTGATTAAGCTTGATTTAAAAATGTACTGGGTGCTTCAGAGGGTTTCAACAACGACAATAATAATAATAATAATAATATATATATATATATATATATATATATATATATATAAAATCAATAACTTCTGAAAGGAAAAAAAAATTCAGAATAAAGAAAATTAAAAAGTGAGTTTTTCAAATTGTTTGCCATTTCTGGAGTCTGAGGAACAAAGTTTCAGTTAACGAACAAAGTCTATAAAATGTAACACATGCTGAACTGTCATTCAGGATTGAAATAATAAATAAAATATTTCTTTTCCTCACACCAAAAGAAAAATTTTATTCATTTTACACTACATCATTTGAATATGCTTTCATGCTATATTCATTACAATAATTTTTGAATAATCACTCTGAGTCGAATTAAAGATTAATAAAACACTATCCCATTTGTATGCAGTCTTTTTTTTTTTTTTTTTCATATATAAATTTAATTTTTCCTTTTCTATAAATTTTGCAGTGTGCATGGATCTACTGCTTGCAAGCTTATTACAAATTATCAGAAATATTCTTTAAAGTTTGTGAGTAAAGGATATTTTGTTTAAATTAAAAAGAAATCTCTTTCTTAGTGTCATAATACCACAAACACATTTTTAAACAAAACTATTCTTGTAAATTTTTCTTCTTTTTATGGAAAAATACATTTTTTTTTTTTTTTTTTTTAAAGAAAATAATCAAAGATTACAATTTGACTTCTATGTTTGCATAGTTTATACCTAACTTTGGATTTATATATATATATATATATAGGAACAGGTATGTTTTTCTGTTAGTCAGAAGAAACATTTTACTTAGTACTTAATAGTTACTCGTACTCAGAAATTATACTCAAAAATATTTTAAGCATCTGATGGAAAAAAAAAAATAAATAAATAGACTATTCTTTTAAAATAATCATTAGATTTTTCTTAAGGTGACATATGGGCCAAAATCTCATGTGTGTGATTTTCTGCTGATATTTGACTTTCAAAACTCTCATATTATGCTCAGTTTGAATTTCTAATAACCACTGATATATTGCGGAATAGTAATTAGTAGATGGACACAAACTTTATTGAAAAATAAATAGGATATAGCAGTTTTTATCAGACAAAACACAAATTGTAACAGACAGTAGTCACATTATTTGCAATTTTGCCTCTTTACCATTTTTAGAATGTTGTAGACACTATTTTCAAAGACATATCAAACCTACAATTAATTGGTTAGGTGTTGCTTAGTATATAAACATCAATATATATAATTAACAATGGGGACAGGAGTGACAGTTGATTAAGGTTACGCTTACCTATTCCTTATTCTTTTCAATCTATAAAATTTTTATAAACAAACAGCAAGCAATGGTGACTTTTTAAGAGCAACATGTGATCCCCTACTGGAAACAATACTGAATATAGCCATCTGGTGTGGAAACATGAGGAAATACATACATTGGGACAATATTAACCAAAAAAGTAAGGGACACAACTTTAACCCAACGAAAACAAATATTGCACATTTCACTCATATAAAAATTATATTATTATGCTCCATAAGATTTTTATATATGTATTTATAATAAATGCATTGGTTTTTGAAATTTTTTAATAATTATAGTTTGTTGATGCATTTAATGAACAAGTTATGGGTTGAGGACAGGGGATAGTAGTGACTTTTGAGATATTTAAATTTTATTTTAAAGATTTAAAATCAGATTTTTACAGTAGAAGTAACATAATATAGTAGAACAATCACAGAGAAACATTTAAATATTAAATAAAAACTTATATTGCAAAGAAATGCCTGAAAAACTGGGGACTGAGAAATCACACTTATGAGATTTTGGTCCATATATTTCTTATGGGATTTGAGGAAATTCCAATCAATAAGCTGTCATGTTAATATAATGTGATGGAGAAAAATAATGATTAGCAACTCAATAGTACTTTGATAAGTAACAGGATTATCAAGAATTTAAACACAGATAACACACGACTTTAAAAAGAAAATTTAAAATTTAAAATTCACACTCTGCTTAGTTTTCTTATTATGTTGTAATAGTAATTAATTAAGAATGTTACACATGATACATCATTATATTAAAAACAAATATCCAACAATTATTTTTATAAAATTTATAACCACTAAAGAATTTAAAACTACATTGTAACAAACATAGAACAAATTTTATTTACTTTGCACTGAAGCATAGAAGGTGATTTGTAGTCATCTTGACAAATAGGACAGGCTTCACCAGCTTCTTTGATTTGAGAAGTTGATGGGGTTACTCCATATGTCTAATGAGAACAGAAAATGAGCAAGATGTAATTTTAGAAAATTAACTAAACATGGAGCAATACATGTACTATAATAAAGATATGCATAGACAATTATCTATTTTTTGTGGTTTATTTTAATAATTCATGCTTAAAAAATATCAAAAACCTTACATTTTTCTCCCACTTGTCACCATATGTCACAGTAGGACCACATATTCTGGTGGAATTGTACATTAGGGTGTGTCGAAAAAACCAAAATTTATATAATTGAAACATAATAGTGCGGAAAAGTTGCCACTGATAATAAGAAATAAATCTGCAAAATATTACACTAAATGGTTAATATTTTTTACTGTTACAGGGGGGAGAAACAAAATTTTGGAAAAAAGGTTTAAAAAAAAAAAAAAAAAAAAAAAAAAAAAAAAAAAATTAAATTATCGAACCATAGCAATACAATTTCTAAAGGAATGCAACAGCTACATCAAGATGTTAGTAATGTTTCAATAAAATTTCATTGTGGTAAAATCATTTCTATTACCGCCGCAGAAACAGACAAAATTTGGGGGGGGGGGGGGGGGGGGACGGCAAAAATTTCAATTTTCTGGTTTTTTTTTATTTTTACCTTTATTATATATCTGGAATTAAATAAATTTACATAATACCTAGTAATAACTTATAAATGTCTAGTAATTTTGATCATGGGCATTGCCAACCAAGGGCGAGAACCCCCCTAAATTTGAGAGAAAGGGGCTTTTGTGAAGGAATTTTGGGGATTTTCCGGAAAATTTTGGTGATTGTTTTTGTAGGAGGGTTCATACATAAATTCCCCATCATTTTCTACTTTTTAGGTGCCTCCCCTACAAAAATATCATAATAAATTCACAGAAAATCCCCAAAATACCTTCAAAAAGCCCCTTTCTCTGAAATTTAGGAGGGGGGCGACCCCTCTCCCCCTTGGTTGGCTACATCCATGATCAAAATTACTAGACATTTATAAGTCATTACTAGATATAATGTAAATTTATTTAATTCTAGACATATAATAAAAATGGTAAAAATTGAAAAAAAAAACAAAAAATTGAAATTTTTGCCCCCCTTTTTTTTTTTTTTTTTTTTTTTGCTTGTCTATGCGGCGGTAATAGAAATAATTTCACCATAATGAAATTTTATTGGAACATTACTAACATCATGATGTAGCTGTTGCATTCTATTAGAAATTGCATTTCTATGATTGGATAATTTTTTTTTTTTTTTTTGGCGATTTTTTAAAATTTTGGCTCTTTTGCAGCGGTAAAAGATATTAACCATTTGATGCAATATTTTGCGAATTTATTCCTTATTACCAATGGCAACTTTCCTGTACTATTATGTTTCGATTATATAAATTTTGGTTTTTTCGACCCACCCTATTGTACATGCTTCATTTAGCAGATTTCTCTAATCTTATAGACTAACCTTCTAGGAAAATTCTACTTTTAAAATTATTGCAGTTAAATTTGATTATTTGATATTAATGAGTTCTTTTTTATTTTTGTTAAATGTCATTTTAATTAAAAAATTCTTATTCAAATTCAGGCATAATATGTTTAGTTATTTAAAACTGAATATTCTAATCTTTGAAGGATGAATAAATAAAAAACAAACCTTCCAAAAATTTAAAGCAAAAAAAAAAAATATATATATATATATATATATATATATATAATCAATAAAGAAATTATTAAACACTAAAATGTTGGTTTTTAACTCGACAAAGTTTAACTAGATTTTGTATTTAACCATCTACAATTGTAGCAAATTAAGCAAAGTCCAAGAAAATACTCAACTACTAAAAATTGTCTGTAAAATGATTATTTTTGTAATTTCATGCAATGCATAATTCATATTAAACTTTATAAAAGCTCCATTTAAAAGACCTTCCACTTTTTTAAAAACTATTTTTATTCACCATATCTCCAAATATTTATAGATCATTAATGCATTTTATGGTACTAGACCTTTTTAGAAGATTTGGTGTCTAAAATTTTAAATAAAATATCAAGTTCAGTTATATGTTATACATTGCTTTTTAAGTGATAAACAAAATGATTAAGATGCAATAACTTTTATACAGCATTAGCATTATTTATATTAACTAATGAATTAAGTTATCCAGTATATCTCAGTATTTTACATAGTTGACAACAGAGAATAACTTTATTTCCAAGACTCAAGGCCAATAATATTTTCATACAAAATTTAAGATAAATGTGATAAAGAAGCACAGCCAAGATTTTCATCAGAAAGGGGTTTTGAATCATTATTAAAAAACAATTTTGGTATTCTAAATGTGTCTCATTTTTCTTTTCCTGTTTTTCTTTTGCTAAACATATAGTGTGTAATAACCTGCGTACAGCAAAACACATAGTCAGAATAAATCTAGTTGGTTTCAGCTAGATTTCAGTGCAGCTTGAAGCTGTTAAACTTTTCATTACTGTGAATTTTTTTCATAAAAAAGACCCCGTTCTTTCAAAATAAAATGAAAAAGAAAGAATGAGAAACAGCAGCAGCAAAATACGCTTGTTGCTGCTCTTTCTTATTCTATCTTATTTCATGTTGCACGGAAAGTGCTTCTTTTTAAACCTTGAAACAATTTTATTCTAATTTTCTAACTAGTTTTGTTTTGCTTTTCACTGTATTTTATACCTTATTTATTTATCATAAGTTTTATCTTTTCTGTTTTAATTTTTTAATCCCCCCATCTTGCAATACTTTGAATTGCCTCAGGTGCTCAACCTCCCCCCCCCCTCCCCCATGCCACTGTGAACATGTGACTGGATATAATATTTATTAAATTTTCATTATACAAGTTTTCTTATTTTTATATTTATTTATCTTCGGCCTTTTTACTATTGAATTTGTGTGCATAAGGCCCAACTGTCTCCTAATGGAACAGCACTGATAAATTAAAAAATACAGAACATAAAAATGTATGCTTCAACTAACAGATAAAATGTAAAAACAATACCTTGCTTTGCAGGACTTTAATGAGTGTTTCTTTCCACAATTTTACCTTTTTAACAATACTTTTAAACTAGAAAATAAAATAAAATAGATAAATAAAATGTCGTATCTAAGTGCAAAATCTATTTAAGTTTTGCACTTAGTTTATTAAAATTTTATAAATATTGTAAAACAGATATATAAATATTACAAAATAGTTTTAAAATGTTTACATGTTAAAAATATGAAAAATTATAACACCTTGTAATAATATATTTCTTTTAAATACTAAAAGGTGTAAACTAAAAACATAATATACAGTAAAATAACTTTTATTAGATTGTTGACATGTTTCGGCTCACTCCGAGCCATTATCAAAAACAAATGAGAATGTTCTATAATTGCACAGTCTTTGAAGTTATTATTTGAAATGTTGTTATCATTTAATTTTCATGTACTTTTTAAAATTACGCACGTTACTTTTTATTTTTACTTGGTTGTTTATTTCCATATTTGTAACCATGGAGTAACTCGAGCCACAATTTTGGTAAGTTAAATGATGCTGCATCGTTACATATTGTATTTTTGCATGTCACTATCTCTATGGTTTCTCTTATTATGGATGGATAGTATAGACTGGAGAAAAAGTATTTTACTTTCATTGAAATTTATTTGGATGGTTCCTTCCTGATATCTCTTAATATAAAATTAATTAATCTTGAAGTAAACCACAGCCCTGGCAAGATTATGTTAGGAAGAAACCATCCAAATAAATTTCAATGAAAGTAAAATAAACTAGCAGTAAGTAAACCCATTCTTCAAACTGATAGAATGATAAAAATATGTACTCCAACTCTAAACATGAAAAGATGCAATGTTTCCATCGATAAATATGACACATGTAAAAGTATATCAGCCATTTCATACATAAAAATGAAACATATTACAACGATTATTTAAAAGAGAAAGACGTTTAACTTTTATTTTCAACCTAGAATAAGATTACATCCCACATCATAAGGGTAATTTTTTAAAAATTTCTTCAATAAACCAAGCAATGAAACTATTAAAGGGGCTAAAATGGCAGAAATCAATATATGAAATTCAGCAATTTTTAAAAGAAAACAAGCATTTTCATGCACGAATTTGAAGCATTTTATTTATGGCTGTGCAAAAGTGAAGCATTTTCCCTTTAAGGCTCAGAATTTTAAATATAAGAACCAAAATGGTGCATGTATGGTTTGGCATTTTTTATTTTCTGAAAATTTAATGCTCCATTGTTATGCAACGAAACAAAAGGGAGAAACAAAATAATCATTTGCTGTTTGACATTTACTGAAAGTAAAAACAAAAAATTACATGTTTAAATTTTTTTAGGTTTTTACTTTTTTTAAAAATAATCATTAAAAATTTGTAAATTATGTTGCAGTTTTGAGATAAACTTTATTTGAAAGTGCATTTTTTGTTTTATTCTGTGCTGTAAAGACTGGAAATTATGTGATATTTAGAAACAAAAATGTGAAGGGTGAAAGAGAATATTTAGTGCAAAAATCCAGTAAAAACTCCTTTGAACTTAATTTTTTAAAATCTAAATCGAACTTTGAAAAAAATTTCTTAGAGGGTTTCTTGGGTACACCTTGGTGTACTCTATGGTATTATCCATGAGAGCATACACATATAGACAGATTCATAAACTCTTTGTCTGTATTATAAAGGACAAACGTGTCCGTGCGTAACGCTGACATCATTTTGCAAATGGCAACAGTTGACGATGGAATTTCAGTTTTGCAATTTTTTCAATTTTTAAACATCACATATTTTTAATTTTTACACCGTTATAAAAAAAAAAATCGACATTCAAATGCAATTTCTTTGGAAACTGTATCGCGATTTACTTACTTATTATAGTATTTAAATTAAATTCAAGCATGATTTATTTTTCCTTTATAAATCTATCTCTATCGCTGGCAGATGATTACAAAATATTAATTAATCCATTTGCATTTTAAACAATATACAAAGTTCAGAATTTGTTTCCAGCTAATATTTCAAAACGAAATTAAAATTTCATTAAGCAATCAATAAAATAGTATAAATAAAAGACAAATTTAACAGTTATGTAATTGAAGTAAGTGCTTAAAACCGCTAAAATTATCAGAATAAATAAAACTGCTGTAGATAACGAAATTTTCAGCAATTTCTTCGGCTATGAACTTCTGGCACGAGGCCAATACACTTTTAATAAATTTCAATATTTCATTTGAATATATAATTGAAATATTTCATATAAAAATGCTATTTGGTGTTGTTGGGGAGCAATCGAAAAAAAAATAATAATTTTTTTAAATTTTCAAAAAAATGGTTTTTACATATATTCTCTATCCCGGGAAGCCCTAGTTTTAATAATAAAGATTGTTCATTTTGTTTTACTTCTTTGGTTTTTTTATTATACCATTATTGATTAATTTGAATTTTAGATAGTTTAAATGTATTGCCTGTGTACCCTTGGAGTTCAAATTAAAAATTCTACTGTAATGCAGGTTGGATTTTCTACAATTTCTACAATAACAAAATACTAAGTTTATAAAACAATATTTACCTTAAATATTAAATAAGCGGCAGAAAGAATAACACCAAATACTTTGCTTGGTCCAGAATAAGATTCCGAAAAGTAATAAAGCCAATGTTGTATGGGAGCTATCGTGCGATAGCATTGTGAAGTTCTCTCAAGGAAAAGATAGTATTTTCCCTATATAAAAGTAAAAACATGCAAATCAGGTAATTGTAACTGTTGTATATAAATATATTTTTTAATCTAAATAAATAAATGGAACTTACTTTCTTCTGAAAAGCAAGTAATTGCTGTGGTAGAGCCACAAATATTAGTTTGAAAAGGATAGTTATCAGTCTTAAAACAAAATCTGTAACTGATACGATCCACAGCACTTCCCATATATCAATAGGAGCAGAATAAGGAGGAACAAGTATTAACCTGGAAAATAATTTTAAAGAAATGTTTAACTATGTAAATAATGAAAGTCAAGAGTAATTATTTTTAATAGATTTGAAAATCTATCTCTGTAAAGTTGAATTTCAGTTTAATATACAACAGTCATGTACATGAAAAACAAATCATATACACATTGTGTAAATAATGAAAGTCAAGAGTAATTATTTTTAATAGATTTGAAAATCTATCTCTGTAAAGTTGAATTTCAGTTTAATGTACAACAGTCATGTACATGAAAACAAATCATATACACATTGTGTGCCCCGGGTGCCTGTGAAAATGGAAGGGGCACCAAATGAACATTTTGGTTTGTCGTTTGATATAAAAAACAATACATGAAATTTGGGTAAAGATGTTTCTCAGCTGAAAAATCTAAACAATTACAAATATGTTTTATTTTTATTATTCTTGATACATCTTGTTACGCGACGGCTGTGTATTAATTCTATTTTAAAATTTAAATATCTTTAATTTAAATCTTTTTCAATTTAAATATTTTAAACTCAATATTTTATTAAGTCCTAATTTAAATCATTTTAAATTATTTATTTCTAATATTATTATTCAATTTTCACTTTAAAAGATAGTCCTTTATAAAATACTATTACATTCATAATATTTCTGCATCTTCCTTTTTCAATATCTTATCTAACGTTTCTGTTTAGTCTACAAAGGAAGAATCCCCCTTTTTGGCCTCTCAGTTAAAATTCCTTTCATCCTAGCGTGTCTGGGCGGCTGCTGAGGTCATTGACTTACGGTTCACTGCTTCAGCGACATCCACCCGTTCGGAGATTTTGAACACAGCATCGGTTAATTGCGATTAACCCGATCGCGTATACCTTTTTTTGATTGGTGGAAGTCTTCAGTTCCAGCGGTTGAGATATTTTAACTGGCCTTTTAACGGCTCGAGTTTCCCGCCGATACTTTGAATTCGTGATGATCTGAGCGTTATCTCTCTCTCTTCCTAAAAAATCTTCAAGACGATCGGACGTAGTTTTGTCCACGTCTACGAAATTTTAGGCATATCGGGCGGGGACTAAACGGGTTCTCGTCCGATATAGCCATGATAATAATAGCTTATTAATTAAAATTATAAAGCATTATAAATATAAAAATCCCAAAGAATTCTGTATGATACGTGGTTTATTTGAGCCTTCACAAGTCTGCTTATCAACTATGTGATCCGGATGCCACAGTTCGTGATGATGCAGAGTGCCGTAGATCGTGAAGATGCGGAATGCTGTGCCGTTATGTTACGATGACGCTAAGCTCCCGTGAATGAGTGTGGTTTGCTAATCTAAGTACGATGTTTGCGTAATAGGTTCTCATTGAAGTGTACTCTGGTATGTTACTATTTTATTTTATATTCCAATATGAACACAGCACGGAGTGATATGTGCAAATATGTACCAGAGATAAGCGATTAATTAGCATATGTATTTATGCAACTCTGTGGACTTCCTTCAGCACAATTGAGATTTGAGTAGGACGTTCATTTTGGAACAATTCTATTCATTGGTGGATATGGTTTAAGACGTTCATTTGAACAATTCTGAATTATTGGAGAATATTGTTTGAAGAAAATCCTTTTTTAATTGTAGCGATGCAACGATTTAGTTTGATGTTAGCCTGACTTGTGAAAGTATTTTCAGAAAATATGATTGTCATACTATTTAAATATTGTATTAATTAAGTTCTTGATAGGGGTCTGCGCAGATTTCTTTATTATGATGATTAATAATATCATACAATAAATATAATTATGTTGAAATATTTATTTGTTTTATTTATTTTAGTTGTGTGATTTATATACACTAATTTCAAGATATATTTTTATGTGCCTTAAATTTAAAGTAAAGATATGATTAAGAATTCAATGATTAAATGATAATTAAAAATAATTAAATTGATAATTAAATTAATTAAATGATAATTCAATAAATGGAATCTTTTTAGGACTCGTTGGTTAGATATTTATAACAAATAATATGAATACATTATAATACCAACTCTAATTAAGATTTATCTACAGTAACATAAATAAAATATATCTTACATATTATCAGGCACATCTTTGTTATAATTTAAGTGTGTATTTCAGCATAGGAGATACGTACATTTGATGTATGTATTATTTTGAATCAGGTAAGACATATTTTATGTTATTTCGCCATGAACTTTCTTTTAATCTATATTTCCATGTATTACCACTATACTTATAATAATTATTTAGATCACTGGCTCTTCAAAAATCTCAAATTCTTCTCCTTTTTGATATTCCAAATTTTAAACATTCCCCCCTCTCTTTTACTTTCCCCCCACTTTCAAGTAATTCTCAAAATTTTAATGTAATTTTAATTCATCCCCGGTACCATTTCTTTTTGTCGTTACATTTATGGTGCCGTGATCAGGATTTCATAAATGTAACGACAAAAAGAAATGGTACCGGGGGTGAATTAAAATTACATTAAAATTTTGAGAATTACTTGAAAGTGGGGGGAAAGTAAAAGAGAGGGGGGAATGTTTAAAATTTGGAATATCAAAAAGGAGAAGAATTTGAGATTTTTGAAGAGCCAGTGATCTAAATAATTATTATAAGTATAGTGGTAATACATGGAAATATAGATTAAAAGAAAGTTCATGGCGAAATAACATAAAATATGTCTTACCTGATTCAAAATAATACATACATCAAATGTACGTATCTCCTATGCTGAAATACACACTTAAATTATAACAAAGATGTGCCTGATAATATGTAAGATATATTTTATTTATGTTACTGTAGATAAATCTTAATTAGAGTTGGTATTATAATGTATTCATATTATTTGTTATAAATATCTAACCAACGAGTCCTAAAAAGATTCCATTTATTGAATTATCATTTAATTAATTTAATTATCAATTTAATTATTTTTAATTATCATTTAATCATTGAATTCTTAATCATATCTTTACTTTAAATTTAAGGCACATAAAAATATATCTTGAAATTAGTGTATATAAATCACACAACTAAAATAAATAAAACAAATCAATATTTCAACATAATTATATTTATTGTATGATATTATTAATCATCATAATAAAGAAATCTGCGCAGACCCCTATCAAGAACTTAATTAATACAATATTTAAATAGTATGACAATCATATTTTCTGAAAATACTTTCACAAGTCAGGCTAACATCAAACTAAATCGTTGCATCGCTACAATTAAAAAAGGATTTTCTTCAAACAATATTCTCCAATAATTCAGAATTGTTCAAATGAACGTCTTAAACCATATCCACCAATGAATAGAATTGTTCCAAAATGAACGTCCTACTCAAATCTCAATTGTGCTGAAGGAAGTCCACAGAGTTGCATAAATACATATGCTAATTAATCGCTTATCTCTGGTACATATTTGCACATATCACTCCGTGCTGTGTTCATATTGGAATATAAAATAAAATAGTAACATACCAGAGTACACTCCAATGAGAACCTATTACGCAAACATCGTACTTAGATTAGCAAACCACACTCATTCACGGGAGCTTAGCGTCATCGTAACATAACGGCACAGCATTCCGCATCTTCACGATCTACGGCACTCTGCATCATCACGAACTGTGGCATCCGGATCACATAGTTGATAAGCAGACTTGTGAAGGCTCAAATAAACCACGTATCATACAGAATTCTTTGGGATTTTTATATTTATAATGCTTTATAATTTTAATTAATAAGCTATTATTATCATGGCTATATCGGACGAGAACCCGTTTAGTCCCCGCCCGATATGCCTAAAATTTCGTAGACGTGGACAAAACTACGTCCGATCGTCTTGAAGATTTTTTAGGAAGAGAGAGAGATAACGCTCAGATCATCACGAATTCAAAGTATCGGCGGGAAACTCGAGCCGTTAAAAGGCCAGTTAAAATATCTCAACCGCTGGAACTGAAGACTTCCACCAATCAAAAAAAAGTATACGCGATCGGGTTAATCGCAATTAACCGATGCTGTGTTCAAAATCTCCGAACGGGTGGATGTCGCTGAAGCAGTGAACCGTAAGTCAATGACCTCAGCAGCCGCCCAGACACGCTAGGATGAAAGGAATTTTAACTGAGAGGCCAAAAAGGGGGATTCTTCCTTTGTAGACTAAACAGAAACGTTAGATAAGATATTGAAAAAGGAAGATGCAGAAATATTATGAATGTAATAGTATTTTATAAAGGACTATCTTTTAAAGTGAAAATTGAATAATAATATTAGAAATAAATAATTTAAAATGATTTAAATTAGGACTTAATAAAATATTGAGTTTAAAATATTTAAATTGAAAAAGATTTAAATTAAAGATATTTAAATTTTAAAATAGAATTAATACACAGCCGTCGCGTAACACATCTTTAAATACATCAGGTACAGTGTCCTTTTTTTTTTTTTTTTTTTTTGGGGGGGGGGGGGGGGTTAAAAAGAAAAAAAAATCAAATCTGAAAAAGTTATAAACTAAACCAAACAACTGCTAACTTCAAGTAACACTAAGGAGTGGAAAATTTACAAAATAAAATATTTAGTTAAAAGTTAAAAGATTTTTTTTGTTTTTGTTCTAAGCCACTATTATAATTTTGAAAATTAGCATTAGGTTAAGAAAAGCAGGTAGACGCATCACTCTATTAATAGGAAGAGCAGTATAAGTCATAGTTCTATGTAACTGGCTGTAGACAGCACACAAAGATATTTTATGGTATTGGAATTCATTGTTATACCTACAGAAATTTCTGGTGTTTCAGTTCTTAAGAGATTGTGACTGATATCACCATGACTTTAAACGCCTGCTCAATTGTAAAGTAATACTACAACTACAGTAAATCTGTGAAAATTAAATCTGTCTATAACGGAATCCTGTCTTAAACTAAAAAATTACATTGTTCCAACAGAAAGAATACCAGCAATTCTATTTGCTAAGATGAAAACCTATATAAAGTCTTTTTGTCCTATTCCTTTCAATTCTGGCTTCACAGGTTTAATTGAATAAATATTTGACAAAGTTAATCACATAGACTATTACATATTTTATTATTATATATTTTTAATTTTAAAATAAGTCGGCTATTAGAAACTTAGTAACATTTTCTTTGTAAATTTACTTTGCAGAGGAGGGAGAAAGGGGGGGAGGGGGTGCCAAAATCCATGTTTGCTCCTTGTAGGAAAAAAAGCTAGTTTAGTCCCTGTTTAAGATCATTAACATCTTTTAACAAGTTTCTGGCCAATTTAACTATCTAACTAGGTACATTTTGCCTGTATGTGTGTATTAGACCCAGTATATTTATTCAAGGTCATAATAATTTTTTTTATATGGCTTTATTTCATATATTTTTGTATTTATTAATAGAGACAACGAATTTTATATCTTTTATAACTCTCTCTCTCTTTTCTTGCTGCTCCCTGATCCTTCCAATCCTTTGTTTGTATAAGATTTATGTTAAGAATTTAAAAGCTTGGGAAATAACAGAATTTTTTTAAATTACAAATATGTTTTATTTCCATTATTCTTGATACACCTTTAGATACATCAGGTACAATGTCTTTTTTTTTTTTTTTTTTTTTTTTTTTTTTTTGGTTAAAAAAGAAAAAAACAATTTAAATCTGAAAAAGTTATAAACTAAACAAAACAACTGCTAACTTTGAGACAAGAAAAATGAATCTAGACCCTCAAAGTAGCCTAAAAATAAATTTTCATAAATAGTTCAGGAAATGTTCACTATTTAAAACCAGGCTAATTTTAAGGGTGATGTCTCCCATTCATTATTGTAACATTCAGACTAAAAGATATCTTATTAATACTTTTAAATAGAAAATATCATTAAAATTAGAAATATACAAAATATATCATTTAATTATTCCAACAAAATTATTACGTCTATTCTAATTAAAATACTAATAAGTTACAATTTATAATTCCTATTGCAAACATTAAAATATTAAAAAATGCATGAAAACAGTGGGAGAGGCTCAAATAATCATTTTTAAATAAAATAAATTAATTCACATAAAATCAAACAATTAAGATTATCAATAATTAATAAAATATTTAAGAGAAAAACTAATTGTTAATGCATTATGACAAAGTCAATATTTAAATTATTTTAAATAGCAGATTTAAGATACGGAATTTCTAGAGTAATATAGTATAATTATCAAATTCCAACAAAAAAATTAAAGAGTCCTGAAGTATCAGTGCATGTTGCAATTCCCAAGAGTTAAATTTCTTGAGACTATTTAGTAATTATAATAAACATGTAAGAAATGGAGCTGTGGATCAAGAGTTTTAAATAGCAAGTAATATAAACTTAAAATAAAAATGAGACTTGCAAGGCCAATGGTTTTTGATCTGAAGATTTACACCTTAGAAATATAATGAATATGTACAAAGATTTCTTTATGCACAGAGATGTTTTTTCAGAGATGAATTATCAAACCTTGAAGACAGAAAATAAATCTTTGGGATGTGACTAAAAATAAAAAAAAGTCTTTATTTGAACGGAAAGGACTTGAGTTTTATGAGCCGTCCACCACGCTTTCCTATGCCCTGCCTGAAAACCAAATAATTATCTTTGAATACTCAACACTAGGTCTGGACGATATCAGAAATTTAATATCACAATATATCAACGAATTAATATTGATATTGGTGATACATTGCGAAAACTACCTTAAAGTGTGTGAGAATAGAAAAATTGTTAATTTCCAAAGATAAATGGTATGGTAGCAGCAATTTAAGTACAAACAGGTGTAGAAAGCAACAAATCAATGCTCTATACCTATTTGCTCACACAGCATCCTTTAAATATGATAGTTTCATATTTATACAAAACAGAAATGTTTTAGGAAAAGGACACATTGTTCGATATCTATTTGGGCTTATACCATTGACTGGATAGTAGTTATCTTTAAAAATAGTATGTTCCTTATTCTTCCTATTTTATGCACTATTTTAACTATTTAATATCCTCGTGTATAAATGAGAATATTAAAAAAAAGGAACTAAAATAAAATGTTTTTAAATTTAGGATGTTGCTGATTTTAATATAATTAAAATAAGTAAAAAGCAACAGCAAAAACTGAAATTGGTTTAATGCCACATGTCATGCTAATATACTTGAAATTAAATAGCTTTCAATGGATGACAGATGCTGCAGAAATGTTGTTTTTCAATCTTTCTCTAAGGTATCAATGTATTCATAATAGAAAAAAAAAATTAAAAAAATTACTGTATTTATACCTTCCTATCTATTTACTATACATAAATACAACATTGAAATCTTCTTTGAAATATAAATATTCAAATCACATTTAGGAAAATTTTTTTCACTTTAAAATGTACTTTTTTGACTTTATTTTAACCTTTTAACAGACATTGGTTTCCCTATGAAACCACAAAATTTTAATTATGAAATTCAACAATGACAGCAGAATTTTAATGGAAATGTTTTCCATTTATTATGTATGTGAAATATCGCTTTTTTGTTATATACAAATAAATTTGTTCATAATTACCGGTGTCAATCATTTATTTCAACATTTTAGCAATTGAAATTGAAGTGCTTTATCCGTTAAAGGGTTAAGTTGAAATATCAAGACAGCATACAGTGTCTCACATAAGTGATGGGACACTTGTGCTTTACAAAAGGAAACTAATCAAATAAATTAAAAAAACATGTACACATTTTTTTTGTGGGTGTGTTTCATACTTAAATTTAGTAAAGATTATTACATAACATACATTTTGTCAAAATATTAAAATATTAATTTAATAAAAATACAAATGTTTAGAACGGAGCAAAAAATAGCTCACATAAGTGATGGGACACCATTATATATGCAACAAAAATCGTCTGAAATAAGCAATAAAAATATTTTTTGGGGTTTTATTTTTACTTAAAAGCAATTGGCAATAATTTATAAAATCGTCTGCAGTATTTCTCTCCAGTTTGTTTTGGAATTTTTGTGTTTTTTAGCTCTGTGTAGTCATGAATGCTAAACGAAAAGAAACTTCGCCTGAAATTCGAAAATTAGTTATTAATTTGCATATTGAACGTGGAAAATCTATTAGAAAAACTGCTGAAACAGTTAACTTGAGTCGTTCAACAGTTTTCAATATCATTAAACGATATAAAAAGAATCATATGATTCAGGATAAAAGAAGACCTGGCTGACCATCAAAGCTATCCAATGGAATAAAGCGAATTATCGTTCGAAATATTAAAAAAAATCCAAGAATTAGTGCTTCAAAAGTTGCTGCTGATTTACAAGCATTATATGGAATAATTGTTAATCCTGAAACTATTAGAAGGGTAATTCGATCTGCTGGATATCACGGTAGAGTAGCCAGGAAAAAATTCTTCGTAAGTGAAAAGAATAGAAAACTCAGACTAGCTTTCGCAAAATCCAACATAAATAAGAATTCTGATTACTGGAATAAAGTTATATTTGCTGATGAGAGTAAATTTAATATATTTGGTTCTGACGGTAGAATCTTGGTGTGGAGAAAACCCAGGGAAGAACTTCGCAAACAGAACTTGGTACCAACAGTAAAACATGGTGGAGGAGGAGTTATGGTATGGGGGTGTATGTCGTCCGCTGGAGTTGGTAATCTTGTTTTTATTGACAGTATAATGGATCAGTACAAGTATATTGATATTTTAAAGCAAAATTTGAAATCTTCAGCACGAAAATTGAACCTTCATAACGATTTTAAATTCTACCAGGACAATGACCCCAAGCACACTGCTCTGAACGTTAGACTCTGGCTGCTATATAACTGTCCTGAAATAATAAAAACACCACCACAATCTCCAGACTTAAATCCCATAGAGAATATTTGGCAAGAATTGGAATCAAGAATTCGCAAACACACCATTTCTTCAAAACAACAACTAAAATCGGTGCTTCAAGAAGAATGGGGTAAAATCACTCCAGAAATCACAAAAAAAATAGTCGAATCCATCCCAAAAAGATTAAATCATGTTTTAAAAGTAAAAGGAAATCCAACAAAATATTAAAACCTTTTAAAAAGTAAAATTTTTGGATAAATATTTGATGGAAAAGTAAGTGTCCCATCACTTATGTGAGCCATTTTTTGCTCCGTTCTGAACAATTGTATTTTTACTAAATTAATATTTTAATATTTTGACAAAATGTATGTTATGTAATAATTGTTACTAACTTTAAATATGAAACACACCCAAAAAATTTTTGAACATGTTTGTTTATTTATTTTATTGCAGTTTCTTTTTATAAAGCACAAGTGTCCCATCACTTTTGTGAGACACTGTATATTAATTTCACTCAGATTCATGCTCTCTCTACCGATAAAACAACAGAGAGGATAATAGGAATAAACATTGGCCAATATTCAGCGTTTGCAATACTAGATGTTAATAGCTAGGAAACTCCGATTAAAAGAAACCAATCACAGTGAAAGAATGGGGAGGCTTCGCTTCACCAACATGGCATAAGGCGAAATTTTACCATTTCACACTCTGATTGGTTGATCACGAACTGAGCTTCCCAGCTGCTAAGCTCTGGTAATATTATCGACTTCACAAAACTCATATATATTTTAGCACTTCTTTATTGGTTTGGACATATCAATATGTGAGATATATTGCAATATGTCTAGACCAATAGCAGCGAAGGTATTGAAACACTGACGATAACAGTATTATTCAGTAACAAATGGGAGAATATGCAGTTTGTGTGAATAAAAAGTAAAGCATAGAATGTATCGGGATATATTGGAAAAACGACAAAAGAGAGATAATCATTAGAAGGGATATTCAACTTTGAATGAAGCAGGCAGCGAATAAATGCATGGGAGGAAAGAATTATTCCGATATTAGTACTGATTATTCGGCGCTTTTTCTAGGATTTCGAGGTTGTGCTGCTGGAATTTCTTTTTTATTGGGATACATCGATAGAGTCTGAGCTTAGCTATCGTTATTGGGATATATTGTCAGAATCAGGGCTTAGATATCGGTATTGTGTTAATTAAAAAAATATCAATATTTTACCGATATATTGATAAATAATCCAGCCTTACTCAACACTAACATGAAAGAGATAAACAACATGAGAAAATAATTATTACAGCAGTATTAAAAATAATTTAACGTTAAGAGCATAATATTTTGCATATAATATAACTCAAACTTCTTCACCGAATGAACTGAAAGTTTATACCTAAAGTTAAATCGTGTCTTCAAAAAAGTTTGTGTTCATATTTTACATTACTCTGAAAATTTTAAAGTTAATTTCTGTTTCATTATGGAGACAGCCTCATAAGCTTAGGAATCTAAAGAATTATAGAAGACACAATTCCCTGTTGAGTGATACATTTTGCATCGCTGTGTAACAATTTGAAATTTAAAAAGTATCCCCCCCCCTCTCCCCTACACACACACTCTTTTTTTTTTTTTAATCAACTGCATCTAATTTTTTAAAGACAGAAAGAATAATAATATTTTATTTTCCAGCTAGAGTAATATGTTCTGTACATTTCAACACACTTCATTCTGTTTTCTATTCTGGAAACTTTATTTAAAAGAAAATGTTAACTGTAGATTACTTTTTAGTTAAGATATACCAATACATTTAAATAATAATAATAATAAAATCTGTTTCTCAACAAATTATAAAACTTTCACATTAAAATACAAGTATAACACGTACTGTATCATAACTGCCAACAGTAATAAAACTGGGAGAGATTTTACACAATACATATTACACAACAGTTTTGTAGTACAATTAACAATGGTTTCACAGGTATGTGCTTTTGATTGATATGGCTGTTTCAATTGTACATTGATTTCTTTAGGTCCCAATAGCATCTTATGGGAAATAACAAAGTTGTCCCAATTAAGCAATATTTTCATCATTTTTTTGGAAAAATCACCACATTAAAAATCTGCTATGACAAAACTTCCTTATTTGTAAACTTTAAAATAATTGTTTGTCCTCAATTTTTAAATGAAAACTGTAAACATTCATTCATGGATATCTGTAAGAATATTTTCCAACAAAATACTTTCAAGAAATGCAATCCACAAAGTTTATTTCCCATTTTTTATTTTTATAAAACATAAATAAAATAAGTGTTTCAAGATGTATTAAATTATATTATATATATATATATATATATATGTACATATATTTTGTATTCTGCTATTTTTTTTAGCTCCAAACAACAGCTGAAGAAAAAGGATGGCAAACATCTCCAAATTAATGCAGTCGTAGTATGAACTTTAAGCAGTAGTAGGCTGAGTAATATGTAGAATGAAGGAAAGAAAAACACAATGGTACTCGAATCCATTTATTTAAATCTAATCATCTTAAGTTCAGAGGGAATGCTCTCTTTTCATAACGAGAATATTAACAAATCATGTCGTAAAAAAAAAAAAAAAATAATAACCCTTATGATGAAATAATTCTGAAAACTAGGGGGCTCAGCCCCCTTCTCGCTAACGCTCGCCAACCCCCGGGAATTGCGAAGCAATTCACATTTAGAACGCTCCGCAGTCCCAAGCAATTCTAGCTGGAATGACTACTACCTTAAATCATTTTAACATATGAAATTGACAATGTTTTAAATGTAAAAAAAAGTAATTGAAAACTTCGTTGAAAACACAATTAAAAATACATTTATATTGGTGCTACTAATGGACATAAATCATTTAAATACTAGTAAATCTACAGATCAGGAGCCTCAACGTCAGCTCTGAAAGTCAATGTTTTTTAAACTCACTTTTCATAATATTTAACATCTTACAATCCGCAAATTAAATTATTTAAATTACTACATATATATTTATATGCATATAAAATAATTCGAAGGTTTCAGAACTTAGAAACGTTAAATTAAACACGGTTTATGCAATAATATTCTGACATTCTTATGAACTTCTTATTCTATTTTTTAAATAAAAAAATACATTTCTTCAGGGGGGGGGGGGGGCTCTGCCCCGCTGAACCCCCCATAATCTTATTAAATTTATATTCGTGATTTCCTATTATTTGTGTATATGATTCTAGTATATCTTCCATTTCGTTCTGCACAGTGGTTTTATTACGATAAGCAAAAATTTTGAAAATAATTTCATGTTATCCTAATACCTAAATAACAATATTTACTTACCTACCAACCACGAAACACTCATATATGATTGATAAGTTGAATAATATCTCGTGTACAAAAGTAACTTATGGAAATGGAAACTGAATCTACTATATATTTCACTTATCTATTTCAGAAATCTAGTATTATTACAATTTTTGTTTCGGAAAAACAGTTTTGATGGTCATTGTATAATATTTATTTGACCTAAGTACATCCTGATCTAATTCGATGGCAATAGCATACTAAAATCTCCCCAAAATAGGCTTATTTGGAAACTTTTAAACCTATTGTGTAATCATTCATAATCGTGCCCACTGCCAATACACTAAATAGCAACCTTGATTTGGCACTGTAAAGTATTTTTTATGATAACTTTTTATGATCTCAGTTTCCAGTAATTGTGCTATTTAAGGTTGTATGGATGCGGTTTACTACACTAATTTCTTTAGATTAACTATCTCGTTGTACGAGATATTATATTCTATTTTAAAAATAATACTAATTTTCAACCACAAAAAATCCACATCTCTTCCAAAAAATTAATAATATCTCATATAAAAATGTTTCGGCTATCATTCTATAGTAGTTAAAAGGTAACTTGTACCAAAATAAATTCTAATTTATTTCAATAAAATATTAAAATCACCCAAAAATATTTTATTTTGCAAATAAAATATTGTAGCAAAATCGTCTGAGTTACTTGAATTTTATCATTTTGATATTCTTTGAAATATGGTTGCTAGGTTACGGTTAAATTGAAAAGGAAAATAAAAATGAATGCATTTTAATATTTGCAAAAAATGATAAAATAAAATGTATTATATTATTAGAACAGATGTATAAAATTGCACCAAAACTTATACACCTTATTTAAAAAATCTGACAAATGTATTAACAAAATTTCAAATTAATTTGACTAATTTAAGACCTGAGTTGATAAATTTTAGCCTTCATAACTTACCGTTTAAATACATTAATCAAATGTGCCATTTTATTTTCAACGAATGAAAAATTTCAAAATTGTCTGAGTTTCCATAGGAAAGCATTATGACCTAAAAAGAAATGTTCTATATTTTCCGAACGAATGAACCAAATGTAACTAAAAACTATACAGCTAATTTCGGGTACCTCACCAACATACCTACCAAAAATCAAACTAATCGGACCACTTTTACGGCAGCTATCGCAGAACAGACAGACAAACAGACAGACAGAAACCAAAAACTTTTCGGGTGTCCACATTGAGCCTCAACTGACATTTCGGCAACTATAAAAAAAGGATCTTGGAAAAACAATTAGTTTAAAACTTATTGTTCCTATAACATTGTACAGCACGGCTTAAATTCATTAAAAAAAACACTACATGATATTTTATTTATTTTATCAAAACAGAAACAGATGGTGGTAGCAGGTGCACTCTAGACAGTTGATATTTTTATTCTCTCCAGTTTTCATGTGAATGAAATTCGTAAATAAATTCTAAATATGAGTTGAGAATTCATTTGGAATTAACGATATTACTCATAATTAAAATGGGGAATCATCTCAAATGCTTTTGATTACATACATGTTATTTTATTTTTAATAATTCATAGATATATATATATATATATTCCGGCATTCTATTGAATATTCTAATGAAATATTCTAACGAAAATATTCTGGCATATTTGAATATACATTTTCTTCCAAAGTGAAAAGACCCAAATGATTATTAGAATAAAAATAAATGCAGCAAACGATAAACAAATTAAGAAATGGTATAAGTACAATGATGACATTATAAGATCCTTTTGAAGATTTTATAGATAAATATGTAAATTTTTTTCTGTTAAAACATTAATTTTACCTTTCATGCTGCACACATTTTTTAATTTGTAACAGTAAAATTTTGATTTTACTTTCTCCATCTTTTTAAAGAAAGTTAAATAATTTAGATAATAGTGCAATAAGCTCTTGCAAAAGTTCAAAATCTTACCTATCAAATAAAGTTTTAAGTTTGAATGATTATGAAAGAGAATGCAGAAAATGGGCTTAGCGAGAAAAAGAAATTTTCCAACATATTTTATGTCAACCTGTTAACTGTTTCATACACACAATATTTTCAATATTTATACAATTTTTTTAACATGAAGAAGACTTATCTATTATTAAATACAAACAGAAGTAAATTGTACATAAACAAGTGGGTAAGTGTGATCGAAGATCACACAAAGCGTTTCTTTCAATATTCCTTTCAAAACACTTTTACCCTTTAATAAATAAATCCAAATGAAAATTTTTTAATTTATCAATACACTATCTGAATAAAAACATAGATGGCAGCCAAAAAAAAAAAGTTATTTTAAATAGGACTTCCCTCAAAAGGATTAGTCTGACTGATATTGTTGAGAACATGGGGTTAATAATTACGATACTATAATGAAAAAGAGCAAATTAAATGATATAAATACAAAATATCGTCTATAAATTCATATACACTGTTAAAAAAATAGAAAATAAGTACCATTCATCAGGTTTGTTTTCATATTTTTTATTATAACATTTGGCAAAGAATCTCATTTTTTTAAGCCGAAATTCCACAAAACTTTTTTTAAAAAAACCTGCTGAATCTTTTAAAACGCCAAGCTTTTAAAAGTTACATAATTGGATTTGCAGTCAACAGCGTATTTTAGCAAGCGTGGCTTAACGCAAATTTAATTTCATTGTTGCAACATTTTCTTTGTGACAAATATTTACATTTGAATTTTAAAAATTTCCCCCTTGTTTATATAACTACTAGCTGAAGTATCTGGTGTTGTCCGGGATTTTAAGAATGTTTGTGTAGAAAAATCAATTTCAAAATTAAACATGTTGTATAGAGAACTTCAAAATATTAAAATATGCCAAAATTTCCATAATCAGGTTTTTATCATGATTCAATACGTTCCTCAAACTCATATCATATATATTATTTCTCCTGTCAACATCCCTTTTTTTCTGAAAATACGAAACGCAGAACGACGAATGAGATAGCATATGAAAGGATTTTGAAAACGCTTCTGACATAGCACACTTAACATTTCGTTAAAACATGTTTTCGATTAAAAATTGCTGATAATTAAAAATTAAATCGGCATTGTTTTCCTAAATGAAATGAAAGGTTTTCCTCAAAACTTGGTTGCCAAAAAAATAAAATACCACATTATATGATGCTCAGCAATTATTATAAAAAACACCGCACGGGTTTATTTTATATTTATGATTAAAAAGCGAAATTTAAATTGAAATGTTTAGATTTATATTTCTACGTCCCATGTTTTTCCCGAAGCGGATGACGTCATCCTCTAATGCAGTTAAAATACGATTGGTTTTTTTTTTTTTTTTCTCGCGCGTGCCTTTAGCAATCTTGGATCAATTTTTACTCTAACTTTGATGGAATAAATTAGATGATATTCTGGATTGACTAACAACTAAATGTTGTTTACAGATATTTTTATCCTTGCTTTTTCTTTAGAAGTTTAAACCTGCATCTAATAACTATTACATATTGATAAAAAATGGTACTTCTCTTTTATCCCGTCGACCACTTTTCATAACAAAAAACTATCGAAAAATAAACGGGAGAACGTTGCCATTGGAATATCAAAATAAATAAATAAAATATAAGAATTTAAGGACACAATTGTTATTTTAATTAATGAAATAACTCATAAACCAGTAAAACATAATGAAAAATACACGCAAATGTCGAATTAAAAACCATTTGATGATTTAACAAACACGTATAATGCTTCTGACATCAAGTAAATGGGACTGCATTTTTGGCGTTTAATCTTACAATTTGGCGATAGTTTTTTGTTATGAAAAGTGGTCAACAGCATAATAGAGAAGTACCTAAAAAATATTAGATTTCAGTGCGAAATCCTCGCATGGGCCCTCTAGTAATGTTATATTCACTTTGCTGATGCCCTATCTACTTAGTTTCTCTATTACTCATATTGATACTCTCCTTGTATGATTCTCAAAAATTTGAAAAAGTCCGTTAAATTTCCAATATGATGTCAGATTAATTTTCTTTTTAATTCTCTAATGACATCATATTAACCTGCTTTCTGTACTTACACATACTCATACTCATCTTCCTTGTATTAATGAGAAATGTTTGAAAATTTCCATTATACTACCAATATGACGTCTTTTTTTTTTTTTTTTTCAATTGGTGAAACTTTTTATTTCATTTTCATTTTTCACTTGGAAATCTTTCAATAGAAAATTAATTATTGTACAAAGAGTTTTACTGTGGATTTAAATTGTTGGCAACTGCTATAACGAAAAATGTTTAAATTTAATAGGAAAAGACTGAGATTTTTGGGGGTTTAAATCTCTCTATATTAAAATAATACAACTTTTCAAAATTTTATGATTTTCAGTGTGACAGTAGGTATTCAGCTGTAAGTGCACAAAATTTCAAGTCTCTAATTTATACAGTTTCTGAGAATGGACTCTGTGACGGACAGACAGCGAAGTGAGATGAATAGGATTTCGCGAGATGAACGAAACCCTAAAAACAACAATACATATATAAATGAAAACAAAACGCTATAAACGTAAATAACTAAAATATACTATTTTTAAATAAAAGCTTCAAAAAATGTTTGAGAATTTTTTCTAAATGTTATAATGTAAATTGTCTTATAAAAAAGTATATCATCTTTTTTTTCTTCAGATTGTGAGGAACTTAATTTTACGTTTTTTTTTTAAAGTTTAAAATAATGACTGAACAAAACATTCTTTAACATAATTATTTAGATATTAAAAAAAAAAAGAAGAAGTGCTATTTTTTTGTACATTACATATAATAGAAATATTTAAGGAATAGGATTTTCACAGCTAGGAGCAATGCTAAGTGAGTATGTTTTTCATTGTCAGTTGTAAAAATTGTGTAATTAAAATGTTTGAAAGTTTGCTTTAAATCAAATAATAAATATTGTTAAATGGGAATATTTTGCACTATAACATACAAAAATGTTCATTTATCAAGAGTGTAACTAATTAAAACGTAAGAAATTTTGTTTTTTTTAAAGCTTAAATATTATTGTTAAATGATTTTACAATGAAAATTTTGTTTTATTTAAAGTTTAAATATTGCTGTTAAATGATTTTACAATGAAAATTTAACTTTATCATATATTCTAATACGAGCAAATCTTGTGTGTGGTTATATACATATGCAAATTTTATCTTAAAAACGGCTCTAACGATTTTGACAAAATTTTGTATCCTACCGTTTTGGGACACCAGAAAACCATTGGGCTGGGTCACGTGTTTGAGAAAATTTGATTAGTGGGTCATTTTGGGTCATCATAGGTCAGGGTCAAGCTAATTTTATCTAAAAAACGGTTCAAACGATTTTGACTAAATTTTGTATCTTACCATTTTTGGGCACGGGAAATCTATTGGCTGGGTCAGATGTTCGAGAACTTTCGATTAGTGGGTCATTTTTGGGTCAATGTGGGTCAAGTTAATTTTATCTAAAAAACGGCTCTAACGATTTTGATTAAATTTTGTATCCTACGAGTTTCAGGCACGACAAAATCATTGGGCTAGGTCACATGTCCAAGAAAATTCGATTAGTGGGTCATTTTTGGGTCACTGTGGGTCAAGCTAATTTTATCTAAAAAACAGCTCAGACTATTTACACTAAATTTTGCATCCTGTGGTATTCGGGCACGAGAAGACTGTTGGGCTAGGTCACGTGTTCAAGAAAATTCAATTAGTGGGTCATTTTAGTCATGGGTCATTATGGGTCAAGCTATTTTATCTTAAAAACGGCTCAGAGGATTTACACTAAATTTTGCATCCTATGGTTTTTGGGCACGAGAAAACTGTTGGGCTAGGTCATGTATTCGAGAATATTTGATTAGTGGGTCATTTTGGTCATGGGTCATTAAGGGTCAAGCTATTTTATCTTAAAAACGGCTCAGATTATTTTGACTAAATTTTGCTTCCTATGGTTTTGGGGCACGAGAAGATTGTTGGGCTAGGTCTCATTTTCGAGAAAATTCAGTTAGTGGGTCATTTTGCTCATGGGTCATTATGGGTCAAGCTATTTTATCTTAAAAACGGCTCAGAGGATTTTAACTAAATTTAGTGTCCTAAAGTTTAAGGGAACGAGAAGACTATTGGGCTAGGTCACATGTTCGAGAAAATTCGATTAGTGGGTCATTTTGGTCATGGGTCATTATGGGTCAAGCTATTTTATCTTAAAAACGGCACAGACTATTTAGACTAAATTTTGCCTCCTATGGTTTTCGAACACGAGAAGACTGTTGGGCTAGGTCACATGTTCGAGAAAATTCAATTAGTGGGTCATTTTGGTCATGGGTCATTATCATTATGGGTCAAGCTATTTTATCTTAAAAACGGTTCAGACTATTTACACTAAATTTTGCATCCTATGGTTTTCGGGCACGAGAAGACTGTTGGGCTAGGTCACATGTTCGAGAAAATTCAATTAGTGGGTCATTTTGGTCATGGGTCATTATCATTATGGGTCAAGCTATTTTATCTTAAAAACGGTTCAGACTATTTACACTAAATTTTGCATCCTATGGTTTTCGGGCACGAGAAGACTGTTGGGCTAGGTCACATGTTCGAGAAAATTCAATTAGTGGGTCATTTTGGTCATGGGTCATTATGGGTCAAGCTATTTTATCTTAACAACGGCTCAGAGGATTTAAACTAAATTTAGTATCCTACAGTTTTAGGGAAAGGGAAGACTTTTGGGCTAGGTCACATGTTCGAGAAATTTGATCAGTGGGTCATTTTGGTCATGGGTCATTATGGGTCAAGCTATGTTTATCTTAAAAATGGCTCAGACGATTTAAACTAAATTTTGTATCCTACTGTTTTTGGGCACGAGAAAATCATTGGCCTAGGTCACATGCTCGAGAAAATCCAATTAGTGGGTCATTTTTGGGTCACTGTGGGTCAAGCTTAATTTGTCTAAAAAACGGCTTAGACTATCTTGACTAAATTTTATATCTTACGGGTTTCGGACACGAGAAGACAATTCGGCTTGGACACATGTTCGAGAAAATTTGATTAGCGGATCATTTTGGTCATGCGTCATGATATTTGAACTCAGATCTAATTTTGACTGAGCATAGCTCGATCTTCCCTGCTCATAATAATATAACTAATAAGTAAGAATGTAATTGTTAACTTAAATGTAATGTTATTTGCATCTTGTAATGGAGAATTAATTGTAATTAATACTAATTTTTATTGCAAACTCATTTAACAGCAATATTTAAACTTTAAACTAAAATGCATTTTTAAAAAATTTTTTAATTAGCTATAAAATATGTAAATATTTTTTCATTTTATGGCGGAAAATATTCCCGATTAATGATATTTAGTTTTTTAATTAAAACGAACTTTCTTCCATTTTAAATACTATTTTTTCATATTACAAATTTTCCTATATGTCATCAGCTAATCGGCAAAAGATCATATGATATCACTGTGCATTCGACAAAAGATTACAAAGTGACCAAATGATCGAAAACCAATAGGAAAAGGCTTCAAAATTGATTTAGTAGTAGTCAGAATGTGAGGGTCTCAACATATAGAACAGGCTGTTTACCAACCGGACAAGATGCTTTCACCACCGACACCGGAGTGTGAAATCGTAAGGATGAAAAAATAGTCAGGTTAGGACATTTGGCCGAAGTTCAGCATAGAATTATTTGCTGTTTGGGAAGTCTATTAATTCCCTTTTTCTCCCGATGATGAAATTTACTACTTATTATTTATGTAATCACAAATTATAAGAACGGAAATTTAAAACATCTCTCTTTATAAAATATTTCTGCTGGAATACATTGACCGGACCAGATCTTGTTCGCGATGTCACTAATACTAGTGTCGGGCCCATTAAAAAAAACATACAGCACCATCTCAGAGGTCCTGCTTCTATTCACATTAACATCAAATATAGAGCTTCACTCGCTTCAAAAATTATAATTCAAATTACAATACATTTTTCTAGAGCTTGTACTAAAATAATTTTCCTTGTGTTAATAGTTTTTAAATTATGGTCAATTTTCTCAATAATTAGATTGTAAATGTTCCAAAATTGTCATAATACTAATTAATAATTAACTCTAAAATTTTTATTTATTTATATACAGTTAAAAGTTTAGTAGTTCCACTATATTAAAATAAGTTTATTCTTGAAGTAATCTTGATCAGAGGAAAAAAAAATGTTTTAATGTAACATTTTTTTGTTTTAAAAAAATTATCAAAACTCCAAAACATATTTAACTGCTTTCAAAAATTATAAAGATTTCTTTCATATATTGATTGTGCATCAATAATGGTTAGGGTTGAACATATGTTGCAGAAAAAAAAATGGCTGAGGTTCCATGATTTTCACTATTTCCAAACAATAATCTTTGAGGTAGATTACTATTAAAAATGTAAAAATCTATACAAAGATTATTGTTTAGAAATAGTAGCATTAAAAGGTGGCTGGTGGGACCACTGCAAAATTTTCCATAACAAACGTTCAATCCTAATAATGGTTACTCAAATAAAATTCAAACCTATGTTTTTAGAAAAGGTACCCTGAATGTTGTTGAACATCTTAATGCTAAATTTTTATATGCCTATCAAACATAAGTATTTATCAATAAAAACAAATTTGCATGGACTATCTTGAATACAGAAAATCCCCAAACAATGAAAATCAAAAGTAATTAATGTAACTAATTAAAATTCAAGCTATGAGTAAATAACTTACGCATATGCTAAGCTACGATCCGCAAGAATAGTATAAATGACTAAAACTGATGCCACAAGATTTGCAAAAACCATCAATAAACTCCTTAGACGACGTTTCGCCTAAAACATTAAAAAGGTTAAATAATAAAAATATAACTTATTATATAAATTTTGATCACATTAACACACAGATTTGTGACATAAAAACTCATCATCATTTTGACATAAACACTGGTCTATAGTAATTACAGAAAAATCCCAAGTATACCAATTAAAAAATTACTGTTTTCTTTATTTATAAATGAAAAATTAGAAATACAGTCAAATCCTTCAAATCTGCAGACAACAACAGTGAAAATTTGGTTACCATTACTTTGCGAGAGAAATTCAAAATGGCGGCAGTTTTATCGACGATTGGTATTCAGTCTCCCCCCCTTCCACTAAATTTTTGCATTTCAATGAAGTAAAACTTAATTTTTCAAATGAAAAAAAAAAAAATCACAAATCAGGACACATTTTTCCCATTTGTTACATATTGTAACAATAAAAAAAGCATGGGTCACTTACCAAATTTTCACAGAATGGTTTGAAAACCATTTCGTAAAAGAAGCCTGTATGCATTGTACAAATACAAAGGTCAGTTTACCTGTAAACTGTAAAATATTATTGCTCTTAGACAATTGTGCTGCACATCCAAAAAGACAATGTCTCTACGTTACTTTTACCTCAAAATACAACTTTTCCTATTCAGCCAATGGATCAGGCAATTATTATAGCATGAAATGCTAATACAAAATGGAATTTATGTGCAGAATTGTAACCTGTGATTTATCGTCTAACATGGCATAACAATAAAAATATAACTTATTATATAAATTTTGATCACATTAACACACAGATTTGTGACATAAAAATTCATCATCATTTTGACATAAACACTGATCTATAGTATTTACAGAAAATCCCAAGTATAGAAGGCAATTTCCAACTAAGGACTATTTTTCTCTTGGCTGTTGCATGGGACTCTGCATGGAAAGACATTTTAGTAGATGAAAGGCATAATTTGTGGTCAGCATCTTTATTTATAGAAAGTGATGATGTTGACTTTGATGGCTTCAGTTTGGATAGTGCAAAACAGAAAGCTACAGAAAAATTTATTATCACAAAACCAAAACAAAAAAATTCATTAACTGTTGTGCCCGATTTCTTGAATAAAGAAAATATAATCGGAAGGATGTCAACCCAAGATGAAGCTCCAGTTACAGATAGTTTCACAGATGATGGCATTATTTGTACTACTCTGTTAAACTCTACTGAAAATAGGATAATTCTGACATAGAGTATGATGATGAAGGGGAAAAAGTAACTCTTGAGCAGGGTTTGGCTATGAGTTATAAATATCTGGATTTTCTTCAGAAACAGAGTTTTGTTTAAGAACAAGAAATAATGACTGCTCCAAGGAAAAAAAAAACTAGACCAAAAGTTCTCAAACAAATGACAATTGATACTATGTTTGAAAATTATAAAAATAAACAAAAGAAATTGTAAAATAAAATTTAAATAATCTTTCCTTAAATATATGTTTCTTAATTAAATAATCTAATGTACTGCAATTACAATGTCTTTCTTTTTTACCAATTAATTAGTGTATTAATAATTAATTTACTGTAAAATTACACGAGAAAAACTGTAAACAAAGTAATCAACTTTGGTCCCAAGCTGCGCAGATTTGAGGAAGTTGACTGCATAAATGTTAAATTATTTATTATTATGTCACCTTATTCAGCTTTTGTCAAACATTTTAATAAAAAATACACACTTTAAATGACAATTAGAAAATGGAAAATTTTCAGAAAAGCATTTAAAAATGTTTGCAAACATAAAAAACAGTGTGATTTTTTTTTTTTTAATTACATCATTTATTATCAACAGCAGAATTTTTAAAATTTAAATCAGAATTTTATGATTTGTATTCTGTATTAAGATATTAAATGGCTACCGAGGTATGCAAGTATCCAAAACAATTAACTCTGGAATTTTTTCAGTATAGGGTCCTTGGAGAGAAAAGGAAATTTTTCACGTACATTTTCTAGCAACTTATTCACTGTTTCATATACACAAGCAATTTTTTCCATATTTATACAGTTTATTTAATACTAGTGGCACGGCTTCACGCGGGTGGGGAATGTGTCGACTACAGTGTATTTTCCTTTTAAAAATGTCTTACGCAAAATATCTAATCAAAAATCAGCAACAGTTGTCTTATTCATCTAATCTTCCATAATCGGGTTTATATCCAATGTTTAAACTGATTGGTGAATTTCTAAAATCTCTGAAGTACATGTTTAACTATTTTTTAGTAGATTTTTTATCGTGAATTTCATGCTTCTATTTAAAACTGCTGCTGAGATATCGCGAAATGACCTAAAACGTTCGACCCACCCCACCCCCATTTAACCCCCTTAGGGGGTGGATTTCTAAAATCGCTGAAATACATGTTTAATAATTTTTTTTTAGTAAATTTGTTTTCCAGAATTTCAAGGTCCTACCTAAAACTGCTGCTGAGATATGTCGAAATCACCTAAAACATTCGACCACCCCTTTAACGGCCTTCGGGGGGGGGGGGGGGGGGGATTATATTTTCAAAAATTCTTTCTTATTGCTTGCCTAGGTCATAACAGCAATCTACTGTCCAAATTTCATGATTCTAACTTTAGTCGTTACAGCTAGGCGTTGATGAATCACCCAGTCAGTCAGGCATTCTCTTTTTATATAATAGTATAGATAAAGAAGCTATTTACCTGTTTTTATATACAAACAGAAGTAATTTGTATATAAAAAGCAATAATAATATATATATAAATACATATATAAACAAGTGTAAAGTTCATCAGGTTTGTTTTCATAACTGTTTACACCATTTGGCAACAAGTCTCACTTTTAGGTAGCTTTCATTACCAAAAGTAAAAAGCTACCTATTGCAGCCATTCAGAGGAAAGAAATTCCGGAAAATTTCAGTATATTTTTACCAATCATGACCCCCAGATCCCAAAACCACCCTCTGTTCAAATGTTGATTTATATATATATATATATATATATATATATATCTGATCTAAGTCATATGATAGCGTTCATATTTATAAACCAATTTAGATGAAACTATGCATGTGTATTAAGCTCAGTAATATCTCGACCGAGTTTGTTAGCCAGCTTGTTTCAAAATGGCAGACACTAAAAGATTTTAAACTAAAAAAACTATACAAAAAAATTTGAAATTCAAATTTATTTTTTACTTAAGTGTTAGGCCTTGATACAAACAAGGATTCTGGAGCATTTTCTGTTTTGCCTCTATCTTAAAAAATGGCTGAGATATAGCAGTTTGAAATTCTAGGGTGGCTGACAATTTGAAACAAGAGAGCAGATTAAAACAAATCTGGGATTAATTTATAAGTTTTGGTGAATGGGGATTTCTCGCAAATTATTATCTTTCATTGTTGTAGTCATTTTCCCAATCATGCGCATAAAACTGCAGTCAACTCCCTCTAATCCGCATAGATTGGGACTAAAGATTGTGCAGATTATAGAATTTTGCGAATTATAGGTCATTACTTTGTTTACATTATTTTCTCCTTTAATTTTACAGTAAATTAATTATTAATGCATAAATTAATTGGTAAAAAAGACAGTTATTGTAAAACACTGAATTTACAATTAAAAATTATAATGCATATTTAAGTAAAATTTGTTTTAAATTTAAATTTACAAATTCTTTTGTTTGTTTTTAGAATTTTAAAACATAGTATCAATTATCATTTGTTTGAGAACTTTTGGTCTAGTTTTTTTTTTCCTTGGAGCAGTCATTATTTCTTGTTCTTAAACAAAACTCTGTTTCTGAAGAAAATCCAGATATTCATAACCCATAGCCAAACCCTGCTCAAGAGTTACTTTTTCACCTTCATCATCATACTCTGTGTCAGAATTATCCTATTTTCAGTAGACTTTAACAGAGTAGTACTTACAATGTCATTATCTGTGAAATTCTCTGTAATTGGAGCTTCATCTTGGGAGGATATCCATTCAATAATATTTTCTCCATTCAAGAAATCAGGCACAACATTTAGTGAATTTTTTGGTTTTAGTTTATGTTAGTGAATTTTTCTGCAGATTTCTGTTTAGCACTATCCAAACTGAAACCACCAAAGTCAACATCATCACCATTACTGTCTATAAATAAAGATGCTGACCACAAATTATGCCTTGCACCTACTAAAGTTTCTTTCCATACAGAGACCCATACTTCAGCCAAGAGAAAAATACAGCCCTTAATTGTAAATTGCCTTCTATACTTCTCCATATTAGCCGATAAATCTAGAGATTATAATTCTGTGCATAATTTCCAATTTGTATTTGGCATTTCATGCTACGAATAATTCCCAGATCCATTGGATGAATAAAAGAATTTGTATTCAGAGGTAACATAGACACGTTGTCTTTTTGTAGTATTTTTAGATGTGCAGCACAATTGTTTAAGAACAATAATATTTTTAAGTTTATAGATAAACCAACATTTGTACAACAATCCATGTAGGTTTCTTTTACAAAATGATTTTCAAACCATTCTGTGAAAATTCGCTGGGTGACAACATGCTATTGTTACAATATGTAAACAAGTAGGTAAAAAGTCTCCTGGTGCAGAATTATTAAATTAAACTTTAAAACACGCATATTTTTAAGATATTGCATTTGTGAATAAAATGTAAATATTTTAAATGTAATAATTTAATTTATTAAGGGATATAATAAATATCAATGATAACAGAAGATTGTAAGAAACATAATGCTCTTTACTTAGTCAAAAAATGTAGACGGATATAACCTTGGTATTTAGATATTGTGGATATAACTAAAAAATGTACTACAATACATAGTTTTAAATAGACAATATTTGTCTGAGCATGAATTATTAAATAGACAAATACAATAAATAGTTTCTAATAGATATGCTTCTATCACAGTTTTTAATATTACAGCACCATTGTTTATCGGTCTTCTAGTAAAGTTTCATATCATGCCCATTCATGCTTTTTTTTTTTTTTTTTTTTTTTTTTTTTTAATGCAGAATCCCATATCTCTTAAAATAATTTATCATTTCAAATTCTGTAGAAGGAAGAACACAGATCTTTATCATATTTTCTTAAAATGCGAGATATAGCAGAGAAATAGAAATCATCAAAAAATCTTCACTAGAAAACAAATCTCACTTCCACAAAATAATAAAAAAATGGAATACATACATCACGTGCTAGCGTTTTATTTAAAATCAAACACTTTTTATATTTGGGACGTCAGTTGAAATTAACCTATTATATTTTTTCTCTTTAAATATCATGAGGTAATTATTTATTGACATATTTTTTTTTTTTTTTAAATAACTAAAGAACAAATAAATTGGTAAACATTAATAAAAATATAATTTGGCGATAGATTTTTAGTCTATGCGATAATCAAGTAATACCTTATAAAATAATAAAAATTGCAAATAAGTAATTCCATTAGTTATAGCACAAGTAACATGGCAGTTCATCTGGTGCTTTTAATTTGTACAGTTACTGTAATCACATAAATCTAAACTGACATTGTATATGCATACTAACAAAATTTTTTTAAATAAAAATTAGTCATTAGTATGACCTGGTATATCTGCAATCCATAATAACTTCTTAATATCAGCATTATAACATTACCCATTCAATGGGAATTATTGACATTTAGTGCTTTAAAAAAAAAAAAAAAAAAAAAACTTTTGCTGTTTTTTACATCTCTAACAGATTTCTTTATTTGTTGGGTATAACACCAAAAGTGGGAAAGATTTTTTTTTTTCAACTAAGCAACTCTTGCTATGCTTAACATTTTTATATTAAATAGTCCCCCCACCCTTCCTATACATTTTTTCACAATAGCTGCTAGGCAGATATTGGTAATTCTTTCATTCTCTTTAGCTCCAATTTGTTGTTATATATATTTATTTATAAAAGTAGAATGAGAAAATAAGATAAGCATTCTTTTATTTAGATACATTTATTATACTTGTTGATCTTATTAATATAAAAGAGTGAATAATTAGATTATTCAAAGAAAATTGTGAATTATAATAGATTTAATTAAATATAAATTTTAAATGATATGCTTTTAATGCCGGATAAAAAATAACAAATACATGATGATTTTTTTTAAACATATATTGTAGGATATACATTAAAAATAAAATCTAATTTGTTTAACAAGTAAAAGGAATAATTTATTACAGTAAAAACTAAGCTTTATTTTTTTTAGATAAAAAATATTAATACCTGTTTTGCTACTTCTCTTTTTACAACTGTATTGGCATGGAAAAATGTGATAAAAAGACCAATGTTGACCAAAATACCTGAAATGAAGAAATATTCATATCACTTATCTCAGATACTCGTATCACAAACAAAAAATTAAAAATTAAGAGTGTCAAACATAGTAATTCAATACTTATTAGAACTCATTTAATACTGATTCAATATTTTTTAGAGACTTTTTTGTGAGAAAAAAGACATTGCAGGTGTTAAATTTACTTGTAAAATTAAGAATTGGCAGAAACTAAAATTAATTTTAATAGGAAATTATGAATTTTTAGACAGGCTTTTATTTTTTTTTCCTACTGATATATACAGAGATACCAATAGTTGCAGATTTTTAGCAATCTTTATGGTTTTTAACCAGAAATATCGGTATTTATTTTCAGTAATAAGCCATAATTTTTCAGTAATTGCTAATCACAATGTTGCAATCATTCATTAGAAATCACACTATTTACTCAAAGGCCGTAATTTTTAGCATCCCTTTGTAACAGATACAGGGAGGGGGGAAGGGGGGTTCAGAAAATGTTACCAGACAAGGATTTATTTTATCAGCCAGCAAGATGCAACATACAATTGAAAATTGTAATGACAGAATGTACGCAATTGAAAATAAAAAGTCAATTACTTAATTACTACACTTCATTTTCATATTTTTTCTATAAAATTAAGGAAATATATACAGCAGTAGAAAGTTAAATTTAGGATAGAACTTAGTAATACTATGTTTACATCACTGTAATTTGTAAAGTTGAGAAATATAGCTAACTAGTATAAAAAAAAAAAGTTTTTGCCGTATATTCTATAGCCTGCAGTTTTTCAAAAACTGCCTAAAAATTCACTCGCCATGTCAGAAAATCCACTTGCCAGTGGCGAGTAAAATTATGTAGGTACTTCTCTATTATCCCGTCGATCACTTTTCATAACAAAAAACTATCGCCAAACTGTAACGCCAAATAAATGGGAGAACGTTGCCATTGGAATATCAAAATAAATAAATAAATAAAATATAAGAATTTAAGGACACAATTGTTATTTTAATTAAAGAAATAACCAATAAATCAGTAAAACATGATGAAAAATACACGCAAATGTCAAATTAAAAACCACTTGATGACATAACAAATACGTATAATGTTTCTGACATCAAGTAAATGGGACGGCATTTTTGGCGTTTAATCTTACAGTTTGGCGATAGTTTTTGGTTATGAAAAGTGGTCGACGGGATAATAGAGAAGTACCATTATGTATTTCCCCACCCCTGAATAGATATAGTAAAGATCGATCTTTTACCTCCAAAAAAGTAAAATCATGATTTTAGTTCTGGGAGCAATTAATACCATTTAATAAAAACTGTACTAATTAGCAATTCTTTTCATTCAGATGTAGCAGAGAGAGATACCTACAAAAATTGGTTTTACTTTGCTGATTAGTGTATTATTACTAATTTTAGTAGAATATCTTCTGATAAAAGTTTTTATTCTTAAACCGTAAGCACATGTTCAGGGTAGATCTCACACCAGTTACATTTTTTCATTGAAGAAAAGGAATGTGATTTTTAGAGAAACTGCTACAAAATCTTTAAATATATATAAAAAGCATGATTTTTTTTTCTCTACAAAGAAGTAGAATTGAAGCTTTTTTCAATATACGTCTTTGGATTTGTTTTAAAAATGTATTTAGTAGGAAAAAAAAAAGTGTGTGCTTACAGGTTAAAGCTAAAACTATATAACTATATCTAAACTATAATCTTTATATTTATGCAGATGCTATTAAACAATTCATTAAAGTTTCTTCCTTCTTGTTATTTGATATGATTCCTTTTTATTACGTTTTTGATTAAAATCTTCTTGTTCTTTTATTGTATATAACATAAGCAATTCCTTGAACATTAATAATCTCAATAAAATGTCCAAAATGAAACACAATTAAAAAAAAAAAATTAAAATATTAAATACAAATTAACTTTGAGGCTGTTTTCTTTGATAATCTCTATAAAATGTCCAAAATGGAATAGCAATAATAATAATAATAATGTGAAAATAAGATATTAAATACAAATTAACTTTAAGGCTGTCTCTTTTGTTGCAGAAAGAATATGAACCATGCTAACAATAAACACTTAAAATTCAATGATTTTCACCATTTTATTAAAATTACATAAATTAACACAAGAATTTCTTTATTACAGTTATAATGAAGAATTTTTTTTTATTTAATATATAATAAACTCTCCAATCTGCACAATTCAGAATCCGAAGTTTTAGATAACCTTTAAAAAAATAACTTAAATCCATTAAAAAGTTATTTCCATGAAATATAAACAAACTGATCTTAAAAAAGTTAGAGAGAGAAGAAATAATTTAACCAGCAGAATAAAATGGGTTATGAATTATGTATGGAAATAATACTTACATTTTTATCCCTTCTATGTACTATATATACTTGCTTTGCTTACAGATAATTAAACTTAATGTGCATTATTTTTTTGCTAGTTAGAAAAGTTCATTTAATTAATTTCAAAATTATGTTTTTAATTGGGAAATGCATCATAAATAGTTTGTATAAATTTTAGAAAGTGTACTGTATTTCAGGAATATTTTTACTTTGACAAAGAAAAAACTATTGTAACATAAGCAGTTATTTAGAGTTAATCTTTTCAGTTATTATTGCTGATGCAATTCTAAACTCTTGCATGCTTTTAAATATAATTATACAGTGATACCACAGCTAATGAATGCAATTTGTTCTGGAATATTTGTTAGCAGAGGCATTCGTACAGGACCGTGCGAAGAGAAAACTGCACCCGGGGCAAAGTTTTAATTTGGCGCTCCCCCGCTCCCCCCTTCTTTTTGTGACAGGTAACACAAAACTGATAAAGTACAGAAACAGAAATAAATTCTATTGAATAAACATTTCGAGTTTATTTTGGAACTTTAAAAGGTTTAATTTTAATTCAGAAATTGCAAACAACTAAATAGCATAAGAGAAAATTGCACTTATTTAATGGAGAGTACATGATATTTTGCGACAGAAAAAAAAAGAATGATGAAGAGAGAAAAAGAAACTCCCCCGAAAATGATCGATGACCAAAAAATGAATAAATAAATAAATTAAACCGTGGTTGGTAGTATAAATTTGGCGCCCCCTCAATTTCCGCACCTGGGGCGAAGGCCCCCTTCACCCCCCTCTTCGCACGGCCCTGCATTCGTAAGCTGAAGTATAGTGATGTATAATGCATCTTTAAATTTTTCCAATATACTGAGAAGAACAGTGTATGTTGCCATACAAAAATCAGTTATAATATTTTTATTTTTAATTTGATGAATAAAATTCTTTATACTTATAAAATTTCTGATTTTTAAACGTTAAACTGAAGTTTACTGTACATAAATGAAACTTTCTAATTACACAAACTTTTCATTTACACCAGTATCACATTAACAGTTCATTTCAGAAGTCAAATCACTTAATTTGCTCGTGAAAAATATATGTTGTTTACATGAGAGTTAGTACACAATTAAAAATGTAACTACCGAGTTACAAGAGAAGAGTTATTGAAAAAAAGTCATATTTTTTATGCACTGAATGCTGAATGCATTTCATTTGATCACCAAATTACATTAAGTCTCAGTTTTTGGTGATAAAAACACTTCCACTGACCAAATCACAATATACAAGACAGTAGGCAGTAATATAAAATCTATTTTTCCACATTTTGACTTTATTAACATATTAATCTATTGTTTATCATATAAAAGGAAATCCATATAAAAAATTGTATTGCAAAAATATTGAATGCATATTACACAATATAGAAGAAAAGAAAAAATATCTTTTCTTGATAAGTTATTTCACAATCATCTTGGAGTGAACATATAATGCAAAACAACATCTTTATAAATGTTAGACTTTTTAAACTTTTAGTACTTTATAAATTTACTGTTTACTAAACTTAAAAAGTAACAATTTATTTGCATATTTAAAAATAAAACTTATTTAGCATGAATTCAAACCTAAATACTAAAACATATTCTTTTTATATCCTAAAGGAAATGTTATCTAGAATTATGAAATTTTTTGCATTGCTTCCATTATGGTACTTTCTCTTTAATAGGGGCCTTGGCGAGATACAGTAAAATGGCTTTCGAAAGAGAAGGAATTTTTTTTTAAATACTTTCTAGCAATCTATTCACTATTTCATACACAGAAACAATTTGTTCAGTATTTACATAATATATTTAATGTACACAATCAACAGCAACGTTTTAAAAAAGTGCTAAAGCCCTTATAAAAGAGATGGTTCCTGAATTACACACTATAAAAAAATAATACAAGGGGAAATTTTTGGAACAGATGTCGCAAATGCACCGGAGTTGGCACTTTTTTTTTTTTTTGAGAGAGAGAAAACCTCATTTTTGAATACCTGTTAGGCCTAGCATATGAAAACAGCATGTTAGTTTAATTTTATTATGAAGTTATAATTTTATGGCACAGATGTCATATATGCACCACATTGGCAGGATTTTTTTCCCGCGCCAATTTGGCAAAAATTTTGTTTTTGAATATTAGTTACAAATAGCATGCAATAATAGTACGCGATTTTTTATTTCAATATAAAAATAAAATAACCATGTGAGGCATAAAATTGCCATTTTGTTGCAATCCCGCAAATGTGGTGAGTATATGACATCTGTGCCAATTTTATTATAAAACACACATATTTAATTTTATTTATTTACACACATTTAACTTTATTTAACACACATTATTTATATTTAACACACACATTTAGTTTTATTTATTAATTATTTTTATATTATTTAATTTTATTTATTTACACAAACATTTAAAAAAAAAAAAAGACATTTCATTATAAAACACCAGGTTGCCATTACGAAGCAAAAATCACTGGGTTACCATGACAGGCAAAAAAATGCCATTTTGGCAACAAACAGAAACATTGGTGCGTCTGCGACATCTGGACCACAATTTTCCTATCAGCTGTAACACATAAAAAAAAACAAGTTACTAATAAGACAAAAATATTACCAATTCTGTGATCAAACATCAGTTTCAACAGTAAAATAAGTATAAAAGGGACATATTTCTCAGCAAAAGCTATCAGGGCTTGCATTTCTGGAGAATTCCGGAGAGCTGAAGCACCAGCATCTGTTTCATTATTTCTAATTCCACTGGATTCAGAATTTGAATCTATTAAATCATTTGAAGTTGTAATTTCAAAGGCATTGCCAGGACCTTCTTCTATATTAATTATAAAACTTGCACTTTCTGGAACTGGTGAAGTAACATTTCTTTGGTGCGGAGATATATTAATTTCAGAATTTTCAATCCATGGAGAATGAGATGGTGAATTGGGAGGCGAACGAAGGCTTGGTGAATTTATTAATGGGCACAGACCTTGTATAACATAATCATGTAGTTCATGAATGTGTTGAGAAGCACTTGATGCTATTTGATGAGAATTTTCATGAATCTGTTGAATTGACCAAGGTAGACCCGTCCTGGTTCTAGGCGGTCTGTTGTTTTCTGACATTTCTCCTAAAATTAAATATGAAATAAAATAATACAATGCACATGAAATTCATACACTATTTATATTTATGCAAAATATAAGAAAAGGAATAGTAAAAACAAGCTAATGCATATAATACTAAAATGTTGATGATTAAAGATTAGAAATTTTTTAATTTATAAAACTATCAAAACTCAGTATGAACGCCAATTTATACGAATGAAATGAACGGAAAGAGATCATTTTCTGCCTCCATAAATTCCACTGACATTTAAATTATATTTTTTATCAGTTTAAAAAAAAAAAATCCTCACAATACAATGTTTTTGACTCCGGTCCAGAGCATCCTCAATTGTAAGGGTGCTCTGGACAGGAGTCGAAAACGTTATTGTATTGTGATGATTTTTATGAAAACTGATAGCCATTTTTAATGAATATCTATGTAATGTCTGCTTGTAAAAATTGATAATTTTAAAGATGTTTTTTAGTAATGAAATACAGACATTAAACTCATTATAACATATAAATATATCTTTACTAGATGGAACCCGTCAAAATTTGACGGCAAAAAACTTGATAGTACCATAAAAATAAAATTCATAGCTGCTTTAAAATGTTTGAAACTTTTGCAGAATAATTCAAATAAATAAAAAACCCACTTTGAATTAAAGCTAGGTTGAAGAACAGCAATTGGCTAAGTTTCACTGGCACATGTACTCGCGGAATTTCTTTCATCTGACACATTTAGTGCTGTTGTGCAAGTAAATGGTAAGTGCCCCCTTGGGGAGGGGGAAATGGCGGGATGGACCAAGGAGATGCATAACATGAATAAGCAGTCAAAGACCTTTCAAACAATATGTAACATGAGGGGTGTGTGCAAAATTTTAAAAAGTACCCCCTTGGGGGGGGGTAAAGTAGGGGATGGACACGGAACATGCATAATATGATTAAGTGGTCACAGACCTTTCCAACGATATATAACATGAGGGTTGTGTGCAAAATTTAGAAAAGTACCTCTTTGGGGGGGGGGGGGCAAAGCGGGGAGATGGACATCAGAGATATGCATATGATTAAGCAGTCACAGACCTTTCCAACGATATATGACATGAGGGTTGTCTGCAAAATATTTAGAAAAGTACCCCCTTGGGGGAGGGGGGGGGGGCAAAGTGTGGAAATGGACATTGGAGATATGCATATGATTAAGCAGTCACAGACCTTTCCAACGATATATGACATGAGGGTTGTCTGCAAAATTTAGAAAAGTACCTCTTTGGGGGGGGGGGGGGGGGCAAAGCGGGGAGATGGACATCAGAGATATGCATATGATTAAGCAGTCACAGACCTTTCCAACGATATATGACATGAGGGTTGTCTGCAAAATTTAGAAAAGTACCCCCTTGGGGGAGGGGGGGGGGCAAAGTGGGGAGATGGACATTGGAGATGCATAATATCATTAAGCGGTCACAGACCTTTCCAACAATATATGACATGAGGGGTGTCAACAAAATTTAGAAAATTGCCCCCCTTAAGGGGGGGGGGGGTGGGGGAAGTGGCGGGATGGACCCCGGAGATGCATAACATGAATAAGCAGTCAAAGACCTTTCCAACAATACGTAACATGAAGGGATTGTGCAAAATTTACAAAAGTACCCCCTTGGGGGGGGCAAAGTGGGGGGATGGACACCGGAGATGCATAATATGATTAAGCGGTCACAGACCTTTTTAACGATATATAACATGAGTGGTATGTGCAAAATTTAGAAAAGTGCCCCAATTGGCAGGGGGGGGGGGGGAATGGACCACACAGATGCATAACATGAAAAGGCAGTCACAGGCCTTTCGAACGATATATCATATGAGTGGTGTCAACAAAGAAAAGTCTCCGCCCCGTGTAGGCAAAACATACTCCCTCCCCCGCCGCCATAATTATTGATGCGGACTCATTTTTTAAATTCGTTCGCACCCCGCTTCTCCCGCAAAATGTTGTGAATTTTAAAAACTCCCCTTCCGAATTTTTTTATACCAAAAGCACTTATGTCCGTCGTCTGCATGCAGAGTTTTATGCTTACAGACGCCAGACACAACAACACACACACAGACAGACGTTTACCGACATTAATAGTATAGATGATACTCAGTGCCTACACATTTCACCCTTTATAATTCAGCCAATGAGTTGACGGTTGTTCATTTCCAGAAACGAAACAATAATTCTTTAGGATGAATTTTGTTTGTTTGATACACCGTGGCAGAATGCGTGCAATGAAGCGACAGGCGTCACAAACTTTTTAGGGCACCTGCAGACTAAAAACATATAATCAATCTTCGCAGGAAAAAAATCCTAGATTTCGTCAAATGATCACGGGAAAAACACTAATTTCATCAAAGGATCATGTAAAACGTGAATTTTGTTAAAAGGCCACAGAAAAACGTGATTTACACAAAAGATGAGCAAATTTTGTCAAAGAATCGCAAAACAGGAAATTTCACCCAAAGATAGCGCTTTCTTGCCAAACTTCGTCTAAAAATTGCGGAATAAAATGTATTTTATCAAAAAATCGCTGGAAAACGCACATTTCGTTAAAGTATCGCAAGAAAAATGCGAATTTCTTCAAAGATTGCTGAAAAAACGCAAATTTCATCGAAGGATTGCTGAAAATTCATGAATCTTATCAAAAGGCAGCAGAGAAAATGTGATTATTATCAAAGCATTGCGAAAAAAGAAAATTTCGTCTAAGGATCACAGAAAAACGCAAATTTCATAAAAGAATCGTGGAAAAAAACGCAAATTTCGTGAAAAAAAAAATCGCAGAAAAAACACAAATTTCGTCAAATTATCGCTGAAAAAAAAAACACGAATTACGTCATAGGATAGCTGAAAAACTTATGAATCTCGACAAAAAAAGATACAGAAAAAAATGCGAATTTCATTAAAGAATCGCGAAAAAAAATGCGAATTTTGTTAAAGCATTGCGCAAAGAATGTGAATTTTTTGAAAGGTTCGTGTGAAAAATGAAACTGTCTGTATTAAAAACAGCACACACACAAACATCTATACAAACCTCAATACACACAAACATATTATAGGCAGGGCTTGAAATTCAATTTTTCCAAAGACGGGAGTCTCCCTACCAACATTTTTAAATGGAGGGGAGTTGTAATGTTTGGGAGGGAGAAAAAAAATCTTTAAACCCCACTATTCTTTTACGTGCTATTTAAAGAATTACATTAATGCAGACATGACAAAATACCATTGAAAAAATTAAGTCAACTGAGAATGATTATGTAAAATGTTTATTTTTATTATAAAAAAGGCAAGAAAGTTAAGTTTTATATATGCAGTGTATTTTTCAAGTTCCATTAAATGTGTTAGGGACCCTTAACAATTAGGTTGTTAAATAAATTTCTGACTTTAGATTTTACTTGATTGAGATTCACCGATCGATCGTAGAAAAGACGCAAAGTTCATCAATCTGTCGTGGAAAAAACGCTAAGTTCGTCGATCTGTCACCAAAAAACGCAAAGTTCGTTAATCAGTCGTGGGAAAAAAGCAAATTTCGTCGATCGATTGCAGAATAAACACAAAGTTCATCGATCTGTCCCCAAAAAACGCAAGGTTCGTCGATCAGTCACTTAAAAAACGCAATGTTCGTCTATCTGTCGCAGAAAAAACGCAAAGTTCGTTGATCAGTCGCAGAAAAAAATGCAACGTTCGTTGATCTGTCACGGAAAAAACGCAAAGTTCGTCGATCAGTTGCGGAAAAAAGCAAATTTCGTCGATCGATTGCGGAATAAATGCAAAGTTCGTCGATCAGTCAGGGAAGAAAGAAAAATTTCGTCGATTGATTGCGGAATAAACGCAAAGTTCGTCGATATGTCCCCAAAAAACGCAAGGTTCGTCGATCAATCGCTTAAAAAACGCAATGTTCGTCGATCTGTCGCAGAAAAAACTCAAAGTTCGTTGATCTGTCACGGAAAAAACCACAAAGTTCGTTGATCAGTCGCGGAAAAAACACACAGTCCGTCAATCAGTTGCGGGGAAAAAAAATCACGAAATTTATCGTTCGGTTGCAGGTAAATTAAATAATGCAAATTTCTCCAAAAATGCTGAAATTTTTTGGGCGGGAGGCTCCCGCTCATGATCTTTTTTGGGCGGGATTTCAAAATTTTCTGTGCGAATCCCGCCCTGAAATTCAAGCCCTGATAGGTATAGTTTTAATCTGAAATAATATACTGAACTTGAACTAACTTTTGAAAAATCGGGTTAACCCAAATCCAACTTGCTGAAATCTACACTCAGTCTGAAATCGACTCGAACCATAAAGACAGTTAACCCAACTTGCAACAAAAATAATTATTTTCTGTGAATTTTCTGATTTTTTCTTTTCTCAGAAATGCTGTAGTCATTTTGTCCCCCAATTTTGCCCTTTACAATTCAGCCAATGAGTGGAGGGGGCCAAAGGAGCGTTCCTTATCACAAACGAAAGATGAGATACGTTCGTTTGATGTCGTTGTTGAAAATTTATGGATTTCTATTATTAAAGTAATTTTTTCATTTTACCGTATTTATTTTCTTTTTGTGTTGTATGTATTTTGCTACTTTGAATTTTTTTAAACTAACCCTTTTTTTTTTTTTTTTTTTTTGCAGAGTGAGAGAGAGAGATTTAGTAATTTGGTGACACGAAGTTCAGCAAATTCTTAAAATCCACAAATCGTTTCCAATGTAAACAATGAAATTTACAATTAAGTTGCAAGTGCAAAATTTCAGTTTTTTAAAATTTTCATGTCATTCTGTACACATTTTAATATGTCATTCTGATCATTATACATATTTAGTTATGCATTATTAATTATTTACTTGACCTTTACTTTTAATATTTTAAATATTTCAAACTTACAGCTGAATGTAATTATTAAAACATTTGAAATACTGCATTCGAAAAATGAAATTTCAGCTTAGAAACTCGACAATTAAAAAATTTAAAGTAGAAAGGACTTATGATATAAAAAGAAGAAAAAAAAATACACCAGAATTTATCTGTATTACGAAAGCGGGAAAAATGATTTTCTGTGCTATACGAAAAGATATCCAAATAACTCAATCATGAACATAGAAATAGGTATCGGTTTTTATGTTCAGGTGCATTCAATCCAAACTTGAAACTTTTAAAACGGTCATTGAATGAATGAAATTAATCTCCGCCTTTCACATCCAGAAAACTTGCTGTGTCGCCAATTATGTTTATATTTTATATATATATAAAAAAATAATAATTCAGGCACTTTTCCGTTATACGGACACCATTGTCGCCAAACATACATACATACATTTTGGCATAGTATCCGTATAACAGAAAAGTACTAAAGTTCATGGTTTAAAATCACAATAAAATATCATGAAATTTATTGATTAGTTGTGGGAAAATATCAGGGAAATAATGTGTTTTTCATGAATTTTTTGTTTTGTTAACAATGTGGTTAGAGAGACAGGGAGAAATCCAGAAAACTTGCTGTGTCGCCAATTATGTTTATATTATATATATATATAAATAATAATTCAGGCACTTTTCCGTTATACGTACACTATTGTCGCCAAACATACATACATACATTTTGGCATAGTGTCCGTATAACAGAAAAGTACTAAAGTTCATGGTTTAAAATCGCAATAAAATATCATGAAATTTATTGATTAGTTGTGGGAAAATATCGGGGGAAATAATGTGTTTCTGTGAAATTTTTTGTTTTGTGTTGTTGTGTTTAATTGTAAGCATTCATTATAATTTTCAGTGCATTATTAAATTGAAATTTTTGTTTAAAATATGTAAACAAAACAGTGACCAGAAACCTGCACAATTTCTAATATAGATAGATAGATGCATGCATGTAGTACTTTTAATTATTTGGTAAAAATACTGTGATCGTCACTGAGAAAACCTGAATTTAACCTAAAAGTAATTGTCGAGTGTTTAAGCTGAAATTTCATTTTACGAATACAGTATTTCAAATGTTTTAATAATTACATTTAGCTGTAAGTTTGAAATATTAAAAGTAAAGGCCAAGTAAATAATTAATAATGCATAACTAAAAGTAATTGTCGAGTGTTTAAACTAATTTCATTTTACGAATACAGTATTTCAAATGTTTTAATAGTTACATTCAGCTGTAAGTTTGAAATATTAAAAGTAAAGGCCAAGTAAATAATTAATGATGCATAACTAAAAGTAATTGTCGAGTGTTTAAACTAATTTCATTTTACAAATACAGTATTTCAAATGTTTTAATAGTTACATTCAGCTGTAAGTTTGAAATATTAAAAGTAAAGGCCAAGTAAATAATTAATAATGCATAAGTAAAAGTAATTGTCGAGTGTTTAAGCTGAAATTTCATTTTACGAATACAGTATTTCAAATGTTTTAATAGTTACATTCAACTGTAAGTTTGAAATATTAAAAGTAAAGGCCAAGTAAATAATTAATAATGCATAAGTAAAAGTAATTGTCGAGTGTTTAAGCTGAAATTTCATTTTACGAATACAGTATTTCAAATGTTTTAATAGTTACATTCAACTGTAAGTTTGAAATATTAAAAGTAAAGGCCAAGTAAATAATTAATAATGCATAACTAAAAGTAATTGTCCAGTGTTTAAGCTGAAATTTCATTTTACGAATACAGTATTTCAAATGTTTTAATAGTTACATTCAGCTGTAAGTTTGAAATATTAAAAGTAAAGGCCAAGTAAATAATTAATAATGCAAAACTAAATATGTATAATGATGAGATTTTTTTTTTTCTTGAATTATTCAGTGAAACTCGTCTTATAAATGTACGCAAATAATTCACATCAAAATCTTAAAATAACAAAGTTTTCTTTCGTGTTTAGCTATGCTTAATAACCAAAAAAGCTTGATTAATACAAAAATTATTTGGTAAAAATACTGTGATCGTCGCTGAGAAAACCTGAATTTAATCATATCACACAGAATTACATATTAAAAGTTTAAAATTAGTTTGTTTACATCGGAAACGATTCGCGGAATTTCGTGCCACGAAATCTCTCTCTCTCTCAAAAAAAGGGTTAGTTATAAAAAATTCAAAGTACTAAAATACATACGACTTAAAAAGAAAATAAATACGGTAAAATGAAAAAATACCTTAATAAAAGAAATCTATAAAGTTTCAACAACCGAACAACCAAATGGAACACATACGCTTCTAGAGAGAGGAAAAAGCCTTCACCTCATTGGCTGGAACATCGCGTCTGAAGATAGTAAAAGCCTCTAGCTGATTAGCTGAATGCTCGCGCATGCGTATAAATAGCATTTTTGCACGAAAAACTAAAAAGCAGGTTAGCTTTAAGTATATGGATATTAATGTTATTTTATTTCACTGGTTAATTTATTTCTTTGTTTTTATTTGGGGGTTCACGTGCTCCAATAGAGGAACTGCCCCACTGCAGAGATTAACCTAAGAGTTTAGGTGAGAAGGAAAATAGTTTTCTAGTCTTCTGTAATCGGGTTCACAGCCAAGATTGGCGTCATACATAACAGATGCTAGCAAGAGTACTGGCATCTCTCAATTAGTGTGGGAAAAATTTCAATTAGTCCCATTCAATTATGTGATCCTTTTTCTTCTCCAGCCAGCCAAACTGCGGTATAGATTCTGCTGTGGTCTGCAAAATATACATGCAAAAATATTTTGCCAAATTTGGCGATAAACTTTTAATTCTGGTAACCCTGCCATAAACTCTGCCAAATGCCTCTTTACTGGCAACTATAACCGCTCTTCTAGCTTTGTAGGGGAGGGAGGAGAGAGAGAGAGAGAGAGCATCATCTTTTGCACTTCTGAATGTCATTTTATAACGAACCTGTGCAGTTTCTGTTTTTTAACGTGTGCGCACTTATTCTAGAACATTCGTTCAAATATTCTAATGGTACATTTTCCCACGTGACGGTACGGTACTGCAGCATTATCTTTCCCTTCGCATTTGCACCTCTTTGTGGCTGACTGTTAAAGCAAGCTGTTCCAATGTAGACATGATTACCTACTTCATTTTTGATAATTTTGACATGGGCCCGTTTAAAATTGCGTTTACGAAGTCAAATTTTGGTAATTTTGACATGGATCCGTTTAAAATTATGTTTACAGAGTTAAATTTTTATGATTTTGATGTGGATCCATTTATGCGTTTTCTCTAAATGATACGGAATATATTTATTTTTAATGTCAGCAATTTGTGTTTCGAGGCGCAGTCAAAGCATTTTCGGATTTTTTTTTATCAAATGTTTTTCATATAAATAATAAATATAATAGAAAAGAACAAAAATTTATCTTTTAATATTTGCTTTTTTCACATCATATCTTTAGAAATGTTTTTTTCACATCGTATCTTTAGAAATGTTTTTTTTTTTTTTTTAAAATTTACAATTAAAAATTTTTTGCTTTTTTCCCCCTTGTATTCAATTTATCAGTGTTTCCCCCAGACAGTTTCAGAAGGGCGCTCCACCCTGCCTGCCCTTTGGTTTACAAAATAGCACCCTTCCTGCCTCTCATTCAAATAATTAGCACCCTTCTTGCCCCCCATTCAAATAATTAGCATCCTTCTTGCCCTTCAGTAAAAAAGTTGTCTTTTCTTCTTTTTGCATTAAAAAATTTGCTTTCATAGTAAAAATTGACTCGATGTTATCTTAAAGAAAGTGCCGACTTTTAAATATTTAAAAAGTGGCTTTAAAAACCAAAAGAGTGCCTTTAACAATAAAAAAAAATGCCCTTAAAAATCTGAAAAGTGCCCTCAAGAATCCAAAAAGGTGCCCTTTCCCACCAGCAGCACCCTGCCCCTTTTTAAACCTAGGGGAAACTCTGAATTTATTTAAAGGATTTCTCTGCACGAGATAAGTACTATTTCTGTTCACTTTCTATTGTTTTCTTTATGATAATGTGCTTAAAAATGTCCTTATCGAAATTGATTGCAATTCTGAAATGCTGAGGAAATTACTTTTTCTAATAAAATAAAACTTTTAGCATTAACTTTTTTTTGTGCTGATAAAATCACTTAAAAAATGGATACTTTTAAAACAAAAAGAATTATGTATATATTGTATTTATTATTTTAAAAAACTGCAAATTTTTATGTCAACTGTAAAAATACTTAGTTTAAGATTTGTCTTTGTCAAAAAATAAATAAAAAATAAATAAATAATGGATCTCAGAGTTTTGAAAGTGATCACCTTATTGGAAAGCAGGGTTTCTTCCGGATTTAAGATTGGCAATAATTTTCAAAACTGCAAGCTCATATCGCAGACCACAGACACATCTGTTCCCAAATGACACCAAATAATTCTGACAATAAAACAAAATTCAGAAAAGAAATGCAACATGCTGTTTTAACTGGGAGTCAGTTGCTTTTAAGAGGCTACTTCACTCAGACAAAAACACCCGCTTACTAATATTAATCCTATGGAGAAAATATTTTAAGATATCTCGTTCGCATTTCAATATTTTTTAAATGATTTTTTTTTTTTTTGCATTGAATAGCTGAGGTCAATCTCTATGCATGCTTCTTTGTACTTTTTCACTTTTGATTACAAGTTTTTTTTATTAACATACTTTCACTTTCGGAACCAGTTTTGAAAGTGAAAGTATCCTCAATAAAAAAAACTGCAACAAAAATCAAAAAAGTACAAAGAAGCGTGCATAAAGATGGACCTTAGCTATCCAATGCAAAAAAAATCATTTAAAAATATTGAAATGCGAACGAGATATCTTAAAATATTTCCTCCATAGGATTAACACTAGTGAGCGGATGTTTTCGTCTGAGTGAAGTAGCCTCTTAACAGCTAAGCAGAAATTCACATGTGTTTACTACATCTAATTCACATAAATTAGTTTTAGCTTTGATAAAATTATCTTTTTTTTTTTCAGTTGAAGAAAACTCCAAAAATAAAAAGAAAGTCATTTCTTTAGACTGCAAATTAGAAATTATTAAAAGATTCGAAGGAAAGAAATTATTAATGAACGAATTACAGCAATTACTAAGTTATTGATTTGTGCAAAGAAAACATTAACATTACGTGGAAACATTTAGAATTATTTTCTTTATTTTTGAAGATTTTACATAATGATAAAAAAATTATGCACAATCAATATAGCCACAATAATAAACTACATATGATGTGCCGAAAACAGTAAAAATGTGATTTAATAAATACTAAAAGTTTTTATGACACCTATGCATACAGACTGACAATTCGAGAAAAACATTCCGAAGATTAATATTATTTCGAAAAATATTCTAACTCGAAAAAGCATGTTGAAAGTTCATCTAAAATCTTAAAAAATAAAGTTATTTACCTTTTAAATAGAAGTTAACCAGTTGAAAATAATTAAAACCTAGCAAGGAAACAATCATTCAATTTAAAATGAAATTGGAAATGCATCAATACATAGTAATGAACAAATTCTTTATAAATCCCATTTCGTAAAAGATTCAATTTAATCAATAATTCAATCGCAATCAATCAGCTTTATTCAAACTGTTTCATTGTTTACATTTTAAACAAGATCATTAAATAAAAACTTAGTTACCAATAGAAGAACGTTTAAAAGGTCCTTTATGAATATTGATTTTTGTTATGCTTTTCAAGTTTTTAACAACTAAAATTGTATACTTTAGCTTATTCAAAAACAAATGTTTACAATTACATACATACACATCAACGAATGGAATACGATCGTTGTTTATATATGACATATAAAGATCAAAAACAACAGGGGTTGTGTTCAGGAAAGAAGATCGCGCGGCGCGCGCGCGATGGAGAGAAGGGTTATGGAGTAGGTCTTATCGGAAATTTAAATAATTTAATATATTGAAATAATTTAATTATTTCAATTATTTTAAGCTTCTGTGGCTCGGATTAGGTGAAACTAGCGACTACACATCTTTATCCTCCAAAAAAATGGATCTTATAATAGGAATATCTATTTTTATTTCATCATAATAAACCCCGGAAACATTCATGAAAAGCATCACGTGATCAGATAGCCCGATCCGCGTTCATAACCTGCAAATTTTTAGCGCGGGCTGCGCGCGGGTGACTCACAAAAATTCTGTGGGCGATTTGATCACGTGATTGGACTTTTTTGTGTCTTGGTTTGGTAGGTTGATTGATACAGCTGTAGCAACATGATCGGATATCTGAAAAATTTAAAATTTTTAACATTCTAAAATGATTTTTTAAGCCTTTGATCCAACATAAAAATAATAGAATACGAAAGTATGATGTGTATATATGTATATATATATATATATCATATAGTTACATAACTGCTGTCAACTTATATGTCTCTAAAACTACAGCACCTACTAAAACTGATATATTAGTTTAGTTGATAGCAGTTACATAAATATATATATTGTACAAAACAATGCATATAATATTATAAAGTTTAATTTTCTATAACCAGTGCACCTTTAACTAACAAGGGAGAGGACGTTCGGATCACCGAATTCCTGAAACACGGTTTCAATAAAATTAATGTAAACTCTAAAAAAAAAAAGGGTACTTTTTGGTTAACCGGGCGCCAGTGAAACAAATATAAATATATACACAGACACATATATATATATATACATACATATATACACAAACATATATGTAGATATATATTTATATTTTTTTTCACTGGCGCCCGGCTAACCAAAAAGTACCAAAAATTGTTATGTACTTTACTGACGTTTGGGTTGTCCTACACAGATGAACCTGAAAAGTATGGATACAAAGTGATTGCTCGCCGCTTATTTCCGATTTTCTTCCCCTATTTTTATTAATTTAAAAATTATTTATCAGTTGCTTTATATTTTTTGGGATAAATAGAATGTTAATAAATCAAGGTCATGATACCAACATATGTTGGTATCACGACCTTGATTTACGATAAATCTTTTAACATATGTTAAAAGATTTATTTCTTTATTTATAATAGTAAAATAAAATCTTTGTTAAAATTTGATAAAAAAGCTTTTAAACATTTTATTAAAATATATTTTTCGATAACAACCTTGTTGAAACATAATTATTAATTTCTAAAAATTTATTTTTCTTGAAATTCATTTTTCGATGTAAATTGCATTATTTATCATATTGCAATAAACATCATAAAACACGAGAAACAAATGCTAAAATACTTGTACATTCAGTAGAAAATTTATAAACATTCTAACTATATTTTATTTATATTCATTACGAAACTAGACGGTAAACCACATGTATTTTACGTCTTTACAAAAATATGTACTGATATTTCTAGTTTAAATAATGTATATATTTTACATTTTATTTTTATAATATTTTTTACATTGTAAAATATGCTTTGCATTCTATTCGTACTAAAAATTCACTGTTGAAGTACTCATTATAAAAGCATGGAGAAATTCGTGCAAATTGACTATATTTTCATTTCTTATTTTACATTTGCTAAAAAGAAAATAATAATAATAATAATGTTTAAATATTAAAAGACACTGTAATGTAAAATTTTAATCGTAAAATAGCTGAATTTGTCGTATTTAATTAAATAAGTAATTGTTAATAATATCAAATTTTGCTCTTATAAAATATATTCCATTAATCATGAAAAATACAAAGCAACCGATTAAACATTTTTAAATGAAAAAAAAAAAACAGAAAAATCAAACAGAAATTTTGGGGGATCGAACCCGCTACCTCCAGAATCAAGAGCAGTGCTCTAACCATTCGGCCACCAAGTTCACTTCTTAATTTAACAAAATATCATTAAAATACGCTAATTAGTCAAATGAAGGACTGTGTTCATTATCATTGATTTGGATGTCCAAATCAATGATAACGAACGCAGGCCTTTCAAGTTCATTCACAGTAGAGACTCACTCGATATTTTAATCTCCATCGCCCGCGCGCCGCCTGATCTTCTGTTCTGAACAGCCCCAGGCACAAACGTATGCCATTACTCATGATACTAATAAATAAAAAGGACACTTACCAACTGAATAACATGAAATTTAAATGTTTGATTTAGTAATATATGACAAGAAATATTAAAAATTTGTCAGAGATTTAGGCCACCAGAATTCACCCAAACAGTAAATGACGTCACAGACAACGTAACAACGCGAAACACACGACGAACGTGAGTTGGAAAGCGCAATCGACGAATAAACTATCAGCTGTTTATTTCTCAGGCTAAGAGGATTTCCTTGTAACTTCTTTCAGATAAAAAATAGATGTTACACTTTTTTTAATGCAGCTGTAAAAATCAATAAAATAACTATTTATTAATTTTTAATGTCAATCCACTTGATTAATCTGTTGGTAACATGTCGAGTTTCATCCCTGAGATTTCTTTACTAAATGCCCGGATCCGTCAAAAAATAGTACGAAACGCGAAAACCATCTAAAAATCGCTGCACGGATTCCGAATAAATTTCATTGAAACAAGTAATATATATAAAAAAATTAAGTCAATTCCTACTTTTTAATCATAAATATATAAAATAAACCCGTGCAGCATTAACGTCCCACGTTATCTTTATTGAACATTATTTTATAATCATCGTTGCGGTACTTTATTTCTGTGGCATCACTAATTTGAGATAAATCTTTCATTTCATTTAAGAAAACAATGGGAGGATTTTTTTCTCCCATTTAAAACTAAAATTAATTAATTAAATTTAATTAATGAATTCATATTTGAAAAAACTGTATTAACATAAAATGTCATCCACTACAAGTTTAAAAAAATTTATTTGAACTTGAGTGGATGAATAGACAATATTTTATTAACGATTGAAAATTTGAACAAGATATATATAGAGAGAGATAGTGTGAGCTAATAGTAGGAATTTAAAAAAAGAACAAAGTTCACCTTTATAGATTAGAAGATTGAAACCGGATTCCTTTTAATAATGTGGAAAAATCGCAGCGAATCGCGAGGAAAATCTAAAAGTCGCGAAAATTTATTGGAAAAGTCGCAGAAAACAATAAGTTTATCGTATACTAGGGTTAAAACGTTAAAAGATTAAAACAGGATTTTTTTTTATGAATGTCGAAAAATCGCCGCAAAACACACACACACACAAAGAAAAAAAAACCCTCTAAAAGTCGCATAAAAAATTCGCTAAAAATTCAAAAATCGCTGTATAAATACAAAATAAATTTTATTGAAAAGATGACAAATTTACAATATTGTGCTAAGAGATTAAAACCGGATTCGTTTCACTAATGTGGAAAAATCGCCGCGAAACTAGATGTATATATAAAACTAAAAATCTCATAAAAATTTGCTAAAAATACAAAACTCGCAGAGGACAGAATTTACTATAGTGCACTAAAACATTGTAACCGGAATTCTTTCACAAACGCAAAAATCGACGAGAAAAAACGTTAAAATTCGCATTGAAAATAGCAAAGTACTAAATTAAGCTAAAAGTTTGAAACCGAATTCCTTTTACTAATGTTAAAAATTGCCGCAAAACGTGAAAAAAACTCTAAAAATCGCATACAAAATTCAAAAATGGCTGAGAGAATTCCGAATAAACTTTATTGAAAAGAGGATAAAATTTACAATACTGTGCTAAAAGGTTAGTATAACCGGATTCTTTTTACTATTGTGGAAAAATCGCCACGATTACAAATATATATATATTTAATAATAAACTCATTAAAAATCACATAAAAATTGCTAAAAATTCAAAAATCGCAGACGACAAAATTTACTACAGTGGACTAAAACATTGTAAACGGAATTCTTTCACGGATGTCAAACATCGACACGAAACGCGAAAAAACGGTAAAAATTGCGGAAGACAAAATGTACTAGCCTAAATGTTTGAAACAGAATTCCTTTTACGAATATGAAAAATTCGCCTCGGAACGCCAAAAAATGCTAAAAATCACTTTAAAAATTGCATCCAAAAAGCGCAAAATCTTCAAAAAATACAGAGAACAAAATTTATTATGTTAGTTTAAAAGTTTGAAACCAATTTTTTTTTACGAATGTCCAAAAATCACAACGGAAAGCTAAAACTCACATTAAAAAGCTAAAATTTCAAAAATTGCGGAGGACAAAATTTAACGCTAAAAGTTTGAAATCTTTCACGATCACGGTTGTCAAAGTATCGCCGTGGACAGCGAAGAACGCAGAAAAAAAAAAATCATTAAATAGCGCAAAGAATTCAAAAATCGCAGAGAACAAAATTTATTAAGTGAGCAAAAATATTGTAACCGTAATTCTTTCACGCATGTAAAAAAATCGCTAAAATCACAATAAAATTCGCTAAAATTTAAAAAAGGGAGGAAAATAAAATTTACTATATTAGGCTAAAAAGTTTGAACCCGAATTCAGTTTTACTAATGTTGAAAAATCGCCGCAAACCTCTAAAAATCTCATAAAAATCGCTAAAAATTAAAAAATCGCTGTATGAATTCCGAATAAACTTTTTTGAAAATAAGACAAAATTTACTATAGTGGAACGCGAGAAAACGCTAAAATCCCATTAAAAATCGCAGAGGACCAAATGTACTTATATATTTAAAACGAAAAGCGCATTCTGTCAAATTTTCCACAAGTGTATCGTCTCTTTGCGCATGCGTCAACGTTTCTTGAAGGCTTCTCGGAAATCTGATGAATTAGCCCTCACCTTTCGTCTACGACAGCCATACTCAACCTGCGGCCCGAGACACATAATCATTAATCACTATTTATAAAATTAATTGAGATCTGTATAAAAAGTTTTTAATATTTTCAATGCTCTTTTATATATTTTCATGGGAAGATAATTTCTTGTTATTTATAATTACTAATTTAAAATTACCTTAAATTATCTTAAATGTCGTTTCCTTAGTCAAAGTTCTTTTTACACATAGTTTTATTTGTGCTACAGTAGTGTATACATTTCTTAATCCTGAATGCTAAACAAACATTATTCCAAATTAATTTAATTTTCACTATATATTTCTACATTGAAAAAAAAAGTTTTTGCATTGAGAAAAAAGATTGATTATTAGAAAAAAATCCCTTGATTTTTTATTTATTTATTTATTTATTTTTTTTTTTTTTTTTTTTTTTTTGAGAATTTGGAATTGCTACATTGTTATATTGTTACGTTTTATACTTATCATATAGCTAATAAGGCTTATTGTGGTTAAATATTTATCGCAGAAAAAATTGGCAGCAAAAAGTTTTATACCACTATTTCAAAACAACAATGTTCGCGGCATTTGCTATAGAAATCTATATATATTTTTTTACATTATTATACAAGTGTGTTGCGGCCCGCCTAACGTCACAAATATATGTTTGCGGCCCACGAGAAGAAAAGGTTGAGTGCGGCTGGCCTAGGGGGATAGAAAAGGATTGATTGAAAGCGGATGGCGTCACCATTGCACTGAAAGCATAGACCTTCTAATATATTTTTGCTCTGAGATTGAAAACTAAAGCGTTTTTTAAGAACTCATGTTTCCACTACTAAATATGCATATTTTTCGCTAAATTTTAAAGAGAGCTCGGATACAGATAACAGATTGAAATGTCAGAGAGTTCGAAAAATGAGAACAATTTTTTTATTGCTATGTTAAAGGAGCCGACGCGAAAACAAACAAACAAACAAAAAAGCGAGAAGAAAACATTTATTTTACAACTAGATAACAATATTTTTTTCACGAAACTTTTACACTGGCTGTAAAACCGTTTTATTTATCACCAATAAAGATTTCAAAGATTTCGGACAAAAAGAACTTTTTATTTTAAAACTATGAAACGACCCTACGTAAACAAGAAAATGAGCTCTTTTATCACTAAATATCAATATTTTCCCGCGAATTTTTCATTTTAAAATATAATTTCATACAAAATTTTTAAAAGAGCTTGGATACAGTTATATTTATAACCCAATTGAGATGCCAGAGAGTTCGGAAGATGAGAGCTATTTTTTTATTGCTATGTTAAAGGAGCCGACGCGAAAACAAATAAACAAACTAAAAAGCGAGAAGAAAACATTTCTTTTACAACTAGATAACAATATTTTTTTCACTAAATTTTTACACGGGCTGTAAAACCGTTTTATTTATCACCAATAAAGATTTCAAAGAGTTCGGACAAAAATAACCTTTTATTTTAAAACTATGAAACGACCCTACGTAAAAAAAAAAAAAAAAAAAAAAAAAAAAACAAGAAAATGAGCGCTTTTATCACTAAATATCAAGAATTTTTTCATTTTTAAATATAATTTCATACAAAATCTGGTTAAAGATATAAAATAATAAAAACTTGATGTTTCTTTTTAAATTTATTATCACGGGCTCGGGCAACGCCGGGTGGGGGGTCAGCGGTAGTTAACTAAAGCATTTTGTGACCGGAATTCTTCTACAAATGTCAAAAAGTCGCCGCAAAACGTGAAAAATCGATAAAATGTGTCAATAAAAATTTCAATAAATATCGCTAAAAATTAAAAAATCGAGGAGGTCAAAATTTACTATATTTGGCTAAAAGTTTGAAAAAGGCATATTTATTTTCTCATCATTAATTTAATTCATTATAATTGTGCTGTAGTCTATTTTAATACTTTTGGCTCCATTAGTTTTTTCTCTAATAATACGGAAAATTACCGTCCGATTTTTACAAAAAAAAAAAAATGTATACACCTATGTAAAGTATTTTTCTATTTCTGCTCCGAGATATTCTCAATTTATTTCCTTTCCTTTCACAAATAAGGTTGGGGGAGGGAGGGGGGGGGTTGGTCGATATCTGTTTTTTTTTTTTTTTTTTTTTTTTTTTTTTTTTTTTTTTTTATCAGTTTTTAATGAATATCACGTCCTTATTTCATTCTATCTTGGATTTTGTATAGAAATATCTCTGGCGCCAATTAGGTTTTTTGCGAATAATAAGAAAAATTACCGTCCTATTTTTACAAAAATGTATACACTGATGTAAAATATTTTTCGACTTATGCGTTGATTACCCAGATAGCACAGAGATATCGGCCAATATCCACCCCAATATTTCGAAAGTCGCTGAATGTCGTACGTCAAATTTACAACATTTGTCGATATTCACAGACATAACTTAAAATTAGTTTTTAAAAGAAAGCATTCAAAAGAGTTTTTTGCATTACTTATAACATTATAATACAGAAATAGAATTATAAACAATAAAATTTAATAAGTTCCAGGGTTCGTACGCTATTACCACAATTTTTAAACATAATTTTTTGCCTTATTTAAATGTAGAAAAATATTACAAATTCTGCAATTAAACGAGTCGTCTACGATTTCTGCTATTTAAAATTATTTATTATTATATTAAATAGAAATTTTCTCTTAAAAAATTGTGGTAAAAGCGTCCGAACCCTGAGTTTGCAGTTTTTTAAAAAACATGATTTTTTAATGCCTTATTTTTAATATTGGGCCAATGTCGTAAAAATGATATTACTATTACAACATTTAGGGATATTTATCGACATTCGTGAAAAACAATATCATTTTTCGGACAAATCAAGATATCTGTCGACATTCAGATTCAGGATATCTGACGAAGTTTGTATAATCTTGACCGAGTGAAAGGAAAGTTCTAAAGGACCGCCCATTTATAGTTTTTGCGAAAACTATAAATGCAACTCTATGCTATAACTATATACTATATATAACTATATATAAACTATAAATGCAACTATAAATGCATGAAGGGCTATGCGCGCATAGCCCTTCTAATAAACTAGTATCTTTGTTCTGAGAGTTTTCACCAAAGTGCATTTGAAGGAGGCGTCCGTCGTGAAATTTGCACCGAAAGAATATATATATATATATATATATATATTCTTAAGCATGTGAAAAATAATATAGAATATATATAAATATTCTATATTATTGAATAAAAATAATATAGAAGAATATATATATATATATATATATATATATATATATATATAAGCATGTGAAAAATTTTTAGTTTTATAAAAAAAACTAAAGATGTTTTTTATACTATTTTTGCACCATTTTTTATACTACTTTTAATAATATTTTTACATGAAAAAAAAATCAATTTATGTAATTTTTAAATGGATGTTTGTTTATCTTTTTATCTTTTCTAAATGCTTTCCAATTTTCGACTTTTATAAGAATTTATTTTTTTATATTGAAAGAATAAAGTTTAGTTTCAAAAGTAGGTCATTCATTTTTTAATTAGACACTATTCATTTAAGATTTAAGTAATAATAATAATTATTATATATAAAATAATAATAATATGCTTTTAGGGCTAATTTATGTGCGTGTTAACTTGTATGCAGTGCATCAATTTTTTAAAAAAGATGTACACATATTTATGACTTAAAATTAATAGAAAATACATATTTAATGTCTTACAAAGCAAAATTTAAAGTATGTGGATGTTAAAGCCTTTCTTTATAGTTTTGTGCAAGGAGAACACATCATTTTTAAGACAGCCAGCTTTAAAATTTCCTATTTGCTATAATTTTCTAAGTTTTAAATTTCTTACCAGTTTTACAATAATTTCGTACAAAATTTCTAACAAACTTAATAATTAAAAGTGATATTTAAATAAATCTTTGCTAAAAGAACGTAAAAATAAATAAATAAATAAATAAATAAAAATAAAAAAAATAAGTTGATTGTGATTGAAAAGTATTAGAGAATTAAATGATAGTTTTGTCAGTCTTTTTTTTTTTTTTTTTTTTGAAATATCTACTCCTACCACTTTTTGGTAAAATGTTGTATCATCTATAATATTTCTGCTGTAGCAAACAATTTCTATTGTAGCGAACGAGTTAAACATTTTTTCCCATCGTCTATTTACTTATTTTTATACGAAATTATACTTATTTAATGCTTTCTACTCGTTTTTCTCTTTTTTCCCTCCTCCTTCCATTCTTACACTGCAAATTAAATCTGATTGGCTGCTTTACGTAAGCTAATCTTGATTGGTTATCTTACTTATTTCGAATTGGCTGATGAAGTTGACGGTGAAATCCTCTGCTTTTCTTTCATTGCACTGTCACTGTCAAGGACAGAAAAGACAGTAAATGTGCAAACTGCAAAGAAAATCATACTGCCAATTTCGGGGGACACTCCCAAAACCCCCAGGAATCTCCAAAACAATAGATTACAAACAAAATTGCAAAACAAGCTTCTTAACCTAAACCTGCACAACAGGACCACTGGCATATCCAGGATGTAATTTCTGGGGGAGGGGGGGGGGGGCACTTAAATTTTGATAATGTTCTGAGTCTTATGAAACACGTTGAAAACAGAAATCATGTTTGCCAATAAGACCGTAGCCAGAATAAACAAGAACGAAAAATCATGCGTCAAGCATAGATTATGTAACACTTTCCAACGCTTCCAAGATAATTTTACAAATCATTACCGTTTAATAAGCTGAAAGATAACATCTAAGTAAACAATTTGGAAAACGCATAACATATTTAAAAACGTAATTTCCGGAATTTCCAACATATATTTCCAACATATACAATATTCGGAAAAATATCCGAATACTTTTATTCAGCCCTGTATATGATCTATTGATTTGTATATATACTACATAGGATGCTAAATTTTAGTTCAGTTAGGAAATACGTAGCACAGTTTAAAATTTTCCTTTTGGAGTTTCTGTTAATAAACGGAAATGTATTCGCGAACTTTTGTGCTGCCCTGTATAGGATCTACAGAATTTATACCCACCAAGTAATAGACAAAAAATGAGTTGAATTTAAAATCGAGTTCAGCAACTTAAAACGCACTTCCAGGAATTATTGTTAGCAGACAGTAGAGAATTCTTTTGTGTGTTCCTGTAAATCAACGATGACTGCTATACACACAATATTCTGTAGTAAGCCTCTTGTAATGCACCTTAGAGATATATATGTAAATTTCAATGCGCTTAAAATAGTGAAACATTATCTATCTATCTATCTATCTATCTATATTATAAAGGCCAAACGTGTCCGTGCGTAACGCATACGTCATTTTGCGAATGGCAACAGCTGACGATGAAACTTCGGTTTTGTGATTTTTGCTATTGCAATTTATTTAATTTCTAAACATAGCACATTTTCAATTTTTACACCGTTATAGAGGAAAAAAATTTTACTTTCAAATGCAATTTGTTTGAAAACTATATCTTAATTGCCTGATGTATTATGGCTTATAAAATAATTTTTAAGCATTGTTATTGTTGTTGTTGTTTGACCCTTCAGGCCCGGTGAGCAGCTTTCTATACCTATATAGCTGTCCTAATCCACATACCGTACCAACTACTGAGACCATAAACTATAAAAACCCGTCAAACCAGTCCTACTCCGAAATAACGACTACTGACAAGCCACCATAACTAGGTAACATCAAAACCAACTACTAATGTGACTATAAATCTCATTCAAGAACTGTGAAAACAAAGCCAGGTCTACACTTCCCTGTCTCCCCATCGCCGAAAAAATATCCTCATACCTCATACTCTGCGACACCCGTAATTTTCCAAACACCATATCTCGAATCCCTGAAAACTTTTTGCACCTCAAAACCAAGTGATCTTCAGTTTGTTCCTCACTTCCGCACAAGTCACACTTCACCTCACCTCTACCGAGAAACTTCCTCCGACGAACCAGAGTAAGAACAGTCTTAGTAAGGAAACGAGCAAAAATAACCCCACTCGTCCTCCGTAGATTGTGATGCGGATGTCCGATATCCGCGTAATCCCAGCCACGACCTGAGTGATCATTCCAGTATTGCATCCACTCCCAGTCAGACTCTTTCCGTTTTTTCTTTTTCACGTCCACCATCCAATCCTCTGGAGAGAACCACGGTATATAAATATTGCTATACGGGCCCTTCCTAGCCAGCTCATCCGCACACTCGTTGATCACTATACCTTTATGACCTGGAACCCAAATGAAATCAATCTGATACTTGTCAGTACTTTTGCTGTTAATTTCCTCCCTAAGCATAGTGATGACAGTCACAGATTTACGATTGACCTTATCCAAAGCCGTAAGAACACTCCTAGCATCAGTAAAAAACATATACCTCCCACTCTCCACCGTATAAAACTTCATAGCTACCAATAAGGCAATCGCTTCAGCAGTAAAAATAGAGTTGATATTTGGAATTTTAAAAGCCATCCGACTACCTGTATTTTGGTTGATCATCCCAATGGCCGTGTTATTCTCCTCTTTGGACGCATCCGTAGCAATGAAAATTGCCTTGTCAATATGCCTCTGAGAAAAACTGTTGAACGAGTTTCTGATTACACCTTCCGGAAAATCTTTATTTTGGAAAGGCCATGTATTAACATAAATTCGAATATTCTCATTTACCTTTGTGCCCCACTTGTAAGTGATCATTTCCTCGACATCCGTGCTATACCCACTCAGACTGTTCAGCTCTCTGTGGATTAAATCCTTTGAAAGGATATCCGTGTAGTCTTTATGCTTGATGTCCAATATCGACCTTTTGATCGCCAGATATTCTCTTCTTACGTTGTTCCTCCAAACCCCACTTTCCTGCAACAATACCGGGATCGGGCACCACCTAGGCATACCACTAGCCCATCTAAGCCCCATATTGTGAATCACTTGAAGTTTGTGTCCTTCAGTTTTGGTAGAATGCATAAGAATTCGCGGATTCCCATCCAGAAGAGATCCCATCATACTATTGGTAATCTTTAAAAGGTACTTAGTTTCGGTACCCCAACTCATACCTGCAATAGTTTTGATCATGTTGAGCCTTTTGCTGGTTTTCTCTCGCAGCATATTTATGTGACTGTTAAGGTTACCTTGACAGTTTAGAAAAACCCCTAAAACTCTTAACTCCCCTGAGAAATCCACCTCCTGTCCTTTGATCTTAAATTTTTCCTCCTCACGCTCCTTCCACCGCCCGATCTTCATGATTTGGCATTTATTTGGGTTTACCTCAAGATTCCATGCATTCAACCACTGAATTATTCTGATAATATTCTCCTGTAGGATGTTCCTTACCCATTCCAGATTATCATGAAATCCGTATAAAAAAATGTCATCCGCGTACACCACGCAATGGATACTTGAATCACAAATCTCGAAGATGTCAGCGAGGTATATGGCAAAGAGAAATGGAGATAGAGGACTGCCCTGTAAAAGGCCCCTCTGGTACAAAAATGGATTCGACAGTGACCCTCTCCATTTAACCCGAATCCTAAGATCCTGCATCAGATTCCGTATCATGATACTCAGGTCAGCTCCGAGTCCCAGTTTTTTCAGTTTCATAAGCATCCCATCCCACCAGACATTGTCGTAGGCACCTTTAATGTCTAAGGCCACTAAATATCCCTTTCGTTTGGATTGCCTTGCTCTTCTCAAGTCTCTGTAAATTTTGTAGGCAGCCGCTTCACAATCTCTAAACGGTATGAACCCATAGTGATTCCTATGAAAGTATTTTTTTCCATGCTCCAGTTTAGCAGAACCTCTAGTAACATCTTTTCAAAAATCTTCTTGCTAGTAACCGTCAGAGCTATTGGTCTATACCCTCTAATATCATTCCTATTTTTTCCTGGCTTTTTGATGGGTAACATGATAACCTCCTTCCAAATCTCAGGTATTTTTTGAGTCTCCAGAATCTTATTATACATGCTCAGAATCTGATTCAATACACTGATTTTTTGTTTTTTGAAAAAGTGCATTGTGATTCCGTCTATCCCGGGCGTTGTTGACTTGCTTTTCTTAATTATTCTCTGTAACTGGTCCATTGTAAGCTTTGTGTCTATAGCATCGTCGCCCGAGAAATCTATGGGGATGCCTTCTGTGACCGGAGAGTTCTGGAATAGAATCGATAAGTAATTTGCTTGGGATGCCGCATCAGGTGGACAATTTGGAAAATTAAACTCAGTGTTCGTCTCGCCATTATTCAGTGTATTTATCCCACGGATGATCTTGTAAATTTGATACCCTCTCCCTGCCTCCCTGACCACCGAATCCCAAAACCTCTGATTATCTTTTTTGATCTGCTTCTTAAGCTTTGCGTTATAAAATTTATATTTGCACCATAAGTCCATCCGAGCCAACCGAATCGCCTTCCTATGGTAAAACCTCTTTAATGCCAAAAGCCGACGGGTAACAATCCCCCAACCCGGTGGGAGCTTACTGCCACTCACTGGGATCCTATCAGTATACTGACCCATAAACTTTGAAATTTCCTTGGACCACCTGTCCATCCCCTCTGCATAGACCTCATCCCCCAACCTCTCAACCGCTGATCCAACACACTGCCAGTTGACCTGCGTCCGAAATAGTTTCCCATCACTGCGGCCACCAGCAATTTCCTTAATCCCGATAGGATAATGATCCGACCCCATCGGATCCGAAAGCACATCCACTTGAAGTCCACTTGCTAAACTACTGGAAACGATAGTCAGATCCAGTAATGACCCTGCACCCCCACCTCTAAACCTAGTAACATGATCCAGATTCATTAAAATGGCGTCCGTACGATTAATCCAGTTAATCAAATTTATCAATTTCTGAGCTTTGGGGTTATTGTACCAATTTAGAAAGTTAATATTGAAGTCACCAACTATAATATAATGATTCCCAATCATATCTTTAATCCTGTCCAACCACCTAATGTCAGCAAAACCCTTCGGTGCATAAATGTTGATTATCGCGATCCAGCGATTTTTATACCATATTTTAATCCCTTGCGCCTCATGATCCCGGCTAGTATTGGGAAGATCAATAATTTGTACTGGAATCCTACTTGACACCGCTAAAAGTAAACCACCTCCCCCCCTCGTTAAATTGCCAGGTCTGTCAGCTCGAAAAATATTTCTGTTTCTAAAAACCAGCTTATGATTATTGTTCAAAAGCGTTTCTTGAAACGCCCAAACTATGCAATCCCGAAACGTACTAGTCCGCAGCCAGGGCAAGTTTGACCGAATGCCTCTAATGTTCCATTGATATAATAATGTATCCATACAACAATCAACAATAAAAACCACTTAAAATACACAAAACAACGAAAAACCAATAAAACTTCCAACACTTACCCCAACAGACAGTTTTCATAGACGTCCAGAAACAATACAGTCGTCCCGTCCACCAAGAAAAACAAACCATTAAAAACAGTGTAAAAAACCAACACAAACAACAGAGCTTATACATCGTCAGAGTCCGTAAGCATACTTTCATGTTCTGGAGTTGAAATTGAATGTTGTAACTGTCCTTCTTCCTGCTCGACTTCATTCATCAGCTTCATTTTCTTGTCTCTTAGGTGGTTATACAATTCTGATATCACGTCTCTTTTCGCTATTTTACTTTTTGTTGTCATTTCACTGTCTTTTGCTTCCGAATCCTTTTCTACCACATTTTCCGACTTTTGTTGCGACATAACCATCACTTCGCAAATATTTAACACTATGTCCATAATTTTGTTGAACTTTTCTTCCACCAGTATAGCTAACTTGTGAAAATTACTTTCTACTCGTTCGTTATCGACATTTGTTTTGATTTTTGCCGCGTAGGTGTTTGTTGCTTGAAAGTTGAATTGTCGTCGTGCTTCAGCCAGTGTAATGTGATTTTCACTTTTGTATTTTTGGATGTCAGCCTCTTTTTTTTTTATCTCGCAGTCGTTGTCATCAGCCTCGTGCTCTTTCCCACAGTTTGCACATCGTACTACCATATCTTTACATACTAACTCAGGATGATTATTTCCGCAACGCTTGCATTTCCTCTCGTTTTGACATTTATTCGATGCGTGATTGAAACTTTGACAAATATTGCATCGGCGAGGTCTGTCGACAAATAGTCGGATTTTTTGTCTCATATAGAACATTTTTACATGCTCCGGTAGTTCATGTCCATATATCGTTATTAGAACCGTACCCGTAGGAATTACACGTCCTTCCTGTCTGGTAGTAAATCTTCTAACATTGCGAACTATCATTGAATTTTCTTCTTCAATCTCCTCCTGAATTTCTTTTACTGTAATGTCCGTATCGATTCTGAATATTAAAAATCGCGTTGTGATATTCTCATTCATTAGGTTATGTGTTACGTTCGTATCAAATATTTTTTTCCTTGTTAACCACCTCACTTGCACATTCGTAGTCTTTCGTAATTAGCAACATTTTATTATTTCTAGTGTATCTGACAGTATCGATTTCTTTGTAACTCTGCAAGCTCTTTTTTATTTCCCGTTTCAGCTGGATTGGGTTGAGTTTATGAATTCCACCCTCTTGACTCTCAGTAATTATTACATATTCTTGTAAGTTTGGTATTATCTTGATTTGTTCTTTTGCTGTGCGTTCATCGTTCCAGTTGTATTTCTTGAATTCTGCACTGTCGAAACCTATACTTTCTTTTATGTTCACTTTCGTCCCCGCCATAATGCAAAACGTACCTGGAGACCAGACTAACTCTCACCAACTTTATCCACACCCTTCCGCTCCTACTCCCAAACACAAAAATTCAATCGCACCGAAATTGAAATATTTCGATACCCGAAGCCTTTTCCTCACCCGCACTGGAAAATTACCCGCAACGCGCACGTGAAACTCTCAGCTGACGCCAGAACGTCACCCACGCTCACCGGGCACCCTCAAGTCTTCTTCATAATACAAACCAATTTTTAAGCATGAATTTTAAAACACCCAATAAACAAATGGAAGAATGCTGCCATTATAATTTTTTAAATAGTTACAGGTAGTAAAATTAATGAATTTTGAAATAAAAATAGGGAATAGGGTGCCTTTATATGAGAGTAGCGTTATACCGGATACAAAATTTGATTAGTTCAGACGATTTTGGAGAAAAGGAAGCTTTGTAATAATTTAAAAATTTAAAAGAAAATTATTTGTTTACACCATAAACAAACATCGGATATTTTAACAGATAATATAAACAGAAGATATTGTTTTAGATAATGCATTTTTATGAATAAAATATAACAAAAATTATTTCACAAATTTAATAAAAATGCATATAAAAAGTTAATATGAGCAGTAAGAAACAACGTTTTAATTCATATTTCATGAGTATTACAAATAATGTTAACGGTTATTGCGAAGTTGGAAAAAAACGAATATATACATGAAATTTGTTAATATCGCATGCATAAGATGATGAATAATAAATTAACAAAGAAGCATCACTGGATGCAGCGAATTAATAATACCAAAAAAAATAAACAAAACCCTTGAAATTCGTTAATGTCGCGATCACTATATCGCATGTATGAACGCTTAGTACCAAAAAAAAAAAAAAAAAAAAAAAAAAAAAAAAAAAAAAAAAACTGGATGGATACCGCATGTATGAGCGCTTCACACACAAGAAAAGCAAAGAAACCAGTAAAAAAAAAATCCCTAAATGCAGCAACTTTGACAAATAAAAATATGAAAAATCTATTAGATTTAGGGGAAAAATGGTTTCGCCTGCGTTCTGTAACCCGGGAAGCACGGGTTCGATTCCCTAGTAATCTATAAAGTTGTCTCCCTCTCCCCTAAATTCTGACTACGATTCTTGTTTGACAATATTTTTTTTTGTATCTCAAACAAAAAAAAATTTCAATTTTAGGATCAAATCCCTATTACTGGCAAGGCACACGGGGCACTTTCCCAGAAAGGGAGCCCAAAAATCAAAAATTAATGGTGTTTCAAATGAATTTTATTGTAAACAATCTTAATAGAATAAGAAATTTCTAGATTTATTACACAACTTATGTAAATTAAAATTGTCCAGTGATATATCATAAGTGTATTTATAATTTTTCTGCTCATTTAAAGTATTAAGTTTCTCATAAGTGTGCCCAATTTATTTTTGCTTCTTTATATGTTTTTTTAAACTTTCAGATGGATGTTTTAATTTACGACTATCTTATCTATAAAATTGCGTTTTCTTTGTGTTAAGTATGTTTTTAAAGTTTGTGCAGCAATAGTTCATGTTTATTTAACATCATATTTAAGTCTGTCGAGTTATTTTTTATGAAGAAATTTCAATATTAATTATAATCCAACTTCAGTTCACATTTATTCCCAGTCTTTCATTTACATGGGTGCATTACATAGTTATATTCATGCACTTCTCATTCACAGTATTTGTAAAAATGTAACAATCTACGATTAGGGCCGAAAATATTTTCTGTGGCCAGAGCCCAAAATTTTGTTGATAAGGCTCTGGTCAGCATAAACAAACTTTCTTTGTTGAATGTCCTTTTTAATAGCAACAAAAAGTTAATTCATATTCTTAGGGGTAGCAAGCATTCCTTCTTGGTCGCCCCATCTTATATACATACTCATGGGATTTTGATTAAAAAAAAAAATATATATACGTTAAGGGAAAAAAAAAAAAAAACTTATCAAATTTGTGAAGGAGAGGACAAATTAAGAATTAATTGGAAACTAATGATCAGATTTACTTTTTTTAAAAAGAGTTAAGGTTATTGGATTATGACTAACAATATTACTGGACTTTTTAGGGTTTCGTTCATCTCACAAAACCCTATTACTCCCGCTCCGTTGTCTGTCCGTCACAGAGCCGTTCTCAGAAACTATATAACTTACAGGCATGAAAATTTGTGAACTTATAGCTAACAACCTACTATGAAGCTCAAAATATTAAAATTTGAAAAAATCGTACTCTTTTAATATATAGAGATAAAAAACCAAAATTCTAACAGCCTTTTCCTATTAAATTTAAACATTTTTCGTTATAGCAGTTGCCAACAATTAAAAATCCTCAATACAATAATTTCTACAATAATTAATTTTCTATTGAAAGATTTCCACATGAAAAATGAAAATGAAATAAAAAGTTTCACCAATTGAAAAAAAGATTAATATGACGTCATATGTCATATTGGTAATAAAACGGAAATTTTCAAAGATTTCTCAATAATACAAGGAGTATGAGTATGTGTATGTACAGAAACTAGCTGAATATGACGTCATTAGAAAATTTAAAAAAAATAATAATAATCTGACGTCATAACGGATTTTTCAAATGATTGAGAATAATACAAAGCGATTATCAATATATGAGTAATAGAGAATAGTAAATATATGAGTTTGAGGAACGTATTGAATCATGATAAAAACCCGATTATGGAAATATTGGCATATTTTAACATTTTGAAAGTGTACAACATGTTTAATTTTGAAATTTTTTTTTTTTTTTTTTTTTTTTTTTTTTTTTTTTTTATAAATATCGCATTTAGTCCACATGACAGATATTATTATGAATGAGTATAATAGCGGGCTTCGCCCTCTATCGGACCGGTTCAGATTTTCGAAAAAACGAGAAAAATAGACCGGTAAATTTTTACTTTATAAAAAACATGACTTTTTTTTTTCCTTCTGAAAATGAGATTTATTTGGATTTATTAAAGAAAGGATAAAGTGTTTTGAAAGGAATATTAAACGAAACCCTTTATGCGATCTTCGATCACACTTACCCACTTGTTTAACATCTCGAGTTTTGGGGACTTCTTTGAGGAGCCTACCTTGTGTGAAAGTGTAGGAGATGTAACCCAAACGGCCTGTCGTAAAACAGGCTCAATTTATAGATACTCGCTGTGTATTCACAACGTCTTAATATTTATGTGAATTACAACAGATTTTAGAATTGAAAAATTATGGAAGATTATATTTTGAATAATACATACATGGATTTACCTCCTTTTTATAAGAAAAATAAACTGAAATACCAATTTATACTAACATTATAAAGAAGTAAAGATTGTTTTTTTGTTTGTAGGGGGTAATCTCTGGAACAACTGAAGCGATTTCAAAAGTGATGGTGGCAAATTGATGGTGACAATCCCTGCTCCAACATAGGCTATGTTTTATGTTGGTGCCACTACCCCCAGGGGGGTGCAAGAGTGAAAAACGTTTTAAAATTTCGATTTTTTTTTTTTATATATACTGAAGGAGATATAAACATGAAATTTGGCATGGTAGTTACTTATAAGATGTAAACGCTCTCTAAGAACAAATTCTAAAAAAATTCGAAATTTAAAAGGGTGAGATGAGCGATAAGCGTTCTAAAAACATTCTAAATTACAATTTCTATGGAATTTCTTGAACTACAGAACCATTTTCAAAAGTGATGGTGGCAAATTGATGGTGACAGTCCCTGCTCCAACATATAGGCTATATTTTATGTCGGTGCCACTACCCTCAAGGAGCTGCAAGAGCAAAAAACGTTCCAAAATTTCGATTTTTTTTTTTATATACTGAAGGAGCTAGAAACATGAAATTTGACATGGTAGTTACTTATAAGATGTAAATGCTCTCTAAGAACAAATTCTAAAAAAAAATTCGAAATTTAAAAGGGTGAGATGAGCGAAAAGCGTTCTAAAAACATTCTAAATTACAATAGTAGTAAGATAGTGGGGGTTCAACGGCCACAGGAGCGCTCATTTGAGGAATGAGGATTCCTCAATGAGGAATGAGAATGTCATAATGGGGAATAAGGGGGAGGAGGTACCTTCACAACCGATAATACAATGTTCAGAATCATTCTTCTCTTTACAACAATAATTTCTGGTCCATCTAGTTATGTATCTGATATTTTGTAGAAAGGTTTATGTATAAGAATATGTTTTAAAAAGCAAGTATATTATATATTTATTATAAATAGTTCTATGTGTGTCTATGTGTGTGTGTATGTGTGTGTGTGTATGTGTATGTATGTGCACGTGACAAATAGATCTCTTTGTGTGTGTGTGTATGACTATCTGATTATTTATGAAAGTTTTACAAAAAATTTTCATGTTTTTATAAAGAAAAAAAATATGCGGTAGTTAAAAAGTTTCACATATTAAAAAAAAAAAAAAAATCTTTTAGAAAAAGTTTTGCATTACTTTAAAAAAAAAATTATTTTATTAAAAATTTTATCTTAACATAAAAAAAGTTTCACTATAGTTAAAAAAAGTTTTCACTCATTTTCGATTTAACTACAACAAAAGTTTGTGTATAAAGATAACGTTTCACTAGTAATGTTTAAAAAAAGTACTCAATAATAAAATCAACAATTTTTATTATAACAAAATAATTTACAGAAAGGTATTTACAGATCAAAATATACATCGCGATTTTGCGTTAGCAATACAAATCAACATTTTCTTCTTTATTACAAACGGTATTAATGTCATAATGGCCATATGCTAAACTGCTTATTCCATCATCCAATAAGTAACGCTTGTCGTCAAAGGGACTTAAGCTAATTTTATTTTGAGTTAATGTATATAGGCGATGGTCATCTTGGGCAATTCTTACCTGTTTCTCCATACTTGTTTTTTGTTGTTGGAGGCACTCCAAGTAGTCTTCATGTTTAATTTTCTGCCGAACAATCTGCGTAGATACGCCTTTTGCACGCTTCTTTTCATCTTTAACAGATTTTAGAGAATACATTTTTGATTTCAGTCCGACAAACTCAAGGGCTAATTCACCATTAAGTTCATCCTTAAACTTTCCGAGCGTCTTCTTATTATCCTCAGAGTATAGACGATGAGATTTCGGGTATTCAGAAAAGTCAAACAACTCACGATGCTGCTCCAGATCCTTATAAATATTATTGGTTTGAATATGATACGTTAGGGAATCTGTATCCGTAAAGAGTAAAAGTGCACGATCTTTGTATGTTTTCTTTATAAAATTGTAATGGAAATCATACATACAAAGTTTAGATAGTTCGAGTATAGAAAATCCAACATAGATGGGTCGGTTCATATGTATGCTAGTTTTTAATCTCTCCACAGCAGTCAAGTCTTCATCATAAGTTTTAAACGATTTAAAAGTAGGCGATGCTACTAATTTTTTGGCTCTTTTTTCACCGTTACAAAGCACAATATTTCTTCTTTTTCGTAGATTTTCCATGGTTTTACCAAAAACAGAATTGTTCATTAACTTAAAAAAGTCTTTCTCAAAAGAAGATTTTGCTTCTTTCCTTTTTTCAGTGTTGAAATTAATATATTTCTGCAACCATGGTCCCTGTTTAAATTTTAAAGCTTTATGCACAGCTGTAATTTTTAAACCAAGTTCTAAATAAAATTTGAGATTACGATAATGGGTTATATAATTTCGTTTATTATTTAAATTTGGTATAAGTTTAGGAGTTCCGACGAATTTTCTATTGTTGAGTAAGCTTCTTGCATGAGAAGATAGCATCTGATCCTCTACAGTTACTCTCTCAGGGGCGACAGGGTATTCATTATGCAAAGGATGTAAATGTTTCGGGTATTCCAAGTCTACCTCGAAAAGATACCCAATTTCGGAACTATCAGATAAAGATAGAACCCACTCTTCTGTCATATGACTTGTTTCACACCATTCAAAACCGCCGTAGGGTAAAAATTGGCTCATAGCCCACCCGTATAAGTTATTGGCATCCCAATACATAATGTAGCTGGGTGCCTCATTTTTCTTATAATCGGGCGTACCAGGGATGTTTGCTCGGGCATATCTTTTACTTATCATGCTAATGCCGCCTCTTATTCCATTTTCAACCATAAGCAACATATCTATATCACTGAGTAACTCTAAAGGTGTATCAGACATCTTCAAACAAGCCTGCCATGCTAGCCCAGGTGCTGTAAACAGGTGAGCAGGGTCAATTTCATAATACTGCTGACATAATTTCCTAAAGTTTTGAAACACGTCAGCAAGTAGTAGAACATCTGTCTTCACATAAAGGTTGTGATAATCACCAAGAGTCTTGATATCAAATGTTTTCCATACATTCTGGGCGTGTTGGTATTCCTTTTCACTTAGAGGCTCATTGGTTAAACTATTAAAAAAGGCAGAAGGCGGAGGAAGCTGCTTCTCAGTAAATTTTTCAAAGCAAGTAAAATAATCATAGGGGTAAACCCCTTTCCGTATAAGTAAAGATAAATTATTATTTCGGGGGAAATTTTCTTCAAGAATAGTGAATTGATCAGGTTGAAGGTTTTTAACAAGTTTTTCCAATGACGTAGGCAAAAATTGGAAAGAGTCTATAAACACCATCTGAATATAAGATGTAGGCTTTCTGATTTTAAAGGTGATATAGTTTTCCATAGAAGTAGCAATAACATCGATTTCATGATCTTTGAATTTTCCAAGTTTTGTCATAATATGATGACCATCATAGTTTTTCAAGTTATGGAATATAACAGGAATTGTTTTACACTGCTTATAGTTCAAGTTGCATTCCACATGTGCAGCTCCTCTGTATGCACCTGACAGGTGATCATGGTCACGTGTACGTTTCTCATCTAAAGTTTTCTTACAAATATGACAAAACTCTGCTTCTCGAAATGCCTTTTCTTCCTTGGGAGAAAGCTTCATAGGTTTAACATTTAGTAACTTTTGACCTAAAATTTCCTTCTCTTGCATCATTCGGTTTAAAAAATGATCAACACAGTTTCTACCCCGATATACCTGTGCTTTCTCCACACACGTTCCATCGGGTCCAATAACCACATAGGCATAACCACATGGCAAGTGATAGGTTGTTTTCTCGGTATAGGATGCTTTAGAAGAGGGAGGGGCTGATGAAATAGGTATAAGTAGACTCTCAAAATCCGCATAAATCGTATAGGCAACAGGATGTTGTAAACGAATACCTGTAAACTTTAATATATTATCATTTTCACTAGGCATCTTTATAGCTTGTGCAACATGTTGAGAACAATATTCATTATGCTTATCCAATAGATCTTGTCTTGAAAATCGATGTAAACATCGATAACAATAATAGCCAGCGGCTCTATGCTTGGTAAGATCACCTAAAAGTCTTGAAAAACTTCTTATCAAACAATAGTGTTGTTTTTCACCGTCACCAACCAATAACAAATTAACCACATCTTGATCTTTCTTTTCAGATATATACAGGGGGCAAACTTCATCCTCTTCATAACCAAACACATTCACCCGTAAATTGTTGAGTTGTTCAATAACAGGTATCTTCTGAAGAGGTACAGGGCATTCTACATTACCTAATTTAATATCATGTTCAAAAGGTCGATAATGTGAAACACGTTCAGGTTTTTTTGTATAATCCAAGTTCAGTTTAAAAGCCAAAAGACACCATACTAAACATTTGTTATCTTCGTTTTTTATATTCAGCAAGGCTTTTTTATCATCGAGTTTTTTAGACAAAGGAATATAGGAACTCGCAGCGAGGGGATGATATTTAGCAATCTTGAGTTCTAAATGAAGAATTTTTCTAAGTTTCCAGCCAGAACCTCTTTGTACAAATTCTTCAAAGGATTTAATAATCTTCGAAAATCCTTCATCAATATGTTGTGAAATAGTATCTTCTATAAGTTCGGTCATACACGAACATCGAAAATAACATTGAATTTCTTCAAACTCCTCATTATCAGTTAGACGTTCAAGTGATATTTTTTCTACCATATACCATTTAATTGCACCTTTTTCATGAATTTCACTTATTAAACGTTCTTGTATTTCAGTTTGTACATGGCTATGAAATACCTCTAAATCATTTTCCTCACGTTCATCAGGACGCAAAATCACTGTTTTAAACACATTAAGCGCATCAGAATACTTTGTGTTTTTCGACTTTGCATTAGATAAGCTCATTTTACGCTTTACACTCACAAGAGGTGTGCGGGGGTGTTGAGTGCGTACATGTTGTCTCAGTTCAAATTTTCTTCCAAACACTTTATCGCAATCACGGCAAGGATATGTTGAATTCCGATGCGACTGTAAATGCTGCTTCAAATTATCCTTACGTGTAAAAGCTTGATCACATTCATCACACTTAAATGTAGACTGTCCATCAGTATTATGGATTTTCAGGTGTCTTAACAAGTTCGATCTCCTTCCAAAACACTTTCCACAAGTTTCACAGGAAAACGACTTTTCATTAAGATGAACCTTAACATGTTGATTTAAATTAGAATATGTTGCAAAGACTTTGTCACAAGTGAGACAAACATGCTTTTTTTCCACATTCGTAGGAGTCACAGTCTTTAAAGAAACATCCTCTTCAACTTGCTGATTAAAATTGGAAGAACTTTGAGATATAGTATCTTTTTCTGAAAAAACTTCAGAGAATCCATCATGCTGTAACAATCCAACACTATCATGTGTTTTTAAATGTCTTTGTAGGTTTGATCTTCGATAAAAAGACTTCTGGCAGATATTACAACTATATAATTTCTCGCCAGAATGAATTTTCATATGTCGGTTCAGATTAGAAATGCTCGAAAAATCTTTATCACAGGTAAAACAGGTAAACATCTTCTTCGCAGATACAGAAGCTCCCACAATCCGGGTTTCATCAATAGGCATATCAACATCCATAATATAAAATCAATAAAAAAAAACTTTAACTCTTAATAGCAAACAACAGCGATTCGCACTGATAAAAAGCGGGAGCAATTTAAAACACGTTTAACCACTAGCGATAGGAATCCTCAAATGATAAAAATCCTAATTTTCCCCCGTCTATTTATACCGACCCGAAGGCAAAGTTGAGTTGTAGTATTGCTTGATATGATTGTTATCAAAACGCGTCATACGATTTCGGAGGCCTATAAGTTTCTTTCCCCTCTTTATAATATAGCATAATTAAACAGATAAACCCGAATGTATACAAATTTAAATTCGTAAATTATATTATATCACAAAATATAAAAAATCCTACAAAATAAAAATAGAATTTAGCACTTACCCCAAAAACACATCCACTTTAGTTGTTAGTCTTCACTTAACTAATTTTTCTTCCTTATCTTTAGTAGGGGGCGCTGCCATCGCCGCGAGAGGCACTGCCCGTCCTCCGGTGTGTGACGTCATTTCCGGTTTGAGATAAGAATAAACCTTAAATACACGTGCTTAGTCATTCTTCCCTCGGTCTTACTCGCTAGTAGTTGTCAGTTTCTTGTTTAGACGTGTTGGGTGACATCATTACGTGTTTGCGATAAGAACAAGGTCACCCCTTATCAACAGGTAAACAGCTGCAGTGACGTCATAGGTGTTATGACATAGCTGATAACGGTACGATTAGCTGATAAAAATTTGTACTAATCATCTATTTCTCTTCAAGTCATTGCACGAGACGGGTGAGCTCCAACAGCTGTACATAAGGTAAGAGTAATTTATATATTATAATAGGATTTTAAATTAATTTAGTAGATGTTACAATTTGATATTTAAAAAATTTCATGTTAAACGATATGATTATATGTTGTTCATCATACTAAATCCACAAATTTTAATTCGAAAGAAATATTATTAAAATTATAATCTAAAATAAATTAGCGAAAATGCATAACAAATCTCAACAAAAAGAAGCTAATTATAAAAGGAAATGTACAAAGTTTATAAATTTACACATGTGTTAAACGCGTTTACAAACCTTATCATAGGCAAAAGTCTAATTCCACCAGACTATTTGTTATAAGTTTAACTATAAGTCAACATGTTAGATATTTGTGAAAATGAATCTTATGATTTTTAATTTTCCAAGTTCAGTTTCAATCATATTGTAAAAGGATAATTCAAACTTTGAGATTATCTATAGTAAAATACTTAAATTAAAATGTATTTTTGATAGTTTAAAATTTATAAACTACAACTTTGACTACTTTTTAAAATGTTTGCCTGATAGAAAACTGTGATAACATGCCTATGTTTGAATTTTTCTGATAACATGCCAATGCCTGAATTTTTCTGACAACTTGTCTGTGTTTGAATTTTTCTGATAACATGTCTGTGCTTGAATTTTTCTGCTAACATGTCTGTGTTTAAATTTTTCTTATAACATGTCTATGTTTAATTTTTCTCTTCTTTTGAAATGTATAAACTTTTACTATACGTGTCTTTCGATTTCATTGAAGAAAAAAGTGATCGATCAACTTTATCAAACCATTTTAATGTTAATATTTTTAAACGAATACGATAATCAGATAAAAATATATGTAGCTAATTCATATTATTCCACTAAACATTGCAAAACAAAAAAATTTTAAAAAATTTTTATACTTCAGCATTCAAAAATTGCCAATATGCACATCCTAATACTAAAAAACAATCCTTATCTTGGAGTATTTCCTGTAACAAAATCTAAAAATTTCATATCAACAAGACCCAAGTTAAAAACTTTACCTCTGAACCTAATACCAATTTTTAATCTCAGAATGATAAAACTCAGAATTTTTTTAGAAAGTTACTTCTAAAACATCTCATAGATGGCGCTGTTGAAAAAAATCAACTCAAAGTTGTTTAAAAAACATTAATAAAATAAATCTAACTTTAAACTATCATCAAACTCCCCAAAAATCACTTCCAATTATAAATATTCTAAAATAATTAAAACTTATAAAATCGCTCATAGGGGGCGCTGCTGCGAAAAAATCATTTCGAAATTTGTTTAAAATACATTAAAAACTAAATCTAACTTTAATCTATCATCAAACTCCAGAAAAATCGCTTTCAATTAGAAATATTTTAAAATAATTAAAACTTCTAAAACCGTTCATAGGGGGCGCTGCTGCGAAAAAATCATTTCGAAACTTGTTTAAAATACATAAAAGAAAAAATCTCACTTCAAACTATCATCAAACTCCAGAAAAATCACTTACAATTAGAAATATTTGAAAATAATTAAAACTTCTAAAACCGTTCATAGGGGGCGCTGCTGTAAAAAAATCATTTCGAAACTTAAAAAAATAATTCTTTACTTGATTAAAACATTTTCATAAAAAAATTTCATCGAAATATCAATAAACAAACAGTAGTAGAGGAATGAGGTCCAGCAGGCTAAGCGCTAAGCGGTGGAGGTGGGTACCGGAAGTGAGCCTGCTGAGCTACACACTCATTCCTCTACTACTGTTTGTTTATTGATATTTCGATGAAATTTTTTTATGAAAATGTTTTAATCAAGTAATGAATTATTTTTTTAAGTTTCGAAATGATTTTTTTACAGCAGCGCCCCCTATGAACGGTTTTAGAAGTTTTAATTATTTTCAAATATTTCTAATTGTAAGTGATTTTTCTGGAGTTTGATGATAGTTTGAAGTGAGATTTTTTCTTTTATGTATTTTAAACAAGTTTCGAAATGATTTTTTCGCAGCAGCGCCCCCTATGAACGGTTTTAGAAGTTTTAATTATTTTAAAATATTTCTAATTGAAAGCGATTTTTCTGGAGTTTGATGATAGATTAAAGTTAGATTTAGTTTTTTAATGTATTTTAAACAAGTTTCGAAATGATTTTTTCGCAGCAGCGCCCCCTATGAGCGATTTTATAAGTTTTAATTATTTTAGAATATTTATAATTGGAAGTGATTTTTGGGGAGTTTGATGATAGTTTAAAGTTAGATTTATTTTATTAATGTTTTTTAAACAACTTTGAGTTGATTTTTTCAACAGCGCCATCTATGAGATGTTTTAGAAGTAACTTTCTAAAAAAATTCCGAGTTTTATCATTCTGAGATTAAAAATTGGTATTAGGTTCAGAGGTAAAGTTTTTAACTTGGGTCTTGTTGATATGAAATTTTTAGATTTTGTTACAGGAAATACTCCAAGATAAGGATTGTTTTTTAGTATTAGGATGTGCATATTGGCAATTTTTGAATGCTGAAGTATAAAAATTTTTTAAAATTTTTTTGTTTTGCAATGTTTAGTGGAATAATATGAATTAGCTACATATATTTTTATCTGATTATCGTATTCGTTTAAAAATATTAACATTAAAATGGTTTGATAAAGTTGATCGATCACTTTTTTCTTCAATGAAATCGAAAGACACGTATAGTAAAAGTTTATACATTTCAAAAGAAGAGAAAAATTAAACATAGACATGTTATAAGAAAAATTTAAACACAGACATGTTAGCAGAAAAATCCAAGCACAGACATGTTATCAGAAAAATTCAAACACAGACAAGTTGTCAGAAAAATTCAGGCATTGGCATGTTATCAGAAAAATTCAAACATAGGCATGTTATCACAGTTTTCTATCAGGCAAACATTTTAAAAAGTAGTCAAAGTTGTAGTTTATAAATTTTAAACTATCAAAAATACATTTTAATTTAAGTATTTTACTATAGATAATCTCAAAGTTTGAATTATCCTTTTACAATATGATTGAAACTGAACTTGGAAAATTAAAAATCATAAGATTCATTTTCACAAATATCTAACATGTTGACTTATAGTTAAACTTATAACAAATAGTCTGGTGGAATTAGACTTTTGCCTATGATAAGGTTTGTAAACGCGTTTAACACATGTGTAAATTTATAAACTTTGTACATTTCCTTTTATAATTAGCTTCTTTTTGTTGAGATTTGTTATGCATTTTCGCTAATTTATTTTAGATTATAATTTTAATAATATTTCTTTCGAATTAAAATTTGTGGATTTAGTATGATGAACAACATATAATCATATCGTTTAACATGAAATTTTTTAAATATCAAATTGTAACATCTACTAAATTAATTTAAAATCCTATTATAATATATAAATTACTCTTACCTTATGTACAGCTGTTGGAGCTCACCCGTCTCGTGCAATGACTTGAAGAGAAATAGATGATTAGTACAAATTTTTATCAGCTAATCGTACCGTTATCAGCTATGTCATAACACCTGTGACGTCACTGCAGCTGTTTACCTGTTGATAAGGGGTGACCTTGTTCTTATCGCAAACACGTAATGATGTCACCCAACACGTCTAAACAAGAAACTGACAACTACTAGCGAGTAAGACCGAGGGAAGAATGACTAAGCACGTGTATTTAAGGTTTATTCTTATCTCAAACCGGAAATGACGTCACACACCGGAGGACGGGCAGTGCCTCTCGCGGCGATGGCAGCGCCCCCTACTAAAGATAAGGAAGAAAAATTAGTTAAGTGAAGACTAACAACTAAAGTGGATGTGTTTTTGGGGTAAGTGCTAAATTCTATTTTTATTTTGTAGGATTTTTTATATTTTGTGATATAATATAATTTACGAATTTAAATTTGTATACATTCGGGTTTATCTGTTTAATTATGCTATATTATAAAGAGGGGAAAGAAACTTATAGGCCTCCGAAATCGTATGACGCGTTTTGATAACAATCATATCAAGCAATACTACAACTCAACTTTGCCTTCGGGTCGGTATAAATAGACGGGGGAAAATTAGGATTTTTATCATTTGAGGATTCCTATCGCTAGTGGTTAAACGTGTTTTAAATTGCTCCCGCTTTTTATCAGTGCGAATCGCTGTTGTTTGCTATTAAGAGTTAAAGTTTTTTTTTATTGATTTTATATTATGGATGTTGATATGCCTATTGATGAAACCCGGATTGTGGGAGCTTCTGTATCTGCGAAGAAGATGTTTACCTGTTTTACCTGTGATAAAGATTTTTCGAGCATTTCTAATCTGAACCGACATATGAAAATTCATTCTGGCGAGAAATTATATAGTTGTAATATCTGCCAGAAGTCTTTTTATCGAAGATCAAACCTACAAAGACATTTAAAAACACATGATAGTGTTGGATTGTTACAGCATGATGGATTCTCTGAAGTTTTTTCAGAAAAAGATACTATATCTCAAAGTTCTTCCAATTTTAATCAGCAAGTTGAAGAGGATGTTTCTTTAAAGACTGTGACTCCTACGAATGTGGAAAAAAAGCATGTTTGTCTCACTTGTGACAAAGTCTTTGCAACATATTCTAATTTAAATCAACATGTTAAGGTTCATCTTAATGAAAAGTCGTTTTCCTGTGAAACTTGTGGAAAGTGTTTTGGAAGGAGATCGAACTTGTTAAGACACCTGAAAATCCATAATACTGATGGACAGTCTACATTTAAGTGTGATGAATGTGATCAAGCTTTTACACGTAAGGATAATTTGAAGCAGCATTTACAGTCGCATCGGAATTCAACATATCCTTGCCGTGATTGCGATAAAGTGTTTGGAAGAAAATTTGAACTGAGACAACATGTACGCACTCAACACCCCCGCACACCTCTTGTGAGTGTAAAGCGTAAAATGAGCTTATCTAATGCAAAGTCGAAAAACACAAAGTATTCTGATGCGCTTAATGTGTTTAAAACAGTGATTTTGCGTCCTGATGAACGTGAGGAAAATGATTTAGAGGTATTTCATAGCCATGTACAAACTGAAATACAAGAACGTTTAATAAGTGAAATTCATGAAAAAGGTGCAATTAAATGGTATATGGTAGAAAAAATATCACTTGAACGTCTAACTGATAATGAGGAGTTTGAAGAAATTCAATGTTATTTTCGATGTTCGTGTATGACCGAACTTATAGAAGATACTATTTCACAACATATTGATGAAGGATTTTCGAAGATTATTAAATCCTTTGAAGAATTTGTACAAAGAGGTTCTGGCTGGAAACTTAGAAAAATTCTTCATTTAGAACTCAAGATTGCTAAATATCATCCCCTCGCTGCGAGTTCCTATATTCCTTTGTCTAAAAAACTCGATGATAAAAAAGCCTTGCTGAATATAAAAAACGAAGATAACAAATGTTTAGTATGGTGTCTTTTGGCTTTTAAACTGAACTTGGATTATACAAAAAAACCTGAACGTGTTTCACATTATCGACCTTTTGAACATGATATTAAATTAGGTAATGTAGAATGCCCTGTACCTCTTCAGAAGATACCTGTTATTGAACAACTCAACAATTTACGGGTGAATGTGTTTGGTTATGAAGAGGATGAAGTTTGCCCCCTGTATATATCTGAAAAGAAAGATCAAGATGTGGTTAATTTGTTATTGGTTGGTGACGGTGAAAAACAACACTATTGTTTGATAAGAAGTTTTTCAAGACTTTTAGGTGATCTTACCAAGCATAGAGCCGCTGGCTATTATTGTTATCGATGTTTACATCGATTTTCAAGACAAGATCTATTGGATAAGCATAATGAATATTGTTCTCAACATGTTGCACAAGCTATAAAGATGCCTAGTGAAAATGATAATATATTAAAGTTTACAGGTATTCGTTTACAACATCCTGTTGCCTATACGATTTATGCGGATTTTGAGAGTCTACTTATACCTATTTCATCAGCCCCTCCCTCTTCTAAAGCATCCTATACCGAGAAAACAACCTATCACTTGCCATGTGGTTATGCCTATGTGGTTATTGGACCCGATGGAACGTGTGTGGAGAAAGCACAGGTATATCGGGGTAGAAACTGTGTTGATCATTTTTTAAACCGAATGATGCAAGAGAAGGAAATTTTAGGTCAAAAGTTACTAAATGTTAAACCTATGAAGCTTTCTCCCAAGGAAGAAAAGGCATTTCGAGAAGCAGAGTTTTGTCATATTTGTAAGAAAACTTTAGATGAGAAACGTACACGTGACCATGATCACCTGTCAGGTGCATACAGAGGAGCTGCACATGTGGAATGCAACTTGAACTATAAGCAGTGTAAAACAATTCCTGTTATATTCCATAACTTGAAAAACTATGATGGTCATCATATTATGACAAAACTTGGAAAATTCAAAGATCATGAAATCGATGTTATTGCTACTTCTATGGAAAACTATATCACCTTTAAAATCAGAAAGCCTACATCTTATATTCAGATGGTGTTTATAGACTCTTTCCAATTTTTGCCTACGTCATTGGAAAAACTTGTTAAAAACCTTCAACCTGATCAATTCACTATTCTTGAAGAAAATTTCCCCCGAAATAATAATTTATCTTTACTTATACGGAAAGGGGTTTACCCCTATGATTATTTTACTTGCTTTGAAAAATTTACTGAGAAGCAGCTTCCTCCGCCTTCTGCCTTTTTTAATAGTTTAACCAATGAGCCTCTAAGTGAAAAGGAATACCAACACGCCCAGAATGTATGGAAAACATTTGATATCAAGACTCTTGGTGATTATCACAACCTTTATGTGAAGACAGATGTTCTACTACTTGCTGACGTGTTTCAAAACTTTAGGAAATTATGTCAGCAGTATTATGAAATTGACCCTGCTCACCTGTTTACAGCACCTGGGCTAGCATGGCAGGCTTGTTTGAAGATGTCTGATACACCTTTAGAGTTACTCAGTGATATAGATATGTTGCTTATGGTTGAAAATGGAATAAGAGGCGGCATTAGCATGATAAGTAAAAGATATGCCCGAGCAAACATCCCTGGTACGCCCGATTATAAGAAAAATGAGGCACCCAGCTACATTATGTATTGGGATGCCAATAACTTATACGGGTGGGCTATGAGCCAATTTTTACCCTACGGCGGTTTTGAATGGTGTGAAACAAGTCATATGACAGAAGAGTGGGTTCTATCTTTATCTGATAGTTCCGAAATTGGGTATCTTTTCGAGGTAGACTTGGAATACCCGAAACATTTACATCCTTTGCATAATGAATACCCTGTCGCCCCTGAGAGAGTAACTGTAGAGGATCAGATGCTATCTTCTCATGCAAGAAGCTTACTCAACAATAGAAAATTCGTCGGAACTCCTAAACTTATACCAAATTTAAATAATAAACGAAATTATATAACCCATTATCGTAATCTCAAATTTTATTTAGAACTTGGTTTAAAAATTACAGCTGTGCATAAAGCTTTAAAATTTAAACAGGGACCATGGTTGCAGAAATATATTAATTTCAACACTGAAAAAAGGAAAGAAGCAAAATCTTCTTTTGAGAAAGACTTTTTTAAGTTAATGAACAATTCTGTTTTTGGTAAAACCATGGAAAATCTACGAAAAAGAAGAAATATTGTGCTTTGTAACGGTGAAAAAAGAGCCAAAAAATTAGTAGCATCGCCTACTTTTAAATCGTTTAAAACTTATGATGAAGACTTGACTGCTGTGGAGAGATTAAAAACTAGCATACATATGAACCGACCCATCTATGTTGGATTTTCTATACTCGAACTATCTAAACTTTGTATGTATGATTTCCATTACAATTTTATAAAGAAAACATACAAAGATCGTGCACTTTTACTCTTTACGGATACAGATTCCCTAACGTATCATATTCAAACCAATAATATTTATAAGGATCTGGAGCAGCATCGTGAGTTGTTTGACTTTTCTGAATACCCGAAATCTCATCGTCTATACTCTGAGGATAATAAGAAGACGCTCGGAAAGTTTAAGGATGAACTTAATGGTGAATTAGCCCTTGAGTTTGTCGGACTGAAATCAAAAATGTATTCTCTAAAATCTGTTAAAGATGAAAAGAAGCGTGCAAAAGGCGTATCTACGCAGATTGTTCGGCAGAAAATTAAACATGAAGACTACTTGGAGTGCCTCCAACAACAAAAAACAAGTATGGAGAAACAGGTAAGAATTGCCCAAGATGACCATCGCCTATATACATTAACTCAAAATAAAATTAGCTTAAGTCCCTTTGACGACAAGCGTTACTTATTGGATGATGGAATAAGCAGTTTAGCATATGGCCATTATGACATTAATACCGTTTGTAATAAAGAAGAAAATGTTGATTTGTATTGCTAACGCAAAATCGCGATGTATATTTTGATCTGTAAATACCTTTCTGTAAATTATTTTGTTATAATAAAAATTGTTGATTTTATTATTGAGTACTTTTTTTAAACATTACTAGTGAAACGTTATCTTTATACACAAACTTTTGTTGTAGTTAAATCGAAAATGAGTGAAAACTTTTTTTAACTATAGTGAAACTTTTTTTATGTTAAGATAAAATTTTTAATAAAATAATTTTTTTTTTAAAGTAATGCAAAACTTTTTCTAAAAGATTTTTTTTTTTTTTTTTAATATGTGAAACTTTTTAACTACCGCATATTTTTTTTCTTTATAAAAACATGAAAATTTTTTGTAAAACTTTCATAAATAATCAGATAGTCATACACACACACACAAAGAGATCTATTTGTCACGTGCACATACATACACATACACACACACACATACACACACACATAGACACACATAGAACTATTTATAATAAATATATAATATACTTGCTTTTTAAAACATATTCTTATACATAAACCTTTCTACAAAATATCAGATACATAACTAGATGGACCAGAAATTATTGTTGTAAAGAGAAGAATGATTCTGAACATTGTATTATCGGTTGTGAAGGTACCTCCTCCCCCTTATTCCCCATTATGACATTCTCATTCCTCATTGAGGAATCCTCATTCCTCAAATGAGCGCTCCTGTGGCCGTTGAACCCCCACTATCTTACTACTTACAATTTCTATGGAATCTCTAGAACTACAGAACCATTTTCAAAAGTGATGGTGGCAAATTGATAGTAACAGTCCCTGCTGCAACATAAGCTATATTTTATATCGGTGACACTACCACATGGGGGGGGGGGTAAAAAGCGAAAAACTTTCTAAAATTTCGATTTTTTTTATACTGAAGGAGCTAGAAACATGAAATTTGGCATGGTAGTTACTTACAAGATGTAAATGCTCTCTAAGAGCAAATTCTAAAAAAATTCGAAATTTAAAAGGGCGAGATGAGCGAAAAGCGGTCTGAAAACAGTCTAAATTACAATTTCTATGGAATCTCTGGAACTACAGAACCATTTTCAAAAGTGATGGTGGCAAATTGATGGTAACAGTCCCTGCTGTAACATAGGCTATATTTTATATCGGTGACACTACCACAGGGGAGGGGGGGGGGGACGTTCTAAAATTTCGATTTTTTTTTTCGACATTAGTGTGGCTTAATTAGTAATTTCTGAATAATCTGTGGCAGTAAAATTTTCTCTAATGAAAATAGGCCAACGAATACAACTTGCTATTTTTCAAGAATTACGCGAGCAAAGCCGCGAGTTTTGCTACTGATAGTAATAAAAAAAAAAAAAAAAACTGTTCTTCAATACCCGGTGGATTAATTTTGAAAATTTTTCTAGATAATTAAAATGTTCGAAAACATGTTTATACTTATTTCTATTGCAAATTCGAACAACATTTAATTTGCTGCAAAATAAATATGTAGAAAAATTTATTTTTAACCAGTGCTTATTATTAGATGTTTACGTTATTGACTACGAAATAATTTAAATTTTTTTAATGTTTCTTTTATTAAGTATTCTAAATGGTAAAAAAGGGTAAAAATGCTAATACTGATACAAAAGTGTGTCACCGGAAAATAAGAGCGAATAGAAAAGAACACTATTTATAATATTGTACTTTCATAGAAGAGTAATTAAGAATTTTTATCTTTCGCTGGATCACTCGATCACTGAAATATTAAACTAGTCGTTGGGGGCCACCGTAATACTTACCCATCATGGATATGCATAATGTAAAATATTAAAATAAAAATGTGTAAACTACTTATAAAATGCATTGCAATTCAAATAAAATCGTGGCTTGATGACGTCATAAACTTTAAAGGCTCGATTACTGAATTGCTTGAAAGAAACCTCCTTATAACTCCAAAAATAATAATCCTATTAACTAGCGGTTTATTGCATCTGATTAAGCGCCAAATTTTCAATTAAAATATATCTTTGAAGTGAAATTTAGATGAAATACAGGGTCATGAAAAATCGAAGAGTGTGGAAAAAATAGGATTCCAAATATCTCGGCAACTCATTATCCGATCGACTTCATGCTTTATGCAAAATTTGTTTTTTTATTGTCTTTTATATTCATTTCTTAAAATAAACAATTTCGAAAATTTTTATATACCTTTTATCAGAACGAATATTTCGAGAGTCCGAAAAAAATAGTTCCGGTTAATCGAGGTTATTGAAATTAAATAGGCTTCTTCCCATTATTACATACTAAGTACATACCAAATTTCAAGTCTCTATCTCAATTTTTTTGGGAGATAGAGTGTTTACAGACGGACAGCAATTTTTTTTTTTCTAAAAATATGTTTTTCGGAATCTCCAGTGTCTGAAACGTGTAAATCCGTCAAAATTTTTTTTTCGATTTTCAAAACGATTACAAGACTTACCCTATACTACGTATGATGGGTAAGTAAAAAGGAATCTCCTTTAAATCTAGAAAAGCACGTAACGTAAATAAAACTAGTTCGCTAGTGAAAAGACCAGGAACAAACAAATCAACAGGATATATTGTTTTAGTATTACTTCTGAGCATATCTGAAAGACCCTTCCAAAATCGAAAACCAATAAACTTGCTTGACGTTGCCGTTCACAAAAAAAATTTCAGGTCGTACATTTGCTGATTTGGCGGTAATGTTTTAAAATGATAAATTTGACAATGCATACACTACACAGCGCTAAAATATAAAGATTCTTAAACTAGATCCCGTTTGAAAAAGAGACTATCTTTTTTGAAAGGGCAAAGGAATAATACCAGTTACCAGTGCTTGATTTACGGTAGGGCTTTCGGAGCACAGGCCGAGTCTCCCCCCAAATGCTATTGAAGATTTTTCAATTATTGGCCAAAATCTGATGAAGTTTTAACTATTAACAAACAAACTTAATATAGAAAAATATGTTAATAATTTTTTTTCATTTAAAAATAACTTTTTAAATGCTGCATTCTTGCAAAAATACCCGCTCGCTAAATTTTAATCGTATGGGAGAATTTTTTAAAAATATTTTTTTTCAAATGTCTCGTTTGTATTGCAATATTTTTAATTTTTTTTTTCATTGGAAAGTTGAGGTCGATTTCGACAAAGAACATTTTTTACTTTTTCGATTTTGTTTACAGGTTTAAAAAAAAAAAAAAAAAAATAGGATAGTTTCACTTTCGGAACCGATTTCGAAAGATGGAAAAATTGTCGACGAGATAGAACACCAAAGATTGATTATAAGGATGTTATAAAAACTTTTAATGCTAAAAAATTGAGAACATTTATAATTTTGATAAAATCGTATATATTTGTCTAAAACATGTATTTTTAATAAATTTATTATAGTGAAGTCTTGTATCTTTATCATTTAAAAAATATATTCTGGTTTTAATTCTTATTTAACCCTGTTCTGTTCTTTTTCACATTATTATGGCCCAAAGACAAATTTAATTCTTTGTAACCATTCTACCTTTAGTTATCAGTTGCTAAATATTTCCCAACTATGCTATTATGGATATGTCCTGAAAAATTAGATTTTATTAAAGAATTTTCTTTTCTTTTTTCTGTATCTACAGATCAGAGGCCTCAACGTCAACTCTACAAATCATTGTTCATTAATCTCACTCATTTTTAACATTATCTGCATAATATTTGATACCCTAAAATTCAATCTTTTTAAGTTATTTATACAGTTATAAGAATATAAAATTTATCGAACGTTCCGGAAATTTTAGAAGTATCGCATTAAACACAATGTTATGCAATGATAGGATAAACTACTTACTACTGTATTTTTTCAGAATAACAATACATTACTTCAGTGGGGGCGGACACCCCCCCCCCCCTGAACCTCTCGTTGTCGCTTTAATATTCTATTCTCAATTTCCAGTAATTGCGCTATTTCACTTCTTGATTATATGCCTAAATGTATTTGACGGAGAAACCTTTTTTATGCAATTAATTAATCTCCACGTGCAGCGAACGATTGAAAAACATGTTAAAAACCAGACCCCAATTAACTATAAGTACTTTAAGTGACAACCGCAGATGCAAAATAGTGAACAAAACCAGAGACTGTCGAAACTAACTAAGTGGAGAAATACTGCAGATGTCCCTCCTTCAAAGTACAGCTGTTTGTCCCGCGCGTGTGCACAGAACTCAAATAACAATCTCCCTTCAGTTTCCAAAATGTTTCCGAACAGTTAAGACGCTCTTGTATATATATGATGTAAATATATTTAATATAATGTAAAATTGGAGCACTTATACGCAGCCTCCAAAATGCGATTTTAAACATGTACATCTAGCCAAGAATTATATTATATTCAAAGGAAAATGAATCTTCTGTTTATTTCACACAATTGTCATTTTCTACTAATACTTCTTATTCTTCCAATATAAGTGAATCAATGGATCAGATAAATATCGCTACAACACTTTGGATTACTACTGTGGGTATATTCAGCGCATAAGGAAAATTTCAGGTAAGCTGAACAAACTTCTTTAACATATCAAAAGATGAAAATGTATATTAAATTTGAAGACTGATTTAACTATTTATAAAAATAAGAAAATTTATTACGCTACCGACGGTTCCCCAACAAAGATTATGAAAGACTGATTCTGAAAAAAGAATATTATCCCAGTATCAAAAACGATAATTTAACAAATTTCTAAAATATAATAATAAATAAAAGAACGCTAAAGGAAAAAAAAAAAAAGAAAAAAAAATGAATGCGATAAAAGAAAATACTCAATTTATTGAAAAACTCAATTCTACAAATTATAGTACATGGAAGTTCAAGATGCAGATGTTCCTGATTAAAGAGGAACTCGACATTATATTACAAGATCCACTGGATCCAGCCGATCCCGCATGGCACAAAAAAGATCGCAAGACTAGAGCTTTAATTAACTTAAGCATTGATGATTCTCAAATCGTAAATGTAAAAAACTTAGAAACTGCAAAATTAACATGGGAAGCTCTGAAAAATATACATGAGAGAAGCAATTTATCTAGTAAGCTTTACCTGTTACGAAAATTATACAGTACTAAATTAGCGGAGGGCGGAAACATGATCTCACATATCACTAATATCTTGCAAATTATAGATAAACTTAATGCCATTGGAGAAAATATTAGCGATTCACATATTTCCGCGCTATTTCTGTGTTCTCTTCCCCCCAGTTACAATACTTTGATAACTGCGTTGGAGGCGAGACCAGAAAATGAGCTCACCCCTGATTTTATCAAAAACAAATTAACGGATGAATATAATCGTAGACATGAAATGTCAGAACAATCACATAGCGGATATAACAACAACGAGAGAGCATTTAAAACAAATAGGAGATATACACACACTGAAAATAGAAGAGAACAAAAATATTGCAACAACTGCAAAATGAAAAATCATTCCACTTACGAATGCTGGCACTACAAGAGCAAAAACACGGTACAATCCGGAAATCCTCGTAACAATCAATTCAAAAATAAAAAGAATTTCTCATCTTCATTATGTTATGAGAAAAACGAAACTCATAGGGAAAACAAAGTTCCAAACGAAAGAAAATACGCAAATGATCAGACGCAAAATAAAGCATTAATCACTCAAAAAGTAGGCAAAAATAACTGGATTCTCGATTCAGGATCTACCTCGCACATTTGTAATGATAAAAGCCTATTTAGTAAATTTATTGATTATAATAAAACTTCAGTAACGATCGCGAATGGTAATAAACTGACAGCGTTAGGTTCAGGAGAAGTTTTTATAAAAACATTAACCCCCGAAGGAAAAGAAAAACTAACGAAATTACGCGAAGTGCTTTATGTCCCAGACTTAGAGTCAAACCTAATTTCGGTTAGTAAAGCCGCTAAAAACGGGTGTAAACTAATCTTCGACGATAATAAATGCGATTTGATCTTTGATGAAGAAATATATATTAGGGCGAAAAATGAGAAAAACTTATACATTATTGAGGAAATGGACGATGTGGAAGAACCACAAAATTATGTAAACATAACGTATAACTGTGACAGCAAACAATGCATAGATCTCTGGCATCGCAGACTCGGTCACAGAGATTATGACGCGATTAAATCAATGATAACAAATCAACTTGTGGACGGAATAAAGATAGGAAAATGTAAACATCAAAATAAAACATGCGTAACTTGTATCGAAACTAAATTAACTAACATGCCGTATCCTAAATCAGCAACAAATCGAGGTACTAATATTGCGGATTTGATCCACAGTGACGTGTGTGGACCTTTAGATACACCGACCTTAGGCGGAAAAATTTATTTTATGACTCTTATTGATGACTATTCCCGATATACTACGATATATTTATTATCTAAAAAGAGCGAAGTTGCTGAAAAGATAAAAGAGGACGTAACGATGATATACAATCAGTTCGGTAAAAAACCTAAGGAAATTAGATCGGATAACGGTCGTCAGTATGTAAATCAAGAGATAGATGAATACTTAAAACAGAACGGAATTTTACACCAATTGACTGTCCCGCATAATCCGAGCCAGAATGGAGTTGCGGAGAGAAAAAATAAAAGTTTATTAGATATGACTAGAAGTATGCTATCACAAGCAAAATTAAGCAAACATTTTTGGAGTGAAGCCATAAACACTGCAACATATTTACAAAACCGACTCCCAACTAAAGCAAACAACAACAGAACACCTTACGAATTATGGAAAGGAATTAAACCGAATTTAAAACACTTAAGAACATTCTGTTGTAAAGCGCTATTTTACGTCGATAAAGTAAATAGAGGAAAACTCGATAACAGGGCTCAAACCGGAACGTTTGTAGGTTATGATACACGATCGACTGGTTATAGAATTCACACACAAGGAAAACAAATTATAATAGCGAGAACGGTAAAATTTCTTGAGAATGAAAATGTACACTCAGATAACATTGAGGAGATACAAATCACCACAAAAACATCAGATGACAATACACAATTACCGGATAGACATGAAAATCACTTAGAAATAAAACTTGACAGCGAAGAGACACCATCCGTGCCCAAACAGCAACCAATTGAACCAAGAAGGTCTAATAGGACAAATAGAGACGTTCCTCCTGACAGATATGTTTGTCTCATAAATAGTTCATCTGAAAACATTCCCGAAAATTGGGAAGATATCGAAAAAATGGAAAATACTAATGATAAACAAAATTGGATAAAAGCAACACAAAATGAAATCCAATGCCTAAGAAAAAATAACACTTGGACTTTAACAGATCCACCACCCGGAACAAAAATTATCGGTTCAAAATGGACCTTTAAACTAAAAAAGGACAATTTAGGAAATATTCAAAGCTATAAAGCGCGTCTAGTAGCACAAGGATATAGTCAAAGATTCGGGATTGACTATGATCAAACCTTCGCACCTGTAGTTTCGCACGCTACAATACGTGCATTTCTCATCTCTGCATTGCACAAAAATTTGAACGTGAAACATGTTGACATAACCACAGCATTTTTGCACGGTGAATTAACTGAAACTGTTTATATGAGTCAACCAGACGGGTATATTAAACCCGGCGATGAAAGAAAAGTTTGTAAACTTCAAAAAGCCATCTACGGTCTTAAGCAAGCAGCAAAGGCCTGGTACACCAAAATATCGGAAACACTCACAAACAATAATTTCATACAGAGCAAAAATGATCCATGTCTGTACTTTAAATCAAATCAAGAAAATCCGATATACATCATCATTTATGTAGATGATATCCTGATAGCAGGAAAGGACAGTGACATCGAAGAAACAATAAACCAACTTAAGAAAGAATATGAACTGAAAAACTTAGGAGAAGTGAATAATTACCTAGGCATAAACATTAATAAAATCAACGATACATATTACCTAAATCAAAACAATAAAATACAGGAACTAGTGAAAAAACTGAATTTAAACGACATGAAACCTCATTACACACCCATGATTGCTGGATTCAACAGACTTGAGGACGATGATAATCTTTTACCTAATAACACGAAATATCGACAAGCCACAGGCACATTACTTTACATATCAACAATCACGCGTCCTGACATATCTGCAGCAGTCAACATATTATGTCGTAGAAATGAAACACCACGCCAAAAGGACTGGTCAGCAGTAAAAAGAATCATTTCATACCTTAAAACTACAGAAAATTTGAATTTAACTCTTAGCGCAAACAGCAAGCCCATCCTAACAGCATACGCCGATGCAGACTGGGCAGGTGACTTGAAAACACGTAAATCAACATCAGGAAATCTATTCATGCTAGGAAAATCACCGATTTACTGGATTACAAAAAGGCAAAATTGCATTGCACTTTCGTCAGCCGAAGCTGAATACGTTTCAGCTAGCAACGCAGCACAAGAATTAAGTTGGATAACAAACTTGCTTAGCGACCTCAACATTCCACAAAAATTACCCATCACGATTTTTGAGGATAATATGTCCTGTATAAAAATGACTGAAAACGATAAAGATACTAAGCGATCCAAGCATATCGACATACGTTTCCACAACACCAAACTGATGAAAGAAGAAGGAAAAATCGATCTACAATACCGTCCCACTGAAGAAATGACAGCCGACACTCTCACGAAGCCCACTCCCAAACCTGTGTACGAGAAACACCGTAAGAAACTGAATCTTCAACCATTCCCCACACAGGAGATTACGGGGGAGTGACGGAGAAACCTTTTTTATGCAATTAATTAATCTCCACGTGCAGCGAACGATTGAAAAACATGTTAAAAACCAGACCCCAATTAACTATAAGTACTTTAAGTGACAACCGCAGATGCAAAATAGTGAACAAAACCAGAGACTGTCGAAACTAACTAAGTGGAGAAATACTGCAGATGTCCCTCCTTCAAAGTACAGCTGTTTGTCCCGCGCGTGTGCACAGAACTCAAATAACAATCTCCCTTCAGTTTCCAAAATGTTTCCGAACAGTTAAGACGCTCTTGTATATATATGATGTAAATATATTTAATATAATGTAAAATTGGAGCACTTATACGCAGCCTCCAAAATGCGATTTTAAACATGTACATCTAGCCAAGAATTATATTATATTCAAAGGAAAATGAATCTTCTGTTTATTTCACACAATTGTCATTTTCTACTAATACTTCTTATTCTTCCAATATAAGTGAATCAATGGATCAGATAAATATCGCTACAACACTTTGGATTACTACTGTGGGTATATTCAGCGCATAAGGAAAATTTCAGGTAAGCTGAACAAACTTCTTTAACATATCAAAAGATGAAAATGTATATTAAATTTGAAGACTGATTTAACTATTTATAAAAATAAGAAAATTTATTACGCTACCGACGGTTCCCCAACAGTATTTACTATTTTAATTTCATTAGAATAACCATCTCTTTGTTACAAGAGATTTTATCCTATCCTTAAAAGAATACTTATATTTCAACTACTAAACATCATATGTTGCTGAAATTGAATAAAATTTCGTGTATAAAATATACTTATACAAATGTAAATTCCTCTTATGTGACCTATATTCAATTTACGCATTCAACGTTTTTATTATTTTCCTTTAGAAAACCGATTTAATAATAATTTTTTGTAGTTAAAATAAATTATCATCTATTTCATTAAAAAAAGCATATTAAAAACCCGAACAAATAGCCCGAAAATTAGCTATTTTTAATAAAATTTCGCGTCAAAATAATGCGATTCACTTGAATTTTCCTTTGTTGATATTCTTTGAAATATAGTTGTTTATAGCAACCTTTTAATGAAAGAGAGAAAAAAAAATGCATTGTAAATTTTTGTAAAAAATGAGAAATTAAAGTGTTTCATATATTTCAAATTAATGCATACAATTTTTCAATAATTTGTGCAATTAATTTCGAAATTCTAATAATATATTGGCAAATTTTCAAAGCGATATAGGATTAAATTAAGATTTACATTTCGTAAATTTAGAATCCATAATTTAGCATTTACAATTATCCCAATGCGACATCTTCTTTTCGGTGAATGTTAAAATAATCGTCTGACTTCCCATTGAAAAGCATTATGACCTAAAAATAAATGTTCTATATTTTTCGAACGAATGAACCAAATGTAACTAAAAACTATACAGCTAATTCCAGATACCTTGCCAACATACTCACCAAAAACTCAACCTAATCGAACGTTTTTTACGGCAGTTATCGCGAAACAGACAGACAGAAACCAAAAACTTTTCGCGTCTCCACAGTGAGCCTTCACTGACGTTTCAGCAATAAAGAGAGAACTCCTAGCTGACTGATTGACTCATCAATGCAGAGCTGAAACAACTAAAGTCAGGATCACGAAGTTTAGGCAGTAGATTGCTGTTATGACCTAGGCAAGCAATAAGAAAGGATTTTTGAAAATTCACCCTGTGAATTAAATGGAAGGAGGGAAGTCAAAAGTTTTATGTCATTTTGCCATATCTCAGCAGCAGTTTCAGGTTGCAGCGTGAAATTCAGCATAACAATTCTACAAAAAAATAGTTAAACGCAGATTTCAGCGATTTTAAAAATTCGGAGTTAAATAGGAGGCCAAAACTTTTAGGTCATTTTGTCACATCTCAGCTGCAGTTATGTGTAGGAGCGTAAAATACAGTTAAATCCGGCTTCTAAAAAAATAGTTAAACACGTATTTCAGCGATTTTATAGTTATTTTAGCGATTTTGTTGCCAATATTGGTTATGAACCCGATTATGGAAGATTAGATGAATAAGATGTTTTTGATTTGATATTGATTGGATATTTGTCTGATTTTTGATTAGATATTTAGCGCAAGACGTTAATTACATAATATATATAGATACCATATGAAATAGTTTCGCTAAATGCTACGCCATTTGGTTTATTTATTTATTTTCGTATTGTCAGGAAAATCGTATATTTTTCTGTTACATGCACCAAAGAAAATGCATTCTCATTTATAAAGCCAAGGTTTTTTTTCTATGATTGTGTTAGTAACTTCATTTTTTTTCTGATTGTCTTTTAACGATTTATGTGCGGGGATGTACAGAACTCCGTTATTATTGCACTTTTATTATTTTACCTGTAAGGCCTCATGATTAACATGGGTAAAGACAGGTGGTTCTGCTAGTACTTGTATAAATTTAGTTTTTATATTTTTTCAGTGAAAGCTTCTATTTGAAAGAACAATTTATTTGATTAATAGGATAGGCTAATAATTTAAATAATTATAGCTTTGTACTGCGGAAAATTTATTCTTAGGTGCTGCATACTTTATAAGTCCAGATATATGGACTTGCATAGAGAAAGGTAATCAGCACCACACAATTTATTATAAAACATCTATTCAATAATAATTATTTAAAAGCAAATTAATGATTATCAAATTTAATTCTTAAATTGATATTTTACAGAAATTATTAAAATCAATAATGATTATCTTAATAAGTACCGCTTTCAATAATATATTTTTTTAACTCAAAGTCGCTGTAAGCATCGGTGCAAGGGGGGCTCCGATAAGCATCTGTGCACAGGGCCCCCAAATTTGTAAATCGGTTCCTGCCAGTGACGTTATCTACAGGATGCTGGCCTATCCTATGTATACAAGTGGGCATAAATCATTTAAATACTATGAAAAAGTGATCTTGGAAACACAATTAGTTTAAAACTCATTGCACCTATAATATTGTATAGCACGGCTAAAATTCATTAAAAAAAAAAAAAAAAAAAAAAAAAAACACTACATGATAGGAAGATAGTTTATATATATCATCAATCATTGTATTATAGATTTTTAGAAAATAAATTAATTTTTACGTCATCAAGATAGCAACAGATGGCGGCAGGTGCAATCTAGACAGTTGATATTTTTATTCTCTCTGATTTTCGTGTGACTGAAATTCGTAAATGAATTCTAAATAAGAGTTGAGAATTCATTTGAAATTAACGAGATTGCTCAGGATTAAAATGAGGAATCATCTCAAACGCTTTGGATTACATACATGTTATTTTATTTTTAATAATTGCTAGTTTGAGTTTGACTGCTCTCACACTGACCGCTATATTGGAGCTGGAGGCAAAGCTGATGTTACCCAATCTAGACTGTTCATTAGTCTGAGCTCTGGAAACTACGTTTGTTGCCAAACGCTAAGCTAGAAATTCAGCCTTTCCGCGCCACATAAGAGAAATATATATATATATATATAGATAGATGATGGACATATGTAATGCGTTCTACCCTTATTATATGCCCAGCATTATGCTGCATCTAAAATTTTCTCAGAACGTTGAAAAAACATTTACCCCAAAAATGGAAGATTTTGGTGATTTCGAAGATTTCCTGATCTTAGATCTCACTTTTGCGTTCGAAAAATTGTTTTATCACAAAAAAAAAAAAAATACACACATACATTATATTTTTGCACAATTGAAATTTGTACAGTTGTTTATAAGCTGTATATGTCTTTTTTTTTTGTTGTTGTTTTCTTTCAATCCGAAAATTATTATTAAATGAGTTTGAATAAAAATATATCAGACACCAAGTGGAACAGCAAAGATCTGAGTGGAGGAAATTGAATGTCAAAATTTTCTGAAAGTCAAATAAAATAAGTAAATTTTTTTTCTGCTACTATATGTGATGTGTAAATAGCAAGCAGCCTAAAGAAAAGCACAAATAACCAGAATGAAAGATGTATGCACCATCATAAAAGTAGTCTGGTTTTTCAATGTAAAATGAAAAGAGAGAAACAACATGGGGCTCTTTCTATGAATTCTTGAAATATAAAGGTTCCATTATGAAGCTGTAAGATAAATTTATTCTGGCTGTTTTCTTTATATTGGTTGGTGTGAATACTTGATAAGTATTCACAACAAATATTTTCATACACATATAAAATAACGACTTTGTTTATTGTTTCTACTTTGTACAAGTTATAATAATGATAATAAATCCTTACAAATAAAAAATACAGGCTGCAAAGTTGGGAAGCCATTAATTTAGTAAATAATCTCTTTGCTTTAAAAAACTATATATTAGTAATTAATAAAGATGTCGTATCTTTTAAAACAATTTGATTTCATATGCACGGAGATACCCTTAGCACACTATTACTACGAGGGGCAGTCGGAAAATAAGTTTCCCCTGGCGACTGTGGACAGAGGTGTGTATGAAAGACAAAAAATGTAATGATACATTAAAGATAAAACATAACTTTATTTTTCCACATAAGTACCAAGTACATTGAGACATTTGTCATACCGCTTTATAAGCTTCAAAAAGCACTCCAGGAAAAAATCAGGGCTTTGCATACGGATGAAGCGTTGAACGGCTATGGGTGAAAGACGACACAGCAGGTGAACGCGAATGTGCAAGACACCGATATACCATTGGGTAAAGGTCAACCACGATCAAGCAGATGGCACTGTTGCCGTTCAACGCTTCGTCTGTATGCAAAGCCTGATTTTTTCCTGGAGGGCTTTTTGAAGCTTATAAAGCAGTATGACAAATGTCTCAATGTACTTGGTACTTATGTGGAAAAATAAAGTTATGTTTTATCTTTAATGTATCATTACATTTTTTGTCTTTCATACACACCTCTGTCCACAGTCGCCAGGGGAAACTTATTTTCCGACTGCCCCTCGTATTTTCAAAAAACTTAATGTTATTGCTGTCATTCTATCTGTGATATACATGACATAATACACTTTATGCACAATGCTAGACGGATGTTCATCCCATTGTACATGTACCTTATAGATACAAGATAGTAATTGAGTGTTAAAAAACGAAAGTTCATCAATATTATTCACAGTCAGCTTTTCTGCACCTATACATTGCCCGATTTCCCATTTAGCAGAAATAGCGGATTAGCTATGTCACTGTGCACTAATATGGGGTTAACAAGAAAGGCCCTTGAAAAATGAAAGTTAGTACTCTTCACAGTCAAGTCTTCTGCGTATATATAGTGTCTGATTTCAGATTTAGCTGAAATCGCATTGAGATTAGCTGTGGTGTCACTGCACACTAATACCTCCTCAGTCTTGCCGTCATCTGTGGAAGCGGCTTAAAACTCCTTAAATTAATTAAACTACTTCTAGATCTTGCCAATTGAGCATATTATACGTATTCATTTATCCACTAAAACATGCATGAAGCTGTTTCTTAGTCATTTGAAAATAGATTTTGTGATCTAAAGTAATTTTGGTCGCAGGACTGAGGGGGATATGGGACTAACGAGAAAAACAAGGCATGCCAGAAAATAAAACTAATTTATCTCAAAAAGAAAGAAACAAAGTCAGCCTTTTTTTCGATTTCACTGCGACCACTTCGGAAGGGGAATGGAGCTGTTACCACATACATTCCCTCCTTGTATACTAATATGGGACTAAAGCGAAAATAGTGCATTGCATCACAGAAAAAATAATTATAAATTTATCTTAAACATAAAGAGAAAAGTCAGCACTTTTTTTCATTCCATTTTCCTTCATTTTGGGAGGATGGGGGGTTGTATCCCATCAGCCCCTTGTCCCTCTTTGAGCATGCTTTGGTGTTACTGTGTACTAATATGGGGCTAAAAGGAAGAGAGTGGGTAGCCCGTTGTATGACAGAAAAAAATACAAATTTATCACAAACAGAAAGATAAAAAACTAACACTTTTTTTCATTTCATTTTAGATTATTTCGGGAGAGGGGCTGTACCACTTCTCTTTTGTTGATTATGATATGGTGTTACTGTGCACTAATATGGAACTAAAAGAAAGAGAGCGGGTAGTCCGTTGTATGACAAGAAAAAAAAAATACAAATTTATCAGAAACAGAAAGATAAAAATCTAGCACATTTTTTTCAATTTCATTTTCATCTATTTCGGGTGCTGTTCCACTTTCAGCACCCGTCCCCCTCGATGGATATGATATGGTGTTACTGTGTACTAACATAAGGGCTAAAAAGAAGACAGTGGGTAGTCTGTTGTATGACAGAAAAAAAAAATACAAATTTATCTCAATGAGAAAAAAAGCACTTTTTTCATGAGATTTTCGACTATTTCGAGAAGGGGGAAGGCTGTAACCTCATTAGGTATGACCTGAGGTATATATATACCTTAGGTCTCCTGATTAGGTATGCTGTGATGTCAATGTGGACTAATATGGGACTAACGAGAATGGGTAGTCTTACGCTTGTATTCACGAATAACTTCGACCGAGAGTTGAACCGAGGGTCCAGTAACCCCAGGTTGAGGTTTTCAACCGAGAGTTGAAAACTCGTATTCACCGTCTACTTCGGACGAAAAGTTACCCAACTCAGAGTTACTCGACCCCGGTTGAATAAAGCGTGCTAATTGGTTAAAAAAATCAGATGACGTTTTCGGTTTCGCGTTGAAGCTTTGTTTGTTTATATTATGGAAGAAAAGTGCCGGAAAAAAAAGGAAATTAAATGTAGTACTTATTTTATTTTTTACAAAATATATGCACAAAATAAAAACTTGTAATTACTAAATATGGCGATTAACTTATTTTAATTTCTTACAAAGTTTAATATTTTTTTAACAATTGATTCAAATTTTATGTATTATTATTATTACTTTTAAACATATATGTGAGTTAAGAAAGGGATATGAAATGTGTTAATTGCTAAAGTAAATTTTATAAGTTTATTTTTCAAATAAAATTTGTCTTAGTAGCTAAACGAAAACTTGATTTGATCAAAACGAAAATTTTATTTCAACAGCAATTATGTTGATTTCTATTATTAATAGCTATAATTAGTAATTAATTAAATAATTTCTAATTAAGAAAATATTAAAATGGAGAAAAAGGAAAAAATTCCAGAAAGTAGCCTCTAGTACGATTTTTATTTTGTCGAATCAATTTATATATTAAATGATATTAGATGTATTGATTTGATTTTTTTTATTTTCAGCAATCTAATTAAAATGATTAATTCTAATACAATTAGATAGTAATTAATATGCACATTGACAAAAACAACAACAACAAAAGAGTGGAAATAATATCAACAGAGCTTCAAAGAGTGCTTAAAAGGTGGTGTTTGTGGTTCTAACAGTGCCCTGGCACCAGGCACCCAAGTTTTTCAGGAGCTCCAACGGCGCATTCAATTATCGCTTCCGATCGGTTAACAAACATTTTATTTTAACTAGTCGCTAAATAATAAACTCCAAACTTGTTTTTAGTTTAAACTGTCAACCATGGATATATTGCTATTTTATTTGATGTTATTTTAATGAACACTAATATTTTAAACCTTTTAAGGCTACTATATAAATTTTCATTCAACACAGAATCGAGTAAAGTCTTTTCTAAATAATGATAAATGAATTATGTATACTATCTGGACATAAAACTGTGAAATATTACAAAAAGTTGAATTTTTTTTAAATTGTAGCTTTTAGAAGCCCCTTTACCCCTTTTGTATAAGAATTTTTCCATTATCAGATTTACAAGTTCAAAGGTATTCACTTGACTGCCTTTGAATATTTTTTAATAAATCAGCCTAAGTAATTACAAAATATTTTTACATGCATAGACATCTATTTTTAGATCCAGTGCATCATTGAAAAATATGTATTTATGTAGAAAATTATACTTCATTTTCTATATTCTTTCTAGTTCTTAAATTTTACTTTTTTCACTCATTTAGATGTCACTTCATAGATTCAATTACAATTTTATTTATGAGAGAGGGAGAGAGAGAAAAAAAAATATTTTTAAATATTTTTTTATGAATGAATGGCGATAGATTTCTAGACTAGATAGGGAAAATAATGATAGTTCGTAATCTGATAAAACAATCTGAATTTATTAACGATAATTTCAGATAATTTTATAGTACTGAATTTTAAGGAATATAATTTTTTTGAATGTGATTTAGTGGAGAAGAATAAGTGCCCCATTTGCCCCACCCTACCCATGCATCACTATCTTTCTTTCTTTCTTTTTTTTTTTTTTTTTTGTCAGTGTTATAAGTTAATTAAAGTAAATTAAAACGTGACTCAAGATTCTATGTAAGATATAGAAATAAAAAGAAAGTTTAAAGTATTAAAAATAGAATGTATGTAATCTCATATATATATATATATATATATATATATATATTATCTGCAAACTTTTTAGCTGGTTTGTTTATATTTATACATACAACTCATATATTATATGTTTAATTATTTGCTTACATAAATATTCAAGATCATGAAGAGTAGAGTTTATTTGCCTTAAAAAATTGTCAACATTACCTAAAGGGCTAATAAAACATTACTAAAATAACATATTTTGCATTTAAGGTTATTTATTTTTTTCAAATTTTCATTTAAAAAAAAATTAGGAATAACGAATGTATTTTAACAGTAGCGAAATGACTCCTGTTTACATAAATGAAATTTCAGATATCAAACTAATTAGTATTTTTGATTTACCAACTAAAGTAAAAAAATTCAAGGTTTTTTTTTTTTTTTTTTTTTTTTTTTTTTTTTGGGGGTGGGGGGTGGGGGGGGGGGACATTTTTGTGAAAAGTAAAAGAAGTTATTTTTGTGAAATGTATTATATTTTTGCGAAAAAAACATTTTGTAACAAAAGAGGAAATTTAGTTATTCAAATTCAACCAAGTATTTATTAAAAATAACATCTTTAAGTCCTGCTAAAGTTTTACTTTTTGGTGAATTTGTTTTGTTAGTAGATTACACATTTTAAAAGCTAACACAATAAAAATAATTAATGAAGAGTATGTTTTTGTGGAATTGAATTTTGTGAAGGGTCCTGTTTTATTAAAAGGAGTTTTGTGAAGGGCTTGTTTTATTAAAAGCAATTTTATGAAGGGCCCTGTTTTATTAAAAGCAATTTTATGAAGGGCCCTGTTTTATGACATGGATTTTTGTGAAGGGGCCCTATATAGGCCCCAAATTTTGTCTGGATTGATCCTTAGTATGTGTATATGTGAAAACATGATGGGAAAAGGGGGAGGGGATAAGTTTGGTTCTGTAAGTTTATTATGTACAGCTGTTATAACTTTTTATATACCGTACAATCAATGGTTTAGGTCATATCAATTCTGTCATGATAGACAAAATTGGAAGTGACAAAACGTTTATTTGAAGAGAAGCATTATTTTAAAACAAAGGTGTTTCTGGATTTTTTGCCTGGTGTTATTTTAAAAATGAACAATTTTTTATCAATGTATTTCAGCCCTTTACTTCTATTGTAATATTTTAAATTATATATAATTTTGAAATTAAAACACAGTTGAAACTTAAATGTAATTAAATAAATATTTCAAATTTCTCAAAAATTTGAAAATATAACGTAAAGCTCAAAAACAGAAATAACAATAGTATAGTGTTAATCAATGATAGAGTTGTTTAATTAATATAAACATATTCGTGATTTAAACAAAGAATAAACCTACTAAAAATCTTCAATAGATAAATACAACTCGGATGATATATTGTTTAGTTTAAAACCACAATATCTAATTTATAGAGCTAATCTTATATTTATATAACAGATCGTACATAAATAATAATAGTGTATTTTTCACACAAGACACAAAATTTAACTTTTACTCATATTCTACGAGTACCAAAATCGAAAACCTACATTGAGTCGATGGATACTTGAACATAATCTAAGTATTTTTTACTTAAAGAAAAATGCAAATTAGTCTGATGTCTCAAATTTTAATTAGAACTTACGTACGACATTTATTTCGCTACTATTAAAATACATTCATAAATTCTTTTTAAGATCAAAATTGCAAAAACAAATAACCTTAAATGCAACAATTTTTATTTTAATAGCAATTTATCTACCATTAATGTAATGTTGACTATTTTTTATGGCAAATAAAATTCTTCGCGACCATGCTTATTTATATAAACAAACAATTGAACATAAAATATAGAGGATTTATATATAAATATAAACAAACCAGATAAAAAAAATTGAAGCTAATACATATATATGAGATCACATACCTTTGCATATTGTTCTTTTGTTTTATAATAGTAATAAATTTCTATTATATCTTATACACAGACACTTGATTCAGTACGTAAGCCGCCATTATTGTAAAATGTGACTAGACTTGCTCTCTCGTCTTGTTTTTTGTTAACTACGCATGCTCGGTTGAAAAACTTGAACTTCAACCCTCTGTAAAGCCAGGTCCAGTAACTGAACCCCAGCGTTAGATTTCGCCTTCAAACCGGTCCAGTCAGGTAGACGATGAATACCATTTTAGCTTTCGACCCGGGTTTTCGGCTTAACTCGGGGTCGAAGTTATTCGAGAATACGAGCGTAAGGCTCCTATAATAGGAGCTGACGCATATCCATTTTGTTTCGCATTATTTGGGTCTCAGTTCAGCATCTCAATCTACCGCTGCCGGAGCTGGGGTTGCCTAAGGCCTCGTTCCTCCACCTTCTGAAAGAGGCTGGATGTTAAATGGCAGAAAATTAGCTTGGTTTTTCGACTTTGAGACACATATCTGCAAGGATGCGTCAGCCTGTATTATAGGAGCTCTAGGGTAGTCCATTGCATGACAGAAAAAAGAAAAATACAAATTTATCTAAAAGAGAGAGAAGAAAAAGATTTTTTTTCATTTCACTTTCAGGGGGGGGGGGTATAGCCCCATCACTTGGATATGCCACTGGTTAAACATTTAACAGCTGGGGTAAGTTCCGTATAATACATATAACCGACAGGGCCTTATCATACGTATAAAAAACCTGTACCTGTATAATACGTATACTCGTATAAACGTTTAATAAGGAACACTAGATTAAAAGTCGATTTATACATTGAAAAATACAGTACATAATAATTCTGAATATTTACCTTTTGCACTCGAGGGTCACTTTAAGAAATTGTTGAAGTTCTGCAGCCGCCCTAGGTCAGTTAAACAGAGTTAAACTTTTTTATTCAGAAAATCTGAATTCATACCAGCAATTCTGAATAATAATTTTTGCTATATTTAATGACAAACGTTTCGCAATTACATAAAGTAAAAATTATTCTTCCGGAATATCCGATATGAATTCGGAATTTCTGATTAAAAAGGGAAGACGAACTGTCAACCCTGCAGTTAAATAGCATAGACAAGAAATGTATGCAGGCATTGGTTGCTGCATAAACGCTGAAGAATAGAAAAATTAAATTTTTTTTTCTTGATTCAACACTTTGTTTTTCTTGATAAGAAATACTTTATTTATATTTGCATGTAATATTAAATTTTGCAATTACCCCATTTAGTTGTACTACTAATAATAAAAATAATGGTGATATCAATTCGTGAGCCAACAGCCTCTTAAAAGAGCTAGACAAGCTAGCAAAACTATGATGCAGTCATGGAAAAAAGGGGATACCTCCCAAGCATATACTAATACCACTTCAAATCATCGTATAAAAATTATACTAGTTTCAACTGATTAATAATGTCTACTATTAAATGATATGCATGGATTAGTGTTTGGGAGCAATCTATATATTAATAATTATATGAACTTTTTTCAAATAGTAACACACTTTTGACACCATATCTAAGTTTCTTTAATCAAATCAGCCTGAAAGAGTTTATACCTCACATATTTTTTTTGCAAGAGTTTGCATTGTTGTCAATTTTTACTCCACAAAGAAACTCATTAAATTTTTAAAATGAAGTTTTTGTCTGATATCTAGCTAGGCCTGACCTGATCAAATACAATAGTCTAGTCTGAAATGAGAAACAGTCGTCCGTAGTTTGGCTATAGTAGGTGTCGAAAAATGCAAAACAGTTACCAATGTGGCTATGAATGATCCCTCTCTTCAATATTCTACACATATCTTTGAATTTACCATACTAAGACGCCTCAGAAGTATTTTTTTCGATTTCACAGAAATTTTTTATTTTATATTAGTCTAAATGACATGGCGTCACTAAAATGCTCTCGGCGAGCCACTTTTGGCCCACAGGCCTTGTGTTGAAGACTCTTATTTTAAAGTGTTCAATCACTTTTTACATGAAAGGGTTAGAATGACAGTGGAGTAGGTGAAAATTTAGTGATTGAGAAATGAAGGGTTTTGCGATACTTGTTGTAATGCCGTTGCATTGAGTGGTCCAACTTGTCTTGCCCTCTAGCGACTCCCTAAGTGAACTATGACTTATTTGACTGGCTCATTGAACAGAAATTAATATACGTTCAGTAGAAATATGGTTATCTAGATTTTCCACTTATTCCACGTCATTCTAACCCCCTCATATCACTGCATCTCATCAGATTGTTGTGAAGGAAAAAAAAACTGTTTTAAAGTAGAATATAATACAAAATCAGATATTTTGTCAGTGTAGTTTAAAAGACTTTCTAATAATGTTTCATATTTGAGAAGTATGTTAGCAACGAAAAGTAACTTCACAAAAATAAAAAATGGATTTTTTCACAATCTTTAAGTGGAAAAATCATAACAATCTAAAGCAGCCATACTCAACCTTTTGTTCTCGCGGGCCGCAAATATATGTTTGTGAGTTGTGACATTCGGCGGGCAGCAGCACACTTAATAAAATGTAAAAAAACTTATATTATATAATGTAAAAAAAAATGGTAATTAAAATAGTAAGATAACAAAAGTAATATAAAAAAGCTATATAATAAAGTTAATATAATTAGTAGAATTGAACTTTGTCACAGAAGAAATGTTAGAAAAGAAAAAAAAAACTTTGTAGATTTCTATTCCAAATTATGTAGAAATATGCCACGAAGAGATTGTTGTTTGGAAATAGCGGATATAAAACTTTTTGCGCGGCAAATGTTTAACCCTAATATGCATTATCAGCTATATAAGTATAAAACGTAATAATATAACAATGCAGCATTTCAAAGTTCTAAATAAAAAAATCAGGGAATTTTCTTTAATAAATAGGTCGTTTTCTCAATGCAAAAACTTTTTTTTTAAATGTAGAAATATATAGGGAAAATTTAATGAATTTGGAATAATATTTGTTTAGTGTCAAAGATTAAGAAATGAATACACCACTATAGCACAAATAGAACTATATGTAAAAAAGAACTTTTGACTGAGGAAACGGTATTTTAGATATTTTAAGATAATTTTAAATTAGTACTTATAAATAGCAAAACAGATTTTGCCTTCCCATGAAAATATTTAAAAGAACAGTGAAGTTTAAAAAAAACCTTTTATGCACATCTAAATTATTTTTATATGTAGGGATTAATGATTATGTGTCTCAGGCCACACATGACCCGCGGGATGAGTATGGCTGATCTAAAGAGTACACTTGAATAATGAAATTTTCCAGTCTGCAAACAGTTATGACACGTGAGCAGGGTTGATAAAAATCACGGTTTTTTTAAAAAAATAAAAAAAATCTGATTTTTTTAATTTAAATCAGATTTTTTTTTATTTAAATAAGATTTTTTTTTATTAATAATACTTGTGTACTGTGCATGTATTTATTTATTTTTTCTGCATAGATTTACACATTTCTATTAATTTTTTTACAGTTCCTAGATAAAAATTCAAAAAAAGAAAAAAAAAGATTGTTGCAAACAAATTCAGTTTTACTATCATATTATTCTACTATTAAATTGTTATAGATATAGATATACCTATGTGTGTTGTGTCTGAATGTATTGTATCTGAATGAATTGTATCTGAACCTAAATTTCTAGTTAATTTAAGTTATTAAATTTTTTAATTAAGGAATTACTCCAATAATATATAATCACATAATAAATGCAGCAAAGAATGCTAAATATATACAGTATAGAACCATTTATCCGGAATGGTTGGGGCCAGATGTATTCTGGATAACTGGTTGGATGTTAAAACAACATCCATTTGATGAGATTTGTAGAATAAATGTGGCTGTAACATTGTTACTGATTTTAAATTATTAGATTACTCTGATTAAGGCTCAGATCCTATCAAGATCAAAGATTAATCAGAGTTTGAAAGAAGGCAGTTTCTGGCAATACCTTGGAAACTATAATACTGCATAAGAATCAAAATGCTCAATGTCTGACTAAATAGCCTTTCATTTCAAATACTAGATATTGGTCAAGTTGTACAATGCATGTGGTAATCTATCAAGCAATGCACATGTAAAACTAGCACTGCATGGCACTTTTTTCTGGAAAGATTCTGAAATCAGTCAGTTGGAAATATCATTCTGGATAACTGGTTTTCCGGTTAACTGGATTCCGGATAAATGGTTCCACATTGTATGTGTATTTCAACCAGAGTTGGCCAATTTTTGCCTAAGTGGAAAAAACTATAATTTTTGCCACTGGCAAAAACTGCTAGTCTTTTAAAACAGGGTTTTAAGGATTTTATTTAAATTACATGATTTCAATGTTTAAATCATAATTTTAACAGATTAAAATCAGTGGTTTAAATTACAATCTTGATCAATTTCCGTTTTTGCCAATTTTTGTCTGTTTTTTTTTTTTTCGATTTTTTGCCACTGTTCTGACAAAAATATATTTCCAAAATGCATTTTTGAAAGGCAAAAAACCAACCTGATTTCAACAGATTCAGATTCACTAATGTCTTCTTTATCTCATAAACTGTAAGTTTCTTTGTGTTTTTTTATTTTTGCCACAATCTCCACTATTTCTACACTACATGGTTTGCATATTGCTTTCACACATTTTCCAGAATTTTTCTTTCTCCTGTAAAATAAAGCCACATAGGATCTTTCTTTTTGCCAGCCATTTTTCTTATGTATCCAAAAGCTCTCTGTACTGATATACTTGTCCCAACTTGTGTTTCACACTATACTATATTAATGATTACAAAACAGTTACAAGACACAAGGTAATCGCATAGCTAAAAGTATGAAGCTATCAACTGCCAGTGTTATCCAGCCTTCAGCCATTAACAGTTTCAGCAATCAATCATGCTTACTTAACAGTAGAAATGACTGTTTAGCTTAGAAATAAGGTATAACATATCTTATATTTTCCATTGCAGTAAGCAATGAATTCTAGGAAAGGAAAGGGCAAAGGGATCAGTCACAAGGATTAAATTATTTTCAGTTATAGATATTTTCAGTCTAAATATTTATTATGTTACAATTTAGTCCTTGTATTGATTATATTATCAATACATCCCCCATCAACATATGGAATATTGAAATTTGCAGGTCTAAGCAACTAAACATAAAACAAACTTGTGAATAGGGGTGCAACGGATATCCGGCCACTATGCCGGATAATTGGCAGTAGCCGGATATTATGATTATCCGGCAGTACATCTGGCCTGAAATTATTTCATTGAACACATTGTTAAAATATCCAGATTATAAGGCCTAGAGTTTAATCTGGAAAAATACAAAGCACTAATTTATTAAACTAAAAATAATTTACTTATATTTATGGCAAATTGTATTTCTAAACCTATAAAAGAGCAAACATACAGACAACTATAACTATTCATACACATGTGCCTGCATATATGATCAACAGACATAGTTAAAAAGGAAAAAGTGTCAGACTGACTTATCAAATAAGAACTTTTTTTTTGCTGTGTTAGTAGCAAGCAAGAAGTTTTCTGTTCCTATAACATAAAACGTTTGTATAAGTTAAAGTTGTGCATAGATTAGAAGGAAGTTCAAGGAAAAAAACAAAAAAGAGAAGATATTAAATAAAACATTTTGCTACAAAAATATTCAGTTTTAAGTTGTATTCGTGAAAATAATCTATTACTAAACTAATAGTTTACTATTAAAATACCAATTTTGTTGTTATGCAATTCAGTTGTTATGTTAGTAGCAACAAGCAAGAACAAGTTTTTGTTATCACAAGTCAAAAATTTTTTAAGTATTAATGCAATAAAAGATAACGAGGGAATTTTACAGCTTGAACATCATATTGTTAAAGAAAAAGCGAAAGAAACATACAACAAAAAACAAACAGAAGTATTAAATATTGTCTTTCCAAAGTATTCAGTAGTAAGTTTTTCTCATAAAATTAATTTATTATTACTAAACTATTTAGCTGGATACTATTATAACTAAAAATTTAAAATAATGTCAATTAATATTGGTACTAAAACTGAAATTATCATAAAAATAATTGTTAATAGAAAATTAAAAAATTAGATAAAAAAGAAAATAACATAGTGATGGCTAGCTAATCTAAACGCACGTTTAATTTCTTTAAAATTAAATAAAAATTTAAAAAGGACAGATCAAAACATACTGCAGCCGGATGGCCGGATATCCGGCTGCAAGTTATGCCGGACATCCGTTGCAACTCTACTTGAGAATCATGTATAATCTACTTTAGAGGAAGTAACTCCTCAAATATATTATATTAAATACTTTTATAATGAATATTAACTTTGGCTTCAACATCTAACTTGCAAAAATGAAGTGATCATCTAGGAAAGACAAAAGTTTAAAAATGAGAGAGCATTTATCAGTATTTGTTTTGGGATGCACCATGGATAAATCATATTTTGAATGTAGTGATGCATTTACTTTTATAAGTTAAAATTAATTATTTTATGAAAGTTTTATTTAACATTATTAAAAGGAAATTTTAATCTGACATGAATTATGACATTTATTTGAACACGAATGATTAATTTAATCCTTTTTTAGCTTGTAAATATCAATGTTAAAAATATTGATTTAAATCAAAGATTTTTTTAAAAAAATCATTTGATTTAAATCAAACAACCCTGCATGTGAGCTCTGATTATCATATTTCAGCAAAACTGCAATAACAATGGAACTTAAGGTGTTTGACATAGTTCGAGATGAGATTTTACTTAAAGCTGTCTTTTCTTTTTTATAAGCTTTTAATTTGCTTACATCCACTAGATAGTTTCCATGTGTGTGAGTGTCAAAATGAAGAATGGAAATGTTGGATAATTTAATGCCATATTAGAGATAATTGCTCACGTTTTGTTCTTGCAAAGCTCAAGTTATTCATTATTTCCCCAAGATATAGGTGAAAATTAGCAGTCGCCACTCGCCACATGGCGATTAAAGTTAAAAACTGGCGATTAAAAAATCAGCCATCGATCGCCACCCGCCAAGTGGCGATTAAAAAATCTGTTATCGATCGCCAAGTGAAATACACCATTTTTCATGGAAATATGCATCTCTACACTGATTACATCTAATTAGAGAACTGGTTAATTCTTTTTCCTACCAGATGCAAACAGATTTCAATGACTTAGCTGTATTTTCAATATCTCTGCTTTTTCTCATGTGCTTACTCTTTAGTTGGATAATTTTTTCAAGAAATAGTTTTATTCTGCAAAATATATTCATTAGCTTTGATTCATTCCACATGCATTTCAAGTAATTTATTCCTTTTTTTCCCACCGGATACAAGCGGATTTTAAGGACATTTCAGTATGTTCAATATTTCAACTCCTGCCACATGCTCACCAGTTGGATTGTTTCTTCAAGAGATACTGTTTAATCATGCGAAACACTACTCATACTACATGCAGAAATCATACTCACACTACATGCAAAAATTGTACTCATACAATAGGTATAAAACTCTTATAGAAAAATATGTTTATATGCAACAATTATAATTTATCTAGATGTCAAGAAAGTTTGAAACATAATAGTGGCCACTAACTTTAAAAAGTGGCCACTAATGAAACTGAGTCTACCGGCCACTGGCTACTAACTAAATTTCCCAGTTTTCACCTATAACCCAAGATGTTCAAAACATTGCCCAAACTTTTCGATAAAATAAAGAAGCTGTTCATAATTATTTCCCAAAGAATTCATATATCTCCCTAAGATTTTCTTCAGGGAAATAAGGTTAAGAGGAGTCATGTGATTGAAACTGCCCATTCATGAGACATTTTACTACCTGAAATACTGTTTAAAACTCCTTGAGTAGTTCAGTCATGACATTAGTTGAGGAGAAATTGTGAACACATACATACTCCACAAATACAAAAATTCTATGAATTTTAAGATACAGTAGAAGCCAGATATAATTCATTTGTAACTGATGCTAAAAAATAAATAAATAAAACAAACTATTAGTATTGATTCATTAGTAATTCAGGGAAGAGTTATATGGATTTATTTTTCTAATTCATGCAAGAATAAATACTAAATGCCTGCTTTTATCTAACGCATTGGTTCCCAAATTTTTGACATCTATGTTCCTTTGTAGAGTCAATTTATACCGAAAAATTCCTTAGGTCACTGCAGGAAGATAGACAGAAGGAGAACAACGACAATGTTTCTACTTATGGAACTAAAAGCGGTACCTAGTATGGCGGCGTTTCTGGTTTTAGGGGCATTTGGGGAGTGTAGCACCCCCTATTTCCAGTTTCGACTGACAACTCTTTACCATGCTTGAAACCAAAATGCAGGAAGAGCAGACGACAATTTGTCATGTTTGACAGGTCACATGACCGGCCTTTGGGAGCACCAGCGCCACAAACCGGGTACTAATTTCTGGTCCATGTTCTGATCTTGAAAGCCTGTCTTCACTGTTCTCCTTCTTATCTCTATCTCCCTGGGTCACTGAATCCTGTTGGAAATATTTCGTCAGAATAATTGATAGTGTACTCGTGATAAAATTTTGTTTAAGTCATCTTTATATATATTAAAAAAAAAAAAAAAAACTTTTTACAGACCCCCAAATTCCCAAGAAAAATTATCATTTAAAAAATATTCTAGGTAAGTGAGATCATTAATTTTTGTTTATTTCATAAAATGTATGTTTTTTAAAACTAATTTCAAAGGCAGTAAATACAAAACAAAATATTTCCTACTATGTTAAAAAATAGTCATTTTTCTTTGTTTACTTTATTTTACAGTTAAATAAGTACTTTAAAACAATATTTCTTTATAGAAAATAAGCAATTATTAAATATTTCGAAAATTCTACATTACAGGAGCAGAGTGGATTATGGACCACTGTGCCCCATGTGGAAGTTTAATAAATAATCATATGAATATTGCTTTAAATATTTCTTTTAAGCATATTAACTTAATAAAAACAATTATCTTACCTTTGCAAAAAAGCTATTTTATCTTATTTATCGACAACCTTCAATTACTAAAAAAAGAAAAATATGATGAAAAAATTTAATTTTAGAAGCTCAAAACAACCAGTCAGGATAAAATGATTCATTCTGAGCTCTGAAGGCTCTAAAGGGAATAAAATTTCTGAAACAGTGATTTAACTTAACAAGCCTTTTAATTATTATTATTAAGAAAATATTATTGTAGCAAAATCTGAATGTCTCATATGATGTACCATTAAATTTATACACTTTTATAGGATAGTAATAAACAAAATAGCATCATTCACAACTTGAAGTGTATTTTTGATTTTTAAAATGTATCAAGTATAGTAGGATGTTTCAAAGAATTATATGCGATTATTTATAAAAATAACATTTGTACTTTTTTTTAAAATTACACCTGATATTTATTCAGTTAAAATGGGAAAAAAGTAATATACAGTTATTTTAACAAGCGAAATAACTTAAGACTTTTAAATAAATAATCTTAAAAATTCAAGTGAAAAAAAAATATATAGGCAATAATAATTATGCTAAATAGCTGAATCATATGAATATACATGAGGAAATACTGTGTGCTTGTTTTCAATAGAAGCTCAAAATATAATACAGCATAAAAATGAAGAATGTTAGGCTAATAATTAGCAAGAACAAATTAAACAGATTTTGATCTTGTAGCGTAAAAACCTATAAATTTCATGTATTTATTTTTTAAAATATGAATTTGGATAAATTGTTAAAATAAAATTAATCTAAATAATGATGAATGCAATAGTAAAATTAGACAAGTGAAAAATTTGATTAAGAACAAGGTAAAAAAAGATCAAAATACTTTAATTCAAAAAGTATATATCAAATAAAGAAAAGATAACTTTGATTATCTAAAAAAAGGTTAACATTTTTAAATTGTAAGCAGAGTAAATAATTATTTCTTCTGTTTTTTCCGTTCAGCTTCTTCTTCCTTTTCTTTCTCAATGTCAGCAACTTTTTTACTCACTTCTTCAGCATCTAGCATTCGCATGACTTCATTCCTTTTCATCACAGCAACTTCTAAATTTTTCCCTTGGACTACTTCTAACAAAGCTTTAATGGCAAGTTTTATAGTTGCTTCATCATCGGATATAATTTCATCAGAAAAATTCTTTTCAAGATACTCTCTCACAGTTTTTGCACTTCGGCCGGTGGAATTAGCTTTCCATTCATGATAAACACCTGATGGATCGGTCTGAAAGAGATGTGGTGTCCCATCAAAATCGAAGCCAGCTATAAGGGCTGAAATTCCAAAAGGTCGGCGACCATTACTTTGAGTGTAACGCTGTTTCAGTTGTGCTATATATCTAGTGATATATTCTAGTGTCACTGGATCTTCGACAGTCAGCTTATGGCTCTGGCACTCAACTCTCGCTCTGTCAATCAGAATACGGGCATCAGCTGTTAAACCGGCAAAAGCCATGACAACATGATCATCAAGTAAGCAAATTTTTCTCATGGTTCGCTCCTCTTGAAGTTTAGCAACTGACTTTTTCTCAACTGCTAGAACAACAATATCTTTGCCACAGACTCCGACAGCAGTGGAGCCTTTTTTGACAGCTTCTTGAGCATATTCAACTTGAAACAAATGACCATCGGGAGAGAATACAGTAATAGCACGATCATACCTTGAAGTACCCATGGTTACTAGTTATCTTCAATGCTGACGGAAAACACAAACAGTTATTTCAAATTAGTAATTCTATTAAACTTAAATTTAACAGCAAATCATCAAAATACAGAAAATTATATAGTTGCTTATGACTAAACAACTTTTTTGAAGAACGGCTTTCCAATCCGAAAGTTAACCTCGCAGTTAGAGTGACTCCCTTTAAAATTTTATGATGAACCTTATTTTTTTAATGTTTTACTTTCTTGAGAAGAACTTTATTCTTTAGATATAGCTTTATCTAGGCTTTATTAATGTATTTTGTTTTATATTTAAAGGTCTAGGTTTGATAAAAATTAATTTTGTCTCCCTGATTCTTACCTTTATAACATGCAAAATTAAATATTTGACCTTTAAAAAAATGTTGGGCAAAAATAAAAAATTCATTTATAAATATTTCTAAGATTTTTTTCTCCAGAAAATTCAATTGTACCGGAAATGCACATATGTCTATTTCTTTCTATTAACCAACCAGCCAACCAACTCAACTATCAACAAAAAACAGAAACAGTAACCGTAACTGAATTACGAGATTACGACTTTTTATTTATATAGTTTTTCTCAATCCTCCCTAACATATTTTTGTCGCAATTTAAATGTCTATTTGAAACATCGAGCACCCGAAAATATAAACATGTCTTCAATTCGACAAGCTCCAAAAATTAGTATTTTAGACAAGCCATTGAGTAAAGGAAAGTGCGAGGTATAGCAAACTTAGTCTAAACTAAATCAGGGATTGCCATAGAATTTTCTATGTAGATTGCTGTAAAATTATGAAAGTAATATATATTTTTAAAGCAGAGTGTATGAGAACTGAGTATTATTTTAAATTTGGACTACATGAAATTATTACTAGATATTTTTCTATGTAAGAATTAGATTTGATTTTATATGTTATGGCAGAAATATAAATGATTGAGGAAGAAAATATTCTGCTTCTGGATGTTTGATAGTGATTTTAGTGGAAAAATATCTTGTTTGGTGATAATACACTTAAAAGAATTAACTATGAATTTTTCGAAGAGTTTATTTATTACAATGTGAGGAAATTATAAATATTTTCAAATGTAGCTCTAAATTTTCACAGGCAAATTTCGTCCCTGTAAATAAGGTAGACGTGCCACTAATGGACACCTTTAAAAGTTTTTGGTTTATAAAAAAATAACCAATAAAAATTTAGCTTTTATTATTTGTTTTTCATAACTCCCCCTTGTATGTTTTTATAATGTATGTTATTGTTGACACTTTTAGTCAAAAAATCAGGAGGCAGAAAATAATGTTCCACAGTTCTGCTGTTTTTCAGTGAAAATCCTAATAAGCATGTTAAAAGAATTCAATTACTTTATTTAAATCTTTTTTATTTTCTTGCAAAAATTGTGCGTTTTTGTTTTGATAGCAATAGAAAACTTTGAATTTTATTTACTAATGGTCAGTTACTAAATTTTATTAATTTTTTAAGGTTTTAGGACCTGTTTCCATTATTGGAATGCTTAATTAGTCGATTTCTAGTACATCCACGGATATCCCCATGTGAACATTTCTAAAAGAGCAATTTCAGTAATGGGTCATTCCATGGTAACTTAGATTACATTTAGAATAATTTTCTTTAGTAATTTTCAGAATATAACACCAAAAAATCTTGAAAATGTAATGTTGATATGATTTGTTAATTAAACCTATCCTGCGAAGGAGGATATTACAAATGGAAACACTTAACTTAATCCATTACAACATAAACTAAGAATAAGTATTTTCTCCTACTGTTTAATTATTCAGTCACTTGTAAAAAATAAATTTTACCCTTTTTTTTTTTTTTTTTTTTTCAAAATCATCAGAAGAGAAAGGATTTTAGTTCTATAAATTTTAAAATCATAGGAAGGAGAAATTCACCACTCTCCCCCCCCCCCCCCCCATTTTTGCCTTTATTGCATCCATGATTGCATATATACAACTGAATATTCATTCCAATTAAGTCAAATTCATCTCTATAATTTCACTTAATTTATAATTCATTTAATCCTTTTCAAATAAGTTATCTAAGTTTAGACTATAAAATTTAATAGCCTTTATTTTCTGCTTTGTATATTTTAAAAGGTATATTTTTAAAATATAATTTTTAGTTTTATATATAGTCTCTTTCTTAATGTCTTTCTACATGATACAACATACAACCAATTCTTAGTTGATATTATAGAGGAGGTGTGTGTGGTAAACGTATGTGTTTATTTTATAAGTAGCTGCATTACGTAATAAAGTTTAAAAATGTATCAAATTTAAACTGATTCTTGAAAAAAGTTCTTTTTTTATGAATTATTTAAAAAGATTAGACTGGAGTTCTTTATTGTCATAAAAATAAAAATAAACATATCAATTATCAGAATACAAATTGAAAATATTGAGTTAAATAATAGTTATAAAAGCAACCAATTATTGTTATTTAATTATTATTTTATTGGTATTTAAAAAAAACATAACTCTCCACTTCCATAGCAAAAGAAAATATATGTGACTTTAAAATCAAAGCTTTGAATAGATTGCATTATGTTTCCCTTCCATCCCTTAGATAATATCCTTTGCATCAACAACCATAGCAAAACCAAAGCAATCAATCAAGCATTAAAATAAATAAGAAAATATTGTGAGGTGCCAAGCAAGCAATAAATATGCCATACTATCCCCCTGCTTTGTTGATTTTGTTTCGAAGTTAGCGAAAATAAAAAAAAATCCTGTGGCACACAGTGAGCAGAAAAGAAACTGTATAAAACATCCCTTATCTTACTTCTCATTTACAACCTATGAAACTTCAATAAAGCATTTGGGGAACTTTCACTCTTAAATTTGAATGGAAAATAGGTTGGGAACATGTTGAACCATCTATTCTGCTGCAAGGTGAGAATGTCGAATTGAAAGCAATAAGGCTATTTGCTACCAAAATGGGGATATTTAAGATAGCAGAAGTTTCTGAACTGTCAAATGACATGAAAAGGACAGAAGCAGCTTCATTGGCAAAAGAAATGAAAAGCTTTCAATTCCTTACGACACTGTATATCTGGAATGACATTTTGGTGAAATTCAACCTTGTTAGAAAATAATGCAACATTTTGACATGAAAATTGACCATGTCTTGTAATTAATAGTTAATATACTTATATTTTTAAAAGTCTACAAAGCTTTCTAATGCTTTCTATGTCTTTCTAATGCTCAAATTTCAGCAAAAGAGCTAGAGAGGAATCCTAGGGAAATGACTTTTCCACCTGTATCATCAATTCACAGAAAAATAGTAAAAAAAGAAAACAATTTTCTTATGCTGATGATGGAACAAATTCATGATTTGGAAAAAAAAGAAAATCAAATAGGGTTTTTTCATGTCTTTTTGAATCAAGCCATAACACAATATCGACAAAGGAGCATTTTTATTAGATATTTAATTCAGCATTTGGTTTTCTTTTTGACCTAACACAAATCCACAATATGTTCAATGCTAATTTATTAAAAAAGTGCAATGACCTGCAAATTTTGGTGGATGACGTAGATTCTGGTTATGCCGAATAATGTCATTGCATTGAGAATTTTACTACTACTCTTGTAGCCATCGTTTCAACCGTATGCTTTTTTTTTCAAAGTTAAAACTTATAAAGATGTATCTAAGACAACTATGTTTGATGAACATCTATCCTATCCCTCTGCTCTCACTTTTAGCTTTTATTTTGATTGAAGAGGATTTGGCTAATTCAATAAATTTTTCAGAACTAATAGATAACTTTGCTGCCAAAAAAGTAAGAAAAATTGCTTTACGATAAACAGCTGTTTTAGTATATTCTATCAGTTTGATTAATAAAATAGGTTTTACAAATAATATTGTGCAATTATATTATTTTGATTTTGACTGCTCGGGGGGGGGGGGGGGGGGGGGGGGGGGGAGATACTGCTGCAGAAACGAAGTTCACTTTATAGATTATCTGTCAATGTGTGTGGCAAAAAATCTCATACCACCGTGCTGTAGGTAATGGATTAAAATAATTTTTAAGATAGATATAGTATTTAACTCTAGATTTATGATGCTAAAACTTGAGAATTCAGGTGAACTGAAATTTATTCTGAATATTTCATGGGATATAAGGCAATCCAGTTTGATCATTATGAATACTGGTGTGCATGGGGAATTTGCTTTTTTTTAAGTATAAATTTTTTATGATGTATTTTCTACAACTTTTTGTATTAAAGAGTCCATATTAAGTCACTCATAATGTTTCGTACAATATGCACAATATTTAACATTTATATCCCTTTTTAAAAATTTTGAAATAGAAACCGAATTTGAAAATATAATACATTTTGCCCAGGGCTGCCAAAATCCTAAGCACGGCCCTGGCTAAAAGTCATAGTTAATATTATAACTAAATCTTACATGCCAATTTGGTTCGAAATTAAAGTAAACATCTTTATGGCTGGCTTTATTTATTTTTTACAGAGAAATTGTAACTTCCTGTTATTTGCTTCATAATCTGAAACAAGTTATATAAGCCATGATCAAACAAAATGCGGTCTTTTCTAACAATGAAAATATATTGCCTACTATGATTTTCACAAAAGCATACATTAAGAGACCTTGTTCTGAGAACTGTTTTAAATGGAAGTAACAAAGTTAACATTCATCTGTGTAAAGAAAAGATACACAAAAGTAGTTTCATAAGCGTCATAAAAGTTTGTGGACCTGAGTCACATTCATAACTCAGGTTTCACAAGAAACACACTATAAAGTTGGTTTTGTTAAAAGGATAGTTTAAAATGGTGATACTGGTGACTTTAAATGTGACAATTTTATGATTATCGAAATTTTTCTACTGTAAGTAAAAATGTATGTACTACATATATATTGTAGATGGATAGCACACACTGTTCAAGCGTTCTTAGCAGGTTATATATGAAGAATTTTAGTGGGACTTAAAATGCAGCAACCATCGTGTAGTGAGTTCTGGGTTGTTTTGTTAATACCGAAAATAATTCGTTCTGTTTTAAATTTCAAAACAAGCTAAGAGATGCACACTTTGCCTATGCTGTGTGGAGGTTAGCAAAAAAAAAAAAAAAAAAAATCCAACTGTACTGATCAAAAATATAATGCATTTCATTAAAAAAAAAATTAAAAATAGTAAAAAAAGTTATATTTTTTATAAAGTTTAAAGTATATGCACAATCGGAAGATGTTATTCTATTTTAAAAATCTTTTTTAACAACGCCCTAGGCAACTTATTCACGCTATAGCGGGTGAATATATTATTAGAATTACTTTTCTTTTTGTTACGAAAAAAAATCTTGAAATCCAATAATTTTCGGAAATTTTAGGCTGTATTCGTGATTGGAAGATATTATGCGAGTACAAAACTTTTTTTGTCTTTCTTAGCAATGGAAAAGGCAGCTTTTCCACACTATAGCAAATTGGAAATAGATATTTCGTTTTTTTCGTACCATCTTAATGCATAATCATAAGCAATAATTGTTTTGAATTGACATCTGGTTCTTGTGTATTGGCTTTGGCTATATCTAATTTTTCGAGAAAAGGACCTGAATATTATTTCAGAAGAGAATATAATATCTATTTAAATTTCAATGAGTATTTTTTTTATTTTAAATAAAAGTTTAAATTAGTGTTAGAGGCATAATTGTCTTTTAGATTCAGCTCAAATATTTCACCTTTCTATACAGAAGAGAAAGATTCCTTGAAGTTAGTAATTTTATTCATTTATTAGCTATTGCCCATGTTCATTTGAGATTCAAAGAACCAATGCTATTAATTAAACAAAAACAAACAAACAAACAAAAAATCCTTGATAATTTTTTTAAATGACACTCGAATTATGATCATAGAAAATAATGGAAAAAGGTAAAAATAAGTCAAAATCAATCACTGTAAAGAATCTTTTTGAGGTGTTCTCATTGTCTGATCCTTTGTGACAAATTTCATAGCAGTGGGCTTTCCTCCTACAAAGGTGGACTGTTGACAGACTCTTTCTTTTATTATTATAGTTATTATTATTTAACTAATTCATTTTATGTTTACTTAATAATGAAAAAAGTTTTTTATTTTCTCTATTCTTAGCCTGAAATAATTGCAGGCACAACTGAAAATTTTAACTTAGGTATATTTCATGTACAATTTTTCTGAATAGAAATAAAACCTGGTTTAGTCATATATTTTTCTATTTTAGATAAATCTAAGTACTTATGCACTGCTATTTTCGGAAATAGTACAGTATTGTCAAAATAGAGTATTATCTGTTCCTGAGCTGCAAAATAAGTATGTATTACTAGTAATCTATATATTTCTCTTACAATATATTTGAGTAGTTAGTATTTCTTAATTATGTGTATATTGTCATAAATATTTGTAAAGTAGCATATAGCTAAAAAACATGTAATTTTTTAGATATTAGTGTAAGTAAATCTCAAGAATACTTAACAACCTTTCATAAAGAACCGCTTTTGATTCTCAAATTCCCTGCTCAATAATGCAAAACTTTCTGACTTATTTTTAAATGTAAAGACATAAAATTGGTAGGTCTGACTATTGAAGCTATTTGGAATCAAAACACGTTTTCCATTTTTTGATAAATAAATTACAGAAAAGAAAAATAAATCAGAAAAAAAAGTGTTGAATTCAGACATTTTTCTCCAAGAAGGATATAGTGTTGAGGACCTCACTGCATTAGCATATGCTATGCATGCTCTGATCTGTTTTACAAACAAAATTCGAAATATTTTTTAATGAAAATCTCCAAATGAACCTAATGTTCGGCCTCCACTGCCTTCGACAGCATACATTCTCGTATTTCTATGACTTTATATTTTAGACGAAACTCTTTCCAAATGAACCTAGAGTTGGGGCCCCACTGACATTGGCAGTGTACACTCAAATCTATTTTTGTAAACAAACCTTGCATTTGTATGATTTTATATGTATTTTACAAAAATCTTTCAAACCAAACTAAGGGACCTTCATTATATTGATAATTTCCAATATTAGGCTAAAAGATTGAAACCAGATTCTTTTTACTAATGTGGAAAAATCACAGCAAAACATGGAAAAACACTAAAAATCACATAAAATATTACTACTATAATTTAAAAAACTGTAGAGGATGAAATTTACTATATTGGACTAAAAGATAACCAGATTCCTTTTACGAATATCAAAAAATTGCTGTGGAACATGGAAAAAGTATACAAATAGCTGAATAGTTTTAATTCCCAAATTTTTAGGTAAAATTAATTGGAATTTGGAATCTGGACATTAATATTTAAATGTAGATTCGGAATGCATTGTTAAAGCTAGGTGTTACTATTAAAATTTTTCAAGTTAGTTCTAATTTTCATATATAGAGGACTTCCCAAGCTTAATTCCTGATATCATTTATAGACACTATTGTCCATCAATTCGTAGTGGTATCATTTTTAATATGCTGAATTTCTGAAGAATTAATGAGGAATGTTTACTTTTTTCTCTTTTAAGATTGTATAATTGTGGAGGCAGAGAAAGGATATGCCCATACTGACTCTGCTGTAAATCACCATATAAAGATGCAACCAATTGATTAGTAGTAAGGTCTACTTTTTAATGCCATACTTAAGTTTTAATTAGCGAGTCTTCAAAATATTAGATATTGTACCAAATTTTTAAAATTTTTAAACTAACAACTGAATGTGACATCATATTTAAATTTTACCTTCACATATCAAATGGGGATCAAGCAGATTATGATTTATTTAGATTTAAAGTTTGGAACGCTTAATATATGATTTATTTGTAATCAATATTTGTAAACAGATTGCAATGCGAGTATTTTTTAAAACATTAATTTAAAAACTACTTGGGAAAATGAGCTATAATTTTGGATTCACATATTTAAAGCTTCTAGAAATCGATTTCTGTTAAAAATTCACAAATCTTAAAATTCCTGTATAAAAAAATTCATTCAGGTAACAATTCATATTTTTCTTTTATAAAATATATATTTTTTTTAATTAATTTTCAAAAATATATGAATTGTAACATGAATTTTTTGACAGAAATGGATTTTTGGAAGCTTTAAATTTGCGAATCCAAAGTTACAGCTCATTCCGGCAAGTAACTTTTGAGTTATGCTTAAAAAACTACCTGCACTCCAATGTATTTGACAATGATTAAAAATGAATTAAATATTAGGAGTTCCAATCTTTAAATCTTCATAATTCCTAAACTGCTTGGCCGAATGACTTTCCATTTGGTATCCAATGGTAAAATTTACTGAAGAATCAAACTATGTCAAAATTATATGTTAGTATTGAAAAATTTAAAGTTTGGTACAATTTTTACATGTAGATTATCCCTAAGCAAAATTTAAGTGATAGCATTAATTAGTAGACATTATTATTAACGAATTGGAACCACTCACATTTTTATATGCTGATTTGCATTAGTACAGTGGTATTCATTTTTTTTCACTACTGTAAATATATGCTTTGACATATTAAGAGCTCTTTCTTTTTTTCTCCCTTTAATTAATGTCTGAAATTATGCTTTTTGTACAGGCTATCACAGTTGGGATATCATGTTGGTGAAAGAATGGTTGATGTTTTGTTCGTCAGAGAAAGAAATTTCAAAAGAGAAACTAAGTTAATAAACATTCTGATCTTCATAAAGAATCATTTATGGAAGGTATGCCATTTTAAAATTTGTCCATCCTAAACTAATATTTAAGGATTATGCAGTTATGTTTATTTCTGGATTTATTTTTAAAATCTATACAGCTACATGTTCTTATTTTTCATGCACAATAATAATATATTTGGAAAATGCTATATTTCTATTTATGTTTTTGATTTATGCAATACTGGAGAGAATGTTAGTTTGGGAAGGAGGAAAAGGACATTAAATTGCTAAATTTGGGGATTCGCATCTTCTGTAGTTTAAGTTACAATATATATATATTTTTTTTTATAAAAATATATGAATGAAATCTGTCCCACTTATTTAAAGGAAGGTTCTACTACTTTGTCTTAAAATTCATACATTTTTATAATATTTTTTTGGTTACAAAGAAAAGAGGTACCAGCTTCAGACATTTTGCTTTATATTTATTCACATTTCACTTATGTATTTATTTTTTTTTGTGGAAAAAAAAAAAAAATACCTTGTGCGATATAGAGTACCGGCAGGTACATACTGTGAAATTCCAATCGGGCGACTATTTTTCTCCTGTCACAAGAATCTGAAACAAATTTGGTTGCCAAATTATGAAAGAGCATTAAATTCACTGTAGCTAATACCAACATATAGCTTAAAAAGTAGATTTTTGACAAAATGGCAGTCATTTGAAAAAAATAAATAAATCGGTCAAGTGCAAGTATAACTTGCGCTCAAAGGGTTCCATACATTAAATTTATTAATTAATAAACTACTACTATCCCTAATTTTTTCATAATTTTAATTTCAATTAGGGATGTAACGAATATTCGGCCCTTGTGCCGAATATTCGGCCGAATACCTGTAGCCGAATATAATTTGATATTTTGTCGAATAGTTGCATATTTGGCCGAATATTCCAAGATATTTGGTTAAATAAGTTCCAGAAAATCAAAACAAAATGTGATTTTAAATATTTTCAACAAACAATATTAAAAAATTACATCTAAATACATTAATTATTATAAGAAAAAGAAATCCTAATACTCATGCAATTTTAAAGCTTCATGACAACTTATAAATAACTGTATATAATGATATTACACAAATACAAATATTTTTCTTGCTGCATATTTAGGCATCATGTGAATCTAAGTAAGTATTGCAACATTAATTTCTTTTACATTAAAATGCAAAATATATACTGCATTTAAAGTTTAAATCTCTTCAGTGAATTTAAAAATATTAACTTTATATCTATTTTTTTTAATCTGATTTATAATGATGATAACAGTTTTTCTTAAACAATAAAATTCATAAATATTAAAAATAAATATTTTACTGTCTTGTAAAAATGTTTAATCTTTCACAAATTAAATCATTTTTCTAGTTTTTAGTTTTACTTTTAAATAAAAAAATTTGAATAAATATAGGATCATATAATTACTTTACTAATTAAAAATTAAACATTAGATGTTGATTAAACGAACTAATGAGTTTGATACATTGAAAAGAAAAAAACTATCACCTGTACTGAAAAAGCATTTAATGAGTTACTTCAAAATAACATACAGGGGTAACAATATCACTATAAAGCCTGAAATTGTGATGCAAAAATAATAACTTTTCAGCATTTTCAAGAAGTCTGTTTCGTTTGGTTTCATATAATATTACCAGCTTCAAAAAACAAACTTTCACTATATACTGTGCTTGCAGGAGCTGAGAGATGATTTCTTGATAAATTTGCAAGCCTTGGAAAGTTTTCTGCATTAGTTTTCCACCAGTTAAATGGACACTCTGTCCTAGCTATTAAATGTTTATCAAAATAGCAATCTACCTCTCTTAATTTATCTGCTGTATTATTATTAACTTCATTTGACAAATTTGGCAGTGATGACTTATTTTTTATTTCTGAAAAGCAATCCCAAAATGAAAATGAAATTATATTTTAAGAAAATAACCTTTTTCTTGACATACAGAATGTAAATTTACTAAGTTTGAGTTGCATGAGAAAGGATATAAAAAGACAGAGGACACATGCAAGTTCTTATTTTTGAGGGTTAAATGATTTTACTAAAATAAAAAAAAAGTTTCATTTTTACAGAGGTAATAAGTTTCTATTTTAGGTAAAAAATATATAAATTACTAGAACTATCTATGGATTAAAAAAAATATATGAATTAAATTATTATTTACATTTTTGAAAGTTAAATGTTATCTTATTGGCATCAAAGTATTTCAATATTACAAAAAATACATTCAGCTGTTATGATTTTTGAACACTCAAACAAAAAAATTATTTCAATTAGTCCTTAATATAATTCTTGATTTTAAAATTGAAAAAATAAATAAATAAACAATTAAAATATTTTTTTTAAAGTCAGTATTCGGCCGCCGAATATTCGGTATTTGGCCGAATATTCGGTATTCGGCTATTTGGCCAAATCACTATTCGTTACATCCCTAGTTTCAATAGATTCGGAAACAGGAGGGTGGGGACATGTTTTTCAAGTATACTTTCAACGATATCTCTGCTAATAAAATACCTAAAATTAAAATACATATATATATTTTTAAGTTCAATGTTACGTGATCTTTCGAGCAAAACCCTACACAATATATAAAAAGAAATTTTGTTTTCAAATAACTTAATAAATATCTTGGCTAATTACCGACATTTGTTTTTCAAAAATCATCATCAAATATCCGTGGATGATTCTGCATCGATACATACCTCGAGTGCCCGGCAACTCTCCCTCTGACTGCCCGAAAAGTAAAGTTTGTATGTAATGGAAAAATGTGTTTTCCTAAAAAACTATGTTACCTAGAGAAATCTCTATAATTTTCCTGAAAGGTTTAAAACTACTACTACTACCCCTAATTTTTTTATAATTTTAGTTTCAGCAGATTCGGAAATAGAGGTTGCGGGGGGGATGTATTTTTGCAGTGCATTTTTGACAATATCTCTGAAAATATAATACTAAAAAATTAAAACAAATATATCGTTGAGTTCAGTATTATGAGATCTTTCACACAATATACAAAAATAATTTTTTTTTATTTTTCATGTAACTTAATTAGCTCCCTAAATTTTTCCTAAACATATTTGTAAATGGCTAATAATTGGAAAATATGTGGGTAGAAATGCTTTATAACTTTTCCAAGTTTGAAATTTCCCGTCCCATAGTTTACGAGAAAAAGGGCTGTGGCAGACGGGCTGATAGCCACATGAGTGATCTTATAATGGTTCCGTTTTTTACTTTTTAAGTACGAAGCCCTAAAAAGATAATTTTTTCACAGTTTTTTTAACCTTATGCAAGCTTTTGGGTATAAGTCCAGTAAAAACCATTATATTTCTTTTAAATAAAAAATGATCTAAATCGTTTAAATAGTTTTTGAGAAAAATGGTCACGCAGTTTTAACAACATGGTTTCAAGTAAAGCATATTTAAAATTTTACAATAGTGTTATGTTCAACAAGCAAAAACGATTGTAAGGAATTTAAATGTAACAAAACCACTTTAGGGCAATAATCTAAACACTTAAGGGATACAAAATATGCACAATAAATAAAAATTTAAAATCTTGACTCAAAGAAGTAAAACCTCTCTTTAAGGAAATGTTGGGCTCGGTCTCATTAGATCCTGAATCTGGCTAATGCCTTGATTAAGGCAATATTTGCGAACATGTGACAGGCATGCCTGAGGTGACACATATGACAATTCCTATGGCCCGTGAAAAATTTGGATTTGATAGTCATTATATACATAAAATTCATTTTTCTTTTTGTTACAAGCAAAATTTTATTTAACATGTACAAAGTATTGCAAATAATGTAATTATTTTCGTATAAATTAATCCACTAGAAAATATTTTTTCTCTCATATTGTGCAGCGTTTTGAACATGTAGTTATTTTGCTCTTCTTATATGAATTTAACAAGCTTTATTTCTTCAAAAGAATTTCATAAAACTGTCATTTACTAAAATGACATATGGACTTGATTTTACTATGTATTTCACTTTAAAAAATAAATTTACTAATGCTGCTGCTTTCGTGATTGAATTCATTGTGACTAACTTCCTCACTGCAAAAGCTATTTCATATAAAAACATGAAAACTGCTTGCTTTACTGAGAAATGAATGATAAATATGCTGAAGCAGACAGTAAGTGCTGTTCAATGTTGAAATCGGTCAAGATAGTTCAGTTAAATAAGTTTTATATGATCAAAACCTATGCATAACAATTTAACCATTTTTGCAAGCACATACTTGACTAGATTGTTGTGTGCAGTGTCCAATCTTTTTTTTTTTTTTGTCTAATTTTTTCAAGATTTTTGTTAAATTTTTTATTCAAAGTTTTATTTTGTGCATAATTTATAGTCTAATTGTATGCTGTTGTTCAAACTAACCTTTTTCATTTGTTTAAATTGTTTGATTTGCATTTCTTTTGCAGATTATCCTTTACACCTCTTTTATGAAAGTTGCTAGTCTTTAATTAAGCTTTTTCACTTTATAGTCAGTTTAACATCCCTAAATTTCTTGAAACATTTCCTTGTTTCCATGATTTTTTGTTCATAAATTTGTAATGTGTATAAAGTCATTCTGTGATGAAGTTTTCTGCTTTATACTTATTCTTAAAATCTATTTTTACAGGCACTATTTGGCAAAGAAGCAGATAAATTAGAACATGCTAATGATGATAAAAAGACATGTATCCTTTCTGACAAAACTGTTGAGATTAAATAAAATTTGCTTACTGACAAACTAATGAATGTTACATGAAATTTTAATCTGTTATATTTAAGGAATTTGTATTGAAATACTGTTAGAATATGCTGTTATCTTTCATAAGTATTTATTTGTAATTTTTTAATTGCCATTTATTTATTAATATATTTTACTTATAAAACTTAAATAGTTTAACTTTTTTTTTTTTTTTTTTTTTTTCAGTTAAATACAATGTAGTTTATACAATATTATGTATAAACTTTTAAAATAAATTATCTTTAAACATGCATTTTTAAGACTTATAACTGAGTGATAGGTATTAAATTTTTGAGTGGAATAATTTCAAAAAATACTTACAGAAATACTGAATACATTTAAAAATGTAAATGCAATTAAATTTAAACTTTCTAATAGTAATTTTAAATAAAATCAGAAATTTTTTCTTTCAAAGTTCTAAAACAACTGAAAACAAATTTTCAAAGTGACTGCTTGTTTAAGGTTTTGATCTTTAAACACATCTTTAACATGAAACAATATTGATGCTGTTAGAGCATATCATACACTTTTTTAAAGTGACACAACTCAAAAATGTGTTTTTTAGGGTGTTAATAAGAATTAATCACAAACACATTTCCCCATCTGTCATTAAAAGCATGCTTAAAGATATTTAAAGGACAAATTTGCATTGTATTTGACACAATATGTGTTTGGTGCAATTTGCATTGCATTTGGCACAATATTTTGCATTGTGCCAGGTGCTTAAAAACCCAGCCTACTCCACTAACGTTGTATTCTTATATGTGTATAAATAACAATGATTTTGTAAAGATGCTGATAGAAGGATTAAAAAAAAATTACAACTGGCTTAGATATGCTGGTTTGCAGACACTTTATCAGCCCAAGTAGGGAGCAATCACACCATTGCCCCTCCCTTTTCATCCTAGACCTGCCACTACATTCATTTTAAAATATCAAATCATACAAATTTAAGTGTGCATGCTGTCAAAAGCATTAGGACCCCGAACTCTAGGTTTGTTTGGATAGACTTTTATTTAAAAATATAATATACAAATTTGTAGGTGTTGGCTGCCGTGGTGTCCCCAAAATAAAAAAATGTCTGAATTCAACACTGATTTTAAGTATATCAGTGTTGATTGTTTTCTGGTTACACATCGGAACTCTGGTATTTTATTCTTATTCAAAATCAGAATTCACTTATTCCGAGAGAAGAGTCATTGATAAGTAACTCACCATCTTCAATATTTCTATCAATTTTATACATGTTTCTTTGGGAAAAAGTGAATTTTAAATTTCTTATTCTTTTCTAAACAATAATTCTTATTTCATAGAGAATTTCTAGCATTTAAAAGTGTAAACCTGGATTATTCATATCCAGCATGTATTTTAATCCTAAAGAAAAATTAGAAGTAAAAAAAAAAAAAAATAGCATGGAGAAATTTCAGAAGCATATTTAAATATTTTATGCTGTCTGTTCAATGCGTTTCATTTTCAATTTTATTTATTAAATATTTAAAATATAATTTTTTTTTTGAGTATTATAGATATCTTTATATTTTTGGCTGACTATATTTTTATTATAAATAATATAGTACAACATCAGTTTAACCTTTCTTTTCTTCAAATTCCATTATTAATTATAACTTAAATTGACGAAAAAGGGGATGCAATGAACCCGGAAGATTTATAATGGTACCTAATAAGACAAAAGGCCTTTATTAGTCATTTTTTTTAATAAAAAGTTAGGTTCCCAAAAAGTTTTGCACCTGGGACTGTTCCTGGTACTTATAAATATGAGTCCCCCAGTAAGACTAAAAATATTTTTGTTTTATCTTTGAAAGTAATTTAAATGCCCTGAAACATTTCTTGCACCTGGTCCCATTTAACCTATTTGTTTCAAGAATTATTCCTTGAGATTTTTAAACTTACAACTCTTATTTATTTATTTTTTTGTGATCTGTTATTAATGCCTGAAGACATATTTCACATTTATTGTTGATATATTGGTTGTTAGGTGCGTTCGTAATTATATAAATACGTAGCACCTATAGTCGTCGCTTGGTCTGTCCGTCCGTCCGTCCGCATATAACAACGCAAAAACTACCCAACCGAATGGTTTGAAATTTAAGATATATTATCTTTGCAGAATTTTGTTGAGACATTTCAAATTTTATTAAAATCGAATCAAAACTTTAGGAGATATTAATAAAAATATTTATTAAGAAATTTGAATTTTTTTTTTTTAAATCTGTGCTTTCTTGTTAGAGGAGCTTCCGAAGTTTAATCGTCAAGCGACCGAGATACTTATTCTATTACAGAAATTAATCTGCTGACGATATCATTCATTTCACAGAATTAAAAATCCTCAAGATCTAAATATTTATATAGGTAAATACAGTACGAATGCACCTCATTTGTCATGTTTGACGTACTATTTTCAGCTTGTTTTTTGTCTGGCAGGAAAATTTTCTGGTGGGAAATAGCAGTCATAGTGACACAAGTTCATGGGAAAAAAAATCTTGTAATTAGACTTTATGCAGAAAACAAAGGCTAAATGTAATAATGAATAGTTACAAATAAATAATAAAAGAAATTGCTGTTGGTTTTACACTCTATGTATCTGCTTTGGTGCAAAAAATAGGATTTATATGATTTTGTTTTAACTTTTCCACACCACATTTTAAAATAGCAATCTTCTCTTTATTTAATTGCAAATTTCTGTCATTAAATCAGACAAATATTCCTTTTCAAAATGGTGGCATGACTCCTGAAAGTACAAGGTGATTCATAAGTAAGTATATAACTTCCAGATGCTGTAAAAAAGGAACAGCTTAAGGCATGCTCTCCAAATGCAAGCCGTAAGGTAGGTGTACTCATAAAGTATTTTTACTGCTGCTGTGCGAAGTGACATAGGCGATAGCAAGCATGTCACACAAATATCAATAAAAATGCTGCGTCTGCAATGGAGAAGGCATTTTATGTTCTTAAATTGAGCAAAACAGAATCAGTCCCCATTGTTCAACGGCTTTTTCAAACATGATTTGGAAAAGAATCTCTAACCAGAAAACCCACTTATGATTGGCTTAAACTTTTGAAACTACTGGCTATTTGTGCAAAGTGGACAGAAATGGATTACCTGTTTGATGTGTGCCATATGACTAATGGTGCACACATAGAACATCTGTCACGAAAAATCTCTAAAAAAAACTTGAAACATTCACCTATACTTCTATTACAGATAACATAAAATTTCTTACACTGTTGATGACAAAGTGCGTTGTCGACTGCACATGCAGCCATTTCTACTGATATTCGCTTGACACACTTGATATCGCTTATGTCACTTCGCACAGCAGCGGGGGAAAACTTTGAGTACACCTATATTACAGCTTACATTAGGGGAACGCGCCTTAAACTGTTCCTGTTTTACAGCATCTGGAAATTGTATACTTTCTTATGAATCACCCTGTTTATCTTGGCGTGAAATCCACACAAGTGGAACAAATGACTTAAAGAAAAATTTATCCTGTGTATAATGTAATTTTTCTTATGAGGGTTAAAAACCTATCACTTTTCTTGTTTCAAATATTTTTGCATGAATTTCAAGGTAGCCCACATGTGTAGACAAAAATTAGATAGGTTTATTTATCTGTTGGAACTCGAAATTGTCATTTATTGCAAAAACAACTTTAGTCAATGGTAATACAAAGATATATTCCATTAGACAACAACATAACAAGAAGAAAATGTGATCAAACAATATGTGAACATGACTATGTGCCTTAATGAATAGGCTTCAAGGATTAAAATTTTGAATACCACTATTTTCAAATAGTAACCTTTGCATTATTTAATCACATAATTCTGTGATTTAATAAGGTCAATATTACAATTCAGAAATAGTGCTATTCAAAATCCATAATATTTGGCCCATTTAAAGTCAATCTTTAATTACTTGCACTGACATATTTTGAACACCATTGTATGTTCGAAATTTAAATACAGTGAAACTTCCATTTAACGAAGTCTCATCGTTCCACTTAAAAACTTCGTTATGAAGAAAACTCGTTAAATAGAAATCAACTTAAATTCATGAAATTTTTCCTTCAGATATGGCAAACAGGTATTGGATTCAGAAGCATTTGATTCAGTTTCAATTATGAAACCGTCTTTTACAAAGCAGTTGTGTATGGTCGATGAAATCACGTCACATTTACAAGATTTGACTCAAGCTTTCATGAGTTCTGATCACTGATTCTCAAATTAATGCTTTCACTACATTGTCTTTTTCGATAATGTACTTCAAGATTATTTATTATTCCTTAGACTAATGGCTGAAATTTAGATTTGTATTAGCAGGAACAAAAATGACTTTGATGTTGTTCGATTTGCATTTTAAAGCACATTCTTGTGAATGTACAAAGCAATTGTCTATCAGCAATGGAAGGTCAGAATGGTAACTGTCTGACTCTAATTGATATTTTTTGCTTCAATGCATCTGACGCCATTACGTCACTGCTTCTTCTATATCATTGAATGTAAAAAGGAGATTTTAACTTCTCCCAACTGTCAGCACTAGAGTGTCGGTATGAGAGAGTAATTATAACAAGTGTTTTTCTTAGTGTGAAAAAAAATGTTTCATTAAGCACAAAGCAGAATGGAAATTATTTAAATGTGTTCATTTTCGTAAAAAGAAATCAACCTAAATCCCCTGAAATAAATTCGCATATCCATCGCAACAGCAATCTCTTAGTTTGAATTTTGTACACGAACAAAAGTGGAATAAACTTCGTTATATAGAATATATTTTTCGTAATATGGAAATTAATTTACATGCTAATGATTTTGAAAGTCAAAGTTCTGCAGAAAATTTCGTTAAGTAGAAAACTTCGCTGAATAGGGACTTCGTTAAAGGGAAGTTTTACTGTATTCGTGTTAGAAATGCATGTTATTAAAAAATATTGTCACATATACCGATGTTAAAGATTTTTATAATATTGTGCTACATGGTAATTATACTTGACTGGAAATTAATTTTATAAAACATTAATATGTTTTCCTAGAAATGTTTAAATATATGGAGTACTAAATATACTGCACAGAAACTTTTGCTGCATGAGTATTTAAGGGTTAAGAGGCAGATGTAAATGATTTATGTCTGTTTTGCCAAATACCTAATAAAAATATGATTAATATATTTTTTATTTCTATTTATTTTGTATTTTTTTGGTAGGGCACTAAATCCCATTGACTTAAAAAACAATACAAGTCCAAAGGTTTTTTCAAATTTTATTTCTTATAAAATAAATAACTGCCAAATGTCAAACATATTTAAAGGTAATGCAAAAAATCTCTTAAATTATCTAGCATTTGTATATAGCACAGTTTCCATTGATGCCTGAAATATCTTAAATCATGAACTTATGTAATTTTGGACAATTGATTCAAATAATTTAGTGGGAGCTAAGGAAAGTACCTTTTCGCGCAACAAAATGTGCCATTTTACTCAACAGAAAGTGTCCTTTTAATAAATTTACCCTGCCTCTTTTAAAAAGAAATGTGTACACTATATAAATCATTCTATTAATTTATGGTTATCTTAATATCATTATACTGTACTTTTTATTTTAAACTTCATTTTCTTAGCTTAAAATAGACTATATTATAGAAAAAGAGCCTTTAGTGAACAAATTCATCTCAATCCCAAAAGATAAAGGTATGTGAATTGTTTTTCTTTTGTATGAAATATATTATAAAACATTTTATCTGTAAAGTATTAAAAAATATCTTGATTTGAGTTATAAAAGAGATTACCTCAGATGCAGTGTTTTTGAGTTATTTGGAACTAATGGAACTCAACCAAAAGCTTATTTCTCTTGTTTAGTAGGGTTTTTAAAAATAGATACTTTTTTAAGAAAGTCAAATAATTCAAAAACAAAAATGCGATTAGAATTAAATTAATGTTGGTTTTTTAAAGGTTAACTGTTTGAGTCCTTTGCAGTACGATTGTGCTGTTAGAATGTCTTATTGAAAAAAGCCACTAGATTTGATCTTCATGCACATGTGTTTGTATTCTGATAAAAGTCAGTCAGGTCAGCTTTACTGAATTTTGTTCATTGTGCCATTACTTTTTTAATGTAAACCATATGAGTAATACATTTTGTTTGTAGTTACCATCATTAAAAAAATATATTTTTTTAAATCTGCATTTGGCATTTTTCAAGATAAAATATAGGACAAGTGCTGTCAAGATGCTTCCTAGTTTTTGACAAAATTTTTGTAATTACCTTTTGGGCATCAAATGTTGTTAAAAGGTAACCAGTTTGGAAAATTTAAGGGGAAAAAAATCTGATTGTGTAACACACAAGTTTTAAACATTCTTTCTATTTTAAAATTATTTTACAATGTTTTGTACAAAATTATTGATTTTTTAAATTTTCTAATTTAATGCCTGGACATTTTAAAATTGTATGAATGATTATGAATTCTAACGAACTATATTAATGAGATCTTCCATTGATGTGATTCATACTGACCCATTGCATCATTACATATTTTTTGTATACATTTTTGGCTGTTATTTTCACAATTGTTTTGTATATATTGTGGCTTACTATATTTTATTGCTTATATCTTATTAATTTTAACACATTGTATCCAATTTATGTATTTAAATAAATTGAAGAATATTGACACTTTTTTTTTTAAAGATTAAAGTGAGTTGTAGATTAAGACTGCAAGCTATTTATTAGTTATCGATCTGCCTTGGCAAAATGTCTAAATTACTGAAGTCACTTTAAATTTCAATGATGATTTTAGCTATCTTTAGTGCATGCAGTGTGCTTGTAGATTTTGATAGTTTGTATTCTGGCATGATAAATGCAAATAAAATACATTCATTTTTTATATATTGTTGATGTCTTAAAATCATGGAACTCCAAACATTTTGCTCCAAGGGACACATACTGTTAGACAAAGTCAGTTGATACAAAACTCTTTGGCATTATGATTCTCCAAAGGGGAATGTCCCCCCTTGGGCCACACTTTGAATTCAATACTTCTGCACCTTGTACATCATTAAAAAGCTTGGTTAATAATGATTTATTAATTTGGTTTATAATGATGTTAATTTTTTGTAGGTAGTCTAAATTGTGCTGCTTTTATTGCTGGAATAATGGAAGCGACTTTAGTTTGTTGTAACTTTGTAAGTAATAATTTTGATTTATTCTTTAAAAATAAAAAGTGAAAAAATAAGTTGATACTATTATGAATAATAGACTTGAAAAAAAAAAAAAAAACCCACAGAAATTAAGATTATTTTTATCAGCGCTCTTTTGTGCACCCTTTCTGTTAGAAGATGCATACCCAATGTTCTCATCCCTGAACACACATGTATAACTTTATTCCACTAAAAGTATTTTTAAATAAATTTATGTTTTAGGACATTTGTATTTATTTGTGAAGCAAAATCATCTTTTATTCATCCTCTTTTCATATCCTGTTGGTTTTGTTTCTTATGGCTTACTTACAATGCATTACTTACAATTTAACTTGCAGCATTTTACCTTGTTTTGTTTCTCGTATGCTAGCTCTCATACTTACCGTGAATAAGCAGTTACCGTGGCTGTTTCCAGATGGCATTGTAAATCGAGGACGATGGCATCTGCTATTGACAGTGACATCATGGAAATGCTCTTCCGGATTGTAGTTCATTCTAGAAGCCAGTAGTAGAGAGTGTTGCCAAGAGATGCATGGATCTTATTTTGCATACATTTTTATCATATATATATGTGAATGATAAATTCTTAGACTCTCTCTTTTCAGTTTTCTTTTCCTCGTATCAGGAAATATGATGTCCATGTTGGATAAAGCAGTTGAGAGTCAATGCAGGATGTCTTTAACTTAATCTGATAATTCCCTAAAGCTTTTTCTATTCTTGTTTTTCTGATACATTTAACGCCTGTGATATTTTATTTATGTTTAAATGAAGTTCTCTTATCATTATCGTAGCTATTTCAAAGAGTAGTTTTTCCCAGTGTTTTCTATGTATAAATTGAATGAAGAGGAAGGATGTTCTCTTCAATTTTAAAGTCATATTCTTCAAAGGTCTTAGTTGACTATTTTCTGGAAGAATATGTCAACATCGTCGCTATCTGTGTAAACTACCCAGTGAGAATTTTTTGTTAGATAAAGGGCTTTGATATCATTCATGGTCAACTGTTGTTAACAAGTGCATTGTTATTTTTCAAGGAAGTTCTCTCTACAATAGAACTTATTATATTTTTTATTAATCCTCTGATCCTATATTAAGTGAAAGTGCTGAATATCTATTTTCATTAAGTCTATGTCATGACAACAATGTTACATACATTGAATGTAGTTGTGTTTTTAGTGAGTCCTGGAACTAGTGCAATTAAAGCCATATTTACCCGAGTATATTTTCCTTTATTGTATGTATACTGTTTAATTTAAAGTAATTGAAATTTAGACATATGATATTTATTTAAATAGAGTTTGATATAGTTATGCTTAATCTAAGAAAGTTAATTTTATTTTTACTGTCAGTTTTTGTTTTTAATAAATGTGTTTGTTGACTTTTAATTTGTCATCTTTATTTCTTTTATCACCACATTTATATCTTAGGTTATAGTTAATTAAATAAAACTTCTTTTCATTTTTATCTTATGTCAGGTTGCATCAAATTTCAGCATTTAACACTTCTGTTAAGCAAATGTTTGCTATTTTTATTTATTTATAGCCATTACTCTGTAATGGTTATAATTTTCTGTCGGTTGGTCCCCCTTCATCAAGGTGCCCCGTCCAATGGCACACTTCACAAATCCCTTGGCCTTGGGCCGGCACTGCTCTGCTCCATGTCTTAAAGATTCTATATGCACTTCCAAGGGACTCAGCAATAGTTTCTAAGAAATAAATCAAATTGAATATGAAAGATTAAAAACAAAAGTTAGAATCAAAATAAGTTAACTGGAAATCACATAAGATTTTAAAAATGTAATCTTATTGCATGGCATTGCACATTTATATACACATCTCTTTTACTTTACATTCCTTTTCTATCTATTTTCCCTCCACCCCATAACATATAAACCCCATTATGCAGGGTGTTCCAAACAGATTCAAACACACTTTAATTTTTTTACCTGTTGGAGATATATATAAAAATATTCAAAATAAGGTAGGATTTAAGATTATGTTGATGAAATATTCCCTGCATTAATTTTCAGAAAGTTATACACTTAAACTTGCATATGGTCCCTGGGTACTGTAAGTTATATCTAGAAATATTTTCTCCATGCATTGACAACTAAAATAGTAAAAATCCCATTCTTCTAAAACCAAAAACTCACTGAGTTAGGATACTTTGAATTTTATGAAATTTCGAAGCTTTCCAGCTCTAAAAAGTTCTTTCTCCATTTTTACTTTCTTCTATCTTTACAAGAAGAAAGTATTGGATTTATGAAAATTTTTGACTTCCAGTTTTCAACGGATTTATATGTTTTAGAAGGTCCTGAACACGATTTGACTATTTTTAGAAAATGTCTGTCTGTGACAAAAATTTTGTGGGCGTTCTATCTCAAGAACTAATGCTCGGAATTTAATAAAACTTTATATTCAGTTAGTCCCTGATATAAATTGGTGTTGATTAGTTTTTGGTAAAATTCGCCCAGCAGGTGGCGCTGCTATGCAGCATTTTTCGCGATTTCCGCAATAGCTCTATCTCAAGAACTAATGCTCGGAATTTCATAAAACTTTATATTCAGATAGTCTCTGATATAAATTAGTGCTGATTAGGTTTTAGTAAAAATCGTCCAGCAGGTGGCGCTGCTATGCAGCATTTTTCGCAAATTCTGCAGTAGCTCTATCTCAAGAACTAATGCTCGGAATTTCATAAAACTTTATATTCAGTTAGTCTCTGATATAAATTGGTGCTGATTAATTTTTGGTAAAAATCGCCCAGACGGCGCTGCTATGCAGCATTTTGCAGGATTTACACGATTTTAGCAATAGTCATATCTCAAGAAATAATGCACGGAATTTAATAAAACTTGAGTTTCAGTTAGACCTTGATATAAATTGGTGCTGATTCTTTTTAGTGTATGCAAAACCTGAGTGAGATAGAAGAAAGTTTTGGGATTGACACATCCGACTAGTTAGTTCTGGAAAACTGAAATTTCATAAAATTCCCAGTATTCTAACTCAGTTAGTTTTGGTTTCAGAAGAATGGGATTTTTACTGTTGCACTTATCAGAACATGGAAAAATGTTTTAAAATATAACTTGGACCCAGAGATCATATAAAAATGAAAATAGTGTAATTTTTTGAAAATTAATGGCAGGACAATTTTGTCACAATAATCTTAAATCCTACCTAATTTTGAACAAATTTGGAATTTACGTTGCTTACATATCTCCAACAGGTCTAAAATTAAAGTATGTTTCAATCTTTCTGAGACACCCTCTATATTAGGCCTAAGGAACCCATAGAATGCCATAGAAACTCATTCTAAAAAGAGCTTCACAATTCAAAAGGATTGAGTGTAAATGATTGATGATTTCAAATTATGCCAGCGAAAAATTTATAAGTAATAAAAAGCCTTAGATTAACTTAGATAATTACAAGTATTCTTAGATAATTACCCTTAGATAATTACAATTAATCATTATCATTTGTTTTTATAGCCTGCGAAAGTGACTGCTCACTGGCATAAGGGTACAACATTCAAAATTCTCTTTGATGAATCAGTCGTTGCAAGAGATTCAGTTTCTGATGGAAAATAGACAAGAAAAATGTATATAGTTACTCTATACTGATGTGAAATAACTCATCTATGCATTAATTTTTTTGTAAAGTTATGACATGCATGAAATTTTGTTTAGAGTGTTAAAATTGTATATAGTTGCATTAAACTGATTTATATCAAATGTCCTTCATTTTTATTTTCAGTTGTGTAAAAAATATCTATATTATTGTTTTCTGTAGTTATGTTTACTGATATTTTCTATTATTTGCATCTTCATTTTCTGAAAAATACCACTGTTTTCCCATAAAGAAATTTCTGTGTATATTTTCCAATAAATGTTCTTTTAATTAAATATTTGCATTTTTAGAATTCAAATTAATTAAAGAAGTAGAATTTTGATTGTGACATAAAAATAACTCTACCTAATGTGCATGCAGCATGTGTGTTGCAATATTAATAAACAGCATTACTCAAAAGTTACTAGGAGATTTTAAAAGTCAACTTTTGTTTTAGTCAAATTTTTCCCTTTTTCCTTTTAGATTAAAAATATGGATTCTATAAAGCAGCGCGTTCCCAAACTTTTTTCATGACTCACTTTAAAGTTTCAAATTTTTACATGACCCTCCTAATATATATTGTGCTGTCCTCTAAAAAAAAAACTTGTAAGGAAGACTTGGCGCAGGAGATAAAGTAAACAGAGATTCTTAAAATGCCTAAATATAAGGCAGAAAAATAGAATGTATGTTTACTCTACATCCTACCCCAACTCGTCAATGCAGGTCGCACGTATAGTGGAAGCACCAAAATGCGATGTTGAACTAAACACTCAAAAATATCTCATAAAACTTTAGAAATTAAAGATTAATCTAAAAACATTATTTTATATTGGACTATGCTTAAATGAAGAAATATTTAGCTGTATTAAAATCTGAAAAATAAAATAAATACAAAAGACTCACCCAAGGAATGAAGTTGACAGTATTAATAGCAAAAGAACTGATTTTATTTCAAACATAACATACTTTATCCTTTATTGCAGTGATCACTTCAAAAACACATAAAATAATAATGCTAGTACAAACCATCTTCATATGAAATCTTTCCAGTTCAATTCTTATTAATATTTAAAATCCAAAATGATAGTTCATATTACTGTAATTATTATTTAATTAACTGGTTGATTGAAGGGAATGTTCAAAGTAAAAGGAATTGATTTAGTTCTTTAAAACTGTTATATAAATTGTTCAGGAGATTAAATCTTGCATAAATACCGGAATTAGAATCTGAAATAAACTGAAAATGCTTGATGGAAAATCTGGAATCTATTACCGATACCGTTGCATATTCTTTTATGACGAGAAAATTCTTTCAAATAATTAATTCATGTTGCTTTGAGAGTAAAGAATCTTGTTATATTAAGTAGAATTTGATTATTTCTTGAAACGTCTATGAAGAAACCTTAAGAAGATTGAATTTGCAGAAACTTTCTCATACGAGCGCATAGATCCAAGATATCACAAATTCACGCCACCGTACGAAACTAAATCTTGTTAAAATACGGATAACTTGACTATTTCTTGAAACGCAGATGATGGAACCAGCAGAAGATTGAATCTGAAGAAATTATCTTATAACGCTTAGCAGATGAAAAGGAGCAGGAACCCAGTTATAAGTAGGCTGAATTTGAAGAGATTAACTCATAACACTTAGCAGATGAAAAGGAATTGGAATCCAATTATATGAAGAGTTGTATTTTAAAATATAGTTCAGATGCCATGAGACCTACAGAACTCTACAACCTAAGAAACTTTATACATTGTGTTCGGCCTTACGGCCAAACACGAGCGTTATTTTTTTGCCGACTATATCCAGTAGAGAAAAGCCACAGACTCACTCAAATTGAATTCAAACTCTACCAAGTCAACTCACGCACCAGCCAAACTATCCAATCAGAAAAGACGAAAATTCCTCTTCTTCATTTTGAATCGTTTAACTATCAACCGTCGTCGCTAAAAAGTATACCTGCGACAACTCAACTCTACACACGAACGATCCTGGCGAAACGAAAACAACTACGCCCTAGCAACAAGCAGTAGAAATTAAGATCGTTCGTCTGCGAATGTTCTCGAAAGAATTTCAATTCCCCTTTTTCCCCACTGAAAAATGCACCCCCTAACCTTGGGAGCCCACTTGAACGACTCCTAAACAAACATGGTTGACAATTGACCACTAAGTTGTTGTTTCAACAACGCGCTAAGCCAGAATTCCAAATGGCCAGGCGTCATTTCGAAAATGTAAACATTGGGATTAGAAAAAATGTTTAAAAAATTATATCTGCCAAGAATTAAGTTGAATCTTGCTAGAATTTTGACAGACTGCATAAAAAATTTTGTTTAATCTTTTAAATAATGTTTAGAACAAAAATTATTAATATTAAAAAAGTGGAAAATATATATTTTAACTTAGAAGAAAATACACTATCTTTGACAGAATTGATGTAAACAAATGGAAATCTTTTATTCTTTTATCCAGAGATTTAAATGCATGATTATACTTTAATTTAAAAATGATTATTGATATTAAAAAATGATTTAATTATAGACGTTGATTTTAATTAATAATAAAATAACTTAGAAGAAAAGTTAAAAAGATTAATTTTAAAAAGATAGAAAATATTGACTGTTTAAATAATAACTGTTAAATAATTAATTTAAATGTTGATTAATATTATGACAACTTATAAATACTGATTAAATATTTAATTTAAATAAATAAATTAATGCAAACTATTGAATTTAAAAGTAGAAATGGAATGTATCATAACAAAACCCACAGTAAAATATTTCTTAAAAAAAAAAAAAAAAAAAAAAAACCACTCTAGTACTACATCAAATATTTCACTAAAGTCATTTTTTTTTTGTTCTGTTTTCATGCACCAATTAGAATAATAAAAATAGTTAAAAATACCTAAGGAGTGTTTATTTAATTAAAAAATAATTTAAACTAACAATTAAAGAAATCTGGCAAACACGAGCTTCATTTTTACAGATTTTCTTGTTATAATAGAAATTTAGAATGATCTACATAATTTTTAATTATTATTTTTTATGTTAAACCATTAATATGTAATAAAATGCTTCATTTTCAGCTGAATATGTCAGGTGTGGGTGTTTTTCAGGTAACATGGGTTATTTTGTGGAAAAGAGGTTTTTTTTTTTAAATTCTCCCTTAATTGGCTGCCATTTTGTAATAAAGTGATAAAATGAAAAATGCTCAACATTAAAATCTTGGTCAGAACAAGCTGTGAAAATTTAGCCATGTTTAATTTTTTAAAATTCTTTATTAGACTTTATATAGAGAAAATTTCAAAAAATAGTTTTTTTTTTTAGAGGACAGTGCAATAGGTGTACAGAGTGTCCCAAAAATATTGAATCACTCTAATTTTTTACTTGTTGGAGGCAATGTAAATTTAAATTGCAAAAGTATTCAAAATAAGGCAGGAATTAAGATTATGTTGATGAAATAGTCTTGCCATTAATTTTCAAAAAGTTACATTAAAAAAATTTGTATACAGTCCCTGGGTCTTGTAAGTTATATTTAAAAACATTTTCTCCATGCTCTATGCTCTAACAAGTAAAAAAAAAAAAAAAAAAAAAAAAAAAAAAAAGTAAATATGTATTTTCTAAAATCTGTCCTATATATACATTTTCGAAGACCTGACAGATCATTCCCTGATCCAGCAAAATAACGCCCACGACCCACTGTTTAGAAACCCCTGCTTTAGGGTGTAACCATGCAAAGATAGATGATTGATGGAAAAAAAGCTGGGATAAAACTTTATTTTCAAAATCAATGCGCACTTATTGTGTACTCAATATTCTTTGGTGTAAAGAAAGGCAGAACATGAATTAACCTGTTTGAGATAAATCAACTACAGAACCTTGTTATCGAAAACAACTGCTTAAGATAGTTCTCAAAACGAAAAGAAAAATCTGCTCATCAATGCAAAACTTTAACATATTCTCAAACTCATTTTTGAACATAAATGCATGAAGCTGGTAGGCATAACTACTGAAATGATTTAAAATCAAATAGCATTTTAAATTTTAGATAAATGAATTATATCTTGAGTTATAAATGATTGCTGTTTCATGATGACCTTTCTTGTTTTCATGTGTCCAGAAATTCATCTCAATATACCAACTTTTAAAGCATTTTCTGAAATATCCGAACAAATAATGGCATATAAAATCATTAGTTGCTTGATTGTTATGCAAAATTTCTTGAATGATGATACCACTTTGCACTGAGTTTTTCCACTCATACTGCTGTCAGATGTCATTTGCATACTATCCACAGATGTTTACAAGATTGATCGTAAAAGTGGAATGATTTGCTGGATAAAAATGACATCATATTTAATGTGGATTATGTATTTTAACTCTTAAAGTTGAAACTTTGTATGCATAAGAAACATCACTTTCATATTACCAGTTTCAAGTTTTTTCAAAGGATGAAATGTTTAGACAAATGTTAACTGAATGATAATAACACAATTGAAATAGCACACTGAACAACATTTTACTATAATTTAGAGTGTCATTATAAAAGAGAATGACAGAAGCATAAATCACATATTCAGATTAGAAGATATAATGGAAAATTTTCATCTAAAATTTTCTCGACCAATCAAATTTTTGTTTTTTGTTTATCCATATGCCGTCATTCTTTTATAAAGGTACTTTAAAATCATTGCTTATTTATTGTGTACTTATGTTCCATGGTGTAAAAACAGAATGTGAACTACGTATGCAAGATAAGTCAGCTACAGAACCTTGATATCAAAAACAGTTCCTTCAAACATTTTTTTTTTTTTTAAATGAAATATTATCATTAAAATCATATAATTTGCAAAATGCAATTTTTGTAATTTTCAAGTTAAGCTACATTTTAAATATAATTTCTTACTTATAAATTTAATAAAACTATTATTTTAAGTACTTTTTTAATGTAGAAGAAAATTTGATTTATTATTCCCCCAAAAAATCAAAAGATATCATTCAATGCAAATGCAACCTATGATAAAAGTGGAATCATATTACCATAATTGGTCATAATGTTTTGCAGCTTGTCTAAAATAAAAACCAACATACAAATGTCTTTTTTCAGGCAATAAAATAGGGGCAAATTCTTTTATTTATTTATCCATCAGACTGGAGAGATTTTCCACAGTAACATATACAGGATGTATCTGAATTAATGATCAGAACCATGGCTATACAAATTTGATAAAATCAGATAGCCAGCAATAAACTCTAGTTGCCAGAAAAAATATTTATTGCTTGCTTCTCCCCACTTCCCCCATCATTGATTTTCAAAATGCACAAAAGTTTTTTATGAATCAGTTGAGAAAAAATAGTAACAAGCATACTTTACAATTGTTAGTTACATAGTTTGGAATAGTACATAAGTTAGAAAGATAATATAAACTAAGTTTTCTAATGCAACTTATCACAATTATATACTCTGAAAATAAATAAATACTGTAAAGGTGGAATTGACAGTCATTTTCAGGAAATGCTGATTGTTGAAACTTCAAATGTCTGAATAGTTGAGTACTACAAAATCTATATCTGATGAAGGGGCATCGATGAAATAGTGAAACAGGAAAACAATTTTTTGCCTATTTTCCTATCAAAACCAGTAAAATTATTCTGATTTTATTATTTTAAAATTTACAGACTACATAACTTGTTCGCCTGTGGCGACCTGGTGACCGCATTTTTCAAGCCCTTGTCAGAACTATAAGAAGATTAAACAGCTCAAGACGAATAATTTTGTATAGGAAACCAGAGGCATAATCTATTTTTGTAAATAATTATATGGGGTATTTTACACCAAGTTGAACCTGGATTTTTATTCATAACTGTAACAATAATGAAGATATTTTAGTGAAATCTTCAACAGATTTACTTTGTTTTCTACAAAATATAGTAAAATTCCAGAAGTGTTAGAAATTAAAATATCTAAACAACAGTGGGCTAGATGCTCATAAGGTAGATGAAAATATATGTGCTGTCACATAATGAATTACAATGTAATTTCTAATACTTCTCTTGCTGGCATGATATTTCACAGAAAGCAAAGTTATTCTGTCAACACTGTTTCAACTGGTATCAAATGGCACTTAACCTTTATAAAAATGATGGTATATATTTTATCCCACTTAATTTTAATAAAAATTTATACCTAAATTTAGAAAAAAAAAATTAAAAACAATTATGACTTTATTGATAAAAGCTGTAAAATTGCTTTTTCTTATTTTGATTTTTTATTATTTTTTTTTAAATTCTGGTGTGTATTCAACATTGCAGAAACACAATTTTATATGCTCCTAAAAGGGTCAAAATTTTTATTTATGTTTGTTTTTCTTTTAATTTGCAAAACTAATAAGTATAAAAATAAGTCTTCAATTTATTAGAAATGAAAGGTGATTGTCTTAATATTATAAACAAAATAACCATAAATAGAACTAATTTAAAAGGTGCATTTGACTCCGCTATAAATAGTGTTAAAGATATCTCTAAAATATCTGCATTACAGTTGCATTTATGATAAAAAATTTGGGTTCAGGTTGGTATGAGACACCCTGTAAATAAGTGGATTGTTAGCATGGTTTCCTAAACAAAAATTGTTTGTCTCCCCTATAATCTAGGAGACACTATCACATTTCTGCATGTCATTTTAGTGTTGCTTATATTTTTAAGTTTGAAAATTATATTACAGATCAGCAAGCTAATGGTCAGCTGGTCCATTAGCATGGGGCTGGGGGTTGGAGGGTTGTTGTTGCTATAGCAATGTCACAAATTTTTAAAATGTATGAAAAACAAACTGATAGTAGCATAATTGAACATTTTCAGCAACTAGTATATGAATTATAAGATGTCAAAAATGTCTGGTCAGCTGACTGAGTCACGGGAATTTATTGGTGAGCTGCATGAGTAAACATGTAAAAATAAAAAATAAAATAAACTGAAAGTGGCATCATAAAATTTTTATATGTTATACTTTGTTAGGTAAACAGATGTAAATCACCAGTCAGCTGGTTAGACATTGAAGGGGAAGTTCATCAGCTGTATGTGCAAACATGCAAATAAAATCATAAAATAAACTGAAAGTAGCATTGTTAATCCCTTAAGCACCATATTCCTATTACTTATATTATACTATTTAGTGATAGTATGCTGACTATACCAGATATAATAAATTTTGTGAAAAGTATTTTATGTCGTCATTTTTATTTACATGTAATGTAAGGAGCTGAAATAAAGGTTTATTTATATTATATTATACAAACAGAAATAAGGTTGGATGTCCCAATCTACATCACTGGATTCAAAGCTATCATCACTATTGACTATGTCATCATCAAAATTAGGAACATAATCACTGTCCTTGTCTGACATAATTATACTTTAAAATTACTATCTATCAGAGATAGAAACAAACACAAAACCGAAAGCGAAGCACTACAATTTACAAAAGACAACTGAACAGAATAATCAATGCATAAACAAATGAAGGGCGAAGAAAGAAACAAAGCAGCGAGAAAACTAATGAGTTTTTTGGGACACGTAATGCCATCTATTGGATGCGAAAACAATCATTGCTTTAAAGCCCGTACAAAACCAATCATAATAGCAATTAGCGACGCAAAAGAACATATGCTTAGAACATTGAAGTCTAGACTTAAAATCAAGACGTACGCACATATGCCCTGGTACATCATGGTGCTTAAAGGGTTAAGATTAAGATATATGATAGTTAATTAGGTAAACTGATGAAAATCTGACCAGCTCCCCCCATTCCATATCGTGATTGTAATCGAGTGTTAATGATGCTACTTTCAGTTTATTTTTGAAGTATTTTTGCATGTAACGCTGACTAACTTTCTCACCGATGTCTAACCAGCTTATTGGTGATTTTCATCAGTTTTTCTAATTAATTATCATATATCTTAATCATAACAATGCTCCTTTCAGCTTATTTTTTTTATTTTCTTGCATGTTTGTACATGTAACTGACTAACTTCTCCCAATGTCTAATCAACTGACTGGTGAATTTTTTCAGTTTACCTCATCGACTATTAGATATCTAAATCTCAGTGGTGCTATTCAGTTTATTTTGTAATATAATATTTTTCCCTTTTTATATGCAAACCTGATCAATACCCCACCCTCACTTCTGCAATCATGTCAGCTGACCGGGTTTTTTTTTACATGTTACAATAAAAAAAGTTAAGGATAAAAGATTGAGCTGTGCTACTATAAGTTTATTTTACATTTGTTTTATCTGTTTTGGATGTTGTCCCCCTCCCCCCCACTGGTGAATCAGTCAACTCTCAGGATTTTTATCTGCATTATCTAAGTTATCATTATATACAAAAATCATCGCACTATTATTGGTATCTAAAGTGTGACGCTGCCTCCCAGATGATTACAGTTCTGATCATCAGTTAATTTGATACCTAGTATTTATCTCGCTATTTATTTATTACTTCCTGGATTATAATCCACCTATATGAAAGACATTTAATAATCTGATATGACCCTGAAGTCAGCCAAACAATTTCATTATTTCAAATTTGTAATATTATTAGAATTAGCATAGAGTAAAAATTTTGTGGCATCAGGACAAAACAGTGGGAAGAAGTAATAAAAGTCATGCATCCAATGAACTTTACTATGTTAAATTAACATTGAGGCGTCACACTGGAAAATAAATATGTAAGTATTGCACTGTCAAACAAAACTTAGATTTATTTATTTTGTTAAAACTTTTTTGTCAGTAATATGTAGCATTAAAAGACATGAAACATAATTAATCTCTATTTTAATTTCCTCTATATTATTTTCATAAAAAGTTATTTAGTTATAACATAGTTAATTTTTCTAAAAATGGTAAAGTTTCTGTAGTGATGTGGCTGAAGTGAACAAACCAGTACTAAGTAGGTGAAGTTGACACTTATTCTTTCAAGAGTTGTGCTTAATGCCTCTCTTCTCAAGTCCTTCTTATGAAAGGTTACGGTAAAAAAGCTAAGCTTATATTCTTTAAGATTCATATACAGAAAGTTCCACAACCTTCTTTTTAATTTTTTTAAGCGAAAGTGCATCTGGCACCCGATATGATCACACAACACATTACTCTTTCATTCATTTTTTGAACAATGTCAGTCAAAATGTGCCTTTAAGGCATATTTTTCATCGTTATTGTATTGTTGTGTTTTATTTTTTTAGTAAAGCAGATGGCATTATCTTCTATTTAATTGAAATTTTTCTTACATTTTCTCTATTCATGAAAAAGTCAGTATCACCCACTCAGGGGTCGGAAAAACTATTTTTTTTTTTATTGTAGCGAACTACAACTACTTTATCGAAATTGTAGTTAACTACAACTACTTGTTTTAAAAAGTAGCGATTACAAACTACTTTTCAAAAGTAGTCACTACTTCGCTACTTTCAGATTTTGTCAGAGGGTTCCATTTACATTAGAAATTGAAGACACTAATTAAATAATAAAGCGACCCCTCGTTATATCGCGTCTACCGGAATATAATTAAACAAATACAACACAATCGAAGACATTAAAAAAGATAACATACAAGAAAATGTTTTGTGTTTGTCTCCAAAATGTTAATTTATACACACATTAAATTTCGTAGCAAAATTATGAGAGAGATTATAAATCTAGAATATTACAGAAAAACAACTCTAGATGCAAATAATAAATGAATCTGTAAGTCAAGAGATTCCGAATATTAAGAAACCGGCGTTAAAACATGAAGACTTAATAATGAGTAAATAGACAAGTGATGCCAGAAAGAAAATTAATTCATTTGGTAGTAAAAAATTAGTACTTGATTTTAGCAGCAAGTGTCAATGGGGAAAATCTATCACTTCATGCAATACGTTGCATCCTAGATTCGCAAATTGTTGAGCAGAACAAATTTCGATAACGTGATTTGCAGAATGGTATATTTCCCAACCCTGAAGTAGCGTCGGTTCTCGCTACAAGCTACGGATTTTTTGTATCGCGCTACTCGCTACACTGCAAACTACTGTAAAAAGTAGCAGCTACTTGTAGCGTACTACTTCCGACCACTGCAACCACTGTTTTTACTTACCCATCATACGTAGTATAGGGTAAGTCTTGTAATCGTTTTGAAAATCGAAAAAATTTTTTGACGAATTTACACGTTTCAGACACTGGAGATTCCGAAAACCATATTTTTAGAAAAAAAAAATTGCCGTCCGTCTGTGTGTCTGTAAACGCTCTATCTCCCGAAAAAATTGAGATAGAGACTTGCAATTTGGTATGTACGTAGTATGTAATAATGGAAAGAAGCCTATTTCATTTCAATAACCTCGATTAACCGGAACAATTTTTTTCGGACTCTCGAAATATTCGTTCTGATGAAAGGTATATAAAAATTTTCGAAATTGTTTATTTTAAGAAATGAATATAAAAGACAATAAAAAAACATAAATTTTGCATAAAGCATGAAGTCAATCGGATAATTAGTTGCCGAGATATTTGGAATCCTATTTTCCACACTCTTCGATTTTTCATGACCCTGTATTTCATCCAAATTTCACTTCAAACATATATTTTAATTGGAAATTTGACACTTAATCAGCTGCAGTAAACCGCTAGTTAATAGGATTATTATTTTTGGAGTTATAAGGATGTTTCTTTCAAGCAATTCAGTAATCGAGCCTTTAAAGTTTGTGACGTCATCAAGCCACGATTTTATTTGAATTGCAATGCACTTTATAAGTAGTTTACACATTTTTATTTTAATATTTTACATTATGCATATCCACGATGGGTAAGTATTACGGTGGCCCCCAACGACTAGTTTTCTATCGTGCAACTGCATAATCAACTTTAAAATCCATGCTGTATTTGGATTTCTTCAATGTACTTAACACAAGATGTGAATATTGTTTGATTGATGGATTTATTGCTGCTTCATTTGCTGCGATGAAGTACCGGTCACTCAGCATCTCGCAGAAAAAGAAAAAAAAAAATACAGCCCTCAGAGCATTCATCAGATGCTAAGTTAAAGGAAGTAGAAGAAAAACTTATTTTTTATAAGAGACTTGGTAAGGGAGTAAAATACTTAAATGTTCTAGTGACATAGACTTTGTAACGTGTCACTGAACAAAAATTGCTAACTGTTTACAGATTGCAAATTATAGATTTTAAAACATAAAATAAACGTTCTGAATAGATAACAGCATTTTGACACCCTGAAATGTAATGCTTTTTTAGAGGGATTTAAAAAAAAAAAAGAAATGCAAAGTGTTTATAAAATCCATCTACATCAAATTATTATACATGTTTTAAAGTAGAAAATTATTTTGTTCAGTTGATATATTGAAAAATGGCAGCTTGACAGCTGATAGGCAGGAGCATTTCGTTAAAGGAGAGTCAAGCAGTGAACACAACAAGAAGAGTTAATCTAAAACAATGAAGCAAAATAAAAATGTTAGCCGTTTTAAAAAAACGATGCATTTTTAGTGAGGTGGCACGAATTCAAAGATGTAAATGTTCAATGTAAAATTTCATTACTTAAGGGTGTTGGTCAGTCAGGTCCCAATTCCCCTCTCTGATGTTAAACCTATGAGCATTGAATACCTTCATATTTTTCAAATATCTCCTCGGAAAATTAATATTTTTAACTTTTTATTTCTGTGTACCTACTCTTCTTAAACTGTTTCTTTTTTAGTTGACAAAATATTTCTAAAATATATGCTTCATTTAATATTTCATGTGTTAAAATCTTAGCAAAGCTAATGAGTTGTGGGTAAGATTTTAACACTTCAGATAAAATTACATATATATTTTAGAAATATTCTGTCAATTAAAAAAGAGAAAGTTTAAAAGAGTACGCAGAAAAAGAAGCGAAAAATATTAATTTCCCAGGGAGATATTTGAAAAATAACGAAGGTATTCCACAGCCATAGGTTTACGATTAGCGAGAGTAATTTGAAATCTCACTGACCAACACCCTTAAAAGTTATGCAGAAAAGCAATATATAAATATTTCGAAGAAAAAAAAATCCTACATATTTCACTAGAAAAATGTGTGTTAATTAATTTTTTAAAAAGTTGATTGATTGAAAATTAGATGAGCTAGAACATCCACTGAATTTGAAAATGCAATTCTGAATAATAAATGTGCTTAAATTTTTCGTTACTGTTTACTCGCTGTACCAAGTTCTACTTCTATACCTCCAAAACTGCCCTTTTATTTTCTATGTCGATTTCTAAGTAATAATACATGATTTTCGTGTGTATAAAGAGTACTTAAGCGAAAAAAAAAAGAAATTTCGAAGCAATCAAAGTGGTGTTACCTCTTAATCAAACTAGAGGAGACCGGGACAAATTTTCCAACTTTTTATAATTTTATTTTTATTTATTTTGTGGCCAACATGATATCATTGTATTCCCTAGATCTTTATCTACAAACTGGCACAACAATTATTTTTGAAAAAAAAAAAAAGTTTTTGACAGATAATGTTTAGGTCTGATCATGTTACGTTGGAAGATGCGTTGAAAAAGATGTTAAGAACGAAAACTCATGTGTCAAGCACAGATTATGAACACTTCCCAACATATCTAGTAAACTGTAACGAAACTTCACTGTTAAATAAGGTGAAAGGGGATTTGTAAGTTAACAGTTTAGAAAACATTTAAAAATCTAGCTTTAGCAATCACCTCCCATAAGGAAAAAAATAGTCAATTTTTTGTGTGCATAATATATGATCTATAGACTTGCATATATGCTACATAGCCTTCTAAAATTTAGTTTAGTTAGAAAATTCCTTTTTAGCAATTTTTACCATTAGATGCAGATGCATCCAAATTCTTTTGTACACACTGCATATTAAGCTAAAATTTCATTCAGGTAAAAAACAACTTAAAACGCACTTCCAGCAATTACTAATCATAAACAGCAATGTATCTTGTTCTTTGTGCAGCCCTGTATATGAATTTATTTATAATCCACAAACTTCTATTAGTATACTAAATATAGTTTAGAAGGAAAATGCATAACACAATTAAAATCTACCCTTAAGTAATTCACTCCTACAGTAAGTAATACTTATGAATTCCTTGGTGTAGCCCTGTATATGGTCAGCGGAATTTATACACACCACATATTATACAAAATTTAGTTAAACTTAAAAATGCAAACTAAAGTTGAAAACTCACTTCTAGCAATTATCGCTTATAAACAGTACTGTAACCGAATTCTTTTGTGTGTCTTACATGAACAATAAATGCAATGCACACCATACATTTCAGCAAACAACTTGTGCCTCAGTAATGCATATAAATTTCAATATTTTTGAAATATTGTAACGTCATTAAAATACAATGCAAACGATTTTCTCCATAGACAATTATGTAACATAATTATTTTGTGTGACCCTGTTAATAAATAATAAATGATTTGCACACCATATGCTACAGAAATCATATGTTAGTGCACTTCATGAATGCATATCAATTTCACCATGTTTGAAATGGTATAATATCATCAAAATTAACTTAAAACGATTTTTTCCCATTGATCGTAATGTAAAAGAATACTTTTGACTGTTCCTAAAACAGAAAATAAATACTACACACTTAATTTTCAACAGCGATCGTGTTATAGAAAACGTCAATAACATATAAAAATTACAGGGCAGTCCGAGTATATTTGCGAGAATTAGAGTACGGACAGACAAACTGAAGTCATAAACTCTTTTTAGCTATGTTGGAAAATGTTAAAAAATGAACAATTACAAAGCTTGACTAATATTTTCAACAGTCAAAAAAAAAAAAAAAAAAAATTGTTTCAGAGTGAAATTTTATTCGTAAATATTAACTATGCATATAAACTGTAATCATATTTTCCCCCTTAAACCATTAATAAATACATAAAATGCCGATTTAGCTAATTTTGTATGTCTACAACCTTTTAAAGATCTAACTGTAAAGTACTTTACTTGTTACTTAACTCTGTTTGTAAGAAAACAACATTTACAGTCAAGTTGAACGGTGGATTGAAAACTGCATTAAACTAGTCGTTGGGGGCCACCGTAATACTTACCCATCATGGATATACATAATGTAAAATATTAAAATAAAAATGTGTAAACTACTTATAAAATGCATTGCAATTCAAATAAAATCGTGGCTTGATGACGTCATAAATTTTAAAGGCTCGATTACTGAATTGCTTGAAAGAAACCTCCTTATAACTCCAAAAATAATAATCCTATTAACTAGCGGTTTATTGCATCTGATTAAGCGTCAAATTTCCAATTCAAATATATCTTTGAATTGAAATTTGGATGAAATACAGGGTCATGAAAAATCGAAGAGTGTGGAAAATAGGATTCCAAATATCTCGGCAACTCATTATCCGATCGACTTCATGCTTTATGCAAAATTTATGTTTTTTTATTGTCTTTTATATTCACTCCTTAAAATAAACAATTTCGAAAATTTTTATATACCTTTTATCAGAACGAATATTTCGAGAGTCCGAAAAAAATAGTTCCGGTTAATCGAGGTTACTGAAATTCAAAAGGCTTCTTCCCATTATTACATACTAAGTACATACCAAATTTCAAGTCTCTATCTCAATTTTTTCGGGAGATAGAGCGTTTACGGACACACAGACGGACGGCGAATTTTTTTTCCTAAAAATATGTTTTTGGGTATCTCCAGTGTCTGAAACGAGTAAATCCGTCAAAATTTTTTTTTTCGATTTTCAAAACGATTACAAGACTTACCCTATACTACGTATATGATGGGTAAGTAAAAGAAGAAGGAATGTTCTATTTTAGTTGTTTTCCATTTTCAAAAAATGTATATACTATAGCTTAACACCTTTATATCGGGAAACGAGAATTCTTGTTTTTTTAGGTGAGTTCGTAATTATATAAATATGTAGCACCTATAGTCGTAGTCTGGTTCGTCTGTCTGTCTGTCCGTCCGTCCGCATATAACAGCGAAAAAACTACCCAACCGAATGGTTTGAAATTTAATAAATAGAATCGTTGCCGAATTTCGTAGATTCATTTCAAATTTTATGAAAATCGAATCAAAGCTTAAAAATATATTAACAAAAATATTTATTAAGTAATATTAATTTTTTAAATATCGGTATTCCCTTGTTATAGCAGCTTAGGAGGAATTATCGTCAAACGACCGAGATATATCACCAAGTTATCTGACACGTATGACGTTATAGCCATATATGATATTTTATAACTTCTATGACCAAATTATTGTCACATTCTTCATTCAATTAAATTCTATCAAATGTAAGTTATTCAATGATATCCCATGATAGGTAATGATTCTAGATTACCATGGCAATTACGTCATACCTAAGAGGGAGTATGTTATTTCCATAAAGCTGAATTTGTATACTAAAATTGTTTAATTATAGCAATCCTATAGTCTACCGACAATTTTTTGGATAAATGTTTCCGGAGAAATAGATATTAAATGGAAAAAGAGTCTAACTATGGATTTCAAGTTCTGAAATTTTCAAAGCTAGGCTTAAGTTTCCCACTGGAATTTTCAGTAAATGTCAACAAAATATAAAATGTTGCCAACTTAAAATGTACTTATTTTATTACGGAAATTAATCATATAATAACAGACAATAGAATTCATTTCACTGAAATAATAACAGTACGAACGCACCTCATTTGTCACGTTTGACGTACAATTTTCAACTTGTTTTTAAGTGTTGTCATGGAGAAACGAGAATTCTCGTTTTGCGATAAGTGTACGCTTTGATGATAAATATCACTATTTCCGAAAAGAAAAATTTGCCTGATATAAGGACAGACATTATGTGATTAAATGAGATGAACATTATTGCTCAAAAATATAAGTACTCAAAAATATTGTGGGACCTATAATAATGAATCCAATTATTTTAGAGTAATTGGATGTCCATTTATATCATAATAATATGATATACATTCATTTATATCATAATTGTAATATAAACACCAATAAGAAAATTAAATGAGCCAAAAGCCATTGACATCAGTTTATGTATAAAACCCGCATATGGTGTGATAAAATACCCCGATTCACATGGGTAACAGCAGGGTATGGGGGAATTGCCCCTCCTTGAATTTTGAAATTTAATTAATAAAATTTTCGTTTTTTCCTAATTATTTTGAAAAAATAATTAAATTTGTTTTTCTGAAGGACTTAAAGTAAAAGGAAGTAAAGATTTAGATTCCCCACCCCCTTTCCCACAACATCGTCTTCCGAAAAAAATGATATGGCATATGTGTAGTATACGTGTAGGCAGGAACATCAGGTATGTTCTTATAATAAAGAAGGGAAACTTGATTAAACAATAAAATATGTAACTTAACGGTAAAATATCGCCTACTTTTACACAGCACTAAATATATGTTATTACATTAAAAATAATCATTAAAATAATACATGATCATAATAATCATAAATAGCACTGGCTTGTACTTATATACTAAGTTTTATGTGAAGTGCTAAAATCTCACACAGTTTTACTAAGAATTTAACACATAAAATTGTAAGTTTAGTATATATTTTATAAATGTTTTGACAACTAAGAAAGAAAGAGGCATTTAAGACTGGTACACAGAAAAAAAAGTTAAAAATATTAATTTCCTAGGGAGATATTTAAAAAAAATACGAATGCATAACACGCTCATAGGTTTAACATCAGCGAGGGAATTTCACTCACTGATGAAGAGCCTTAACCCTTTCAGGGGCAAGCACTTGTGCTCCTGTAACGTTGAATTCCCACCGGAATTTAGGAAAGAATTTAGTTCAAAATAAGAATAAGCAATTTTCAGCTTTTTCTCGTCAAAGTTAAAAAAATATAATTTAATTAAAAGTTTCTGGTTTGAATCGGATTAAAATTAGGTGGTATATAATATATACCACCGCCCCTCAAAGGGTTAAGAGGCTACTTCACTCAGGCGAAAACACCCACTCGCTAATGTTAATCCTACGGGGGAAATAATTTACGATATCTCGTTCGCATTTCAATCGGATTTCAACCATTTTCGGAACTGGTTTCGAAAGTGAAAGTATCTTCAATTAAAAAAAAAAGCAACAAAAATCGAAAAAATACAAAGAAGCGTGCATAGAGATTGACCTCAGCTATCCAATGCAAAATAAATAAATAAATAAATAAATAAATAATATATGTATTTTTTAAATATTGAAATGCGAACAAGATATCGTAAATTATTTCCCCCATAAGGATTAACATTAGCGAGCGGGTGTTTTCGCCTGAGTGAAGTAGCCTCTTAACACTTTGCGGTCCAACCTCGAGTCTGACTCGGAATAATTTTTCATTGCAAAATTTTCTTTTGGCACCAGCAATAAAGGAAAATAAAATTTGCCTTATTTAATTAGAGCATTTTCGAAATTGTGTAATTGAAGGTAACTTTTTTTTTTAAAAGTGGTGCCATCGGAATAAAATTTGTGTAAGAGTCACCGAACCGGAAAGGGTTAACAGTTTATATTCCGTTCATGCGCCTGCCGAAACTTGTCGCACGTCAGTCTCCTCCTAGGCTAGAGTATAAGCTACAAACAGATAAGCTATAAAATTATTTCTGCTCTCGAACGGCTACATATTGTCATAACATTTTATATTTTGTAAATAAATACCGCAATTTCTGGTGCATAACTTTTTAAATTACTAAAGCGAAAAAAAACAGGGCTATCTCAATTATATCAAGATGGCCTTGGGTCGACTTATACACCGGATATAAAATCAGACATCCGACAATCGCGGTTGGTAACTGTAGTTGAGTTCTGCACAGGTCGGGGTGCAGCTTACCTTAACGCGAAAATTCAGCTTAAAGTCATTCTAAATCAGACATAAAAAAAAAAAAAAAAAAAAAAAAAAATGTCAACCCGAAATCTAACTAAAACCTGAAGTGAAAGGAAATTATTCATATTTTAATACGATTCTGGAAAAGTAGTCTACAATTGTGTCTATTCACAATTTTTATCATTTTTGTATAAAAATGAACATATATGCACTCAATAATATATATATATATATATATATATATATTAATTGAAGAATATTCAGGATTTTCTTTTGAAAAATAGGGTCAACACGAACCAGATCCGAAATAATCAAAACTCAACCCGAAACCGACCCAAACATGAAATATTTAAAGTTAACCCGACCCGTAATGAAAAACATTAGCGTCAACCCGACCCAAACCGCAATGAAAAAATAAGCGTCAACCCGACCCTATCCGAACCGCATGTTAGTCGGGTTCGTGTTAAATTGGGTAGCCCGACCCGATGCAGTACTTTATTTTAAGCTGTAACGATAGTTACGAGATAAGCGTGGATCATTTTAATATGAGCCCGAAAATGTATTATTTCCGACACTTTTTTTCACAATAATTAAAAATCATTGTTATTTTCTATAATTATTATTGTAAATTAAAAAAAAAAAAAAAAAAACAATAATTTATTTTTAGAAAAAAATTAATAGTTGGCTTAGAGGAAAAATTAAATCTTGTGAAAGGACAAAGGAAAGTATAAATTATTATATTTTGAAATATTAAATATCAATGCAATTCTAATAACTTACCAAAATAACATTCTAAAAATTATTCATCTGGAAAATCCAAATGTTCTCTATGACTGTTTAGATTTACGAACTTCAGGGAAATCTTCTTGCATTTACAGAATCATATAGTACGGATCTCAATCTTTAACGAGATAACGACTGGAAAAAAATATGACTCACTCTTCCAGAAAAATCGTTGCAGCATTTGCTTTTCTTTTGGTAATTTGTTACTTATGAGTTATTTTTCCAACACTTTCAATTAAAAGAAAATAAAAACAAGAACGAAAAATCATGCGTCAAATATAGATTATGAAACACTTTCCAACGCATCCAGGAAACTATAACGAAACTTCAACGTTAAATAAGGTGAAAGAAGATACGTAATACAACATAACATAATTTAAAACGCACCTCCAACAAATACCAACCATAAACAGCAATATACCTTGTTGCGTAGCTCTGAATATATGAATTTGTTTATATTCTTCAAACTTCTATTAGTATATTAAGCATAGTTTAGCAGGAAAATGCATAACACAATTAAAAACTACCCTTAAGCCTTCCTCCCACAATCAGTAATACTTGCGATATCCTTTGTGTAACCCTGTATATGATGAATAGAATTTATACACACTGTGTACTATATAAAATTTTAGTTAAACTTAAAAATGCAAACTAAAATTAGAAACGAATTTCCAGCAATTATTGCTTTTAGACAGCAGTGTAACCAAATTATTTTGTTTGTCCCTGTAAATGAACGATTGCTATTCACCCCTGTAAATGAACGATTGCTATTCACGCCATACTTTTCAGCAAGCAACTTCTAGTGCACCTTAGTTCTATCAATTTCATTATGTTTATATTATCGTAATAGTATCATCAAAATGTGCCGCAAATGATTTTTACCCGTAATCCCTTATGTAACAGAATTCTTTTGTGTGACCCTATAAAATAATAATAAATGCTTTGTACCCCGTATTCTACAGAAAGTGTTTTTTAGGGCACTTTCTAATTGCACATCAATTTCATTATGTTTGTAATGGTGTAACATCATCAAAATGTACTTGAAACGCCTTTTTCCCAGTGACCGTAATGTAACGAAATACTTTTGATTGTCCTTTTAATCGAACTGTAAATATTACACACTTCATTTTCAATAGCGATCGTGCTATAGTAAAACGGCAATAACATATAAAAATTACAGAGCGATCCGAGTATATTTACAAGAGTTCAAAACACATGGTACATACAATCTTTGAGAAGATGTAGAATACAGTAAGATATAAGCATGAAACCACCATACAATGTATTGTTGTAACTCAAGCAGTGAAGCAATACAGGGCTCTTCAGGATTATGGAAAGAAATTTGTTTACTACACAATATCAAGTGTAAAATAAAAAAATGCTGATTTTATTTATGCATAATATTTTTGCCAATCAGAATTCTGGAAGCTAGATTGCAATAATAATATAGAAAAAAAATCAAGAAATTGCAAAGTAAGGTATCTTTATTTGACAATTGAGCCAAATTTCTTTAAGAGAAATTGTTCTTAAAGTTTGCCAAACCTTTAGATAAGACTTTTTTGAGAAAAATGATAGAAATTCTCAATGAAGCGTAAAATTTCCAAATAAGTACACTTTATTACACATCTTCTAGAATGAGTCTCTTAGTTGATCTTAAAAAAAGTTCTATTTTTTATCATTTTGATTTTCTTGTGCTTTATATTTCCCATTTAAAAATTTCTTTGCTAACAATGTTACATAAATCATATTTACATATTTCAGCAATTATTTGGTAGAATTTATTAAATAAATACTTTTTTGTCACAAACAGAAACCGCTTCACTTCACGCTTGAGTTACCTACCACCTTGCATTGTAAGGTGACACGTGCTTGTTTATGTGTGCTCTATCTCTCTTTAAAGTTTGTACACTGAGTTTTGAAGAGCCCCGTACTTAGATATTTTGTATAAAACTTTCTTTTTTTCGGCTGCGAAGCCTACTTATCATGTGAGCCCCTATGTGGCGCACACCCCTAAATACAGCTCTGTCTATCTATTTATTTAAATAAATCCCCCTTTGTTAGCAGTAAAATTTTATTTATTTCTCTATTTAAATTTTTATTTTATTTTATTTTATTTATTTAAATTTTTATTTTATTTATTTAAATTTTTATTTTATTTATTTAAATTTTTATTTTATTTATTTAAATTTTTATTTTATTTTATTTTATTTATTTAAATTTTTATTTTATTTATTTAAATTTTTATTTTATTTTATTTTATTTATTTTTTTATTTTATTTTATTTATTTATTTAAATTTTTATTTTATTTTATTTTATTTATTTATTTAAATTTTTATTTTATTTTATTTATTTATTTAAATCTTTATTTTATTTTATTTATTTATTTAAATTTTTATTTTATTTTATTTATTTATTTAATTTTTTAATTTAATTTAATTTAATTTAATTTAATGTAATTTAATTTAATTTATTTAAATTTTAATTTAATTTAATTTAATTTAATTTAATTTTATTTTATTTAATTTTATTTTATTTATTTATTTAAATTTTTATTTTATTTTATTTATTTATTTATTGAAATTTTTATTTTATTTTATTTTATTTTATTTTATTTATTTATTTATTTATTGAAATTTTTATTTTATTTTATTTTATTTATTTATTTATTGAAATTTTTATTTTATTTTATTTTATTTTATTTTATTTTATTTTATTTGTTTATTTAACTTTTAATTTAATTTAATTTAATTTAAATAATTTATTTATTTATTTAAATTTTATTTTATTTTATTTATTTATTTATTTAAATTTTTATTTTTATTTTATTTTTATTTTATTTATTTATTTTATTTCATTTCATTTTATTTATTTGTTTATTTAATTTTTTTATTTAATTTTTTTATTTATTTAAACTTTTATTTTATTTTATTTCATTTTATTTTATTTATTTATTTATTTAATTTTTTATTTTATTTATTTATTTATAAAGGCCGGTTTTTGGCCGTTTTAAATTTCCTGTCCCCTTAAAACTCTATGAAGATTATAAATTTTCAAGGACTTTCTAGTTTTAATTGTAATTATTGTGTAAAGCTATAAAACCAAAACCTCTTTCTTTTCTGTTGGATCAACAGATTGATTTTTCCATCAAATCTTGAGCGTTTATAATGATAGCTGAAAAGCATAAAAAAGTCACTAGATAAATGAAATTCTAATGGCCTATGTCCTAATCTATCTGTACTTAAATGATAAAAAAAAAATAGAATCATTACGACTACCCGTATTTTTATTACAATTTTTTTAAAGGAAGCAAATATATATTTACACCTCTTTTTTTAACACTTTCCAATATAATTGAAAAGTGTTTATGACATTATGACTTCGGTTCCGTGCTCTAACTCTCTTAAATATACTCGAATTGCCGTAAAATTTTTGTATGTTTTTGTCGTTTAGTACAGAACGATCGGTATTGAAAATGAAGTGGGTAGCATTTATAGTTCTTTTACAGGGACTGTCAAAATATTCCGTTACATTACTGTCAATGGAAAAAAAATCATTCAAATATAGAAAATAAAGAAAAATAGAATCATTACGACTACCCGTATTTTTATTACAATTTCTTTTAAAGGAAGCAAATATATTTACACCTCTTTTTTAACACTTTCCAACATAATTGAAAAGTGTTTATGACATTATGACTTTGGTTCCGTGCTCTAACTCTCTTAAATATACTCGAATTGCCCTGAAATTTTTGTATGTTTTTGTCGTTTAGTACAGAACGATCGGCATTGAAAACGAAGTGGGTAGCATCTATAGTTCTTTTACAAGACTGTCAAAATATTCCGTTACATTACTGTCAATGGAAAAAAAATCGTTCCAAGTACATTTTGATGATGTTACACCATTTCAGATATAATGAAATTGATGTACATTTATGAAGTGCACTGATAAATGTTTTCTGTGGAATATGGGATAAAAAGCAATTATTATTCATTTACAGGGCCACACAGATTCTGTTACATAATAATCTGCGGGGAAAAAACTTTTTCAGTATATTTTAATGGTGTTACATTATTTCAAACACAATGAAATTTATATACATTACTGAGGTGCACTATAAATTGATTACTGAAATGTATGGTGTGCATTGCATTTATCGTTTCATTTACAGGTGTGTTTTTAATTTTGGTTTGAGTTTTTAAGTTAAACTAATTTTTCACATAGTACATGGTGTGTATAAATTCTGCTAATCATATACAGGGCTAAACAATTCCTAAGTATTACTGACTATTACAGTGAATTGATTAAGGGTAGTTTTTAATTGTGTTAAGCATTTTCCTTCTGAACTATATTTAGTATACTAATAGAAATTTGTGGAATATAAATAAATTTATATATAGGGTGACACAAAAAACACGATATATTGTCGTTTAAGATTATTAGTTATTGCTGGAAGTGCAGTTGTGTTATGAGTTTTTTATCTGCATTAAATTGTAGCTTAAAATGTGGTGTGTACACAAGCCTTTAGACAATATACAGGGCTGTACAAAATAATTCGAGTGCATTTCCATCTATTGAAGAACATTGCTAAAAGTGAATTTTCAAACTGAACCAAATTCTAGCATGCTATGTAGAATATATGCAAATCTATAGATCATATACAGTGCTGCACAAGTAATTAGACTACGTTTTTGACTATGGAATGTAATTACTGAAACTGGATTTTTAAATGTGTTATATGTTTTCTAAACTGTTCACTTACATACCTTCTTTCATCTTATTAAACGGCAAAGTTTCGGTACAGTTTTCTAGATATGTTGGAAAGTGTTTCATAATCTGTGCTTGACGCATGATTTTTCATTCTTGTTCTTTTTTAACTTAACATCTTTGTATTAACAACTACTAATTTTTTAGTAATTATTTGCCTTTTTTTTTTTTTTTTTTTTTTTTTTTTTTTAGGAAGAAAATATATTTACCCTTTTTTTTAAACTTAACTAAACTTAATATCTTTGTATTAACAGCTGTACTAATTTATCATTTTCTCAATTAATATAAATGCTTTTCTGAGTTATTGAAATGGCGTAGCTAGTATTTCTTTTTTAAAAGAATCTTGCTCCTACTTTCAATTTCAAAGTGGTAGCAAGCTTTGTTTGCTCCTGATGCCACGTTCTTTCGAAACACGTTATGCTTTTCTGATTTTTATTGTATTATAAAAAAGTTTTTTTTACCTGTATTTTGTATCTTATAAATTTATATTCTTCTTTACGACCCATAACCAAACACCACATAAAAATGTTCAACATATTAAAACCTTCCCGCCAAAATTATTTAACTTAAAGTGTAAGTACCTTTGAAATCTGTCCAGTAGAAGTTAAGCTATATATAATGTAATTCCCTGTTCCACAATGGAAGTTTATAACCAAAAAATAGCTATCAAAACATTTCTTTTTTTGCAAAGAATGAAAGGAATATTGACTAATGAAGAATCTTCCATAATCGTAATCCACAACTCAACAATCGTTACAACAGTGGTTATTTTCCATGATCGGGGTGCTTTTATCATAAATGACACGACATTTTTCCAGTGGTTGAAAACAGTAAGAAACTCTGCCGCTAAAAAAAAATCCCTATCCGATAAATAAAATATGATTGGCTAAATATTAAAAAAAAATGTTTTGGTGGCAGATTTTATTTATGTGCCATTAATATTTATTGATTACTAGCTGTGTAGCAACTTGTGTTGCATTTAAATTATGTGAAGTATTTCGATTGTTGTATCTAGTTTTATTAATACATTTCAAATTTCTAAACAGCTCCAAATTAATCACAATATAGAACATTAGAACATTTTTCGCTCATTTCACCCTTTTAAAATTAGATTTTTTTAGAAACAATTCTTTGGGAACATTTGTCTCTTAAAAGTAAATACCATTCAAAATTTAATCCCCTAAGTTTTTAGTCCAAACAGTGTCACAGAAATTGCAATTTTAAAACGTTTCTTGTTTCTGCACACTTTTACAATTCAAAATCTGTAGAAATTGTTGTGTTGCGAGTATTTATGGCTTAAAAGTAACAGTCATGTCATTCAAAAAATTTTCACACTTTTATAATTCAAAATCTGTAGAAATTGTTCTGTTGCGAGTATTTACGGCTTAAAAGTAACAGCCATGTCGAGTTTCAAGTTTATTGTCTTAACAGTTCGAAATTAACCATAATATAGAACGTTTTCAGAACATTTTTCGCTCATTTCATCCTGTTAAAATAATTTTTTTTTTTTTAGAAACCGTTCTTAGTGAGAATTTATATCTTATAAGTAACCACCATGTCAAATTTAAAGTTTCTAACCCCCGACACTATCACATACATTGCAATTTTAGAATGTCTTTTACTCCTCCACCCTTTTAAATTTTGAATTTAAAAAAAAAAGGAAACTGTTCTATGCAATCATATTTACGTCTTAAAAGTAACAGCCATGACAAATTTCAAGTTTTCTAACCTTAACATTTCCAAATAAATCGTAATTTAGACCGTTTTTAGATTGTTTCCCGCTTATTTCACCCTCTTAAATTTCGAAATATTTTGAAACCGTTCATAGCGAGTACTTACATCTTAAAAGTAACCCTTAAACCAAATTTCCAATGCCTAGCCCAGACAATATCACAGATATCGCAATTTTAGAACTTTTTTGTTCCTGCACCCTCTTGTTTTTATTCATTTACTAGCGGCCCTCCCTCGCTTTGCTTCGGGTTAACCTTGAAAACCTTCATCTCTTTGTGTTTTCTGTAGATCTTTTTAATGTGTACAATAATTAGTACATTATTTTGATAAATCTTGTAGGGTTCAGCCTGCGTTTGCAATGTATCAGCGGAAAAAATGAAATTATTTACGACATCACATTAAAAACCTCAAAAATAACAGTATTTCTCCACTATTTAATGGATATACATATAAACCTTCCTCTTGAATCACTCTATCTATTAAAAAAAACCGCATCAAAATCCGTTGCGTAGTTTTAAAGATTTAAGCGTACATAGGGATATAGGGACAGAAAAAGCGAGTTTGTTTTATACTATGTAGTGATTTATCTGAAATTACAAAGCAAAACATATGGTTATTATACATATAAACCTTCTTCTTGAATCACTCTATCTATTTAAAAAACCGCATCAAAATCCGTTGCGTAGTTTTAAAGATTTAAGCGTACATAGGGATATAGGGACAGAAAAAGCGACTTTGTTTTATACTATGTAGTGATTTATCTGAAATTACAAAGCAAAACATATGGTTATTATACATATAAACCTTCCTCTTGAATCACTCTATCTATTAAAAAAAACCGCATCAAAATCCGTTGCGTAGTTTTAAAGATTTAAGCGTACATAGGGATATAGGGACAGAAAAAGCGACTTTGTTTTATACTATGTAGTGATTTATTTATTTTTATTTTTAAATATATATATATATATATATATATATATATATATATATATATATATATATTTTTTTTTTTTTTTTTTTTTTTTTGTACTGCTAACCAGGTTTCTACTTGCCGGGCATGAGTGCCTAGCTTGACGAGTACCCTCTTGGGGGTTGTTATTGTACCGACATAAAATATAGCATATGTTGGAGCAGAGATGGTCACCAGCATTTTGCCACTATTTTTTTTTTAACCGGCTCAGTAGTTACAGAGATTACCCCCTACAATCACCCAAACGTTACATCTTTATAATATTAGTAAAGATGAAGAATAGCAATTCTCAACTGCTTTTTCCTTTTCTTTTTTTTCTTTCTTTATAATTAGAATACAAAAGCTATTCAATAATAAAAAAAAAATCTTGGACGGCGGGGGAAAAAAAAAAAACGAAAAAAAAAATTGTAAGAAATAATGATGTTTTCATTCCTTCGACAAACTGGAAGATAAATTAAAAGAAATTAGATTTTATATTACGAGACGGAATACCATATCGATAACCCTATAAAAAGATTGAATTGATAGTTGTGAAAAACAATCACTTTGAGAATCAATATCGAATTGGACCCATTTCACGTGCAGTGTAATTGGGGAAGTTTTGTTGACAGCGGTTGTCATGACGACCGGAAAGAGAGCATTGACTCAAAAAAAGTTGCCAGAAAATTTTTGATTTAATGTGGTGACGGTCCATCGAGTGGGAAGCAGTTTAGTTAAATCATCTCCGTCGGGACTTCAAGAGCAGACGTTTTGTTGGACGTAAATAAGAGAACCATAGTATTTATATCTATAAATTCAACAGGTATGTTTTATTTATAATATGTTATAATTTTAATATGTTGCAGTTCATTTTATTTTTGCCACATAATAGTTAATTCTAATGTAAAATTGTTGAAACATTTCGAACGTTTAGTCACAGCAACTGTGAACACGTTGTTATATCTCAGTATCTATCTATCTATATATATTATTTCTGTTGTCAACATCCCTTTTTCTAAGCATTTACAAAATGCACAACAATGAATGAAGTATCATTGGAAAGGTTTTTTTAACCGGCTTCTGACATAGTATACTATCATTTCGTTGAAACATGTTTTTTGTGTTGTGGAGTTTTGGGGTTCTTTCTAAAACACAACTTACTTAAACTTAAAAAGCTCATTTATTACTCAATCTTCACTTGACAATTAAATATTTAGAAAAAAATAAGTATACCCTGATTAGCTCCACTGAAATCTGTTGCCATGGAAAAGGTAGCAAATTATATTAAACTAATCAAAATATCAAAACTTAAGAATCCGAATAGGTTAATACAACAATGATAATTTTGAACTCATCATTTTAAGACAATATTAAATGTAGTAAGGGGCAACAGATTTCTAAATCAAGTAGCATACTGGATTGCATAAAGAACACCCAACTCCACTCCAACCCGATCAAGCTCAAATCTCCATACACATTAAATTAACAAAAGTGTAATCATCATATAATTTGGAAAAATGCAGACAACCTGAAATTCCTCCAATATGAGGACCAAAAGGGGAAAGAGTTAAATCCGTTAATAGAATAGGGATATGATGATGTACTAAAATTTTAGAACAACCATAGAGATTCTGAACAAGATCCGATCGGTTAACCAAGAATCGTATAGTGGTGTATAATGACTGGATATTTTTTTTTTTTTTTTTTTTTTTTTTTTTTTACCTTTTAAAATAAAACAATTTTGGTGTATATTTTAGAAAAACAATGTTTCTGAAAGAGGAGAGTTAAAGCTTAATTTAACATTTTATGAAATTAAATTTAATATTACTGTTTCACTTATTAATCTATCCATCCTTAAATCAAGATCAAAAATACGATTGTATAACATTGAGTGAACTTCAATTTATGTTCATTAAAACAGTCAGTTATGAATTTAAACTTAAGAAATTTTAAAGTCCTAATTTAATAAAGTTGAATTTTCTCTCCCCTTTTTTTTTTTTTTTTTTAATTAATCACAGAAAGGTTAGGCCATTCTTATAGGTCTACTGTGAATATAAAAAATTAATTATTTAGAGATTTATACAAAGAAAAACATACCATCTTTGATAATAAACAAAAAAAAAACACAATTTATTTGAACATTTAAAATAATGAAGCAACTAAGTTATCAAAAATAATCTTAATAAAACAATATAACAGCTGATCTTTTAAGTTGAAACCACTCACTGGTTACTTTTAAATTACACATCATATTTTTAAAATTACCATCATATTACCATTTAATGGTCGTTCAAACATACAAACATTATATATTAACCTACAGACTATTTCTGTTCATAATGTTTATTCTTATTGAAATTATCCAAAGATATTCATTTCACTTTTAAACTCTGGTATAGCAAACATATTTTTTTTTTTTTTTTTTTTTTTTTTTTTTTTTTTTAAAGAGGTACAAATAAATAAAAAGAAAAACTATGCAAATAGTACTTACAACAGGTAGAGAGTTCTACAATTTTAGTCAATGGGCACTTAGGAGCATTTCCTCCTTTTTCAAAATCTGATGAAGCACTTAAGCTGGAGTATTCAGGCTGGGGAAAAATTCAGACGTGGTTTCAAGCTAACATTCATCAGTCTCTTGGCCAAGCAACAAGTGTCGTAAACATTCATTCTCCCGCGCTGCTTGAAAAACGGGACCGATCCACTCTGCCAGGGGTACGGGAATGGAAACAAAAGGAAAAATGGACTCATCGTGAAGACTACAGCTTGCCGCTCCACTCTGCCGGCCGCTTCATGGGGGAAGGAAACCATGCATCACCCCCATGGCGTGTGCTGAAGGGGGGTCCTGTTAGCCTCTGTTTACATGGGCGCCAGCTATCCGCCTGATAGCAGAGCCAATTGAAGCCTGACGTAAACTTACAAAGCCTAATTGCGTGTATAGTACACTCATAAGATAACGTAATTCTTATACAGGGCGGTCGGTCATTCTTATATCAAAGTCAGACTAGATGACTCCAAATTTTCCACCTGTGCAGTCTACTGACAAAACATCCCTCCCTTGCTGTCTGCTTTTCGTATTTGAAAAACAGGAAGCTACGTTAGACTATAAACGTTGAAATTACTTTGCAAAAAGAAAAAGAAAGAAGAAAAAATAAAAACTGATTTTATTATAATTATTACAATTACTTTTATTTATTTAAATTTTTATTAGAAACAGAAAAAAAGAGTGCTTTTAAATAAATGTTGAGAAAGTGATTTAAATAATTAATGTAGATTAAAAAAAAAAAATTTGTTGAAACCAACCGTAACAAGATTGCTCCCCCCGGCTAATTAAAAAAAAAAAATTTGTTGAAACCAACCGTAACATTTGATTAAAAATTGCAGTTAATTAAAAATTAAATCAGCATTGTTTTCATAAATGAAATGGAAGCTATTTTTTCCAATCAATGTTGCCACAAAAATAAAATACCGTATTATAGCATGCTCAACAATGATTATAAAAAAATAATAAATAGTACAAAAAAAAAAAAAAAAAAAAAAAAAAAAAAAGATAAAATGTGACATTTTCTCACGTATTTATTTTATATTTATGATTAAAAACCAAAATTGAAATTGAAAAGTTTAGAAGAAAAATATATTGTTGATCGATCGAAGCAGTGGTATTTCACGTGTAACATAAAAGTTATGATTTGTTATATTAGATTAAATTGTAATTTAAGTTTATTTCAATTTATCTTTCTTCGTCCCATGTTTTTCCCGAAGAGGATGACGTCATTCTCTAATGCAGTTAAAATACAATTGTTATTATTTTTTTTCTTCCCTCGCGCGTGCCTTTTTCTATCTTCGACGAGATTTTACTGTTAGGAATAAATGAGATGATATTCTGGTTTGACTAATGTTGTTTGCAGATATTTTTATCCTTAATTTTTCTGTATTAGTTTAAATTTGCATCTAAAAAATATTAAATATTGCTAAAAAATATTGTACTGGTGCGCAAAATCCTCGCGTGCGTCCACTGTTATATACAGGGTACGTCAGAAAAATGTATCCTTTGAATGATTATATCTCCAGTTTTTATTGCCATATAATTAATATTTAAATTGCGAAAGAATCTACATAAAATGTATAACTTTTCCTCCTAGCGCAGATGTTCAACATTATTACCGTTCTGGTCAATACATTGCTTATAACGGTGGGCTACTGATTCACAAACTTCAACAAACATTTCATTTGGTGTTATGGCGCATTCTTGCTCCATTGCGGTTCCGTTGAGTTGTCTATGAACATCCACCCGTTTCAAACTTATCTTTTATCCGATGAATTCTAAGTCGCATATTTGTATCTGCCTAAAATCCCTGTGATATTTTATTTATTTATTTATTTATTACTTCTGCTACATTTTCAAACTTACAATAGTATTTTAAAATAAATTTTCTTTCTTCAAAAGTTAATCTTGTTCTACTCATTATTTCCTTTAATTACAGTAAGAAAATAAAGAAAAATTAGAAAGTTATGACTCGTTAAACAGTGTATGTATACATTTTTCTGACGCACCCTGTGTTTAAAACTGTATTTAAAACACATGGCTGTTTTTTTTTTTTTTTTTTTTTTTTTTTTTTCTTGTCAATTTGCCCTAAGATTTCTATTAAACCAATTTTAATAATGATTTTTTTTTCTGGAAAGCTGTTCATTTATAGATGTGCCCGTACTAGCTATTTTTTTAAATATTCCCATTGTTATATTTTTTATTTTCAATTTTAAAGTTTTTGGGAAAATTCTCAAAATGGTTGGCAATTGTATTATTTCGTTTGTTATACAGAGAAAAGAGAGAAGCACACATTTTACCTTCTAAAGCTCTCACTTTTCAATATTTTTTCATTCCGCTGATTGCCGACTGAGTTTGAGACGCTAGATGAAATGCTTCAGTGAGTGAAAATGACGTCATATTTAGAAGTAAATGTTCTTTGATAAAACAAAACATTTTACCACGAATGTGTCTAAAAGACATAAATATATGTTACTGATTACGTATACGAAAATAGAGTTTAATTTTTAGGGTTTCGTCGAGGCTAACGAAAAAGACAGGCTACCGCGGTGCATCCCACTTATCTTTTTTTACAGACCGCTAGAATGACGTGATGCTCTTTTCGTACACCTGCATTGGTGCATTCGAACATCACGTGACTCCCGCGGTCTGTAAAAAAAGATACGCGTAAAGCACCGCGGTAGCCCTTCTTTTTCGTTAGCCTCGGTTTCGTTCATCTGACGAAACCCTATTCGTCTCACCCCTCTGTCTGTCTGTCTTTCCGTCACAGATTTCCTACTCGGAAACTGCTTAAGGAGTCTTATACCTTTTAAACTTTCTGAAAATCAACAAAAACATTTAAAGTTTAAATTAGTGTATCTTAAAAAAATTTTTATGTATAAACTTAAAATTTTGACTACTGGTTCAACAGATTGTACTTCTTTATATACTATCATTAGAAACTGACTAGTCTGTTTCAGAATTTGTGTATTGTTGAAATTAAAAAAAGCTCATTTTTTTACTCCGCAAGTTATTGCGCGCATGATATCTTGAGAACGTATGCATGGGTTGTTATGAAATTTGATATAGATAATAAGCACATATGTATTTTTAAAATGATCTACTCTTAGGTCAAGCTTATTTCATTAACCGTGTAAAAACATATTTTTTCAAAAAAAAAAATTACATTTTTTAATGAATAAAAACAGTCATAACTAAAAATCTTATCACTGCAAATACTACTTAAGAGTAGACCATTTTAAACACACCTATGTGCTTATTATCCGTATCAAATTTCATAACAATCCATGCATACTTTATCAAGATATCATGCGCTCAATGACTTTACGGAGTAAAACGTTAGTTATTTTAATTTTAATAATGCACAAATTTTGTAAAAGACCAGTAATTTTCTAATGGTGGTATATTAAAAAGGCTAATATAATTAATAAATAGTCAAATTTCATGTTTATACATTAACCCTTTCAGGCGCAGATTAATTCAGTTCGAGAAATGGTGAAATGAATGACTCACACCAGAACTTACATAAACGAATTTCTTAGAAAAAAAAAACTTGTTTTCTTTCTGTTCATTTTTAAAAGCAAAATTTTGTTAAAATATTGTTAGAGCCATTTAGAAATTTCGAATTAAAATACCGCCCTTGAAAGGGTTAGAAGGTTTTGAAGATACACTAATTCAAACTTTAAATGTTTTTGTTGATTTTCGTCATGTTTAAAAGGTACAAGACCCCGTCAGAGACTTGAAATTTTTCATACTTATAGCTGAATACCTCCTGTCACACGACAAATCATAAAATTTTGAAAAAGTCTTATATTATGTTATATTAGTTAAATGAGTTGATTTAATGACATCTGACCATTTCTGCGATTTTCTTAGATTTTAAAACAGTGCCTTAATTTCACTCTTTTTTTGCGTGGGCTTGATGGTACAGTGGTATTAGTGTTTTCCTCCTAACCTAAGGGATCCGGGTTCGATTATCGGCGACGGGTACATTTCATTGTCCGATGGATTTAATTAAAAGAACTTTGGTAATTTTTTTGCCATTTTGAGGGTTTTGTTTTATTTAGTTAAAATTATATCATAATTAAATATGCTTTTCAGCTATACAAACATATGCTATTACAATTTTCTGAAAAGCAGTTCTTGAATATTTTTAATTTGATTAAAAAAATTGCTTTCTCTTGTTATCATTTTATTATTAAATTTAATCGCGCTGCCATCTATGTTCTTATTGATAAATGATAAGGATAATTATTTTGGATTTATTAATTAAAGGATAAAGTGTTTTGAAAAGAATATTAAGCGAAACCCTTTTTGCTATCTTCGATCACACTTACCCACTTGTTCAATAATTTTAACAGTTGAAGTTTATAGAAATAGTATTTTGATAACTTTTGGTTAAGGCTGTTCTCAAATCCAAACTAGCTACTTTGTGAAATATTTTTTAACTCATTTTTGTTCGGAAAGGCATCAAATTGGCAGGTGTTGTTATTCAGAAACTATGTAATCGAAATAAGTTTTCTATTTTTTGATAAAGGCAGAAGATCTTTCAGAAAACACTGCCAAAGTCGGCGTTTTGAACCAAATTTCCCATCCTTCAGTGCGATTAAGGGAAAAACAGGTTATCACGTAACACGAATCGCCTATAATTCGATAAGTAATTTATTTATCGAAAAAAAAAAAGGAAAACTCATTTCGATTCCAAATCGCTTCAATAGACAGGCTTGCCAATTTCATGCTTTTGCGTTTAAAAATGAGTCAGAAAGTTTCGCGTTGTTGAGCAGGTCATTTGAGAACCACCTTAAAATAATATTTGTCGTAAGAGTTAGACTAACCAATGTAACACATGGGCTGATAAGTTCCCGGTCTAATAAAGAAAACACAACTTTTTAACATAACTTTATAACATTATAACTTTAATAAATAACATAACTTTAATAATAAATAATAAAAACTTAATAATAATAATAATGATTTAATAATAATAATAATAATAATAATTTAATAATAATAATTTAATAAATAAATAATAATAATTTAATAAATAATAATAATAATAATTTAATAAATAAATAATAATAATAATTTAATAAATAAATAATAATAACAATGTTATAATAAATAACATAATTTTATAACGAAAAAGCTCCAAACAGAGCTCAGAATCATCGACTCGTTGTTGTTTTTGGTCAAAAGTCAACACGCGCGGCACCATTTTTATATAATTATGGGGAAATACTACTTTTTCGGAACTTCTAAAATTTAAATCCTGTTTTAGGGTAGAATTGGAATATTAATAATATAAAAAAAAAATACACGGCTAAATACAATTGTATAAGTTCATTCTTACTTAAAGGGTCTATCAAGGAAGCATTCCATGTAAAATATTGCAATGCGCTGTATACAATATCTCTGTTACGTTTCTCAAATAAAAAGGTTTTTATCTTTTTTCTTTCTCATTTGTGAATAAATAAAATTTTTACTTTTAGCCCGAACCCGTTCCGAGCTCGGGCTGAACCCATCTCATCTCTAACAGGTAGATCTGTTCCCCAAAATTGTTCCTCTCTAGATTTTTTTCTGTCGGTATTCATGCAGAGCCTCCGATTTGGCGCTGTGTGCTCATTTTACTAGGCCTGACTAGAGCTCTTATAATCCTATATAGGAGCCTTAGGCTTGACACAAGTCGAGGCTAACGAAAAAGACAGGCTACCGCGGTGCATTTCACTTATCTTTTTTTACAGACCGCTAGAGTGACGTGATGCTCTTTTCGTACACCTTCATTGGTGCATTCGAGCATCACGTGACTCCGGCGGTCTGTAAAAAAAGACAAGCGTAAAGCACCGCGGTAGCCTTCATTTTTCGTTAGCCTCGACACAAGTATTAGTGACGTCATAAACGAGATCCCGTCCGGTCGATGTATCCCAGCAGAAAGGTTTAATAAAGATAAGATGTTTTGCATTTCCGCTCATATAATTTGCCATTACATAAATAATAATAGTAAATTTCATAATCGTGAAATAAAAGGTATTAATACACTTGTTTTAAAAAAGAAAAGTAAAAGTATTAAATAAAAAAAGATTGTAAGATTAATAGATTTGATTGAACACATCCGATTTACCTTTTCCTAGAAACATTATTTTACAATAAATATACGTATAAAAAGTATGTAATAAATCTGACCAAAACTTTACAAAATCAATCCCTTTCCCCCTTTTTACAACTATGTACCCTAATTTAACCAAAACACAATAAATATCAATTTAAATAGAGAAATCGGTATTTTTCAACTGTAGAGACCTGGACACTTTTTTTAAAAGCTTGGCGCAATTCGGTGAGACATGTCCAAATTATATAAACAGCTATGAAAACAAACCTCATGAATTTTTATGTTTATTTATATATTAAATTATTTATGTATACAATTCTATTCTATCGTCATATAAAAATAGATAAATGACTTCTTTATATTAAATAAATTGTATGAATATTGAAAAAAATGCTTATGTATATGGAACAGCGAATAGGTTGCCAGAAAATATGTTGCCAAATTTCCTTCTCTCGCCATAAGCTTTTTCTCCATTTCGTATGTATATGCTTTTCTGTTTTCATCACAACTTATTTACAATAGTTTCAAAAATTGTCCATTCATTATACTTGTGTTCAGGACCTAATAACCACTCAAAGGAACTCATATCAACAGATTTATTTTCCTAATATATTTGTACACTTATGTTAACTAAAATTTTAAATGGAACTACTAATTTGGGGTAATCAGTTACTTTTAATTTTATAAACAAAGCATACTCATCTCTAACTAAAGTGTATCCAGATTATATTCAGTTTATTAGCGTATTTGTTGAAAAATCTTCGAAAGATGATATGTCATCTTTGTACCATTTTTTTAAACTGTTTATCGTCTGTTTCTAATTTTTTTTTCCAACAATCATTTGGCTCTTTTCGTTTAGAAGCAAACGTTCATTCAAATATTGCTGGAATAATTTCATTACAATTGGATAGGAATCCGTCGTATGAGTTATTTTCCTTCTTGGCACAACAAATTGAGTACCGCCAAATTAATTCTATCTTCACGAATTATAAATCGTTCATCGTTCATCAAAATGTTTAATGCAGACCACTGCTGTTGAAATAAGAGTAAAATTGTCACGATGTAATTTTCTTAGCTACAATTTCTCCTTTTCATTATCGGTTGGGAATTTGAAGACTGTAGCATACTGCTTTTTAGTATAGTATAGTTAGATTTGCAACTAGGAGCACAACATTTCCTCGCCATTATTTTATAGATATAATCTACACTTTTCTTAACAGTTATAATCTATAGTTAATTATAGTGTTATAATCTAACTACACTGAAAAATATTATTAATTACTAAATAAAATAAAAAATAATATCACAATACCATTGTAAACAATCCGTAAGAACAAAGTACGTGGAAACTTTTAAGTACGATGGATCTCGTTTGTGACGAGCGCGAACCAGGCACCTTTTGGATTAAGCTGTCAATGCTCTGTTAACCGAGCTATCTTAAACGAATCTGGCGGACACAAATTACACAGGTAACCTTATTGATAACGGCATTTGGTCTATTATCTGAAACAGCTCAACAGAATAAATCGCAGTTAATAGAACTCCAGTAAAAACTGGATAACACTTGATTAATTTTAACACAATTATTGTGCTGTCCTCTAAAAGACACTACAGTGAAATGTTTCCTAAAAAAAACCACACCCTATAGTACTACATCAAATGTTTCACCAAAATCAATTTTTTTTTGTTTTGTTCTATTTTTATGCACTCTTTAGAATAATAAAAATAGTTAAAAATACTTAAGAAGTGTTTATTTAGTTTAAAAATAATTTAAACTAACAATTGCAGAATTCTGGCAAAACATGAGCTTCATTTTTACAGATTTTCTTGTTATAATAGAATTTTAGAATGATCTACATAATTTTTTATTTTATTTTTTATGTTAAACCATTAATATGTAATAAAATGCTTCATTTTCAGCTGATTATGTTAGATGTGGGTTTCTTTAGGTAACATGTGTTATTTTTTTGGAAAAGTGGTTTTTTTTCAAATTCTTACTTAATTGGCTACCACTTTGTAATGAAGTGATAAAATGAAAAATGCTCAACATTAAAATCTTAGTCAGAACAAGCTGTAAAAATTTAGCGATGTTTAGTTTTTTTACATTCTTTATTAGACTTGATATAGAGAAATTTTTTAAAAAATGGAGTTTTTTTAGAGTCCAGCACAATATTCTACTCGATTAATTTTGACACAATTATTCAAATTGGTAAAGAAATCACATGAGATGTAATCTTCCCAACTGAGCGAAAATGTCCGGACCAGGATTCGAACCCCGGATCCCTTGGGTGAAGCTGCTCTACCAACTGAGCCATGATTAAGTTCAGCCATATTCGTCCAGGATGGCTCAGTTGGTAGAGCATTGGCTGCTTCAGCCAAGGGATCCCGGGTTCAAATTCTGGCCCGGACATTTTCGCTCAATTGGGAATATTACATCTCATACAATTATTCTAATTGATAAATAAATCATATAAATTGCATTTTTCAAATTGATTACGAAAGGGTACAGATCAGGATTCGAACCAGGACCTTTTAGCTTAAGCTGACAATGCTCTACCAACTGAAGCAGCATCCTGAAGAAAAATATTTGAGAAATAATTGTGTTAAAATTAATCAAATATAATTACTTATCCAGCATTTACACTGCAAAAAAATTGTTGATTTTACGGTATAATACTGGCAGCTGGGATGCCAGTATTATACAAAATCAATGTAAACTCACCGTACGTTACCATTACGTAAAATCAACAATTTTTTTTTAGTGTACTGGAGTTCCATTATCTGCGATTTATTGTTGAGCTGTTTCAGTTAACAGACCAGATGCCATGATCAATAAGGTTAGCTGGGTGAATTGTGTCCGCCAGATTCGTCCAGGATAGCTCAGTTGGCAGAGCATTGGCAGCTTCAGCCAAGAGGTTCCTGGTTCTAATCCTGGACTGGACACTGCTTCACTCAGCAGAAAATTACAACTCATGTGACTTATCTAACCAACTAGAATAATTGTGTTAAAATTAATGAAGGACTTTATAGTACTGTCGGAACATAAAGGGTTAAAAATCTCAGAATTTCTGGGGATGAAAATCATTGCTTATTATCTGTCCACCTCCTCTTTTCAAGCAAATCGGAGATGAAGTGTTTTCGAATTAGTTCAACCTATTCTCTAGTACAAAGTACTTTTTGTCGTAATCGAATTTTATTTTGCTTTGTGAACTAACTAATCTAACTTGTTTCATTCAATTTTTTACACTTGCTTCAGAAAATTTTGGGCGTGCCGTCAAAATTTTCTCGCTACACTTGGGAATGCAGAGGTTAATGAACTCTCCTATCATTGCTGTAAAAGAAATTCATCAAAATGTATAAGAGACGATAAATTTCGTTTTTATTTGAGAGTTATTTTATTAGCATATTAAGAATTTCAGGGTGCTTTCACTCCTTATCACATAGCTGTCGACTTTTCTAGGTTTTTAAAGTAAAAAGAACACACTTTGGACGAGAAATTATTCATAAGGAATGCAACCGAATATGTATCACATAGAAACTTAGTCACTTTATTAAATTAATTTTATGGTACCATGTATTTATTTTGCCTTGAAAATAAAGGAAGGTTGGCAGCTATGTTACTAATTCCAAGGAGTATAGTATCACTATTTGCAAATAATAATCTTCATCTTATTTAATCGCAGAATTTGCAATATTTTTTTTTGTTATTAAATACGGCAGATTGCTATTTGGAAATATTAGTATTTAAAGTTGCGATCTATACACATTTTGAGCTTTACTGTATTTCCAAATAGAAGTAACTAGGAGAAGTAAACTAGATTAGAAGTAACTACTAGTGACTAGAAGTAAACTAGTCACTTTATTAAATTAATTTTCATAAATATTAGTATTTAAAGTTGAGATCTGAGCTTTACTGTATTTCCAAAAAGAAGTAACTAGGAAGCCTGCGGCAGAGATTTGTTTAAAAGTCCGCAAGTCATTTCTACCGTCTCAATTTATACTCATTTAAAGTAAAGAAAAAAGAGAAAAAGAAAGAAAAAAAATTGAAATAATCTTATGCACTGATTTTTTCACAATTTTAGACCCCTTTAAAAAATAAGGGCCTGGAGTAATTATCCTTATTCAACCTTGCAATAGTCATGTCCTGCTTCCAAAATACCTGGGACCACTTGTAAAATTGTATACAAACTCTTTAACACGCATTTTTGGTCTCTTCTTTTAATTTGATTATTTATTAGGGGCGTTCAACAAGTAACCTGCTAAAGGCTAGTACAAGTCATCTATGTATCGGAAAATGCTAGAAAAGTGTGGAAGGTAAAAATTAATACAGGAATGAAACATCAGATGGCACATGTAGTATAAGCAGAAAAGAACCCAATCAGTTCCACAGCAGTCATTACGCTTTTTTGAGTGATATTTGGAAATAACGCGTGGTAGCGTGAGCTCGGAGTATGGATGCAAGGAGGCAAATGATATCGGTGACGTGTTTAGCTGAACTAACATTGGTCACTGACTGAAAAGGATACTCTCATATTCACCTGTTTCTAAAGCGGCTGTATAATTGTTTTACTCTTGCCAAAGACATTCAACATTTGCCGCATACCTTTAAGCTGTGTTTATATCTGGATCTCAACAATCCTGGACAAAAATCGTAAATCGTTCCCATGGCTTTTATTTTCCAAAGGTTCTGTGGTCATCAATAAAAGAAAGAGGCGGTGATAAACATGTGTGGGATCTCCTCCAATGACCTCTGACCTTTAGGCAAGCTTCAAAGACTGACCACATGAAAGGTACCGCTTAGCAAAAACGTAATCTGTTCGAACCTTTAACATCAGTTGATGAATGGAGGGAGTCGGGCAAGAGAGTGCTAAGCCATGTTTTTGAACTTCTGAGATATCTCAATTTGAAGATTTGATCCAATATTCAAACCAAGATATGTAACCTAAAGTTTTTTTCGCCCATGTCTTAGTAACATTTGAAATATTCTGAGTAACAATATGGTATTACTTTAATGACATTACTGTTATGTTTTTGTAAATTAGCTATCGTCATTGGGGGCATAAACATCAGGAGCAAAAACGAAACCTGTCACATAGGCTGCCACCAAGTGACATTAGAAACAAATTATATGTAGGATGTTATAATTTAGAATATTAAGCAATAGATTGCAGTTTAGATTTATTTGACCAAAAATGTGGCTTGGCAATTCTTGCCACAACCACCTCAATTTTGTTATCACTGACTTCTTCCACCGTCAAAAACCGTTAGTTTCTGCCTAAGACATTAAAATACTATAATGAAAGAGATGCATAAGACATTACCGTACATTATAAATGTATGGCATTCTTTTAGCGTAATCAATGAAATGTTTTTTTTTCAAGACAGGACACCTTTATGAATAGTCTCAATGTTTATAGGTTTTATTGCATTTATTTTATTACTCTAATAATTATATCAGATTATACTTTTTATTATCTATATTATAAGCGCCAAACGCGTGCGTGGGTAACACTGACGTCAATTTAACGTTGGCAACACCTGACGATTAAATTTGCTTTTAATGCAATTTTTTTAACGTCTAAACATCTCACATTTTCCAATTTTACACCGTCAAATAAGAAAAAAACTAGATAGTACCCGTCAAGATTTGACGGTAAATAACTTGAAAGTTCCTTTAGAAATATGCTTTTATTTTTAATCAGGTGCTTTTAAATTAATTAAGTATTGAAAATTTTATGAATTGTTATAATTCTTATATGGATATTTTTGCTTGTTTCTTTCTTCTCTTCTTTTCTTTTTTTTTCTTTAAGGAGAATAATCATGTACTTTTCTTAGTTATACAAATATATCTTATTGATAATGGTCATACAAAAATATAAATAAAAGTTAAGATCGCTTTATTTAACCGATAAGTACATGCAAAGTCTTGTAATTTAAATATTTATAATATAAAATAAGTAATTAAAAAATATTGTCGGTTGTTAAATTTTATTTACCACAGTTCCAATATTTGAAAAAATAACAATATTTAGTATTTCTGTTTTTTTAATTACACGACCTTTGAAATTTTTTATTAAATTAATAATTTTTATCAGTCTGATTCTAAAACCCTGAATTAAAACTTTGCTAATTAAAATTCGTAAAGATAGAACTAAATGTAAATATATTGCTTGAAGGTGCGTAAAACATACATAAAATATTTAAAAGCACATTAAAGTCCTTTTAAAAATTCAAAAAGTTTTCAACCGAACTTACTCGGTCATCATCAGTGAAAAACTAATAGTTAAGTTCAGTTGTTGTCTCGTCGCGTTTTCACTTTATTTATAATTTTAACTTTTTATTAAACTTTGCTACTTGCAGCTAACGATTTATAATACATATTTTTTAATTACTTGAATTTATATTTTCCATTTTCACACATTGTTTAATTGTTAAATCACGGATATCAAGATAATTTAGAGTTCCTGTATGAATATTTTTCCTTCTTTTTATTTTCTCTCTTTTTATTTTTATTTATTTTTTTTTTTATAAAAAATAATCACATACTTATCTTATTACGTATATGACATCTTGATAATGGTCATACCGAATATAATAAAAATTTTAGACCAGTTCAATTTATTTAATCGATAATTACATGAACTATCTTTCAATTTAAATACATTTAATATAAATTTAGTAATTAAAACAAAATATTCTTTGGTGTTAAATTTTATTTAATTATAAAGCATTCGAATTAAAAAAATACAAATTATATAAATTTTCCTCCTGAATTAAATATGGCATTATTAAAAGGAATTAATGCCAATAAAATAAGAAAAATCAGTCTGTCTGGAGTGGGTTTCGGACCGACACTATGGTCGGAACAGACAAGTACCGCGCTTTATACTACTCGGCCGCCGTTTTCTCGTTCGAGTGTACTCTTAAAACTTGTTAGGTTGTAGATTTAATTTTACGCCTGCGCAAATGGGTAATTTTCATGTGAAAAGTGGATTTGACGAAAATACACTGCTCAAAACAATTAAAGGATATTGCAGTTTTAGGTGGATTTTGTATCTGGGAAACTTTTTAGCTGATTGATACATGGTCGACAGACATAGTAGGTTATATGAGAATAAATTACACATGTTTGGCAGAAAAAAATGCATTTTATCGCGCATTTGTGTACAAAAGGAAAAAAACACAGTTTGTGCATATGAGAAAAAAAGAATAAGAAAAGGTGTTTTCTTCAAAGAAAATCATTTTCAGTAGGGGGTATGGTTTCCACGGGCGGCCAGCAACGTTGAACACCTTTGAGGCATGGACTCAATGAGGCTATTAATGACGAGTTGGGGTATTCTGCCCCACTCTTCCAGAAGAGCTCTTTCCTGTTCTTGGAGAGTTTGTGGGGGTTGTTGGCGGCCAGAAACTCGTCTTCCTAGAGCGTCCCAAACGTGCTCGATTGGATTCATGTCTGGAGAACACGCTGGCCATTCCATTCGAACGATTCCTTCCTCGAAAAGGAAATCCTCCACCAGGTTTGCACGATGTGGCCTGCAGTTATCGTCCATTAAAATGAAGTTATCTCCGATTGCTGCAGCGTAAGGGACTACAATAGGTCTGAGGATCTCATCCCTATATCGGCGACCAGTCAGAGCTCCATCTCGAATGATGTAGAGGTCAGTGCGCCCATCAATGGTGATGCCACCATACACCAACACTCCTCCACCGCCAAATCTGACACTTTCGTGCACGAACGCAGGATTATTCCTACTGCCACGGTCCCTCCAGATGAAAATACGCCTATTATCCGGATGCACAGAAAAACGGGACTCGTCAGAAAACAGAATATTGCTCCATTCATTTCTCCTCCAGTTGACATGCTCGGTTGCCCACTCCCTGCGGTCGCGACGATGCCTTGATGTTAATCTAACACATACCATCGGTCGGCGAGCATACAGACCTACAGCATGGAGCCGGTTTCGGACAGTCTGAGTTGAAATCGTGGTGCCTGTAGCCGAGCGAAGGTGTTGTTGGAGAAGAGTAGCGTTCATGTTTCGGTGTCTCCGAGCTGTTAACGCTAAATACCGATCTTCATTGGGCGTTGTTGCCCGTCTACGACCTTGCCCTGGTCTTCGGCCTGCACATCCACTCTCCAAAAAACGGTTCCAGATCCTAGAAATGACACTTTGTGACACTCCAATGGCTTGCGCTACTTCGGCTTGAGTTTGGCTTCCTTCTAACCTACCAACAATTCTCCAAGCTTCTGAATCTGTCAAATGACTTCGCTGAGACATCGTACTCATCGAAACAAAGAAATCACTGAATGCCGATCATCCTTGTCTTCATTCTCTTTTATCCAGTTGAAAGTCAAATTTCATTCGCTGCCGCTGAAGCGACGTTTTTGACGTCGAACTCAAAATTTGCATACTCCACAGTTTGAAAACCAGAAAAATTTGCATTTGTGATTCTCTTCTTCTATTTTCGGCAAAAAAAATTTCGTTTATATCTTTATTTTATATAAAACTTCAAATATCCTTTAATTGTTTTGAGCAGTGTACTTTTTCGTTTTAATATATAGGATATTCTTTCAAATGCAATTTGTTTTAAGAGGTTTTTTATGGTTTTAAAAATAATTTTCAAGCATCACTTTTTCAGGTGCGTTCGTAATTGTATAAATACGTAGTATCTATAGTCGTCGTCTGGTTCGTCCGCCCGTCCGTCTGTCCGCATATAACAGCGCAAAAACTACCCAACTGAATCGTTTGAAATTTAATATATATAAACGTTGCCGAATTATGTCGAGTCATTTCAAATTTATGAAAATCGAATCAAAACTTCAAATCAATCGAATTAAAAAAATATTAATAAAAATGTTTATTAAGTAATTTGAATTTTTTAAAAATAGGTACTTCCTTGTTATAGCAGCTTCCGGGGATTAATCGGCAAGCGACCGAGATGTAATCACCAAGTTATTTGACATGTATGACGTTAGTCATATGACGTATATGACATTTTATAACCTCTATGACCAAGTTACAGTCATATTCTTCATTCTATTAAATCCTACCATACGTAATTAATTCAATGCTATCTCATGATAGGTAATGGTTCTAGGTGCCATGGTTATTACGTCCTATTTAAGATGGAGTCCTATTATTTCCGTATTACTAAATTTAAAAGCCGAATTTGCATACTAAAATTGTTTAATTCTAGGAATCCTATATAATCTACCGACAGTTTTTTTATAATAGATGTTTCCGAAGAAATAGATATTAAATGGAAAAAGAGTCTAAATATGGATTTCAAGTTCTGAAATTTTCAAATCTAGGCTTAAGTTTCCCATTAGAATTTTCGTTAAATGTCAACAAAAGATAAAATGTTGCCAGCTTAAAATGTACTTATTTTATTGCGGAAATTAATCAGATCATAATAACAGACGATATAATTCATTTCACTGAAACTAGTTGCGATATGAACGCACCTCATTTGTCACGTTTGACGTATAATTTCCAACTTTTTTTTTTTTTTAAATCAATTATCTCTATCGCGTGCAGACGATTAAAAAAGAGCAACCCTTTTGCCATTATAAATGGTTCAGCATTTGTTTCCGGCTAACAGTTCACAGCAAAATTAAAACTTCATCAATAAATAAATAAAATAATACAAATAGAACACAAATTTAACAGACATGTAATTGAACTACTCGCTTATACCACTGCAATGACCAGAGTAAAAAAAAGCTGCTGTATATAACGAAATCTTTGACGATTTTTTTGGCTATTAACTCCCGTTCATGCGGCTATTACGAAAGTATTACCTTTGATGAATTTCAAAACTTTATTTGAATACTTTATTGATATTTTATATACAAAAATGCTTTTGATATTGTTAGTGGGTAATCCAAAAAAATATATGTAAAAAAATAATAATAAATAAAAACACTATTATTTTTAGTTAAAAAAAAAAAACTATTTGTTAAGTTAAAAAAAAAAAAAAAAGATATTTACCTATATTCTGCCCAGGTTGGACCACCTAATATTTTTAATCGATTTACATAAAATAAAAAAAAAACAATTAAAATAAGACATTATATATATATATATATATATATATATATATATATATATATATATATATATTATTTAAATTCACTGTGACAAAAAAATATCTTTAATAAATATTTAAGAAAAGTTCAGATGATATTTAAGACAATATCGCAGTTCCCTAGTTTCATAAATGTGACATTAACATTAATGTGATTGGCTTGGTTTCACATAAGAAATAGCATAAACAGGTAATATAATAATATCCACACTATGAAATAAATACATTAAAAAGACCATTAAAAATTGTCATCGATTTACGAAGATGGCGTGCATTAAAAGCAGAATATGACTTTTTTTTATCGGAAATTTTTACAAACTGCTCATTTTATTTTTTGTATATGATGATCCGTTTTGTAACCACAGCTACTACGATCAATCGGTGGAAATATGGGCCAGTAAGAGACTTTTACACAGAAGGAGGTAATTCGCAAGATAGATAAATTTCAAACCTGAAAGTAAAATTTTCTTTGACCTGTCTTTCATTAATGAAACTAGCAGGATTCGTCCGCTGCACTATTCTGTTTCTCCAAACGAACCTTAAATCAAACGAAATACATCGGTGAATTTATCCTTGTGTTTTAAAGCAGTATGGACCTTTACCGGGAATGTCCTCTCGCATTGCTGAAAACGATACAAACGCCATTGCACTATTGATATTTTCTAATATGTCAGACAGAGTTTGGGCTGTTGAAGACCAACTCTTTTAGTGGATCATTTACAATAGGATATCGTAAAAAATGATGGAACAATATGTATTATATTAAAGTCATCCCTTAAAAAATATCTAACTAACAATGCAAGTCTCCTCAAAATCCGTCTAGTAGTACTTTTTAAAAAGGCTAATCTATCATAATCGGGTTCACCTGAATATACAACTTTCTCCTATAGTTCTATAACTGAGCAAGGTAGAACAATATGCAATATACTAAAACCAAAATTATCTAACTAATAGTGCAAGTTCCACCGAAATACATTCAGCAGAACTTGAGTTATAAGCGGCCGGAACGAAGTTCCCATTTGCCTTATATATAGATTAGATAGATAGTAGAAGACCTTTTTAAATAAAATATCTTTTAGGGGTCAATAGAGTGGAAATATCCCAGAATTATCAAAGAGTTACAATGAAAAAAAGAGCAATAAAATTATCATCGATCTACGAATCTTGCGTGTGTAAAAATGATAATTTGGCTTTTCATCAGAAATTTTACAAACTGTTCATTTCTTTTTTGTAGGATGATCAATTTTGTAACTGCAACTACTTCGATCAATCAGTGAAAATGAAGCCCATAACTAAAAGGCGTTTACTTAGATGCAAATAATGTACTAGACATATAATAAATTTCGCACAGGATATGAAATTTTTACTTTCTCCTATCTTTACAAGAAGAAAGTAATAGATTCGTGAAAAATTTCGACTTCCGGTTTTCGACGGATTTATACGTTTTATGGTCTTGAACACGATTTGACTGTTTTTAGAAAATGTCTGTTCGTCTGTATGTGACACAACTTTTGTGGGCGTATCTATCTCAATAACTAATGCAAGAAATTCAATCACACTTAGATTCAGTTAGACCTTGACATAAATACGTGCTGAGATTAGGTTTTTGTGTAAATCGTCCAACAGGTGGCGCTAATATGCTGTATTTTTCGCGATTTCCGAGATAGCTATATCTCAATAACTACTGCACGGAATTGCACCAAACTTCATATTCTGTTAGACCTTGGCATAAATAGGTGCTAATTAGACTAGATTATTTTTAACACAATTATTTCAAATTGGTAAAGCAATCATAGAAGTTGTAATTTTCCAACTGGACGAAAAATGTCCGGGCCAGGATTCGAACCTAGCAATCATAGAAGTTGTAATTTTCCAACTGGACGAAAAATGTCAGGGCCAGGATTCGAACCTTGAATCCTGGATGAATTATGCCCTCCAGATTCGACCGGGATAGCTCAGTTGGTAGAGCGTGGCGGCTTCAGCCAAGAGATCCCAGGTTCAAATCCTGGCCCGGACATTTTTCGTCCAGTTGGAAAATTACAACTTCTATAGGTGCTAATTAGGTTTTGGTGTAAATCGCCTAACAGGTGGCGCTGTTATGCTGTATTTTTTATGATTTCTGCGATAGCTGTATCTCAAGAACTACTGCATGGTATTTACCAAATTTCATATTCTGTTAGACCTTGACATAAATAGACACTAATTAGGTTTTGGTGTAAATCGCCTAACAGGTGGCGCGGCTGTACTGTATTTTTCATGATTTCTGCAATAGCTGTATCTCAAGAACTACTGCATGGTATTTCACCAAACTTCCTATTTTGTTAGATTTTCATTCTGACTGGGTTTGGGTGTTCACCGCTTAACAGGTGTCTCTGCTATGCTGCATTTTTCACGATTTCCTCGATTAGCTATATCTCAAGTACGTATAGATTGTCATTTAATTTTTCTTGCAGACGATTTCATTTATGTAGAACAAAGTTTTGTGATGGCTACAACATACTAGTTTTTTTAATTTACTGGTATCTGTCATTAATAAAATGATGTTTATAAGCAAAATTTCTGTTTTCGTTTTCGACCAAAATTGCGGAAATATCGCAGCCTTCTCAGACGAAAATTTGAGAGAATTATAGATACACTGCAAAAAAAAAAAAAAAAAAAAAAAAAAAAAAAAATGTTGATTTTACGGTGTAATACTGGCAGCTGGGGTGCTAGTATTATACTGTAAAACCAACAATTTTTTTTTTTTTCAGTGTATACAGCCGAACTCGGTTAATACGACAAGCGGAATTATAAGTAAATGTATTCGTATTATCCGTTACTCGTAATACCCGTGAAGATAATACAAGTCTTAAAAACACATACATAAATACTTTAATTATCCCAGTGCTAAAATTAACTTCATATCATAAAGTTTCCCGGAAAAATTTGGCTAACATTGCAATATTCACTGTAATTTTTGGACTATTGACTTTACATAATCTATTTCATTTTAACAGTGCAATAAAAGACAAGAAAAGGCTAGTTAGTATGGTCTAGGGTCCAAATTTAAAGAAAGAAACAAAGTTTCTCTAATATGCTCCTTTCTTTCCATGGCTCCGTTTTAAATCTTACAAAACTATGGTATTTGAAACGTCCTTATATTTCTTGCTTTTATTCTTTCAGTACATCAGGATATTCGTTTGCATTTTCTTGTGTGTGGGGGTCTCTTTAACGGTTCAAATCTTGTCTGTTAAATAGTCTGTTGAATGTCTCTTAAAATTTCTGTCTGTTCAACATTTTGACGGACAGTTGTACTGTAGAAATATTATCGCAGAGAGAGAACAGTGTTCGATAAGAAAGGAATTTCATTCCTAACTCTACCCTATTTTTCTCCGAAAATCACATTGAAATGAACACATGTTTTGCTCATATTATCCGTGATCCTGCTTTTGTTAGCTTTCAAAAATCATGAAAAAAATATAAATGATGAACCATTCTTAACGTGCAAATGGCTCGTTTTAACCGTATCCTCGTATTTACCTTTTGCACTCCCCTGACACCTATACGGTGACATACAAAATTTAATACCAAATGTCACATTGTCACCGGAATTTTTGAATGAAATTTTTCCCTTTTTTTTAAGTATGTGAATAAAAGCATTTACTAATTTCCAAATAAATTTGTTTTTAAATTTTGTTGTCAATCAATCATTTCAGGTTAATACTTAGTATGTCACCGTGTAGGTGTCAGTGCAGTGTAAAAGGTTATAAGAGTGCGACTGTATTTCATGTAAATTTGTGTAAATGGAATCTCTTAAAATAATGAAAATATACTTTTGAACGTTTAAAATTAAATGCAAGTACAGTAAGTACTATAATTTTAATTTAACAAGTAATCTCTTTATTCTAGAAAAAAGTAACTAAATTGTAACTAACTTTTTGTGACCAGAGGTCCTTAACGGCTTATAGTAAGAAAAATATTGCATCTAAAAAATATGAAAATTGGTAGTTTTGTGGAGAAATGTTCGATAAACAACCTGAAGCAGACAGTTTTTAAATGGAAGAATTACTTAAAACCGCTATTTAATCAAAATAGTTCCGTTATAAAAGTTTTGTATAGGATCACAAACATTGCATAACAATTTAACCATATTTTGCAAGGCACATACCTACATACCTAACGAGCTTGAAATGTGCAGTGTGTAATCATTTTTTTTTTTTTTTAATTTGACTAATTTTTTTTTTTTTTTTTTTTCAAATTTTATGAGATTTATGTCATATTTCGAAAGATTCCTTCTGTTTATCAATTCATGCCAATTTTTTAAATTGCGAAGATAATAATATCACCTCTCAAAAAAAAATGTATTTACAGGCGTGACTACTAAAAAGAGAGAGAAAACTATAAAATAATAATTAAATTATTGCGTGTATAAAAGCAGTAAACGGGGAAAATTAGTATTGTATTATTTTTGCCGGGATCGCGATATTTTATTTTCCCGTTTATGACAGGATTCCGTTATAGCAACGTTCGTTTTTATAAGTTTTATTGTACTATTTTTTCCGTTCATAATTATATATCAAATAATACTTTTTATCTTTAACAAAACTTCATAAAACATTTTAAAAACCAAACTTTAAAAAAAAAAAAAAAAAAAAAAAAAAAAAAAAAAAAAAAAAAAACATTGTAATAAAAATATCTTTATTCAAATAAAGTGAAAAAATAGCTCTATATTTAGGATATATTTAACTCACTGTAAAAAACTACAAATGTTTCTTAATCTAAGAAAATATAATAAAATCATGAACGAAAACATACAATATCCTCTTCCGAGTTACCCGCGATTCCGTAAAGCGCTCTTTATCTTTAGAAATCTCGCAAACAAATATATTTTCGAGATTTAAAGAAGAATATATAAACACAGTGTTTCTTTTGCTGCCACTGATTTTCGGAAACATTTCCGAGTAGTTTTTTTTTTTTTTTTTTTATAATGAATTAATCAGTCTTCTCAACCCAGAACATATATTTTTCAGATGCTATCCAGTCTCAACTAAACATTTCCATGTTCCACAACAAACATGGTAATTTAACATCAACATTAAAATTAATATTATTTTGTTACTCTTGCATGTACAAATTCAGTTTTACAGCTGAAAATGTTTAATGGACAATCGATAGTATCCTAAAATCCGATATTCCGTTTTGTGAAGACTTACTATAAAGACTTACACGGAAACATGTCCTAAAATCAGTGGCAGCAAGGGAAAAAAAAAACTATTTTTTTTATAAATGCTTTTTTATATATATTTTTAAATATATTGGTTTCCTTTGATGCTTCTAAAGATAAAGAACGCTTTTCGGAATTGTGGATATAACTCGGAAGAGGTTATTGTATATTTCGTAGATTAAGAAGCATTTGTCTTTTATTACAGTGGGAATATTTAAAACAATATCCCAGTGCCCATCTTCCATAAATATAAACATTAACCAGAGGACCCGTGCGAGATTTCCCACTGCAGTCTAGTATTTTTTTAGCAATATCTAATATATTTTTAGATGCCGGTTTAAATTTAAAAGAAAAATTAAAGATAACAATATCTGCCAACATAACATTAGTCAAGCCAGACTATCATCGCATTTATTCCATCAAAGTTACAATAATGTACGTACGAGAAAAAAAAATAACAATCATATTTTATCTGCATTAGAGGATAACGTCATCCACTTCTAAACATTTCAATTTCAATGATGTTTTTTTAACCATAAATATAAAATAAACCCGTGTGGATAAATCCTACTGTTCTTTTTTTTTTTGCACTGTTCGTTTTTTTAATAATCATTGCTATAAGCACCCTATAATGTGGTATTTTATTTTTGTGGCAGCACTCATTTGAAGAAAACTTTCATTTGATTTATGAAAACAATGCCGATATATTTTTTAATTAATAGCAATTTTTAATCAAAAAACATGTTTTAACGAAATGTGAGTATACTATGTGTCAGACGCCGCTTCAAAAACCTTTTGAATGATACCTCAATCGTTGTTGTGCGTTTCGTAACTTCATAGAAAAAGGGGATTTTGACAACAGGAATAATATATAAGGACCGTTACTTCCTCCACGTGGTTAACTTGGTTTCACATAAAAGCAGCTTAAACAGATTAATATAACACGCAAACTACCAAAGAGGTAAAGTAAAAGAGAATATTAAAAATTATCATCGATCTACGAGCCTCGCGTGGGTAAAAAATAAAGATCACTTGATTTTTTTTTCATTGAAAATTTTATAAACTGTTAGTTTCATTTATTGCATGTATGGTGATCAATTTTGCTACCGCAATCATTTCGATCAATCATGAAAGAAAATTAAGCTTGTAACTAAACGACTTCTACACATATGGAAATAATTCGTGGTACTGTGAAAAAAGACAAGTGTTTCTTAATCTGAGAAAATATAAGATAAACCTGAAGGAACGTATACAATAACTTATTCTGAGTTACCCATGATTCCGTAAAATATTTCTTTATCTTTAGACACCTCAGAAACCAATATGTTTCCGAGATTTAAAGAAACAATTTTAAAATCAACGTTTCTGCTGTACTGATATTCTGAAACGTTTCCGGGTAGTTTTTTATAGTGTATATTCATCAGTTTCCTATAACTAGAATAGCGGTTTTTAGAATGCTATAAATTCTCAGTTAACTATTTTCAGCTACGTGTAATTGAATTTATACATTTAACAGTAACAAAAGAATATTAATTTTTATGCTAATGTTAATGATGTTAATTTATCATGTTTGTCGGTAAAACAAATGTATTGAACATGCAAATGTTTAACTGAGAATGGAATCATCATTTCATCAATCATTTCATCTGAAAAATCTATCTTCGGGTTTGAGAAAACCGATTAATACGCTATAAAAACTATTCGGAAACGTTTCAGAAAATAATTGGTAGCAAAATAAACTTTGTTTTCATAAATGCTTCTCTAAATCCCGAAAATATATTGGTTTCTGGGGTCTCGTATGATAAAGAACACTTTTTGCAAACCAATTTTCGTTCGTGGTTATATTATAGTTTCCAAAATTAAACGTGACTTATATATATATATATATATATATATATATAGTGTAGACAGATAAATTTCAGATATAGGTTATCCTTATTTGCCCTTTCATTAATAAAATTATGTTTCTGCACGAAATTTCTTTTCTTTTGAGGTGAAACTACGTTCTTGCACGCAAATTTCCGAGAAGAGTAGGTATTATATTTCATGTATCTTTTAGAGTAAAATGATCTCTTAAGTGTACTTTAAACTAAGAAATTGTATTAATTGGAATTGAGTATTTTCAGCTTTATGTAATAAATAATTGATTAAAAAAAATAAAACCGTCTTGAAGTGACTGCTCATCTTGGTACTTTTCTTGTATAGAGGGGGGGGGGGGGGGGCTTGGTATTTTTAGGTGCTTTCGTAATTATATAAATACGTAGCACCTATAGTCGTCGTCTGGTCCATCCGTCTGCTCGCATATAACAGCGCATAAACTACCCAACCGAATCGTTTGAAATTTAATATATATAATCGTTGCAATATATATAATATATATAATATATATAATCGTTGTCGAGTCATTTCAAATTTTATGAAAATCGAAACAAAACTTAAAAAGATATTAATAAACGTTTTCATCCTTCTATTAAATCCTATCATACGTAATTAATACCATGATAGGTAATGATTCTAGCTTGCCATGGTAATTACGTCCTAGTAAATATGGAGTCCTATTATTTCCGTATTACTGAATTTAAAAACCAAATTTGTATACTGAAATTTTTTAGTTATAGCAATCCTATAATTTACCAACAGTTTTTTGGATAGATGTTTCCGGAGAAATAGATATTAAATGGAAAAAGAATCTAAATATGGTTTTCAAGTTCTGAAATTTTCAAAGCTAGGCTTAAGTTTCCCACTGGAATTTCCAGTAAATGTCAACTAAAAATAAAATGTTGCAAACTTAAAATGTACACTTAAAATATGCTTATACGGAAATTAATCGTTTCATAATAACAGACGATATAATTAATTTTTTCAGTGAAATAATTACGATGATTTTTTTTTACATTGTCTTGTATTGGATATTTGCGCATAGTGTAATTTTAATGTAACAGAATTGTAATTAATTATTTGTAAAAGTGTATTGAAACTTAATTTCATAAAATAAAATTAATATCTATAATATGAAAATCTGCGCATAAAATAATTTTTTTATTGATGCATCTTTGCATAAGAGTGCAACAGCTGTTGCACCAAGATCTGAATATTTATAAAACTAGTTATAGTATGAATGGATCTCATTTTTCACGTTTGACGTACAATTTTCTACTTGTTTTAAAAAACTTTGGGCTTCAGAAAGTGAGATTTGTTGCCAAATGATATAAATAGCTACGAAAACAAAGCTGGTGAAATTTTATGCTTGTTTATATATGTATTTGTATGTATATATAACACTGGCGAGAAAAATTAAAGGAACAACTCATCGAACTTGAATAATTTTGTAAATATGAACATGAAACTTGCACAAGATCTTTATTTTGTCATGAGTGACATACATTCAAAATACAGAACTGCCTATTTCTGCAAAAAATAAATTTCCATAAAAACATAAGAATGTGTGGTGTAAGATGGGATAAGGAAATTGTACTGTTACAACATTTTAAAGACACACAAAAAATCAATAACAAGGTATGTGGGTCAGGTACCCCTGACCGAAATGCAAACTTTACAACGAATTTCCATACTGTGGATTAGATTATCCAGACGTGTTTGCGCGGTAACAAAGTGTATTCAAGATTAGCCCTTCGAAGCTCCTGCAGAGTGTTAGGTTTTGGGGTTGCCGAGATGAAAGTCGGCGTCCCAGTTCGTCCTACATATGTTCTATCGGATTTAAATCCAGAGAATATGCAGGCCACTCCATTCACTGGATTGCTTCGCCCTCAAGATAATAAGTCACTAACTAGTGCAGCACGATGAGGACACGCGTTATTATCCATTATGAGGAAGTTATTACCGATCGCACCCCTATACAACTTTACATGAGCATCAAGAGTGTCGTCTCTGTATATTTCAGCATTGACATTTGCACTGGTAAAAATGTGTAGGCCAGTGCGGCCATTCAAAATGATGCCCGCCTATACCATGATTCTAGGACCTTTTTATCGATGCCTTTCACGTATGTTTGCAGCCTCATTGGGTGTGTTTTTCTCCCTCCATATGGTAACACTTCTGGAATCATTCTCCAAACAATTATTGTTCACAGAGAGTACTGCAAGCGAATTGTTTGGTGTGTCCCTGATAATAAATGCTATATGCACCCCTTATTCTATAGTAAGCATCTTGTATTGCACTTCGGTGATATTTATCAATTTCAATGCGTTTTAAATTGTGTAGCATCATTAAAATATACTGGAAACGAATTTTCACCGTAGACCATAATGTAACGGAATTCTTTTGAGTTCGCCTGTAAACGAAATATTAATGCTACACACTTCAATTTCAATACCGAACATGTCATGGTAAACTTCAACAACATATATCAATTTCATGGTAATTCGAGTATATTTACGCGAGTTACAGCACTGACAGACAAACCGAATGCATAAATAATTTTCAACTATTTTGGAAAGTGTTAAAAATTAAGAATAAGTGATTTTTTAAAATAAGCTTTAATGAGTGAGTTGTATTAAAGATTTCCACGACACGCACTTGGCAACAAGATATACTCAGCTATTTTTCCATGAGAAACCTCTGACGTAGAAACCTAACCCAAACGGATATGCTGATGCATAGTTATGAGCAACTCTGGGCTGGAAACAGATTTTTAATATCCGAATCAGAGTTCAATTCGATTTTGGCTTGGACAGCCGGTCCACCCAAGCTTTCCAACTTACGACGATAAACTTTCTGATAGTGTGATTTCAGTGAAACCCCTTCTTTCCCATTTAATTGTAAATAGTGTAGTATGTTGAAATGTTGTAATGTTAATCTAGGCCTATTAAACTACAGTGGTGGTCAGAATTATAAGAACAACTGAAAATTGCACACAAAAATTTATTTCTGAATTAAATAAAATGAAATATATACTTAAAATCCTTTTTTTATGCAAGAAATCATTGTAGAATGCAAAACATTGGAAAATGCAAAATATGAATGTTTTGCCATAATTTACAAACTATGTCATTGTAAAAATAGGACAAAACTATCAGGACAGTGAATGTTTTTGCCTGAAACACACAAATAATTAATAATCTCCCCCTTCTTCTCAATCACTTTTATCAGTCTTGACGTCATGGAGTTTGATTATTTCTTCAGAACGTTAGTGGAAAATTTTGACCAGGCTTTTTCGATGGAGGACATGAACTCTTGATTGTTTTCATATTGTATACCATTTTTGTATACTTCGTGTGCCACAATACCCCACAGATTTTCTATTGGAATCAGATCAGGGCTTTTGACCGGCCAATCAAGTAGTTTCACGAAAATAGCATCGAACCATGATTTTGAGGTTGGGGAAACATGTCTGAGGTATTGGTTCGTTTTTTGTTTTCTTGCTTAGGTACTATTACCTTTTGCAAAAATTTGAATAAGTGCAAATTACCTATGACTAAAAATTGAAATGAATCCTGTCAATATGCATACTTACAAAGTTATTCTCAAACTAAAATAAATTTAGAAAAAAAGTAAATGGATTAAATTAAACAGAAACAATTAAAATTTAAAGAATTTAAAATTACTCGAATTCTAAGTTTTGAATTCAAAATAGTATAAGAATTAATCATTTAAAAGCACTGACAAGATTCTCAATTTGCACTACATCCAATTCCCCAACAATCAGCATTGTGAATTCAAGAATTAATATGAAGGGTAACAAAACAACAAGGAATTTTCATAGACATAATAATTTAGACTAAGTGAAAATTTTGGAATAAAGGGGACAAAATCTTTCTTTTAAAGAAAGTACAAAAAGGGCAGGTATAAAAATCGATGATATAAGTTAAACAAAATAATATTTAACAAATATTAAAAATGCAAAATTAATTCCAAGAATTCACAACATTGAAGCTGTGATCGTATAGATTAAATATTGTTTTAGAGACCATTAGTAAATAATTAAATCTTGCATAAGTAATTCATTATAATAAAATGCTTCTCACAAGACTCTAAATCAAAATACTAAAATTGTTTTATATATTAATTCAGACATGTATCTCCTGTAATTAATTAAAGAATAGTAAAAGGTCTCAGTTAATTAAATAAAGTAAGTTTGAATATTATTAATTTTAACAATTGGTAAGACAATATTTTATTTTCACCAAGCTTAGTGCTTGAAATATTACTCAGAATTTCATGATTAAGGAATACAAAAAAATTACTTTAATTTATTTATTTATTTATTTATTTTAGAATTAATATTTAAATCAATTAAAAGACATTAAGTAAAAAGATTAATATAAATTCTTGGGAGATTGATTCTCATAAGATTAAATAAGAAATAAAATGCTGAAGAGAAAACTTTTTTTTTTTTTTTTTTTTTTTTTTTTTTTTTTTTTTTTTAGGTATTGAAGAAAATAGTAAATTAGAAAGAAAACAGAGAAGGTTTATTAAGAGAAAACAGGTATTTATTAACAAATGTCATCTTAGGTAGTATGGATATCATTCACTAATATATATATATATATATATAGATATTATATGATCAAACAAACAATATTATTAACACAAATAATAATAATGAAAATAAGGTTTTTTCTACTCACATCCCTGCAGTGTAGTAGACACTAGATACAGACTGAGGGTACATACATGATGATTCATGAGTTATCGACTTTTGGATTTGGTTTTTCTTTTGATCCACAAAATTTGTCATTTTCAGTTGGATAGTTATTCACCGTATTAAAATAACTCTAACCGAAATAGAGCTCATCCTATATCACTGCACAAGACATCTTAGGCAGTTTCACGGAACGTACATTGCAAATAAGTGCAAAGGGCAGCACTCGTACACTTCACGCTCTCAGCCTCCTCACACGGTTAAGCAATCGCTGATCACATTCAATTTAAATCACCTGCTGCACGCGGCACGCCGCACGACATTAATAAAACTGATCTATTCACGAGACTGGTCTTGTTGTACGCCTCATGATGACAATAATAGGCAGTTATACTTCAAACATATTTCAATTCTTTGTTCTCTAGAACCTCATGTTCTGATTACGACTGTATATTCTTGTACACTACCTCGGGGAAGTATTTTTCACCCACTATGCAAATTATTATTCCACAAAACTCGTGGTGCTCGAAAACATCATGCTGAATGAGATTCGACGGAGCAACATTCCTGTATTTTTTTATCGTTCTTTCACCGTTACTACCGCTGGAAAGAGTGCATCTCTCTCTAAAAATTTCGCCACTGCCTAACCGGCGGGGTGGGGGCAGGCCCGTAGCTAGACCTTACTTCCAGGTGGGGCAAATATTTTTCCAGGGGGGGCAGATTGTTTCTTAATTTTTTTCACGTCTCTTATACCTTGAAAAATATGTACTGTACTTTTAGTGTAATTTTTTCTCATTTAAAACGTAAGATCTCTCCAAAGCCAGAATGAAATTTTTAATGTTTGTTCCAAGACACAATAAAAATATATGAAAGACACATAAATAAAATATTTATATTTACATAACGTAAATAAGTTGCTTCCTTTTAATTAAGTAATTTAAATTTACGTAGGTTTTATGTTCGTTTATATTAATAAATGCATTCAAGTACAATTTATTAAATGATGTTTCATTATATTTACATCAAGCAATAAAGATATCAGAAAGAAAAAAAAAACAAAATGAATAAAATGAATAGAACAAGTAACGAGGATGTCTTTACCGATAATGATAAAATATTTTTTTAATTTTCAGGATGAAAAAAAAAAGAAAAGAAACAGAGTACCAAATTAATTATAAGGCCTTTTATTTTATTTTAGTTTTTTAGTTTTAGTCTTTTACAAATTTGACAACCTCTATTTGTTGTAAAAATAATTTATTTGAAAGAATTTTGAAGACTAATGGGAATCATGTATAAAAACACTCTAATATAATTGCAACCTCCTGTCTCTACTTGTATTTAATTTTTTTAGTACTTCTAAATTTATGTTTTCCGTCCGTTTTCTCTCGAAGGCCAAGAAGGCTAGATCTGCCATTCTTTGATGTGACATGGACAGTCTTTGAGGCCGATTAATGGCTGTCAATGTTGAAAAAGAAGATTCATAAGTGGCAGTGCTGCAACCAAATGTAGCTACAGCAGCCAAAAGTTCTTAAGTGTCCTTAAATGCTTCTTTGCATTTGAATAAAATTTGTAGCTTGCTTTTTTTGTTTTGCCATTTCAATTGATCTTTAAGTACAGAGGCATTTGACTCAGGTGGCACGTCTTCTGCATCTTCATGATTGACAAAAAAATTTTTTACAACAGTCAACTCTTCAATTGAAGGTATGTTTATTCCTACAAACAAAAGGGAAATAGATGTAATTGCATTTTTAGCGATATACAGTTTGCAAATTTTAAAACCGTTTTGGGAAACAAAAAAAAAATCCCTGACGGTTCGGCCTACAGGCACAGGTAGATTTCGAAGAATCAGACCGTGGGGCACCTGTTTGTTGGGAATTCCGGAAGAAATGACCTTTTTGCCATGATACGGTATTTGGAAACGCCCACTTCGAAACCTAACTTGTTTGCATGCGGAACCGGCAGGGATTTTTTTTTAATTTTTTTGCTATAAGGGTTGTCCTACAAAAAACTTGTCAGTATAAAAATTTTAGATAATATTAAGAGGAATTATAATAAATTTAAGCGGATTTGATATCTTCTGAAGGACGAAGTTATGAATTTTTTCTTCTAAACCCCTTCCCCCCCCCCCTGGAGCCATTTTTAATTATATCAAAAATCTGTCCTACATAAATTTTCGGCCCTTTTCCTAGAAGTAATAATAACTTTAAACGAATTCGATTTAAGATATGAGTTTTTTTCTGTTTTCACAAAGAGCCGGCACAATCACAGGAGCGACAAATTTCACCTATATCGTCCCATTGTAAAAATTGTCACATCTTTCTTTCAGAAAATAGTTCATGTACTTCTCTATTTATATTTCAGAGGACGCAACACAATTTCACACCACAGGTGGTCCAGTGAAGTGTCAGAAAGTCTCTGAATGTCACACAAGTACTAAAGGGTGCTGAGCAATTCGGCTGCTTTGATGGCGCTTGTTTGTGACAGGCTATTTAATAGCAGTCTTCATGCCAAGTTAAAAACTTTTCGTGCAATCCTAACTATAAGCATTACAAATGAAACAAAATGAAGAAATAATAATATTAAAAGGAACTTGTAAGAGGCAGAAAATTTAAAATTGCAAACGGACGCTCGGGTTTTTCAAACAGATGAAGTCTTAAAATTCTCACGCTTCAATTGTTATTTGTTATTCTGTGTTGAGTTCTGAAAAAGCCGTAAATTATGGAAAAAATAGCATAAAAACAATATATTTTCATAATTTTTTTAAAGGATTTTTATGAGAGAGTACTAAGATTAGTACAGAATTAATGTAAATATTGCTAACACTGTATGGTAAATTACACTCTACAATAACACGGAATCATTTATGTTTAAAGTATTAAACATAGATTATTCAAGATATAATTAGCACAACCCAGTGCTGTCTCAGTTTCAGACAAAATAATCCCAGTTTAGGTGCGTTCGTAATTATATAAATGCGTAGCACCTATAGTCGTCGTCTGGTCTGTCCGCAAAAAACAAAAACTACCCAACCGAATGGTTTGAAATTTAATATATAGAATCGTTAAAAAATTTTGTCGAGTCATTTCAAATTTTGTGAAAATCGAATCACAAATTAAAAATATATTAATAAAAGTTTTCTTTATTCTATTAAATCCTATCATACGTAATCTATATAATAAAAGCGCAAGTCATGTGACTGAGGAAAACAAATAAGGGGTAACCTGCTAAACACTTCTTTTTTCATATGCCAAGCGGTCATTTTTATTCAACATTATTTCTTCGAATAAAATTGCATAAAAGTTACATTTTTAGAAAGATCATTCAAAAAAACTGTTTGCTTGAGAGATGAGTTACATTAAAAAATGTATAGATTCTGAGATAACTTCAGTAGAAATTAGGTTAATAGCCGAATATCTCAATCCATTAAAGTAAATAAACACAAGAGATTCGTTCATCATGAGTCATAGAAATATTAAACCATGGAGGTAATCATTCGTAAAGCAATATCTCATGTTGAATTTTGCAGCGCTGTCTGGTGTCGAAAAAAATTCGCATCTGTAAACGTGGCATCACTAAAAAGAAAAAAAAAGACATGCTCATTTCGCTCATATTCATTTCAGATAAATAATAAAGATGATTTTTTTTACATTGTAAAACTAGTTATTGTACGGTCGCACCTCATTTGTCACGTTTAACGTACAATTCCAACTTGTTTGTTTGTTTCGTGCTACATTAAAAAAATAATAAACACTATTTATGCAGAATGTTTAGTGTCGAAGAGTCTGTGCAAATATAAAATATGTTTTAATTTATTTATTTCACTGTCCATTTCCTATAAAGCATCGCTATTTCTTCAATCGCCGTATATTTTTTGAAAAGAGCTATACATATTGTTTATGCTTAAAACTGTTATGACATTAAGGTCACATTCACTCGTAATTAAATACCATTTCAGATATCCTCCATGCGGTTCCAAAAAAAAAAAAAAAAAAAAAAAAAAAAAATATATATATATATATATATATATATATATATATATATATATATATATATATATATATGTAAACTTAATGTAAAATTTAACCATTGAAACATAAGAAACTGACCATACACAATGAAATCACAATACCATATAGCAGTGTCAAATTACAAATTAAATTTATATATATACAACTTTTTCCGGCTGAACAACACGGAACTTTTTTGCTATATTTGCGCTATCATTTTTATACATAAAAGCATGAAATTTAAAAGTTTTAACTACTAAAGTGATTTAGAATCGAATAACGTTTTTCACTTTTCTATAGATACGTTAAATTTTGAGTTGTAATCAATTTCTCTCTTATGAACTGTCATGTCCAGAAAATTGGTTTATATCTTGAACTTTGACGGTCATTTTCGGAAAACTGATTTGCTTTTACAAAAAAATGGAAAACACTATTTAATTTCTTTGTTTTTAATAAGAGGACCTGAAAAATTTTTGAAATTAAGAATAGTGAATGACTTTGTGAATGTGTCAGAAGATAACTAATTTGGATTTGTAAAATCGTAAGTAGACCGGCATATTTTATTCTTTAAATTTGAAATAATGATTGGTATATTTCAGAGGCGCCAACTTTTAAAATTTTCAGGGGGCGGGTCGTGGAAGACCAGATTGAACAGATAAAGGGACAGACCTTCTATTAATTTTTATTTCCAGAGGTGGGGAGGGAGGCGATGGCCCTGTGAAAATTTCCAGAGAATTTCTATGGCCTTGTTAGTCGATGCCTATGATGGATTTAATTTGTTATCTTGTTCATTATTATAAATATTTTCAAACTGTAAGAAAAGGTATGAACTTTTTTAAGCTACTTTTATCATATAATTTCGATATCTGCAAATAAATTCCTTTGAAGAATATATTTTACGCGAAATAAAACATTTTATAAAATCTAAGTATACTTAACAACTTAAAAATATCATATCGTTACATTTTTCTTTTTGTTCCTTGATTTATTATTGATTGATATAATTTCGTTCCTTGAAGATTTTGTACTTTAAGAGGAAAAGTTATTTATGTTATGTTACATGAAAGTTATTTAAAGTGAAATACATACAAACGTGTAACGCGGTAATAATTTCCTCTACTAACCACTACTTGTAAAACCTGTGGGAAAAATAAATATATATACATATATATATAACTTAAGACACATGTATATTAAAAACAATTCACAGATAATTCTGTAAATTTCTTATTTATAAATTTATATCATTTAATTAAAACAAATTTTATATTCTATTGGTTAAAGATGATATTTTCATTGCAATTCCATTTCTTCTTTACGCTGGAAAACTCCTCTTATAATTTTCTTATTGTGACATAGGTTTCACAAATTTTTATCATTCAATAATATGTAACGAAAGATCAGAAGAATGAAAGACATTAGTCCCCTTTTCCCAAAGCAAACAAGTAAACATAACAATCCGTTTCATGGAATTGGAATCAGTTCCTGTTCCATGAAAGAAGCAGCAAACGACAAATTCAAAAACATTATTTTAGGCTGTTTCGCTTTATTTTCAGATTCAGAAGCCTTTGGTTTCAACCCCGCTTTCTTAAGATAAATTTCACATGGTGACAATTCTACAAAGAAAGTAAGCTTTATGGATATCAGTCAATACAGAATTGTTGTTGGGCCGGTACGGGCAGGAATATCCTGTGGTACGGTGTAATTTCTACAAAGCAACAAAGCAGGAATGTCGTAACAATCCCCGACAAGCGACAGGTCTGTTGTCTGTTAAAGAAAGAGAGAAAAAAGAATGTTTATAAATGAAAATTTTTCTGGTTTCCATTTTAAAAACGAAATTTGCAGGAGGGGGGGGGTCTCTTTGCTTAGATCTGGCAAGAAGATGGAAAAAATTGGGAATTTAAAGTGAATTAGTGGCTGATAAAGTGATCGGAATGTCCAGTCTCACACTAGATTAGACTACAATTTATTTAAAAAAATAATAGAAATTTAATGTTTTAATCGGGATGTAAAGTTTCACGCTAGGTCGGGCAAAATATTTTGCAGGTCGGGCTTTGCCCGACCTGGCCCCCACCTAGCTACGGGCCTGGGTGGGGGAAGGAACCCTTCACCCTCACACACCCAAACTATCCGCGCTTCAAAACATCACTGCCTCTGCTAACTAGCTCTCCGTTTCCTTGGTAACGTTGGACCAGGGGGTAAAAAAAGTCAACGCTGATTGGTTGAGTGGGGGGAGAAAATAACATGCCTATTGGATGAGTTGTTACTAGGTGAAAAAATCCTAGCTTCAATTCCTGGAAATTAGCCGTCTGTTGGGTCCCACGAAAAAAAAGAAACCACGTGCACGCTTGCACCTGCTATTTCGTAAACAACGATCGAAAAGCAATATGTTGATGTTATCTTCGTAACAAGCCTTCGAAATAGTTTTATGACTCTCTTTTCTGAGGGTAATAAAAGTTGCACACAATACAACTGACAATAATGCTTCAGCTATTCTCACGACTTCTTATAAAGGCCTTTTGTACGTTATCCAATCTGCCTGTGTGTGTTTTGAATTTACGATCCCTGAAATTACGTGAGAAATTCAAGTAAAAGTTGTTTGCGTGGAAAACTATCTCATAGTGGAAAAGGAAGATCCTGGGTGGTCTTGACTTACAGAAAAATACAGATGTTTGGATTTTGAAAATAAGAGTTTTAATTAATAATGTTTAAGAAAAATTAGAAAAAAAAGAGGAGGGGGGTTTGATTAAATATCAAAATAGAATGAGTTTATAAAAAAGAAATGTTTTAAGATATTAATGAAAATATAAATATAAAAATTTAGATTAAATTACCTCTAACAAGAATCCCCCGTCTCTATTTAAAAAACACAATTTTTTGAAAAAAAAAAATTGTTTTTTAAGTAAAAAGTGCGAGTAAAAATTCAATGGATGCGGGAGAGATCACTAAATGGGGCCTAACATTTCAAACAAACCAGACTTCGGTCCGAAGAATTATCAAGAAACACTTAGCAAGCCTACCCCTCAAGGCATACAGTCCGGAATGCATAACCTGAGTTTGCATACACAAAACTCTCCTCACTTGTCAACAAAATCCTAGACACACCTGTAGAATAACAAAAAAATTAAAAAATGAACACAAGGCTGGACATTGCTTTAGTCACCACTAACCTTATCAATCGGGAAGGTTCCATTCAAAGTATTTACCTGAACACTGTTTGCTAAACCACAAAAAAAATTTTGAAAATTGCCAAAATTATTATTATTATTATTTTTTTTTAAACCAAATAAAAATTTGGGAGAGAACATTGCCAATCGAAAGAATCGCCAAATCCATTACAATAATAATGCATATCAATATAGGTATAAATTGTTAGCTCGATGTACACAGATATATAAAAACATACTAACTAGTAATGTATATGCATATAAAAACACAAACAAAAAGAATAAAAATGGGTAAAAGGTAATCTGCACAATATACAGTTAATTCACAATAAAATACATTTCACTAATTAAAATTCAGTTAACACAAATTGTATCAATGTGTAAAAATTGAGAAACACTTTCTCCAGTCGATTGACATGCAAGTTGAAACTATGAAGTAAGTTATTTGCATATGCACTTACAGCGACACTGTGCATATTGGAAGAGCAACCCATTTATCTGTGCTATATACAATTGCCAAAATAAAAGCATAATGGGGCGAAGAAGACCCAAAAGCTATGGTGAAGATTATCACCATCAGAAACTTAATTAATACAGTAAAAAATAAAAATTTTGACAAATGAAATCCTTTAAAAAAAAGGAAAAAATAGCACAGAACTAGACAAAATTTTATAAATTTTTCAATAAAACCACACCACTATACTTTAATTGAAGTAATGTACTCAAGAACAAAATTAATAACCTCAAAATTTTTCAGGTAAAAAAAAATATTTACACAAAACAGTACACTAATACTACCTTACACTACGAAATACCTACATATTATATCTAGCAATGAGTAAAATTAATAGTTCCCTCAAATATAGTATTATCCTGTAAATCCACTTATACTCATCTACTGAGAACTTAACTAGAACATTAATTAAAATATAAATAATATGCAAATCGATGGATACTATCGTATTACACAAACAGGGAGTACTACATGAAAAAAAAAAGGGGGGTGGAAATTTGGATTCCCATTTTCAAAATGCACAAAAAATTTGCAAAGTCTCGAAATTACCCAAAAATCGAGAAAAACATAACATAATTCCAAAAATATACCTGCGGAGAGGTTATTTGCACTATAACTATCTAAATATACCTTATTTACACTAAAATTAGCTATATAGAACATTAAATGTGATGAAAACACAACCGCTCAGACCGTTACCGCTAATCAAAACAAACAGTAGAGGTACTCAAAAAAGCTTATTTTACAAAATAAAATGCAATAAAAACTAACACTAGACTATCTATATTCATTATACAAACAAAATATAAGGTTATTAAATAAAAATACAATACTAATACAACTTAAAGTTTATAATTGGGACGCTTGTCCCTGTTCCTGAAACCATAAGTATTTCTGGACGAAGGAATCGAATCAGTCGGTTTGCGCTGAGATTCGATTAAAGTCGGAATACGGCTGGTTGAAGGAATAACAGAGGATTGAGCTTCAACAACTTCGTTAGCTACCGCGATATCTGGCGTGTCCGTAACTGGATTTTCAGCCGTGGAGGGGGAGGGGGTGGTTTCAGCTCGTGAGTTCTCGAACTCGGCTGAAGGAAGAGAGGGGGAAAGGGGTTCGTTGCTGGTGGCTAGTGAAGGCAACGTGTTGGCTGTTGATTGCATGGGCAATGCTTCATCCCTGTTTACTGCTGATGCTGTTGGTATGATAAACACGCGCCTGCGTTTTTTCGTCCGCCGTTCTGGGTTATCATTAATCGATTGGTGAATGGGAGCAGTTGGATTCTGAATATTCGATTGATCATCGAATTGACGCTATGGCAGTTGGTCATTTGTTTGGAAATCAACATGCCTGTTTTTAAATTCAGTCAGCCTATCGACGTGTACCACTTGCGTTAATTTTAAATTTGATTGGAGGGCGATTTTAAAATTTACCTCATTTATTTTTTCAGTTATTGTATAGGGACCATTATTAAATTTAGATAGTTTTTTACATTGTCCTGGTTTAACAGCTGGTGTAAAGAGCCAAACTGAATCACCTATTTTAAGATTCTTAGAAACAGCAGTTTTTTCTCTGTATTTTTCTTGCTTCTCTGAAACTTCCACCAAACTACTGTGCACTTCAGCATACACTTTCTTCAAAGCAGGGAATAAAAGTTCACAATAGGTGGGGGCGTCATTATAATTTAAAGTTTGGGGGGTGGAAAAAAGTTTATAGGGGAGATTTAAGTTTCTGCCAAACATTACTGCAGCTGGAGTTAATTTTGTAGAAGAATGCACGGCTGTCCTGAGAGCTAAAAGAGCAAATTTTAATTTTGTATCCCAGTCCGACTGATTTTCATTGACAACATGGCATAGGGCATTAATTAGAGTTCTGTTTTGACGTTCAATTTGAGAATTACCTGCTGGGTGGTAAGCTGACGTGTGAATATGTTTCATTCCAAAGTTTTTATAGACTCTCTCAATGGCTTCTGATATAAGATTTCTACCCTTGTCGGAAACAATATAGCTAGGAGCACCGTACCTTGAAACGAAGTCTGCTAGAGTATCCGCTACAACGTCTGAGGTGATAGAGGATACAGCATATGCTTCAGGCCACTTAGAAAAAGCATCGATATATGTCACGATGAACTTGTTACCCGAAAAAGTTGTCGGTAAAGGACCAATTATATCGAAATTCACTTTCGCCAATGGAAATTCTGGTGTTGGCATTCTCTGCAAAGGGGCTAGATGTTTAGGTCGATAAGCTCTTCTTTGTTGGCAACTAATGCAAGATTCTACTAGATGCTTGACATCTGCAGACATACCTGGCCAGTAAAAATTTTCGCGAATGCGATCAATAGTTTTCTGGAAGGCTTGATGACAAGCTGCTAGAGAATCATGTGTTAGTGCGAACACTTGGGGGATTAGTTCTTTTGGCACCACCAGTTTGGGCAATTTATTTAAAATGGGAGAGTCTCGAGTGTCCTCGCACATCAAGAGATCATCTCGGAAGAAAAATTTCATGTACTTTGGTGCTATATCCACTCCTTGATCTAGCTTCTGAGCAATTTGGCAACACTTTTTGTCAGTCTTTTGAAGTTTTTGGATTTTTTCAAGAAGATCAGTTTGGGGCATAAAAACATTCTCCTTTGCTATTTGTACACAAAAATTACAACTTACTGTATTTACAGAGATTTCATTAGAAGTAGTGTATCTAGAAAGAAAATCCGCAACACTGTTGCATTTGCCCTTGATAAATTTAATTGAAAAAGTAAAATCAGATAAGGTGCAAATCCACTTTGCCATACGAGAAGTTGGGTCCTGAATTTTAAGCATATAAGTTAGGGGGGCATGATCAGTGAAAATAAAGAAGTGGGTGTTAGCTAGGTAACACTTAAAATGGGCGGTTGCCCAGACAACAGCTAAAAGTTCCCTTTCTGTGGCTGAGTACCTTGTTTCAGGGTCCTTCAACTTTCTGCTGGCAAAAGCCACAGGGTGTAAAAAGTTGTTATCATCCAGTTGAGATAAAACTGCGCCTAAAGCTTCACCACTCGCATCAGTATAAAGATAAAATTCCTTCGAAAAATCAGGGAGGGCAATACATGGCTTAGAAATTAAAGCAGCTTTTAAATCTTCGAATTCTGCTTGCGCTGCAGGGTTCCATGAAAAACGACCATTTTCTTTAGTTAATTCAATTAAGTTTTTAGCTCGTTTAGAAAAATCAGGGATAAATCTCCTGTAAAATGAAATTGTACCAATAAAAGATCTAACTGCTTTGCGGGTATCAGGGGGTTGAAATTTTTCAATTACTTCTATATTTTTATTAATGGGTGAGACTTTACCTTTATGGATTTCAAAACCTAAATATTTAATTTTATCTGATAGGAAAAGGCATTTACTGGGTTTTAATTTTAAATTATGCTGGCGAAGTCTATCAAAAACAGTTGTTAATTTTTCAAGGTGGGATTCTACATCTTTGCTAGCAATAACAATATCATCTATATATACAAGAATTCCCATATTTCCCAGATCTCCAAATATTGCACTCATGAGTCGTTGAAAAGAATTTCCTGAGTTTGATAAGCCAAAACAATTTCTCGACCACTCAAATAGTCCTTTATGAGTTATGATTGCTGTTTTGTGTCTGTCCTCAGGACGCACAACTTGCTGGAAAAAGCCACTTGTTAAATCAAGTGTAGAAAAGAAATTTGAACCGGATAGTGCATCAACCGAATCTGTGATATTAGGGATGGGGTATGCATCTTTAACTAAATTTTTGTTTAATTTTCTAAAATCGACAGCCAATCTATAAGATCCGTCTGCTTTCTTAACCAAAATGACTGGAGCCGCAAATTCAGAAATGGAGGGGGATATTATATTAGCTTTTAACAGGATATCTAATTGATCTTCCATTTCTTGTTTAAGATTATGGGGAACTCTATAGGCTTTACATTTTACAGGTTTATCAGAAGTTAAATTTATTACATGGGGAATAGTGTCACAGCCGGGCAAGTCTAGGACTGATGCTGCAAACACATCTTTATTTTTATTAAGAAAATCCTGCATTTTAAGTTTAAGAGGGGGGTCTAAATGGTCAAGATTAATATCTGAACTCCAGCTGAGATCAGCATGATCAAAATCAGCTAGTGGAGTGGGTACATTAACATTAAGGGCATAATTACAATTACTAGAATTACACTCAGAGTCATCGATGCACTTTTGAATTTTAGCAACCCTCATTCCCTTATTCAAAGTAACCTCATCATCCGAAAAGTTAGCAAATGAAATATATAACCCGTGTTCCTGAGAACAGATTGTTCTAGAGGTTAAAACACCATTACCAAATTTTTGCACTAGGGGTTCCAAAATTACAACATCATTATTATCAATAAAATTACTTCTCGAGCAGTTTACCTGAGCTAAAATTTTAGATTGGGGGGGGGGATAGTTACTAAATTTTTCAAAACAGCAAAACTAATTTTAATATTCTTAGACTTTTCACATGTATCACTTACTTCAGTTTCGACATCATTAGATTGTGACTTTTCGCTATCATTACAAATCACTTGGCATACAGGGACATTGATTTCATTTTCACTATACTTATTTTTCACTTCCCTGACAGTATTTACATTAAGATCAGAAATATTATTTTCATGTACATTATCTGTAACAATTGCCTTATTTTCATTTAATTTATCACTACATATATTACTGAGAGTATCCTGACCATTTGTATTATTAACATTTCCTAACTGTGAAATATTTTCAGAAGATTTTTGAACAGAAGAATTGTTATCATTACTTTCATATTTATCTAAAATCACATTATTTTTATCTTCGCTACTACATTTTTCACTATCTCGAATCTCTATTTGTTCTCTACTACCCCTTACTTCAACTTCTACAACCTTACAATAGTTCTCCCTGTTCTTATTCTTCTCAGAAATATTACTAACATTAGAAAAACATTCTACATTACCCTCAGTTTGACATGACACATTTTTAAGGCAAGAAATTTTGTTATTTACAATAATTGGCGGTTTAATATTTACATGACATTCTGAAATTTTTGGAACATATTTACAAAAAGTTTGCTCATTAATACCAAGACTAATAGATTTGTCACTGCACTTTATGATAGCCTTGTACTCACTCAAAAAGGGCATACCTAAAATAGCAGTAAATTCATCAGCGAGTTTACCTGCTACTACAAAAAATTCAGCTTGGCAGCTGACATTACTGAAATTGAAAGATAACTTAACTTTCTCAGTGAGAGGGACACATTCACCTGTCACAGTTAGAATGGGTACATTGCATGCCTCAGTTTTTACACCTGGGAATAAACACAATCCCTGTCGAGAAATTAAATTGATACCTGATCCCGTATCACACAGTGCAATAATAAAAATATCACCGACAGCAATCCTTGCAGTAGGGAGACTGCATGCTGATGGTGGGAAAACATTATATACAGAGGGGGTTTTGTCGTTCGGCTTCTCATGAGTCAGTCCGACTACTCCAGACTCAGCCACTACCCGTTTAAATTTTGTTGAACATTGTGTTCGTTGGCAGTGTTGTTATTCTGCTGGGTTACATTATTTTGATTACCCCTATTCCTATAATTACCTCTCTGGCCATTGTTGGTACCTCTGTTTCTATGGTTATTGCCATTTCCCCTATAGTTTCTTTGATTCTGGTATCCCCTGTTACTATAACTGCCTCTGTAGTTATTGTTAGGTCTGGCCATACCTCTACGACCATAGGGATTTTCATTATAATTTTGCCAGCCTTGATTTCTGGGGTTTTGGGGGCAGTCCTGAAAAAAATGGTTGGGGTCGCCACATCCAAAACAGAAAAAAGGGTTGTACTGGACATTTTCCTGGACTGGTGGTCTCGCTGCAGCTGGTTGTTGCATAACAAGACTATCAATTTTAGCCGTCAGGAGTTCCATTTTTGTTTGGAGTTCTATAATTTCACGGTTGGGATGGCTAACTTGGGGTGTAGGGGGGTAAACAGCAGCACATGCTACACCTGAGGGGACCTGGGGGGCAATGTTTGCTGGTTCATAGCTGTAGAAGGGGTTAACACTCCTACAAGCCTTTTCCTCAAGTAAGGCAAACGTTAGTATTTCCTGAGGGGTCTTTGGATCTTTTGAAATGTCACCCTTCCTAATTTCTGGAGATAGGTTACCTAGAAGCATAGAGTGCAGTATAGCATCTCTACTTTTATTTACAATGCCCTCAGCAATTCCATCGATGACAAGAGCTCTGCGTGACAGATCAGAGGCTCTGTCGAAAAAATCTTGTACAGACATTGAAGGCGTCTGTTTGAAGTTAAGAAACTTCGATAATGCCACATCTGGCGACTCCTGTTCCGTGAATCTGTCTTGTATAATTTCCACTAATTCCTTATAATTTTTGCCTTTATTAGCCTTAATTAATTTGGCTGCTTTCCCTGACAGTCTGTTAAACAGGGCGAAAATTTTTTCTGTTTCATCCCAGTTAAAGAAGGTGGAAATATCTGTGAACTTTTCAATAAAATCGGAAAAGGATATAGTAGAGTCCCCGCTAAAAGGTGGGATGTTGGATAAATTATCCATCAAAGACGATTTCTTCTGCAACTCAGCCATCTCCTTGGTAAGGGTCTCCGCCATATTTATGAAATGTTTTGTGGGCAAAGAATCAGCGGTAAAAAAAATTTTATAATTAACCCTACCTAAACCTTAAGCAAAGGTAAAAAAAAAAATTACACAAATGCAAAATCTAAATAAAATTACTGAGAGCTACACCCATGTATACACTAGTCGCCTTTGTCAATATATATAATCAATTGCAAATAAATATAAACAAATGGGAAAGGTATGTTAAAATTTCTAAAACTTCAGTGCGGGTGGGGTATTATGAAAAAAAAATTTTAACAGCACAGATATGAGGGTTAACACTTCATAACATATACTCAAAGACATAATGCACAATACATTTTGAAAAGAAATAGTTGCCTTATACCCTGAACTTTAAGTATACACAAATAAACATTAAAAATTTGAATTGTGCCCACAGGTAAGTGTCACGGCATCAATTCTTTATTGGGTCGTTTTTTGTTTTCTTGCTTAGGTACTATTACCTTTTGCAAAAATTTGAATAAGTGCAAATTACCTATGACTAAAAATTGAAATGAATCCTGTCAATATGCATACTTACAAAGTTATTCTCAAACTAAAATAAATTTAGAAAAAAAGTAAATGGATTAAATTAAACAGAAACAATTAAAATTTAAAGAATTTAAAATTACTCGAATTCTAAGTTTTGAATTCAAAATAGTATAAGAATTAATCATTTAAAAGCACTGACAAGATTCTCAATTTGCACTACATCCAATTCCCCAACAATCAGCATTGTAAATTCAAGAATTAATATGAAGGGTTACAAAACAACAAGGAATTTTCATAGACATAATAATTTAGACTAAGTGAAAATTTTGGAATAAAGGGGACAAAATCTTTCTTTTAAAAAAAGTACAAAAAGGGCAGGTATAAAAATTGATGATATAAGTTAAACAAAATAATATTTAACAAATATTAAAAATGCAAAATTAATTCCAAGAATTCACAACACTGAAGCTGTGATCGTATAGATTAAATATTGTTTTAGAGACCATTAGTAAATAATTAAATCTTGCATAAGTAATTCATTATAATAAAATGCTTCTCACAAGACTCTAAATCAAAATACTAAAATTGTTTTATATATTAATTCAGACATGTATGTCCTGTAATTAATTAAAGAATAGTAAAAGGTCTCAGTTAATTAAATAAAGTAAGTTTGAATATTATTAATTTTAACAATTGGTAAGACAATAGTTTATTTTCACCAAGCTTAGTGCTTGAAATATTACTCAGAATTTCATGATTAAGGAATACAAAAAAATTACTTTAATTTATTTATTTATTTTAGAATTAATATTTAAATCAATTAAAAGACATTAAGTAAAAAGATTAATATAAATCCTTGGGAGATTGATTCTCATAAGATTAAATAAGAAGTAAAATGCTGAAGAAAAAAACTTTTTTTTTTTTTTTTTTTTTTTTTTTTAGGTATTGAAGAAAATAGTAAATTAGAAAGAAAACAGAGAAGGTTTATTAAGAGAAAACAGGTATTTATTAACAAATGTCATCTTAGGTAGTATGGATATCATTCACTAAAATATATATATATATAGATATTATATGATCAAACAAACAATATTATTAACACAAATAATAATAATGAAAATAAGGTTTTTTCTACTCACATCCCTGCAGTGTAGTAGACACTAGATACAGACTGAGGGTACATACATGATGATTCATGAGTTATCGACTTTTGGATTTGGTTTTTCTTTTGATCCACAAAATTTGTCATTTTCAGTTGGATAGTTATTCACCGTATTAAAATAACTCTAACCGAAATAGAGCTCATCCTATATCACTGCACAAGGCATCTTAGGCAGTTTCACGGAATGTACATTGCAAATAAGTGCAAAGGGCAGCACTCGTACACTTCACGCTCTCAGCCTCCTCACACGGTTAAGCAATCGCTGATCACATTCAATTTAAATCACCTGCTGCACGCGGCACGCCGCACGACGTTAATAAAACTGATCTATTCACGAGACTGGTCTTGTTGTACGCCTCATGATGACAATAATAGACAGTTATACTTCAAACATATTTCAATTCTTTGTTCTCTAGAACCTCATGTTCTGATTACGACTGTATATTCTTGTACACTACCTCGGGGAAGTATTTTTCACCCACTATGCAAATTATTATTCCACAAAACTCGTGGTGCTCGAAAACATCATGCTGAATGAGATTCGACGGAGCAACATTCCTGTATTTTTTTATCGTTCTTTCACCGTTACTACCGCTGGAAAGAGTGCCTCTCTCTCTAAAAATTTCGCCACTGCCTAACCGGCGGGGTGGGGGAAGGAACCCTTCACCCTCACACACCCAAACTATCCGCGCTTCAAAACATCACTGCCTCTGCTAACTAGCTCTCCGTTTCCTTGGTAACGTTGGACCAGGGGGTAAAAAAAGTCAACGCTGATTGGTTGAGTGGGGGGAGAAAATAACATGCCTATTGGATGAGTTGTTACTAGGTGAAAAAATCCTAGCTTCAATTCCTGGAAATTAGCCGTCTGTTGGGTCCCACGAAAAAAAAGAAACCACGTGCACGCTTGCACCTGCTATTTCGTAAACAACGATCGAAAAGCAATATGTTGATGTTATCTTCGTAACAAGCCTTCGAAATAGTTTTATGACTCTCTTTTCTGAGGGTAATAAAAGTTGCACACAATACAACTGACAATAATGCTTCAGCTATTCCCATGACTTCTTATAAAGACCTTTTGTACGTTATCCAATCTGCCTGTGTGTGTTTTGAATTTACGATCCCTGAAATTACGTGAGAAATTCAAGTAAAAGTTGTTTGCGTGGAAAACTATCTCATAGTGAAAAAGGAAGATCCTGGGTGGTCTTGACTTACAGAAAAATACAGATGTTTGGATTTTGAAAATAAGAGTTTTAATTAATAATGTTTAAGAAAAATTAGAAAAAAAAGAGGAGGGGGGTTTGATTAAATATGAAAATAGAATGAGTTTATAAAAAAGAAATGTTTTAAGATATTAATGAAAATATAAATATAAAAATTTAGATTAAATTACCTCTAACAGAGGCATTGTTCTGCTGGAAGAAATAGTCTCTACTCGTTATTAATGGTGCTTCTGGTAAAGGATTATCGCCCAACACATCAACATAACTCACAGAATTCATTCTACCCTGCACAAAAACTATTGAGTAGTTCCACCAGTTGCAAAACCTCCCCAGATCAATATTGAGCCACCTCCAAATGCACGTTTTGAGAAAATTTCTTTTTCTCTGGGGAGATCATACCAGAAGTAGCGAAAACCACGGTCCATCAAAATTAAACTTTTTCTCATCGGAAAAGACAACACTATTCCACTTTTTTTCCCATAGTAATGCATTTTTGTGTCAAACTCCATCCTCAGTCTCTTATGAACTTTTGTAAGAGGCGGTCATGACATATGTTTACCATAGCGAACCTTTTTAACACTTTCCAACCTAGTTGAAAAGTATTTATGACTTCGGTTTGTCTGGCCGTCTGCCGTCTGTCCGTGCTCTAACTACCGTAAATATGCTCAGATTGCCCTGCAATGTTTATATGTTATTGTCGTTATCTATAGCATGTTCCCTATTTCAACTGAAGTGTGTAGTACTTATAGTTTTTTTTACAGGTACACTCAAAATAATTCCGTTACATTACGGTCTATGGGGAAAAATCATTTGCGGTTTATTTTAATGATGTTACACAATTTCAAATACATTGTAATTCATATATATCACTAAGGTGCATCACAAGAAGCTTAATATGGAATAGGTTGTGCATAGCACTTATAGTTGCTTTACAGGGACAGTCAAAAGAATTCCGTTACATTATGTCTATGGAGAAAAATCGTTTGCGGTTTAATTAATTAATGTTTCACTATTTTAAACGCATTGAAATTTGTATCTATCACTAAGGTGCATTACAAGAAGCTTACTACAGAATATGGTGTGTATAGCAGTCATCGTTCATTTACAGGGACACACAAAAGAATTCTCTACTGTCTGTTAACTATAATTCCTGGAAGTGCGTTTTAAATTGCTGAACGCGATTTTAAATTTAACTCACTTTTTGTCTATTACTTGGTGTGTATAAATTCTGTATTTCATATACAGGGCAGCACAAAAGTTCGCGAACACATTTCCGTTTATTGAAAGAAACTCCAGAAGGAGAATTTTAAACTGTGCTACGCGTTTCCTAACTAAACTAAAATTTAGCATCCTATGTAGTATATATACAAATCTATAGATCATATACAGGGCTGAATAAAAGTATTCGGATATTTTTCGAATATTGTATATGTTGGAAATATATGTTGGAAATTCCTGAAATTACCATTTTTGTATACTTCGTGTGCCACAATACCCCACAGATTTTCTATTGGAATCAGATCAGGGCTTTTGACCGGCCAATCAAATAGTTTCACGAAATTAGCATCGAACCATGATTTTGAGGTTGGGGAAACATGTCTGAGGCATTGTTCTGCTGGAAGAAATAGTCTCTACTCTTTATTAATGGTGCTTCTGGTAAAGGATTATCGCAGAATATGTTATGCGTTTTCCAAATTGTTTACTTAGATGTTATCTTTCAGCTTATTAAACGTTAATGATTTGTAAAATTATTTTGGAAGCGTTGGAAAGGGTTACATAATCTATACTTGACGCATGATTTTTCGTTCTTGTTTTATTTTTGTAAAACACGGCAAACAGTTCGAGTACTGCGCATTCTAAGTTCAATTCAGTTTTATTTCTGTTGACGTTTGTTTTTTGGAGCAAACTCGTCTTATTATCATTCTTTTCTCACGTACAGAAACAGAAGATGGCCTACCTGTATGCCTTTGAAGTCCATATTTACCGGGATTTTTAAGATAATTATAAATAACCGTTTTTGATCTATTAAGTTTTGTCGCAATTTGACGTACAGAAAATCCTGAACTTTTAAATGCATCCACTTTCCCTTTCTCAAACTCCGAAAGCTTTGTACCTGGTGACATGACTAAAAAACAGAATATGAAGATCTCAAACGCTTACTACGCATTTATAGCGTCTGAGAATTTCGTGTGCAGAACAAAAAACATGCAAATTTTACTTTTTAGAACACACAAATACAGTTGTTCTTATAATTTTGTCCATATCGTTTGGCTGTATAAATCCGTACATTTTATGAATATGAATTTTCCACATATTTCCATAAAA